>JAGKPW010002153.1:1369772-2739545 GCA_019926035.1 Melaleuca alternifolia
GCTTCGTTGTTGCTGGTGCAGCTTGATCTTCGCTGTCTTCTTTGGCCGCCACCTCTTCTCCTTCTCTGCTGCGCCACTTCTATTCACTGCCTCCGCGCCGCACCGTCGCGATCGCTCCGTCCGATGTCGCCCTCGACGTCGATGCGGAGGGGGTCGAGGGCCTGGTTGATCAATTTCAGACCCTAATTTGATCAAACCCTAATTTGATCGATTTCCTATGTGGATTATTATTTTGAACAAACAATTACCACATCAAATAATGCCAATAATTATAAAAGCCACGTCATTTTTTGGCCGAAATTCTCGCCGTTGGCACTTAAAAGATCGTGTTTTTTCGAAATTGGCATTGAAGTGAGCATTTTGAAACTTTTGGCACTAAAGTGAGGGCCGTACACAACTTTTGGCACTTCTGGTGTTCTTCTCCCCAAAATTGTCAAATAAAGCTTACTCTGGATGGCATAGGTGTAGTAGCATTCTTGCACGTTTTCTTGTTATGCCCATGTTGAAGGCAATCTGAACATTGCATTTGGGCTCCAACTTTCATCGATTTCTTATCATCACTACTTCGCTCATCGTTGTCCTTCATTTTGTTTTTCTTCTCTCTCCCCATTTAGTTCGATAAGGTGGGGGTTTGGTCAGTGCATTACTAACTTTAGGCCACATTTGCTGTTCACTTGGAGGGAAAGTTGATGACATCTTTTATAAGCATCTTTCTTAAAGCAGTCACAACATAATTGTTGACATCGAACTTCATGAAGCTAATGCAACATGTGGCATGTTTACATGGTATTCCAGTTATATCCAATTCCCTACAAGCACAAGCCTTTCTAGCCAAATTAAACACAAATCTATTGTCAAATGCCTGAATCTCAAAGTTGTTCCCCAGGGCCGCTCTAGCAAAACAATATCTGCTCTCCAGCTTAGTCTTTTGTAACTTCATATTAATCCTTGGCAAACTGTATATGTTCGATCAATCATTAACTGACTTCTCTTTGTCATTCTCTCCATCAATATAGTTCTTTTTCTTTCAAGCGTCTATAAGTATGGGTTTTGCTCTTGGTATGCAAATGTACCCATTGAAGGTCTCACATATGTTATTATTAGCCACATCACAATTTTTACCTGTCTTGACGAAAGCCCCACAAAAGCGCTCAGGACCTTGTCTCATAAAGTCTTCATAACCTTTAGGGCACTCTTCCTTCAAAGTTGCCATTGCATTGTCAAAATCAGCTCGAAATGTATACCTCACAGCCCTCCAAAATAGATTCTTAAGAGCATCCCTTTTGTGAAATTTTGGGAGAAGAACACTAGAAATGCTAAAAGTTGTGTACGGCGCTCACTTTAGTGCCAAAAGTTTCAAAACGCTCACTTCAGTTTCACTTTTTCAAAAAATCGAAAATTTCAGTGCCAACTCCGATATACTTGCCGGAAATCCGACGTGGCCTATTGTTTATTAATTTCCAAGTCCAATGTGGCTCGCCGGAGGCCCAGTCAGCATATAAACATCAAAACGACATAGTATAGTCAACTTTCCCAAAAATAAGAACCCTAAATAAAAAAATAAAAAAAAGATAAGAAAAAAAAGGGAGAAGAACACCAGAAGTGCCAAAAGTTGTGTATGGCGCTCACTTTAGTGCCAAAAGTTTCAAAACGCTCACTTCAGTGCCAATTCCGGAAAAAACATGTTCTTTTAAGTGCCAACAGCGAGAATTTCGGCAAAAAATTGACGTGGCTTTTATAATTATTGATATTATTTGATGTGGTAATTGTTTGGCTAAAATAAGAATCCACGTAGGTTTAAACTTAAATTTTAATTGACTTAAATTAAAAAAAGAAGAAGTAATTTTTTTAAAAAAAAGAAAAGAAAATACAGGGGGAGGACTGGAGCCCTCCCGTCTGCGGTCATTGCCGGCGGGGTCGCCAGCCCCTTGGCGAGGTCGCCGGCTCCTCGGTGAGGGCTGGCGGCTCTCGCCAGCACTAGGAGATCACCAGGAGATCTGGGCGAGGGATCTCCTGGTGCTGGCGAGAGCCGCCAGCCTTCGTCGAGGGGCTAGCGACCCCACCGGCAACGGCCGCCGCCCACCAGCGTTGGGGCAGCGGCCATAGGGAGAAGGGCTCCTCCCCCCTGTATTTTCTTTTTTTTCTTTTTTCTTATTTTTTTGGTTTTTTTATTTAGGGTTCTTATTTTTGGGAAAGTTGACTATACTACGTCGTTTTGATGTTTATATGCTGACTGGGCCACCGGTGAGCCACATTGGACTTGGAAATTAATAAATAATAGGCCATGTCAGAAATCCGACAGGTATATCGGAGTTGGCACTGAAATTTTCGTTTTTTTTGAAAAAGCAGAACTGAAATGAGCGTTTTGAAACTTTTGGCATTGAAGTAAGCGTCGTACACAACTTGTAGCACTTCTAATGTTCTTCTCCAAAAAAAAAAAAGTACAGGCCTGTGGTCGTCCCCCCATCGCTGGTAGGGCAGCGGCCGTTACCCCGCGGCGAGGGCCGGCGGCTCTCGCCAGCACCTCCTTGCACTCTCTGGTTTGCGCCCTCATCTCCGCCGACATATACCTCGTCCGGGTCTGCATTCCCGATTCGTAAGTTCCCAGTAAACTTTGACTTAGGCACTTCAACAATGCGATTTGTGGTCGCATGGAAGTGCTCCTATTCGGATTTTAGCCGTGAGTTTTGGGAGTCCAAGCTCTGATTCTTTGGATCATTGGACCAGAGAATCAGAGGAGCCGATGAGAGGTGCTAGAGGTGCTGGCGAGAGTCGCCAGCCCTCGCTGAGGAGCCAGCGACCCTGTCGACCCTTGCCGAGGGGCTGGCGACCCTGTCGGTAACAGCCGCCGCCCTACTGGCGATGGGGCGGCGGCTACAAGTGGGAGGGCTCTAGCCCTCCCCATGTATTTTCTTTTCTTTTTTTAAATCTAAGGTAATTAAAATTTAAGTTCTAATCCTAATATGATCGATTTCGTACGTGGATTCTTATTTTGGCCAAACAATTACCACATCGGATAATGTCAATAATTATAAAAGCCACGTCAATTTTTGGCTGGAATTCTCGCCGCTGGCACTTAAAAGATCGTGTTTTTCCGAAATTGGCATTGAAATGAGCGTTTTGAAATTTTTGGCACTAAAGTAAGCGTCATACACAACTTTTGGCACTTCTGGTGTTCTTCTTCCTGAAATTTTTAATAATTAGCATATATGCGTCTTGCACAATTTTGGTGCTCTGCTCGTGGAGATAAGCATGAAAAAGCATTCATTAGTCCCCGCAACAAAAAAAAATCAGCCATTAGAACAAAAACGAATCACATTAATAATTGCATTATTGTATTATAATAGCCAATAAAGATAAAAGATGAGATATCACATTTTGCTTGTCCTTGATAAAAGTCCACCCCTCACCCATTGCCAGCTCAAATTAGTGAATAAGGCAAGAAACCAAGTCCAAGATGCCTCGGATTCAACTTCCACAACTGCCCAAGCTATTGGAAACATTTGATTGTTTCCATCTCATCCTCCAGCACACAACGATATACCCTTCAACCCAATCTTAAGAAAGCACCCATCTAAACCTATGACACGCCTATATCCAGCTAACAAACCCATTTTCAACCCATATAAATCTCTCAGATACTTTGGTCATTGGATTGACTTCTATGTCAAATGTTCCCTCTCTGCTAACTATCTTGAGCGCCACCAGATAAGATCTCAACATATCATATTGCTTCTCTATCGGGCCCTTTATATCACTAAGAGCTTTCCATATAGCTCTGTAACATTTTCTCTTGTTAAGTGTTAGGGCAAACCTTTCTCTTGCATCTGCTTACATCTCTGCAACTGAGTAAGTCTGGTTCTAATCATAGGCATGTACTCTTGAGTAAACCATGTAGTAGTGGCTTGCCTATTTTTCAAACTTCTATTGCAATTTTGGGGACATCCAACTCTCTTTATGACAAAAGTTTTCCCATTCTAGATCAAACCGCCATATAACCTCCAATCGCATCCTCTTTCACACCTTGCTTCCATTCTTTCATACTCACTCTTTTTCCAAGAAGTGTTAAACCCATTAAATACCTCGTACCTTTTCACAGCATTCTTGAACTATTCATGAGATTGAAATCTCATGCCCACACTCATAAAATCATACCTATTAACCATTAGACCTGGAATACCATTGTTTTCTTCGAAATTATCAATATTAAGTCCGCTTAAAGATTCATTATCAGAATCTGCATCTTCATCAGCTGCCTAGTCTTTGTATAAAGCATCGGTGGAACCTACAACTAAATTTCGACCATCATCTACCTCCTCCTCCTCCATTCTTGCTTCTTCGACTTCTCTCATCATCACCTCTCTTGTCACCGACTCTTCATCATAATTCATGTTATTTTCATTCTATTAAAAAACACAAAGTCAAAAACTGACGATAAAAAACAATATTCAAACATAACAAAGTCAACAATTGAATGAACTCACCATCGCTTCCAATTCAGCCTAGTAATACTCCAATTTTCAATGAGCAAAACTTGCAAACAAAACAACGGTCAAACTACAAGTTCAATGTCGAATACACCACATTACTTGAAGTGAACTGTAAACAACACAATTCACATCTTTGGAACAATTATGTACCATATAAAATACATAAAAAAGAATCATATGCTAATGATTAGTTGAAAATTCATGAGCTTTCTTACTCCCATCCTTCAGTAGAACACATAAAGAAAAATCGTTTCATGAGCTTCTTCACTGAATCAACATACTTTGGAATCAGTACACATACTCAAAACATCGATTAAGAAATCCCACAAACTCTATCTAAGCATTCCTTGCTAACATTATAACGTTTGCCTTAGACTTTTGGTCACCATTCATCTTATCAGCAAATAATTCAATCGACGAGTCAATATCTGTTATTCCAAAATTTCACCCCACATAAATATAAAATTACATCAAGAATCATGTCTAATAATTATGAGTTGACAAATAACAAATGAACTATATCAAAACATCTTCAGATTGAGCAATTTTGAGAATTAGATCATGAATGTATCTCGGGGAATATCACCAAACAGGTATACGCTTGACAAAAGGACAAACGACAAATTAAATAGTTTGGATTCAATACCAATCTTGCATTAGTCCCATTCAAGACGATCATGATATGAATAAAAGTCAACTCGATTCGTCATGGAAATGAAACTAAATTGGGGAAAAAACATCTCAATACACACACACATATATGTCCAGTTAACTTTGTGTTTCATTCACCAAGTCACATATATGCATCATATTCAGAGAAAAAATGTACAAGGAATGATTCAATTTCATGCAGGGTATTCTCAGATTTGTTATGAGATATATCGAACTAAATTGAGTGCGAATTGAAGAAGAAGAAGAAGTAAGCAAGCAAGCCATAACTCCCCCACGAAGGGGGAGACAGAGATGATCGGGGCTCTGCAGAGCGATGCTCCCTCCCTCTTTGACCACGAATTGAAGAAGAAGCAAAGCCTCCTAATTCCCCCAATTTTCAGAGCATGGAATTTCGTCTGTTCTGTGGAGTTTTCCCACATCAGCTGGGTTTTGTGCTTACTTGGAACAATCACAAGGGTAGTCTTTGATGGTGTGCTAGTCACGATAGATATGAGACTAAAATGAAAGTAGAGGGTTTTTTTTAGACAACAAAAAGTTTAGGGTGGATTCAGCACAAAACTAAAAATTTAAGATTTTTTACGGAATTAAGCCAAAGAAAATCTGTATGACTCTCAGACCAGGCGAGCGCCTCAGGATACGCAAGAAATAAAAGAGGGGAAGCCCATCTAGCACGATAGAGAGCGAAAGGGCAAAAAAGCAAAAGAAAACTCAATAATTCGACAAAAGAGAAAACCCAAAAAGGAGAAGAAGAAGAAGCAGACAACAAATGAAGTGGCCGTGTGGAAAGTTAGACGCGCGGAAAAGGTGATTTGATTGCATTCCATGGACGCTACTGTGGACTTGCTATGCCGTTTTCCCCGTTTTGCTTACGTCTTGACTCAAAAACTCTTGACTTTCGATCTCTCAGTTGCATCTTCTTCCCTCGTCCCTGCTTTTCTCAATCTGCTCTCTGCTTGAAATCGCACCGCAGGCCATGGTTCCACTCTGCAGTCTCCCTCCTTTCTTTCTTTCCTTTTCCTTCTTTTTCCTATGGCCATTCTCAAAATTCACTGACGCTTATAGCTATCCAACCGCCATGCTTCCAGCACGGTGGACGAATAACGGAACGACTAGTCACTCCGAAAGATATAGAGATGGATCGTTCACGCAGCCAATTCTAGTCCGAGGCAAAGGAGCTTATGGCCCTGGCTATGCCTGCGGTTTCTACTGTAACGGTGACTGCAACACGTACCTCTTTGCTGTTTTCATCATCCAAGTTTACAGTAATGATCAAATTGATACGATCAATGCGCCATCTCCACAAGTAGTGTGGTCTGCCAATTGAAACAGTCCCGTAAAGAGTGGCGCGATGTTGGAGTTCACGTCCGAAGGCGATTTGGTGTTGAAAGATGCCAATGGTACGGTTGCTTGGTCCACAAACACTTCTGGAAAGTTGGTTGTAGGCTTAAACTTGACGGATTTGGGCAACCTCGTGTTGTTTGACAAGGACAACGCGACCGTTTGGCAGTCTTTTAATGAGCCAACCGATTCACTTGTCGTCGGACAAAAGTTGAGGCCAGGACAAAGATTGACGCCGAGTGTTTCGGAGATGAATTGGACCATTGACAGCATGATTACGCTTTCTTTTGATGGCAATAATTTATCTGCTCAAGTGGAGACTAATCCCCCTCAGATCTATTTCATGGATCTTATTTCAAATCGGAAGCCAAGTATCGAGTTTCCATATGTTGAGTTTGTAAATGGAAGCTTGGCTTACTTCTTCAATTCAACCTCGAAGCGGAGCTTGATTTCAGTCCCTTACGCATCTTCTGCACAATACATGCAGCTGGGCTCGGATGGGCATCTGAGAGTGTTGAGTTTGATTCGGAATCAGATGGGCGGAAAGAAGTGGCCGATCTTTTCACAGAGTATATCGGGGAATGTGGCTATCCGACAGCGTGTGGGCCATATGGAATTTGCTCCGGTGGGCAATGTATTTGTCCGCCTTCGAGAGGGGGGACGAGCTATTTCCAGCAAGTACATGATAGGCGCCCTGATCTTGGGTGTTCTGAGACTGTTCCATTGTCTTGCGGAGCTTCACAAAATCAAAGTCTTCTGGAGCTCGAAAATGTCACGTATTTCACCTGCATTCCAGATCTCGATCACGTAAATGCTTCTAGTTGTACAGAGGCCTGTGCAAAGAACTGTTCATGCAAATCAGCTATGTTCCTACATAAATCGAATCCCACTAACGGCAGTTGTTTTTTACCAAGTCAGGTGTTTTCGCTTATTGACACTGCCCAGCGAGATGTCTTCTATAACGTTTCTGTTTACCTTGAAGTACACAAAGTGGCCAATGAAGCTCCTCATAGTTCGGTTGACAATCGAAGGAGCAACTGTCTCCCTATAATAGTTGGGTCCAGCCTCGGAGCTCTCTTTGCCTTGATGGTTTTCATTGTAGTCATAGTTTTGTTTGTTCAGAAGAGATATGATAATCAAGCAGAGGAGGATTACCTTGATCATGAACCTGGAATGCCCACTAGATTCACATACAATGATCTGAAAACCATCACAGAGAAATTCAGTAAAAAGCTTGGTCAATGTGGTTTTGGTTCCGTTTTCGAAGGATCTCTAAGCGACGACACAAAAGTTACAGTAAAACGCCTCAATGGTTTTGTGTAGATTAAGAAATCCTTTCAAGCAGAATTTGAGACTATCGGCCGCATCCATCATGTGAACTTGGTAAAACTCGTGGGATTCTGCGCTGAGAAATCCCATAGGCTTCTTATCTATGAGTACATGTTGAATGGGTCTCTAGATAGGTGGATCTTTCACAAATCCAACAAATGTGTCCTTGACTAGCAACAAAGGAAGAAGATCATTCACGATATAGTAAAAGGGCTGAATTATCTTCATGAAGATTACAGAAAGAAGATAGTTCACTTAGACATTAAACCCCAAAATATCCTCTTGGATCAGAATTTCAATGCTAAGGTTGCTGATTTTAGATTATCCAAGCTGATAGATAGGGACCAAAGCCAAGTCGTCACAACCATGAAAGGGACTCGTGGTTATTTGGCCCCTGAGTGGCTGAGCACAGCACCTATCATTGAAAAGGTCGACATATACAGTTTTGGCATGGTAATCCTGGAAATAGTGTGTGGGAGAAAAATCTTCGACGGCGAAGACATGGACTTACTAAGCCTTTTGAAGAGAAAGGCAAAAGAGGGATGCTTGCTAAACATAGTGGATAAGTCTAGCGATAACATGCAAGTAAATGGACCACATGCAGTGAATATGACGAGGATTGCTGTGTGGTGCTTGCAAGGAGATTATAAAAAGAGGCCTTCCATGTCGACGGTCATCAAGGTGTTGGAGGGCGTCATGGAAGTTCAAGAAAACCTGGATTACAACTTCTCCGCTCACCCTTCCACCGCTCGAGCAGCAACATTTGGTCGGATGGACGTCAAATTCGGTGCTACTACCTCATTGTTACCCTCAATCCTAAGCGGTCCACGATGACATGGCTAACTAGTAAGAACTTTTCTTCTCGATATCTCAAGTGGTAGAATGTGCAGGCAATTGAATTTCTCAGACCGTCCGGACTCCAGCTTGTCGTTCTCTTTTTAGGCCCAAGGAAATAAAAAGGCTATGGAGTGATATCAATTTCTCTTTTTAATTTTGCAAATGAGTGACTTTGCAATTCTCTTTTCATTGCTTATGCAGAAGCTAGTGGTGCTCTAAGTTTGTTGTATCCAAGGAAAAGAGGGAACGTGTTGAGTAATTTGTGAAAAGCTGTTGAGACTATATCTGAATCTCATTTTTGGTTTTGACACCTAATGTCCTTCATTTTGAGGTTAATGGGCTATTTTTAGTTCATTCTGCCAAATCAAATTGCAATCGATAAAGATAGTATGGTAAGTTTGAAAATTTTCTAACGACTTCTAATACATCTTAAGTGCTGATACCATCGAATTTAGTCGAGGATAAAGCTTGTTCGGGCCTTAATCGATCCAGGAACTGCTCGAAGCATTCTGACGTGGCCCCCTGCCATGCCATGGCATCTCTTGATTGGATCTGATCCCAACAGGTCAACGAACCAGAGTCCATATGGAGCTCATCCATAGGCCCTAGCTACGTGGAGCCTCTCGCAAAGTCCTCCTTTTTCCCTAGCACAACACACTGGCGATGGAACTATTTCTTCTTCTTCTTGTTCCTCTTCCAAATCCTCTGCTTTGTGCCCTTCCCCTTCTCTTCTCCTTGAAGTCTCTAAATCGGAGCCACCATATTAAGCCATCACAAATCATGCAGAGAAGCGATTATCGCATGATGAATCTGTCTATCTTCTCCCCGGCCATGGAAGGCATCGCGTGGAGAGGATGGCTCTACACGGTGTTCATCTTCCATTTCGTGTTCGCTTGCCAGTTTCTCCTCCTTCAGCCTCTCATATCTACCCTAATTTGAGCATTCCTTGCTAACATTATGACTTTTGCCTTAAAACTTTTGGTCATCATTCATCTTATGAGCAGAGTATTCAATTGACACCTCAGTATCTATTCTTCCAGAATTTCACCCCACAGAACTATAAAATTACATCAAGAATCCTGTCTAACGATTAACGAGTCGACAATATGAACTAGATCAAAACGTCTTCAGATTGAGCAATTTTGAGAATTAAATCATGAATGTATCTTAGGGAAATATCAAGAAACAGGTTATATGCGCTCAACAAAAGGACAAACGACAAATTCAAAAATTCGTATTTGGTACTAATCTTGCACTAATCATATTCAGGACGATGGTAATCAATAAACTTCAACTCGATTCATCATGGAAATTAACGTAAATCAGAAACAAAGACATCTCAAGACATGTGTGTGTACAATTAATTTTTTGTTTCATTCACCCAGTCACATATATGCATCATATTTAGAGAGAAGATGTATAATGAATGATTCAATCTCATGCAAGGTAATCTCATATTAGTTCTGAGATATATCGAACTAGATTGAGGGAGAATTGAAGAAGAAGAAGTAAGCAAGCCAGCCCTAACTCCCCCACGAAGAGGGAGACAGGGATGATTGGGGCTCTAGAGGGCGATGCTCCCTCCCTCTTTGACCACAAATTCAAGAATAAGCAAATCCCTAACTCCCCCAATTTTAAGAGCAAGCAACAAATGCGGTTTGTTCTATGGAGGATTTTCGACGTTGCTTGGGTTTTGTGCTTACTTGGAACAGCCATATCAAAGGGTTTAAGTGGTTTTTGACGGAGTGCTAGTAAGAATAGATATGAGACTCATTTGAAATTTGAAGATTATCTTTGTAACAACAAAAAGTTTAGGATAGATTCGGCACAGAACTAAAAGTTTGGGATTTTTTTTTTTTTTTTACAGAATTGGGCCAATGAAAAAGAAAAGTCAATAATTCAACAAATGAGAAAAAGAAAAAGAAAAAGAAAAAGAAAAAAGAAGCAGACAAGAAATGTAGTGGCCGTGTGGAAAGTTAGACGCGCGGAAAAAGGGGATTTGATTGCATCCCAATGGACGTTTCGGTGGACTTCCTATGCCGTTTTCCCCGTTTTGCTTACGTCTTGACTCAAAAAGTTGACTTTCGATCTCTCATTCGCATCTTCTTTCCTCCTCCCTGCTTTTCTCAATCTGCTCTCTGCTCGAAATCCCACCGCAGGCCATGGTTTCACTCTGCACTCTCCCTCCTTTCTTTCTCTATTTTTCCTTCGTTTTCCTATGGCCATTCTCAAAATTGATTGACGCTCAAGCTCAAGATTATGACTATCCAACCACCATGCTTCCAGCACGGTGGAGGAATGGCGGAATAGCTAGTTATGCCGGAACATATGGAGATGGATCGTTCATGCAGCCAATTCTACTCCGAGGCGAAGGAGCTTATGGCCCTGGCTATGCCTGCGGTTTCTACTGTAATGGTGACTGCAACACTTACCTCTTTGCTGTTACCGTCGTCCAATTAATTTACAGTAGAGATCAAATTGATACGGCCGATGCGCCATCTCCACAAGTAGTGTGGTCTGCCAATCGAAACAATCCCGTAAAGAGCAGCGCGATGTTGGAGTTCACGTCCGAAGGCGATTTGGTGTTGAAAGATGCTGATGGTACGGTTGCTTGGTCCTCAAACACTTCTGGAAAGTCCGTTGTAGGCTTGAACTTGACGGATTTGGGCAACCTCGTGTTGTTTGACAAGGACAACGCGGCCGTTTGGCAGTCTTTTGATGAGCCAACCGATTCACTTGTCCTCGGACAAAAGTTGAGGCCAGGGCAAAGATTGATTCCGAGTGTTTCCGAGACGGATTGGACCATTTACAGTATGATTACGCTTTCCATCGATGGCCATAGATTATCTGCTCAAGTGGATACTAATCCTCCTCAGATCTATTTCAAGCGTATTGTTGCAACTCAGAACAAGTTTTCATATGTTGAGTTTGCAAGTGGAAGCTTGGCTTACGTCTTCAGTTCAACCTGGAATGAGAGTTTGATTTCAATCCCTCAAGCATCTTCTGCACAATACATGAAGCTGGGCTCGGATGGGCATTTGAGAGTGCATCAGTTTATTGGGGAATCAAATGTGTGGAGAGAAGTGGCCGATCTTTTCACAGCGGATATCGGTGGGGAATGTGGCTATCCGACAGCGTGCGGGCCATATGGAATTTGCTCCGGTGGGCAATGTCGTTGTCCGACTTCAAGAGGGGGGACAAACTACTTCCAGAAAGTAGATGATTGGCGCACTAATCTTGGGTGTTCTCAGATTGTTCCGTTATCTTGCGAAGCTTCACAATATCAAAGTTTTCTGGAGCTCGAAAATGTCACCTATTTCAGCTTCACTCCAGATCTCGTTCACATAAATGCTTCAAGTTGTAAAGAGGCCTGCGCAAAGAACTGTTCATGCAAAGCAGCAATATTCCGGTATGAATTGAATACCACTAACGGCAGTTGTTACTTACCAAATAGGGTGTTTTCTTTTATTGACTCTGCCCATGGAACTTTTGCTTACCTTAAAGTACAAAACGTGGCCAATGAAGCTCCTCATACTTCGGTTGACAATCGAAGGAGCAACCGCCTCCTAGTAATACTTGGGTCCAGCCTCGGAGCTCTCTTTGCCTTGATGGTTTTCATTGTAGTTATAGCTTTGTCTGTTCAAAAGAGAGATCATAATCAAGCAGAGGAGGATTACCTTGATCGAGAACCTGGAATGCCCACTAGATTCACATACGACGATCTGAAAACCATCACAGACAAGTTCGGTAAAAAGCTTGGCCAAGGTGGTTTTGGTTCTGTTTTCAAAGGATCTCTAAGCGACGGCACAAAAGTTGCAGTAAAATGCCTCGATGGTTTTGGGCAAGTTAAGAAATCCTTTCTAGCGGAAGTTGAGACTATCGGCCGCATCCATCATGTGAATTTGGTAAGACTTGTGGGATTCTGCGCTGAGAAATCCCATAGGCTCCTTATCTATGAGTACATGTCGAACGGGTCTCTAGATAGGTGGATCTTTCACAAATACAATGATTGTGTCCTCGACTGGCAACAAAGGAAGAAGATCATTCTCGATATAGCAAAAGGGTTGAATTATCTTCATGAAGATTGCAGAAAGAAGATAGTTCATTTAGACATTAAACCCCAAAATATCATTCTAGATGAGAATTTCAATGCTAAGGTTGCTGATTTTGGATTATCCAAGCTAATAGATAGGGACCAAAGCCAAGTTGTCACAACCATGAGAGGGACTCCAGGTTATTTGGCCCCCGAGTGGCTGAGCGCAGCAATCACAGAAAAAGTAGACGTGTATAGCTTTGGCGTGGTAATCCTGGAGATGGTGTGTGGGAGAAAAATCTTCGATTGCTCTCTCAATGAAGAAGACATGTACTTACTAGGCCTTTTCAAGAGAAAGGCTGAAGAGGGACGCTTGCTGGACATTGTGGACAAGTCTAGCGATGACATGCAAGTAAATGGACCACATGCGGTGAATATGACAAGGATTGCTGCCTGGTGCTTGCAAGGAGATTATAAAAAGAGGCCTTCCATGTCGACGATCATCAAGGTGTTGGAGGGCGTCATGGAAGTTCAAGAAGACCTTAATTACAACTTCTCCGCTCAAACTTCCACAGTTGGAGTAGCAACGCTCGGTCAGATGAACGTCGAATTCAGTGCTACCGCTGCATTGCTACCCTCAGTCCTAAGCGGTCCACGGTGACGCAGCTAGCTAATAAGAACTTTCCTTCTCGATATCTCAAGTGGTAGAATGTGCAGGCAATTGAATTTCTCAGACCGTACGGACTCCGACTTGTCATTCTCTTTTCAAGCCCAAGGAAATAAAAAGGCTATGGCATGATATCAATTTCTCTTTTTCACTTTGGAAATGAGTGGACGTCCCAGTTCTCTTTTCATTGCTCATGCAGAAGCCAGTGGTGCTCTAAGTTTGTTGTTTTTAGAAAAAGGGGAACCTGTTGTGTCATTTGTGTGAAAAGTTGTTGAGACTAGATCCAAACCTCATTCTCTTTTTGGTTCCGACACCTGATGTCCTTCATTTTGAGGTTAATGGACTATTTTTAATTCATTCTGCGAATTCTAATTACAATCGATAAAGATAATTTGGTAAGTTTGAATTTTTTTTTCTAGTGACTTTTAATACATCTTGAGTTAATAATCTCCACTTTCAAATCCATCGTGGTCATTTTGAGACCTATATTTGCAAAAACTAAGGAACCGAGATATTTGGGCATTCAAGATTCCTCTTTGCAGTTTTTAGATAAAACGGACTCCCATCAAATTTAATCGGATAAACCTTGTTCGGGCCTTATTCGGTCCTGGAACTGCTCGTAAATAACGAAAGCTCACAGCGTTCTGACGTGGCCCCCTTCCATGCCGTGGCACCTCTTGATTGGATCTGATCCCGGCAGGTCAACAAAAGAGAGCCCACGTGGAGCTCATCCATAGGCTCGCGCTACGTGTAGCCTCTCGCAAAGTCCTCCTTCTTCCCGGCACAACACACTTGCGATTGAACTATTTCTTCTTCTTCTTGTTCCTCTTCCAATTCCTCTGCTTTGTGCCCTTCCCCTTCTCTTCCCATTGAAGTCTCCGAATCGGAGCCGCCCTATTAAGCCATCACAAATCAGGAAGCGATTATCGTGTGATGAATCTGTCCATCTTCTCCCCGGCCGTGGAAGGCATCGCGTGGAGAGGGTGGCTCTACACGGTGTTCATCCTGCACTTCATGTTCGCTTGCCAGTTTCTCCTCCGTCAACCTCTCGTATCTGCCCTAGGTACGTCATTCTCGCTTAGATCTGCAAATTCGTTGCCGGATGGAGATTTTGAGAGGTTGCAGCGTGCTCTGATTAATTTGCGGTCTTGAGTCGCCAATTAGAGAACGGTGATGGATTGGCGGATCTTTTCTTGGAGGTCCTCTCAGATATTTGAGGTTAGGCGGGAGTTTGTACAGAAAGGGGAAACGAGATGGACTGAAGAGTCTTCAAATGTCTGTGCTGGATTAAAAATATAGTTTCGGGATGATATTTTGGCTTTTATGTGATGCATATGCTGCACGATTAATGAATTCACTACCATTGTGAGGATTAGGGAGTTTTATCTATTTCTAGTTCATCATCGTGAGGGTGGCGGCACTGTGGGACTTTCCATGGGTCGAGATTGTAAGATTTTAAGATTGTAGAGCAGTACGGGCCCCCGGGGAAGGGAGTGTTTTGAAGTGTGTTCGTGATGAGGTTAAAAGGGTTTTGAGCATTGAAGTACTTTCTAAACTGCTAATGTTCTTGATTGCCAATTGTTGCCGCATCGGTTTCTTCCCAGATGTTGTGGATAGCAAATGGGCATTAGTCTAAGAAACCTTTATGTTAGCATAAGACATACTACAATTCTTTGGTGTGCTTAGTGTGAGATAATTTTTCTGTATATGATGTGTTATGTCCAAGCAGAAAACTGGTTTAGTATAGAGTTATTCCTGGCACTTTAGTAGATATATAATGCAAAGCTTCATGACTGCGGTTTTTTGTCCTCCAAATTAGAAGGATGGTTCTTGTTAATGTTTATGGTATGCTTGAGATTATATTTCGGTGATTAACCGCTGGCTCATATCTTTCTTTGGATTTTTTTGGGTACTGGGATGCACAGATGCAAAAGCTGAGTTACTTGATAGGGCATCACAAATTATCAAGGTGAAACGCTATAATGAGGCCAAATTGAAACCGAAAAGGTTGGATGAGTTATCATTTCCAAGTTGAGAATCTACCCACTGAGAATCAACCACTCCTATTCATAATTCGGTCAATCGGTTAGCAAGTTAATCTTATGATATCTGAATAACTTAGAATTACTTGCATAATTTCGGGAACTCAAGACAACATATTAAGCATCGCTTTTAATTTTAGGATCATCATATTCAAAAATTCTTTTCAATCTTATATATGTGTAGGCTTCTTAATTGAAGATCTATGTTTTAAATAAAACGGGTCTTTTCTCAAGTTGACGAGATTTGTTACATACTTAGTATCGTACATTTAATTTGTAAAATAAATTATGGTGGGTGTCGGGAATTGATTGCTTTATCGAGCCTGGTAAAGATTTTACGTCCAAACCAATAATGGATCTAAATTGGGTTTGCAAAACAAGCAAAAGTCGACGGGGGACAAGTTTGGAACAAACTCGGTCATCCTAAGCCTGGATCACTACCATCCGTAATCATAGCAGCAGCCAGTAATTTCTACCGGACCTCTTAAGCCGCCATGAACAAACTCGATCCGAGATTTCCGGAGCTTGGCTTAGCCCGAAAGGAGGTCGTAGAAGCAGCAACGACCTGGGATTTGAAGTGGTCCTAGCTCTCATCGGCCCTGTATAGAGAGAGAGAGAGAGAGAGAGAGACTCTTCCCTAATGTTCTGTCCATTTCATCTCTTAGGTTTTCCACCTTTCGCATTTTAGCACCGCACCGAGACAATACGTGGAACCCATCTGTCCTCCCTTCTTTTAATTATTTGTTTCCTCTTTCTTCTTCCTCTGTTCCATCGTATTGCTCTGTTTATGTGCTTCCCATCTTCTCTTCTTCGTTCCTTGCCCACACAAAATCCGAAACGTAAAGCCCCCGTTAGGAACTTCGAGCGACTCAGCGAGCACGAACAAAGGCGTCGGGAAGAGAAGGTTCCCACAGAGCTCGATTACGGCCGAAATGGACGCTACCTTCAATTCGGGACCGTTAGGAGCAAGAAGAAATTGGCTCGGGGCAGATTATCGGCGCCGAAGAGTGAAGTGGCAACGCTTAATTGCTGAGGCTCAATCTCAATCTCAATCTCAATCTGTTTCAGGTGACCCTTGCATGGACAAAGAACAAAGAAGATAAGATAAGAAGCACGGAAAGTACTGCCATGATGCAGAGGTAGAAGGGAGAAGAAACGAACAATAAAAAAGAATGGACGACAAATGGGCCCCACATTCGACTCAGTGTGGTGCAAGCATGTGAAAGGTGGAAAATACAAGGGATAAAGTGGTCAAAGCACTGTAAAACTTAAGCCTTGTGAAACTAATGTTCCGTTCATAAATGCATTTTACTTATGTCTTCAGCAGCAAGTTGATAACCTGATTAGGAGAAGTTGCAACAATTTTTAGCTTTTTTCTTTTGAAACTTACATTCCCAGTGGTTTTTGCAGAGTTTCTCCAAAAATTTGCACCCTAAATAAGTTTAAGGAACATGTTCACTAGAAGTCCTAAAACTTGTAGCTAAAATGCAAGTGAGTCCTAAAACTTGCAAAAAGTGCAAACGAGTTCTAAAACTTGTCAAGTTTGTTCAATTTAGTCCCTCCGTTAGCGCCGTCCAATTAATCTCGCGGAAAATGCCGACGTGGCTTATTTTATTATTTTCTCTCTCCTATGTGGCAATTAACGTCCATTGCTGACTCCACATCTTCAAAACGACGCCATCGTTTTGGGGAGTAGCGTGCCTTAAATGATGTCGTTCCTACCCATTAATTAAAATAACTAATTTTAAATTATTTTAAAAAAAAAAAACTTTAAATATTATTTTTAAAAAATATATATTTAAGAAATTGCTCAAACTTTTATAATTGCTCAAACTTTAATTTAATTAATTTTTAAAAAATAATATTTAAAATTTACTAATTTTATTTTTTTAAGTATTAATTCTAAAAATTTTAAAAGTACATTTTCAAAAATTACACGAATTCATTTTTTTAATATATCCTCTATGACGTAATTAATTTTTTTATAAAAATTTTAAATTTTTGAATTTTTAAACATTCTTTTAAACATTTTAAATTTTCCACTTTTTAAAAAAATTTAAAACTTTTTTAAATTTTAAATTTCAAACTTTACACTTTTTTAAATTTTAAATTTTAAATTTTAAATAATTAAATTAAATTAGTTTTAAAATTATTATTAATTAATTTTATTTTATTTTATTTTAAAAATTTAAAAATTTTAAGTTAATGAGTTAAATTAAATTAAGTTAATTTTAAAAAAATTAAACCTTTTAAAATTTTATATTTTGAATTTAAACATGATTTCCTTTTTTTCAAAATTTTAAACCTTTTTTCTTTATTAAAATGTAATTTAGTTTATATTTTTATTTTTTCTACTGACATGGTGTCTCCATTTCTTAAAGGATATATTAAAAAATGCCCCGTCAACGCCACGCCAGTTTTTTCCGTTTATGTAATTAACGGAGTTAATGGAGAGACTTATTTGAGCGAATTTGACAAGTTTTAAGGCTCGTTTGCACTTTTTGCAAGTTTTAGGACTCACTTACACTTTCACTATAAGTTTTAGGACTTCTAGTGAACATGTCCCTAAGTTTAATGCAAAGTATCGCATATAGTATATATTCACAATATATTGACAATCTAGCAAATTTTCCGTCCAAAAGTGATAATATAGGGCACCAAAATTTGCTAATCGCCTTCAATTAGATGATTACAAAATGCTGATGATGAATTCCATGTTCAGCAATTCGACTCAAAAACTACGAAATCCCTAGACCAGACACATTGTTCACAGTTAAATCGACTTACTAAAACCACAAAAACAAGCATTTTTTTTATCCACAACAAAATATCCTCATCTAACGAGAGGCATTGAACATCCAGTAGCATTTCTTGGTCCACAATTTCACAATCCACCATCAAATCTAGATTGTTTAGTGTATGAAGGTTCTGAGATATCAATTGAAGATTGGCTTGGTGAGACTTGAACATTCCTTGTTCTTGCTTGTCTGTTAGAGAAGGGTGGACCTCTTATGTCAATAACTCTGTCACTACCATGCATCTACAATAAAACAAAAAAAAATCTGACATACGAAAATGTTTTTTTTTCCATTATACATATAAAACTTAGACAAAAATACTACCCTTAAATGTAAATTCCTAGTTTCATACATGAAAAGTCCATTACCTTGTAGAGCCTGAAGATGCAAACATTAATTACAAGAAACAGAAGTGTTATAAAAATAAGATGTGGTTGAAAAGTACCAACATGCGCTCTCTCCTTCCTAATGATAGCAGAGTCCTTACTAGATGGTCTACTGCCTTTTGCACTTCTGCGCACTAAGAGCCTTCTTTGGTCTTCCTCTTTTTGCCTAGATGTGAAAAAACACAGAAAACACCTACATTAATGGTCATGATATCCTCCCAAAATTATTTTTTTTAATTAAAAGTTACAAAATTGTTAAATAAAGCTTACTCTGGATGGCCTAGGTGCAGTAGGATTCTTGCAGGTTTTCTTGTTATGCCCATATTGAAGGCAATTTGAACATTGCATTTGGACTTTGACTTTCATCGATTTCTTACCATCACTGCTTGGCTCATCGTTGTCCTTCATTTTGTTTTTCTTCTCTCTCCCCCTCTAATTCTATAAGGTGGGGGTTTGGTTGGTGCATTACTAACTTTAGGCCGCATTTGTTGTCCATTTCTAGCTAGGAGGGAAAATTGATAACATCTCTTATAAGCATCTTTCTTAAAGCAGTCATCAACATAATCGTTGACATCGATCATGAAACGAATGCAACATATGGCATGTTTACATGGTATTCCAGTTATCTCCCATTCCCCACAAGCACAAGCCTTTCTAGCCAAGTCAAACACAAATCTATTGTCGAATGCTTGAACCTCAAAGTTATTCCTCAGTGCCGCTCTAGCAATACAATATCTGCTCTCCAGCTTAGTCTTCTCCAACTTCATTTAATCCTTGAGCAAACTGTATATGTTCGATCAATCATTAACTAACTTCTCTTTGTCATCCTCCATCAACATAGTTCTTATTTTTCAAGCATCTCAAGTATGGATTTTGCTCTTGGTATGCATATGTACCCATTGAAGGTCTCACATAAGTTATTGTTAGGCACATCACAATTTTTACCTGTCTTGATGAAAGCCCTACAAAAGTGCTCAGGACCTTGTCTCATAAAGTCTTCATAACCTTTGGGGCACTCTTCCTTCAAATCCGCCATTGCTATGTCAAAGTTAGCTTGAAATGTATACCTCAATGTCCTCCAAAATAGATTCTTAAGAGCATCCCCTTTGTGAATTTTTTTTTCCAATTAGCATATATGCGTCTTGTACAATTTTGGTGCTCTGCTTGTGGAGATAAGCATGAAACAACATTCATTAGTCCCAACAACCAAAAACTCAGCTGTTAAAACAAAAACAAATCACACTAATAATTGCATTATTGTATTTATAATAGCCAATAAAGACAAAAGATGAGATATCACATTTTGCTCGTCGTTGATTAAAGTCCACCCCTCGCCCACTACCAGCTCAGGTCAGTGAATAACAAGGGAGAAACCAAGTCCAAGATGCCTCGGATTCAACTTCCACAACTGCCCAAGCTATTGGAAACATATGATTGTTTTTATCTCATCCTCCAGCACACAACAATATACCCTTCAATCCAATCTTAAGAAAGCACCCATCTAAACCTACAACATATCACATGATGAAGGAAGACTCGTGCGTTCTGCTGAGTGGCAGCTAGAAACCCTAGCTATATTCCACCGGAAAGTTGCCGGAGAAACACTGTTTCATTGAAAACCTATCCTTAGCCAACCATTGTTATCGGAACCATTTCTCTATCATACACTCTTTTCAGTAAAATATCTATCTGTTTGTTCTACTAATATGAAAATCCCAGGAAACCCCAAACCCCCAAAACCTTTGCCCATTCTTTGTCTAATATAGCCGATGATTTATGCCGCTAGCTCATGTACTTTCATCAAATTTCCCTCATCCTCTTCCACCTTCACTTCCCTTCACACATATGAGTTAACAATGACAATCATTCATACTATCGAGTCTTGCGCCATTTTCAATGGAAGAAGAAGATGAGGCTACTTCCCGCCTGGCAGCTCTTTGCAAGAAGTTGGGTGGGCTCTGGTCGCAGAAGCAGATCACTGCTGTAGATGAGGAAATTTCTGCAGAAAAAGTGCAACAATGTAAGTTGTCGCTAATTGGACAGATGTTTCAAAACCCTAAAATCAATATTCAGGCATTTCAGAATACTATGGGCAAAGCTTGGAGAACGGAGAATGTGGAGATATCTATTACTGCTCATGGTATCTTCGAATTTAAATTTGGGTCTGAAAAGGAAAAAAGAAGAGTGTTGGAACATGGTCAGTGGTCTTTTGCTACCAATTTAGTTATGCTGAAAGAGTGGGAACCCAACACACCCCCTACGTGTTATGACTTTTCTGTTTGTGAATTATGGGTTCACATTTACGGGTTACCTACTGAATGGATTACGAAGAATGTTATTTCTAAGGTGGCTTCTGTAATAGGAAAAGTTTTAGCAACGAGAATAGAGACCAAAGGTTCTACAGCTTGCAAAATTGGGAAAGCTAGGGTACAGCTTGAAATTTCTGCACCATTAATGTCAGGGTCAATATTTAGTAATAAAGGAAAGAATTTATGGCTGGAGATATGAGACTCCCTTATTACTACTATTGGTGTGGTCGGATGGGACACTATGCACAATATTGTGTAGAGAAGAATGATTGTGGTAAAACTATTGAAAATACAAACAACTTTCCTTATGGCTCGTGGTTGAAGGTTGAGACTAATGAATTTAGCCCATACTGGAAAACTTTCTACGGAAAGATGTCATATGAACAAGCGGAAGAGGAGGAAATACCTAAAACTCCTAATGATTCAAGGCAAGTTGTTCTATATGATGGCCCTTTTAAAACCTACAGAGAGAAGACAATGGTTGATAAAGGAAAGTCAATACAAATGGCCGAAGATGATCAGGAGAGTATTATGATGATGAATGTTGAAAAATAGATATGCTCGCAAGGGCAGAGGGGATAATTATCTCCGAGAATCATTTTGAGAGGCAGATGGTTGATTGTGCTCAAGTTAAAACCCCAAAGTCTCATAATGGTAAGAGGAGGAAGATATTTGCTCCGTATGAAGTGAGACCAAGTGGTAAAGAGATATGAGTGATGGATGAGACTAAGTTAATGGATACAGAGATCCACACTATTGAAGAAGCTTATGATCAGGCTTTGGTGGCTAGCCCTTTAAAGCCATTAGGTTACAAATGAAGTTTATATGCTGGAATTGTCAAGCTTAATCGCCTTCGCTTAGATGATTACAAAATGCTGATGATGAATTCCATATTCAGCAATTCGACTAAAAAACTACGAAATCCCTAGACCAGACACATAGCTCCCAGCTAAATTGACTTACAAAAAAACACAAAAAGTAGCATTTTTGGATCCACAACAAAACATCCTCATCTGACAAGAGGCATGAACATCCATTAGCATTTCTTGGTCCACAATTTCACAATCCACTATCAATTCTAGATTGTTGAGTGTATGAAGGTTCTGAGAAATCAATTGAAGATTGGCTCAGTGAAACTTGAACATTCCTTGCTCTTGCTTGTCCGTTAGAGAAGGATGGACCTCTTATGTCAATAACTCTATCACTACCAGGCATCTACAATAAAACAAAAAAATATGACATAAGAAATTGTTTTTTCTTTTTGGTATACATATAAAACATCAGACAAAATATTTACCCTTAAATATGAATTCCTACATTCAAACATGAAAAGTCCATAACCTTGTAGAGCCTGAAGATGCAAACATAAATTACAAGAAACACAAGTGTTACGAATATAAGATGTGGTTAAAAAGTACCAACATGAGCTCTCTCCTTCCTAGTGATAGCAGAGTTCTTATTAGATGGTCTACTGGCTTGTGCACTTCTGCGCACTAAGAGCCTTCTTTGGTCTTCCTCTTTTTGCCTAGATGTGAAAAAACACAGAAAACGCCAACATTAACGGTCATGATATCCTCCCAAAATTCTTTTTTTTCATCAAAAGTTGCAAACTTGTCAAATCAAGCTTACTCTGGGTGGCATAGGTGCAGTAGGATTCTTGCATGTTTTCTTGTTATGCCCATATTGAAGGCAATTTGAACATTGCATTTGGACTCCAACTTTCATCGACTTCTTACCATCACTACTTCGCTCATCATTGTCCTTCATTTTGTTTTTCTTCTCTCTTTCCCTTTAATTCTATAAGGTGGGGGTCTGGTCGGCGCATTACTTACTTTAGGCCACATTTGTTGTCCATTCCTAGCTTGGAGGGAAAATTGATAACCTCTCTTATAAGAATCTTTCTTAAAGCAGTCATCAACATAATCCTTGACATCGAACTTCAGCAAGCTAATGCAACATATGGCATGTTTACATGTTTACATGGTATTCCAGTTATATCCCATTCCCTAGAAGCACAAGCCTTTCTAGCCAAGTAAACCATAAATCTATTGTCAAATGCCTGAACCTCAAAGTTATTCCCCAGTGCCGCTCTAGCAATACAGTATCTGCTGTCCAGCTTAGTCTTCTCCAACTTGATTCTAATCCTTGGGCAAACTGTATATGTTCGATCAATCATTAACTGACTTCTCTTTGTCATCCTCTCCATCAACATAGTTCTTATTCTTTCAAGCATCTCAAGTATGTGTTTTGCTCTTGTTATGCAAATGTACCCATTGAAGGTCTCACATAAGTTACTGTTAGCCGCATCACAATTTTTACCTATCATGATGAAAGCCCTACAAAAATGCTCAGGACCTTGTCTCATAAAATCTTCATAACCTTTAGGGCACTATTCCTTCAAATCTGCCATTGCTATGTCAAAGTCAGCTCGAAATGTATACCTCACAGCCCTCCAAAATAGATTCTTAAGAGCAACCCTTTTGTGAATTTTTTTCCAATTAACATATATGCGTCTTGCAGAATTTTGGTGCTCTGCTCATGGAGATAAGCATGAAACAGCATTCATTAGTCCCTGCAACCAAAAAATCAGCCGTTAGAACAAAAACAAATCACATTAGTAATTGCATTATTGTATTATAATAGCCAACAAAGATAAAAGATGAGATATCACATTTTGCTTGTCATTGATAAAAGTCTACCCCTCGCCCATTACCAGCTCAGGTCAGTGAATAACAAGGGGAGAAACCAAGTCCAAGATTATGCCTCGGATTCAACTTCCACAACTGCCCAAGCTATTGGAAACATTTGATTGCTTCCATCTCATCCTCCAGCACACAACGATATACCCTTCAATCCAATCTTAAGAAAGCACCCATCTAAACCTATGACACGCCTATATCCAGCTAATAAATCCATTTTCAACCCATAAAATCTCTCAGATACTTTGGTCATTGGATTGATTTCTATGTCATATGTTCCCTCTCTGCTAACTCTCTTGAGCTCCACCAGATAAGATCTCAACACTCCATATTGCTTCTCTATCGGGCCCCTTACATCACTAAGAGCTTTCCATATAACTCTGTAGCATTTTCGCTTGTTAAGTGTTAGGGCTAACCTTTCTCTTGCATCTGCTTACATCTCTGCAACTGAGTAAGTAAGTCCGGTTCCAATCGTAGGCAATTACTCTTGAGCAAGCCATGTAGTAGTGCTTGCCTATTTTTCAAACTTCTATTGCAATGGGGACATCCAACTCTCGTTATGACAAAAGTTTTATCATTCTGAATCAAACCGCCATATAAACTCCAATCGCATGCTCTTTCAAACCTTGCTTCCATTCTTTCATATTCACTCTTTTTCCTAGAAATGTCAAACCAATTAAATACCGCGTACCTTTTCACAGCATTCTTGAACTATTCATGAGATTCAAATCTCATGCCTACACTAATAGGATCACACATGTTAACCATTAGACCTGAAATACGAGGTTTCTTCGAAATTATCAATATCAAGTCCACTTAAATATTCATTATCAGAATCTGCAACTTCATCAGCTGCCTCATCTTTGTATAAGGCATCGGGGAATAAATCTCGACTATCATCTACCTCCTCCTCCTCCATTCTTGCTGCTTTGACATCTCTCATCATCTCCCCTGTCACCGACTCTTCATCATAATTCCTGTTATTTTGATTCTATTAAAAAAAACACACAAAGTCAAAAACTGATTGATAATCAAAAACAATATTCAAACATATATAGCAAAGTCTACAATTGAATGAACCCACCATCGCCTCCAATTCAACGGTCAACCTAGTAACACTCCAATTTTCAATGAGCAAATCTTGCAAATAAAACAACGGTCAACCTACAAAGTTCAATGTCGAACACACCACATTACCTGAAAGTGGACTGTAAGCAACACAGTTCACATCTTTGGAACAATTGACTACCACATAAAATACATAAAAAAGAATCATATGCTAATGTTTGGTTGAAAATTCATGAGGTTCTTACTCCCATCCTTCAGCAGAACACACAAAGAAAAATGGTTTCACGAGCTTCTTCACTGAATCAACACTTTGGAATCATTAGACATACTCAAAATAAGAAATCCCACAAACTCTATCTAAACATTCCTTTGCTAACATTATAACTTTTGCCTTAAACTTTTGGTCATCATTCACCTTATCAGCAAAGAATTCATTTCACGCGTTAGTATCTGTTATTCCAAAATTTCACCCCACATAACTATAAAATTACTTCAAGAATCATGTCTAATAATTAATGAGTTGACAAATAACAAATGAACTATATCAAAACATCTTCAGATTGAGCAATTTAGAGAATTAGATCATGAACGTATCTCGGGGAATATCACCAAACAGGTTGTATACGCTTGACAAAAGGACAAAAGACAAATTAAAAAGTTTGGATTCTACCAATCTTGCACTAATCCCATTCAAGACTATCGTCATATGAATAAAAAAGTCAACTCGATTTGTCATGGAAATGAAACTAATTTTTTTTTTTGGGGGACATCTCAATACACACATATATATACAATTAACTTTGTGTTTCATTCACCAAGTCACATATACGCATCATATTCAGAGAGAAAATGTACAAGGAGTGATTCAATTTCATTAAAGGTACTCATCATATTCGTTCTGAGATATATCGTACTAAATTGAGTGCGAATTAAAGAAGAAGTAAGCAAGCAAGCCCCAACTTCCTCGCGAAGAGGGAGACAGAGATGATCGGGGCTCTGGAGAGTGATGCTTTCTCCCTCTTTGAGCACGAATTGAATCATTCCGTGTGGAAATTTAGACGCACGGAAAAAGGGGATTTGATTGCATTCGGTGGACGCCAATGTGGACTTCCAATTGGCGTTTTCCCCGTTTTGCTTTTTTTTTTTTTTTGGTCAAAGTTGGAAATGTTTCATTCACTAATAAAAAATAGAGGTCCAATAAATAAGCATCATTACATAAAAAAATCCAACAAAGTTTGAGGGAGGGACAAGGTCAATTTAAAGGTAAATAGTTGTCTTTATAAACTTTTACTATCCAGTTTACTATGTTGGCTTCTCTTCTCTAAAGTAATGCGATACTTTAATAATATCCGAGAAAGCCCTTAATTTCTCCTTACACAAACTGATAACAGCACGTGTCTCCCAGTTTGACTCTTCAGTACCGTTCAAGTCTTTGACTAGTTGATAATTATCCGACTCAATAATGAGTGCTTCGTGCCTTTTGGGGAGCAAATAGTTCAAGGCTTCCCGAAGGGTAGGGTTTCGGCCATTAGGGGTGAGGAGGCTCTCACCGAAGCTGCTGCTCCTCCTATCAGTCTCCCACCCGAGTCTCTACAGATACAAGCTACCGAATTCCTCAGCGACCCAGGTGCGAATGTTCCATCAATGTTGATTTTGCTGGTTCCTTTCGGTGGTGGGATCCATTTCTGAAGTGAATCTCTTTCCTCATGTCCAGATCTACTGAACTGCAGATTTTCCGAGCGAGTATCATGGAGATTTCGATGGAACGATGCTCTGTTCCACACCCCTCCTCTGTTTTCTATTCTACTTTCCCCGTTTTGCTTACGTCTTGACTCAAAGAGTTGATTTTCGACCTCTCATTTGCATCTTCTATCCTCCTCCCTGCTTTTCTCAACCTGCTCTCTGCTCGAGATCGCACCGCTGGCCATGGTTTCACTCTGCATCCTCTCTCCTTCCTTCCTTTCTTTTTCCTTCGTTTTCCTATGGCCATTCTCAAACTTGATTGATGCTCAAGCTCAAAAGTATAGCTATCCGACCGCCATGCTTCCAAGACAGTGGACGAATGACGGAATGGCTAGTTACTCCGAAACTCATGGAGATGGATCTTTCACGCAGCCAATTCTAATCCGAGGCAAAGGAGCTTATCGCGTTGCCCCCGGTAAAGTAGATTATGGCCCTGGCTACGCCTGCGGCTTCTACTGTAATGGTGACTGCAACACGTACCTCTTTGCTGTTTTCATCGCCCTAGTTAACAGTAGCGGTTTAATTGATGTGCACTACATGCCATCTCCAAGAGTAGTGTGGTCTGCCAATCGAAACAATCCCGTAAATAGAGGCGCGATGTTGGAGTTCACGTCCAAAGGGGATTTGGTGTTGAAAGATGCCGATGGTACGGTTGCTTGGTCCACAAACACTTCCGGAAAGTCCGTTGTAGGCTTGAACTTAACGGATTTGGGCAACCTCGTGTTGTTTGATGAGGACAACGCGACCGTTTGGCAGTCTTTTGACGAGCCAACCGATTCACTTGTCCTCGGACAAAAGTTGAGGCCAGGGCAAAGATTGACGCCGAGTGTTTCGAGGACGAATTGGACCATTGACAGCATGTTTACGCTTTCTTTCGATGGCAACACTTTATCTGCTCAAGTGGAGACTAATCCTCCTCAGATCTATTTCATGGATCTTATTTCAACTCAGAAGCCAAGTATCAAGTTTCCATATGTTGAGTTTTTAAATGGAAGCTTGACTTACTTCTCCAATTCGACCTGGAATGAAAGCTTGATTACAGTCCCTGTCGCATCTTCTGCACAATACATGCAGCTGGGCTCGGATGGGCATTTGACAGTGGCTGAGTTTCAGTGGGGATTAGAGGCGGTAAACCAAGTGGCCGATCTTTTCACAGAGCAGATCGGGGAATGTGGCTATCCGACAGTGTGTGGGCCATATGGAATTTGCTCCAATGGGCAATGTAGTTGTCCAGCTTCTAGAGGGCAGACGAGCTATTTCCAGCAAGTAGATGATAGACACCCTAATCTTGGGTGTTCTGAGAGTGTTCCATTGTCTTGCGGAGCTTCACTATATCAAAGTTTTCTGGAGCTCGAAAATGTCACGTATTCCGACTTCAACACTCCAGATCTCGTTCAAATAGATGCGTTAAGTTGTAAAGAGGCCTGCGCAAATAACTGCTCGTGCAAGGCAGCCATATTCCGGCACGAAGGGGATCCCACTAACGGCAGTTGTCACTTACCAAGTCAGGTGTTTTCGCTTGCTAACGTCGACCGGAAAACGGGTTTCTATGATTCTACTGCTTTCCTTAAAGTGCAGAACGTGGCCAACGAAGCTCCTAATACTTCGGTTGACAATCGAAGGAGCAATCGTCTCCCTGCAATACTTGGGTCTAGCCTTGGAGCTCTGTTTGCCATGATGATTCTCATAGTAGTCATACTTTTGTTTGTTCGGCAGAGAGATGATAATCAACCAGAGGAGGATTACCTTGATCAATTACCCGACATGCCCACTAGATTCACATACGATAATCTAAATACCATCACAGACAAATTCAGTAAAAAGCTTGGCCAAGGTGGTTTTGGTTCTGTTTTCGAAGGATCTCTGAGTGACGGCACAAAAGTTGCAGTAAAATGCCTCGACGGTTTTGGGCAGGTTAAGAAATCCTTCCTAGCAGAAGTTGAGACTATCGGCCACATTCATCATGTGAACTTGGTAAGACTCGTGGGATTCTGTGCCGAGAAATCCCATAGGCTCCTTATATATGAGTACATGTCGAATGGATCTCTAGATAGGTGGATCTTTCACAAATCCAATGAATGTGTCATCGACTGGCAACAAAGGAAGAAGATAGTTCTTGATATAGCCAAAGGGCTTAATTATCTTCACGAAGATTGCAGAAAGAAGATAGTTCACTTAGACATTAAACCCCAAAATATCCTCTTGGATGAGAATTTCAATGCTAAGGTCGCTGATTTTGGATTATCCAAGCTAATAGATAGGGACGAAAGCCAAGTCGTCACAACCATGAGAGGGACTCCTGGTTATTTGGCCCCCGAGTGGCTGAGCGCAGCAATCACTGAAAAGGTCGACGTGTACAGCTTTGGCGTGGTCATCTTGGAGATAGTGTGTGGGAGAAAAATCTTTGACCGCTTTCTCGATGAAGAAGACATGTACTTACTGAACCTTTTCAAGAGAATGGCAGAAGAGGGACGCTTGTTAGACATTGTGGATAAGTTTATCGGTGACATGCAAGTAAATGGACCTCATGCGGTGAATATGATGAGGATTGCTGCTTGGTGCTTGCAAGGGGATTATACAAAGAGGCCTTCCATGTCGACAGTCATCAAAGTGTTGGAGGGCGTCATGGAAGTTCAAGAAGACCTGGATTACAACTTCTCTGCTCAGCCTTCCACAGTTGGAGCAGCACCATTCGGTCGAACAGATGTCGAACTCGTTGCTACCACCACCGCATTGCTACCTTCAGTCCTAAGCGGTCCACGATGACGCGGCTAATTAATTAGAACTTTCCTTCCCGATGTGTTGAGTGGTAGAATGTGTAGGCAATTGAATTGCTCAGATCCTGCGGACTCCATCTTGTCATTCTCTTTTCAGGCCCAAGGAAATAAAAAGGCTATGGCGTGATATCAATTCTCTTTTTCACTTTGCAAATGAGTGAACTTTGCAATTCTCTTTTCATTGCTTAAGCAAAAGCCAATGGTGCTCTAAGTTTGTTGTTTCTAGGAAAAGATGAAACACGTTAGAGTCATTCGTGTGAAAAGCTGTTGAGACTAGATCCAAATCTCATCCGCTTTTTGGTTCCGCCACCTGACGTCCTTCGTTTTGAGGTTAATGTGCTATTTTTAGTTCATTCTGCGAATACAAATTGCAATTAATAAAGATAATTTGGTAAGTTTGTATTTTTTTTGGTAGTGACTTTTAGTACCCATTGAGTTAATAGTCTTGACTTTCAGATTCATCATAGTCGTTTCGAGACATATATTTGCCAAAAATAATTAACTGAGGTGTCTGAGCGTTTAAGGTTCAACTTTGTGGTCTTTAGATAAAACGTCCTAAGCGTGATGATCCCATCAAGTTTAATCGGTGATAAAGCTTGTTCGGGCTTATTCAGTCCTGAAACTGTTCGAAAGTAACGACAGATCGAAGCATTCTGACGTGGCCCCATTCTATGTCGTGGCACCTCTTGATTGGATCTGATTCCGGCAGGTCAACAAACCAGAGCCCACGTGGAGCTCATCCATAGGCCCGAACTACGTGTAGCCTCTCGCAAAGTCCTCCTTCTTCCCGGCACAACACGCTAGGGACGGAACTATCAATTCTTTTTCTTGTTCATCTTCCAATTCCTCTGCTTTGTGCCCTTCCCCTTCTCTTCGTCTCCGAATCGGAGCCACCATATTAAGCCATCACAAATCACGCAGAGAAGCGATTGTCGCACCATGAATCTGTCTATCTTCTCTCCGGCCGTGGAAGGCATCGCGTTGAGAGGATGGCTCTACACGGTGTTCATCCTGCACTTCGTGTTCGCTTGCCAGTTTCTCCTCCTTCAGCCTCTCGTATCTGCCTTAGGTACGTCATTCTGGCTTAGATCTGCGAATTCGTTGCCGGATAGAGATTTTGAGAGGTTGCGGCGTGCTCTGATCATTTTGCGGTCTTGAGTCGCCAATTAGAGAGCGGTGATGGATTGGCGGATCTTTTCTTAGGGGTCCTCTCGCATATTTGAGATTAGGCGGGAGTTTGTGCAGAAAGGGGAAACGAGATGGACTGAAGAGTCTTCAAATGTCTGTGCTGGATTAAAAATATAGTTTCGGAATGATATTTTGGCTTTTATGTGATGCATAGCTGCACGATTAATGAATTCACTACCATTGTGGGGACTGGGGAGTTTAATATAATTCTAGTTCATTGTTGTGAGGGTGGCGGCATTGTGGGACTTTCCATGGGTCGAGATTGTTAGATTGTAAGATTGTAGAGCAGTTCGGGCCCTGGGGGGGGGGGGGGGGCGGGGGGGGGGGGGGGGGGGGGGGGGGGGGGGGGGGGGCGGTGTTTTGAAGTGTTTTCATGATGAGGTTTAAAGAGTTTTGAGCAATGAAGTACTTTCTAAGCTGCTAAGGTTCTCGATTGCCAATTGTTGCCACATCAGTTTCTTCCCAGATGCTGTGGATAGCAAATGGGCATTAGTCTAAGAAACCTTTTATGTTAACTTAAGACATACTGCAATTCTTTGGTGTGCTTAGTGTGAGATTTTTTTCTGTAGATGCTGTGTTATGTCCAAACAGAAAACCGGTTTAGTAGAGAAAGTAATTCCTGGCACTTTAGTAGATCTATAATGCAAAGCTTCATGACTGCAGTTTTTTGTCCTCCAAATTAGAAGGATGGTTCTTGTTAATGTTTATGGTATGCTTTAGGTTATATTTCAGTTATTAACGGCTGGCTCATATGTTTCTTTGTATTTTTTTGGGTACTGGGATGCACAGATGCAAAAGCTGATGCTGCTGAGTTACTTGATAGGGCATCACAAAGTATCAAGGTGAAACGCTATAATGAGGCCCTTGATGATCTTAATGCTGCCATTGAGGCAGATCCAAAACTTTCTGAAGCTTATCTTCATCGAGCCTCCACTCTTCGGCAGCTATGCAGGTTCTCTTCTTATTTTGCATTTCTCCCTCCATATTTTGGTTTCAAAATAGAATTCTCCATCCTGTTTCAAGCTCACGGCACGGAATGCTTCTTTAACTGTTGTCATGATGCTTCTTTTGCATATTAATGCACATGTTCATGTGATTATTCTTGGAAATTCAAGTTATTAACATTCAATCATAATTGAACATATTAGGCAAGAAATCCGATTCTGGTTATAGTTTCTATTGTGAAATATTCTACAAGAAGGCATCTCTCACAATCTTGCTTGTTGCATTTGAAGGGGCAAAATAAAACTAGAACTGATCAACTCTTATTTGGCTCTGCTTGATACAGGTTAATTAAGAATTTTAAAGCATAATTTGTAACTAGTGAGGTGTTGAGATAGAATTGTGCTCACTAAAATGAGTGTTGAAATAGAGGTCATATTTATCTATGGTCGCTGCTGTCGTTATCACTACCACTCCACAATTTTGATCATTATGTTCACCTTCTCTGCCATCTCATGCAAGACACTACAGTTATCATGATAAAGATCTTGATTGTCAGTCCCTAGTGAATGCCATTGTCACCTCCTTGCTGCCACTGCCATCCTTCCACCGTAGTACCTCCACCTTTACAACCACCTCATGCACCACTACAATCACCCCCATCACTTACCCATCACTTCAACCACTGTTGCTACCGACAATTACCTAGCGTTGCCATCACCACCACTGTAATTCCACCATTCTGCTGTCAATAATTCCATCTAACTACATGCGGTTCCTTTTCTACTATTATTGACCTGATCTTTCAAAATATTATGTAGGTACCCATTGACTTAAGTGTTCAACTGAGTTCCATGAGGCACTAAATGACTAATAATTTTCAGCTCTTAATGAAGTTATTGAATGCATTCTTACTTGTGGACAATATAACCAGAGTGCCTAGTCTGCACACTAAGGCAACGTGGTTTCCTCCAACTAAGTTTGGATCTCCATGTTTGGTTAGATATTTTTAATTCTGTGAATTGTGATCACTATAGTCTTCTTACTTTTTGGATGTCCAATCTCACAGGATAGTGATTTTGTGGAATTAGAGAAATGCATTATCAGTTAAAGATACGGAAGAATAGGAACGGCTAGTGAGACTACTTCTGCTATATGATTATGGGAACTAATCATATTCAGTGTCGTGGAATTTGATGCTGCTGTTGGATCAATTTATGGCCTTGCCTCTGATTCAAAATATAGATCGAGATGCCTGTTATGGCAATAGGAGGAAGTTCATACTTTCGTGTCTTTATCACATGAAGAGGAACTGTATGCTCCTCCTATTTCTGATTGGAGTAACAATTATGATTCAGGCGATTTTTGGCTGATGTAGATACCAGGAGTCCGAATCGAGCTACAGAAAGTTTTTGGAGTTTAGACCTGGAAATAAAGCTGCAGAAAAGGAACTCTCTCAGCTGCTTCAGGCACGGAGTGCTCTTGAATCAGCAATTTCTCTCCTTGATTCAGGAGAACATACTAAAGCTTTGGAATTTGTTGATAAGATTGTGCTGGTCTTTTCTCCCGCCTGCTCAATGGTAGGTTCATGATCCGTTTACTTGTTTTAGATTCAAAGACAATGGCAGGATTAGATTCCCTTCTGATCTGGCCGACTTTTGGTCACCGTTTGCAAGTCGTTTTTAGTCATTGATTGTTCCATATAATATTTCATCTATTGTATCCCCAGGCCAAACTTTTGAAAGTGAAGTTGTTGTTGGCAACTAAAGACTATTCCGGTGCCATTGCGGAGTCTGGATATATTCTCAAGGAAGATGAGAACAATTTAGAGGCATTATTGCTTCGTGGCCGTGCCTACTATTATTTGGCAGATCACGATGTGGCTATGAGGTAGCGTTATTTACATGTTTTATCAAGTTTTAAGGATCTGTTGTCATTTGGCATTGACCTATGTTCTTTATCAGGCATTATCAGAAAGGTCTCCGCCTGGACCCTGAGCATGCTAGCTTGAAGAAAGAATATTTTGGGTTGAAAAATTTGCTCAAGAAGACTAAAAGTGTGAGTTCATTGAACTTGCAACCATTTAGTTAAGTAGGGTCTGTCATGTATTTTTTGTGGGATTGTTGCTGGATGTGTTTATTTCAGTGAAACCTTTTAGGTTTCATCAAGATGATTGTTTCGTTCATTGACTGAAAACTTTCATTTGTTTTATTCAGGCAGAAGATAATCTGAACAAGGGTAAATTGCGACTTGCCGGAGAGGATTATAAAGGAGCTATTGCTTTGGACCCCAATCATCACGCTCACAATGTACACCTTCATCTTGGTTTGTGTAAGGTATTGGTGAAGCTTGGTCGGGGAAAGGAAGCTTTGACTAGTTGCACTGAAGCACTTAACATTGATGGAGATCTTACTGAAGCTTTGGTCCAGGTATGCTGTTATCTTTTTTTTGCATTTACTTCATCATGAAACTGTGATGACCTCTCTATATACCTCTGGTAGCGCTTTATTCTTTCAGACTGAGAGATATTTCCTTGATCTGTATCTGTAGTGCATACTTATGATTGTTTATTATGTTTCTAGAGAGCCGAGGCAAAACTTCTAACTGAAGACTGGGAAGGTGCTGTGGATGATCTAAAGTCAGCAGCTCAAAAGTCACCTCAGGTTAGTCATGTTATCTGTGTTGTTCTTTGAAGGTTTCCATTTGGATTATATTAAGTAAGCCCAGTACTGCAAATGCCAGAAGCTTTTGTCTTTTACCAAAAGAAAAAAATTATATAAAGGTTTAAGGTAATGGTCATGCTCTTCGGAATATATGGTAAGAGAATAAGCTCCCTTATTGTCTGGACATGCAATTTTTATCCTCCTTTCAAGAGCCTCATAAGTTTGGGCTCTTGTTATCTTCATATGTATTATGAAGCATGTTCAGTTGTTCTGGACGTGAAAATTGCAAATCAATGCTGCAACTTTGTGCTCATTGAACCTTGTGGGGAAAAAATCATCCTTACTCCTCATATCTTACTCATATCCTGCTTTCTTTGTTGATAATGTGTAAGGAGATGAGATCTTTTCATCCCTCTATATTATGCAATCCCGTCGTCTGCTTGTTAACATCAGCAGAGGGGCGATCGAAAATGGAACTCTTCTTTTTAGGGTAATCATAATGCAGCAGTGACCTTTTCTTCAAGTAATGTTTTTGTCCTTTATTTACTGTTAAATCGAACTGCTTGAGTGTGTCTCTGATGGCAATCCGATTCCTCTGCCTTAATGAGGGAGGAAGGTGATAATGTTGGAATTAGTCTAGAGCTAGCTATTGTGTACCAAGATCTGACTTTTTAAGCATCAATAATGAACTCGTGCCTTGCCATGAAAGAACTCTAATTGCGGAATATGCAGGATATGGCCGTTCGTGAAGCACTTATGAGAGCTGAGAAAGCATTGAAGATGAGCAAACGGAAGGACTGGTACAAGATTTTAGGAATCTCAAAGACTGCATCAATTGCTGAGATCAAGCGTGCCTATAAGAAGCTTGCTTTGCAGTGGCATCCTGACAAGAATGTGGAGAATAGAGAAGAAGCAGAGAACAAGTTCCGAGAAATTGCTGCTGCTTATGAGGTTAGAATCATCATATGAAGCACTATTTTTAACTTAAGTGGTTTGCAGTTCTTCAACTCAAAGATAGTTCCGAAATGGTAGTAGGAATGGGAGGTTGACTCAGTTATTGGCGTTGGCAGGTGCTCGGTGATGAAGAAAAGCGTACAAGATATGACAGAGGTGAAGACATTGATGAGATGGGCATGGGCGGCGGCGGCGGGGGCGGCTTCAACCCGTTTGGCGGCGGGGGACAGCAATATACTTTCACCTTTGATGGTGGTTTTCCCGGTGGCTTTGGTGGGTTTCAAGGAGGAGGCTTTCCTGGCGGGTTTGAGTTCCATTTTTGATTCAGTCGAAATGCGGGGATCTCAACACGGGGAGGTAGACAAATTGAATGCATTTTGGTGACCCAAAACACCAGCTGACTAATTTCTGGTAGGTGCTCGGTATACAAGTTTAGGTCATTCGGTAAAATTTATGACAATCGAAAATGTAGGCCTTTGAGAAAAGTGTTGCTTTGCGGGACATTGTAGATGGAAATTGTACGAGTTCCTTAGTGAAATACAAGTTCGATCGTCGAAGGAGATGGAAATTGTAGGCCTTTAAGACGCAAGTCTTAGTTCCCTTTTACGGCCTCGCGACCGCTGTCTTAGAATGGCAACGTCGTGTCCGGTTTTCGTGTAAGAGAAAGCATGAACAATAACATGTTTTTGTCTGGAAGCTTAAATGCACGTCGGACTTGGACGATGATGAGCTTGAAAAGACTAAGTTGCATCAATTGAAATTGGACCAGATTTAGATGTCGAACTCGTGATAATGTTTGGGTGACCGGAAGTAACGTGAGTTAGAGAAGTATGACACGTCGACTTTTGGCTATGAAAGTCTTGGTCCAACGTAGATAGAAGAGTTGTGAACGTCATTAATGTTATCTGCAAAAGTCTTGCCTTGATTACGCAATCAATAGTGGCATCAACCATTTACGGGGGGCCGGCCATGATACAGGGTTCTTCTTCCCTTATATATTTATCAGGAGTCATGGCACAGATTCTTAAGTGTTAAAACGCTGACGCAAGCAATCCATCCCCAATCCACCGTTAATTTGAGTGAACAGATATTAGCAATCCGGATGAAAAAAATGCAATCTCATAGTCAGGTCACGATAAAATACTTCTGTCATTAATCTCTTGATCTCGATGTGAATTGCTTGGGTGCGGCGTACAAGTGCCCTTAGAGCACATGATGTCATTGGCTTGGTGCGCACCTGCGTCGTGATAGGGCTTTGGTAGCAGGATCGTGCTCCTCGGCGACGGACATGGCCCTAGATAATACGAATTGCCGCCACCCGATGCGTCACCAATTTTCATCTCGTGCGCACCTTATGCCGTACAGAATTATCATTAGGTCCCGATCTTTAAATCAAACATCGATGTTATCGACATCTTTTTAATCTACGATTGGACTAAGACATTCATTCATAACATCGGGGTGACCCTTTTACCAATTCACACCTTCTAATGACCTTAAGCACTCGCAACGGTGTGTTTTCTTATGATCGTTTTATTTTTGCTGTAACTTTCAACACTATCGTTTGGCTCTGGAAAATTTTGTATAGGGTCGTACATTTTAAAGCTTACACCTGCTCATGTGGCCCAAAAATTATCACGATTCGATATCTAAATCTGATTCAATCTCGATTGATGCGAGATGGTGGTTTCCAGCTTGTCATCATCCAAGTCAAGCGTGCGCTTGAGCTTTCACATAAAGTTATGTTAATGCATTATCCTTCTCAATATATTGATGTCACATTCCTCGTGTTGTATCCTCTATTGCAACCTCTACAAGGAAGTTTTTTTTATTTTTGGTAAATTCTAGAAGGAAGTTTATTGAGCCTATTTCAGAAAAAAATATTGAATTATTTAAAAAAATTTATCTAAAAATGATTATTTATATTGCTTAACTAAAATAATTAATCGATGAAGATATTTATGTTGTCAATAACAATTTATGTTTAAATATATTCATGGACAATAAAAAGCATTAAAAAAAGTTTTTCGATCATTTTTATAAAAAAATTAAATCATTTATTTTTAGCAAAATAAACGGACGCGGGTTGATTTGGATTTGTCAAGGGGAATTCTTTGGCATATACTTTTTCTTTCCTTAACATTTTCAATTTCCTAAAAAACGAATTACCTTTGATTTTACATCTTTTCATCTACTTGAATTTGAGGCTAACATTACTTTTATTTTTTCCAATTAGAGGCTCTTTAAGAGATCTTCTGACATTATACTTCACATTTTAAAACTGAATTAGCCACTTGATTATGGGAACAATGTCATTTCCCTTCTTAGATAAGTCACTCTTTCTTCTTCTCCTTAAGTTTCCCTTCCGCATGTGATTTTAGAAGAAAATCGATCGATTGAACTAATACATACGAGTAATAGCTTCAGCTTTACAAAATTAGAATATCTTTTCATGGGAATTTTATTTTTTCGAAAGTTTGGTGGTTGAACTAAAATGTGTCGTCATGTCGATTCATCATCATCCTCAACTTTTTTACCTAATTGTAATTTACTAAAATGTTCTTACATGACTGATCAACCATTTCATATTCGGCGAAAATACTATATTTAACATTTAAATATGTCGTGAGTGGAACATTTCATTTCCGTCGTGATGGCATTGAGCTATTCATTAGTAATAGCCTGGCGATGGGTTCTTGTATTGTCAAACTCAGGAAAATTCAGCTAGATCTTCACCGGACCTGCTTCCCCCCGATGCCGTAGAAGATGCAAATTTTCGAGCTTGGACTTTTCTCGTGATCAATGGTTCGAAAAAATAGACCTTCCTTATTGATTGGAGACTGTGTACAGTTGTAATCTTTATGTCGGGAGTCAATGTACTCTCTGATTTTCATGGATTAATTTTGCTTAATTTATCTTCTGTCTTTATCTAATCCTAACTTGAGTTAATCGAACGATTATTAACAGATATGCCCGCATCCATACTTATATTCGGTATTACACCAAATTTATCAAATCTCATGCTATTTCATCCGGTTCTAATCTTGAAGAATGAATATAGTACTGATGGTTCAGTGTGAATCTCTTAGTGTGTGCTCAGATTTTGATGGTTTAGCTGATAAGATCGTGCTTTTCAATAGTGATCATGGGTCGAATCGGATATTTCTGTAGTGAATTTTGAGACTCTTATTATGAGTGCGTTTGTTTCAACTTTCTCAAAGGGGTTGAGCTTTCAAATCTTATCAGGATCTCAAAACTCCTTCAAGAAAATATGAGATGTTTGATAGTCATTTTCAAAGGGTTTTGAGATAGAAAATTAATATTGATAATGCTGAAAATCAAAAATTAATTATATTAATTTTCAACATTTTCCTTAAACACATTTGGAAAATTGAACTAAACGCAACCTATCACGTTGTCCTTGGATTGTCCAGCTTGTAGCCCCTTTCTATTTTCGTTTTTCATTGATTTTTTTTTTTTTGGTGGGCTATAGAAATCACCTCGATCCTAAGGTATATCCATCGTTGGTAAGAAAGACTACCGGAGGGTCCCGATCCTAGAAAAGCATCTCGGCCTATCTTAACGGACAGATGGAATAGATCCGCATCAAGAACGTCCATTTCGTTGACCGGAGCGACCTTTGCCATGGGTCGCGATCCACGCAATCCTTACCCCCCTGCCCCGTCCACCCTTCTTTGATCTCGCAGCCATTGAAATTAAGACGAGAGAGAGAGCACCGGCGAAGAAAACACGAAAGCCAGACCTCGAAGCTCTCATTTCGCAAAGCTACAGGGAGTTTGAAAAGAGGAAGACAGAGCAAAGTGAACTCGACACTCGCAACCAGAGAGAGAGAGAGAGAGAGAGAGAGAGAGAGAGAGAGAGGGAGGGAAGGACGGAGGAAAACCCTAGGTGCGCGTGTCCATGATCACATGCTCTTCGACCTGTTGCGGCGAGCGAGGGCACCATGATCAACTCAGCGAACGGGATGGCGTCGGCGCAGGCATCGTCTTCGTCTTCGGCGAACGCGCCGTCGCCGGGCCTCAAGACCTATTTCAAGACGCCCGAGGGGCGGTATAAGCTCCACTATGAGAAAGGCCACCCCTCCGGCCTGATGCACTATGTCCAGGGGAAGACCGTAACTCAGGTGATTCCCGATTGTCGGCCCTTTTGTCCTTCATTTGTTTTGGTGCGGTGCTTCTCGGCGAGGTCAACCCCTTTTTGGGGCGGCCGATCGTTCAATCCCGATCGAGCCGATTGGTGTCGTGGTAGATATTGCTGTTCGTGTTAGATTCGATGTTAGGGCTTGTAGTTTCTGAATGATTGGCGAAATATCTGTCGTTTGCTGTTGATTTTCGCGAAATTGACTTTCTACGATTCGTCTCATTGTGCTCTTACCGATGCGGTTTCTTGACTCCGACTATTACTTAATGTTGGTGGAGGTCAAAGTGATACTGACGAGGCTTTCTTTTGGGCATTTTGTTTCTCGTTTATATCTTATCTAGCCGATTCCTGAGGTTCTTCCTGTTGGTTTCTTATCTTGAGTTTCCACACGATGGTCATGCAGTATGGCCATTTGTTTGGGTGGACTTGTACTTCTTCCAATTCTTCTTGTCTGTGACAACTTTGGTTTATCGTGGATGCTTAATGGTTGGGTATGATTTGAACTTGATTGTCAGGCAACTCTGGCTCATCTGAAGGACAGGCCGTCCCCACCAACTCCACCATCTCAATCGTTGTCTGGCTTTAGTGCCAGTAGTGGTGTACGATCAGCTGCTGCAAGGCTGTTGGGTGGCAGCAATGGGAGCCGTGCTCTAAGCTTTGTGGGAGGAAACGGTGGGAGTAAGAGTGTCAGTGCAAGTAGTAGACTTGGTTCATTGGGTGTTTCAAGTTCGAATAATTCAACTTCAACTTCAAATTTTGATGGTAGAGGGACTTATTTGATCTTCAATATGGGAGACGGAATTTTTATTAGTGATTTGAATTCTCAAGACAAGGTAAGTTTTACTAACTGGGATTCAATAAGTTAAACAACATGAGGCTTCAGTCGGTAATCAAAAGGTTAACTTATATCATAGGAACCTATGAAGGCCATCTACTTTAACAATGTCTACCCAGTTTGCCATGCGTTTGACCAGGATGCTAAGGAAGGGCATGATTTGGTCATTGGTTTGAGCACCGGCGATGGTATATTTCTGCATCTAGAGCTTAATTTCATGTTGTTTGGAAACTTTTAACAGAAAAAACTCAGTGTGCTTTTCTCTTTTTAATCTAGTATATTCTGTGTCGCTGAGACAACAATTACAAGACAGTGGAAAGAAGCTTATCGGGGCTCAGCATTATAACAAAGATGGTACAGTTAATAGCAGGTAGCGTAAATTATAATTTCCCTAGAAGATAATGCAATTTTGTGTCAGAGTGCTTTGCATTTATTCTTGATAGTCCTTTTCTCCATTTAATGATCAGTTGAACGCCACCTGCAAACTGTCACCTTTGCTTTATAACAACTGATCAAGATATTAATGTTACTTCATTTTTAGGTTTTTAGAAGGTAGTAGGAATACATATGCATGAACATCTAAAATCTAGAAGCTTTTAGTTTGGGTGAAAGATGTGTCTTCCAGATTCCCTCATCTTTGCCATTAGGAGATGTTTAAATTATCAATGTTGGGCTTTTGAATGGTAAGTTGTATGAGATTTTACAGTTTGAGGAGGTCTTTAATGTTGTAGACTTGGTTTGGAGAGGACTCATACATATTTCGTTTTACAGCTCTTGTTATAGGATCTTCTTGGATGGAAATAAAAACATTCCATAAATTCCTATCTTTAGATATCTCAGTAAGTTTAAGCAATCTGTGCTTGAAGGTAGACATTAACTAATAGAACATGATAATTGTCAGAGTAAGACTTTTCAAAGAAAAGTTGGAATGAGCTTTCCCCCCCTTGTGCGAGAAAGAGGGGCAGGTATTTTTGTGGTATGCAGTAATTCATTCCAAATCCATTACTGTTGCTCAGCTTCAGGGCTGCCCTATCTGGACCATTTGCCTCTCATAGATGACTGTACAGATGGTGATATGAACGACTTTAAGGGTGCATCATATTTTATCAAGTGAATGATCCTGCATGAATAGCGTTCATGCCTGCTATCTTTGCTGGTTGAGGCAAATTTAAATCATTCTTTCATGTGCGTGGCTTTAAAAAAGCTGACAGTGTATCTATCTATGGAAAAGCTTTCTGGTTCTCATTGCTAGTGCAGATTTTATTAGAACTGATCCTGGTCTTCACCTTTTCACTTTTAAAAATTTTGTCCAGTACATTGGTTCAGTTTCCTTACGCCGATGTTTTAAGAAGATTTTCTCTCTCATGTTAGTTGGGATTATTTGAACACTAAAACTTCTTATTGATTCATCAATGTGATAATTCCATAAACAGCTTTCTATCGTTTCAGTGAGAACCGGAAATGAAATCAAATTTCTAGACAGCTATTTTTTTTCCTTTGGTAAAGGTGTAGACAGTTATTCTTTTTTTTTTTTTGGTAATGGTAGACAGCTATTTTTCATATCTTTAGAAAGCCAAAATCCAAAACGATGACCAAACTCATTTCCGACGCCCTATTATGTGTTTGCTGAGGACAAACCAACACGGAAAAGCTGCTCAGATCAAACAGGCCCCTTGAGTGTTCTTTGCATGCTTGCCAAGGCCTCGTTATATGTTTTCAGTCTCAAAAGTCTAATTGTTCTGGTTTATTTGCCTGGTATTTTAGGGAAGTATGATACCAGTAACATCATCGGGCAGTCATGTCCAGCCACTGAACTCTTGCTGATGAAAAACCAATTGTGGCGATGTGGCAAGAGATAGCATTTTATGCCTACAGCTTATATATTGCTCAGTCCCTTCCTCTTTCAATGTGAGCTTGAGTATGATTCATCACCTAGTGCCTAGTCATCAACCGCTATTACCAATACATGTGGTACACATATACTGGAAGTGTAAGCACAGAAAGGTCCTAGTGAATTGTTAAGGTCTTCACCTAATAGATAGGGTGACAATGTAATTAGTTGCTACATGGTTTCTTCTTATCTCAGTTATGTGAAGAAGATAAATTGGTGTGCAGTTCACCTATCCACAATTGTATTGCCTGACTATCTACTTTCTCTTCAAACAGTCGCTGTACTTGCATCACATGGGTGCCTGGAGGTGATGGGGCTTTTGTTGTTGCACATGCTGATGGAAATTTGTATGTTTATGAGAAGGCAAGCCTTGATTGTTACATTTTCTATGCATCTAAAATCTGTTGTTTTCTTAATATCATATCCAGTGTCTTGATTGGTACTTTGTACGTTGTATTAGAGTAAAGATGGTGCAGGTGATTCTTCATTCCCTGCCATCAAGGATCAAACTCAGTTTTCAGTGGCACATGCACGCTACAGCAAGGTAAAGTAGTTTATGTTGGTTAACTTTGTGGCTCACCTTCACAAGTGCTTTTAAGTAATACCATGGCATCATTAATTTCCTCTAATAGCCACTGGATGCATATTCTAAGGTTGCATGCCATGGGGCATGCTAGTCTTATTGATTTTCTCTTTTGCAGATGTTTAACTCTGCTTGTATATGTTGCCATTTAAAGTCATTCTTTGATGAGGCCTTTTAGAATACTGTCTGCTGTAAACGATCTTGGTGTGGAGATTCTTTAAATGATTTTGACAGCATTTTGATGTAGCGTTTAAGATTCATTTTGTTACTTTTTACCCTACTCTCTCTCTCTCTCTCTCTCTCTCTCTCTCACACGCACGCACGCACGTGCGCGCGCGCGCACTCACATTACAAATGCGTGATGGCATGTCTTGTTTAGCAGCTACGTGGTCAGCCTTGCCTATGAACTGGTTTATGGAATCTTCTTTTTGCCTTTTTGCTGTTTTCCGTTTAGTGACTTTTATTTAAGTTAGGTTTCATCAAAACGTTAAGAGCTTCTTCTCTATATGCCTGTTGTAACGTGGTTGTAATTGGCATGCCAGACTAGGACACACACACTCACATTACAAATGCGTGATGGCATGTCTTGTTTAGCAGCTACGTGGTCAACTTTGCCTATGAACTGGTTTATGGAATCTTCTTTTTGCCTTTTTGCTGTTTTCCGTTTAGTGACTTTTATTTATGTTAGGTTTCATCAAAACGTTAAGAGCTTCTTCTCTATATGCCTGTCGTAACATGGTTGTAATTGGCATGCCAGACTAGGACTATGTTTCTGTTTGTGTGGATGGTCATTTAGCATATTTCGTGCTTTATGTCTGCAAATTAGTGTGGTACTGCATTCTGATACGAGTTCTAGCAACCATTGCTCTGAACAGAGTGGGTGAGAGGTGGTTTGTCCATTTTCACTATGCATGGTATGCCTTATATTTCTGTACAACCAAATTTGGTTATATGCATTTGATGACATCTGGCCAGAACACATGAGGGATGTCAGCGCAATGGTTGTCTTACTTTTCCTCAATTTACTGACCGACTGATATACGGAGAGTAGGCAGAAAACACATTCGCTAAAATCCACTGATAAGTTAATTATAAACCAGAATTGAATGCGTGCTTGTCCAACGTTTCTTGTAGATTTCGCTCCCCCTGAAATTGTGCTCTTATCTATAAAAATTAAGCCGAAGGCTCTGGAAGATTCTTTTAAGGTTGTATCTCGTCTTTTGAGTCTTTGTAGAGTCTGTGCATAAACATGTTGCATTACCTGAATAGAACTTCATTTTTTGTGTTCAGCTGTTTTCCCAAATAGGTCCACATAACCGCGATATCTTAAAAAAAAAGAGTCTGCATCTGGAAAAGCAATTTTTTTTGGTGCATTAGTTTTACCTGTTGTTTGCTTTTGTTATTCCCTTTGTGCAGAGCAACCCTATAGCCCGGTGGCATATTTGCCAAGGTTCAATTAATAGCATGGCATTCTCGACAGATGGAGCCTATTTAGCAGCTGTTGGTAGAGATGGTAAATCATCTGATTCATTTGCACCTCAATTTCATTCGTTTCTTTGGTTTTTTTATTATTTGCTAAAAGCATACCTGAGTGAAGCAATTTGTTGATCCAGGATATTTAAGAGTCTTTGACTATTCAAAGGAACAGCTGATATGTGGTGGCAAAAGTTATTATGGTGCTTTGTTATGTTGTGCTTGGAGGTTAGCTAATTCACTCCTTTGGCATTGATGATGCAGCATTTGGTTGGGCTTGGCCATAAGATCGTAACTACCTTTGGTACATTAGTTAATAAAGAAAAAAAGCATATGTGGCACCATCTCATGCATCTGAAACATTAATACTTCAACTAATAAAAAATGTGAGAGTATTATGTCCCTTGACAGCATGGACGGAAAATACATTCTTGCTGGAGGTGAAGACGACTTGGTGCAAGTCTGGAGTATGGAAGAGAGGAAGGTGGTTGCCTGGGGCGAGGGGCACAGTTCATGGGTGAGATTTAGCTTAGCGGTTATGAGCTTCATTCCATCTGTTAAGTTGCAAGGTTTATTATATGTTATGAGACTAAATGGTGCTGCAGGTCAGCGGAGTGGCTTTTGATTCATACTGGTCACCACTCAATGCCGATGACACAGGGGAGTCTGTGATGTACCGATTCGGTTCAGTGGGTCAGGTATTAAAAAATGGTTGGGGTCTTGTCTTTCTCTTGCTTACCCGATGATAGATTTGAATATGTTCATCAAATGCTACTCTCTTGTCAATTTTAGAAAAACCCTTAAGCTTGATTGAGCCAATAGTTTCCTTGTAATATGAGCCGTCATAAGAAAGAGACTGTTCGAACCAGTAAGAGTTGAAGGTGGACCTCTTGACTCATGCAATGATTCCTTATCTCTGAATCCGAAATGCAGGCACCACTTTTCCCATTGCTAACGTTATAAGGATGTCAATATGGACAGTTTACCATCAAAAGTAGTGATTGCTAGGGTTTGGTTGACTTATTTTTTGTGGCGCAGGTGTTGACCTCTTGGGTTCATGAAACATTAATTTTATAGTAATTGCCAAACCAGAAAGGGAAGAGAATATTGAACTATGGAGGTGACGAAGATGATATTGGTTGGTCAAACAAAGTTTTCAATGGAATGAAGGATGTCTCAATTCTTGGCTAAAAAATATGTCTCTATATTGAGCTTCAATTCTAGAATGATCCATCTATTTCCCAGAATAACCATGAGTCTTTTAATGCAACTTTTTTGCCCAAATTTTACTTTATGTGAACGCAGGCAAAAATGTAGTTGCAGGATCAATTCTCTCTAAAACTGCTCTACTGAGTCTTATCAGGGGGGCGGGGGGAGGGAAATTGTACTCAGTTAATGTCATATTTGCAAAAAAAAATTCGAGTCACGTATTATCTATTTGTGTGTTTTTGACTAAACTTAATGGTCCATAGGGCGAACATGTCTAGGAGGAAGGTCCTTGATAGAAATAAGATATTAGAGGACTCCCACTTTTCACCTGGTACAGACTGGTATCCACCATCACTTCAATCAATCCAGCTGATCACTTATCGATTTTGGAATGACACACATAGAGCATTTGGACAATTTGTTTTTGTATATGAAGAATGGAAATCTGATCTGTGATGTAGCAGTGTGAATCCTAGATTAATCTGTTGAAATTAAGAAAATGTTACTTGCAAAGAAATGAGCGAGACCCATGAAGCAATATGAGTGATGCAGCATAGCATAGTGACTAAACTTTGACAAGACCACTTGCCTGAGTTGGGGAGTCTTTTGAGTATCAAAAGAAGAGAATCTGAAGAGGACTGCTGGAGACTATATGTGGATGAAATTTTCTTCATCTCTCCATATGCAATGTAGTCAATAGATTGTATTCATTTGAATGACATAGGTGACTGATTGTGGAGTAAGATTAAATTCTTCTCGAAAGCAGTGTTGTCATGGAAGATGAGCTATATTTGAGAATAATACCAAAGAGGACATAAGTCGCCATTCTGAAAGCCACACATTTGTTATGATGTGAAAGCCAGGACAGATTGACTGCCTGATGCCCAAGTCATGGCTAGATATAAATCAACATTCACATTTTATTCTACCTTTTTTTGCCTTCTTTATGGACTTTCTTTTGGTTTTATTTTGTCGAAGAATTCTCTTAGCCCATTGACAGCTAAAATTTTCTCAACCGAAAAAGAAGTTACTGGCGTACCGCATTGTCTCATTTATTTGACGTTTCTTCCTGTAGTCAGCATCTTATTCTGCTGGGTTTATCGTGGTGGTTTACCCTTGTTCTGATGTGCCTGTCTGAGCAGGATACGCAGTTGCTTTTGTGGGACTTAGAGTTAGACGAAATCGTGGTCCCACTGAGGCGCCCTCCAGGTGGCTCACCCACTTTCAGTACTGGAAGCCAGTCTGCACATTGGGACAGCACTCCTCCAGTAGGTATCCTCCAACCAGCTCCTAGCATGCGAGATGTCCCGAAATTATCTCCACTTGTCGCTCATAGAGTGCACACCGAACCTCTCTCTGGCTTGATATTTACCCAAGAGTCAGTGTTGACGGTATGCCGGGAGGGTCACACGAAAGTTTGGATGAGACCTGGGGTTGCTGAAAGTTCAGCAAGCAACGTGGAGACGGTTTTGAGTACAAGTTTGAAGGATAAGCCTCCATCAACAAAGGTTAGTTTTTCCGGCTACAAGCAGTGACAGTAAAAGCGGTGTTTTTGTTTTTTTTTTTTCCCAGGATACAAGTCTGAAGGATAACCCTTTCTTGTCAACCAAGGTTAATTATTCCGGACAAGCAATGAACAGTACCAACGGTGGTTTTTTCCATGGAGGCAGAATATTTGGTCACTGACGTGGCCATGTCATGTTGTTCATTCAGTTGGTTTGTGTAAATGTAATCTAATTTTGTTGGGTTGGCCAACTGGTTCCTTTGTATATTCGGGATAAAGGTGCAATTTACGGCACCGATGAGTATGGGAAGGAGATGTAGGTAGTACGATGATTGAAGCAAATGAAAGTGACGGTCCACGAAATTGATTCTGCCCAAATGAGTTATTTATATAAAATGGCCCTTCTGAGTATATGATGCTTCAGTGAACTTTTATCCGCCTCTCCTTTTTCCGTTTCTTTGCGTTTTGCTGTAGCCTTGTAATGCTTGATGGGACTTGAAATTGGTCGACCCAGTAATTGCAAAATACTTAAACCTAGAGATGTGGAGCAGAGCAGTAGATGATGTCATGAGGGCATTAGCAACCAGGCTACCTCGATTCCTTGGCGTCCTTCCGTTTTCTACCATTCATAGCGACCCAGTTAATGCAGATTATACCGTCCGACGTATTCGTTAGTCAATTTAATTCGTAAGCATCCCGGTTGATGCCCTATGCATTCTGAATTCATTCCATTCTCGGAGGCGCACACGTACAATTCAATGTACTTTCTGAGAGGGGAATTTGAAGTCAGTGGGTTCTATCATGACGAGGGCGTTTCAATGTAGCTTTGGGCTCGTACACGATGTCTATGGACTTGCACTGATGCAAAGACGGCGCAGTCGTTCTAAGTAGAGATTCTTTCCCTTGATGCGAACAGGCTTAATATGATTACCTTGTGAGTCCGTCGTAGCAGGCTTGGCCAAGAAAAGAAGTCCCTAATAGCAGTTGATTTTGGGATACGGGAGATTGAGAAACCACGATAGCCAAAATGATGTACTTGATGCACCAGTTAATTGCCGATCAATACAGTACTTCTTAGACCTTTCTAGAAGCATCGCCTCCTTGGAAGATAGGTGGTTTTGCCGAGTTCATCTGATCATGAAGCATTTTGCTAATGATCGAAACATACAGGATAATAGAAAGCAAAGATAACATAACCCTATGATTCAAGTATATGCCAAGGGCATCGAATGTATCCACAACCAACAAAAGACTGGAATTAGACAAACAAAGAAAAAGAGGAAAATGTAACAGCAATAAAACTGGGCACCGAATGTACCCACAGCTGACAAAAGACTGGAATTGGCCAAGAAGAAAGAGAAGAACACGCTTTCTGTACAGTTAATGCACCTTGTTTTCATAGGGCTGCTTGCTGCCTCGTGTAATTTTTTAAGTGTCAATTCAGTTACCACGTATAGAATCTGAGTTACCCGGCTCAGTTTCCTGATGCGGTGGTTGCATGTGGTTCTGCTCCGTGGCCACAGGCATTTGATTAAACTGCAAGTTCTCCTGAGGATTATGTCTTTCTGCTGATCGGGCCAGCCACCAGACCCTCCATTTCGAAAGCTCAACTAGAACAGAGGTCCCGCACATTGTCATCCCAAATCCAGCGAAGGTAGCTAGGAGAACTGATAGAACAGCTTGCATGTGAAGCTGCAATAAAAGACAAATGTTATTTCTCAAATTACTATATTAATACATGCTCTCTGCAATCGAGCATGGCTTGGAACTTAGAGACAATGGTGATTAATCTTCACAAAAAGATGGGTGTCATCTAACTACAAGGCCTGTCAAGGTTCCAACTTTCTTGAGAAAACTACATCAGGTCTACTCTGGGAGCAGCATTACGAAACTTCCAAAATAACATGTATGACTTGTAAGTTCTCACCAGTGAATAAAATAGATGTGCAGATAAAACCACCAGTCCAAACTGAACAGCTGCATATACCCAGACAAATCTTCTTTGCACTGAAAGAAAATTCAGATCCATGAGCATTAGAATTTAGACAAGACATTGCCATTGTGAACAATAAGAATTTAGACTTACCCATGGTGGAGGATGTCATGGATGCAAGAAGACCCAAAATACAGGAAAATGGGAGAGAAATGGCAATTGCACCAGAACCCATTTTGCCTACCTGCGAAGACAATTATTATGCACTCTCGACCTTCAAGGCTTAGAAAAGCCTCATGAGAATGTTCGACACTTACCAGAAGCTGCTCGAGAAAGCAAAAATAAGCAAGCATGCTGACAATGACAAGAACTGGGACATCCTGCCACAACCTGTCGTGATTTTGCAACAATTCAATTATTTTCAGTAATGAAAATCAAAATAGCACAGAAGCTTGCTATTCTCGTATTGTTCATTATAGGCCATACTGTGCATGAATGAAGATGGGAACCTCTGATAAAACTTAAGTGCATGCACCAGTCAAAGTGGCACTAATCAACTTGCAATGGCGTTACACTGCTCCCACAAAATTTTCAATAATTCACATCCCTTTTACTTGTTGTGCAGATAAAAGGACATTGACTTGTAAATGTGCTTGTTCCTCTTGCATAATACAAGAGAAGATAGTGATTTGATGAAGGGAAATAGTACTATTTGCACCAGCAGTACCTATATAGACATAATAATTACCTGTATCGAACAGACTCGGGAGCTCCAATTCCTTGCAAGTTACGGGCTTGAAGATTTTGAATTCTCAAAAGAGTGACAGGTAGGTTCCGCACTTCTTGCTTGCACACATCGCATATCTTATTACCTTTGATGCTAAACCATTTTATGGCGCATTCTTGATGAGCTAGTGCCAATTCACCTTTGCAACAACATTCCATCTTAAGTGTGTCAGAGCCTTCTCCAAGTTCAATAAAGCAGATTCGACAGACTGCTTCTTCTTGAGGAATATCTTCACCATCATCTCGGTTTTCATCTGAACCATAGGACTAAGATGAATTGTAGGTCAAATATCATATAATATAAGAATGAACAATACCTACATGGTGATATTGACCTAACATAACAGACCAAAACACATTTTCCAAATTGACTGCTCAAGGGCACGCTAATCTATGGCTAAAGATTCTAGGTGCAAAGAGACGTGTTGGGAACTCCATAACTTAGCCAGAGTCATCGTAGAAGGTTCTTTTGGCACAGGTGAAGGTCCAACAATTGAAAGTACAGTTCAAATGAAATAGCGATCTCAAGGGCGCATAAATCAACAGGAGACAACGTACAAGAAATCTGTCCAGTCTCAGTAATCAATTTTCAGCACAGCAGAAAATCTGCAGTAGGACACACTCTTTACTGCTTTAGGACACAAAATCTAGGTTAAATCTGCTTTCAGATGAAATATCTGAATTTTTTAACTTGTTTAAATCATGTGCAGGAGGAAAACTTGGGTCTCTCAATGCAAGGTCAGCAAAAAAACTTCAAATTTCAGGTTTCAAATTACTCTTATGACCACATGCTGCACGAGGATTGGTGCAGATGACTGCAGATATTTTGCTCGAACAATGTATTTACCAGTATCACTTGCAGGAGCTGCATCTGATACATTGGCATCTGTAGTGACCCGGGGAGTGGTGGGAACCATGCGAAACATGTTGCCTGCAGAATCCATTGGCCTTATGCTCCCATCTTTATTAATCACGGGGACTGAACGTGATCGGTGAATAGATGGTTTGACCTCAGCTTTCTGAGAAGAGCGAAACCAGAATAGGAAAACCAACAATAAGGAGATACATTATGAAGATCAACTAGCATGAATAACATCGTTTTATCAATCTAAAGTACCACAACAGATAATATTGATTTGAAGGAGGATTCAACTACTAACTTCGTAGTTAAGGATCTTCCAGTATAAAATATAAATGCCAGAAAACAATACACCAGAATGGTCAGAGAATTTCACTCTATCAGGGTCATCTTCCGCTCAATGTGCCAGTATTTTAGCTCTATGCAGAACAATGCTGTGAACTGGTGAACAGGAACAAACCAACCTCATAGTAGCCAAACTAGAGACCACGAGATATAAAGCTTGAGCTGATTCTAATTCAGACAAAAGCAGTACAGCTGCTACATGCTTTTTTCACATCTTTAAAAGTTGTTGCGATAATGATTTCATTCGTGGAGAAGCTACAGATCCTAATGCCAACTAAAACTAAAAACAAGGAAACATGGCCTGAATCCCAGGCATCTGCAATGATAACCAGCATGAATTTGTAAGAGTTAGCAAAACGTGATGTCTTCAAGGGAAAGAATCTAGAATGTCATCACCAAGAAAATTGCAGCCATTTTTGGTGTACTTGACATGATAAACAATAAATGGGCTGTAAAGAGCACATAAGATCAATTTAGTCAATTTGAGAGGAGAGGACTTCATGTTTGTTGTCACAACTCAATTGGTGATAGAACACTGAGATTTGACAAGATAAAACAGGAAATTGCATTGATGTCCGGTACTTGCCACCTAAAAAATAGTCACCTTGGGTGATCGATAAGTTCTCCAGCAAAGTAAGACCATAAAGCTCAACCAAACACAGAAAGATTATCCTCACCGCAGAACTTAGCTGTTCGGTTGTGTTCCGTCCATGCATAGACTCTGGATTTGAATGAGCAATTGGAGTGACTGGTAAGGATGAAGCAGTTTTCATTCTGGGTGTGAAAAGTCTCGTAAAAGAGAACGTCCTGGGAATGAGAGGTCTTTCCCTTCTTCCTACTGGGGAAGCACCCAATGCTACCATTGCTGCCTTCTCGATGTCAAAAGTGTTATTTCGAAACTTAAAACTCAGTTTGGGAAGGAGGCTCTTCATAGTTGTTCTGCGATTTGTTGGGGAGGGGGCGTAAGTTCCGTCCACTTTGGCAAAACTGGGACTGGGCATGGGCGAAAAGTTGACTTTTCTGGGTGTTGGAGGAATATCTACTACTGCAGTATCCTGTCTACCAATCTCGGAGGTTCTTACGGGTATCTCTAGTACCAGGTTCTGCTGTCCTTGATGGTCAGCGTCTGGGATTTCTTCAATTATTTCCGGAGCACTTTTGACCTACAAAACAAGCGAAGATAAGTTCTTTGGCACATCAGGAAAGCGTCACTGTCATCTAAGCAGCTAAATCTAACTACCTCCAAGTCAAGGAGTGGCAATGCTGACAGGAAAGTGTTGCCTAGAAAGACCGACCTTAATGGATTTTGCGTGGCGAACAAGATTCTGTAGACAGTCCCAACAACAGTGAAATCGACTTCATTGTCAAGCACAGAATTTCCCAACAAAGTTTGCCACGCAGAACAGAAAATCAGCTCTTGAATAGTAACGGAATTTTCCTAGGGAGTGCTGGAACCCCTATCGCTCAACCAAAGAACGTAATTGGGCGAGCAGTGTCCAATTACCTTCAAAGGTCCGTCAAAAAAGCCTCGAAGGACGCCGCGGTTGTGTCGAACGATCACGCATCTCGACCTCTGTTCGAGATATCCATTTGCGAGTTTTTCACGGAATTTATTTCCCAAAGAGAGGACGCACTCCACTAAAGCATGAATCAAGTCCTAAAACTAGGCGTACTACAGACCATGCGACAACCGCCGAGAAATCAGACCCCAGCCAGGCGTGAGATCAATGGCCGTGTGAACAAAAATCTCGCGGATCCCAACTCGAAAGCAGCGCGATAACTCAGAATCACTCGAGAAAGCCAGCAACTACCCAAAAATCCAAAACCTCAAACGCTCAAACCCAATTGAAGCAGAGCGACAGCATGGGAGAAACAAACAAGAAAAAAGCAGGACAGACAAGAGCGAGCCAGAGGGCGTACCTCCGGAGCTGGGCAGTCGACTTCCACCCCTCGAGCGCCGACATTATTACATTTCGCGACCCGTTCGTCTTCGTCTCCGTTTCCCATGCCGAAGGAGAGAGCAGACCAGCTCAGGTGAAGGCGAGGAACACGAAACAAGAAGCCACGAGAGAGCTTTCGGACGACGCGCCTCGCGAGAGACTGCGAGGTTCGCAGACTGTCGCGCGAAGTTCGAGCCGGAGCGAAACTTCAGCTGCTGTGCAGGCACTAGTTTCGAGAGCTGCGCCAGCAGAAAAGGGAGGAGGAAAGAAGGAAGGAAGGAAGGAGGATGAAAGGAGAAGGCGGACAAGGACAAGTGCGATTGCAACAGAGAGAGAGAGAGAGAGAGAGAGGAGGAGGAAAAGAAAAACAGAAATCGCTGTCGTCTTCTTTGGCTTTTCGCCTTCCTGTTTTAACGTTTACAAGTCACCATGCGAGAGCGAAGTCGGGAAGGAGCAAAACATTACTACTCCATAATACAAAATTAATTAAAAATCAAGGAAATGCAATATCCAAAAGAGATCAAATATATATGACGTCAAAATTCACTTGCGGCAGCATCAGCAACGTATTAGTAGTAGTAGAACTCTGTCTTTAGTCAGTCCCGACTCGCCGTCCCGTACGAATTGCCATTTGGTACGGACAGCCCTAAAGCTCGAGTCGTTCCGTGCACTTAGAGCGCTCGGTCTCCTCTCGTTCCGATCACCCGAGTCTTCAAACTCGCAAGCAATCACTCGTGTGGTCGGAGATCTCGACCGACTCCTTTCATCCCATCCCATTCAATTACGGGAGTGAGGTCGGACCGGCCGACCCTCTCGCCACTAAACCGTACTACTGTAACAGCGGAAGCATAATTGATCAAATCTAATGCAAACGGACGCAGTGCGAATTTCGAACGGGGAAAAGAAAAGTCTAATCGACAATGTTGCTCCGTCATTGAGCAGTATTATAATTGCCTGACTCGAAAAATCCCCAGCCACATCCCCCCGCTATTCCTCTAAAATCTAATCATTGCAAGAGCGCAATAATTGCAAAGAAACTGCGGCCGTGAAAGTACAACGTGATGCTCCCCGTCTTCCTCGGCCATTGTCCTGCTTCGGACAAGCATTAAGCAAAGGTCACCGATGGGATTAGGAATTTAAGATATTAAAAACAGTGAGTGCAACTAACGAGTAAAGGTTAAATAAACAGTCTTTAAAAGGAAAAAATAAGTCAAATCAAAAGATTCAGACTTTTTAAATTATGTGCCAATCTAAAAAAGAGCATAAAATACATAATTTTCGACTGTTGTCGCAGTATCGATTATTGATATCTCTGTATATAAAATTATCTGAAACGACATTAAGATCATTTACTTTTCTCATGTTTAATGTAATTATGGGAGTATACTAATCGCAGAGTTTCTGCCAGCCAGTCTTACTTTCCTGGAAACATCACTTGCATTGGAGGTTTTAGTCCCGAGGATTACGCAGTTTTTTGTTTTCATATTTTTCAATTGCAGGGTGCTTGGAATGTGAATATTCAAACCATTTCATCTTTTTTGTTTGACCTGAAACATGTAAGAAGCCTTCAATCTCCATAAAAGATGCAAGGAAGCCGGATTAGCAGGGTCAAAGCTTAAATACTATGAAAATCGAGCCTCGTGTTCATGATAAGAGCTGTCGATTCCCAAAGTCATACGAATTGGGATGCTGATTATTTTTTGTGCACTTAATTTTATATAATAAGAAAAAAACACGGGAACCGGATGAGAGTGGATGTATATACGCGTAAAGGATATCATCGGGTATAATATAATGTCGATTTTGTGGGACCGCTGCTAAGCCATTCTAAAGAGGCTTGAGCTATTAAATAAAGGTATAACTTTTCATTTGACATCTTAACGCAAGTTAAAAACGCATCCTCTCGAAACTCTCAATACTTGTCCGATCAATCGTTCAAAGGGCTGCCTCCGATTACAATGCTTGCACGATCGATTTTTCACGAAGATGGGTCCGTACATCTCCGGCGACGGTGCGCGGCAAGGCCGGAGGATTGCCATATTCAGTGAAGATTGGTATTAATGTTTCGGAAATATTCAAGGACACTTTGTCAAAGTACGAATCCCCTCCACAGAATTTTCCGAATAAGCCTTTGGTTTCCTTTTTAACTAATTTATTAAAATATTCAGCCGCCAAATAATGATCGCTCAATTAATAATTCCAAAAGATTCAGGGTGGTGGGCCCCGCTGCCTCGACGACGGGCTAACTTCCTCCCCGCCCATCCTCTCTTTCGAAGGTGATGATATCATCATACAAGATCGACGGTGGATGTTTTTTGGGTGTTAATTGAGAGAGTACGGTGGACGAATGCCCCTCAAATACTTATTAAATGTACTTAATAAAAAAAAATATAATTTCATTCCTAATCCAATGATTACACGCAAGACGAGAAAAAAAAATAGGACGCTAAAATCGACAAGCCTTTTCTTTTATTAAGGTAGTTCGACTGGTGACTTGGTGCGATCTTTATAAAAAATTATAATAAATGACGAGCGTATTCAGATCTTTTTTAGGTCGATTAATCTTATGATTACAAATAAATTAGAACCGATGTTGCTTAAGTGTATTAGATAAGACACCACCGATCAAGTGGCGGATGTGGTCTCAGGACACCCCTCCTAAATGATAAAGTATCCCAAGATTTTTTGCGTCTAAATCGGACAGACGGCAATCCCGATCAATCCGCTCAACATCGAGAGATGGCTTTTTATTTTATTTCATCCTTTTCCCAAGAGCCAAATGAATTTGCACATCCCAAGAGACGTCTACCAAGATCACGACGCGATTGGTCGACGCATATAATAATATGAAATATAATAATATGAAATGACCAACCTTTTGTTTTCTTTTGCTGGGTTATGATTCGTTAGTTGCAACTTCCGAACCTAATGCGACATCAGCAGGCTAAGTCCATTTCATAAGCTTATCCTCAATTTTCAGATACTTATGAATCCGACCCCAAAAATTCAAATCTTAATTTGATCTTGGAAGTGACAACAGCCAAGTATTCCATCGATTAGTGCAGATTAAAGCAAACTGCCTTTTGAAGTAAGTCAACCACCATCAGCTACTGGCCCTCCAATTTTTGCATTATTAACTAATTTCAACCAAACCCTCTTGATTTTGACCTCCATATAAGTTAGTAGATTACTCGATAAGAAGATTATGATTGGAGCCCGCGTGTAATAGGATGCACCGTAGGCTCGCGCCGATGTGCACCGGCATCAAAATCCGAAGCCGATACCGACTTATTCGATATTTTGGGATGTGGTGGTATACCTGATTTCACAACAAATTAGGTCCGTGTGTAACAGAAACTATAATCGATGGACTGAGTTTAAGACTCTAGGTATTCGACAAACGATTCGAGTTTTGACACATTTAAGTTACTTAAGAACAAAGGATGGAAGTGATGACCGTACCCAAAGCATGTATTATTCTTAGTAGATAGTGTCGTCGTGAAAACTACTTCGGCCTCTCCTGTTCTTCCAAGTGGATAGCTAGCATTGTATAGGATCGTTGAGAATAATAATAATATATTAATAATGCTCTACACAATTAGTTTAGTATATACATGTATAAGCTACTTTATTAGGTAGTACCAGTATAATGACAAGCACAGAAGGAAGTCAAACTCATTAACAAAGAATTCAATTGATGGCGGAAAATTATCCTGGATTACTTTATGACACATTATCTAAAAAATCCACAAGTGGTCACTCGTCACATCGATGTTGAAAAAAGCCAAGCTTGGCTTTCATTGAGAAGAGGAAGCCAACCTTGTCCTCTCCCCCACTCGAATGAGACATTCAGGGTGCGCATGACAAGCGCCTAATTTTCGTCCAGAATATATTCTGGAACAAAAAAACTCATTCCGGATGAGAATTCCGTTTGATTGGAAAATGTCGCAAAACCAATTCTCGAATAGATTTCTCATCCAGAATTGATTTTAGGACAAGAATGAGAATTCTCGAGCACTATTCGAGAATCAATTCTCTTTTAGCAATCTTTCTTCATTTTTTGTCCTAATCAAATTGCTCTCGCCCGCCTCTCCTTCAAACGTGCCCAGACTCGGTCAGAAGTCCTTTTTTGAATTTAAATTAATAAATTAATAAATAAACCTAAAAATTAAAAAAAAAATCCGGATAATTCAAAAATTACAAATAAATTCAAAAAAAAGTATTAAAATTTTCTGGATAGAATTGCTGTCATGCGCACCCTCACTTTCCACAGAAGATGGAGATGATATGCATCAATTTTCAAGACTTGAAGAAGAGCCAATGCATTGATTTCGGATCTCTGTCCATGATGGTCCTTCTCAGAACGTGAATTCTCCGTTACTTGCTCGGCGGGTACTTCTCTTGCTATGGAACGATGCCTGTGAGCCATGACTGCTTAATAATAGCTTGCATCCAGAGTCCATCTAGGTCGAAAAGCTCGATATAGCCGAGCTCTTTCTAGACAGCAACATCACCAAATTGCAAGCGAGAGATGAGGCACTTCTGCAGCGGCGAAGGGCATGCGAGGATTGCCAGCGGGTTCGATCTCGCAATCGGGCAAATAAGAAGAGACATTTCCTCTCTCTGAGTCTTAAGAGAACAGAGAGGAGAAGCACGACGCGTTGTGCTATTGTCCAGATTCTCTGGTCCTCACTTGCAAAGAGCGGAGAGAGAGGAGGGTCGGCCACCGTGCAGGAGGATTGGGGCTTTGAAGTTCCCATTAGGGGAGAATATGGATTTAGGGTTGACTCCGGACTGACCCTAAAATGCCCAACCCGACCGGTCTTGGTCCGAATCCTAGGATGACTGGATCAATCCTTGGTCCTGAGATCCTTAAACCCTGCATTGTACGGGTTGGCCAGTTAGTCCAACACATATTATATATTTTTGTCAACTTCAAACACTAGTGTTTCTAGCCCCATGTTTTTATGCAAATCTGATATGTAAATTAAGAAAAGTAGAAATCCAAATAATTTAGCCTTGATTTGACTTAAAAAAAAAAGTAGAAACCCTCCATGCTTGCATCGCTCGACTCGCTTGCATCGCTCGACTCGCTTGCCTCGACCTTGCTAGTCACTCGCCTTGCAAGCGCAACTCAGCTGGTGAAATCGCTCGCCTTTTTTTTAGGGCACCTCACAAATGCAGCTTACTCGCTTTGTTGCCCTCACCGCACAAATGTAACTAAGCTAATGAGTTCCTATTTTTGTACTTGATATAAGAGTTTCAAACTCGTGTAATTTCCTAATTTGTGTTAAGTATTTTATATTTACAGGTGTTAAATCATGCCTTGACTTTGTTGTGTTTGTCATTTATTTTGTTAATTCCTTTGTATATCTAATGAAAATATTCTCTCTTTTTATATGAATTTCTTTATCAAGGAGATTATTACTATCAATAGATAGAGTTCACATATTGAAGAGAATAAATATAAGTGGTGAAATATCCTATTAATTACGTTGAAAATAATTTCAATTTAAAACTTTTGTTAAGTACTAATTATGTGTATTGTTTGTTTTATTTTTGTAAGTTTTAAAAGTTAAAGTGATCAATTAAAAATAAACAATATATGTCGTATAATTCATCACTTATATTACGTTCTTTTGAATTTCTTATGATTAGATTATATTTCACGTGTTTATTTTTTTTATGAATTATTGTTTCTAACAAATGGAGGTGTTTATTTTTTTTTTATGAATTATTGTTTTTAACAAATGGAGATTCCTATCATAACCTTATCGTAGATTTATGGTGTTCAATGTTACATTGTCAATTGATATGAAATTTAAAAGAGGGTACATATCTTTTTAAGGAATATAAAAAATAAAATAAAATAATCAATTGATCTCAAGTTGACTATGGAACCAGACCGAACTCATAGAGTTCGATCGGTTCTTGATCTCAAGCTCAACAGAGTCGGTCCTTGATCTCAAAAACTAAGGACCAATACTATACAAATTGATCCTTTGGTAAAGTGCCGAACCATGCTCACCCCTCTATCCCATCGACCCACTATCTCATGCCTTCTTCTGTCTCCAACTATCTAGCGCTGCTGATATCGATCACAGGGCGTTCGGCCCAGTGTCTCGGGGGGTTTTGGGACCGGATCCTAGCGAAGAGGCAAGAAAAAACCGCTGCTGGGATCGTGGATGCAGAAAATCTTGAGCCAACAGAGGCGCTCTCATTCGACTTCTCCCGCAAAATGAAAATAATAATTTCAATCACAACTTACAAACAAAATTCGAATCCTTTGTTAAGTTTTTGGTACAAATGGTCGTCTAAATGTCTCTTCCGTGTCTCTAGAGCACTTGACACCTATCCGATAGATCACAAAGTCAGATGAGATGGAGGGATTAAACAGCATCAGAGCCAGAATCCCACTACATCATCTGGAGCAGCTAGAGGGCTAAGATTGCATGAGATTTACTTAGAATTTCATATAAGCAACACCCAGAAGGATAAAAAGCAGTATGTTCTTTGCTGCATTCGGAGCGAATGCTTCGCCGTGCCTTGGTGAGTAAAACTCGCCACGTGATCATTGCACAGGCAAGACTAAATAAGCACAGAGGAAAGAAGGGGGGAAAAAAGAATTTCAAAGAAAATAAGAATAAAAAGGGGACAAAACAAAAAGACTATTATACAGCATGAGCATGCTAATGAACGGCAACTTCATTCGTCAGGAGCACTGCTGACCTTGATCTCCAGAAGCCTCTCGACCGGTTGCCGGCAGATGGGACACCTGTTTGTCTGGAACCTCAAAACCTTGGCACACCCGCTGCACATACACTGTACCATGAAGAGAGAGAGAGAGAAAAGAAATCAAATCCGCTCTCTTGATTGACCAGTCAAACTGTGAAAGCAAGGGATTGTTCAAGGAGAGAGGAAAGTGAAGAACTTAATGCTAAAGCTGACCAAAACACACTGGTGATATATCATTGATATGAATGCCACACGACGTTGTCACTATTAAACCAAAACAAGCAACACCAGACAAACAATTCAATCAGACATTTGCACTTGAGGATAGTTGAATACTTGGACTTTCCTAAACCACCATCATCAACAAAATCGAATGCTGGAAACCCCTAAAAACTTTCATTAACTCCACATTTCATCAACTAGATGATAGGGTAAATTAATGCAGATTAGCATGAACTTTCCTCGAGGCTTGGAATTAACTCACTCTTTTACCTTTCCTTTCTCTTTATTCAGTGAGTTGCTATCATGGAGGGGAGCAATTAACATGATGCTCTAGTGAGTTGAACAACCCTTGTACAATTTGGTAAACCACGATTTCACAGTGTTTTGATAATTTGACAAAGAACTAAAAAGAATCCAGGCAAGATTAAACAACTTTCCTAGTCATAAACGAACCTTAGTGAGCCTCAAGCAAGAATTTACAATCCAGTCAGGCTTCACAGTGCTACACCAACAGGAAAAATTAGGGAAGCATAATTACCATGTGTCGGCAGGGAAGGACAGTTGTGTCCCTTGGTTCTGACAGGCAAATCACACATTCCTTTCCAGGGTCATTTCCATCGATGTCACACTCAACTGAGTTCCCAATGCCATAAATCTCCTGGAGTTCATACCTCATTCCACTCACCCACAAGATCTGCTTCACAACCCGCACCTGATATTCCCCCTTCTCCTTCTCAAACACAGCCTGAGTTATCTGAGAGTTCATGGTTCCAGACATGGCATTTCCATCAGGACCTTTCTGGGTACCTGAGGATGCCTCTGCCTTCACTGCTAGAGGAGACACGTCTGTGTCACTGTATCTTAATTCCCTCTCCTCAAACATTGAAAATTTGATTCCTGTTCCAGAGGGCTGTTTGAACTTCTGGCCAAGACCTTCCTGGAATTCCACTATTAATGGTGGCAGAATGTCTTCTTTCATTGCACTGAGACTACAGTCCTCTCCTTCCTTGGCAAAGAAAACCACTGTGATTCTGTAGCATGACTATTAAATTAGACAGATGACAAGATAACAGAGGATGGTTTATTTAACCACTCTCAGCTGACAACAAAATGTTAAAGCTCTCCCAGATCAGAGGTATGACACATTCAAATCAAATTTATGACACTCTAATATAAGGATTATACAATTTCCACTGCCAAAGAAAAATTGTTTTTACACAATTGACATGGCTTAGATGATCAACACACAGCAATCCAATCAAACCATCCTTTCAAAGAAGAAGATCTGAACATGGAGTCCCACATACAGATCAGCAGTGTAAAATGTAAGTGACGTCAACAAGAAGGAAAATGGGCAGTGCAAAATGCTCAAAGATGCACCCTAACTACAGTCAAAATCACAAGCCAATATACAATTTCCATTTACTCTGCACCTCTCAATGAAAAGAAGCATTTCAGCACTTGCTATATCTCTCTTTTGCAATCCATAACTCTGTTGAATTATGTGTTTCTTATCACAATATGAGAACACCCCACAAGCTATCAGCACAAAAAAAAAACATTTGAGCTGTGTTCATTCATCTGGACAACTCAACAGCATCCAACACTCGCATCTCATTCTAATGCTCAGTGTTCGCCACTTGCAATCCATCCATGATGCTCTTGCCTCGTTTCAAACTCATGATATCTTAGTTAATGGTATGTCAGTTCGATCAAATTGTCATCCCCCATCGATAAGTTCGCTAAACTACAAAAGCTTCTTTTTCAACCCATCATACTTTTAAGAATCTTTTAGACATTTCAATAAACACGACATGAGTATGCTGACCCGAGTTGCAGCAGACAGATTTCATATCCTTCCTAAGCTCCCGAACATCAACCTTCTGCTATAAGTTTGTCACATTGTGAGGACAGACTTAAAAAGAAAGTCCGTGCATTGAGGCACGGAGACAATTAACAAAACAGAAAGCACCATCATCCCTCCACGGATTAGTGAAAACATACATGCAACGTCCTTACATTATGCAAAATCCTTTTCTACAACATACTCTATTCTCTGTAGTATCACATCACATCAAATAATCATTATCGATGCGCAGAGCAACCTCACGTATGGTAATTAACAGATAAAAGTTCAAGACCCTGATCTAAGAAAAGTTAGATTCTTACAAAACCAGTACCGAAGCTACAAAAAGCAATACCTTCCATCGACAGTGGCGTCAAAAGTGAACGCAACCAGAAACTTCCCAGGATTCTCCTCGTCAGGCTCAATCCTCAGTGTCTCCTTCTTTATGTTCACATCGTTCCTGATGGTAACCGCCTTCTGGTGCTCTACATAAGGCATCATCATAACCGGCCCGCACGGGTACCTCCCGCCGACCCAATTCCCGTGGACCTGCTCCACATGCGGCGGGCCGCCACCGCCCCGGGGGTGGTGGTGGTGGTGGTGGTCGTACGGCGCCGGGAGCGGCACGGGCATCGCCGGCGGGGGCGGAGGGTAGTAGCCAGGGTACTGGTAATACTGCGGAGGAGGGTTAGGGTTCGGGTACTGAGGCGGATACGTCGTCGCGGCCGTGACCACGTACCTGTTGGAGGTAACCTCCAGCTGCGGCAGCCCCGGGGCCGGAGGGTGGCTGCGCCGGCCCCCATGCCTCCGGCGGCCGGTCGCGCCGCTGCTTCCGCTGTTGCCCATAGGCAAAAGAGGAAAAAACAAAAAAAGAACAACCGGGTTTTCTGATTCGATTGAAATCTGGCAATCACCCAAGGAGCATTGGGCTGTTCAGATGTCAAAAAGCGAACTTCACCATCGCAATCACCACAAACCGCAAGAGGGTATAGAAAAGAAACTGAAACTCTACGATCGAGCAGAGTCCACAAAGAGAGAGAGAGAGAGAGAGAGAGAGAGAGAGAGAGAGAGATTGAAGGAATGGGATTGAAGTGGAGGTATAGAGGAAGATTTGGTATCAGGGAGCGGGTTAATGGGTTGCGTAAAGCTCCACCCAAAACACCATTGATGAGGAAGAGAGAGACAGAGACGGAGACGGAGACAGAGGATGCTAAACCCACAAAGCTACTTCTCTCTGTCTCCCCCTCCTTTTTAACCAACTTTTCCTTTTTGTATTTAATTAGTAGAACTAATGTTTAATTACGGCAATTACGTGAAAATGGACTTCCTGCCTTAAAGAAAGATTCACTGACAGACATGCCAGAGCTCCACTTGCCGCAATTATGCAGGTTTTTTGTTCTTTTTCGGGCAAATCCATCCATCAATCAGCCTCCCTTTCACCTTTTGATCATCGACTCCAGTGTCTCATTACGAAAACCATTTTGTGAGAGAGCATTTCATTTTCAGAAAGTAGAGTTTTCCTTTTGTTCACTCTTCTTCTCTGAGTAGGATCAATGAAACTCATTTACTCAATCGAATTAGCTGTGCGCCAAATGAGTTTTAGCCATCTTATCGTGACATTGAGGGAAAAACGGATGCTGTTGCTGAGATTTATTAAGTCGTTCGATTTGTAATTATCTAAAATTTTAAAAATCCTTAAAAAATAAAGATGTATAATCTCTCTTTAAAGATAAGAATCATTGGAGTAACGATATCTTAATGGGCAATTCGGGATCTAATAGTTCTCGTAATATTTTATAAGGTCATTGGAGAATTCTATTCGCTCCATTGCACTGTAACATAGAACAAATCACAAAGAAGTCAAATCCTGGAATTAGAATTGTGGGGATGTTCGGTCAGGTGAATTTTGCATTCCTTGACAAGGGTATTTTGTACGAGTCAAAACCTTCAAAGACTATAGTACGTCCCTTGTCCACAGAGGACGTCCTCGTCACGGAATTCGGAGGAATTATATATTTTATAGTTGGATGATTTCACTTCAAAAGTTTGGTTGGAGGAGTAGGAATTCATTAAGCGGATATGGTCAATCAACCATGATTAAATGAAAGAAATAAAAATATATATATCGAACAAAGTATCATGCACTCAAGACTTTGATAAAAGTGGCGTTTTTGCGTGTTCCATCTCGTCTCGAATATAAAAAGCAAAAGGGAACTCGATGGTTGAGGGAGACCCATCAGTTGTTTTCCTCATGATTGCTCGATGTAAGGCTTTCGACGATCTTGAAGGACCGCAAATTAGAATTGAGAATTTAGAAGTTTAAGAAAATTTTTTCGATAAATTGATTCTCGAATTTTTGATATTTAGATGAGGGATAGATAATTTTTAATATCGCAAAATTGTCAAGATAACAAATTTTGTCTTTTCTGAAGACAATTTGTAGTAGCACACAGAAGCATTCAAATCACTAGAAAGATCAAGTAGGACAGCGCACGTATAATTATGCTCTCCGCGTGTACTCCACCACGCCGTGAGAAAGAACACGGCGCCGAGAAAAGAAAAGCCCATCCCTCGCTTTATTATCTCCACTTCAGACTCGCAGTTATCCTTTCGGTTTGCAAGTCCAAGGCAGGAGTCTTCGTACCAGTTTCCTCATCAAGTAAAACGACACATCGAAGGTCAAATGTATCAGTACCTCGAAATAGAACAGAGCATAGGAGAGCAAAGATGCCTCAAGTCAGCGAGGTGGGGAGCTGCACGCATTCCAAGTTTTTTAATGTAAGCGTTCCTCTTTCGGAGATTCCAATTTTGTTCGCGCGTCGAGGATGACTGGCCCGGATTCATCATGAGAAATCCGAGAGGTATCTACGAGCATTTGGCTGATTTGTTTAGCATCCTCTTCCCCATCGAAAGCCCAGAATTTTTCAGTCGCTCTTTTGACCCTTTTTTAAAAACCATCGTCACACCCGATGCAAGTTCTTGCTCGGGAGCGCCTTTATAAGGTCGAAGCTTTCGAGTTCCAATCAGAAAGACGAGCAACAATCAGTGCTCCTTCATCTTTCTCTTTAGCTTTACCAACCTATAGCATTAGTAGGTGCACAATGTGACCCAATACACTATCTCCTCAACCACAGCAGACTTTGCCATGCACGAAAAGACATTCGTTATCCAGCCATCTCGAGTCAACAAAACGCAGCAATTTGGCACGCGGCAGAAGATTCATAAATAATATAGGCAAATGGGAGATTGTTTACTCACTCTGCAGCCCTCAGATGAGTCAAATTTCTCCCCAGAACAGGCAGGAAAGGAGCCGCATCACATAAATAAAACTCCCGCGTCACAAACAACACGCTTATTTGAATCACAGGTGCAGTCTGCCTATGTCGAACAATCACCAATTTAGCCATTCGTGATGCGTCTGAGATGCACAGCGGTGCAGCGCAAATTGCACATGCCACCAGCTACCAGATTACATGAAGATTACTTCTTTGCAAGCAAAGGCCTAATTCTTCACAGTTGTCACCTGCTTCAGAAGCATCTGCACAACATCATGTGATATTCTTCCAGCTTCTATCTTTAGGTTGCTTATCTTGGTGTCAGTCTCTTCTTCGAGCCGCTTCACATTGGCACCTGAGTCTCCGCTACTCTGTTAAATTATTGCCACACAACATGGAAACCGAGTCAGCAGTTATCGACATTCTAGAAGAGGCAGAGTCTACAAGACAATTTGACGTTTCGAGAACTCAAAGATGATAAAGGACTCTTTCTTTGCAGACCAAAAAGCGTACTAAGGATAAGGAAAGTAATTTGTTTCTTCATATCAATAAATCAACACAAACCTACCGCTGCAACCTTTTTCTGGAAAGCAAGGTCCATCTGAGATCGATATTCTGTGATTTCCGTTTCAGCCTCTTCTTTGGCTTGTTTCAGTCTGGTCATTTTCGCTGAAAAGGCAGAGTTTAAGTTATGATAGGACCAGCTTTAAAACACACAAACCGGAAGCTTTCAACAAATGCTGAAAAAATGACTTCCAGTTGGCAAATTATCAAAAAGCATCATCCCACCTAAGTGGCCAATTTTTCTTTAACAACATATTCCTCCATCAAAAAGGAACTGACTTAAGAGATACACAAACTTTCATATCCTTCTTACATGTAAAAGTAAATGCTGACTTCAAATTCAAGAGAGGAAGCAATATGCCGATGCATCAAATTATCAGTGAAGCTCATGATATTATACCATTTCGGGAAGCATTAACAATTTGTTGAGCTTCTTGCTCTGCAGCAAGCAACTGCTGAATCCCACCCTGACCCCTGTTGGCTTCCATTCCTGCACATAGTTATCCAAATTTAACAAGTTATAGGGGAACAGAAAAGCACACTGGCAGTTACATCTGATTGAAAGAAGAGCCCAGCAGATAGGGCAACTACTTCAAATTAGAATAGAGGGACTGACTTTGAATACGGAATAGCCGGAGTATGGTTGGAAGGGGCAAGGAAATTTACCACCATCACTATCCAGTTTTAAACATGATAGAACGTATGGCACCAAATATATGGCCACATAGGAAGCAACTTTAGATGCTAATCAATTCAAGCTTAATAGGCCATAAATAAAACATTTCGTTTCCCACTAAGCCAAATAGAAGTAGCAAAATCGGCAGTGAGCAAAATCTGCGGTTAGCATAAAAAAAAAACACCAAATCCCTAACCTATAGATAACATGTATTTTGAAGTAGTAGCCTTTTGCCACCCTGCTGAATCATTTTCAAACAGTTACTTAAAACCATAGCAATTAAGAACATACTTATGGAGATTGAGTTGATTAATAAACATTCGAATGCTGCTATTTCTTGGCCTCAAGAAGTCATATTACGTCATAAAAACTTTATCTTGGCAAATGAAATCATATTTATGAATGTAAATCCAGCATCTAGAATGCAGTAGATAATCTGCCAGGAGGAAGCAAATGCAGCAACAACTCCTCAACCAACTGCTTTCAATAAGAAGCAGAGTTCTATCTCATAATATACATACAAAACCAGAAGAGTCTAATGGACTCTAACACAAAATTGAGAAAGATGATACCCAATAAAACAGAGATGTCATACAAGATCGAAGGAAAAGCTACACTACAAATAGTTTTAGCTATGAAATGTTTCTACAGCTAAGACAATTACAAGGGTCACCTTCCCTACCGTCGTTTGTAATGCTATTTACCCTGTTACATGTCATGAATAACCGTAAAGCATTCTCATCTTGCAATAACAGCATAGTGTGTCGATATTCGACGTTTAAGGCAGTGTAATATCGAGGTAGTTTTGGCGGGAATCTTAATATAGATGTTTCTAAATGCATACACACTAAGGGGAACGTACTGCACATTTTTTTGTTCCGACTCCAAGATGCCAGTGTTTTCAGTTATTTGATATGGTAAGATTTGACTTTATCATTAAGGGTGCATTAAACTGGTCTCATCGAAAGAAAAGCCTTCTGCTAGAACACACTCAACTTCATCTTGCCTGTGGTCTAATTTTCCTTGGATCGACAAGTTAAGAGCCTTCATTGCTGTTGCAACATCATAAATAGCCAGCACTGATGGATCTAATCAACTGATGAATATGCTAGCTGCTCACACAAGCAGCATAGGCCCTGTCATGCTTTCACAACCTAATGCACAAACATAGCCATTGACAAAACAAATCTTTTGTTTGTTTATACCAATTCTATTTTACTGGTGATTCAAAAAAAGTGGGTAGGGAGGGATTAGCACATTGTGCTGACTTTGGTAAGAAAAATTGTCTAGGGAGAGAAAGTAGCCTTTGTACGAATTGGGGTATTAGTGAGTTGTAGATATATTTCTTGGGTGACATGTAGCAGAGACTTCAATCTTGCTGGTTTGTAAGTGCTTTCTCGAGAATGTAGCAGGTCTTGCTCACCTGCTTTGTTGCGAACATGATACTGACTTATGGGTAAAAAAACTATGGATAAAAGGAAAATAACATTAACACATTAGACATTCAGTCCCCAACTACAGATTCATCTTCGGATCAGCGACTGGTGCTACACTACAACGACCAAAACGAATGAGTCTCGTCACGAAAGACACGAAGCAAAATTATTTCAAGCCAGCGAAGATTCTGCCGATCAATAAAATGAAAGGCCTATTTTCTCACGCTAAACTCGTCAAGGACAAAGCAAGGCCAATAGATCTGGACTCGCCATCATCAGCTTCGATTCCGGTCGATTCAGAAGCCTAATCTACCCCGAAGATCGGCGGAAGCCGAGAATCAAACACGGAAATCCATCCCATCAGTTTCCACACAGTTCCGACCAAGCGATTTCACAGGATCGACCGCCAAAAATCCAGGAAAAAAAGAAATCCAGCACGAAAGTGACGACCGAAACGATCGGATCCCCGAACGAGGCGAAAGAGAGCGCGATTGCAAATCCGATCGAGCGATCTAATGGAGGCGCGAATGAGCAGGGAGGATCGATACGGCGTAGAGATTTGGCGTACCTGACGAGGCTCGGCGTCGCTCCGACCAGCAATTTCTTCGCAGGAATGGGAGGATGAGGAGGACGTCCTTGGCGTCTTCCTTCTGCTGGAATTCGCGCTATGGTGGCGAACGGAGAGTATGGTGAATACAATGAACGCTCCTCAATTTAGGAGACAAGATAATGTTTTTTCTTTAGATTTTTGAAAATTCTTTATGAACTTTCAATACGATTTAACATCTCATTAATTTTCAAAGGACGAAAATCTCTATTTTACCCCTGATTTCTACACACACAAAAGTTCAAGCATATTTAGAAGCTGGGAAAAATAAGTAACTTGAGTATCTGTATCATCAAAAAGTGAGCACTAATAATGTTTTAAAAAATTTACTAAAAATGAACGGTGTATCGATAGTATTAACAATGTGTTTTGAGAGAAAGAAAGCAATCAAATAAAAAGGAAGGAAAAAACACATTAATCAAAAATAGGCCAAAAAATAATATTTCCGATATTTATTATGCATTTTCAATGGTTAATTGATCCAAAAGAACCAATTGATCAGCCAAAAAATAAAAAATAAATATATAATTTTTGTTACTGAGTATTTCTTCATGTCACACTAAAACAATATTTCTCCATGTCACACTAAAACAATGGCCATGTCTTATCATATCGCAATCGTCTATCAATTTTGAAATCAAGTGGCTTTAATCAAGTGGCAATTCACAAAAGGAATGAAGTTGCAATCGCCGTGATCGGATGAATATGTAATATATCTTCAATATATTTAACCATACACGAGCCTTTTTTTGTGTAGCTTTTGCCTCGAAATTTTTGCTTTAACGGCAAAAAGCGCCCGCCCCTGATAAGTAAATAACGTGGAAAGTGCCCTTATGGCGTCACCGTTTCTTTTCTGAAGGTGAAAAAGGGAAGTATGACAGCAAAATAACACAATAATGGATGCATGTCTTTATATCAACAAAGGGCTCGGCTGGACCGAACCGGACATCATCGGCGTCGACCTTTGGGTGTTCCCTCTTGGTCTATGCGCATAAGAATGTTTGGCCCTAAGCAAAGAAGGTTGCTGGCAGCTTCAGTTTTGCGGTTCTCGGTATGAAGTTAGAACGAAGAATCAATCTGATCATGCCCCTCATGATGCAGAACCAGCTACGCGTGAAGCCGAATTAGCAGTTGGCGATCGCATTCTCCATCCACGTCCACATCCTTACGACCTGCGTCCGTGGTGCTTCACGATGCGAACGCCGCCATTCAGCGCCCGCCCGCGTTTTGTCTTCTCCTTTTCCCCTTGCGTGTCTGCTCAAACACCCCAGAAAGAATCATCCCTCGTCTAATTTGTTGGAGTCCCTTTTCGTACATTCAAAAACATCTGCTAGACTAATTCGAGAGATGCATGCAGACCACCCTCGCTACTCCCCCCGCGTCTGCCCATTCGGGCCAGTTCAGTAGCCTTTGCTAGCTGTCGACCTGGATCTTGAGCCTGTGCAAACCACTGGACTCGAAAGTGCACTTTGGGCACGCCCCGGGTAAGAGCATTCCCTCCCGATCCCGCGTCTGTCCATTCAGGACTGATCGGATTCGCTCGGACCCTATCATGAAATCAAGAATCATACAGTAACATAGCGGAAAATTCTGGATAAGGACTTCAGCCCCGCAAGGGGCTCAATCCGGGCACGTTTATAAGGTATAATAAGTGGCATTTAGAGAAAGTGCGTTAAGACTTATTTTGATACAACTTCATACCCAATGGGGAGAGCAGAACTACGCGAAGCTCACCACTACTTAGGCACATAAAATTAGAAACCCGGGGCCTGAAGCACACACTACGTACTGACCCACAATTTACACAACACATGAAACCCCAAAGTTATCCTCCCCCCCCCCCCCCCTTCTTCCTTTCCTTTGTGATTAAGCTTCTGGTGATGAACAAGATGATGATGATGACGACGATGACGATGACGATGATGATGATGTCTTGAGGACATCATTCGTGTTTACAAGGCGGAAGAGCTCCTGAAGGAAGCAAGAGCTTTGATAGCCCCAGCTCTCAGGATGTGCTGGTGATACAAGGTTGCAACAGCCGCTCCAACGAATGGCCCCACCCAGAATATCCACTGCACAATTCAACACACAAAACAGAAACACGATGTGAACTCCTTATGGTCTCGTTGATTAATAATATAAACAGTGCACTAGAGCTAGGGAACGAGTTCAAATTCATTACTTGGTCACCCCATGCCTTCTCCTCGTTGTAAATCACCGCGGCCCCGAAGCTCCGGGCCGGGTTGATGCCCGTGCCGGTGATGGGGATCGTGGCGAGGTGGACCACGAACACTGCGAAGCCGATGGGCAGCGGCGCCAACACCTTACATGGACAATCCACGCAAATTCCAAGTCAGAGAATAGGAAAGACCAAACCAGAAGAAACAGAGAAGGGGAGAGGCAAATGGGAGGGGGGTTTAGCTTACAGGGACGTGGGAGTCTCGAGCTTTCCTCTTGGGGTCGGTGGCAGAGAGGACGGTGTAGACGAGGACGAAGGTGCCGATGATCTCGGCGCCCAGCCCGGCGCCCTTGCTGTAGCCGTCCACGAGCATGTTGGCCCCGCCGTCGTACCGCTCGTAGTAGGCCCTCTGGAACGCCTTCACGAGGCCGCACCCGCACACCGCGCCGAGGCACTGGGCCACCATGTAGAGGATGGCCCGCATCAGCGACACCTTCCTCGCCAGGAACAGCCCGAACGTCACCGCCGGGTTTATGTGCCCTCCTGCCAATGCAAAGAACAAAAACTAAAAAGAGAAAGACTTTTAAGACGGGATTGGCGTCGCCCGGGTTCGAACCGGAGACCTTCAGTGTGTTAGACTGACGTGATAACCAACTACACCACGACACCATTTTGCGTTTCTAATTCGAAATTTCATATCTTAGTTTGATTTTTAGTATAAACCTCTGTAGATGTCAAATATGAAGCTATTAGTATTGCTGTATCACGGTCCACACATGGTGCTCACCAGAAATGCCGGCGGTGCAGTAGACGAGGACGAAGATCATGCCGCCGAAGGCCCAGGCGATGCCGAGGATGCCGACGCCGCTGCAACCGTCCCCGCCGTTGGCCGGGTCGGTCTGGCTCTTGTACCCGATCACCGTCAGCACGGCGATGTACACGAAGAGGAGGGTGGCGACGAACTCGGCGATGATGGCCCGGTAGAATGACCACTTGGTGAACTCCTCCGCGTCCACCAGCGGCGCCGGCGGCGGGTCTCGGTAGTCCTTGCCGTGCGACTCCCCATGTTGCTCCACGAACTCGACGTCCTTGGCCATGTCCTTGAAGATCCCTTTTCCGACGAGAGACTGGTAATCCCAGAGAGCGCTCGTTGCTGACCTGCGAAGAAGCAAGAAGGATGAGAGAGGTCGTAAGGAGGCCCCGCTTCCATCCTCTATTTATGGGGGTGATGTTACGGAGTACGAGAACGTGTTTGACTCAAGGAGTGAGGGAACGAACGAGAAGGATGTTAGTGAAAATCTTCTCCTTTTCTTTTCTTCTGTTCATTATTCAATGAACCCTATGTCTTGGGGCCCCACTAGGATTTCGATGGTGATGTGGGCCCGGTCTTCTTGATCTTTGAGGATGTTCCAGTGTGTTCCGGAGGTTGCCACGCGTCGAAACTGGTTATCCTCTCGAGCTCGTCTCACCGATCTTATACGTCCACGTGGTAAGCTTCCGTGGGGTGGGCCCCACGCTTGTCGCCGGTGGATCCTGCAACCATCCAGTGAATTCGACACGTGCTAGAAAAGAAGGAACGACGGCGGGGACAGGAGAAGCCTCGATATACGAATCCCGGAGAAGAAAGGACAAGACGAAGAACTCGGTCCTCGTGCTGCCACGTGTCGGGGGCGCGATCCGACGGGGAAGGGGGGTTGCCTTCTGAAAAGGCCCTTCTTTGTCTGCAAATGCTGGCGAGTCGCGACAGATCGAGAGGAGAAAAATCGAGGGCGAGGAGGGCCCCCCGATGGAAATCCAATCGTCGTTATCCGCAACTTAGAAAGAGGAGTTTCGTCTGAATCCGAGGGCCCGTGATGTTCCAAGAGATGCCACAAGCAAAACGGATGTCAAACATGCTAAAAACATACGAAAAATGACATATATAATATAATTTTTAAATTCATAATATATAATATGGCCTTTGGTTCGTAACTCAATATGTAATTTAATTTTTAAATCTTTAATATGTTCAATGAGATCTATAAATATTTTATTTATATTTAATTTAATCTCTAAATTATATGAAAATATTTGAAACTTTTAACTCTAATAAAGAAGCTTACTCAAATTAGAAGACTTACTTGGATCAAATTACCTATTTTTCTTTTGGGGTCCGAGCGCGAGACGTGTTCTCATTGTGGACCTAAACAAATCTGCTCGCTGGATGTAAGCCTCCATGTCCAGCCAACCCTCCCTTAGCCTAAACTCAGGTCCGATCAGCCATCTGCATGGAATTCACTGCCTTCGTCACTGAAGCTCACCTAATGAAGCTCACGAGGGAGCTTATTAGCATAACCCTATCTATAGCTAGAGGCCATCAACTACTAGTCTCGCGCATCGTGACACTTGGAGCTTTGTTCCACAGAAGAACAAGACAAAGGAAGAGCAGGTGTTTTCTTTGTTTTTCAGTCTTCCACGTTTCAAGCTTTGCTTAGGCTTTAGTGGAAGACGAGGAGAGGAGGTCCTGAGCGGTGAGAGTCGCACGTACGGTAACGAGGGGGGGTTCGCGTCTATGCGTATAGTGTGGTGATTGGGCCTACCCACCCTATCTGTTCCATGAGCCACCCCCTACATAGTGATCATATCAGTCATGTACGTAGACATGGCCCCCATTCTGATCGATATACCATGAAAAAAGAAAGCCATATGCACCAGGTGCACTGCGCTTTCCCTTGCCCCGAAGTCAAGTAATTTGTGAGTCGGTGACCCGTCGAAGTTTGGAGCCTCGTAATTATGTGAACCTTAACCTACTTTTTGACTTTTATATCATAGGCCTTTGTCGGCCTTTCGTCTGTCCCTTCCCCTAAAGGCAAAGGCTTGGCTTCGCTGTCGCTTGGTATAGAGTCCGTGGAGTTAACGGCATTTCCTTCCTCGGTCTTTCGAATGCCTCCTTCCTTTCTTTTCTGAGACGTCCTTTACAACTATAAAGGACAAGGGTTGTTCACCTTTCGAATGTAGAAGATTTCTTCTAAATTGCATAATAAATGTCCAATTTCTTTCTCTTGATCTTCAACTTACCCCTCCTACTTATGTTTCTCTCCTCCGTGGGAGCTTATTAAAAATACAAGAAAAAAACTAAAGAAGAAAGAAGAAAAAGATTACAACTAAAGTACTCTTAGTCGATACTCAGTATCTCTCTTAAATAGGGGGAGTTTTGGATTGATAGATATTAAGAGAACACATCTATTTAAGCTATTGAATCAACTATGGGTTAGGAGTGTTTTCAATACGATTCTTTTACTGTTCGATGAGAAATGTGAGACGAAAAAGGAATCTGTCTTTTTGACTGGGGAGCGCGAGTCTGTTTTGTTCACTTTCTCCACCCCCTCTCCCTCTTCCACTTTTATCAAAATGATCAAAAAGAAAGGGGAGCTTGCTTCTTATTCCCATGTTTGATCTCTTCCATTTCTGCCTCGCTCCTTGTCACCTATGTTGAAGAAAGGGTTGGAACCTATAGCATCTAGCAAGCCTCATTTGTTCACCGCATGTTAATTGCTAGCCATCGAAGAGACTCTTCCTCGGTTGAGAGAACCTCACGTTGGCTAGCCCTATGAAGAAGTCATAACATCAGTATATATCTTTTACATTAGAGGTTGTCCCATCTCTATATGATGTCGGCATGTATGGACGAACGAAGTAAAGCTTTATGCATTCCTAATTTTTGTCCAATCTGATTTACTATTTTCCACTGGACATAGCCGTCCATTTCAATCATTTTCAAAAAAGATCGGGAAAAGTTTCTTACATCAAATCTCCCTTTGTATTTTCAAGTTCGGTTAGGGATGCCATATTTGGCAACACGGTCTATTGGAGACCACTCAAATTGTATGCCTTAAAGCTATGCATCAAACAAGTGTCATGCACGATATTTTTCTCCTGAGCCAAAGGTAGGATCTATTTCGGTATCAAATGTGGCTAAGCCTCCCGCTCTTAATTCATTGAATCGATTGATTCCATATCGTTGCTTGATCTTATCGTCATTAAGTACATTTGATTTACTATGAATTCTAAATAGTCTCTGAATTTTATCCAAAGTTCAATGTTCTCTGAGAAGTATTGAATATTTTTTTTTTTGCATAGCTTATGAACTAAATGGAATATATACCACATATTCAAGGATCCCACTGAACAAATTAAAAGTTCATGTGTTACATTACATATTGGACTAAAGTCACTATATTAGGTCAAAGTTTTTACCATTTATATCATTATTTCTTAAAAACTCAACGAAAACAATCCCTTTTGTTTACATACTTTCCAAATCACCTCGTTAATCAAAACAAACAAACACTTATAGTCAAGTAAAATCAAGAGAATTGACAAAATGGGGACGGCAAAAATGAATCGGTGATCGGGTCGTGATCAACCCTATCTTTTCAATTCAATGTTCGAAACACAAGTCAACGATTGCCCTTGCGTCAACACATAAGATCATGCATTCTAGGCCACTGCTGGGGAAACTTTCAAGAGCCTTTTGCCCTTTTATAATTGTTCGGCCGTAATAGAGACAGGAAACGTGATTTGATGATATCCATGTTCTGACGAGTTGACTACACTTGTTCCAGTGCCTTTGTGAACGCTCATCGGTGGGCTTTGGTATACTACCGTTAATAAAGCCCTCATTGTCTTTTGTTATCAGTGCCCGTCGAAGCTCCGTTGCCCATGCGGAGTAGTTTTCGGGACCGTTGAGCGTCTGGTTTATCAGCCGGAGCTCCGGCCCGTCGCTGGTGGATGTGAATAGTTGATCTCCCGGCTCCGGACAGCCAGTGATGAGAGGCAACGGGTACAGCATCAGACCGGGTCGAGGAACCGGGTAGGGCTCAAACCCATACTTGGGCTCCCTGGTCGGGCCGGATGTCCCGGCATATTTGGTCCGTGCGACTCATTTGCTTGTCCAGTCTCTGAGGCCTGCCCAAAGGAATTATGCCCAATTCCAAATCCTGAGATTGATGGATTCCCAGTGATTGCACTTTGAGTCGAATGAGCAAGTCCAGTGGGATAAAACATGTGAGGGAATCCATACATCCAGTATGGTATTTGGGTTGGATTCTATGAGCCTTGTTGCGACTGGATTGGAATGTATTGGCCCTCATCAGTGGGCCCAGTCGGAGCAGGTTCCCTGCTTCGTTCTTCTGCCAAGTTTCTGCCTCGAAGATGTTCTTGTTCTGAAGGTAGAGCCGCCAATGATGAATCCTGATCTGAGGTGTGTTCTCCTTCTGAGGTGGATTTCCCGTTCGTCATGGTAAGAGGTATATGTATATCGGTTCAATTCCTTTCTTTTGTTTGGAAAAATTTCGTTCTGCTGAGTTGCAGTTTCAGCAGAAACAAGAAAACAACAAGTGAAAGGAAGGAAGGTAGAAGCGGAAGCTGGTTTCGGAACAAAGCTCTGATACCATGAAAGAAAGCGAAGGGAAATAGAGAGCAAAGGAGAGAAGGCAGGAAGGACGCAAGTAATGGGCAAACTGTATGTTTTCATTCTGTATTGGTAATTACATTTATAGTACAAGAATTGTGAATAAGTAAGGTAAATGAATAAATCATATATTCAAATTCCTATTTGGTGTCTATACATGAGTAAGGTAAGTAAATATCCTAGCCTATAATCAAGCATATCTTCCAACACTCTCTAACCGTGTGCTGGAGAAATAGATCGAACTGGCTATAAATTATGTGCTCTCCATCTACTTATTAGCTTAAATGTTTGGGTTTAACATTCTAACATGGGTAAACAAGGAAATAAAGGATGGATCAGCATTTCTTCTCTGTAAAGAGCAAAGGAAATCTCCTCCATCCTTAAAGCTTCATGTAATAGATGCTGAATCGCAGATTATAGATACAAATTCAAACTCCTGCATTTCCTTCGGTGTTGAACTGAACAAAACCCAAAACCCTTCGTGTTATGATCCAAATAAAGATTATGGCCACAGGCGAGTATCAAAAGAAAAGAATAGGAAGGACAAAAATGGTGGAAACACATGCAAGAAGTTCTTGAACATCATCCATGAGAACCGGGCCATTGAGGCCTAACCCTAACGCCAGACATTATCACTCCGCAGGGATGAAGCACTTCTTGTCGAGAGGCTGCTTGGTCTTTTGGATCATCTTGAGCTATTTCTCCGTTCGGCCAAAGCTGCAATGATGCTTTCAACTGAAATATTTGCAAAAAACTGTTTGTTTTCAACGACAAACTGGAAAAGGAAAATTTTATTTTGAAATTTTAAATCCAGACAAGGACAAAGTCTACTGAGATGAAATTTCAAACAAGGACCTAATTGAAATTAGGGTCCCCCTGCTCAATCAGAAAAGCACGATGTGAAACAAAAAGGCATATTCTTTTGTTTGGGAAGTGAAAGAAAATTGAAAGGGAGCAAAGCGAGATGAAACACATCCACCTTGGTCCATATGATATAATCTCTCCAATTTGACATATCATCCGACGGACGCCATGTCAGCTGCTGACGTGGTTTATGTTTACATACTCAGATCGACGCATAAATATTGACTTAGAATAAATAAAATGAAAATCTAATTTTTTCTCTCTCTCTTCCTTCTCTATCCACGAGAGTATCACTTGTCCGGCCATACAGGTCATGGGCTAGCTGCATCATCAATTAAGGGTGCGCATGGTAACGTTTCTGTTTCTCTGAATTTCTGTTCTTTTGGTCCCTGGAACAAAAAAAGAACAGAAATCCGTTTGGTAACGCCAACTTGTTTTTTTGTTCCCGGGAATAGAAAGTTGTTCCCGGGAATAGAAACAAGAAGCAAAAAAAAGTTGCTTCTTGTTCCCGGGAAGAATTTTAGAAATAAGCTAATTTTTTTTTCTTGTTTTTCTTTTTATCTCTTGCATTTGTTGATCGCCGCTTGCCCACGGCCGTTGCCGGTCGTCGGCCGCTCACCGCCCGCCGGTCACTGATCGCCGGCCGCCAACCGCCGCCGGCCGCCGGTCGCCGGCCTTGAGCATTAAAAAGAAAAAAATTATGAGTCATACCAAACGCATTTCTATTTCAATAGTAGAAATTTTGTGTAATTACCAAATGCCTTATTTTACTTAGAAATTGTTCCGGGGAATAGAAATAAAAAAGAAATGTTTCTGAAAAAAAAAAACTCTTTCTGAGAAGAGAAATGTTGCCATGCGCACCCTAACTGGCTGGTCATGGACCAACAGCCATGGTCAGTGATGCCGCCGGCTCTCTAGATCTGGCTGTCCACGGTCGTCGGCGCCTCTCACGAGCCTTGCTCGCCAGCCTTGATTGGTCCACCTGCTATCCGTGACCGGTGGCCTTTGCTGTCCAAGGCTCCAAAGGCAAAGAGAAAAACAGAGGCAAGGCGACTTGGCTGAGGTCCTGGCCGGTCGAAGAAAGAATAATTCTTTTGCTCTTTTTCATTTAATTCCACGTCATCGGGTACGTGTCTGTCTATGATTAGACGTGTAAAAAGATGCACGCCACTTCAGCGGCTGATACGGCGCACTAGAGCCACTTATGAGAGTATAGACAAAACTAGTGGAATTGTACTTCTAGCCTTCGACATTTTCATCAATGCCTGAAAAGACAAACAATCGATAAACATGATTCTCCAGGCCAACTTTGAATCTTGCATTGCATGCCCACATTCATTCCGCTTGGTTTCTGCTCGAGTTGACCAACATCACGACTTCGCGAGTGAAAGGTCCCGCTGTCCACGAGCTTCGCTCGAAGCAAAGGGTGGAATAAATCAAAGAGGAAAAGGGATTGAACTAGCGACAACTCCCAATTGATCTGCTATTCGTCACGAAGTTCCTCAGCTTCCTCCCGATCCTCCGCAATCGTCTCCAATGCTGTGCGTCTGAAGCTCCTGTCGCGAGCCGGCACGAGAAGAGCCAGCGCCACCTCCATCCACGGACTCAGTCGTCCGATCACTTTCGCCATGTCGTGATCGCGGGGTCCCCATTCCGATTCACGAGCTTAAGCTTCGGTCGAAGAGAAGCTCGACTGGTTTAGCTCCGGTTGAAATCGCTGGAAGAAGAGACTTCCACAGCTGCTCCGAGAGACCGAGAGAGAGAAGTGAGAGTGAGATTGTTGGGTGGCTAGAGAAAATCGGCGGCGAGAGGCGGTTTTTTATATGGAGGGCAAGGGCGAGCTTCGATTTCGATTCGGCTCTTCTGCTCAAACAAAACGGGGCGTTTCTGTCGCTGCTTCCGGAAGCTTCGTTTCCCCTTGACTTTCCCCTGTTTGAACGCGGATTTAGGGCTTTGATTGATCGGCCCAATTAATTCAAGTTTAAAGGAAATCTTAAATTTGTTTCCCATGGACGTCATATTTCACAAAACCAATAACCCGAATTTGTAGCGATGATATGGATAATGCCACTTTTGGATTTTTAACGGTCACTATGGATAAAAGTTCAATTGAATATATTTTCAGATAATCGATCCAAATTATGATATAATAAGGTATTAATTTTCATAAGAAGAAGTTTAAGATATTTTTGTGGTTCTTTTCCCTGATTAAACAACGCAGCTGATTAAAGGATAACGAGGGCCATGAGGTGGCGTACTCACAACGGTTCCTTCTTGTGCACTCGAGTCTCGAGCAACCCTAACTCATGCACGTGCCGGATTCATCATCAGAGCTCGCACATTTTGCGACATTGGATTCTGGTATGGTTCATCCGATTGTCCATATGTGAGATACTTTCTCTAAGTTTCTAATTAGTCAATGATAAAAATGGACGTTGCCCATTTGTAAATTTAGTTAGGTTTGTATGTAAGTGATGTCCGTAACTTATGACTTGGATGATAAGATAATATTTCCTATAACTGTAATTAGAGAGAGAGAGAGAGAGAAGAAATTTTATTTATGAGAACCAAACGTAACACGAAAGCTTGACTTTGATAGACATGATCATAGGCAACACCAAAAACAACAAAAATCCCACAAATCCATGTCCACCCATCGCCGACCAAGCTTCTTACGCGGTGCCCGAGCTTACGCACCGAGCAAAGGAAAGAAAGAAGGGAAATGGCGAAGAAGAGGGAGTGAAGCAGCGACGATTCTGTTGTTCATCGTCCAATTCCTCAGCTTCCTCATCCTCTGCAATCGTCTCCAGTCCAGGATGTCCGACGCTTGCGTTGCGGGGCGGGACGAGAAGGGCCGGGGCGACCTCCATCCACGGACTCAATCCTCCGATCTCCTTCACCATCGACGCGGTCGCGATTCCCGATCCCCGATTCGAGAGCTTAAGCTTCGGGCGGAAGAGAAGTTTCGACTGGGTGAGCTCCCGTTGGAACCGCCGGAGGAAGAAAAGTCTACGACTCTTCTGAGAGAGATGGAGACTTCGAGATCGAGATCGAGAGAGAGAGAGAGATCGTTGGGTGGATGGAGAAAATTTTGGGGGCAGAGGCGGCTGTTTTATAAGGAGGGCAAGGACGACGGCGATTCGGCTTGAACAAAACGTGGCGCCTGTAGCCATCCGCGGAAGCTTCGTCTTCCCCTGCGCTCCTGGTGCTTTTGAAAGGCCGGAGAGCACGTGAGAAACACGAGACGTGCGATCGCGTATTACTTAATTAATTATGTTGCGCAACCGATTGAGGACGACGTGGGCCATGACGCGGACCATGACGTGGCGCACTCCCAACCACCGTTCCTTCTAGTTGGCACGCGGGACATCCTTGTGCACTCGAGCGTCGGGCGGCCTCATTTGTCGCGTGCGGTGGATCATCGTAGGCATCTCGGAAACAGACGCATCTCCACCGTTCGATTTTGGTTGGGTTCACGAGACTTTTCAATTTTCACGTGATCATCAATTCATTTTCTCAACTCATATAACACTACACATGAATAATGAGTTGATTTGTCATAAAAATTAACTATATTCAATAAATCAATCTACATGAATCTTAAAATGATCTATGGCTTATCTACATGCAACCTACTTTTGTGACTTTTCATCCTCCTCCACTCTCATTAGATCTTGTGTTCATTCACTCCCACTCCCACCTTAGTTTAAATGAAGTGCTTTAAGTGAATTCAAGGTTTTTTTATGGATCGCCAAATTTGCATAAATAATTCATCTGAGTCGGACTATTTTTTATCCAATCGTAACTTCATCCGGTCCATCCGTTTGGCGTATCTAAACCGCACTCGACAGGTAAAAAAATAAAATATGTGAAATTTTACGCGGGTTGTGTTTTCGTCCATTCAGAGAAAGTTTTCTTCAGCCAAATTTCCAATTAATCAATGCCAAACTTGAAATGGTGGGTCTCACTCAAATCTTTTCATGATTTATGCTAGGTTACCGACGGACTAAGAGTTTAACTTCAAAATCAAATTAGGGTTGGCGGGTAAGAGAGGGAGAGATGGTACACAGGCTTGTCTAGCAAATTTCAATGCAGGGGTCCTTTCAATAACTTTAACCCCTCAAAAAAGACACGTTTTCAAACTTTTCAATCGGGCAACAGTTTCGTCTCTGTTGATTCCTAAGGAGTCACTTCCCATGTCGCGCTTTTGCTTATTTTCCACACGCCTTTCATCTAACGCACTTTCCTTCTCCTTTATCCCCAACACGATGGGAAGTGACACGATGGGTGTGACGTACCAACAAGAAGCGTCTCTTCCACACGTTTGGAGAAACTTTGAAAAAGAAAAAAGAGAAAACCTTTCCGCCATACGGTTCATTTTCACTTAACAGGAACGCCTTCAAGATGATACAAAGTTGGAAATTAAGCATCGCAAAATTATTTTTCTTCTAATTTCAAAAAAAAAAATAAGAGCGGAAATATTTTCAATAGATCTTAAGAGAATCTCCGGCCTCATTTTCGATCTCCATAACTTCGGGAATTCATATTGTATATTGTGAGCTTGTGGCTCGATAATTAGGTCTGTTCGGTCAAACTCCTACATTTCACTTTGATGTCAATAGCATAGTCTACTAAATATTTAGTTGAATGCAATCGAGACACTTTAATCTGAATGAAGTCATATTCAATCGAATAGCTAAAGTGATGTATGTGAGTTAACTTTTTTGGATGGCACATCATTGTTGCTCAACAAGTCATTATATGGGCCAAAATTGACAAATCATAAAAAAGGATGATATTTGGCTAAAAAGATTATACCATCATTGGCAAACTATCAAAAGATTTAAGATTACATTGACACAATAAAAAGCTTTTACGACAAAATTGACAATATATTTATGATTCAATTGGCATGATTAAAAAGTTTTAAAATTGACTAGGCCTTTGTACAAAGATTCATGACTTTTTTGAAAAAAAATTTATTGTTTTTAATGTTGGCGACTGATGATGACAAAGAGAGAAATGGAGAGAGATGCTCTGGGGTGGGATCAAGATGATAAATCGTTCTTATTTGGGATGGTCGGACCGAACTAATTTAACATGTGGCATTTGCCCGAAAGTTGTTGCTCTCCTTCTTAAAAAAATCCATATTTTTATTACCACAAATCATGAACACGTGGGAAACAAGCAAAATGTGAAAGTGGTCTCCTGCCCTCTTTTTCCCTCTTAGCCTGGACATGCGAAAGAAATAATCTTCTGCGTGCCCCCTTCATTTCCTCACTTAGGAACATATGCTTGTGCTTTCGCCGTGAAAGGACGGAAGGGACAAAACGTCCGAGCAATCCTACTCGAGTGTTACGAAAAATAGTTCGCACATCTGTAGTGAACTTTGAAATTGAAATGGACATTTTGTTCAAGTCACAATTATGATTTATCGAATCGAGATCTCGAGTAAAGAATAGCAACTGAGCGTCATTGAAAAAATTTACTTTCATCGCAAGAAATTGAATTGATGATATAAGTAATTTAAGTCAATTTTTCTTTGTATGAATTTCTGAAATTTGGATAACATTTTGGATTTTCAAAGGAGACGAGAGAAATTACTATTGAAGAAACATGACGCGAGCTCCATTGCTTAACTCGGAAACTTGGCTTTGACAGACATTGATCACAGCCAACAAAAAAGAAAGAAACCAAAAGAATTCCACAAGTACATGCCCGCCCATACCCGACTGAGCTATTTCCATCGACATCGCCACTTCACAGTGCCCGAGCTTCCGCACAAAGCAAAGGGGAGAAAAAAAAAACAGAGAAGGGAAAGGAAGAGGGATCTCGCGAAGTGAGCTCGCCACGACTCCAAAGAAGAAATCTTTGCTATTCATCATCCAATTCCTCAGCTTCCTGATCATCTACAATCGTCTCCAACCCGCGAAGTCTGGGACTCCTGTCGCGAGACGGGACGAGAAGAGCCGGCGCGACCTCCAACCACGGACTCAATCGTCCGGTTCCCTTCGCCATGCCGCGATCGCGATTTCCCGGTTTCGGTTCGAGAACTTAAGCTTCGGGGTCGAAGAGAGGGCTCGACTGTGTGTGAGCTCCGGTTGGAATCGCCGGAAGAAGAGAAGCGTTACGACTCCTCTGAGAGAAATGGAGGCTTCGAGAGAGTGAGAGAGAGGGATCGTTGGTTGGGTGGAGAAAAGTGAGGGGGAGAGGAGGGTTGTTTTATAGGGACGACGGTGATTTGCTCGAAGAAAATGTGGGCGTTTGTCGCTATTCGTGGAGGCTGCTTCGTCTTCCCTTCGCTGCGGCTGCTATTCGGGAAGGCCAGAGCGCACGTGAGAAGCACGAGACGTGCGAGCGCGTGTTAATCACGTTCGCCCAACCAACTCAGGACGGGGTGGATCATGGCAGTGCTGCCGCACTCACGAGAATTTGCTTATCGTCGGCGCGCATGACATCCTCGTGCGCTCGAGTCTCGATCGACCCCAATCATCGCATGCATTACATGCATCTTCAGAAGATCTCCGTCCAAAAAATTAAAAATGAAAGAAGTCACGGATCTGCACCGTCAGACTCTGGTGAGGATTCTTCATATCTTCATGGAGAGCGACCCTATGACCGGATCGCCTGAACCGCAGGATCTGAAGGTCAGGTGACTTGCTTTTATCCCCAACCGTCCGATTGGAGGTAAAAAGCATTTTTCAAAAAAAAAAGAAAAGTAAAAAGGCCTCCTCATTTAATGGGAACTGTTCGATCTCAAATCGGACGGCCTCCAAAAGCAAATCACCTGACTTGCATACCCTGCAGGTCAGGTGATCCAGTTTCCTGACTCAAGTGGCCCTACTGAGTCCATTGAGATCGAGTTTGGAACTTATTAGCGCTCGAATAGCATATATCTGTATAAAGATATCAAATTACATTTTTCCATACTAAATAATGAAAAATAATTTTTTATTCATTCTCGGATTTCAATCAAAGACTGAAAAATATTGTCATCTTTCTTAAGTGACTTCTTAAAAAATATTTTTCAAAATTACAACATTTCATGCGCAACAAGCAGAACTTAATACTTATTAAGTTGGAGTGCATACACCCAGCCCGTACAATAAATTTTTTTTTCCAACAACCATCGAGCCCTATGAATCATCTAGGTTCTACGTGGAGGCATTCTGGAAGAAATTTTCTTCAACCAAATTTTCAACACCCACTTTTGATATTGATTATGTTCGCATGTAGGTAATATCAATGACTTATATAACTCATCAATGAGTTTGGTCGGAGAAACTTTCCTGCCACTAGAAATGAGTATGGTTTGACTGAGAGCTACTCGGCAGTATCATATGTGCGTCAAAGCATGGAATGCAGAGTGCATGCAGCATCACGGAAGCTTGTCGTCTCTACCAAGAGAGTTTGCTGCTATTGTCGTGCTGAAGTCTATCGATGGCAATGGCGATTGAAGAAGGAAAAGAGAGACGTGATCAAACAGAAGGACGATGGTGGGTGGAGAGAGAGAGAGAGAGAGAGAGAGAGAGAGAGAGAGAGAGAGAGAGAGAGTGAGAGTATCATTGTGCTGGCCAGGTCGGTTGGCAAAGCGAGATATAATGTGTTGTGGTGCATGAGTGAGTTGTATCTGGAAAATTACATGGTGCACGCGTAAGTTGTATCTGAAAAATTACATGTCGGAGAAATAATATAGTATGAAATAATTAATATATTTTAGTTGGACCACAACTCATTGACTCAAATGTTATAGTGAGTGGAGGGTATCATAATTGACAGCAGATCAGTGGGCCTCCTAATGGGGATTCAAGATGAGATATATTAGTGTAAAAGAATGTATCGGTCAATTAAAATGATGATTATCAAATTCATAAAAAAGGATGACATTTGGCTAAAATGATTTTACCGGCATCAGCAAACTATCAAAATATTTAAGATTAAATCGACACAACGAAAAGGTTCAGGACAAAATTGGCAAATTGATACCGCGTTTAGTATTAATTTGGCACGATTAAAAAGTTTTAAAATTGAATCGGCCTTTGTACAAATGTTTAGGATTTTTTGAACAAATTTTTCGTATTTTTAACGTTGGCGATGAAGGGGAGATTAGAAAATTCTAAAACTTGTAATGAGGACAAAGAGAGAAAGGGAGAGATACTCCGGGGATATTATAGGGTGGGGTGGGGTGGGGTGGGGTGGGGATGACCAATCGATCCCATTTAGGACCGTCGGACCGAATTGATTTATCATGTGGCATTTGACCGAAAATTGTTGCTCCCTATTAAAAGAAATCCATAATTTTGTTACCACAAGTCATGAACACGTGGGAAATAAGCAATATGTGTGAATTGTCTTCTGCCCTCTTTTTCCCTCTTAGCCTGGACATGCGAAAGAAATAATCTTTTGCGTGCCCCCTTTCTTTTCTCACTTAGGAACATATGCCCGTGCTTTCACCGTGAAAGGACGGAAGGGACAAAATGTTGAAGCAATCCTACTTGGGTGTTATGAAAAATAGTCCGCACACCTGTCTCGAATTTCTAAATCGAAATGAAGCAAATTATCGAATCGAGATCTCGCTCATGGAAAACAGTGAACTCATATAACTAATTTAAGTCAATTTTTTTTTTTATATATGAATTTCTGAAATTTCAATAGCATTTTGAATTTTTAAGGGGAGAGGAAAGAAATTCCTCTTGAAGAACATGACATGAGCACCTTTGATTAACTTGTATACTTGTCTTTGCCAGACATGATCACAAATGTAGGTTAGAAAAGTCGTTGATGGACGATTTATAAGTACGAAAAGATAGTTTTTGAAACGAAAGAATCCAAAATTAACACACACTAACCCTTCAGAATAGTTGTTAAACACGCCCCTCGGCGAAATTGAACCTGAGGATCTGGAGGAGAATGGTATCCCGTGCGGTCATCACCCCCGCAGTCTTCTTCTCGATCTTGGCCTTCTGATGGACGTTGCGCACCGCGCGTACGCCCTCAGGCGATCTGAGCCACCTGCACAGGTCCAAGAAATTCCGGACCGTCATCACCTGGTGAACATCGAAGAGCCTCGCTCGAATGGCCTCGCCCATAACAAGGCTAAGGAGGGGCTGCTCCTTCACGGGTGTGAAGGAACGAGCAGCCTTCCTTAACTGGTCGATGGTGATCCCAATGTCGTAGACTGCTTGGGGTGTGAACTGAGCCAGATTGACGCCTACCTTACTCAGCGGCTGCACGATTGCCAGGATCTCCTTCGTCGCCTCCTCAGCAGACCTGACACCGAAGAACTGCCCCATAGCGACGTCTGGGTTGGTGCCACTTGCCGCGGGGGGTCGGCTCTGTCACTGGTACCGGCCATCTTCTAAGCTTCTGACTTACTGAAGAAGGGAAGGGAAGGGAGTGTTCTCGTGGAGAAGGCACCACAACGGTTCCAGACGTAATGCAATTGTGCACAATTAATTGCTCGGGGAGGAGAGCGGGCAATTAAAGATACTTTTCATCGGAACACTCTCCTATTTACGCTTGAATTTATATAGCTTGTATTTACTCGTGAAGAAAGAATCCATATCGCTTGAATTTCTAAATCGAATCGAATATTCCGTTTAAGTCAATAATTATGATTTACCGAATCGAGATCTCGAGTAAAGAGCAGGAGCCGAGCCTCATACGAAAAAATTTACTTTCATCGCAAGAAATTGAACTGATATAAGTAATTTGAGTCAATTTTCCTTTGTATGAATTTCTGAAATTTGGATAACATTTGGATTTTGAAGGGAGAGGAGAGAAATTACGCTTGTAGAACATGACACGAGGTCCTTTGCTTAACTCGGAAACTTGGCTCTGACAGACATCGATCACAGGCAAACATAAGAGCTAAAAAGAAAAAATTCCACCAAGTCCATGTCCGCCCACTTCACAGTGCCCGAGCTTACGCACAAAGCAAAGGGGAGAAACAAAAAAAACAGAAAAGGGAAAAGAAGAGGGAGATGAGTTGGCGACGACTCCAAAGAAGAAGTTTTTAGCTATTCATCATCCAATTCCTCAGCTTCCTGATCCTCTACAATCGTCTCCAATCCGCGACGTCTGGGACTCCTGTCGCGAGACGGGACGAGAAGAGCCGGCGCGACCTCCAACCACGGACTCAATCCTCCGGTTCCCTTCGCCATGCCGCGAATCGCGACTTCCCGGTTTCGATTCGACGAGAACTTAAGCTTCGTCGTCGAAGAGAAGGCTCGACTGTGTGTGAGCTCCGGTTGGAATCGCCGGAAGAAGAGAAGCGCTACGACTCCTCTGAGAGAGATGGAGGCTTCGAGAGACTGAGAGAGAGAGGTCGTTGGGTGAGTGGAGAAAATCGAGGGGAGAGGCAGGTTGTTTTATAGGGAGAGGGCAAAGAACGACGCGGATTTTGCTCGAAGAAGACGTGGCGTTTGTCGCTATTCGTGGAGGGCTGCTTCGTCTTCCCTTCGCTGCGGCTGCTGGGAAGGCCGGAGCGCACGTGAGAAGCACGAGACGTGCGAACGCGTGTTAATCACATTTCCCCGACCAACTCAGGACGGTGTGGACCATGGCAGTGGCGCATGACATTCTCGTGCTATGGTGTCTCGATCGACCCCAATCATCGCATGTATTACTACATGCATCTTCAGTACTTACAGATTTCCGTCCAGAAAAAAACAAAAGAAGCTACGGATCTGCACCGTTCGATTCTGGTGAGGATGCTTCAGATCTTCATGGAGTGCGACCCTCTGACTCTGGTGGCCCTGCTCAAGTCCATTGAGGCCAGGTTCAGGACCCCGTTGTTTATACAATGTACAAATTGTTAGCACTCGAATAGTATATATCTGCTTAGAAACATCGAATTACATTTTCCATACTAAACAACAAAAAATATCTCTTTTTTTGGTTCATTCTCAGATTTCAACCCAAGATCGTAAAGCATCGTCATCTTTCTAAATGACTTATCGGAAAATATTTGCCGAAATTTGCCACGATGCGCAACAAACGGAGCCTAACAATGCTTGTTAAATTGGAGTGCACACACACCTGGTCCGTATCAACAACCACCGAGCCCAATGAATCATCTAGCTTTTGTTATAGGGGCTCCCACCAATACGGTACAGGAACAAGTACCAAATGTTCATTTTAATTGTCCTTTTGGACCACTTAGATCCCCAAAAGATACCTCTCTGAAACTTTCTGATCGTTGGATGGGAATGCCTCGTTTACAATTTTGGACCACTTATAAGTATTCTTATAGTGTGTAAGTGTCACTTCACTTCACCCAGGATACTTCTAAGATGTTACAAAGCTTAAAAGGACAAAACACAAACAAAATCCCGCATTACATTTGCTGCAATCTATCAACTCTTTTACATCGCCAAAAATCTTAAATTTGATTATTGTGATACAAATACTCTCAATTTTTTTTGTCATAAAAAGAAAATCAAATTATACGTATGGGATACATACATATATATATATTCTTTATTATGGTTTTATCGAAAGTATTTTATTATATTAATATAAGTTCAAAATCCTTTTATGAAATAAAAAAAAATAGTTTGAGGTATTTCTATCACAATATGCAAATTTAAGATTCTTAGTTACATGATAAAAAAATTGAGGTGTTTATGTTATAGAGAGTTATAATTTGGGGATTTTTGGTGTTATTCACTCAGATTAAAAATTATAAATTGAAAGTTACTTTTCTTTTAATTTTTCATTACAAATTTTAAGTGTAAAATATTTTCTTAAAACCGAATATTAGGCCCTCTCTTAGGTCTCCATATCCTAGGAACTGCGAATTGGACTTTGTGAGCTCAAGGCTCGACATCTGAGGTCCATCCATGTGAACTTCTATACTTGAATTTTGATTTCCATAATGTAATACACTAAATTTTCAATTTGATACAATTGATACATTCCGATCGAGATTGAGATCAATGTTCGGATCGATTGTCGATATTGGCGTACATGTGGCCAATTTTTTAGATAGTGCGTTGTTGTCACGCAACAAGTCATGGCATTGCCTCAAAGATGAGCCAGGCTTCGATCAAGACTCGTCCATTAAAACAAAAATTAAGGAGCCCAGGGCATTAGATATTGATATCGAATTTCACTTTGCGTTAACTGATTGAAAAATCCCTGAAATCTAAGGAAACTAACCCACATAAAGAGGTTTGATTAAGCAAAACCCAAGTCCACCTTCGGAGCACCGAGAGAACTTTAAAAAAAAAAATCGCAAGCCGCTGATGGCAGTGGCGGCGGCGGCGGTCGTGGTCTCCTCATCTTCGAGCTCGTCAGCTTCGAAGTCGCCTCCTTCCTCCTCTTCTTCTGCGACCGTCTCCAATCCAGGACAGCCGAAGCTGCTGGGGAGTGGCGCGGGGAGAAGAGCGGGCGACACCTCCATCCACGAGCATCATGCCTCCGCCCTGCTCCGCCATTGCTAACATCGCCGAGTTGCTTCAGAGAACAGGGACATCAGAAATTGACGAGGTGATGTCGTGTGTGTTCTGATCGTTGTGGAACTTCTGATTAAACACGTTGTGTTTTCCTGGACATTGTCCCTTCCCGTAAAGATCCATATTTTGTATATCATAAGTCATGAACGAACACGTGGGGAATAAGCAAAAAATGCGAATGTGGTCTCCTGCCCTTTCTTCCCTCTCAACCTGTCCAAGCCCCATTTTCTTTCCTTACATCCTCGCGAGGAATTTAGGACGCGATCCCCGACTAAACTATAATTCACAGCAAACATCACCACTTCACAGTGCACGAGCTTAGGCTTAAAGCAAAGTGGGAAAAATGAAAAAGAAACTCCGGAAAAGAAGAACCGGCTATTCATCGTCCAGTCCCTCAGCTTCCTGATCCTCTGCGATCGTCTCCAACACAGGATACCCGTGACTTCTGTTGCGAGTCGGGATAAGAAGAGGTGGCGCCACCTCCATCCACGGACTCAATCCACCGGTTCCCTTCGCCATTGTCGCCTTCCACGGTTCCCGATTCCGACCAGAGAGCTTGCGCTTCGGTCGAAGGAGAAGCTGGACCGGGTTGAGCTGCGGTCGAAATCGCTGGAAGAAGAAAGATTCCCACTCGACTGCTCCGAGAGAGACGGAGGCTTACGTTGGGTAGCTGGAGAAATTTATGGGGGCGACGTCATTTATAGGGAGGGGCAAGGACGACTGGGATTTGAACTCGTGGTTTCGGCTTGAAGAGGAGAAGGTGGCGCTTGTCGCTTATTCGCGGAAGCTCCGTGGAAGCTTCGTCCTCCTCCACTTCGCTTCGCGACGCGGTCTGGAAAGGGAAAGGACGACGCACGTGGGAAACACGAGACGTGCGAACGCGGTCAGTCAAAACAAATGACGCGGACCAAATCGGAGGATGACGTGGACCATGACGTGGCGCACAGACAAACACATGACGTGGACCAAATTGGCGCGTGCGGCCCGTGCAACGTCGCGGGTAGCCGCTGATGCCTCTATCGAGAGGAGCTTGTTGCTATTGCCTTTCTAAATCCCATCGATGGCAATGGTGATCGGAGGAAGAAGAGGGAATGATTACGATAGAAGAGATGGACGGCGGTGGCGGTGGCCGGTGGGTCGCCGACGGTGATATCGTCGACCGTGATGGAATTGGCATCATGTCGAGAGAGAGAGAGAGAGGAGTCGTCCACGTGTATACATGTTTTAATGCTGCCATTCCCTCCATGCGTAAACCAAAAAAGTCACGCCTGACGCTACCAACAAGGAATGCCTTTCTTAATACGACAGGTGACACAAATATCTTAAATAGTTTGGTGCTTTTTTCACCATGGAAAATTATAAACCCATGATATAAATACTCTCAACGTTTTTTTTTAAATTAAGGTCCGGACCAACTTGCGCACACTTCGACTATTCCTCGGGAGAAAATAGTATAGTAACCCACCACCATGGCCCCCTACTTAAATCACATGCGCTTCCCTGAAAAATCGAATTCAAGACCTTAACGAAGTCCAAATTTGCTCTAATCAAGCTAGGCTATTCGTGGGTAGGTCTCAACATTTTTTTTTCATAATGAAAAAATCCAAATTTATACATGTGACACATATATACACTTTCTTTTAGTTATAATAAGGGTATTCACATCACAATGAACAAGTTCATGATTTTCATTTACAAAATTAGAGTATTCATTTTGATTCCTGTAGTGCAATAGTACATATGAACTCGCGACTTGATGCCCCTAATTCACTTTGGGATGCAATGGAGATCGATTATTTAGGCGAAATTCTGCTTTGTGAAGTTGGACTGGCATGTAATCATCCCTAGGAATTAGCCCGATTTCGATCAAGATTCGTCCATCTGAAAAGGGTCGGCGTGACAAGAAGAGCGGGGCGGTCTCCATCCACGAACTCATGTCTCCGCTCTGCTTCGCCGTCGCCTAATATCGCCGAATTGCTGCAGAGAACATTTGACTTGGTGATGTTTGTGGGCGTCGTCTGCGTTTCGATCGTTTTGGTGATGGAGATGAAGATGAGAAGATTCTAGAACCTCAGACGACGACGACGGGACGATCCGTGAAACCCATTCATTCGTAAACAAATTAAAACACCCGGCATTTGTTGTCGCTCCCTAAAAAGAAATCCTTTAATTTTTTATTGCCATACATTTTGCTTGTTAACGACGTCATGAACATGTGATAAAGTTGGTTTTCTTTAAAGCCTCCTTTTTAGAAAGAATAATGACAACACCGTATTCTAAAAATTAGCTTCAGAAGCATAATTAACGTAGTTAATAAATAACTAGCGCATACTTAGAGATGAAAAGAACAAAAGAAGCGAATTGTCGCCATAATTCTCATTTGGATACTATAGAAAGGAAGTCCCACAAACCTTTATGAATGTCTCATTCTAGTCGTGACCATGTTCCATCGAATCGAATCGAGAGCTCGTCGCGAACCCTTTTGATAAAAGAAAGTCAAAGGCTGCGATGTTTTAAATTTACAACCTCGTAAAAATAAATAAATGAAAGGACATAAACTCACGAATCCCACTTTGTATATCCTTTATTCACCTATTTTACACGATAGCCAATCGACTGACCGGCATTGATCAATGTGCTCCTAAACTTTAGGGAAACTTCAATCGAAATTTCGCCACTTCAGCTGAGAACATCTCCATCCTATAAGTCAATTTACCCGTTAAACAGTTGGAAAGATCCCTCTTTCAGAAGAACAGTGAACACAAGACCGGTCGAAATTAATACCAACACAAGACGATGCTCATGAATCAGAAGGCCAAACAAGATCGGGATGACAATGCGCGAAACTCGTACCCAAAATTCCACTGAACTCTTTTATTGATTTTTTTTTATCACACTGGAGCTTTACATTTCTAATGTACAAAACTTACGAGCCACACTCATGGAAATATGCGTTACCTTCACAAGCAAACATACACCCACTACACGTAGCTATCTATGGCGCTAAATTTTCCATCTCCAAGACCACATCGAAGCAGGAAGATAAGAGAGAGGAGCGGCCTCGAGAGTCACGGGTCGGCATCCGACTCCTCGGCGAGCTCCTCCGGGATCGTCTCGAGCCCGGGCGAGTTGGAGGGCTTGCGCGGGTCGATGACGGGCTCGGGGGCCACCTCCATCCAAGAGTCGAGATTCCTCATCTCCGTAGACATCTTTTCTTGGCTGAGATCTGACTCCTAATGCTATGTCTCGATGAAGGATCTGCTCTCCTCCTCCAAACACCGAGGGAAGAAGAGAGACCCTGAGGAAAAACTGAGTTGGGGAAGCTTTCTTTCTTTCTTTCTTTGAGAGACTCTCTTTGCTTTGGAGGAAAGATCAAAGGGTCTTCTTGACTTGAGGGAGATAGGAAATGGGGAAGGCTTTATATAGGCAAGAAAGGGAAGGGCCACGCCAATAATATCGAAGGAGCTATTCGAGTGAACGGTTGCCAAAAGGACCAGGTGGACGATCACGAGAGCATTTGGCGACCGTGCCTCTTGGAATGCGAAACACGTAGGAAACCACCCGGAGATATTGGAAAGGAGAGGGACAATAATTGAAGGCAGAGAGGGATTGATGAGTACGTATGACCGATTTGATTGAAATGATCGTGCCTCTTTGTACGTATGGCCTACAGAAATCGCTGAAGACCAGAAAAAGATTAGTTTTTTAGTACATGATTGATTGATAAATGGTTGTACAACATGGTCGTACCCCTGATTACGTATTAAGAATATAGGAAATGGCACGGTTGCCGTTCGGCGATTAGACGAAACTACCTATTGCGTTCAATGATTCTACAAACACGATGGGCCATAAGTAGGAGTTTCGTGGGAAATAATGCATTGGTCGCACAGTCCAAAGTAGATAATCAGTCAAGAACAAAGAGTATGAACCCAAGGCTGTCCTAAAGTTTACGATGTTGATACTTAAGACATTGAATTATTGGCACGAATGAACATCCTGGCAAATTGTTTCATCAATACCATGCATGTTATTAACATCGGTGATTGAAACATATCATCCAAATAGCAATGCGATACCATAATTCAACAAGTGAAGAACATGCAAGTTTATTCCATTTCATACGAGGTATTGTTTACTTTGTGCTAATTTAAAGTCGTACTGTTTTTGTTCCCAAGAAGTGCCTCTTAAGGTTGGTCTATTCCTCGTATGATAATAAGCCCAGCAATTTTTTTTTTAATCATTGAAATGAAATTTTTATAAATTGATTGTCTGAAAATAGATTGACCAGAGAGATCTCTAAAGAGCTTACCTTGCTTGTCATATTGCTAGGTCTGAGCTTATCGGGTACCCTTCTCACGGGGAGCATCCCAGAGAGAATTGGTGATATGAGATTGCTCCAGTCACTCGACCTTCTCGAAGAATCAAACGTCTGGGGGAATTCCTGAGAGCACATCCGCTCCAACAACGCCCAGCCATCTCAACCTATCAAACAATTTTGAGCGGGCGGGGGATTGCTCATCTAACAATCAACAAAAAGCAGATTTTGCAGTTGGGGCGGTTATATTAAAGAGATGGTTGAGAAGCCAGCCAAATCAAGGAGACGATTGAGAAGCATACTTTCTTATTCATCTGTCGATCATTCTTCTTCTTCTTCTCTCTTGCGGCTGTGTCCCATTACTATGTAGTCCTGAACATTTGTAAATCGACCCAGCTTCAGTTGTCCATCTCTCTTTTCCTCCTTTTGTGTTTCCAATCTTAAGAAGTTTGACGTTATCAGCTGGTAACGATACAGCTTCTGCCCGCAAGGCGAAGGGCGTTCACTAGTTGCCAAATCATCAAACAAGGTGCAGACCAGCCAACCCAGAGTTCCCAGAGTTCGACAAAGCTCGATATCACAAATCCGTTAGCTTACTTAATCCTCAGTCCGGCACAAGATTGGATCGTGGACGCTAAGCTATATTTTTTTTTCTTTTTTGCCAAAAAATATTTACTCATATAATGCTTTCTTAAAAATTATCATTTGTATCGCTTGGAATTATTATTCAATAAAAAAATACAATCATTATCAGCAAAAATTTATATTTAAGCATATAAATTTCTTTTCATTCATTTTTATAAATGATACAAATCATTATTTTTAAGAAAATATCATCCAAATTGATCATTTTTTTGTGAAATAAGTTCTCCCATGATGTCAATGCCCACTACGAAACAGACTTCACGTCTAAACAAGCCTTTTTTTGGACGCATTAATCCCAGGACACAGAAGTAGATATTCAACAGACATTCCCACTAGCTAAATCACCAAACCTTTCGATTGAGAAGCAGGTCTTTCCGAAAATAAAAGAGACATCAGAAGACGAATTTCATCGCACTTGAAGAGACGAATGGAAGTAAGGTTGAGCAATCATCTCCTCTCAAGCACAAAACATCAAATCATCTGATAATAGAAGGAATCCCAGAATTGGCATAGACACAGCTCCAGAAGAGCACAAAGACACAGCTAAGAGCACAAGCCAAAAGTGGACAGTAGGGGTATTAACAGCAACCTAAAACGTTCTTACCTTGAAAAGAGAATTTATCTAGATGGACTAATCTCCGGTCACTCTCTTGATACAGTTTGCAATAGTTACAAATTGTGAGTAATGGATCCGAATAATGCATTTATCAAACAAATAGCCGAGAAAATCCATCCACCAAAATGAGAGAAAGAAGAGAGATAAAAAGAGAGCAGGGGAAGGGGGGTATAGATTTCTCAGAAGATCTTTACTGAGAAACTAACCACCCGTCCCAAGGATTTCTTCAAACATTAACCGATCAGAAATGGTCACTCTCAAGACATGTAGCATGTCATTATTTCATCACCTAGCATATGATTCACGAGAGAGATTTCGGACAAGCAGGCTTCCATATACATAATTTAACATCAAAACAAGAGTCCCAGGCACATGTGCGATATCAACAATTACTCCTTTTTGGCATATGCTCAACCTGAACATCAAACTTCCGACAATCGCTGAGATACAGAATAGACGTGCTCAAAGCATTTAGTACACATTAATCTCATTTCTAAACTAATATGATTTCTTGGATAACCTTATGCTTTTCATTCGTCAGTACTAATATCAAAAGGAAATGTCTTTGACATGAACTTGGACCAGGCTGTTGACAAACAAACATAAAACGGGTACATACAATGATTACAGCACACTCTCAAATCCACGTGATTGAACAAAACAGAAACTACTACAGCGTACTCCACTAACAAAAATACAGAACCATGTCAATCACCAAATCAACTGAATTGCCCTCCCTGACAGGGTAATCCTGCAACTGCCGATTCTAACAAGACATTGGCTTCTACGGTTCTAAAAGCTTAAATCTGAAATATCCTGAAGTGTATAAGCAATCCATTTACCTCCCAATTACAAATAGAAAACGTGCAGCCATTGTCATCAAATAGTTAGTATGCACCATGAGAGCTGCCATCAAACCATCCACGACATTATTTCTAATCTCACTGGGATGACCACCGACTAAACATCCACACCATAACTCCAACACTCGCACTGTTTTAATCATCAACATCTTTCTCGATTACATAAGCAGAATCTGCACTCAAATTTCGTGATAAGGAGGAACTTCAGGAAAGTGGTCGCATGAAAAACCCCAACCAAACCGAAGCAACCCCTTTAAACATGAAACATTCTATTGCATTGAGAAATAAATCATCAAACAACCTAAGAAACTCCATGTCCCAGGATCCATTACCATACTCAATGACACCAACATTATAAGCAAAAACCCCAATAGATTCATTATAGAAACCAAAGATGGCCTCAGAAGGCACAATTGAAACTTTCGTTGAACAGAACAAAGCCAAAATTGAACCTTCTCAATGTCTCTCTCTATCTCTCTCGCGCACCTAGTTCTCAGGAATCTCGACATCACCGTCCGAGATCTCCTCCTGCAAGTCCTTCGGGTCCTTACCGTCGACCGTGCACCCGACGGAGACGCACGTGCCGAGGATCTCCTTCACAGTCCCTTTCAGCTCCTTGGCCATTGACCTCGGCTTCATGACCTTCGCGATCTCGATCACGTCATCGAGGGAGATGTTCCCATTATGCTTGATATTCTTGGTCTTCTTCCGGTCGCGCTCCGGCTCCTTGAGCGCCTTGATGACGAGCGCCGCCGCGGAGGGCACGACGGAGACCTTGGCCTGCCGGTTCTGCACCGTGAGCTTCACGGTCACGCGGAGACCCTTCCAGTCCTTGGCGGTCTCCTTGGCGATGTCCTCACCGATCTTCTTGGGGGAGAGACCGAGGGGACCTATCTTCGGGGCCAGGGAACTGGCGGCTCCGACCTCGCCTCCGGTGACCCGGACATAGACGTCAACGACCTGGGAGGGATCGAACTTCGGCGGCATGGCTGCTTGACTCGGCGGCGAGGGTCGGGATTAGGGTTTATGCAAAGAGATGTTAGTGGTCGTCTGCGGAGAGGCGCTCGGCAAGAGGGAAGCGAAGAGTTTGCTTCTCGGAATGTTATATATAGTCGCTAGGGTTTTTGTGTGGAGTGGGCAATGACGTGCTTGTCCTCGGGTTCGGTGGTTTTGGGCTTATGATGGGCCGACAAAGATGGAAAACAGGTAGGTCCATCTTCAGCCCGTAAATTGTTGGCCTTATGACTTCTCTGGACAAAAAATGCGTGACGGCCCGACTTTTGGGCTTTCTAGAGAGCTGAGAATTGGTGTTTTTGTAAGCATGCTTGTCGATCATTCGCGTCAGTACAAAATAAAAAATCAGTCGCAGAGTGGGTTTACTTTTCGATCAACACTGAATGAAAAAGTATGTCGTGTTGTCTTAAATCCGGGGTTTTCTCTTAGTGAATCAGCGTCCTATTAACATATTCCATTGAGAGTTATCACTCTCGCTCCTGACAATATGTTCAGATTAAATTTATTTAAGATGTGTCGAGTTTATCTACTTAAAGTTTACAAGATATCATCACACGTGTCTCCGCCCTATCTCCATACGTTTGGCTTTCGCGAATCAATCGCGAACATTTGATTATTTAAAAGAATTCATGAGACGAATTGGCCCGATGCAGAGTTCAACTTATTCGCGATCCGAGATTGGATGCGATTCGCCACACCTTAGCGTGGGGGGCCCCATTGTCTTCACTACAGGGCTTCAGTGGAAGTCTTGGGATTATCCCTTCCACGTCACCGCCGTGGAAGCTGGAACCACTAGGAGGAGGAGGAGAGGAAGTAGCAGCCTCCACGTAAAATGGAGATAAGCGATTAGGGTGAGCACCTCTCGTCTGCGTCTTTGTTTCGTTCCTGTCGAGACCGACCAGGAATTTGCTGCGACCACCTTCTCTTTGCCAACGCACCTTTCAGATCAGTAGATAATGTTATTGTATTCTAGGGAAGGATCGGCTCGCTGGCTGGCCTCCCTGTTCGGTCAAAGTTGTGTCTCGTGCTTATCCATTCGTGCATTATAAATTGGCAGACACGAGCACCTTGAGCAGCGCACGATATTATCGCTGAAGAGAGCTGAAGGCAAGCCGGTCGCCCCAACAATGGCCGCCTCGAAAAGGGCTTCTCGCGCGACACCTACTTACATCTACCCGCCCTCGAATTGCACTGCCGCTGCCAAATCAAGCACTTGCGATGGCAGTACTCCGTTCGAGTTCGATGAGGCTGACGTCTGGAGCAGCACCGGCGTTATCGCTCGAGTCCCCTCGTTCGAAACAATCCACAACAACAGTTCCACAATGCCCGGTTCACAGGCATCGAGAAGACCGCCCAGAAGGGCTGACATTCCGTCCGACCTGAAGCCGCCGCCGGTGGCTGCGGCATCATTGCCGGTCTGCATACCGGATTGGTCTAATATAGGCGACCACGGCGATGGTGGAGGAAGAGTTGAGAGCGACGAAGAGGGCGAGGACGACCGAGACAGTAGGGTTCCGCCTCACGAGTACCTGGCAAGGAGGAGAGGGGCTTCGCTGTCGGTGCATGAAGGGATTGGAAGGACGCTGAAAGGCAGAGATATGAGCAGGGTGAGAGATGCCATTTGGAAGACCATTGGACTTGCAGACTAAGCTGGTTACTCAAGCTGGTCTTTCACCTTCTACCCAAAGGATTTCTCGCAAAGGCCATGTGACCCGCTCTCTTGGTGCTACCACCCGGAGGCGGACTCTTTCTGATGTAATTCTGAAGTCGTGACTCCCATATCTTCTTCCATGCACTTTTGTTCATTCACGATCTCGAGTCCTTAGCTTCGACAGGCTCTTCTTCTTCTTCTTCTTCCTTCTTCTTTCTAATTTTCTTCCCTCTGCAATGAAAAATGGAAGCGACACAAAGAGAAGGAGGAAAATGAAAGCGCCAGAAAAAAGAAGATGGAAAAGAAGGACCAAAAGGGGAAGAAAAAGAGAAGGAGGGGAAGGTGGCTGTCTTTGGTTCAGTCGGACGATCAAAGTTCAGAGATTGACGCCAACTACAATCTTTCTTACCTTTTGATGCGATTGGTAGATTGATCCAAGACTGTGTATGTGACTTTCTCGAAATGGATTACCGCTCGCCTTTTTAGGTTGCGTGGAGGCGCTAGATTTGGTATACCTCAACGCGACCTACGATTAGCTACTCTGAACATGGTGGCCATGCAAGAGCCATGAAGCTTGGCTGCTCCTAGCTCGACGGCTGAGGAGACCAACTACCGAGCCTGTAGAGCCGGCATCCCAAATCTATCCTAGCAACGATCCTTGTGAGAGGGCGGGGCTTGAGCAGCAGTGGGAGTTAGAGCATCAAGCGTCGGAAGATTGGAAGTTGCATCCTTGTGGATTAGAAAAACAACTTAAATGGTTTTTTTAATTTTAGTTTCAACATGTAATGTGATTTTCAAACTTTTAATTTGTTCAATTTGAATTTTTGAACCTTTAGTTTATGTTTAACTCGATCTTTAAACATGTGAGTGTTGTCCATCCATCGATTATAGTTCAAGAATAACATTAAATACTTTTATATTATTTAAGGATTAAATCTAGCATGCACAAAAATCCAATGATTACATTAAAAAGATTTAAAACTTCATGCATTACATTGCACATCGGATTAAATTTAAAAGATTATTGAATAAATTAAAAGTTTGAGAAATCACATTTCAAATTGAATTAAAGTTTATGGACCGCCTATGTAATTGTCCTTCGCGGATTCAACGATGAAAGCTAAAAAAGTATGGGGACGAAAATGAAGAAAAATACTGTAATCCGACGTGGAAAAGAAAAAAGAAAAGAGAAAAACAAAGTCAAATGAAATATCGATCTCGTCTTGGGCCGGACATGGGCTTTTTTCCAAGTCGTAGGTCCGCAACCACCGCTGACCCTGACCCGGCAACCGCAAAGTGGAGCAGAGCTCGTCCGATGATTCCGTCTGCCTCGACCCCCCGTCGGTCGGTGGCGGAGCATCGAGGCTTTGAGCTTGGACGACCATTCGATAGACGGAGGCGGAGCGAGATGGGAAGGAGGCCGGTGGTGCTGGGATTGGCGGTGGCCATGGCGCTCGGAGTGGCCGTGTACCTTAGGCTTTGGACCATCGACTACTCCGTCTCTGCTGGCGACACTGAATTGCTCAGGTTCCTCTCTCTCTCTCTCGAACTTCTGCTCCATTCCATACAAGCTCCCCGTCGGTCAAACAAGTCCGTTAATTCCAATGGAACTCGCGGTTGGTAAAAGGGATGAAATTGACATTGTTATTTCAGTTCGATCCCTTCGGCGGTCGTTGTGATCATTGCAAGAGGCTAACAAATTTGAATTTAATCGCGAATATGCATCCTAATTGCTGCATTGGTATATTGTTTGTCTTCCCGTTAAAACTGACAAAGAAAAAAAAAACCACGTTTGAGCTTTGTTCTCGGATGATGTCGGTAGTTGTCTTCCGTTCCTTGTGTAATCTGTGGTCTTCAGAGTTTCCAGTGTGAATCGGTGTCGCAACATGTCGGAAAAGCGGTCCCTTTCCGCGATCCACAGTAATGTCATTTTGCTGTTTGAGTTGGATGAAGTTTGGGGAGTCTGTCGATTCCAAATGTTACTGCAATCCATTCTTGGATTAGCCCTAGCTTTCTGTTTCTTTGTTAGATGTCGTTGAGCTTCTTCCATTAGGTGAGAACTGAGTTTAACTGGCTACGTGTTGGTATGCTTCTGCTTTAATCGGCTCTCTCCAGAAAACAGTTTGATCTCGCGAACCGGGAAGCGATGGATGAGTCCGCCGAATGGAGGTGGAAGTATGATGGAGAATTAGAGAGGGCGAACAAGTGCGAAGCAGAACTTAGAGAGGTATGCTCCTTCTTGATCACCCGTCAACTTAGCATCAAGAACGTGTGGAACGACGCATGCTTTCTTCATATCTCTTCTCTGTTTCATATAGAGAAAATGTCTACAAACTATGAACGTGCTAAAAATTATCTTGCATATAGAGGTTTGCAATGAATCATGCAATCAATTTTTCGAAGTGTTCATAGTTTGTAGACATCTTCTAATAGGATGAATCATTCTCGCTCTCTACAGATTAAGAGATATGCCAGGAGATAAGATCTTGTTTGCTCTGTGCCATTGACTGAGCTTGTGCATGTAATTAGCTAGCCTGAAATTTGTGGATGCTCTTCACAAATATCGGTGTGCGGGATACCACTAATTCATTATCCACCCTTATGACGATCTTATTGTTCCGAAGTTCTTCTTTAGACTGCCATGCAATTTTTGGACTTATGTTTTGCCAGGACCTGCAGTGCCTGGAACTGGCTAACTAATTGAATGAAGCATATTGTGTCATTTAGATAGTTCATGTTTTCCTCAAATCCACCTACGTGCATAGCACAAGCACAATAGATGCAGATAACAGTCCATTCTACCTGAACCTGCACCATGGAAAAGGAGTTCGCCAAGTGTAGCTATATGCTACTTTTGTTATCGGTCGACGTGTTGCGTTGAAAAGATTAAGAGAAAAAGAAAAAAGTTAATCCACTGTCAATTTTTCAAGTTTACAATTACATGCTCAAGCTTGAGCAGCATTTCCGACTCTCCATCTGTTTCCCAGTTAGAAGTTTATTCAAAGTATACTTAAGCATACGTTTGTTCAATGAATTCTTTTTGACAGCTTAGAGAGTCTTTTTCAGAGAAGGCAGGAGATTCTGCTCTCAGTTACTCAAAATTGGTCATCTTGGAAAAGGTGATGCTCCGCCCATCATGTTAATTGGCATCACTATTCCCGTCTTATCCTATCAGCAGATAATTCAGTCCAAGTAATTCTGTTTCTGCTTCAACTAGATTTCAGATCTGTGCACAGCCATAACGGTTTTATGCTTTCTTGCTCTTGAAAGATAAATGGAAAGTTATTGTTTATTGAGTGAGGAAAAGGTCGTGTATAGAGGCAGGCTAATAGAGGATAAGAAATCTTCCGTGCCACATATTCATGTTATTTGGCTTTGCCTCAAGATAGATTTTCACTTGGCAAAGTCAAATCTTTTACAGGAAAAGTTGGCGTTACTCAAACAAGTGGAAGCAGTAAAACGCGAACTCGAGGTTGAGAAATTGAAGTGCAGATCGAGAGATATTAACCAGTGATGAAAATGTCATACTACGTGAAGTTGAACGGACATGTAAGTGTGAATTTTGATGGTTGACGCATCTGTAGCCGGGAGATATCAATCGGTTTATGAGTGAGCTGATCTTGGTAGCAGAATGAACTCACAGAAGCGATACAGCTTTCCACGTTGGTGGTTCTCAAGAGAAGCTTGCTTGTTGCTGCTATCATCCCCGAGATTATACCATTGTGTTATCAGAATCCATTAGGAGTCTCATGGTCTCCGTGCATATTTGGTTTGGCGTATTGATCGTCCATGTATCTTATCCATCTTACATGATGAAATTTCGTTCTTCTTTTTGGTGACCCGAGAGAGAATTTTTGGGACCCTGCATGATTGTTCAAGGATTCATCGCATTTGCTAGAAAAAATGCATTCTTCTAGAGGAGCTCATCCTCTGCACCGAGTATGGAACACCAGGCATTTGTATATGGCATGCAGGGGATCCTTATTCAATTAACGAGTAGTCTGGGACATTCAGCAAACATTTGTATTGGCCCCACGAAAGAGGGGAAAGATGGACCGATGAGCCATTACAACTCCGAGTATTGGTGATTACGCAAGGTATTACACATTAGAAGTAGCATTAGTTTAGTAAACGAGTCTCCCCTTACTTCTTGCATTTTTCTTTTGCCTTCAGTTTGAAGCTACAAAGTGCATGCTTTGGTATCCAAATGGCCATCAAGTGCTTCAGCCTTACAACTTTCTTTTCAATGAAGCTCATCAAAGGAATTATGACACGAATGATTTCTAAGCTTTGACCATAAATGCAATATAGTTCATAAACTTTCAATTTGTTTAATTTCGTCCTTAAATTAGCTCTCAATATATAATCTGATATCCAAAGTATTTAGTTCAAAGAATTAATTTAAAGATGTACAAAAAATTCAGGAATCGATTATACATTAAGTTAAAAAACCATCTTAAACAATTATAGTATATATTTGATCAAAGTTTAGGAACTATCTATGTCATTTTTCCCAATAAAAAGCCAATGAACAAGAGCAAAAGAAAAGGCAAGGAAGGCCTTCATGCAAAATGATGCAGCTAATTGAATTCAAATATGTCACATCACACTAGCACATAAGCAATTTGCCGACTATTAACTGCCGGAACGATTGTACATCTTACATGTACAAAAACAAAGAGCCCCATCACAAACCGAAACAATAGAGAAAGGAAAGCCCGCAGAATAAATCAAACGATTTCTGCGAATCAAATTGGCATTGCAATCTCAAAGGCAATCGCTTCACTAAACTCAAAGCAAAATTCTTTTATCTACAGATCAAAAGCAATCAGTGAGCCAATAATGGCGCAGGAAGAGAATTACATGGGCTTGGAAGAAAGTCGTGAAGTCAAATTCTGTCGGCAGATATTTACTGGGAAGCCAATGACCAGAAGTTGAAAAGAAAGGATGGCGATGCCGCGAACCAACTAATAAATGCCATCGCTGTAGCGCTCTCAAATCTTGCACAGTGATTCACTGCACATTTATCAAGATCATTGCCAATAAGGACTGTGATGCCAGCTGACGCACTGGCAGCAGCAAATGTAAGGGTCGATGAAATCTGTACAGAAAATCAACTAGCTCAACAAATGAATCTCTAACTTGAAATGAAAAAGACTTCAAGCACACAGTCCAATAGTTCATATAATCCCAGCATGATGAATTCAATCAATGCCGCCAGTCCATTAAAAATGCACTCACGACTGGAGTGCCCAAAACAATTGAGATATTCTCTTTTGTAGGTTCATGCAACTTTTTTTGGGGCGACTAATTTTTGACACACAATTTCCACTACATTACCAAGAGAACTTATTGGATGTTGTATTATTATGAGCTAAGGATGCATCTCTCTTACCCCATCGCCAATGGTGAACAGGCTAACAACTCTGCAGTTACGCAAGCTTCGCTTCACCAGGAGAGCATATGTATCAACAAGTGCCATCGACATGCTCCACAAACATTGCAAGCTAACAGCAGCAACCAGGTAACTGATACACAGAAGATCAGGAAGCATCTGCATTAATTTCATTTGCTATCTAATTTTGTCTTCGAGATTTAAGATGTAGAACTTTATCATACTCTCATAGCTACTGATATAAATCATGTCTTGGCTCATTCTCAATTACAAAACAATTTGACAATGTTATCTCCTCAGCATACCCTCCACCAGAGCAGACTCCATTTTGTTCTATTGTGGCTGTGCTCAGGAATCTACTAACAAATCTAACCACATTACTGTTTTCCTGACATGGCCAATCATGTTTGAAACCGCTAACCTACATGCTGTTTGGAAGTAAATCTTCAATAAAATGAACCTAACCAAAGCACTGAATAGGCAAAATAGGCTTCGAATAGCATCCACAAATTCTAACACATGGACTCATGCAGAAGAGGAAGACCACGTGCAATGTGAAACCATGTTCATCAAAACCATCATGGTGACAAGGTTTTGCAACCACTACTAAGAACCCAAAAGAAAAGAACAAGCTCACAAGAAAGCAAACCAAGCACAAAGCTTTTTGCACTGCACATATGCGGGAATTTTACTCATAAAAATTCCATTTTGCAATCACCATTTTTTTAATTATTTCACAAGAGAAATTAGCTCCAGGCTCCAGCTGATGAACCCACACAGTGTCCTAACAAAGAAGCTACACAAACTCCCACTTACACCTGTCAAGATGGGTCATAAAATCAAAATCTTAACTCGTATGTGATTGGCTGAGATTTTAGATGGATTAACTATATGTAGTAAATGGGTCATAAATGGATTTAAACATAATCTGAGTCTTAAATGGGTCATGGATAAGTTTATAATCTACTTAGACCCCAAACCACCTCTATGACTTTACCTTTATTCTCTCTCGTCTCACTCGATCTCACGCTAACTTGCTTTGCACTTTGGGTATGAATTTTCCTTTATTGAGTTATTTATGGAAATGTTGTAGCAATATAGATCAGCTCCACTATTAGTCACAAGATTTACATATCATGAAAAATGGGTCAAAATAAGTAAAATGAGTCTATTTGGATCAGGGAATTTTCGACCTAAATCAAACCTGACTCGACCCACCCAATTGATGAGTTTACTCCCACTTGAGGCATGTCAATTGGCATAAAAGTTTCTTTTTTCTCTGCTCACTCAAACTTCTAATAAGATTTGGCCAGAAAGGAAAAGCTCTGATGCAATCACAGATCATATGTCTTTCCACCGGCAACATTAGGTCCCCCCCAATAATAAGCTATTGCAAGAGGCATGTTATATTGCTTGATCCAAAAGCATCTTCTACATCACAATTTCACTCTCATCGTTCACATTATTACGCGCAGTCATAGAATTCCAAACAATTTGAACTAAAATTCACTCCTGATTCCACCAAACGCCTAAACTTCCGACACTCGACCATAAACCAAGATCCGCCAAAACCTCCATTAAGGCGATGAACCCAACCTAAATCAGTAACTCGCACATCAACCAATCTCGCCACTCCAAGTTTCTTTTTTCTTTCCCTATGTAATCGGAAGATCGCCTCAGCAGAACGGTCGCTATTATTACCGGAATGCCGTGACGGAAGGGAAGTCGCTGGTGGTGGCCATGACGCAGAGCGAGATCACGGCGAACACAAACTGGAAGAGCCGAAGCACCAGCCCGCCGCGGGTCCCCGGCATCCCTTGGACGTCCTTCATCCTGACCCTCGGCCCGTTGTTCTGAGCTCCTCCGTTCGTCAGCGGCGGCGCCTCCACCGGGTGCACCGACGGCCGGCTCATCTCCCGTCGCCTCTTGTACCAACCCGCTTTACGTATTACCCGACAATCCTCGAGCTTCACATCATTCCAAAACCCTAGTTCCAGCGAGTGAGGAAAGCAGAAGGAGACGCAGGCGAAGAAAGCGAGCTGAGAGAGAGAGAGAGAGAGAGTCTTTTCTGAGGGACAGCGGGGGAACGAAAACATATGATAATGCGAATGTCGCGACGTTGACTCCAACAAAAGTCAAACATGGGCCTCAAAATGGGCTGATAGCCCAATTATACATTTGAGCCCAATGGTTGGGTCCAATCGTGCTCGCATCCTGTCGGTTTGGTTTTCTCTCAACGATTTCTCTAACCTGTTCAATACGCATTCTCATGTTCTGTCGTTTTTTTCGTGTTCTGTCAGAAATCAACGACGCGCGATAAGAAATTAATGTTCGATTATTCATTTAATTACGAAGGTAAAATTAAACAGAGGCTTCACAAATCATCAATTAATCTCGAGAAAATAAAAATAAAATGAAAACAAAAGGAAAGATTTCGATTCTTGCGTTCGACCAAAATTAGCCTCTACCAATTTAAACTTTAAGACTCTCTAAATTTCCTTATCAGCCCCTTCTCTAGAACACCCCAAGTCTGAAGTCCGATGAAGATCCATGTTTTTGAACATTGATACGGTCCCGGAGCCGGGATCCGAGAAGGGAGCGTCGTAGGCCGGAGGTTGGGCCTCGGCTTGGGCTTTCGACCTCGACGATCTCGAGGACCCACCCATGGAAGAGTCTTTGGACTTCTTTCGCCGGGACTTCTTCGGGATGTCGGGCAACTTGCTCTTCCTCGGGGAATTGGACCCAGCTCCGAGGCTCGAGTCCTGGAGTTTCCGCACAGGATCGGCCAGGTCCCTCCCCGGGGAGCCTTTCGAGGCCCGCCTGGACCCTCTTGATGATTTCTCCGATCTTGATTTGGTGGGGGAATCGGTCGAAGTGCCGGTCGAGTGCCGTCTCGTGGATTTTGGCAGTTCGGGCAAGTCCTGGGCCGGGGAGCTCGGAAAGGTCGGGGTTTGGGTCCCTCGCCGGCACGAATCTGGAAGCCAAGGTCAATAAGTCAGCCTCCGAACAGCTTAAAAGCTAAAATTAAGACAAACCATATGAAGAGAAGCACATCACAAAAGTTACGTAGGTAATGTCTCTGCTATTGACTCGCATTATAGAGTTCCGAGTCTTCTAAAAGTATGACATTGACGTCTGAGCAAATAGGGTCGAATGCAAAATTGCCGTACCTTCCGAAGCTACCGACCGGACAGAACCGTCGCCGTTCATATCTCCAGGGAGAGGAGCTGAAGAAAACCCCGGCGATGTTCTGAACTCGTTCATCTGCACATTCAAGTGCACGAAGCCTCAATTCGTGGTCCTTGCGCTTTCTATTGATTATCATATGGACTATACCTATGCTGCTTAACACGAGCTACAACTACACAGGCAAAAATGCGACGGAGAACGGTTCCTAGGACTGGGAAGTTTACTTTCCCCACCTGAAAGTGACAAAAGATTTCGTCGCCTTAGGTTTGACCATAGCGACCGCGAAAGAAAGATCCATGGCCTTAAATCCTGACCAAAGACGACGAAGGAAGATCTTTGTTGCGACGTTCGACCAAAGGTGCGAAACAAAACTTCCGTCTGCTTACTTCTAATTTCATTTTATCTTTTGCTGGAGAAGGTTTTGGGTTATCTAAGATGACGACGCCGTCCACTCATCCGATCAATAGTGGAATAGCATGAGATGAAGAAGATCAAGATGAAGAAGAAGAATACCCAGCTCGGAGAAGTAACAGAGGGACCGTCCCATCCTATGTGAGCCACATGCTTTACATCTGTGGGAAACCCTATCTCCATCTCCTGCTCCTTCTCATTCTCTGCACATTCATCGCCAATCAAATTTAGCTTCCTCAATCCAACACAATATATAACATGTACCACAGCATACATTACCTCCCGAAAAAAACCCAGAAAAGATGAACGAAAAACACATCCAACTTCACATAGTATGCAATGATCGAATATGCCTACCAACGATTCTACCTATTAAATTTTTCATGTAGAGAGAGAGAGAGAGAGAGAGAGAGAGAGAGAGAGAGAGAGGTACCAAATATTTGGGAGATGTACCTCAGGCCTTTCAAGAGGCCCTTCATTTTGGTTGACATGGGACGTAACTTCAATGCTGAACAAGATCAACAACGAGCGACAAAGAAACTGATCTCTGGCTCAAAAGGAATGTTGTAACAAAGCATCAACGCAACCCATCCACAGATGCCCAAGCTCTGAAGAAAAAGAAGAAAAAGATCCCAACACAATGCAATACACGCATATAAGAGTGTAATTCTCTTGATCAGGTTATGCAGAAACCTGACGAATCCCTCGGACTTATGGTACAGTAACTAGAAAAGGCAAACGAAGGTGAGAGAGAAAGAAAGAAGAGAGATAGAGAAAGAGTCTTGAAATTCTTGTATTTTTTTTCTTTTTCCAGACAAAATATGTGGTCGACAGGGCCGTTGAGAAGAGGAAGGGAAGAACTTAGACAATGGAAATTTGCTAATTTGAGGGAAGAGCACTTGGTTTCAACTCAATTAGCATGCCAAAGTAGAGTTTGTTAGGACACCTCAATTAGAAGCTGATCGTGATTCTAGGGAAACAAAACAACTCGAAATGCTCAACATAATTTGCTACGTTTTCGCTGGCCTAACCTATTTTTGCACGCGCGAGCACAGCATGCCATCTTGCACGACATCTGACTTTTGTAAATTTGAATTGAAGCTTTCTTAATTCTTTTCATAAATAAAAATAAATTTCATCAATTCTTTCTTTTAAGATCCTGACATGCATATCTCAAATAAATTTCCCATTTCATCATGATTCGAGAGTACAAATTTATTAGGAAAAAATCAGAGAAAATTGCGACGTCCTTGATATGCAGAAGATGGTCTTCCTTGAACGCACTCGACTCTTGGATTAGTTAAGTTTCGCGATACACTTTAACCAGTGCTAGATTATAGTTATCATTACACAATTTAGATCTTACACAACGATTAGGCCGATTTTAAGATAAGGACATGAAATGCTTCTAACAATTAAAGACACGGTTATAAGTCCCTGGACTCTTTTCTGATTAGGGTTTCCAATCAAATTTAAAAAGAGGGGGATAAAAAGGATTAGCACCCAAGGGTATATTCTCATACCAGAAGATGACAAGACGAAAAGAGAATATGCAGATAGCTAAAAAGGGTTGCTCACGGAGTAGCAGCCACGTGGCGGATCAGTGTTCCCTCTCCCATGTAGCCAACCATGTTCAAGTTGGCCTGGCGTTGTCTAGACACTCTTTGGGCAGGATTAACGTGTCCTTTCGTTCGGAGTTATGTTGGATTTGACTTAGCCAGATATGAGTCTATATCAGCATATGATAAAGTTATTTTAAGCACCCGACGGTCTCCATTGATTAGCAGAGGGGGCAAGTAAACTTTTGGGGAGAGAGATTAATAAGCAGAGGAATATCAATAAGTGAAGGGGGTATAAATGGAAGGAAAAACGAAATCGGTGGGATCTAGTCAAATTTGAAGAGAAATGCTAGACAAATACAAAAATTTAGTAACTGAGAAAGGTTGTATTGGATTCGCTTCATCAAGTGTAATCTTTCCAAATCATAGTGTAGACAAGTTTTAGTGAAAGTCCGACAGAGAAAAAAGTTATGATATTAAAATTAAGATAAACTAAATGTATATGAAGTTAGGATTTTTGTTAGGTTCGACGTCAGTGTGAAAAGTGATTTACACGTCTATCTTGGATGATAGATACGTGAAAGAATTCGGTAACGAAACTAACTCATTGTACACATGTTACTTGCCCGGCGATGTACTTGTGCTTTTTGTTTAACACTGATAATTGTCCTAAAAATGAATAAGTTAGTTATCAATTTGATATGCTTTAACTCCCTTTTGTCATTTATGGCGTTAGGAAGTGTAATTTGTTTATAATATCATAAGTGTTGGAGGAAACTACATCTACGCGACATCCTTGTAAACCTTGAGCCTAATGATGTCGTGTATGTTAAAACCCATATATATTAAAGATGATTTATCTCCAAAGAGAGAGTGAGAAGGAAAATCAATATTAGGGGGTGTATTTATATCACAAAATATTACTTATTTGTCGATTCCACAAAAGAAGTAACAACATTTTCGTTGTACATATTCTATTGTTGATAAGGAAAACCTTTTCGATTGATTTTCCGTAAAACAAACATACCCTCAATTGGCTTTGCCTTTTATTCATGTGGTAGGGATTAACTATATCTCTCTAAGAAAATGTGTAATTACCTCTCTTCAAGGTTAAGGCACTTAAGATCATAATCAGCGCATAGGTAATGTTGTTATTTGGGGTGGTTGGGGGAATTATCATTTGTTCCCAACCTATTAGTCTAAACCAACCTTTCAAACTCTTAATATAATACAATTAATAAGCACTTGAATTTCCAATACACCCATCAGAGCGAAGAGAGATCACAACTAATCAAAACACTTCCTCATTAAATAAGCTTGAGATCAACTATGTATCACGATGATCAAGAGTTAAAATATCAACCTAATGTTGCATTAATCTATGATGATGAGCAATTGAAGTCCAAGCAGAGGCAGTGTACAAGCTTGTGTCCTTCCAACCAAGCCTAAGCGTTCCATCACCTTGCACAAGGCTATAACCCTGAGCAGGAGGGAACATGTTGAGTATCAGCTGTGCCTGAGCCATCGAGTTGGCACTCATGGGGATTTGCATGAAGCTCCCACTTCTTCCAAGCAATTCACTCCTCCAGCTCCTGAATTTATCCTCCCCGCTCCGCCCGGGCCCGCCGATCGCCAGTATGTTGTTGATCTCCCGGTGCATGAGCCCGTGTTCAACCCGATGCCGGCTCGGGTCGTCGCATGGCAGGCATGCGCCGAGTGAGTCGAAGAGGGTTGAGTAGTAGTGGAGCGACCCAACGAAGCGGTCCAGGAACGAACCCCCGTGCGAGACGTCCTGCTCCACCAGCGTGATTACCCGCGGGGCCAGCTCCTCGAGTAGCCTCATCGTCTTCCAGTCGGGCCCTGTCGCGTCATAGAGGGAATGCTGGAGCCAGTGCACAGCCAGTGTCTCACCCCGCCGGAGTTGTACCGCATATGGGAGGTCAACGATCTCCCCGAACTTCCTTGTGGCCGGGTGGAACTCGAAGGACATCCCGAGACGCTTGGCGAAATTCGAGAGCTGCCTTCCCGTCTCAACGAGGAGTTCCATCGAGGCGCCCATCCCAGTCATCCGCACATGTGGCGGGCCCTCGATGCGTGTGGCCAGGATGTGGAAGAGGGCCGGCCACTGCAGGCCTTGCATTATATCGAGGTCGATAATGTGGACTCGATCACGGCGGTGGAAAGCTTCGAGGATGGCCTGGTTGGAGGTGAAGTGCGCGAACTTGACGAAGGGCGAGACGTTGTTGAAGGCCTGGAATGCGGAGTGGACGCTTTTGTAGTCGACGAGGGGCGAGCAAATGCCGAGCCACGAGTTGATGATCCGGCTCGACATCGCTTTGGCGAAGTAGGCGACGATCCTCTCGGCACAGGAGGGGCCATAGGGCGAGGCCATTTGGGTCAGCTCAAGCAACATTCTATGTGCCTCACCCAAGTTGTCCACTGAAATAGCCACAGCACACTCGAGGAGGAGCGTCAGTAGGCCAAGGCCATTGCTCTCGCTAGGGCTTGCTTCGTCGCCCCAGTGAACCGAGTTACTATTGCTCTCAAGGTTGTGATGGACAACGTTCCACCTTAGAGCCTTCCTTGGCCTCAAGTCGCCGATGATCGATGGGATGCCATCCTCTGACGCTATCTCCGAGTCGGTGTGGAAGCCCCTGTCAGTACCCGTGCTGGGCGTCTCGGGCAAGTCGTCGATGAGCTGCTTGGTGACTTGTTCCACCCACTCAGAAAGCTCATTTCGCTCCGAGCCGGCGCACCGGGCCGAGGCCGGGTTAGAGAATCCGCTAGAGTCCCACGAATCATGGGGTGGCGTCATGTCAAGAGCCCTATTCACCACTCCAAATCCTCCTTTCAGCATGAACAATGAAATCGGACTGCGTGAAGCAGCAACCAGCAACAACTCGAGAGAGCGAGAGAGGGGGGGGGGGGGGGGGGCTTGTTAAGAGAAGCGCCACACCCTTTATAATAAAAAGGTGAAGTGATGACCAGAAGGGAATGACGAAAGAAATGGTCAGTGATGTAACAAGTTGAATTCAAGCGACTTGTTTAGTTCCCGAAGCATGGCCGGCATAGCCAGACACATAGATGAGGCCGAACTGCTAAGTTCCAAACCCTACCAAGTCAGATTGGTAGTGATGTTCTCATCCTTATTTAATACGGACTTCTCTCTTCTTCTTCTTTTCCTTCCTTTGAGTAGGGGGGAAGATTTCTTGACATGAGTTAGACGTTTTTTAATCAAGTTAAATTGCTTTTGACAAAGAATACGTGGAATTAGCAAGATGTGGAAAGAGCAACTACCCCAACATTTCCATTCATCAAATTGTTCAACATTGATCATGTAGCTTATAGGGTAATGAAATTGCTCCAATGGTTAAGGCATTTCATGCGTGTAAAGAAAGTTTGCTGGTTCCTTGACAAGGATATGTATCATATCTTCCAATTAAATTTATAATATCTTAAGCCGTGTAATTTATCTTTCTTTTATAGAGTTTTATCCTTTTGATCTTTGACTTAAAGTTCCACATCCATTGCCATGATAATGCTCATCATGTTAGGATACCTATTGCCGAAATTGATTTCATAGCACACACCGCATGTGCATAGCTCGAGAACCGGAGGTGATTCGTTGAGATCCCACCAACCACGTGCAAGCACAGGTTAAATACTCAATCCTTAACCGATGCAAGGGGCTTGCGGGTTGCCTGACCTGCATGTGGGAGCTGTCCGATTTGAGATCGGACGGCCCTATTAAATAGAGGGGAGGGGTTTGTTTTTCTTTTCTTCTTTTTTTTTTTGAAAATTCGCTTTTTGCCCCCGGCCATTCGATCAGATCGGACAGCCGGGGGCAAAACCCAGTCACAGTGACCTGGTCCGTACCAGGTCACTGAATCCGGTTCCGTCGTTCTACCGGCCTTAAGATAACCGGCCGGGGTCCTCGAATCACGAGAAGGAGACGGGATTATACCCTGCTCGGCCAGCAAATGGATCCAAAGTAGCTCCATTCCAAGATAAAACCCACACCTAGACGGAACTGTACGTCGTTAATCGAACTTCATCTCATTTTCAATGAACTTTTCGTTACACACGTAAGGGGTGACGAATAGGACGGGCGATGTACCAAGTTCCCTCTAATTTCGTCAACGATCAGCGGAAGTTCTCTCCTTCGAGTTCCATTGTTTTTTGGCTGTGTTTCAGGGGCGGCCTTATTCGCTTGAATTGACGTATTACAACTTTATGTGTCTTCAGATGGAGTCACAGACAATCTGTAAGCCAAAAGAACACTTCGAATAAGATGGATTGCTCGTGACATCTCATTCTAATACGTTCAGTCGGGAGAGAGATTGACCGGCGGCGTTTTCCTTTTCGGAATCAATTCAGCTTTTGATCCCTTTTATCTTCAAAAGCTTTTTTTTTCCCCTTGGCCAAGCCCTTGCACTTTCGATTTGTCTGATCAAGTCATTCTACTTGCACGATATGTTTGATCGAGTCCGTCAGATAGAAATTTGGGCCAAATCTGGCTGCTTAGAGGATGTCGGTGTCCGACATGGATTAAATACTAGCTCGCATTGACACCCAATGTGGATGGTGAATAATTAGAAGAATAAAAAGGCAAGTTAAAAAAAATTAATCTATTCACTAACCACAACTCACGAAGAGTGTCCACATAGGCAACATTGGGTCCATATTACACTTCGGCTTCTTCCGACAAGCATACTAATTGGTAATGGCTGGATTTTGCGCGGGGTGAGTTTCATTAGACAAATTTGTAAGCCGAAGGATTTGATTGAAGAAATTGAAAGTAAATGGATCGATTAGAAAAGCAGTGAAAGTACGGGGATCAAAAGTAGAATTTCTTCTTCTACACTTGTGAATTTCATTCGATTTTCTTTTTATCATTGAATATACTTCGAACTTCATTGTTAAAATATCAATTCCCCCACCATAATTCATTCATTGCTGGATATGATGATGTCATTATTACAAATTTACGATATTGCCAAGGTGTTTTGACATTTGTTTCCTCTTTAGGATTACGCGATAGTTTCCTAATTTCTAACTTTCACGATTAGTAGATACAAACCATGTAAATCCAGTCATTAATCTCATGAATATACTAACAATATTTATGGAGAAATGCGAGACCGATCCTTTTCCAATTTTTTTTTTGCCCCTGCACCTTTTGGACAAATTAACCTACATAAATTAATAAAAATAGGTGCACTGGAAGTCTTAAAATTTCTTAAAAAATACAATCGATTCCTATAACTTACTTACAAAAGAGGTGTAATCAAAAAGTAAAATTTGTCAAATTGATATGATCGAGCTTTTTTTGTTGATTTCGTCCAATTAGATCCCAACAGATTATCTTTTTGACAATATTTTCTCTTTCCTAAGTAATATTGATTTTACTAAAAGATGAAATATAAGACTACCGATGATATTATTTTGGCCTAAGTCCTATATTTAAACAAAGTATGAATTAAAATAGATTTAAAAAAACCAAAAAATGGTACTTTTTAAAACACTCAAATGAAGGGAAAAAGGGCAAGGGCAAAGGGTGACCGACCCTCATCATTATCACCGGAAATTGTTAGAGAATGGGCGAGCGTTGGGGAAAATTATCGTGGGGGATAAGTGATATGGGAGGATTGATGTAAATGAGTCATAAATTTTCTCTAAAAGAAAGCACAAATAATTTCAAACAAGAAAACCAAAAAAGTAAGATTGATTTTGTCTATATATACAAAAGATTATGTGTCTGTTTACGCTTTATTGAAAAGCTAAAAAATTGATTTTGTGATCTTGCCATATTTAGGAAATTATATACAAAATTTCGAAAAAATAACAACATCATCGATGTCATAACTTTCATGCGACGCTCAATTGGATATTTCAACTTCTTTTCGATAACTTTTTAAAGATTTTAGAACTCCATTGTACTTTAACAACAAGTTTTATAACTTAATTATGACACATTCATTCTAAATTTTTCTTTTGTAATACCAAATTCCTCAAACTTATACCTAAGCGATACTTCGATCCTAAACTTCTTTTCATCAGAAAGAAAGAATATATATTATATAAACATCCACCTCTGCCATGACGACACAATTGAGTGTTCATTCAAAAAGTTCATAATTATATATGTTCTACATAAAAAGTGTAAGGTTATAAAATGTGAGATAAATATGTTAAATAAGTATAAGTTTGCGATTTTAATGTCATGATAAAGAAAATATGAAATAAATGTGTCATATTTATACATATATATATGATTTTCGTATCATAAAAAGTAATTTATGGTAAATGTGTTAGAATGGGTGAAGTTTGGGTTTCCCGTGGCTTTATGTCAAATAGGGAATGAAGGGAGAAATAAAATAGCGTCAACGGAAGCGCGCGTTGAATCTTTGAGCCCCAAGCGAGGTGCGAGCGGCGCGTCCCATCGCTCCGACATAGAGAGAGAGAGAGAGAGAGAGAGAGAGAGAGAGAGACTTCTCTTCGTCCACAAGACGACCGCTTTGTTCTCTTCGTCGACCCCGGAAGATGTCTCCGAATTGATCGATCGACGCGCTTTCTCCTGCCATGGAGGATCAGGACGGGATTCTGTTGAGCAGCCTCGGCGTCGTCTCCGCCAATCCCGAGGACATCGAGCGCAACGTCCTCGCCCAGGCATTCGAGGTAAGCCTCGCTTATCTTCGCCTCCAAACCGACCAAACCCCATCCCTTTCGTCAATTACGTTTGGGTTTCTCCTTGCCGTGGATCGGGCCGGGGTCCCGTTCTTGGGACACTGAAGTTCGGCAGTGTTGGTTCGGTCGGTTCCGTGGTGGGGAGAATCCACGGTTTGGCTGCAGTTCCGAGTTCAGCGATATGCCGCTTCCGATTGGTTGTTAGGATTTCAAGTTGCTGGCTTGTCTGAGCTGAGCTGACCGACGTTAGCGCAGGGCGCAAGCCCGATACTTGTTTTGTTTACTTATTAAAAATTTTGGTACTTGCGCTTCGGTTTGCCTTACCGTCTTTTGTGAATCGTATCTGCCTGATCACCGTGATAGTATGATTTGGGGTGGGGAATCTGTCTTGTGCTTCTTCTCATAGCTCCCACAATAGTGGAATGCTATCGTTGGTTTTGCATTGCCGCATCTCATATATCGAGGCAATAAGATGAATAATAATTGGCAACATGTTTTTATTCAAAGATAAAACATTGACGGTAGCATTGAATGCAGGCAAAAGGCAATGCAAGAGATGGTAAAGACAGAGGGGTCCTTGAAGGGGAAGTTCAAGAGAACTTGGAGAGAAGTGATCTGTCATCTTCTGCTCAAGAGAAGCTATACAATAAGTTGAAGGCAATAGAATTTGAGATAGATGCTGTTGCATCTACTGTTGAGCAGACGAAGAATGTTGAGAGCCCCGAGGACGGAGCTGGTGAAGGTAGCTGTGGAGGAAATGATGCGGATGAAGATCCTAGAAATGTTTTGCAGGCTTCTTTTGGTGATTCATCTCTTCACCACGCCTTGGCATCTGATAGATTGAGGAGTCTCAAAGAAACGAAGGCTCAGCTTGAGAAAGAACTAGTAGAACTGCGAGAGGGCAAACCTAATAAGAGCAATAAGGATGACAGCCTCTTGAGAAATCTCGTGAAGGAAAAGCCCAGACTGAAACGAAAATCTAAAGGGGTTCAGCAACCAAGCAATAACCTAGAAAAGCGACAGAAAATTGTTTCTTTTCGTGATGACGATGATTTTGATGCAGTTCTGGATGCTGCATCTAATGGCTTTGTTGAAACGGTATGTTAAGACAGTTGAGTTAAATCTAATTCTTTTTTTGTTGAACTTCTTTCAATGAACTGCCTGTCTCTAATATCAAGGAAATAGAAGTTTGAATGCTGATCCGAATTTAAAAGGTAACCAGGAAAGGGATGCATTGGTCCGCAAAGGTGTTTTGACTCCATTTCATAAGCTTAAGGGCTATGAACGTGGTATTCAAGATCCAGAGACATCAAAAAGGTGTAGCCTTTCTGAACAAGAAGCAAGTGGTAATGACCTTGCTACTGCGAGCGTTGATAGGGCTGTCAAATTAATATCGGAAGCGGCTCAAGCTCGCCCAACCACTAAGCTGGTAGATTCAGAAGCATTACCAAAGCTTGAAGGGCCCACAACGCCATTCCAAAGATTGAAAAAACCTCCAAAAGTTTTGAGTTCCCATGAAAGTGAGGTAGAAAATTCTCAAGCATCTGGGAAGAAGAAGAAGAGGCCGTTGCCGGGCAAGAAATGGAGAAACATAGTTTCTCGTGAGGAAAAGCAGTCCACAGATGATGGTACCTTAAATGCTTTGCTAATAGTAGTGCAGCTCCTTGGCATTTTCATGTCTGTATGGAATTTTATTGCTCTAGGATTAGTCTTGATTAATGGACTGGTTATAGTAAATGTTTGCCAAAATGTCATGGTTTTTAAGTGTAAGCTCTACTAAGTTAATTTTTTCTAGCAACTACTGCTTGATGGGGACTGATGACCTGATTTTATGCAGTTGATGAATTTGATATGTTTGTCCATTTAGTTGGCAACATTCTTATGTGAAGCAATGTGGTTGTCTCTTATTGATATTATCATGTATATATGCTTGATGCTACAACCCTGTTATTTGGAAAAGAGTGTTCACCTGAGGGATCTTCATTTTCTTTTGATTGATATGCAAATTCATAAAGACAAAATGAGTGCAATAGAAGATGCTAAAGCTGCCTGCTTCTGAAAGCTAAACAGCATAACCAAACAAAATTCAAACCAGGATGTCTAAGGCTATAACTTTTAATTTGGTGCCAACTGCCAACAGACTGTATGTATTCTTCGTTAGTAGTGGCCCTTCATAAGCTGTAGAATGCTATTCAGGTGTTATTATGTTATGATTACGAAATAGTTATTGTTGCATTTAGCGACTCTATCTGATCAAAGAGCATCCAAAAGTGGTAGGCGACAACTGAGTGATTCTTTTAATCAGCAGGTACTCATTTCTGTTGGTAAAATTGTGAAATCGATTCATGACAATATCAATGATCTGATGTGATCTTTGAATTTTTCAAAGTTTTCACTTTCAGTAGGACTTTAAGTTGAGGCAGTGCTCCATCTTCTCATACTTTTGCCTCTGCATGATCAATGTGTGTTCTCTGCTCTGTTTGCCTAATTACTCAATAATGCTCTGCTTTGTCATAAATAGTGTATCATTGCCCATTATTTAAGGGATGGTGGTCTTCAAGAATTATGCGTTTGAAGTGTTGTACATTCTTAATCATTGGGAAATTGGTGAACATGACACTTTGCCTTTGGTTATTTTTAGTAAAAGGACTTTCTGTCGCTCATTGAAGTTCCTATTCTTTCAGATAATGCAAGTGATAACTTGGTAACCTCTAGTTATGAAGGTGACATACAAGAGGAAGGTGAAGAGGTAGATAACAGTCTATCCCCTTGTGTAGTGCTAGAAGGGGGACTGAAAATCCCAGAATCCGTCTTCACCAAACTTTTTGACTATCAGAAGGTAGGAGTACAGTGGCTGTGGGAATTGCACTGCCAAAGAGCTGGTGGGATAATTGGAGATGAAATGGGTTTGGGTAAAACTATTCAAGTCCTATCTTTTCTTGGTGCGCTCCATGTCAGTGACATGTATAAGCCAAGCATTGTCGTCTGCCCCGTTACTCTTTTGCGACAGTGGAAAAGAGAAGCAAAAAAATGGTATCCCAAATTTCATGTGGAGATATTGCACGAGTCCTCACAGGATAGTTACTCGAATAAGTCTAAAAACTCTCGCGAGAGTGATGATGAGTGTGAAGGATCACTTGATAGTGACTATGAGGAAACTCCGCGATCAAAGAACAGCAAAAAATGGGATCCACTGATCAAACATGTTTTGAGATCAGAATCTGGTCTGCTTATCACTACATATGAGCAGTTGCGCTTGTTAGGGGAAAAATTACTGGACATAGAATGGGGTTATGCAGTTCTGGATGAGGGACACCGAATTCGGAATCCTAATGCTGAGATTACCCTTGTTTGCAAACAGCTGCAAACTGTTCATCGGATAATTATGACAGGAGCACCGATTCAAAATAGGCTGACTGAGTTGTGGTCTCTGTTTGATTTTGTTTTCCCTGGGAAGCTGGGGGTATTGCCAGTTTTTGAGGCAGAATTTGCAGTCCCCATTACAGTGGGTGGTTATGCCAATGCTTCGCCACTACAAGTATCTACTGCTTACAGGTCAACGTTCTAACTCCTTGTTTACGTGCATTCTTGTATTGTATGTAGCATCATGGAGCTTAGTTTGTGATTTAATGGACCTTTGACCAGGAGTCATGGAGGTCATGCCTATTGGTCTTTTTTGAAGTTCAACTAAATAAATTAATGCAGCTAAGCTGCTTTGATCAGTTTCTGATTGTGTAGCCAGCTTGACGTACTTCGTGGACACTTGACATCTGAAAGTTGTACAATTTTCTTTGTATAGGTGTGCAGTAGTTCTACGTGACCTAGTCATGCCTTATCTTCTTCGCCGGATGAAGGCTGATGTCAATGCACAGCTCCCAAAAAAAACAGAGCATGTCCTTTTCTGCAGCCTTACTGCAGAACAGCGATCTGTATATCAAGCTTTTCTTGCTAGCTCTGAGGTGGAACAGATACTTGATGGGAGTAGAAGGTCTCTTTATGGAATTGATGTGATGCGTAAGATATGCAACCACCCTGATCTGCTTGAGAGGGAACACGCACACAACAACCCTGACTATGGAAATCCTGAGAGGAGTGGGAAAATGAAGGTTGTTGCTGAAGTGCTCAAGGTCTGGAAGGAGCAGGGACATCGTGTTCTCCTTTTTGCCCAAACTCAACAAATGCTTGATATTCTTGAAACTTTCTTGGTTTCTGGTGAATATAGGTACCGAAGAATGGATGGTCTCACTCCCGTAAGACAGAGAATGGCTTTGATTGATGAGTTCAATAATTCGGATGACGTGTTTATATTCATCCTAACAACAAAAGTTGGTGGTTTAGGGACAAATTTAACTGGGGCTAACAGGGTGATCATATTTGACCCGGACTGGAACCCTTCAACTGATATACAGGTACTTCATTTAAATGTCAAAGATGATTTGCTTTGTACAGTATACTTTTTTGATGGTTTAAAGCATGTTGGTTGAACGACTTAATCCATTATATACTGAAAAGAGCTTGTCTTTCCTTTTTCTTCTCAAATTCATGCACCGTAAAACATAGGGCAGAATGATTTGCACAGCCTGCACTAATATGGGCAGGGCTTGGTTGAGCTTTTGAAATGTTTCATTCAGAGAACATCTTTCTCAGCTTTTCTTCTCTATTTAAAATTCGTGTGATGCTTAATTCTAGAGGATATATTCAAATATGAATAAACAGTCTTGCATTTCTTATGAGATCTTATTTGCAAATGAATTTCTATTTATTTTTGTCGCAGATGAAGAATTAATTTTGGTTTCTAACGTTTTGAAAGAAGAAGACGTCTTTGGAATAAAAGGATGTTTAAGTTGCTTATTTTCTTTGGTTCCCTCCTACAATGTTTGTTCTATGCATAATATGATTTGAAGATTGTTGAAAAATGTTGAACACTGACTGGGTTTTTGAGTTAAGCATTTGAAAGTTGATCCGATAGTTAATTTTTTTTCTTTTCCTATGAAAGGCGAGGGAGCGTGCTTGGCGTATTGGTCAGACTCGGGATGTAACTGTATATAGATTGATTACTCGAGGAACCATAGAGGAGAAAGTTTATCATCGGCAGATTTACAAACATTTTCTCACTAACAAGATATTAAAGAATCCGCAGCAAAAAAGGATTTTCAAAGCCCGTGATATGAAAGATCTCTTCACTCTTAATGATGATGGAGAGAGTGGGACTACTGAAACGTCAAATATTTTCAGTCAGTTGACTGAGGACGTAATTGTAATTGCACAACAAAGTGAGAGGCAGGATAAGGGTAAAACTCCAAGAGTTTCTGCTTCCAAGGATGGTGATTGTGCAAGCAGTCATGCAGGCAAGTCGAATACTGGATCTTCAAGAAAGAAAGGAAAAGAGAGAGTGAATGATGATGGTGGAGAAGTGGATGGAGAAGCTAATATCTTAAAGGATCTCTTAGAAGCCCATGGGATACACGTAAGTTGATGCCCCTTGACTGGTCTATTTGTTTGAGTTTTAAATAATTATGTGAAAGTGCGTCACAGGTCTGCTTTGTCCTTGAAAAATATCGTTTGGAAATTGATACAAAACATGTTTCTTGACAGCAGTGAGATAAGCTTTCTCCACAATGAATGATGTCTTTTGGGTGTCCTTGTTTAGTTAAATTTACTTCTGTGTGCAAGTTCTCACTTCTGTTTTTATGTTGTTCATTCATCTTATCTAGAGTGCCGTGAATCACGATGTTATCATGAATGCCCATGATCAAGAGAAGATAAGACTTGAAGAGCAAGCATCCCAGATTGCACAAAGAGCAGCAGAAGCGTTACGCCAATCTCGAATGATGCGAAGTCGCGACAGTGTGTCAATCCCAACATGGACTGGAAAATCAGGGATGGCAGGAGCGCCATCAAGTGCAAAGAAGAAATTCGGTGCTACTCTTAGTTCCAAATTGTCGAATAGTTATTCTGAAAGGTCATCAGATGAATCACCTAGCAATGGAACAAGCAATGGCATTGTGGCTGGCGTCCTATCTGGGAAGGCATTATCTTCAGCAGAGCTGCTGGCTAAAATTCGAGGAAATCAACAGAGAGCAGTATCTTCAGCCGAGCTTGGGTCTGTTTCTAGTTCCAGTGACTTGAGAAGGCCGGATGTGGGGACTTCAACATCATCACACAGCTCTTCTCATGTGCAGCCAGAGATATTGATTCGTCAGATCTGTACGTTTTTGCAGCAGAGAGGTGGAAGAACTGACTCGGCTACAATAGTGCAGCATTTTAAGGACAGGATACCTTCAAATGACTTACCTTTGTTTAAAAGTCTGTTGAGAGCGATAGCGACACTTGAGAAGGACCCAAATGGGTCGTTTTGGGTTCTCAAGCCAGAGTATCAATGATGGTGTCTTTCCTCCATTTTTGCCACTCATTGCATCGTGGGTCGAGTAGAAGTTTGCATCATTTTCGTGGCTCGCCTTCAGCTTGTTGAGTTTTTGTGGCTGCATTGTTGGTTACAACTCTGTCGTACCTTTTTGCTTTCTACAATCTTGATTACAACTTCCGATTTTGTTGTAGGGTGTACATAGTTCTGGTCATCTGGGGCTGGTTGTAACTGACGAAATCAATTAAAAAATCAAGTTGTTTATAGTGCCTGCGACTGGAAGATGGCAAATTCATTGCTTCAGAGCCGATTGTGCAATTATCGATACTAATAATGTCATTTCATCTTGTGAACATCACTTCCTTTTTTCCCTTTTTAGTCGCTTTTTGCCAACATCACATGGGTAAATCTCTACAACTGATACGACCAAGTGGAAGTGCCATGTCGAACTCTTTACAGCAAATGGTGTGTTGCCATTATCTTCCTCATAAAATTAGGGTTTCTCCGGGAAATGCTTAGGTGATATTTTCCCGGAGCTGCCATCAACTTAACCGGCACATTCAATGCGAGGTTTAATGTAAAATGTGTGATAATGATGCTGAAAACAGAGATCCTTTCTTTATCTATTGTCCTTTTGCATCCCGAGTATGGTTTGGCTCAAATCTTCGTATTTGAACTGATAATGGCACGAGAGATTGTTTCCTGGTTGCCTTCTCTGCCTCGGTATGTTGGGGAGGAGTCATGTAAGAAATGAATAGCTAGTTGTCGGGCTATTTGGTGTTCTAGAAACAAGGTCACGTTTGGGAATGAGGACTCCACGAATAGCTGAACGGAGTTCCATTTTGTTGAACATTACGTTCTTGGTTAGTCATTTTAAGGCGCGCAGAGTGATGAAATTTGGAAGGCCTCGTAACGAATGGTCTGGCAAAATCTGCTTCAAATCAAATAAATCCTTCTATTATGCAATGACGCCAATTCTAGATGCTTCCATTGAAAGGGGAAATTTTTTTATAAACCAGCTATTTAAGACGCGTTTGGTGATCATTCTCGTCCAATAAATAGTTTTTTTTTTAAAATGAGTTTTTTTTAGAAATGGTTCTCGGATGAGTTTTTGCAAAGAAAAACATGTTTAGTTAATGTACAAAATTCTTGTCTCCAAAATAAAAAAAGAACATAAATGCATTTGATAATTGCACAAAAATTCTATTGTTGGATGGATTGGTACTTGATAAGTCAACAGAGTCGCCAAATGATTATGGTAGACTGCTCTAACTTCTCCCTTCCTGTGAAAAGAAGTTACCTTACCCTGAGTGAACTTGAGGATTACCTTACAATTGCTTGTTCCTGTATCCTTTAGTGATGCCAATGGCGTCACCTACATCCATCAGTGAAGACCGCGCCAGTAGATTCAGTAGTACGCCATAACTACAACGGAGCTCGCCAAAGTGCAGGGATCATTACATTCGACAGCAATGGCATAATAAGTTCCCGCATTGGTAGTTAAATCGGTCTTCAGGGTAAGATTCTCATACTGTACTTGCTGCAAACAAAAAGGCCAGGGTACTCTTTTTCGTCTGGCTTTGACAAAGAAACGAAGTGGTAACAACGACATGCCATCCGTTTGAGTTCGAAAATAAGGGATTCAATCACTTGTGAAAATACCGTCATCCAAGATTTAGTCTCCGAATCTCGGTACTGCAGAAACAGCATCCCCTTTTACAATACCAAGCGATTATCGAGCGAAACCCACTTGAAATCAAGAGCATGCCAAGTAAAACCCCATATACACAGAAACAACGATCCAACAACAAACTCCAACTTGAAATGGATAATACAAACTTTCATATCATGTGAAATGCCAAAGCTGTAACATCAAGAATAGGAGCCGGACAAACATATGATAATATTAAGCTGTCATTATTTCTCAAGAATTTACCACTTCCCTCAAAAATCACTTTTTAATTAGTCTCTCGTAACTTTCTTTTTCCCAGTACAACAACCGATATGTAAATCAAGATCCCTCACTCCAAGCATCAGAATGCTGCCCATCCCGATGCTGTAGCAGTCTTGCTTGAACCTGAACTGGCTGTGGAAGGGAGGTTTCTCTGCAAATTACCAGATGTATACGTAATTCAATTCACAGATAAATTGTTCTTCAACCACAATGCTTACATCACTTGATTAACAGATCGTGTACATATTATCAAAATGAAGTTTGGACAAATTTGCTAACACCACAAACAGACTTCAGTTCTAACACCAAGAGAGAATAAGTAGCTTTTAGGACAAATACCGATTTCTATCCACAGATCAGAATCAACTTTTCCAACGCTATAGGAAAATAATGACCACTCAGGTGCTATAGTTACGTTACTTGTAGAAAAATCATCTTTACATAGGAAATGAGGGGCTCCTGCCTGATTGCAAACATGAATTGTGATACACACATTCACGACCAAAAGAGTGATATCCATTTAGTAGAGAAACCTACTCCATAAAATTAGTAAACAAAGAAGATTAAGTACTTTGAGTGCAAGGACTGTGAAATCAATGCCAACTGAGAAGACATCAATTCGAGGTGGAAAAGTCATCTATTTGAGTAGTTGATTAAATCATGGTCACAGGTCAGGTAAAGGTTGACAATAAAGTTCACTGAAGTGAGGGTGTCGCAAAGGGTCGCATGCATTGCAGATGTAAATTTTCGAGTAAAAAAAAGAAAATCAAATATTTTGTGACAGAGATGATATTTTGATTTCACTAATCTTGTACAATTGATCATTAGAATCCAAATTAATGGGTCTTTTCCTCTATATATGTTAATGGTCATGTCTTCTTAAATCCTAAGAAAATCAATAAATCAATCATCTTTATCATGTAAAGTACTTTCTCTCACAACAAAATACTTCCTTAATATGCAAAACTATCTTTTACTTCTACTTTACTTAATCACAGTGTACAAAGTAATCTCTCTGATTGTCATGTAATGACTTGTAATTGTCAAAATATCCAACAGCCAAACAGAAGTGAAGATCCCATTTCTTTTCCACAATTCACTCAAGTGGAAAATGTGATAATTACAGTCATCCTTTCCCACAACCTAGCCTTAAAAATCTGATGCCCTAAGCTTCTACATCCTCTCCACTTATTTCAAAAGGTCTGGGCATCTCCATCTTGAAAGGCGATGCCTATTTGCAAAATAATCACTGAGGAAGCTCATTCACGGCTATTTACTTGCCTAATCTACAACTTTCTCTCATGCGACAAACCACATTTGCTCAGCCCAAAACTCAGATTTTCTCTCTTCAAGTCATAATGTCTTTAGCATTTAGTAAAGGAGAAGAGGCCTGCCAAACCGCTACAGAAGCCATAGCTGCTGTAGCATGATGTTCTATGGCCATTACAGTGGCTGACGGGAAGGTCAATTGTCAGCCAGCACCTTGTTTGTTGAGGCGGCACGTTTTAATTAGGCAAGAGATTCCTCCTACCAGCAAACAGTCCTAACCAAGGACTACAAAATACAATCATACACATTCATGAGAAACCTATTTAGAATGAATGCAAGATATTAAAGGAGACATTGCAGCAGATGAAATTGAGCCACATATTTAGAGAAGCTTACTTCTGTCCATATGCATTGGCTCAGTTAGGGAATGATTTCGAGGCAGATTAGGTTGTTTTTTATGATTTACCAACTGGCCTTTTGAATTTGTTGGTTAAGAATAATGTAGATAATGCTAATATTTCTGCTAATGTGAGCACTTCAGACTCAAATTTTGAGAGGTATGCCTCCCTTCTTGGTTATGTTGTATGAAGATATCTTCATTTGTTGCTTAATGAAGTTCTGGTTAAACCCCCAAAAAATATATATATATATATATATATATATATATTTATTGTGAGATGGCTGATCAAAACAACTTGGCAAAGGAAAGGTCCTCCTTGGGTTTGTGCCAGGGATAAAGAATCTCACTGATTAGGGAATAAAAAAAAGTGTTCGTGTTTAACATTCTAGAAGAAATGAAAGTAGATCAATTCGCGACACAAAGCTGATGAACCAGAAAATTTGAAGACATTAACAAGGGGGAAAAAGCCAAAGCTTCTTTCTTCTACAAGTTAGCTTGGCAACACAGGGTTTCTTTGATATACATATTAAAGCCAAAAAGTGCTCCATGACTTTCATGCCAAAACAAAAACAACTTATGTGACAACATTCAAGATGACTTGACTTTATATTTTGATGCATACTTTTTTGAGATCCGAAATGTATAATATTAAAAGGACTAACAGAATCAAATCTCAACCACCAGAAACAAAAGTTCGAGCAAAAAGCTGTAGCAAAGCCATTCCATACACACCCTAAGTTAGCAAGTCAACAAAATGGCCAAGGCAGATATAACAAAGGATCAAGTCTGTGTTTGTACCTCTAGTTGAGACAGATCTGACAAAGCATCAGTGCCCCGTCTAGTATTTTCCTTGGTCTTGCTGCTGAGAACATGAGATGCAGAGGTCATCCTGGAAGCAGCAGGATCATTTGGAGGGGGAGGGAGAGGAGAACGGATTTTTCCGGCTCCACCAGGTGGTGGGGCAAGGCCCAGAGCTTTTGGTTTTGCAGTCCCAGAAGGCCCTCCTGACAGTCCAGCAGCTGAAAGCATACCAGTCCCACTAGAAGTCTTATGCTTCACATTTATCCGAATAGTTTCACCTTCCTAAGATCCAATAAATTTGTAGTCAGTTCCTTCAGCATCAATTGTAGCAACTTGAATAAATACTGCTGCTTGATAACATAGCATGAGAAAACCACCACATAGCAAGTGTAACTCAAACTTGCCAAATAATGTAAAACTAATATCTTCTTCTATTTACTGAGAAGTTACAAGAAATATACACATTAAGCAAGACATTACAAGTAACAACATGTCTGGTATAAAGAATCATATCACTGGAAACTTCTTTTAGCTGAGCACAGCTCAATGGATCTAGAAAGCCAAATTGATGATATGAGGCCCATTTATCTACAAATTTGATTTCATCATACTATAAAAACCTTTCTTATTGAGGTCTGCAATGTACAAATATTCTTTGTCAATATAACTATCCTCAATGAATGGGAATGAGATAGTAAAATCTTCTCATTCTCCCTTCTTTCTCTAGATCTCAATTTGAACTTTTTTCGTTCACGCATATCCAAAGCCCATTAGATAGTTGACAACCAGCACTTGTGTTTGCATTCTATCAATGGAATAAAAAACAATCAAACTTATTCTTCATTCCTTCTCTGACCATCTTTTCGCCACTTCAGTCTCTTCATTTCTCCTCTTTTGAAGCTAACTAAACATTATGATATCTCAAGTTCCATTTCAGATAGGAGAGCCCATATTGAGTGATTTACAAGTCAACACCCACCCCCAAATGGTCTTCAACTTGTATGGTTGCTCAGAACTCCTGTATGGGCTGGCCTAGGTTGTTACAAATAGTATCAAAGTAGGACAACCTCCAATAGATGTGTGATTTGTGGAAGGACTAGGCTAGTACCTGATTTGACGAGAGTAGGGGCGATTGCCTGAGGCTAGAGGACTCGGACAAGGTTCAGCTCCTGGCGTGCTTTTGGGATGGCTAAGAGGACAGGGTTATGCTGGACTACACATCAGATACGGAAAGTATCGCAGGGTGATACCAGCCAACAGAGATGAGGATGTCTGTTCTTTAAGTGAGGAACTTTGTGACATTTTAAGGGCCGCATCAGTTGAGAGAAACCTTGTTAAGTGATCCATAAGTCAACATTCAGTTTGGTTAAAATAAAGGGGGCGTATTTGACGGGGTTATGCCCTCAAAAGGAGTGCTCTTAGTAACCATACAAGGTGGTGGAACCCTTTGTAGATCCATATCATGATCTTTCTACATTACCGTTTCATAAATAGAGGATTTTTAAGCTACTCATTGGTGCACTGCTACCTCTGGTCTCCCTCATGTATCTTACGACATGTCTATCTGTTTATACGTTCTACAGCCGCTTAGCTGCAAGTCCATTAAACTGAGACGTACTTGAAGCTTTGATTGAAAAAAACAAAACCACAGTTAAAGGAGTCTGAAATTCCTGGCAGACCATCTATCCCGATCTCTATCCAGAATATCAACCTTCAATAAGTATTTACTGCATATTTTAATCAAGGTGCTTGTTCGTTCATCAGAACACATCCAGAAGTGGGTGATCAAGCAGTAAGTTACTTGATTCACTAAAGAGACCAACAAAAAAGTCCTTATACCTTAAGCGAAGGATGCTACTGAACAAAATACTAACTTTATCAGCTTATCCTCACGTTTGAATGCACAAGTACTACAAAATCCTGATGAGGTCAGAGGAAAAGATCCCATCTTACAAGATCCAGAAATACGAAAAAATCAAGCGCTAAGCCTAGAATACACCCGTTGGAGCAAAGTTCAACAATTCACATCTGCTAAAGCTAACGGGAAGAAAGCTGAAAATCGTTCTCAATTTACCTTCAACCGGTGATTAACAGCAGGGTGAATGTCGATGTGCCCATCGCCATCGCTCGCCCCCTCGCTCGAACCCTCCTCCTTGTCGCTCTCCCTCCGCTTCACGTACTTATCGTGATCGGACAACGCGACGTTGAAATCGAAGGCCTCGTTCCGCTCGGCGAACCCCAGCCCGATGAAGGCGTGCTTCCCCCTGCCGTCCTCGATCCGGAGCACGAAGTAGCGGGACGAGTCGAGGACGGTCTCGACGGCGCTCTCCCGCTGGCCCGGTAGGACGAAGCAGGCGGCGAAGAGCTCTCCGGAGCCCGGATCCTCGAGGCGGATCTCGCAGCGGTCCTTGCAGGAGACGACGCGGAGGCGGCCGGACCAGATCTTGTCGGACTGGAGCCACTCGCCGCACTTGTAGCCGCCGGAGGTGGGGCGGGGAGGGATTTTGTAGACGGAGACTTCGCGGACGACGAGGAGGGTGTGCTCGAGGGCCTCGTCGTCGTCGTCGACCTCGAAGGACATTGCGATAGGACACCTGCTGGGTGCTCGGTTCGGGGTTTCGAGGGCGGGATCCCGATGAAGAGAATGTCGAAGACGAAGAAGACTTGGGCTCGACGCTTGGAGCTTGGAGCAGTGATCTCGAGTTCAATTTGAAAGGTCAACTAAAAATTGAGAGAGAGAGAGAGAGAGAGAGAGATGGAAGATGCCCATCGTCATCCTGCAAAAAGGTTGCCATGTCTGCGTAGAACCCAAACCAAGGTGAAATATGTAATCTTGAAGAGAGGTTTTGCTACATTTGATGTAAAATTTCTGGTGAGATTTATGATTCGTCCGTGATACATTACAACGTGCGTTTGGCAATGCTTTTGCGAGGCGGCATCGCATTTACAGTACCCCAAGCTACAACTTTAATGTACGATGATTTCTTTTCTCCTTTATTAAAAGTTCGAAGTTTAAGACAAGTGACTCTTAATTTTGGATTCCGCAATAATTGTTGGAAATTTGAAATGTCAAAGTATGCAAAACAAGTTTATCGGGAGAAATGGTAGTGCCGATTCTCAACACCTATTTGTCCGGCGAACCCGGCACCCCGCCTTGCATGGGTCATGTGATCCCATACTAGGTTGAATGACTTCAAGCGAGCTAGATAAGAACAAACTATCCATTTTCTAAGAGTGGTGTTGATAGTCAAACCACCACCCTTGGCAGAACCTTTGCTAAGGGTCTCCAAACATCAGTGAGATCCGACCAAGGGTGCACCACCTAGTGAGATCCGGCTTGGGTGGCGCAACCCTGACCAGATTTGGGGGCCCAATGCTGGGAGTAATCTGACATAGTTGGCAATTCTCTTTAGGTTGCACAGCCCTAGCAACACGTGGCCTGGCATTGCATGATTTCGACGTTGATAGGCTCGACCGTCTCTAGCAAGGATGACATTTTCTTTACGGCTCTGGTTTTTTTTTTTTCATAGAATTTGTTACATTTTCTAAAAAAAAGTTTTCTCGAAAATCATTTTCTCGAAAAATGACAAGTTTTCTTAAGTGTTTGAGTGAAATCTAAAAAGAAACCTAAAAATGTTTTCTTTAGAAAATTCTTTTATTTGATTTATATTTGAGCAGTAGTGACTTGCACAAGAATAGCCGAATAATCAAGCATGGACGTTGAGGTCTTGGGGCCAACCTCGATGGACTTCGACTTGGGTGTTGAAGACTCAATAATATGGACACTTGGGTCCTAACACAAGAGCATATACATTGGTCTCGAGTTTATATAAGCCAAATCAAGAAGCCAATGCCCCAATCCAAATCCACAATGACCAAGTCTATGAAAACCAAGAGTGGGAATCCATGCTTGGATCCGAGCTGGGGACCTTAATGACTTCGGTCCCTTGACACTCGGGCCTTGGTGTACCAAGGCTAGGCCCAAGAAGTTAGTGTTCATGCTTGGGTACCCAATGTGAGGGCTTGAGATCCCTATACTCGCGCCCAACCTTGATAGACCTTGTGCTCGGGTGCTAGAGACTTAATAATGAGCCTTTGGGACCTAGGTCCCATCACTAAAGTCTTAAGCTTGGTTGATTGACTCAAGTGCCAATGCTAGGGACTTGGGTATGGACACTAGGTCCCAAGCATTGGCTTAGGTACGAATATGGATGACCCGAGCATGGTCTTTGTGGACATGAGCCTAGTTACCGAGGACTTGAGCCTAAGTGCCAAGCCTTGGACATGGCCATTGGGGTCTCAGACGTGGGTGTGGGGGAATTCAGGCATGAGTCCGAAGGTCTCGAGTCTGAGTATTGAGGCCTCGGGCTCCATATCGAGTCCAATCTTTAAAGAGGAAGTCATTTTTATTGTATTTAAGTATATGTTTTTCATTAATCAGGAAAATATTTTCTATCGATTTATTCTTTTAAGTGACATAAATTTGAGCGAGGTCTTTTGAGGATGTAATGTCCTTAAGGCAAAACATTGCCAAATTGATCCCTCAATGGAAACCTTATAATAACGAGACTAACAAACATATAACGCACAAACATTTCCTAACTTCAAAAGACATTGCAATTTGAAATGCAAAATTTTAGCAAACACTCTTTTACTTTTGTGATTGGAAAGATTGAAAACCCTTATCGTATGAGAAATTAATGATATGATGAAATAATAATAAAAAGAAACAATTGATATCATGTAAATAGGATTAGGAGCTCATGAAATGCCCTCTTGGTGTATAAGAGATTTGCATAAAATCGAAGGACTCGAGCACCTTGACTTTAGGTTGACAATATTAGACACTGACTGGATACACGACGAGACAAAACATGAATTATATGAAAAGAAATTCAAATATGACATGATATGATATGTTGTACCCCACACAACGTCATAGATAAGTGCATTTTTTTATTGTGATGGTATTGTGGTACACATAATCAAAATGGCGATTGTTTTTATATGAAAAAAATGATTATTGAACTTTGACTCAATATATAATGTAATCCTTAAACTTTTCGTTTATTTAACGTGAATTTTAAACATTAACTAAATACGTAGTATGATTTCTAAAATTGGAAATTGTTCAATGTAGTCTCTGTACTTTTAAAATACGTTAAATTTAATACTCATGCTATATAAAAGTATCTAATGTTATAAATGAATTTAAAATAATGAAAAGATAATATTGAATATTGTCAACACGGGTAGGCACCAACCGCAAAGGCGTTCACGACGCGCTAACGGGAAATTGCCAGCCCAGCCCGGCTCGAACGGACAAGTGCTCGTTCATTAGAGAACTTGTCGAGGGTGCACCCCATCATGGGCCCAATACGTGAAGGCTTGGGCCCTTCATTAGCTGATTTCTGATCCAATGGACTCAACTCGAGGCCCAACCAGATCACCCCATCTGCCAATTCAAGCCCTCCTCTTCTTCAGTCGGAGCGCGGTCTGTTACCTCCCACTGAGTCAAAGTCTCGGGGCTTCATCTGTCGAACAGTCGTCGTCCCTCGGTCTTCACACACTCTCAGTTTCAGAGCGATCGCAGCTTCGGTCTTCGCCGTCGTCGTCGGTACAACCTTCACTCGAGCCATCGGATTCGCTGGTGTCTTTGCGCTTAGTCGTTCGCTGATTGGCCATCTTCTCTCGGCGTTTGCAGGTATGGCGAGAACCCGGAGGACGGGGTTCCTGATGATCGCGCTCGCGCTCGCGGCTCTGTCGATCTGTGAGGCCGCACCGATCTTCCGTCCGGTTTCGGATTCTCACCGATCCGCCGCTCTCGAGCTGTTTTCGCCCGTTGATGGCTCGTTCGCGAGGTCTGCATTCAGTCGTTCCTTTATTGTTTTGTGATTGGTGAAAAATCCCCGTTAAACCCTAGATCTGCTGTTGGTTTTTTGTACTGATATTGGTTTTCGCTCCCCCCCCCTCTCTCTCTCCCCGCCGGTGGTTGCTGAGGAGCTAGTGAAATCGAACATTGGTGTTCCTTTGATTGTTTAGTTCGGTTGTTATGGATTCGCATTCTATTTGTTAAGCGACTAGCTGAACTTTTAATGGGCATTTCAGCTTAGAAGAGGCTTATGAGGCATTACGGACATTCGAGATTCTCGGAGTTGAGAAGAAGGGTGATGTGAGCGCCGCCACTTGTCCGTCCGTCACATCGGTTCTTGGTTCGTCTGCAGCTCCGAAAGAGTTGTTTTACGCCCTGAAAGTTAACAGCATCTTGAAATGCAATGTGGACGATGCCTCCTTTGAGGTATGTCGAGCTCTTTGCTCTCTCTCTCTCTCCCTCTCCCAGTCGAGGGATGTTAAAAATGCCTTTTTTTAGGCTTAATGATCTTTCTCTCTTGTGGAGGTCGTTGCATCAAGACTTAAAGCTGTTGTGAGTGAAGCAAGTTCGTTACTTGACTTCTACTACTCAATTGGTGGACTTGTTCTAATCAAGGTAAGAGAGATCACCCTGGAAATCCATTCTCCATTGCTCCAGAGCCTTCCGCATATAAATGGGAGGCATCAATTTTCATTGTTTAAACCACTCAGGAAGACTCTCAGCTCCAATTTTGGAGCTTTTTCATCCGAAGCAAACTAATTCCTCCTTTGTTGTGAACATTTCTAGGATCAAACTTCTAGAGTTGAAGTTCTTCTTGGTGATGCTGAAGGAACTTTTCAGTCGATCAAGGTATGTTGATAACCTTCATATACCTCTGGTTAAATGGGACTGTACTGTCTAAAAATTTACTACGATATTTAGGCTCTTAGATATCATTATTCTGTAGATTTTTGGGTAATATAAATATGGGTCAATCTGGATGGAATGAGGACTTCTGGGCTTGACCCAAAGTCTTAAATGTTTCTTTTTCTATGCCTTCTTGTGTAAGGCGATCCATCTCGACGTCAGTATGATTCTTAAACTTAATAATGGTATTGTTTGGTAGTGTTCTTTAATCGTCCAATTGATTGACAGGCTCTCAGCCAGAGTGATGGAAGGTGGCGCTATAGTTCTAACAATCCTGAATCTAGCACGTATGCTGCAGGTAAAGATTTTTTCTGTCTCAGCTTAACTATGTCAGACTTGTCTTGTATTTAGGATCTAGCTAGATTCTGTAATTACACTCAGTTTGATGATTTTTGCTCTTGTAGGATTGGCACTTGAAGCACTTGCAGGTGTCATTTCGCTGGCTTCACCTGAAATCAATCGGTCAATGGTGATTCTACTTTACCTCCTATAAAAAGGCCTATAATAAATCTTAATGGGGAAAATACTTATTTACTGATATCTTTATCTTCTCATATTTCTATATCTTCAAAAATTTCTAGCTTGATGTTAATGAGCTGGTTAGGTATGCATCATGATCTATATTTTTTCTTCTTAGCAAGGTTATGTTTGTTTTATTTAAGTAGGTGGCTTTCCCACCAAAATTAAAAACAAAGTTTAAATTTAAAATGATCATGAAATCTCTCTATGACTTAGATGTCTATATATATATATATATATCTGTTTTCAAGGATGTGAGGTGCTTTCTTTTAATAAAGTTCCACCTTGAATGCCAAAGCTAAAGTATGAGGGGAAGGCCAAAAAAATATTATTCCATACACACCTTGAATGCGTGCTCTTAACAAGGAATTCTGTCTCTTTCTCTTTTTGATATTTTCCCTATTTGGTTTGACCCCTCTATCAACTTAAAATAATTTAAGGAATGGACAAATTCTGCTGCTTTAGACGGACATGGTCTTGTATTAGATGATTATGCACATAAAAGCTTGATTTTGTGGTTGTTTATGAATTAAAATCATAATTGTGGCATCATTATCGAGAGTTGATCTGATATTGGCACCTTAATTGCTTGAACTACGAATAACATTGTAGGATTAGTGAAGTGCCTAGATCAAATGTAGATGACAGTATGCATGTGACAAAAAGAGCAGGGCATTGTTAGCTTCTGCTGGATCCATTAGATGGATTTGGCCATGTTATGACTAGTATAAATCATCCTCAGTAGTTTCATAGGCTCAAGTTGAAATTGATATGTGGTGTTTAGTCTTGCACGTACACAATGAATGGTTTAAATATTGATGCCATATATTTAACTGAAAGAACCCAATTAATTAGACAAGTTGACTTGGGTGAAAAAAGAGGCTTTCTAGCTATTAGTAGTGTCAAAAGATGGCTCAGGATGCTGTTATTTGAAATGTTTCTATACAGTGAAAAAAATTAGAAAGTGCTATGAAGATCGAATCGAACTTTCGATTGATCCAGGTACTTGGGATCCTATGGATGAAGACATGTTTTCTCTGGATCCTATTGAATTTCATTCGGAGGAGGAACCTTATAAAGATCGTATTGATTTATGAGATGGTCAATTTTACAGCTGCAAGCTAAAAACTGCCTATCTATAATTATAGGCAAACCTATGTCATAGATGTGCAGCAAACACAATTGTTCTGCTCTGTACTCTGTCTGTTCTTGTTTTGTACATTTTGCTTGTACTGGATGAGATCGTTCTTTGTTTAACTTTCTGCTTGATGGCAGATCCGCACAGTCAAGAATGATATAGCGAAGCTTTTCGACAGTATTGAAAAATATGGTATGTCTGATTGTCATCTCTGCCTCATCCTTGTCATTTGAAAATTAAGTTGTACTTATTTCTGGCCACATGATTCAGAATTTTTGGTTCATTTAAGTTGTACAAAATCTTTGGATAATGGAATATTGTCTTTATCCCTTCATTGGTTCATTGAACAGATGACATCTAGGTAATGCAAAATTTAATTTTTTAAGACGTTAATGACCTATAAACGATGGCATTCATTGACAGATGTCTCAAATTTACTTGTAAAGTCTACTGACTAATCCTAGGAAAAAAGTCTTAAGAGTCTATAATAATGATACTTCACAGAGATGGCAAATCAGTAAAGTACAATGTACTCTCTCGTTTCGCTAAACAATTAGACACATATTAAATGAATGTTGATCCTTGCTGTAGATGATGGGACCTTTTACTTTGATGAGAAAGTTGTTGATGCACGTGAACATCGAGGTCCGCTTTCGGTAACCTCATCTGTCATTCAAGGGCTAACAGCATTTGCATCTGTGACTTCAGAAAGTATAACTGTAAGTGGAGCTACTTTTGTCTAGTGCAGGCTTTGTCAAGTTTTTTCCAGTGAAAATTTGTCATAATACCTACATGGCCCTTTTTACTTTTGCAGCTTCCAGAGGACAGAATGTTGGGTGTAGCCAAATTCTTCCTTGGGATTGGAATTCCTGGTGATGCCAAAGACTTGTTCAATCAGATTAGTTCATTAGCCTGTTTAGAAAACAATAGGTAAGTGTCCATGGTCTTGATGTCAGTTATTTGCTTGGTCCCATCTCTAATGTTGCTTATTTCCCTCCTTCCCTCCTTCCCTCCTTTTCTTGGATTTCCTTTCTTGAATTTTTGTAAACAAATATAGTAAGAATTATAGCTTCTGTATCTATATTAATTGGTCGGATTGATGAAATCTAGATGGAAGATGTTTATGAAATGATCTTGGTTAAGATACTCTGTGTAAGTTGATGCCAGATCACAAAAAAATTATGATTAGACCAGAGGACTTGCAGTAATAAAGAGCCTTTACTGAACAGATGGTCTAGCCAATCTGATTATTCTCTTTAATAGCTTGCAGCTTAAAGATAAGACAAAACAGAATCTGGGATGTTTCTATGAAGTGTTAACTGAGAGGGAAAAGAAACAAAAGGACACTACAATAGGGAGAAACTGGCTCTTACTTTTTAGATGGTCCCTGATTTTACTTCTCTTGATGAACTTGCGGAAGCTTGGCATTGTCTTCTTTATAGTTGTCTTGTCATTGTTAGTAACAATTACAGAAAAGTGACAAAAAAATGAAATAAGCCTATTCATATATCTTCTGCATTTTTCATACTGAGTTTAGGTGGCCTATGATTAAATTGATATCATCATATTGGGTCGCATGTTCAACATTTACAGCTAAACAATAAATTCAGAAATAAAAAATAGGTTTGGATTAATATTTACGTGGTCCGTTTCAGCTGGAAATAAACATGAACAACCTATGGCCGATGCTTCCTGATTCTTTTATAAGAGCTTTATTGTGACAGCACCCTCAACTTTGGCTGTAGCTGTGGACATAATGCCATTATGGGAATGTATAAGTGAGATTTTAAAAAGTGATTGGGAAAGAAAATGTTTTTGCAGTTTTATGGGCTGATGGACCCAGTATAAATTGAGCTCACTATCCTAATTTCATTTATTTTCTTGTGCGTGCAGGGTTTCCATCCCCTTGATTTTATCACTTCCAAGCACAGTCCTTTCCTTGACAAAGAAAGACCCGATAAAGGTCAATTACTAGTGCGCAACTTTATTATATGCATACCAGAAATGAACAAAATCGATAGTCTGTCATCAAGCACAATCTTAAGCCACCTTATTTGCTTCTCTCCTTTCTGGAAACATGCTTTAGATATCTTCTTAGTTCTGAATTATTACTTCAGAAAGAAGTCAAGTCAAATTCCTTTGAATGAAAGGGATCTATATTTTTGCAAATGCCCTCAGGTTAACAGTAGTGGACTAATGGAGCTACTCTTATAGAATTCCAACGTTGCAGAGAATTTCTTGATCATTTAAATGAATTGGAAACTTTTCTGAAGGCAGAAAAAGGAAGAAGCAATTTAGCAGGGTAGATACACTAAATATTATGGTTTCTGGGGAAAGGAGCAAAGATTGGAGAAGAAAGGACAGAGAAAATGAAGTTGATCAGGAGAAAATTGCCTCTTCATATATGCCATGCTTGGACCTAAACCTTGAAATTCCATTTATTTATTGGGAGAAACTCTACTGGGACTATTAAGTTCTTTCTATTTAGCATTATGTTTCACAAGGAAGTCATTATTGGCTTTTACTAAACTAGTCCCATTCATAAAGTCAAGGAGATAGTGTGTTGGTCATGTTCATGAAGAGGGATTTTGTTTTTAATCTTGATCTGGTGCAGTCGTTCTACATCTAAGGGGAAAGAAAATTTTGAGGACTTTGCAAATTACTGCAAAAGTCACAGTAGATTTAGATTGGTCTGTGGTTTACTGTCAAAACCTGGTTCAAATGCTCTCTCTTCTTCTAATGAAACTCCCTTACGACCAATGATGCCCACATTAGCTGAAGAAAAGGAAGTGCAAAAATCTAATAATAAGCTACTGAGATGTTAATTCAATTCTGACAACTAAGTTCTCTAGGTCATTTATGATCAAAATTAGGTTTTTACATTTCCAAGCTTACTGATTCTCATGATGTATGGAAGTCTAATTATGTTATCAAATGGCTAAATCTGTCAGTTTATTACTTTCTTAAAATTCCAAAATCTTGCACTTGTCACTGGCTTGGGCTACATGATTGCAGGGGACCATCGTGTCTGGTAAATTAGGACATATCACAACAATACCATCATATTACTGCTGCTTTGTTTATGTGGCCTTTATAGAATCCAGGTCATGATTCTTATGCTTCTAAACAAATGCAGGTTAAGGTAAATACGGTGCTCGGTTCAAACTCTCCTCCCTTGAGAGTGAAGCTGCTTCGAGCTTTCAGCTCGGTTTTAAGAGATGTTCCTGTTATTGAAAGTCAGGTGCAGTTGGACTTCTCTTTTGCTTGTTGGTGGAAATGTTCCTCTAGCGCTGATTGTTCTTATGGCATGATGTACTTCTGTTTAGTTGGCTTTCTGATTATTTCAGTTAACAATGTAGGAACTCAAGTATGATCCAGAGAGCACATTTCACAGCTTGGTATTGCCTGAGACTGTTGATGTGGGAAGTTACATCTTTGTTTTTGAGGTACCTTTCATTTTCTGGGTAGATGAGTATTGATTCGGTGGCAGTGGATCCTAGAATCTTAATGCATCAATTCAATGTCCCACAGCTTGCACTTCGAGATTCAGAGGATGGGAAAACCTATGCTACCGGAGGCCAAACTCAGATACCTATTTATATTACTGGAGTCATGAAAATTGAGAATGCTGCAATCGCAGTGCTTGATAGTGATCTTGGGACTGTAGATACCCAGAAAAGGTTGGTCTGCTGCATTGTCAATTATGATCCAAATACCTTAAAGTATCTTCTCATACCCCACAATTTTTTAATAATTAGATCTGGGATAAGGTAATGTGTATAGTTCCAGAAGGATCACCACTTTAATGTTTGGAATACTGTTAAATTAAACTCTGGTCCTAATGATGGAGAATTTGTTGTCATGAAGGTATTCAGTTAATTCAAACCTAGTTGTATGCCAAATTCGGCCTTACTCTTGTTTCAAATCAGCTAATCTTTGGTGGGTTATGTTGTAGATATTGCCATCCGATTTTCATTATAATTTTATGAGCTTTTAGTATAGACTCCTCAACAATGAACTTATAAGATGTTTATAGTTTGGATTTTGTTTTATCTGAACAATACTGTGAGATTATCAATATGACCTGCTTGGATTAGTGGGAAAAGTTTATTTGTTCTTTTAACTGAAGCTTTGAATCATTGCTATCTGGAATTTGACTTAATTACATAAATTCCACATCAAGAATCTGCTTCGTATCTAGTTTTCTTTAAATTGAAGATGGTGGGAGTTAACTTGATGTGTGGATGTATTCAGCCTTAATCTGGATCGAGAAAATGATGTCTCATTGTTAGCAAATCACCTCCAAAAGCTGCGACTTTCCTTTCAGTTGAGTACGCCGCGTGGTCATACCTACAAGCCTCATCAGGTCTGCTAGTCAACTGTTGTTTTCTTTTTTACTTAAACAGTAATGTTGTTTGCGACAGAATGTGGATTGAGGACTTTTTGGATGCAGGCTTTTCTCAAGCTGAAACATGAGACAAAAGTTGAACACGTGTTTGTGTTGGGGATATCGGGAAAACAATTTGAATTGGTCCTAGTTAAGTGACATATCTTCTTTCCTTTATATTCACAAGTGTATGCCTATCTATGATATTTACTTGACGATAAACATGATTTACCAGTTGCGTTGTTATAAAAGAAATTGGCAAAGATGCCACGCATGCAACTGCTCGATCTTTCAATCTTATTAACATGAGGATACGAAATTGCATAGAAAATAAGTTATTACAGTGACCTGCAGACTGTACTCTGCTTTTGGGTTGCTCTTTGGCCATGTTCCATGAAACAGGACTTAATGTAACTACAAATTCAGATTGGGTTCCAGAAAATTTAGCTGCTTCCCTTAAGTTTTAGTGAATTGCTTGTGGTTTAGGAAGTTTCACTTTTTTGCTGACTGATTGTACTGCCATGTAGGATTTCCTAGGACTGGTCGAGAAGTTCTTCTATCTCTCTGGTAGATATGACCTTCAGCTAACTGTTGGTGATGCTGTTATGGTGAGAATGGCCTCTTCTCGCCTATACTGCTGCTGATTATCCTAGCAAAGTGAGCCAATATGTGTTTAATAATTTTTTCAGGAGAATTCTTTCTTGTTGCCCATTGGTTACATCGAGTTAGATCTGCCAGAGGCTCCTGAAAAAGCACCTCGCCCTCCTCTGCAGCCAGCTGATCTCTCTTCAAGATTTGGTCCTAAAGCAGAGATTGTCCATGTCTTTAGGACTCCTGACAAACGTCCACCTAAAGAGCTTTCTCTGTCTTTTCTGGGGCTTTCCCTCCTGCCATTCCTTGGGTTCTTGGTTGGGGTGGGTTTTCCTTATCCCTCTGCTTCTGCATATTTACCATATAATAAGCTGGTTTGCAGTTTTGCACAACCAAGTTAACTTGATCGTCGATCAATATCTCAATAGTGTCTTTTAAGTAGTGGATACAATCTTCTCCTGAGTTGTCCTTAAGTAGGTTAAATTTGAGTGTAAATAGATTTTTCCAGGAATCTGACGTCCTTGCTTGTCATACCAGTTTATTGGCTTATTTAGATGTTTTATGTTGAAGTGGTCAATATAAGCTTAGGACATTACAAAGAAAGTAATTTAAATATGATATGTACCCCGAAAAGCTAAACTTGAAGGATTATTATCTCACCCTTTTTGTTGGGCTTTTCTGATTCTCATTTTTTGTTTGTGCATTCATATTTTTTGTGGGAAGTGATAATTTCATCTGGTTGTCTGCATTTGTTGGAAAGTTGGCATCTTATCCTCTTACTCTCATTTTTTAAGGCAACTGTTACTCATCTCATTACATGCAGGGACTCCCTCTATTGCCTGTTTCTTGGGTGGCTACCAAATTCAGTGCACAATAATGTTAAACAAAACACTGAATGGATGACGCAGTAGTTGTTTAGAGTTTCCTTTATTCTTACTGATATAGCACACAAGTGATCATCTTCCCTTTGTTCATCTCCTCGGTTATGATCTGCGATAGTTTTGGATCACATTATCTCCCTCAATGAGCAAATGGATGTTGACATGCTTTATATCTTTGACAGTTACTACGCCTGGGGGTGAATTTGAAGAATTTCCCTTCTTCTGTTTTACCTGCCACATTTGCCATGCTATTCCACGGTGGCATTGCAGCAGTTCTGTTGCTCTATGTGTTTTTCTGGTTGAAGGTCAGTATTTTCATTCTGGTATTCATAGGCTTTTTCTGACAAGTAACCGTGGATATTCTGTCATTTGTCCTTGCATTTTAACTTTCTTTTTCTCCTTTGATGTCTCTCATACACAGTTGGATCTGTTTACGACGTTGAAGGCCCTCGGTTTCTTGGGGGCATTCCTGGTCATTGTGGGACACAGAACCCTATCTCACCTAGCCTCAACATCAGCTAAGTTGAAATCGGCATAAAAGAAGTCTCGAAATATTCTGGGAATAATCCATGGTTTGAGGGAACATGTAGTTTATGATGGGTACTGGATAGGAGGAGAGCTATTTAAATTTTGCAGGCCTCGTATAGTTAAAAATGGTGCTGATAGGACAAAGCCATTCCCGAATTTTTCTTTCTTTACCTAATTATTACGACGAACAGCATCATGTAATTTCGACATCTTGGTAGTTTTTTTGGGCCTTGAAGGATAAGGAAGTCTAAATTTGGCGGACCCCAAGATTGGCCACTTTTTCGTATGCTGTTTGTGCAATCTATATTGGCGTCGATGTTATCCTTGGTTGTACGAAATCGAGATCGAGTCATTTCGTATGTTGTCAAGCGTTTAAAGCTCGTTTGAAGAACTCCAGTAGGGAATGCATTCTTCATGAAGGTGTATCTATGGAATGCAGAGTGAAAGTTTGACACCGTTAGGTCTAAGAGCTCCAACTCTGGCATATGCGGGGGTCAACATCTTTGTGGCACGTCACGGTGGGATGCTACGAAACATTACCATCCATATAATTAGCACGACCTTCTCTGAGACGTTCCCTACGTTAACCTCGTAGATCACTTGACTGATGTTCGCTTGACCTACGCCATTGGTCACGACTCTCATTCGATGGGAATTTTAAGACAGCTATATTTGATTGGAGACACTTATGATATTTGAGGGCCGATAAGATTTTTAAATTAAGAGAAACTTCGAAGAGAATGATTCATCGTATTCTTAAGTTAGTCCTATGATCCATGCATAACGTATACGTAAAAAAAGTACCGATCTTCGGCCGTATAAGTACAAATTCCGTTAGCACATGATAACAAACTACTTTTTTGTCACCTTAAAATAATCCTCGTAACACTCCCATCTGTGAGAAGCAAGAAAGAGACACCAAGCTCGAGACTTAACTAGCATCTTTCCATGTTGAAAATAGAAACTGCATTTCTAATTTTGAGTGGACTCTTCAAATGATTGAAGATACATTAGTCGTTCAAAACAGGAATATAAATCTAAACAAAATGTAAATATGTCGTTTCAAATAAGCTATAATTTTTACTGGGATAATTACCAAAATAATCATAAATTATTGGATGGATATTGATTTAGTCTTAAACATTTCAATTGGGTCAAGACAATTTGCTAATATGGTTCTTCTGGCCAATTTTGGTTAGGAATCGTTGACATGACGATCTAGTAAGCATAGCTGGCAGAAGATTGGAGCCGACATAGAGAAATTTTATAAAATTTTGAACAATTTCTGAACAATTTCTTTTTCCTTATTTTCCTCCACTGGTCATTATGCTTCAACAAGGGCTGGTGGAGGTCATTCTCACTCGCCTCTAGCAAGTGTTCCCCTACTAGACCCTCGCTACCTTTGCCACCTTTGTGACCCTTGCTAGAGACAGGCAAGGGTTGCGATGCCCTTGCAGGCCATTGTCAAGGCCCCGACGACCAACAAAGGGAATTAAAAAAAGATAAAAAAAATAAAAGGAAAAAATTAGAAAAATATAAGAATTATTTGTCCAAATCAGCACTAGCTGGCCACTTAAGTGAGCCCGGGTCCATGTCAATGATTTTCGACTAAAATTTATTAAAAAAATTATATTAGCAAGTCTTTAACAGATTTATGACTAAATTGACCAAATTAAAAAATTTAAAACTATTGACGTCCGCACAATAGATATAGAAATTTTTAAATATTTTTTTTTTATTTTTATTTTCTTAAATGAATCGAATAAATGGCATCGTATATCTCATTTTTAGTGAAATAAATTTGATTGATGAATTAACTAAACTTTACCATTTGAATGAACAATCGTATTGATGTTATCTATTTTTTTAAACTCAAATTTCAAAAGAAGAAGAGTTTCAATGAAGCTATTTTTGTTTCGATTTTCTTCTATTCCACCTACTCTTGGGAGCTATAATGGGAATGAAATATTATACTATCGACATCAACACAAAGGAGCGAATTGATTTTATGGAAATATGTTACCATCATTTGTTAAAAGGGAGGCCAACGACGGTCATGCCAGTAATTTTTTACAGCAATTAATTAAGAGAACTATATTGAAAATTTGCGCAAAGATTTAATATTAAATTAATAAAATTGAAAAATTTAAGAATGAATTGATAAATCGTATAATGTGATAATTTATTTATATAAATAGTGAAAAGATTGGATATTGAGTTCTCATTTTTTCACCAAAATAATAAGTTTTGGACCTTGAACGCTTTGCTGACTTGATGGAGAGAGAGAGAGAGAGCATGCAAGTCCATTAAAAGCATTTGTCCCTTGACACTCTATCAACAGCCATGTCAAATCAGAAACCCTCAATCACCCCTAAAGAGCGTCATCACATCCTACCAAAACCTATCAAAACCCTAGCACCTTCGGCAGTCGTGCATGGCATAACGAATTCGCATTACCACTCTCGAGAGAACGCGAGGCCTACGAGAATCTCACTCCTCCTTCGCGAATTATTGTTTTGCCCAGGGGAAGACAATTTCAACACTCCGAAAGCGACGTGCGATTGCTTGAATGATTAATCATCCTGTTTCCTATTATCAGATGGAGGGCCCCTCCCATCCCATCGCAATCTACATATGGTTAGGGTTCGTTACTCCTTTTCCTCTATTTATTGTATGTTTCCTCTGGCTTGTCAGGCCACGGTTGGAACCTAAACTTTCCTGAGTTACTCTAATCATAGATTTGAATGCGTGTGATTGGATGGGATTTGCAGGGGGTGGTCCAATAGAGCCGAGCCCCAACATCATAAACAACGTAAATAGGGCATGGCATGGATCATATCATGATGGGTTTACACATAAACACCGTAAAAATTCAATGATCTTCTTAAGAGAGTTCAAGTAAAACCCTAAAGTGGGCAACATAATCTCATAATACACCATGAAATGTTAAATTGTTCAAGAGAGTATGTATCTCACGTCGCTTTTTAAGTCGGGGCCGATGGCTTTATTTTTTTTTTTCCTTCCTTACCATGCCAGGCCACTTTTTGACGACAGGAATGTCGCTGGAAATTGTCCGCACCAGTGTCATCTACGACCGCTCTCTATCTAGCGTTGGCTCGACGTTGCCGATGACCATTCTCTCTTCTCACTTGCGACCTTGGCGTCCATATCTCGGAGCTCCTGGCTAAGGCCCCAGATCCCCGAGTTGGTGGTCTCGGGCACTCTACTTGCTCACTCGTGGCCATAGCGTCTCTCTCTCTCTCTCTCTCGCGACCATGGCTGCCAGATCTCTGAGCTCCAAGCTATGTTAGCTCGAGCTTTGAATCAACGGACATGGCTGCTGCCTCTCCTCTCACTCAGGACTCTCTATCTACTCTCACTTGTGGCCCTCCTAGCTCCTCTCCCTCACGGCCATGCTCGCTTGAGAGCTTCGACATATCGTGGCCAAAAAATTGAGCAAATCTCCTAGGCCGAGCCACGGCAGTGGAGGTAGCCGGCCTCATGCAACCACAAATCTGTGGTCGTGCGAGGCTAGCGACCTCCACTGGACTGGATTGACGGAGGTTACGACTGCCACAAAGCACAGGTTACGAGCTTCGAGCGGAGAGGAAAAGGAACGGAGGCATAGTGGACTATTCAAATGGTTCTAACTTTCTAGTCAATTACCTTGCGTCTACTCCTCACTTCGCAGCCACCGTCACAACCGCTCTCTCTTGCTCCTCGCCGTCGTATCCTCAAAATCAAAGAAGCCCTTCAAGCAGCAGGTGAGCCTGAAGATTTTGCAGCGGCTATCAAAGAAGAGCAAAGGTGGCTGCATAAGCTTGGAAAGTGCGTAAAAGACAAGAACAAAGAAGAAGATGAACAGAACAAAGGGGGGGGGGGGGAAAAGAAATGGATAAAAGAAAAACAAAACAGCTTCGATGGAGTTGTCCATGATCATGATTTGGAAAGTTGCACGTGAGATGCACGCGCTTATCGCCTGGCGGATGAACTGAAGATTATGTTTTGAAAATAAGTTACTTATTTCGAAATCTTATTTGAGATGGTATTTATTCTAAATATTCTTTTGAGAAATAGTATATCATTTTATGATCTTATTTAAAAATTTATCGAATATTGGAAAAGGAATAGATAACGAGCAAATTAATCACCTACCAATCAAAACATATAGAGCTTGACTTGAGGGCCGTAGCTCCAGAACAATCAAATATCGGCCGTGGTACATGTTAAGCTCTAATTGGATACACCAATTGGATTTGTCGCATTTCCCTTAATTACGAAATAATTCTTCAACCATCCATCACATCGATGCCTGCGTGGTCGAAGATGCTTAAGCTTTCAGACAACAATTTTCCATATAATCAAGCCATGGATCGAATCTTTTGATACGGGCATTATTAAAGTAGGATTACTTTTGATTTTGAAAAGGACATAAAGCTATTAATTGTAGCCCTTCTCTTACCCAATCACGAATTCTCATCCACTCCAGCCTTCAAGTACGCCCGGCCAAACAACGTTGGTGAGTTGATCATAGCAACTACCACTTTGATTTTTCTAATTTTTGCTCATCAAGTTTCAGCGTTGCTCAATCTCAATCTCAGATTGAAGTGATTTTTCTCCTTTCCCCTAAAAAAAGTACAATAAAATCAAAATCAAGAGTCGAAGTTATTTACTTGTCGAATTTGTGAGAAAGTCCAACTCAAAAGATCAAGGTGATTGATGAAGCCGTGGCTTTAATTGTTATATGCGACACATCCCCTCACGTGTGGATTGTAAGATTAGAGTGTTGAAATATACAACAAGAGAGCCAAATTGAGGTTTGGAAAGATGTAAACTTAAGATTTTTTGTTTTAATACTATAAGAAAATATTTGGGGTCACTGCCAACCATTTTTAAAAACTTAAACTGTTAAATGAAAACATGATTTTAATATTTAAAGTATAATAAACATTAGCTTTAAAAAAAATAATAGTCCTCGATTTTCACTTTCTTTTAGGTTGAATTGAAGTTTGGTATGCTAGAACAATATATCTTATGATTTTAGAGTTGGTTTTCGCATTAGTTTCCATCGAATGTACATGTCCAATGTTACTTCAATCTTATCAAGACTCCCGGGGTAAAGAATAACCTTTCATTACTGCTATTTTGAAAAGAAGTCGTATCCTTTTTCCTCCTTGAAACTCCAGGTTTTGCACTTTTCTCACTTTTAATTTGATTTTTTATGTATAGCAAGAAACCTTTTTTAGATAGAGTATTCAAGTTTTTCCTTCCTTTCTCTTATCTTCTACTTTTGTCGGAACTTTTGGTTGAAAAACTTAGAGAAGTGTCTCTCAAGGGAGTAACATGTCATGTGTCCAAAAAAAGATTGAACTTTATTGGGTCTCCATCAAACTTCAATAGCTATGGTTAGAAGCAGAAACCTTCTCTCTTTTTCTTCAGTTTACTTTAGTATGGTTGAAGCTTCACCTTCCCACATTATCTTCTTCCACAAGCCCTTTTAGTTGCATATTATTACTACTCAAGCAAATGAGAAGCGACTCCTTCACTTAGTAAATATTAAATGTCAGGACCGGTCTATACTAAATGAGATGACAGAGTATGAGCGGACCTTGAAACAAGGGGACCATATTCAATATCAGATAACAATATGTCAATTAACTTATCATTTTAGCAAATCTACAAATAACTCATTTAAAGGATCACCAACCCAAATTAGCTAAACGCACCAATCTTTCTCCCATTGAACTAAATCCAATGAGTTTAGGCAGGCGTTAAGATGGCTGTGTTATGTTAAGTTTGCATGACTTATATCTGCTGCCGCTGTGGAAGGGGCGACAACATAAATCTTAGTCCCTCGATGGATATTCGCCACTAATTTGAGTAGGAATCTTGTTTTCCTAAATTCCTGATTGGAGTAAATCCTCCTCGAACGAATTAGAAGTGTGATTGGAGGAAATTTCCTCCGACCTCCTCTCGGGGCAATGACTTCCATCTGTGGTCGATGGACACCAGCCACTGCTTAGAACAGTAGACACTGCATTAGTGACAAATGTTACGACGGTCGTCTCCGCACCGTTCGCTCTTTTGTAGCTTATGGACAATAGAAGAATACTTAATTGCACAAGTTGAAAAAATTAGAGGACTGGTTAAACAAAAGGAATTGTTGAAAGACGGAATACAGCAATTAACAGAAGTTAGAGAACTAACACCGTATATTTAACCCTGGATGGAGGGCGAGAGTATTTCCATATTCAAACCTAATTAGCCAATATATCCTTCTCTCAAGAGATTCCATTGAAGATGTGAATTTACCCTTCAAATGGAAGAAGATTTTGATGCTATGATAATGCAATTAATGTCGTTTATATACTTTTTATACTAAAGGGAAGAGATCAATGAATTTGATGGAGGAGTGTCTGCATTCGAACTTTTGAAATATTCTCTGATACCATATTAGAATATTCAATCGAAAAATTTAACCCATTAAATGGAGAAAGACTACATGCGTGAAAGACACACTATGACCACATATGAAAGACACACTATGACCACATATTTAGACAATGCGAGATTATGATTAGCCATCACAAACTCGAGATGCTTAATTACTTGACTTTTTTTCAAATGCAAAATATGACACTGGGAAGGCATGCTCCTTATTCACCTCAATGCGAGGCAACACAATTTGAATTCATTTCTCATTAGTTGATAGAATTTTAAAATTTTCGCCGTTTTGATGCATAAAGCAATCTCTTAGGACGTTCTTAAGTAATTGGGTCTATTCCAATTTCCAATCCACGTACAAAAATCTCAAAGATGGTTTTTTCCGCCCTCTAGCATGTCAATAAAAAGTGTCTATATTCTTGGAAAGCCTAACTAATCCCGGATCTTCGTTACATAGTCCCATCATCTTGATACACACCGATTAATCACCGATACACGCAACACATCCTCTCTCTCTCTCTCTTTGAACGATCCCACGAAATTGTGCAATAATCCCAACTCAGAACTTTGAGATAGAAATGGGTATGCATTTATCGTTCAAATAATCTCTTGAAATAACACGATTTAGAGTCCAACCGAATGCCCATAACTTATGGAAGTGAATCAACTGACGGGACACTTTGTGGAAACGAACGTACAGCATCATGAGCCAAACAAAACACAAAAGAAAAGAAGAAGAAATTATTGGTAGAGGAATATGAAGCCGTCACTCATCCCCTCAACGTCAACCCCCACCTAACAATCTGTATTCCCTTTCAGGGAAAGAACCCTAATCCCAGCATTCTTTTATGCCATTAATCATTATATTTTATTCCGTCACCTTTTTTATTTTTTGGGAGGAGAGGGAGGGTGTTGGGGGAAGGTTTTGGCCAACTCTTTTTCCTGAATTAGACAGCAATAGCGATCATTCGTGGCTTGAATGATAATACCCCGTAGATTACGTGAACCCTAGATTGAGATATGACGTGTCTTCCGGCGCGTTTGCGTCCCGTGATGGCAGGATTCTTGTCTCCGATGGACAACGCCTCTTCGAACTTCTCGTTTCTAGAAAATGAAGATGCTTTTCAGTAAATCTTTGATCACATTGTCTCTCTTGGAAAAGATAAAAAAAACGTTTTAGAAAAGGCATTTCTTGATTGACTGTTCCTGCGACTTGCGAGATCTTCTGAAGTAACGGACAGAGACTCTCCAGCGACCCCTCTAGCGAGCGGGGAAACCCGCACGGCCACTCAACTTGACCTTTTGTTTTTACCCGAAGGTTTGGGACAGGATGAAGAGAAAGCAGAGAGTCTCTTGGCTGGAAAAAGATTGCATCTATTGCCTCTAGGAGACCGCCGACGTCGACCTCGTCTGGGAGGTCCTGCCTTAGCTGCGAAATTCAACGGAGAAAGAGGGTGCCACGTCTATGTGTGAGAGAGAAAGAGAGAGGACGCGAAGCAGGAGTATTAGGGCGATAGTTCGTGATGCGACGGCTAAGTTGTGACGCGACCGACCGGTGAACGGAGCAGGAGATGCCGAGGGGAAGAAAAAAAGATATATAGGGGATATAAGGAAAAAAACAGGAGGACGCGTTGTAGGTCACAGTTGTGATCCATATTAGCATTCTTTCTAATGATCGAAAAACTTATTTTGAATAGGTGAATTTTAAACACGTGAAATCCTCTTATTGATCTCGGATATCGAGCAAGACGTGAACCAAAATTCGAGTAAATAACCTAGTAGGAACGAATCCACATGTGTAGGAACCAAGAGAATCTAGAACGAATACTCGAATCAATCTCACATTCCATTTAATTGGTCTCTCTTATAATTTCCCTACAAATCCCACAAACGATCACGAAAACCGGTCATCTCTTCGGGTGACCACCATAACCAGAGCCTATCCATGCACGATCGTGACAAAACCCTAAACCGCCAGCACGGGTTCGATGGAGGAGGGTCTTCTAGACATTTTTCGCAAGCCATGTTCACATGCATACTTTTCTGAGGAGGATGATGTCGAGAGCTGTTCCATTTTTCCGTTCTCCGTCACATCTCATCCACGAGCCGGAGGCTTGAGCTTCACATTCTTTCCACATCGTTGCGATCGAATTCGTTTTGCTTGTCCGAGACACCTTGGAACAGTCGCCCATCGTCGGCTTATGCAATCATAGTTGTTTAATTATCGAGGCCCCGACGCATGTCGACAAACGGGTACTGCTTCCATTGTCCGCACGCACATTATTATTATTGGCCAAAACCCAAGTATGTAAAGCTAAGAAGATATGTGACGTGCTCGACGTTGTTGTTCTATCATTGAGTGGGCCCTTTGATCGAAGACAGTAGTTTATCGTTCGCAAATCGTGTTGGGTCCACATATCTCCTTCGTGATGGGGAATCGGACAGATCAGGCTTATGGCTTGATTAATCTAATAAATTATAGCTCTCTTAGGGATAGTTTTCGTGGAGATTTTGCTTTGTTTGGTTTTGTTAAGGGGGATGTTTGTGATTTTGCTCAAGTTGGGATTGAATAAGCAGGTTCACGTGTGGCCTTGAGGACGGCATAGTGTTGGGGACATTTGATGTCCCGGACCAATCGATCTATGTCGTGATAACTTCCCTTGGAGAAACTATTTAATTCCGCACTAACCATCAATCACCCAACAACAATAATAAGAGTTGTTTAATATCTAAATATTTTATTAGTTCTCTTGACGGATAAAAGTTTGGGGATGATTATCACTTCATAGGTGAATCGCATCGATGGTAAATAAAGCGCTAAGTAGCACATATGATTTTTTTTTAAATACGGTAATTAATTCATTTTCTTTTTTTCGATGGGTTTTCATTACGTTATTTATGTATTATTAGCATTTTGCATTGGTGGTATCTCCAACAGAACTTATTTTGTTACCTAGAAATTATATCAGTTAGCCTTCATTATTTGCAAAAGACATAGCGGGTGTCCATTCCATTCGAGTCAAATCAAAATAAAGCCTAGAACAAATTACAACTGTACGTCGCATCAAGTCAAATTGGTCCGCTCAGATTGCTTTCTCCGTTGCTACGGTCTTGGCCATTATAAGGTACCCGACTTGGATATCAAATCTATGACAGGAGTCTTTGATGTGATGAGATTTACGAATCCTTGAAATCTCAGCTCTGTCTCATTAGCTGGTTTTGGATACGAGAGCTTAATGTCAAGAAAATATTCGGCAAGTGTGTTAAATTTAGTGAAGTAAACTCGGATCATTAGATTTGGTAGATCACGTAAATCGTGCTTGATCTAACGGTAGAGATGTATTTTAGCAGCAAAATACATCACCGATTATTTTTTGCCCTATGCAAAGGTAAGTTGTTAGCATCTCAATTCCAAGATAAGGGACTCGGATGCACCCAGCTTTGGAGTTATGAAACTTTCATGTGGGGATTAAATTGCCTTTGATCATCTAAGTTGGCATTATGCCGTCTACTATACGTCTTCACTCACAAAGGTGTGGTGGCGATGTCGAAGTTATAGTTTTTTTTTCTTCCGCTCGGGGATAATGAAAGGCTGGCAGATAAGTAGTAGCCCGTCATGACATCAAGACTATGAAATCACGATGAATTTTAAAACATCCTAGTAGCAAGAGTACATACGAGATTCAAATCCAGCATCGAAGGATCGCACTCTTTCATCTTCGATAGCAAACTTTCTTGGCGTCGTCTCTCTCACGAGATTCGTCGTCCCGTGAATTGCCGAAAATTACACCACAAGGTCGAGGCATGAACTAAAAGTCCAAACGCCCGCCCCCAAACAAGAGATTTCACTGTATATGCATCGAGTGTCCATTCGTGTTCAACTGTTTTGTACTTCAAATCATGTCAGTCATACGCTTTCTTATTGTTAATCATGCTGTCTTGTCCTCCCCCCACGTTACCAACGTTAGACTTCACTAAAAAAAGAGCGATAAAATCTAAGCAGATCGCGATGAATAAGGGTTCAAAGGATCCAGATAAACAACGCAAGTGTGAAACATGTGAAGCCAAAGGCTCCTCGTTGAGAAGTTGTTGGATTGTGCTTAGCCTTTGCATGAAGGACGGCTTAGTTTTGGGAGGCGGCAGATGTTTGTTTTTATCCACTCTTTAAAGGAAAGGAAAAGAAAAAGCCCTTCTTTCCTCTTCTTGATTAGCTTGCAACTCCCTCTTATTTTCCATTTAAACTCATACTATCCTCGAGACCACCCTCAATTTAAGTATGAAACTCGTGGTCAATCAATTCTTGAATCCGGAGCTTCCCATTAAAAGAAACTCGTATGATTGCATAACATCATAATTCGAGGAGCAAAAAACTGAAGGTTCTTGTACGGGATTAAGCTTCCCATTGGCAATTCATTTCTTGGCACTCTCTCCCGACTAATCTATGCACATGATGAATTTGCACAGAGGGATAGGTGCTCTAACTACATCAATGTCATGTACCTTCTTCCTCATGAGATAATGTGATGATGAGAAATTGAAACCCATTAAATCGTTGGACTTCCGTTGTGTGTATACCAAAGCTTCTCCATTAGTATTAAAACGCATGTTGTGTACGCATTTGCATTCGGCTTAGTTGGTTATCCGTTTCTCAAAACAGCAATTGAGCCGATAAGATGGCACATGTTTAGGATAATTCCTGTAAGCCAAATTTTGTGCGTGCGCCGTGTGAAATGAAAACGGAATATGAAGGTATTGGTGATAATGGTTTGGCTCTTGTACATACGTAGCATTAATTGCTGTAATAACCATGGACAGCAGAAGCAATTAGCCTCCTAAAACAACAAGGCAAATTAAAAAGAAAAATTAGAAAGAAAAAGATTTCTTGTCACTTTGGTTTTCCTTTCGAAAACTTGCCACCATAACTAACTACACGAGACTTTAACCGATAAAATATTGCCAAGAAATGCCCGGGAATGTTGCTCCTCACATCTGCAACTATATATAATCACACGCAGATAACAGCTTTCTTCATGACACCAAGATTTCGGAAAAAGTTGTCGCGAAGAAGAATTAAGGGTCTTTTCCTCTCATCCACTGCCAAACCCTAAAGAAAAGAGACGGTCTCTCTGTTCCTCTTTCTTGTTGTTGGGCTGAGGTTTCGTGTTTGGGTTCTTGAAATGGGGTTGAGAGATATTGGGGCAACGCTGCCTCCTGGGTTCAGATTTTATCCAAGTGATGAAGAGCTGGTGTGCCATTATTTGTACAGAAAGATTGCCAATGAAGAGGTGCTGAAGGGGAGTTTGGTTGAAGTCGATTTGCACACCTGCGAGCCATGGCAACTTCCTGGTATGTCCACTTCTTCTTCATCCTCCCCCTCCTCCTCCTTTTCATCATCACCATCATCTCCCCCTCCCCCCCACCGCCCTCTCTCTCTCTCTCTCTCTCTCTCTCTCTCTCTCTCTCTCTCTCTCTGCTCCACCTTTAGCTGCTGTTCGTGGAATGTTATCTGCCTTCTTGCTTTTCATGCTTGGCCATCAAAATTAATTTTCATGCGGCAATTCATGCTTGACCAAGTTGAAGTCGACTGGGTCCTGTTCGTGAATTTTTGCGATATTTTGACCTCTATTGGACTCTCCTCTTGCCTGCTTTGCATCCGCGCCAATTCTTTCCCCATAAAATGAAAGAAAAAGGATAGAGATTGAAGCATGGATCTTTATAAAAAGCGGTCACACACTTGATTCCAGGTCCAATTAATAAGATATAGATATATAGTTAAATTATGCTTTTACTGCAAGTTATTTGCAAAAGACACAAATATCTCGAACAGTGATATGAATAATATAGAGATACTCATCATTTGAGAGGAGACAAAGCACGTCACCTTTCCAATATACTGTGCTCGGGCTCTAGAAGTGCATGAGAGAGAGAGAGAGAGATCATTTTGTAAGCAATAGGTCTCTAACCTTGCTTTTTAATATAGAAAATTATTCTGGAAGCAACACGTTTTCACTCCTTTTATTCTCTTTCTTCCAATTTCAACGTTTCTAAAGATGACAAACAACACTGAAGGGCGGCCGGCATGGTTTGGCCACAGTTCTTTTTTATAGGATTAACCGTAAGGGTTTGAGGTATATAAAAAGATGGAGAGGTTGTCAATTACTCACTATAAATGTAATATGAGGTTTTGAAACGAAAATGGGAGCAAGATTTTGTAACTAAGAATTACGAATTTTGCCGCAAGATATGAACTTTTACATGTACTTTTGAATATAACTGGAGTCGGAATTACTGAGAGAATATTTAATTCTTATTAGACTTACCCCTTTAGTGTTTGCAGCTATGAATTAAAATAACCAAAGAATAGTATAGGAAATCGTAGATTCATTGGGACCTTTCATCATCTTTATTGAAAAGCTTAACCAACAATTAAGAATTTTAGACTAGACCCTAAAAACGACTCAGTGAATCATGTCAATTCTTATTATTACAACAACTTATTATTACAATTCTTGATTAGCTCGAATATGTATCAAATCAAGACCAACAATCATTGATCTATCCATGTCCATGTTCTCTCCTTAGAGGCGACAGTTTGCTGCCTCAGAAACACAATTATTGACACGTAGTACACTGTATACACTAGAAAGGCCAAGACGTGGAGTCCAACGTGTCTCCAGCCGTTATCTCTGTTGCCACACTTGGTATGAAGGATATCATTTTTCTCAAAAGTTCAAATAACTACAAAAACATCAGGATTCGCAGAGCACGGAGGCCATAATCAGTAAATCATTTTTACTGAAGTTCTTATATTACTAGAAGCGGGTCAAAAAACATGTATAGAACGTACTGCTTTGCAGATGGTTCGGATTCTCTCTCTCTCTCTCTCTCTCTCTCTCTCTCTCTCTCTCTCGAACCTGACATTCTAATATTGTAAATTAAGAAGTTTAGTTTTCCGTCTGCCTTCTGGAAATACATGGCACAGCATACAGGAGTTCACAGTAATTATGCGGAGTTGTCAACATGTTGATCACGACACTTTGATAATCATGGGGGATATAGTCAACTAGATTCCTCGAAGCACACATATGCATTGTACGTCGATGCACCTATGCTTCCAATTATTGCATCAGGATTTGACTCTATGCGACAATAATTAACAACGGCCGACGTATTAACTTTGCTTGTCGCGAAAAGTTAGGGACAAATATACGTTCTTTGTCACTAATAAATGGAGAGACTTCACATCATTGTAGTTATTAATTAGTATGCCATTTTAGGAGGGAAACTATGAACCCAAAAAATTTAAAAATAATATATATATATATATATATATATATATAATTGCCTGCATGTGCACGTATGTAATAAAAGTCAAATTTACGAGGATGATAAATAAGTTATGTTATTCTTTTTCCATCTCTACAAACCCATGTTATGTGCTTTTATACATCATTCATAACGAATATATCTGATTTAAAGGTCGACGATTGCGATAATTGCTCATATTATCTTGGAATAATTTATGTAGTATTTCATGGTTTCTCTTTATTATTTTATCATGATATCACACGTTATTTCCAAAAGTTGTTCGAGATGGTGTTTTGGAGTTTCTACAACAATCTCGACATGATCGAACTTTGCTCATGTTATTCCCTCTTTTATCTCATAAGTCGAACCGAGGAGGGAGTGTTTTGCACATGGACAGGTTTGCTTCTTGCCCATGGAAATCATATTCGTTGCATGTCTTTCTCTACGGAATATAATCATCTCGTTATCCCCACTGTCGACTATATGAAGCGGAAAAAAATGTAACTTTCCAACGCGCTTTTCGTATCGGAATTAATCTTGTCCATCGTATTATCCACAAAACGAGTCTACATAATAATCATGTGAGTTGTGGAGCGTCCCTGTTTAATGACTCGGGAGTCATTCAGTTATCAAACATGTCCCACGGTTTGCTTACAACATGCTGGGAACGTGCAGAGGTGGCGAAGCTCAACGCGACCGAGTGGTACTTCTTCAGCTTCCGCGACCGCAAGTACGCCACCGGTTACCGGACCAACCGCGCGACGATATCAGGGTACTGGAAAGCTACGGGCAAGGACCGCGTGGTACACGACCCGAGCACACAAGAGGTCGTGGGGATGAGAAAGACATTGGTCTTTTACCGGAACAGAGCTCCTAATGGGATCAAAACCGGTTGGATCATGCATGAATTCCGCTTGGAGTCCCCACATATGCCTCCCAAGGTCTCTCTCTCTCTCTCTCTCTCTCTCTCTCTCAGCTATCTTCTTTGAAAAAATAATTAGATGGATGGCGTGAATTACGTTGTAAAGATGCTCGATGTCTACATGTTTTTGGGGTATGTGAGTTCATTAATCACATGACAAATATTTGGATTTTTCATTTTTGGGCCTATTAGACCAGTTTTTAGAAAGTACCGCTTTACCACTCTCAAATCACGTGGAAGTTACTATAAAGAAAAATAGCGAGCTCGTCCGCAATATGAGAGAGAGAGAGAGAGAGAGAGAGAGAGAGAGAGAGAGAGAGAGAGAGGCATTACTTAAAGGAAAGAACAATGATTTGTCAGTTTTCTCATTATTTCCTCAAAGGGAGATGTGTCCAAGCTCATTTAACTTGAGTGTGATGATAGAACTCTCTCAAGCCCCGGATTGCTTTGGAGTCTATCCATTGCATTTTGTTAATGAATCCATTGGCAAATAACTGGCAGGAGGATTGGGTGCTGTGTAGAGTATTCCACAAGAGCAAGGAAGATAACGCCATCAACGCGTTGCTGAGCCCACACTACACGTTCAAGGAAGCAACAGCTGCGTCATCAGTTCCATCAGGGAATTTCAATGCATCCCATTATAATCCCTCCCTGAATCAAGCCTTCTCTTGCGGGATGATGACCTACCCTCAGGTTGCCACGTTGTCCTCGACATCATCATCTCTCCACGGCCCCAAGCCCCACTCCGTGCAGAATCTTCTGCATCAGTCCAAGGGAATAAGCACTAAACTTATGGATGATGGATATGGATTCATGTGGGACATGAACTTCGAAGACAGCAGTTTGGTAGGAGATGCGCTGCCCTCAAACTTGGACGACATGAGCATTGAGATGGATGGTGGCTCGGTTTTCCTCTAGTTAGTGACTGCATCTCAGCACATTCATGCAGTCGTGTATAGAGTCATATGCTGTTGTACATTATGGCTTTTGGGTCGGGCGAGAATTTGGGAAAACTATTGTGCTTAGATCTTTGTAACAAGTTAGCGTCGGGTAGGTTCTGTTTGTTAGTGTTACGGGTACCTGTGCATTATTGTTAAGTAGATAGGCCTAGACGACAGACATGTCATGGGAATTAGCAGACGCAGTTCCCCATCTTTTCCAGTTTAAGTTTGTGAATGACCTGATCTGTTGCTTGACTTCGTCTTAACAGATTACCGATTCTGACTTCGCTTTTGGTGAGCAAGTAGCTAAGCAGCTATGCGTAATATAATGGCAAGAACAAAAAAAGAAGCATCCGCATCTGAGCGTGTTTCCAACATAGAATGTATTATTCTTGCGCTGAATCTCTCTTACAAAAATGGCATGAGCGCTAGCAACGGGGGTTTGCGAGTATTTTATAGTACAGCACACCTAACAAATAACTCAGCTGTTTACAAATACAAATAATCTGATCCGCAGGGGAAGCGCAGCCTGTCTCCTGCTAAAAGAATAGAATTGAATCTAATTAAATAATGCAAATCAGAGGCCTGCGGAGACCAGTCCGTGCAATGTGACAATGCCAATCAGAACATTTTGGTGATCAATGACGGGCAAAAACTGTACAGGTGACGGTGGGGATTCCATCTTCTCCATTGCTTCCACTGCCATTGCATCTGGGCCAATGGTTCTTGGATTCCTGATTCAGCCAAAATAACATCAAGGCCCAGTTGAGAACTTATACACAAAGTCCATGCGCTTGTGCCTAAGTGGCCCAAGAATTGTGTTGAGGATAATTTTTTTCCTCAGGTTCTTTAAAGGATTATGATGGATGAACCCACTCTGTACTACCTGTCCTCCAAATTCGTGGACACAGTGTCTTGAATAGAGAAAGAAAAAAAAATTTAAAAACCATAAAACGAAAAAAACTATTTATCTTGCAATGGATACTTGTAAGCCCAAATGTACTAATTACCAAATCCAAAGAAAACTGAAGTAATCTTTCAGTTAGGGCATTCATAATCTAGATTGTTGTTCGCATACCTGTTGCACATTTCACCCACTGTGAGCTTGAAGATTCCCTCTCCGCTAGATTTCAGAGTGCGTCGGAGATCCCCATCAGTAAAAGTTCCAATCAGGTGGTACCTTTCGTCTATGACAAGAAGGCACCCACATCCTTTACTCGTTAACTCCACAAGCTGATCCATTATCAGATCTCCTTCCTTACAGACAGGTAGTTCATTTTGCTGCTTCATCACATCTTTTACCTGCACCTCAGATGCAAGCAAGCCTCAAAATTATTGACCTAAACGACATGTATTGCAAACTGAAGATATGCTATTGCAGCCGTAGTTAGCAAGCCAAAAGCTCAAGTATTTGTTAGAATTGTCATCCAGATAGCAATGTACTGCAGAAAACAATTTGGTTTGATCTAAACAAGACATTTCGAACTTGTAAGAAATGGATTTGGAGAACAGCGAGAGGAGAGGGAAGGATGTTCGTGCAGCATCTATGATTTCCCTGGTTATAGCAAAACAGTGGACATTGCAATCATTATCGAGCATAATTTGACATTCAGAAACTTGACACAGAAAAAGAAGTTCACCACCACAAGACGATTTTGACCCAGCAAACTGCCATTCAATGTCTATACCTTAAAGACAAAGACCAGTCTAGTAAATTGCACATGTTTGGATACCAAAATCAACCAGATCCAACTCTTTGACCAACAGCATTCGAACATAACATCAACAAGTGCAATGCCCATCAACCCTATCTATTTGCAAATTGACCACTAATTTGAATAATAACCGAGACCACCAAACTTCAATTAAAAGTGGTATCTAGACCTATTAAAAAAGAAAACCCTGTATCTGCCATAGACTGATGCTGAAGGAGAGACACTGTGGATTCTCATTTCTTCCAAATTATCTATCCTATACGACCAAATATCAAGGATTTAAGAACAATCCTCCAACCATAGATCCGTAGACGGGGAACTTTACACATTAAATAATGGCACAGAGGAGCAAAATCTAAGAAATAGGAACTAATGTGAAACTGGCTCATATGACTCGTGCATTATTGGCAGCATCGAATCTCCCCTCCTCCCCCTCCCCTGGGTAAGCCTGAGCAGCATTGGATCAAACACATAAGCCATAAGCCACACTACACCCATCAATAAAAGGATAAGTAGACACTAAATCATGGCAAATGCTTCCAAGACAAAATTCAAGAGCATTACAAACGTAAAAACCATAAGAATGGGAACGAACAAATCAAACAATGGCACTCGATAGCATACGTAATCCGACCACAAGCATATCTAATAAGCAAGAGCCACACCCTTTTTGATCTAGATCCTCATCCAATTCATCACACCAATTCACATAAGCAACGGAAGGCCTTCCGAAATCGAACAAACAAAACCAGACCTTGAAAATGAGAGTCTTGCCGATCCTCCCGGCGGGGTGATTCGCAGCGTAAGCCTCCTTACTCAAATTCCTGGCACCCATCAAGGCGATGGCAACGGTATCCCCAAAAACCATCTGGATCGCGGTCGAGGTGACGGGGGCGAGGTCGAAGGGGCACAGCTCCCTCTCCAGAGGCAAATAGACATTCATGTCGCAGCAACGCTTCAACAAGTTCTCCTCACAGGACGTGACCGAGATCAAGAACGCGCCTTTCGCCCGGGCGCAGGGCACCAGCCGCAGGAGCTCCTCGGTGTTGCCCGATTTGCTGAACAGCACGAGGACGTCCCGATCGGCGAGGATGCCGATGTCGCCGTGGAGGGCGTCGACGGGGGGGAGGAACCCGGACCGGATGCCGAGGGAGACGAGGGTCTGGGAGATCTTGTGGGCGACGAAGCCGGACTTGCCGACGCCGGTGAAGAAGATGGTGCCGCCGCCGCCGTCGGATTTGAGGAGGAGGGTCTGGGTGAAGCGGAGGGTCTGGGGGAGGTCGAGGTTCTGGAAGAAGAAGTTGAGGTGGCTCTGCTGGGATTTGAAGAGATTGAGGAGGGTGGATTCGTCGATGCCGGTGGCGGCGCTCTTTGCTTGATCCGGGAGGTCTACGGAGGACAGAGGAGGGAGAGACCCCATTGTTCTTCCTTCTTCCTCGCGATTTGACACAGAGAGAAAGAGAGAGATCTGAAGATCTCGTGCTTGGATTCGAGGGATGGAAGATGACGACGAGGATCTGGGAAAGTCTGGGAATTGCCGTTAAATTTGGTTTTGATTTCGCGGGACCGATGGCGAGTGTCGGTGCTCTCAATAGTCGAGTCAGTCGCGCCCTGTCAATCAATAAGGACACCCCCGTGGGGTTCGGACCGACCAAACATGTTCCGTCCCGTTTTCTGAGGCTATGATTCTTGCCATTCGCGCTTCGGTAAATCGAGTGATCTCTCCACATTGCCCTGCCGATTCATATACCTTTCCAACGTTTTTCAATGATAGCAAACAAATTTTCCTGCCGGAAAAGAAATTGGTCCATCTAAAATTGGACCGTCAATATTTTCTTACTCGTCGTCCAAGGGGAACATCTCATGCACTTACTGACTAGAACACTTCGTTCACGACTGTGCATGTCTGAATTTTTCTTCCCTTTTCTTCAAATGATCATCAAATAGCAAAGCGAAAGCATACAAGTCGTTTCGATTTCGACAATTGACCCGGCCATCGACTTCCACTCATTTTAAAGCAAGAGTTACGCATCCACAATGTATAATGCTCGTATTTAGACTTTTGAGCGAGATCTTCTAGTCGAGCAGAAAAGTAATTTTTACATATTTCAGGAACAATTATTATTAGCATTTCATGCAACTAGACGAGATCGAGCGATAATTATGGTGTTCCAGCAGCCATCCGGCTCACTGATTGTGTATGCTCTTCTTTATGCGACCAGCTGTCCAGCCCTTTTGAATAAACCATCACATTTGGAGGACCCATCGAAAAAGGACAACATCATGTCGAACGAACTTTCAATGTGTCGGTAGCGAATTGAGATCTCATGTCACGCTAAAAACGGGGTCGCATTGGGCGAAAAGAACCCGCAGTTGAAGGGCCGGTAGAGAAAGACACGAGTGAGAAATACAATGACCGTCTCTTATTCTTTTGTTGTTGTTCTCACCTGGTATACACCTCGGTCGACGACCATGACAAACCGAGGTAAACCAACAGCAAGAACCAGCCATTCAACATATTGTGCGAAGAGGAAGTAGAACCACCCAATAAATGAAGGGGTGATCCTACTACTTAGATGACAGAGTGATCGCCCGTCTGATAAATGAAGAATGCAACAAGGCATGTGAGTTCCCATTTGTTCTAAAAGACAATAACAAGAAACTTCCATTCCCCAGAACTTGTTAAGAGAGAGAAGACAAAACCCGGCAAGTAACCTTAGTCAGCCACTTTTTTCACGCTTTGTGATTCCTCGCCATCTCATCAACATCCAATTCAACTGCCAAGACAGGCAAATCCTTCTGGACGCTGTTATAACTGCGCATGAATAAAACAGAGATCAATCACCAAAACCATACGGACTGCTTAAAGAGATAATTGGTCATGGTCTGGTTTCGTTTCGACACATGAGCTGCATGCAATATCCTGTTTTGAGCGGCTCACCTGTTCAGCACCGGGCCATGATCTACAGCTGATCTTAGGCAATATATGGCCCTTCCAACTACATCGTTCATGAAAACAGGGCCAAATGTTCGACTGTCATTCGCTTCCTGCCACGAAATGAGAGGAAAAGAACCAATCGATAAGTTTCTGAATAGGTCAGGTATGCTGTTTGGGAAGGTGATAAATCAACATATTCAAACTTAGATAATTCAAGTTTTCTTCTGATGTTACTCTAGTCATGTCAGAACAGCCACAGACATTAAGCAGCAACTAAACCATACTATAGCAGTAGGATACCGCCATGAGACAAGTATAACACACGTCGCAAAAGTATATCGACGTGAGCGGTCTCAATGGAGTACCTGATGATCACAGAATGGTCAAACAAGCCATGCGAACAAAGGGCTGTGGCCGTCCTCCTTTTATTGCCATAACAGAAACGGGAGAATATTTTTTCTTCTATGACTATAGCACACTGTTGTGAACCAGAATTATCATGCAGACTCTCCGGTCACGTGCTTTTATATAATTTGCATCTGTCCCAAATTCATATCCATTTTTTATTTGACGTCAGTCTACATATTGCTAATGACCTATTTTAGCACATGCCGCCGCCAAAAGATGCCAGTTTGCAATCTGTTACATATGGTATCCTGATCACGGTCCAAGTTGAGTTACTTTCACTTTGTGATGCAGTATATACACCTATATTGGCAAATACTACACAAATGTACACCTCAGGTATATTAGAATGGTTGTAATTAGTGACATAAGGTATTTTGGAAAATGTAGCAGTACTTCTGCGTTTCTTTTCACATGCCAATAAACGTGCTCAGTCTCTACCAAAAATAAGAACCAAGATCATTCAAAATCATTTTTTTCCCAACAGCTTTGCACCTTATAGTTTACCACTTTAAGACATCAAAAAGTTTCTCATACGGGCACACGTATCCACAGAAAAGAATAAGATGTTAATTCAAGCTATCCAGCTATTTATTTTATTATGGTCCTCACTGAATATTTCCACAGAAGTTGCACACTATATTATACATTCCTATAAGCTTTTTTGAATCAGTATAAGCCACTCTTGGCATCACTACAAGGGTCTCACACAAGCTACTGAATGTTCAGTTTGAGCGCTAGCTACTCAATCCACCTGTAGATGTACAAACCATTCACTGCAGTCCCATCAGCACGAAAAAAATTAGGTAATTCTCCACATAAGGTAGCAAAGGCCCAAGGCATGAGGTGACCAAAGGTTCATTCAAGACCTGGCTTGAACTTGTTACCAAGTGAGAAGCAGGGTGACCCTATACTGCTAGGCTACCATGCTGGGTAGATTTAGGTAAGCTTAGATCTAAGTAGAGAGGTCATATTGAATAAACATTGTCAGTTGATGGACTCAACCTTGATTCAATGACTTCATTATTCACTTCTCAAGAGGAATTTGTAACCTTTTGGTGGCGAATTGTAGAGTAATTAGAATAAAAGACTATTGTGAGACATCAGATATCAAATTGTAGTTAACTTTACGATTTAAGTGTCTTGTGGACTCCTTCAGCCTCAAAGCTATAACTGAAAAATGTTGCAAATACACATCTAAAGAAGAAGAGAGACAGCAGAATGATCAGTTGCAAAAGGGTCAGAAGCCCTTCTTTAGGAGATGAAAAGAATATCAACCCCACTACGCAAGCTATTTACCACAGCAATTGTGGATGACAGAAAACTATGACTCATGTATAGTTCATATTACACTTCTTTTTGCCCACCAACAATAAGAGGACCCATGTTCACAATGTTAAAACCCCTGCAGCTATTTATCCCACAGTTGTGAATGCTGCCTGACTTAGTCTGTTGCATTATGAAACACAATGAATGCTGTCCTTTAAGCCTAGAGGTCCTATGAAGTTAGTCCCACATGTGACTTATCTTCACATCTAAAACTTTTATGCAGCCTGTCCACAGCACTTGCATTTTAAAAGTTAAATTCTGCGGCCAAAGTCCAATCAGACAAGAAATACGCATTCATCACATATTATCAGAAGCAAAATCTGAATTTATATCACTATTCATCTTTGACAATAAGCTTTCAACTTTACTCCTACCACCTGTCCCTAAAAGATATCAATTTGTAAGGTGAGGATCAATAATGCCAGTTAAGTATAGCTTCTCGTCTGAATATTTCTTTGTTAAGTATCTAGGGGAAAACTTTCATGGTTGCATTCATACTTTACATTCATTATACTTGTTTCTCACTATAGCCTGACAGAATGTCCAAATTTTCACTGGAGAGGCAAGTCAACAGAACATGATAAGGAAAATGATTTCAGACAGTTCATTGACTTCTTAACTGAAGAAAAAACATATAAACTGTTGTATAACCACTAACAAGTAAAGTCAAGTAACATTACTACTCATCAATCAACTCACGAAATGAAGGTAGAATATAATTTAGCAGCACATCTACCTTGGGCTTCAGATCTTTGTTATCAGCCAGTACCCAGCATTGACCATTTTCAAGGACAAAAGGCTCATCTTTTGTATCATTAGACACCATTTCACACCCCTCGATGGCAGCCAATCTTCTGACTAAGTAGTTATTCGATTTTGCAGGATCCTTCAAAACTAGAACATCTCCTACAAAAACATGACTGCAGAAGGTGCAGTAAGAATACATGCGGTGAGCATATGCACTTAAGACAATGATTGAGCCCTATTCTCCAAATCTGCCTAACACATCCACCCCAACCTAAGAGAAATATACTGCATCTGAAAAACAAATCATGAGCTCTAGTCAAGGATGGTTGACAAAAAGTAGAAATTGTTACAATACTAGCTCTGAAATTCAGATTATGACACCATGATTATAATTTTCCAAGATTATTCAACCTATTCAGCCACTGCAGGATCTCAAATCATGGACCTAATCGAATGTGTTTATCTGTTGGGTCAATACTTCTCAATACATGATCAGATAAAAGCTGCTCGCTAATGATCTTACCATTCAAAAAATTAAAAAGCAGTGCTGGGAGGGGAGATGATTGGCAAACATATGCTTTCAGAGATTTTTACCTCTTTATGCAAAGGTACACACACCAAATCATAGATCTCCACTAAAAGTAGCAAACTCTGGAAAATTGCGTTTCAATAGGTCTAAGTTTAGCTTTCCACAGTACATGTGTGCATGTGCGTGAGAGTACATAGAGACAGATTATGAAAAGGAGAGTATGCAAAAGACGTTCAAGTGGCACGGTAGAAGTTAATCTTACACAGTGAAGGCAACCCAAATGCATGACAGCCAAAAATTTTCAGAATGATACTTCTTTAAATGTAATCAAGCTCAAAGAACAAAAACTGAGGGCTCGCGTGAAACTGAAACTGAGAACATTGGTGGTCTATATAAGTAACCAGGCATTTAGTGTGAAAGACAAACAATTAGATCCTCAAGATGATTATATCTTTCGAAAGTTAAAAGAAGAACGTCAAGAAATATACTTCTGCTAAAGAAAAATGACAAGTTCCAACAATGTGGAATTGCTGAGTAACTGTAGCAGCGAATGAACATGCATTCAATAATTACTCTTTGAGTGAGGTACGAGCTATCTATTAAACAACTCCTACCATAATAGCTCTGGGCCTCAAACATGCATACAGATTTGGGATTGATGTGTGCAAAAACTATCAGCTCAAGCAAAAAGCTCCTATTATTCCTAATCGCACTAAATTACTTCATCACTTAATTATCTATTAAATGAGCACCAGCCATCTTGGTAGTTAAAAAAGCTAAAGCATGCAACTTTTCTTGAGGACAAGTGCCTGTCAGGCATATTGGACTGTTCAACAAATATTTGCTTATGCTAGCATAACCATGTAGTAGAGAATGGATAAAGTATGTTCTAAAGCTATAAACTAGAGATTATCTTGGCTGTATCCATAAAGTTATGATTTCTTACATAGTTTTGAGTACTTCCATTAGCTAGACCCAATATACTGCCATTTAGTTTCTAGTGTGATACCTAAAGAGACTTAAACACACATTCTCTCTCATTGTCGTCTGCTCTGTTATCTAGTCTTGTTTTCTTACCTTAAAGCCTAACCATCCACTAAGTTGAAGTTATTTAGATTTGGTTTCACAAAATGAATATATTGCTAGTAAATATTTGGTTTGGCTGACAAAAGATATTCAAAGAAACGAAACCATGCACAGCGTGAGGTTCATGTGTTCAAGAAGGTCCGGAAATACTACACAGTAAGTTTCACATTCCAAATATTGGGAAGTAATGTTGAGAAAAAAATTACAGATGGGGAAAGCCTATCCCTGTGGGAGAGGAAAAAACAGTCCCATCAGGTCAACAAACAATGGCCACTCAGTCCAACAAACATTGGAAGTGTTACTAAATAATCATTTTCCCCCTTATATGTTCCCCTTTGCAGAGATTTCCTGCTAACGTGTACATAGGAGTAAAGAGAGTTATAGCAACTCTGGTGTAACTGTACTAGCCTCAATCAGCAACTAGGCAACTTAGAGAAGGGGGGATGAGAGGATTTTTTTTAAAATCAAAACAGTAAAGTGTACTTACGTTGGATCTGCATGTGGAATTTTCCGGACAAGAAGAGTTCCTGCAAGCACTTCTGCATAAGCCATTTCCTCTCCTTTAAGCCAGTGCAAGTATGTCAATCTTCCTTGAAATAGATGTCTCCACATAGCATCTCCTACTTGTCCATCAGTAATTAGGCCACCTTTATAGCTCTGCACACACTCAAAAGGTGAATTCAGCTAAAACTCACTCCCTAGACGTAGGATGAAGCATCAAAGAAAAAATTAGGCATCAGTTACAAGTTTCACTGTCTTCTTTGTCTCCACTATCATATGTCTAGGATGCTTCCTTCCACTGATATAAACTCCCATGGAATGATTCGCGTACACAAATTGTCAGATTTTTATATATCGCCAAAAGGCATATCAAGATTTTTTAGGTGCTTCTTTAAAGTTTAAGGCAAGCCCTCAATATGCACCAACACATGAACTTCGCATGGAAGAATATTCATTTTAAAAAACAATAATCATATGAATATTTTACTCATGTAAGAGGAATTGTTACGCCACATAACTTTCAACATGTAATTGCTGAGTAAATTGTTCACGAAAGCACATTCAGCGACACTAATTGTCCCATGTATGGACTAAATCATATCAGTAGATCTCCACAAATGACAGGGTGGAACAGGAGCTTAATAGCAAATTGAAGGGGGTGGGATAGAGCCCACAATCACTTTTAGATTTTAATATCTAAAAGTCAAAATTCTAGAATTGAACAAAAAGTCACAAACAAATTTATGGGGGAACTTGATAGAACCTACATTCACTATAATGTCAGGATACATATGTCATTTCCTAACTGACCATTCTCAACACAAGACTACTAGGTCAATGCAATACAATTTTAAGAGAAATGATGACTATTCTTAATTCTAATGGTACTATAATATCACGTCAGATCCACATGATCACAATTAAACTGGTTCATAGTATATGTTATGTTTTACAGCCTTCAGGGCAACTGTCGCCTAATGCTGAATGTGAAGTGGCTAGCAGGTCTTGGCTGGCCTTGAGATCCATCTGACTGCAGAGGTTCAGCGGTCCAGTGAACAAGAACATGCAAACCAAAGTAAAGGCTGACTGCCTTGGTCCATTTCCTCAATAATGTCGACAGACTCAGGGTGAAAAAAATTGTTAATAGGTGAGAAGGGATGCTTTTCACGACATTCAACGTTTCATGAAGCTCCTTATATCAGAAAAGGCTAGACTTTGCCTGTCAGTTTGTGTTTCTATATAGACACGGACTGGCAACCTCTCAACTACTTTAAGAAGGTTTCTTTTTATCACTGACGGATTTAACCGAAATATGATGAAGAGTGGAACAACCAATCAAAACATAGAATTATATGTTCTAGTATTAATATACACCTCCTCTTAAGCTGAAGTTCATTCAACTCGCACAACGATTCTGAAAATTTTCATAACTTTCCATAGCTCAGAGAACAGAATCCAACCATATCTTAAACACCAGAAATCACCATAAAGCCAACCATATACACCCAGGCCAGCACTAAAGCAAACCCTATTTTCAATTAATAAAAAAGAAAGGTAATTACCCAACAAAGAAATAATGCAATAGCATAACCAGCTAAGAGATTGAACCATGAGATGAAAAAAGGAGCCAAAAAAACCAAACTTTCATCTGGAACAACACATTCTACGTACCTACCAATCATCCCAACCGATAAGTGTATCAATCAGGCCACAAAACCCAAACCATCGCTTCAAAATACAACAATCTCAACGAAATGAGGTGCTCCAGTATTAACTACAAAAGCAATTCCGGGAAACCAAAGGCACGAATAGGAGACCGAAAGCGCCCATAACGCGCCATTAGAAAGCACGAATGACATTGAAGCAAACCAGTCACCAATCAGAAGGGGCAGAATCGTGCGCACGGTGATCCCAACAACAAGAAAAAAGAAGGAGAAACGAGCGAGACCTTCCAACTGAGATATGCGGAGTACTCGAGCTTGTGGTAGAGGTAACGGACCCACGTCGAGATAGCCACCATTTTTGTTGGCGAGTGGTGGTCTGATCCCCCTCCGCCACTTCTTCGATGTACACGTCGTCTCCAGTTGCCGACGATTCCTTCGGCCTTTGCCCTCTTTCTCTCTGTCTCTCTGCCTCTCTCTTTCTGGTCTTCTTTTTTCTCGAGAAAAATCGCAGGAAAGGGAAAATCGGTGATTTCCAAGAGCAGAGGCCCGTCTTGCGAAGATTTTTAGCTGTATTTTCCGTAAAGAACTCCGAGAACTTCGTTAAATAATTGGATTTCTGGCCCCTGATGAATTTTCAATCGAGCCCCTCGTAGAATAATTGTTGCGAGTTCTCGCCCTCCAAGATAATTTCAAGTTCGCCCCAAATTTATCATTGAGCAAACTTAAATCTTATTTTTTTCCTACTTCAAGCCTCCGTTTGTTTCGAAATTTTTTTTTAACATTTCTTAAGTATTTTCAATCGTTGGAACAGAAAGTTTTATTTTTCTTTTCCTAAATAGACATGCACTGTATGAGGCTTATGACTTGGATACGAGTAAGTTGGGAAATCAAACACAAACACTCGGTGTCCATAAAGACTTAGTCTACAAACTCAATGCTCACTCCAGGGTTCTCGACGCTCGGGCCTTGGTTCATGGAGGCCGCACCTAGGTTCACATAAGCCAGACTTGCAACTATCAAAGCCAGCCTCGAGTCCATCGAGGCCTAGCCAAGGACCCTAGTGTCCATGTCCAAGCCCAGTCCATCAAGGTTCAACTTAATTGATTTTCATGCCCTGATTCCTAGCGCCATGCTTCAAGTTCATTAAGACTAAGCCCAAATATATAGAAGCCAAGCATTGATCCACAAAAGCCGAGCCTAGATCTCTAATGCTTGAGTTGGGTACTTCAAGGCTAGCCTAGGTCCACAGAGTTTGGCCATGTCCATTGAGGCCACAATGCGGATTCAAGAGTGTTCCATGATCAAGATCAATGGTCCTAAGCTAGGCTTTTGTCAACCCAAGCCCAAACTAAAGACCTAAACACAAGCCCTGCCTTTGTAAGCCCAAGTCCGGCATTGTTGGAACTAGGGCTGAGCATTGAATATCTAGGCACAAGCACTAAATTCTTCAGCTAGGCCTCAATGGAATTGTGCTCAACCTCAATTGACTTGGCCCAACCTCCATAAACCAAGCTTCTACCTTAAAGTGCTTGGGCTTAGGTATGAGGGACTCACGCATTGACAATGGAACCTCAGGTCTAGGTGCCCAACCCTACCATGGCCTTGATGGACTTAGGGGTGGGTACTAGAGAGTAAAACATAGGCGTTGGGTCCTAAGGCCTAACCTCACTAACGATGAGTGCTAGGGAGCCGACCATAGGCACTAGAGTCCCAAGCTTTATCTCGATAGACCCACACATAGGCACTAGAAACTAGGGCAAGGGCACTGCGATCTTCAGCATGATCTCAATGGACTCAAGCTCGGTGGTAGGGACTTGGCCATTAGATGATTCAAGCTTAGGTGCCACAAGCCAAGCATTGGGACCAAGGTTTTAAGAATGGGCACCAAGGCCCTATGCCCATTTCATGTGGATATTGGCCATTAGGGTCTCAAGCCCTACCTCTATGGACTCAACCTAGACATCGGGGGACTGTGTACATGCATCGGGGTCTTGGGCCCCACCTCTTTGGACTCGGCCTCATTGTAAAGGACCTAGAAACGAACATTTGAGTTCCCACATCATTTTTAAGCACATAGTCTCTAGTCTGAGTGTCGATGTTTTGTCAAATTGGGGGGGAAATGGTTTTTCTTGATTTTTTAGATAGGAAATCATCAATGGTAAATCTAAGTATAGGTTTTTCATTGGCTAGGAAAAGATATTCTGTTCACTCATTTGTTTTTTTTTTATCCAAATGTTGGAAAAAGAGGACCATATTCTTCCAAATTTTTTTTGTAAAACAAACAAAATTTAATTTTAAAAAATGATTACATTTTCATAGTTTTACCCTAAACAAATCCAATCTATAAAACATTTCTACTTCCAATTCTACCATCAACACATTAAAGAATCGTTTCATTTTAGTTTTTAATTGCATATTAGAGACGCCTATTCTAACTAAACCAATAGACTTCCAAAAAATTCAGTAATAACTAATAAAAAAATTAACTACTAACATAGTCCATGTAAATTAAATTGTCATAGTTTATTGCCGAAAGATATTACATATTTTTTGTAATAAAAAAGGCGGTTTAATTAAAGTGTGAACCCATCTAGCTATTATTATTCCGTAAACAGAATTAATCTAACCCAGCAGATAAAGTACATTCCATAGTCCGTTTTAGGGATTGGTGACTTACCCATTCAGTGACTTTGGCACTGGACGTTCCCAAAATGGGTACTATCGCATCGGGTGAATTCAATACTAGACGCCTGTTGGCATTCCAGCCTTCCTTCTCCTTTCAGGGCCTATCCGAAAGAGAATACAGTACTTCTTGGTCGTGAATATCTGAATAGTACGAACCGTTCCGTGGATATCTTTGCTTCGGAACAAAACAATTAGAATTAGGCTCGGTCAACTGTGCTCTGGAACTCCAACACTTCGGTTGAAGAAAAAAGGTTAAATCTTGTGAAACCGTAGCGTAGGCGAAACCTGGCAGACCGCCCAGAGTTTGACCTGCTGTGGGAAGGAAGGATGTTAGAGTTGAGTCGTCTTCACTAATTCTATATCAAACAATAACTCATAAAAAAAACCTGAATTAAGCACCAAAATGAGATGTTGTAAAAATTCTACAATAAATAACATAACCGAATTAGTTTTAGTTTATAGCTAAGTTTCAGTTTGATTGTATGTTCAAATAAAAATTTTCGTGAAACATTACCCACGACTTCTTTCTCTCCTTATGTTTCATTGATGTAATTCACTTCAGATACAATGATTCCAATATTGAAGGAGACTATTCTAGCAAATTTAGGATCTTACGCTTTTATCACGAGAGATGACTCTTTAGGTGGATTTTGTAGAGGTGAATTAATAAGTTTAAACACTCATGGAAGTTAGGCGGCTCAAATTGTAGGGGTGTGAGTCAATCCGGTCCAACCAGGGAACCAAATTAGAGTGGACCGGACTAAATTGGGCTATTATGGATGGTTTTCGGATTCATATCAGTGCAATTTCAGGTTACATATAAAGAACCAAACCAATCGGACTAGACTAACGAACGGGTCGTGTTACTTAATTTTTTAAATATTTTATTCTAAAATAAACTATAAATTTTATAAATGTACATTTCAATTCTTGCTAAATAGAATAATGATTTGCACATATATATATAATTATTGTTTAACACGTTGCTATGATGCCAAATAATAAAGTAATGACTACAAAATCCAAAGAAAAGCTAGCCAATGGTCAATTAACGCTGCATCCCCCTATCACGTAAACATTTATCGAACGGAATAATTGAAAATAATGCCTTTTTTCTTCCTTTGAAACTCTTACTTGCAAGGAATAAGAAGAAAAAAGGAGAAAGAAACCATCGATTCCAGGACCAACTCTAGAACCGGCTTGAATCAATTGGCTCGTATCTGATTCTCGTTGATTTTAGGTTTCAATACTAGAACTTACTCATCTTAAAATTGATCATTTCTATCAAAATTAGGCCTAGCCTCTATTACCAACTTATCTTTTTTATAACCATAAAACATATCAAGAAATAATATGTTAATGATTGAAGCTTAAAATAGGTTCAAAAGACATAAAGTCAATATGATGAAATCTATACTATTTTTTGTGTGTCGTGTAACTTAGGGATCACTTTGTTTTACTAAAAATTGTTTGATAAAGGAAGATAGAAAAAGTAATTTCTTCATGTCAAGAAAATAGCTTTCCCTCCATCGAAGCTTGTTATGTTTTATACATGATTTAATTTTTGATCGTTCAAATTTTGAAGAGTTGGGAAATAAAAATAATTTTTGTTCAAACTAATGGATCTTCTGAAATAAAGCGTGCAACAAAAAATGTTTCATTACCATACTCTACTGAGGTAAAAATTGATCACATTCTGCATAGTAGCCATTGATCGTCGCGCTATGTTTTTATTTGATCATGGATCAGAATAGTCTAAATTTTTAGATGCGGAACGTACAAATGACCCTAACTAGCAAACCTTGATGTTATTTACTCCCCCGACTCAGTCTCTCACCTATGCAACGGTGGCCGCCTCCGGAGCTCAACGACCCCTGCCACCACACCGCCACCACCCCAGAAGACCAACCACCGCTCTCGGCGGCTAATCTTGGGTCCAACGCCCCCAAAAAACCACTGCCTCGATATGTTGCGCGATGTTTGAGCTCCGCAAGCTCGACATCACGTGCCTCTCTAGAGGCAGTGACGAGCCGGGAGGCAGTGACGAGCGGGGGGGGGGGGGTCCTGGGGCTGGTTGCGGCGGACCAGACCCACGTTGCTGGCGTCGCCACCTCACCGTTCGACGGATCAAAGCGCGCGCCCAGTTGCAAAGGTGTAGATCCTCGTGGAAGATGAGCTCAGTCTGCAGCCGGCTCATCTGATCGGGCCCTCCGCTGACTGAATCGTGCCAGTCAGTGGCAGAAAAAAGTAATCAAAAGGGCGGGACAAGTCACGTGACCACGACTGGGCTTTCCCACGTGGCCCAAGGGGACATCACGTGATATCGCGTGACACTACCATGCCGGGTTAAAACTGTAAATTCGAACGCTCGATTCAATTTACAGCCGACCACTCTGGGCATTCGAGTGAAGATCCATTGATGTCGCTTTTACATAGAGAAGAAAAAAAAGAAAAAGGATTTGTCAATTACAAGCTTCATTGGCGACGGCGAACTGGTCGGCCTGAGCGGCGGCGGCTCGCGGCGAGGCCAAGGCCTGGATGAGCAGAGTCTTCACTTCCCACGCCGAGTAGGCGAAGCCTCTCCGGGCGTACGAGTTGAGAAGGGCCGCGCTCGCCTGCTTCACCAGCCTGCCGTACGCGTCCCCCCCGCCGACGACGCCGGCCGTCGATTCCCACACCGTGAGACCGCCGCCGTAGCTCTCGGCTATCGCCCTCGACCCGAACGCACTCGACACCGTCGATTTCTTCGGCACCATCCTCGGCCACTTCTCTCGTCCACTGCTCCAGTACCTGCGCAAAGACGAAAAAAAAAAACAAGAAAAGAAAGGAAACAGCAAACCCGAGTCAGCTACAGGAGGCAGCAAGTCGACTCGGCCCGACTCAGTCACAGAGAGAGAGAGAGAGAGAGAGAGAGAGAGAGAGAGAGAGAGAGAGAGAGAGAGAGAGAGAGAGAGATGGCGTTACTGAGGAGTGCATCGTCCTCTGGTGCGGGTGTAGAAAAATCCCAGTTTTCGCCCGCGAGAGGGTGGTGGTGTGGCGGAAGATAAGGCGGTGCGGGAGAGAACGAAGAGGAGTGTGAGCGCCACCGCGAAGGCCCGACCAACTAGAGAACGAGCCATTCCCATGTTCTGTGATCTGTCTTCTTGCTGCAGAGAAGGGGAACTGAGTGCGAATGTTGGTGTTTTCAGCCTCTCATCTCGTCTTCTCTGTCGGTTTCTCCCATTGGGGATCTGAGTGAGAACGAGAGAGAGAGAGAGAGAGATCTCAAAGTCAGGTCTCCTCGGTTTTTCCTCGAGAGACGAGACAGCCTGCGATGTCCTTTCCTCTTACCCCATTTTGAAATTGGGGAACAGACGGCACCAACGTTTCACGCAACAAGACAGTCGATTGGACTGAATTACCCCCGCCTTCCCCTTCGCATTTACGATTAACTACCCCCGATTTCCTTCTTTCTGGTAGAAACTCCTGTAAAAACTTTCATCTTTAAACCATAAGACGTGCCAAGTAAATGGCATTCATGAAATTTTCTGGCATTTAGCTACGAAGCAATAATTGTAAAATCATATTTTATAATATTCCGCTTTATTTGAAGTTCGATTAACTAAGCATATACAAAATGAACGCCGGACTATGCTTAGCAAAGTGAAGTCAGAAGATAGAGTGTGCAACGACTTCATTGGGCCATCCTCGATGCTCGATGAGTCGGTCAATCACATACTCAAGGAAAGGTATAAATCATTCCATTTGCACTCATCTCATGTTTATTATCACAGAGTTTGACAAGTATTCCGTGTCATTCTTTCCTTTCACAAGTTGGAAGGGAAATAAAGTGAGTGGGTTTTACTTAGGGGCTGTTTGGCAACCATTTTCGTCTTTGATTTCTCGTCCCCGGACGAGTTTTAGACGAGAAATCTGTTTGGTAAATTCACATTCTCATTCTATTCTCGGGATGAAAAAATAGCTAGGGATGGGTTTGGAACGAGAAATGAGAACTGATTTTTTTTTTGTTCTATATTTCTCGGACAAGAATCAACATTTCCAAAAAGAGAACCGATTCCCTCACGAAAGGAAGAGCACAAGACCGAAGGAAGAGTAGAAAAGAAACCCACAATCTCAATCTGCTCCATCTCTACTCGCTCCTTATTCGCTCGCACGACCTCTGCAAGGCCATACGCACAGCCTGCCGAAACCGAAGCCATCTTTGCCTCTGACCGGTTGGTTCGATTCTCTGAATGCCAAGTTCTATCTTTCTTTCGACGCCACTCACATCACAGAGTAACCAATTATCCCTTGTCGTTTGCGTTATCTTTGTTTCTCCCTACAAATCCTTCACCTTCCTGAGGGTTTTTCAAGTCGGTCCTCTTCAATTTCATTTTTTTTTGTTCACCTTTTAATGTATTGGGTTCTTGACGACGGTCTCAATCGTTTGAATGTTAGGTTATCCATTTTTTTCACCGCCCTTTATTTTATCTTGTGTTCGTTGAGATACGAGATTGTTTAGCTGATGGGGATTGAGATTTGGAGTTGGTGGAGTTGCTCTTTGGTGCCGAGGAGGTTGGAGGAGATATAGACTTATTCTGTGTCTAGTAAGCTTGGTTCGTGCATTTTTCAGAGTGGACCATCGAAGCGTCTTCTAGGGATGTGGAATTCTTTTGGGTAGATCACTTGCGATGTAGGTAGTCCTGTTTTTTAGTACTTACCATAAATTTGCTTGTCGAGTGAGTTCGTTTCCTTCTCTTTTGTTTTTCCGGAAAGAGACTAGAGCTTTCGTTTTCTTCTCCTTTACTGGGGATCGAGAAACTTGGAGTTTTATTGGGCTCAATTGGTCTCTCCTTAAACTCGGGTTGCAAAAGCTTCTCAATGCTTGTATTAGGGCTAAGTTTGTGTTGGTGCTGGTTGATTGTGTTTGCTGACTGAGCTCATTGTGCTATAAATTTCTGGATTATGAGTGCTCGATGAAAGGTTCTTCGCTTTTCTGCTCTATCTTGCATATGGTTGTCTTTGGTGCATGAACTGATAACCTGAGTTGTTAAGAAGTTCAAGTAATCCGCTAAATCAAGAGATATTTAATGGTTTATCACGAATAAGACCTCCATGCTACGCACTCTCAATCAAGTAATGTTTTGTTTCATTATGTTTCTGTCTTCCTTGATCTTTAGATTAGTCGTCTTGTTCGTACACTCATAGTTGCCTGCATGAATGTCCAGGTAAAAATGAGATAGTGGTGGATTGCACGACAGCTTGTTTGTTGTTTGTCTGAATGTGCTGCCATTTATTTTCACACTTTTACAGTCTTGTTACACATCATTGTGCTTGCTTGGTCTTTGTTTGACTTGGGCAGTTTCTTTCTAAATGAAATTCACTTCTTAGTGGCTTACATAGGCATAATGGTCCATCATATTTCCATGGACTTTATACTTTTATTTATCATTTGAGAGTGTGCTTCTTTGTAATTGACCCTCTTGAGCAAAGATGTTGAGATTGAATGGAACTCTGAAATTGTTTGTTGTAACGGCGGAGAAGTTACTCAGACGGGCAAGGTGTGGAGATACGCATTTGGGACGTTAAATGTGTTTAGATTGGATACCACGTGATTATCATGTAGCATGGGTTATGGACTGTGTATTAGTTGCTAGTTACTTGTCTATATTGAGAAATGACTTATTGTGCACATGTGTGCAATCTTCCTCGAGATGGATTGTTCAGTCATTCTTCAATTTGTGTAGTCATCACATTAATATTTCTTTTCCCACTTATTGTCAGTGTCGCGATCTCCTCGAAAGTGCACCACTTAGGGTTAGGCTAGTATACTGCTAAGTCTAGCCTAGCTCGAGCTCTCCCAAGCTTATACCAATTCACGACTTATGTTTCAATTCTTAACATGCAAAATTTATTTCAATTGGAGTTGCCATTAATCTATTTATGATGGGTCAATTAGAAATCCATGTAAAATACTGGGAGTAGTATTTTACCCCTACGAACCGGAGATTTTGAAGTCGGGGACTTGAGAATCAATTTCTTTTATTTTCAGAAAATATTTTGTAGGCAGCTTGAATTGATTTTAACTTTATTCCCTAACATGCATGGTGATCACGCGGGTGCGCAAATAATTCTTTAAATGCTTAATAAAATAAAATAATAAGCAAAGCAATAAACAAAGATGAAGCAAATCAACAAAAAGATCTATTTTTTGGGTTTTTTTTTAAAGTGTATGTAATGCATGTAATGGAAAACTAATCCTATATGCAACTATCTTAATGCAATTCTAAATTAATGAAACTAATTATCTATAGTTAAATAACATCTAATTTAAACTAGGAACTAAACTACGTTAATCCCTAATTTAAACTAAAATTTTATCTTAATTATGGATAATATTCTGAAATGCAAAAAACTAATTTAATATGTGATGCATGGAAAATCTAACTCTAAATGTGACATGACCTAACATACTTTGAAATATGCAAATCCTAAGTTAACCTAACTTACGTGACATGCTAATTAACTAAAGTAATTAAATGACATGAAAAAGGTATTTTTAAGCATTTTCTTATTTATTAAATGAAAATTCGAAATTAATTAAACTAATAAAATATGAAAACCGAATCTAACATGATTCCTAAGTTTCTAAATGTAATGATATGAAATCTAATGCAATCTCATGAGATTTGATACACCTAATCTAAACGACAAATAAAACCTAATGATGCAAACTAATATGGAAAGGCATGCATGTGATTTTTTAATATTTTTATTGAATTTTGAAAATAAATCATAAGGACCTAATTTTGGCTTGCAACAATACCTAACAATGCAATCTAATCATGTAATGTGATGCTATCTAATGTGAATCTAACCTAGTATATTATGCGATCCTAAGTTAAATAACTAAACGTGACAAGTGATTTAACTAAACTATTTGAAAATATGCAATTATCTAAATGATATACGAATGACATTTTTTTTGATATTTTTCCATTTATTAACAAAAACTCGAAATTAAATAAATGCCTTAATTGAACCTGCGACTAACTTAATGCAAGAACAGTTAAAACTAAATGATCTAATATGAATATAAATTCTAACCTAATATGACATGCATTGAATAATCCTAAACTTCTATATGATTTATTCTAACACGATATGAAGCTTTTATAACATAAACATGCAATTTCTAGAGTACGTGGCATGAGATATATGCGTCTAATCTCTATATGACACACTTTCTAACGCGGACATGACACAACCTATATGAAATGCATGATCTTTATATTTTCCAGAAAAATTCGAAATTAAAAATAATATCCTAAATCAAATATGTGATCCTAAGAAAAACTATTGAATACTATTTTTATGTTTTCAAATTTTAAAAAAAAGGATCTTAAACAAAATAAAATTCACGCAAAAGACTCGAAGAGATTGCGATATCCGAAAAAATAATCCATCATCTCGCGTCATAAATTAACGGATATCGCAACCCTCAAATAACCGTAATCCAAAAGAAAACTTACCCAACTAGATTTCAAACAATCTAAAGAATTTAAAATAATTAAGCAAAATAGTCCGTCATCTCACAGACCAAATTGATAATTATTTTAAATTTCAAATAATGAAACCCTACTGAGTATGCCTAAAAAACAAATAAAAATACACGTTAGTCCGAATTAAAAAGACGATATCAAATTCAAAGTTGGAATAGATGCTTACCTAATTTGTGGACCGCTTTTGAATTTGAATTGGAAGAAAGTGGATCTCGACTGCGGCTACCGTGGTAATTCCTGGATGTTGGTGGCAATATTGGGGCTTCCACCGTTGATGATTTGTTGCAAACTTTGGAAGCAACCTATTGGCTTCCAAATTGGAACTCTCGGCTTTTGTTCTTCAATAGTAGACTCCTGACAAAGAGTGCTTGCGGCTACGTGGCTTGATGAAGGACACCACAGTGGGACAAGTTGTGATGATGGAAGGAAAGATTCTCGTGTAGTCAACGAGAATGCAAGGATGACAACCAGAGAGCAAGTTTTCCTATTGTTGAACACGTGAAAACATGTGTTGAAAAGTAAATCCCTCCTGGAATCATACTGACGATGTAACTCAAAGTGGCTAAGAAAAATTGTGAAGCTTTTTGGTGCTTCATTTGTAGCGTCTTCCCCTCTTTGACTTTTCAGCAACCCATACTCTCTTTTTCTCTCTTTTCGTGAAAGACCTTTGTTCTCTCATGTATGACTCTCTTGTTTGATTTTTTACTACCTTTCTCGTGCCACTCCCTCAAAAAGAACTCCCATGAGAGAAAACTCTAAAAGAATAAATTGCAAAAAGAAGAGTGCCCCAGAAGAACTTTGACCTGCAAGAGTTCCCCCCAAAAAGAAGATAAACTTTTTTCATGCACCACACTATACCACGCTCACTTTTGTGCTAAAGCCCCCCTTTTTTGACTTTTCAACTCTCTCTCACCTTCCCCACACTCTCTTTTCTCTCTTTTGTTTCTGATGCATACACGATTTTTTTCAGCCCCCTCCTTTTGAACGCCACCCCCTTCTATTTATAAAGACTTAGAGATAATAACCCAAAATCTTTAAAATTAGAAATAAGACGATTCCAAAATTTGATTCCCGAGAGAATATATATCCGTCTGTTATCCGCAACACAACCACCTGTCGATTTTGAAATTTTATTATCCGCAGCACAACCACCTGTCGATTTTGAAATTGTATTATTCGTAGCATAATCACTTATCTTCTAGAAGCTCTTTCGATCACATGTGTGGTGACACGTGATAAGACTATGTTAAGACCATGCGATGCACATGTTTTTTTATTTTTTTTATTTAGGGTTCGGACTAAATTCCTAATTTTCTTATGCACTTAATTTAGGCCAAAATTTAGGTGTCAATAGCTGAAAATTATTTCCTTTAACGGCATATATTGTTCAAAAGATATGCCGTCTCTGTTTCGGGTTCTCTGGTGCGTATGTAGCCATCCCACCATGGATGACAACTTTGTTGTTTACATTTACCATTGCATTCACTTCTCTTGCACAAATTACTTGAGGCAGGATCAATGCAAGTTCGAGACTCCTTTTCGCTATATGCTGCTTCTTTTTAGTCTTGTTATCCTCCTTCCTCGTTGTAACCCAAGGAATATCTATGAATTTGTTAAACTTGCACCAGTGGCTCATGAACTCGGTCTGTGGATTTTTTCAAATGAGTGTCTGCGGTGGAAACATTTCATTGATAATATTCTACTTCTCCTTTTTGCCATTATCTTTCTTTTTGGACCTTCCCTATTTCACTTATTTCCCATTACATTCAAGCTTCACCTTTCTTCTTCTTCTTCTTCTTCTTTTCTTCAGTTTACTGTGGAATAACTATCTCTGTTTTTACACCCGAGATCAGTTGTTACAGTTCAGAAAGGTAGTGATCTATCTTTCCTACATAACTATGTGTTTCGCTATGTTAAATTCATCTTAGCAGCATCGTGTATTTTATATTATAGTTATGCTATGATTTAAATTGGTTTTTCCATTTAATATGCATTTTGGTAGAATATTATGACTATGTTGTGATTTAAATTGTTTTTTTTCCCATGTAATTCCTACGTGATTATATTATGATGTATACAAGTGAGTAAATGACATCCCAAAAAGAGACGGAGGCATTCAATGCAAAATAGAGTGAGCTTTCAACCACCCTGTTTGTAAGTATTTTGGTAGAAGAGGTGAAGAAGAGAAATCCCACCACTTGTACATTTAACAAAGCAAGGTGGAATTCACTAAGCAGTCTGGGTTCTAATATATCTTAGTACAGTTGAAGAACAAGACAAACAAACTGAGAAGACAATATGCTAGTCTCAAGAAACTTATTTCACAATCCGGATTTGGCTGGAATCATGTGAATAAAGCAGTCGTTGTCGATGATTCAAGTATATGGGAACCACACATCAATGTATCATTTAACTTTTTTCTCATTTTAAGATCATTGAAGAGGTTTGAATATATTGCTGACATATATCAGAATAATAAGGAGTTGGCAAAATTCAAGAAGGATAGGTTTCCTCAGTATCCTGATCTGTGCATTGTATTTGGGGATACATATGCTACTGGAGAGTATGCGATTGGAAATGCCGAAGAATTTATAGTGTCAGATGAAGATGACAGTGCTTTTCCTGATGGAGGGAATCCAAATAACTTTACTGAGCATCACTTTGATGAAGAAGTATTCACTAATAAAAATACTGCACCTGAGGTTCATAACAAACACAACTTGGATAGAACTCCAAATACCAAAAAAAGAAGAAAGAATAACTCAGTTGAATTTTCCAATGCATGCAAAGCCTTTGAAAGGATGATCAAATCTAAGGAAAGTCAATCCTCTACAACTTCACAAGTCACAAAAGCACCTGAGGATCCATTTTCTATTGTTACTGTGATGGATGTCCCGAATGCCATGCTTGAGTCGGAGAAAATTCTTTATAACAAAGCTGCGGAACGAGCTTGTACCGATGCTGGATGGAGAGTGGCTTTCATCAAAGCCACAATTGATAGGAGAGTTGGACTTATCCAACATCTTCAGTAGATGTTGGGAAATGTATTGTTGCTTGTGTGAGATTTTTAAATTTGGTTTGACTATGTTGTTGGATTATGTACTGTTTTTATATTTGACTTGCTTTCAACTTTATACTATATATTATTAGTTGAGTCTATTGAAGTAACTTGGTGATATGGTATTGATGAGTTATGTGATATTTTTATATTTGGTTTGTTGTCACTCTATTGCTTATGTTATTAGGTGTTACTCACTTTGGATGTAGAAGTCATTCATTGATGTTCTTGTATTTGTTTGATGGCATATGTACCATGGAAGAACCATCAAATAGTGTATCTAGCAAGCATGTATCGCCAATTCAACATGATTTCGATGAGTGCGAGGAAGAGATAGTTGCCTCATTTTTATTTATTGCTATGTTGTAAAAGTCCTTACATACAATAGAGCCTATAGGAATAATAAATTGTCAGGACCTGAATAGATAATGGAGATTATTCATGGATATTCAAATAGAATATATGAAGCTTTCAGGATGGAGAGACATGAACCTATGTCAAATAATGAAGGTTAGAGGTTGGTTAAAAGATAGTCGGTATTGTTAGGATAGATGAATAAGTTGGGATATTTTTATCCTTAGTCGGTCACAAAAGTTCCATCAGAACTTTAAGTGAGAGATTCCAGCGTTCAGGAGAAACAATCAGCAAGTATTTCATTATAGTGTTGAAAGCAACTCTAAAACTGTCAAAAGAGGTTATCAAAACACCTTCTTTTGATGTTGTCCCGGATGAGATTCTTGTGAATCTTAACCATAGACGTTACTTCAAGGTATAATTTTAATATCGCATTTACATCATCAAATGCATATCACTAATACTCTTGTATAACATTACGGTTTCATAAAATTATAGAGTTGCATAGACTCTATTGATGGTACCCACATTAGTGCTTCCGTCCTTGTGTCAAAGCAAATTCCATTTAGAGGCAGGAAATTGACTATGCAACTCTGTAATTTCACTATAGTGTTGAAAGCAATTCTAAAACTGTCAAAAGAAGTTATCAAAGCACCTTCTTTTGATGTTGTCCCAGATGAGATTCTTATGGATCCTAACCATATACGTTACTTCAAGGTATGATTTTAATATCGCATTTACATCATCAAATACATATCATTAATACTCTTGTATAACATTACGGTTTCATAAAATTACAGAGTTGCATAGGCTTTATCGATGGCACCCACATTAGTGCTTCCGTCCCTGTGTCAAAGCAAACTCCATTTAGAGGCAGGAAATGGACTACTACTCAGAATGTGACGTGCGATTGTTCGTTTGACATGAAATTTACTTTCGTATATGCTGGTGGGAAGGATCTACAAACAATTGTCGAGTTCTCTCGGCATCACTTGAGAGTCCTCGATTACAATTCCCTCGCCCACCACCCGGTATATTCTTTGTCTATAAAGAGTAATTTTCTTTACCATTTATTGCGATTGCATATCATAAAAAATTTAAATATACTATGTTATAGGCAAATACTACGTGGTCGATTCCGGTTATGCACCACTTTCGCGATTTTTAATTCCATTTAAAGGCGAATGGTATCATCTGAATGAGTACATAGGTATAGGGAGATGCCCCATAACAGCAAGAGAATTGTTCAACTATAAACACTCTTCATTAAGAAATGTCATTGAGAGGGCATTTGGGTCATTAAAGAATAGATTCTTTATTTAAAGACACATGCCTCCTTTTTCACTTCAAAAGCAAGTATTTATTGTAATTGCATGTTGCACTTTACATAATTGTATTCGTGATAAAGACATGATAGACAAAAACTTTTCTTTATATGGAGATCCAGAGTACCAATTTAGACTTGAAGAAGTGGAGGGTATGAGGAGACAGCTGAGATAAATATGATTAGGAAAACTATTGCAAATCAAATGGCAAGGGATCATAATATACTTGAGATTCTATGACTTTGTGTTTCTGACTTTTGTAATTTAGCCAATTACACTATATATTTGTGAGTGGCTATTGTATTAGAAGGTGTCGGCTTGAGCCGATGATAAATTTTGAATCTCCCGAGCAAACTCATTTGCTATGAAGGGTCCTACTATATGATTCAGTAATTATGTTTATGATTTTCTTAAGTTCTTTCTTTGACATTGCAGGTGTATGTTTTATATGATAATCAAATGAGTTGATTGCATTCATTTTTTCTACTAATGCTTTCCCTTATATATTGTGTTTATACCCATGGCAAATTGGCCACTTGCGATGTTTTATAATGTTTCTCTCTACGTCCATCATTCTTGAAAATAACGAAAAAAAAATGCTTGGCTCTCAACTTTTGGAAAGCTAAAATGCAGAGTGCCCAGTTATTGCTCTATAATTACAACTTGTGTTTAAGTAAAAATAATTTCTATGGAAGAACCAGCTTTAAATGTCATATATAACTCAATTGTAAACAAAATGTGTAAATCCTTTTTTTAACTCACGATCGTCCACCTAACATGTTTTTTTTTTTTTCGAAGGCATGGATTCAATTTACAGAAATTATTGTCTTTGATAATATAAAAGTGTTTCATAAATCAAGCTATTATCTTCACTAACATTTTTTTTAAATTTAATAAAAACAATCTAGGGACAGAAATTTTATGTAGTTACCAAACGCTTTTTTGTTCTTTTTCTATTTTAGGGACATAAATTTTGTGTAGTTACCAAATGCATTTCTGTTTTTTTTCTATTCTAGGGACAGAAATTTTGTATAGTTACCCAACGTGTTTCTCTTCCCAAAAACTCATCCGAGAACCATTTTTACAAAAAATTCATTCTAAAAAAACCTATTTATGGGATGAGAATGGTTACCAAACGCGCCCTTAAACCCTTTTTTTATTTGTCTAGATTTGAAAAGATGCGAGGGACAAGAATGGATAAGAGTCACAAGAAATTCAATTCCCTTCATTTCCTTCCAACTCTCAAGGAAAATAATTCGAACAATCTACTCGAATTATGTTCCCCCGATATGGCAGCGTTTCTCTAGTCAAACAATTCTCCTATTTTTAAAGGTAGACAGATTTCATCGTCCATTAACTCGAATGGCGTTGACTAGTAAAGAATAACGATTCGCGTGGTGATGTTTGGTAAATCACTCATGAGGCACTCGTAGAATTTGGTGGGATGTGAGGAAGTCAAAAATAGGGGAAGCTTCACAGAGCAGGGGTTCTTCATAGCTCAGTCATCTCTTCAGAGGAAACAAAAGGGTTTCCATCTGGATCAAGCGTGAACTCCCTTGTCCTGGCCGGTGATGTAAGTCTGACTTGTGGAATTCTGATGAGTGCTCTCAACATGGATGGCTTCCTACTTCCTTATCCAGACTTAGATCCTATCGATTTGGCGCTCCCCGAATTCGACGTATCTGCTCTCCATACAAGATTTAGCCGCATCAACGGCTGAGTACATGGACGGCCAAATCGGCTGTCTCCCCTTTTTCGTTTTCCTCTTTCTTTCTTTCGCCATTGCTTTGCCTACTTTCCCTCTTCCCGTTGCACGAACCTGTTGCGGTACTGCCGAAGATGGAGAAGAAGGTCCGCATGAACCGACAGGTGACTTCCGCCCGCACGCTGACGAAAACCCTGTGCTTGCCTTCGATCATTCGCGAGCCCCGAGCCTCGACAGCGATGGAGAGGCGGTGGAGGCTCAACGACGGTTCCTAGCATGGCTTGATTGGGATTGGGAGAGAGGGTGGATGGAGGAGGGGAAAATTAGGGTTTTCTTTGGGTGCATGGTCTCTCATTTAAATTCCTCAACGGATGAGGTATTTTGATCGGACAGCTAACTTCTCCTTGTTACTTTATCATCCTAAATTCAGCGGATCTCAAATCTTAAGATAAATAATACCACACATACCTAATATGCACCGTTGGATGAAGTAAGCCTCACTTATAGCCAAATGAGGTGATCCCGATTAGAGCTTAACGTGACATCTCATAAACAAAGGGCATGATCCTAACTCATGCGTAGTTCGAGCAGCCTTAAATGGGTCATACATATGATAAAGTAAAAACAAACGACCAAAGAACTAGATTTGTATGTGGACCGGAGGGCATGGTGTAGTTCTAGTGTTCAATTTTGTGTGGGTTAGACACACAATACTCATTCGATTCTGTGCGAGCAATTTTATGTTGGTTCACTTATTCAAGCTAGCTCACGTCTTACCTAGTTCATAAGATTAGCGAGTCTATTATAAGCCGAATTATTACCATTTATTGGGTTGGCTTCTTTTACATTTAAAAAAAATTTCGAAATAACATGGGATAAAATAATAATTATTAGCAAATATCATAGACGAGTGATGAACAGGCATTCATGCTGCGCATGTGTGTGTGGCCTTTTTCATTTATCACTTGAAGAAGACGTACATGGGGACGGTGGGCTTGAACGTGGTGCGGTAGAGCACCCTCTTCTTCTTGAAGGTGGGGTTGCGGACTGTGAGGACGAGCTCGCCGGGCTCGTTGATGTAGTAGGAGTTTCTCACGCTCTCGCTCAGCTTCTTCGACCTGCGGAGCAGCACCTTGTACGAGCCCTCGTCCTCCGGCACGAACTCCTCCTTGTACGACACGTCCCACCCCACCACCGCCAAGTCCCACACCACCGTCGCGCCGGCCTACAATAGTATTATATGTTCGTGACACGCCCAACATCAAGCGAGCCTAAAAAGGATTACGTTTAAAATCTTTTACATCATGAATAACTTTTGTCGGTAGCTTCCATAATATAGTTCATCCATTTGCCTTCTCAAATTATTTTGTAGGTATCAACTATTGACTACACTTTGAGGTAGTTGAAGTTATGCTAAAGTCAATTTTCAAAAGTTTGAAACAAAACTAGTGATCAACATGGGAAAATTATCGAGAGCATACAATGAAGTACCTCAGCAATCGGGATTCGAATGCTCTTGGTTGTGTTCCCTCTGACGAAGACCTCCGAGACCTTGTCCAGTGTCGAGAAATCCTCGTCATTCTCTCTCAAGAGACCGCCATATTCCACGGGCAGGTCTTCTGGGTCTATGAATCTTTGTAGATCGGTATAGCCGACATTGGGTCAACAAGCACCGGCAATGCGTTAACAAGGGTTGAAATCAACAAACAAAAGCCAAAAAGTCTCGAAGATATTCACAAGGTCTGCATACTGGTCTCACTTGAGAAGGGTCTTGGTGACCTTAGCTGGTCTCGCGAGGATGAACTTGCTCTTGTCGGATTGATGCAGCAGTCGCGAGAGCAGCAAGTGGAAAGTGTAGTACCACAGCGGGACATTTAGGATTATCTGCGCATGAAGTTCCAGGTCAGTGTTGATTTGATCTAAACCGAAGTCTGATCATCCTTTGAATGTTTTTGGAGAAGCAGATGTTGAAGAACATTGCCCTAATATTAGCTACATTCAGATAGTCAAGTCCAAGGATTATTGCAGTCTTTTTATCTTTGCGATTGTATGCAAGGAACATGGCATTTGGATATGTTTTTTTTTTTTTTCCTTTTATCACCATGCAAGGAACAAATTCACCCCAAGAAAAATAACCAAGCTGCAATCAACCAAGTCTCAGATGTTATTCGCTTACATGTCTGTGGACGAGCTCAGGGTAGTGATCCTGCACCATCAGGAAGGTACTCCGGAGCACGCCCCGCATCTCCTTCGCGCTCTGCGACTGCATGTTCTTCAAGTCCGTGATCTGGACGACCGAGTCGACCCCTCCGTCCTTGAAGCTCAGCCTCCTGACAACCTTTTCCATGAACTGCACGACCAATCTCTTAAACTCCTCGACCCTCTCTTTCGTCCCCAGCGCCCTCTTGTACGCCTCTCTGTCCTCCAATAACCCATACACGTGATAACACAGAGGGCGACCGTCCCTATCGAAGCTCCTCACGTACATCATCCGCGAGACTTGTTCGTCAGGGCCGAGGGGGGGCTCGTCGGCGATCTCGTCCACCCTAAGCTGTCTCCTCCACCGGAGCGTCTCCTGGAGCATCTCGAAAGCCTCGCCCACCTTGTAGTCCCGCGCCTTCAGGAAGTTCGTGAGGACGTGGTCAGTGCCCTCGTGCCCCTTGCTGGGCAACAGAGGGACGCCCCACAGCGCAATGTCCCTCAACGGCGGCTGCTGCGAGGACGCGTTGTTCATGTTCTCTCTTGACGGCCTCGAGAGGCTCCGGTAGGACCGGCCCAGGAGGTAGTCCCCACGGATCGCATCTTCCACCCTGCAACGAAACTGCAACAGCGCCTTCTTCCTGGGGAGCTTCCGCTCGGCAGCGGCCTTCGCCCCGACGTTGCTATTAACGTTGTTTCCTCGTTCCTGGGAGTGATCGGATGGTTTGTCATCGTCGCAATTTGTCTCTTCGCTGACTCCCACTTCTTTGAGCGGTATCTGGACAGGTGCAGCCGCAGGGGGCTTCGGCTTCCTCGTCATCCAGATTCCCGGTGGGTTTGACCGCGCGGCCGGCCGGAAATCTGAAGAGCGAGAGGGTTTGATTTGTGGTTAGGAGAGACGAGGGCTATCTGAATTCCCTTGCCTTCTCCATTGAGCCCAAAGATCGGCCCTCTGCTTTTCGTTTTTTCCTTTTTCTCGGGAAGAAATGTTTTTGTTCTCCGCCATTTTGGCCATAGGAAGGATTGGTGGTGCAAAATTCTGGCAATTAGTTGGGTGGCGCCAAATATAGGAGACATGCTGAAGGATCACGAACTGTTCTTTTTTGTAGATTTTTTGCCTTGTGCACGTTCCTCCTTTAAATTTTCTTCCTTTTATAGATCTTGTGATTTTCCTCGAATTTGTAGCACATGCACGAGAACCATTCCACTATTGGAGGTTACACTATATGAATCATTTTTCACTTCATTCTAATTCGACTGTAAAATTATCAAGAAAAATGTCATGAACTTATCATAATTGTGCCAATTCATTTATATATTTTTTTGTTAATGGAGTTCTAAACCTTTGTATTTGTGTCAATTTAGTCAATTCGGTCAATTATAGCAAGACAAAGCTGATATAAACATCAATCGTCTTATGTGGAACAACCGGCACTGATGTGAATAATTATATGTAATATTTTTTTTTCTAATTTTTTTCTCATTTTCCTTTTTTTTCTTTCTAATCTTCCTTCTTTTATTTTTTTTCCCACGGTTGTCAATGAGGCTCCATCAAGGGTTTTGGCCCTTACTTGGCCTCACCAGCAACAAGACCATGGCCACCTTCACTCGTGGTGGACTAAGCTGGCCTTGCCCACGGTCGCGCCTCACAATCTAGGCATATGGCTTTGGGCCTATGGGTGAGGCCATGGTCACTTTTGCCCACAATCGATGAGGTTGGCCTTGCTTGCGACCGCACCTTATGATTTGGGTGTGAGGCCTAGGGCTCGTGAGGGAGGTCGCCTTTGCTTGCAACCCTCATGCCTCACCTTAATCTAGGCAAGAGCCACAACCCTTGTTGGGTGACGGTGGAGGCTTCGTGATCCTTGCCAATCATTGTGGGGGAGAAAAAAAGAAAAAGGAAAAAGAAAAGAAAAATAATTAAAAAAATATTATTAAAATTTATCCACATTATTGTTGGTTAGATGGCACCAACCTTAGTGCTAGTCAACTAAAAACGACTGAATAAACTGAATTGGCACAAATATTTATGACTGAGTTGAAAATAAAAAAGGTTGTGATTGAATTTGCACAATTACATATAAATTTAAAGTTGTGAAAGTAAATTTCGATATTTAGAATCAACTCAAATATAAAATCAACTTGAAATATAAAATGAGATAAAAGGGAGAGATAAAAGATAAGTGGAAGCAAATGTTAACTCATTTTGACTATCTTCAATAAATTTATAAAAAGCCTCTATTTATAGACTATATAATAATATAGGCACGTTATACATGAATGTATGTATTCTTGTATATTATTAATGGATAATGTGATCATGTATATTGAAAGAGGAAATGTATAAAACCATTCATGAAATGGTGAAATGTGATATATCCACATTATGTAATGTATTTATAACACTTCCCTTACATGTTCACCTTTTATTATATACTGTTTAGACTACATCATTAAATCCCTTACCATAAAAAAATCCAGTGGGACAACAAGTTTGGCGAAAGGGAAAAAGAGTACAACCATAAACCTTCTAGGCTCAAAGCTTCAAGAATGACTAATTCGCTCCCCATGATTGAAGTAATTGTCTAAGGCCAACACATTCCTATTCCATATACAAGATTATCAAATGTGGAAGTATGTAGAGATATCGTGAACAAACATGCAAGTTATCAATATTAAAGTCTAAGAAATCAATTGAGGTCACTTTCCTAGACATTTTCCCAATTTTCATGCTTTCGGAAATTCTTTGAAATTTTTTAAATATTTTTTAAATTGGAAAAATGGACCTTGGACCAGATCAAAGAAACTCGATTTGACTCGCTGACCTGGACCCTATTGGTCTAGGTTGGGTCCAAATTGGATCGGGCTTAAGGCCTAACTCAATTATAAAAAGGCCAAAGGAATATTAGTCCAAACTATGACTATTTAGTCCATATTTTGGCCCCAGTCACGAAATCTTTCTAAGAAAGGCCCAACTCCAAAAGCATTGTATATAACTTTTATTTCTTCTTTTCCTGCATTGTCTTCTTCCTTTCAACCCTTTTACCAAAGCTTCACTGAAGCGACTTCTCCAAAAGCATCACATTGAGATTTCACCGAAATGATCTCTTCTTCAACCACTGACTCTTATCGATCATCTATTCCGGTCACTAGCACCGATATACATTCGTCGGTCACCTCCAAACTACCGCGGACAATCTATTCCACCCATCAAACAACTAATTTCCACGACTAACTTTGAATGCTAACAATCAATTAAACAAAAAGAATTGAAAGACATGCATAGCGAAGCAAGGGAAATGATGGACGAACGTTCTTTTAACCGTGAGCATAACCGACGAAGGAGCGATATTTTTTTATTATATCTTTCTTTATTTTCGATATTTTTTACTTTTATTTTTTGACTTTTTTTTTTTAGATTGGTTGGATTTTTTTTTAAATGATTTTGACTTTTTTTTTTATCTTTATTATTCCTTTTTACTTATTTATTTATCCTTTACTCTCTTTTTTTTTGGGTTGATTTTTTAAAGGAAAATTTGAGGTGTCAACATTAATAAATCTTTTTAACTTCAATTTTAGTCATGCACACTTGTACATGGATCAAGGTAATTCAATTGATCTTCCTTTCTTAAAATTTCACATCATTCTCTAAGCTTCAGGCTTTCTGCTCTTAATGCCATGAAATGTGCCTCATCAAATATACAATCCAATAACCGAGCATTAGACAAGTCACCTGTTTGGAACTCTAAATATTTTATAATAGATGAAGACTTATATCCCACATAAATAAAATATTTATGCACCACAGAGAATATAATTGACGAGAGAGAGAGAGAGAGAGAGTATGGTATTTAGACTAATATCCCACATAAATTGCTACTCTCGTGAATCCTCAAGCCCACAACTCACCATCCGCATTTCCATCACAGACAAACCCTCATTTTCACTCCACCACACATCACCGGCCACGGCCATCGTCGACCCCTGCCTTTCACCACTCCATCCAAATCACACAGCCATTGATCACGAGACACCAGATCTGGCGGTCATGCTTGCTGCGAGCCCAGATCTGGCATGAGCATGAGGTTTCATGGGCCATGGTAAGAGAAAGAGAGAGGGCATGGTATTAATAGGGGTTGGAGAGGGATTAGAGCTCCTTTAGAATGGAAATGAAAAAATTATACATAGTTGGGCAATTTTTATAAAGTCAAGATGCAGACTTCTATTTCTGAAAATAGAATTATATAGAAAAAAGCCACCAAAAATCATAAATTTTATTATGTGTGATACATATATGCCAAACCTTTATTGTAACACCAAAAATCAAAACTTGTGCTCGTATGACACATTTATCCTAAATATTTTTTTTTATGATAATTAAAACCCTAAACTTATGCTCGTGTGATACACTTATTCTAAACCCTTTTTGTTATACTAAAAACTCTGAACTTGTACTCTTATAACATATTTATCCCAAAAAATTTCTTTTTTTTTTCAACCACATCAGTCGATAGGCTGTAGCTAGTGAGAGCTGCGAAGTGCTTGCTAGTGGCTAGCTAAGGCTCATCGTCCTCGCTCTACCTTGCCCAAATCTAGGCAAGGCTAGTCGCTAGCCTCACATGGGCATCCTCGACTGCAGCAAAGGTGGTCATGGCCTCGTTAGCCGTTATGACGATGGGCAAGGCCCCCCTCACCTGGGCCTCATTGGCCACGAGCGGAGGAGGCCATGGCCTCGCCAACAGCTGACAAGGCCAAGGAGAGGCTGACGTCGCTTGAATCTGACCGAGGGCTGGCATTTGGCAAGCGCTTTGCAGTCCTCACCGGCCTTAACTCACCAACCAAAGTGGGAAAAAAAATTCTAGAATGAATGTATCATAATGAGATAAGTTTAAAATTTTTCGTGTCACAATTGAGAGATTCAATAAGAGGATGCTTGTAGATCTTAATAGGCATTAAACTTCATGAGAGGAGAGAGAGAGAGAGAGTTCACTCATCAACATGTGATAAAATCATATTAAAATCTGTAAACAATACCCAAAAAAAGAAAAAGCAAACCCTGTTGGATTATAACAAGATCCGCAGGCATTTATCTGTTAATCATATTTAATCAATCATATCTATTTAGATCTTCATCATACTAATGATCAATAAGATGAAAAGAGTAATTCAAATCCTGTTCGTCAAGAGAATACTTTATCACGAGGGTTCCGCCTTAACATTGCACGTGATGGTGTAGTAGAACAGTGATTGATAAGTCCAAATCCGACACGATCTTCTTCTGCTCCATTATTGATCAAAGACATGTCTTTATCGTTCGAGATGTGCACACTTGGTGGAATCCATGTGCTCTACCATTTTGACATGGAGAGAGAGAGAGAGAGAGAGAGAGAGAGAGAGAGAGAGAGAGAGAGAGAGAGAGAGAGAGAGAGAGAGAGAGAGATGATCTCTGTGGGCAAAAACAATGATTAAGGTGTATTATTCGGGAAATCGGACATTCAAATGATTTATTAACTTTTAACGTGTTCCTTCGATTTCAGGAGGCTAACCAAGCACGTGAAGTGTGCGATCCATGGGATTCTTTTCAAAAGTCTTCAATAAACAACGCAACATGTTGCAAATTGCTAATTCCCTAAACCCTACTCTCCTCTGGAATTGTATCTGAAGCAGCCACTCTACAGGATTTGGTTCCTTAGAAATTTTCTTGGGATTATGTTCGATGCACGAGATTCATTTAAGATTTATCTGAAGGTTTTGAATCCTCAATTGTTATTGGCTTTTGATTTGTCATTTTTTTCTACGGTTGGGTGATAGGCTTTTAGTTCTTTTGTTTACCTTTGTGGGCGTCTACTTAGATTTTTATTTCTGTGATATTTAGTTTCAATCATTAGAATCTTGAGATGCATTTGAGTCATTGATCTTCATGGGCGCAATTCGAGAGGACCGGACTAAATTTGCCTGTCTGATTTTCCTTTTCATAATTCCTAGTCGACTGAATAAGTGAACTTTGCGTTACAAGCAGATGTATCATCCCACTCATGTTCAAAACACTTAGAATTGGAGAACATAATCCACTTATCTTCCATCTCCACCGAGAATACACAAAATTTTAGGGTTTATGAACTATATTCTTCTAAACAGTTGGATTAGATTAATCTCGGGCATAAGTTAGACGGACCTGTTTGCATATGGAATCGCTATTATGTCAAGGATGCAGACCATCTGAGTTTAGCAAATAAAATTTGAAGTTTACCATCTTGAGAAAAAGACATATCAACAGATTGATTTTGACGGTTGAGACATGTTCTCTTTATTCTGCTTCCTCTTCCTTCCCCCCCCCCCCCCCCCCCACATTTTTTTTCCTATGTTCCCTTCGCCGCTCTTCTTCTTGCATAGAACACATCCTCCTCCTCTGTATGGGCCTGCCAGTCGTTGGCTCGCGACTCTAGCCGTCGGTGCCGTCACCAACACCATACCCCACCACCCCAAATCAAGGCACGATGACCATGCGTGGCGGCACTGGCGGTGGAGATTTGGCGGCTTTGGTGGTTGTGGTGACTCGGAGTCCAACTCAGTCTATACGGCTCAGTGAAAATGAGGTAAGCGAAGCAATTTGGGTGAGTTCTAACTTGGCGAATTTTGGTTTAGTGGAGGGTTTCAAGGATTGAAACGAGAATGTGTTTGTTTGGAAAAAGACTTCATGATAAATGAAGATGCTTTCTAGGAAATCATTTTTTCAGATGGTTAGTTTTCCTTTATTTGGTGATATGTGATCATAAATGTTCTTTGATATTTGGATCTCATTTGAAAAGTGATCTCAATATTATGAATTTATTTCATGCCAAAAAGAATTTGAAATTTTTAATTAATTAATTATTTATTTCTTTTTTCCCTCTTCCTCCTCTTTTAGTAACTAGGCCTCGGCAATGACCAGTGATAAACCATAAGTGAAGCTCAAGCCTAGCAGGATTTGGCAAGGTCGAGCTTGCCCGAGGCTAACACTAGGATGTGGCGAGGTCGAGGACCAGGTCGCAAGGTGCATGAGATCAAGACAAAATCGAGGCAAGCTATAGTCAAATGAGGTGATGTTAGATTGATAAGCAAACTCAAGCTCGCTAGATCCTTCGAGGCCTCACCGGCCTGCGTTGTCGCCATCACTATAGGGGGAAGGAAATAAAAAAAAATTCAAATATTATAAATTCAAATATGAGCAATTCCGAAAAGTGTTTTTAATCCCTTTAGATTTAGGGATCTACTTTCCTAATTTTAAGCCTGAATATTTTCGATGACCGGAAAAATATTTTTGGTTGACTAGTTATTTTCAGCAAATCAAATTGGTGAAAGTGCGGAAAATTAATTTTCAGACTATACTTCCCTCGAACAATTGCACCTTTAAATAACCTATAACCTTTGGGCAAGTCCAGGATGCTACCAACACTTGGTGCTGTGGGCTTGAAATGGGTATGGCGTCCCAAGCTCGTCCTGCTATCATTCCTAGCGACAGCAACGATGGAGAGAGAGAGAGAGAGAGAGAGAGAGAGAGAGAGAGAGAGAGAGAGAGAGAGAGAGAGATGGCTAAGCGGACATGGGTGCCAGTTCTTCTAAACTTCAAGAATCACTTTGTAAAATTAGGTTAAACTCATGATGTGACTGAATCCGGATCCTTTACTTCTTTTCACGTCCTCTGCTATTCACACATGCACTGAGCAGCAAGGCGGTCAACATAAATAATATAATCTTATTTTCTTCCAGCTGATCATCACAATCAAAGTAGTAATTAGTGCGGGACGGTCGTTCATTTGAGAAACTCCAGCGATGGTGTCCCTGTATGTGTGTTCGGTACATATACAACAAGTCCTCTCCGACAAGTTTGAAAGCTTCCCACCCTCAAATCCCCATCAATGTCTCGCCCCACCTCTGATTGGTCAGCTAAGTCCGGTCGCTAACACCAATGGTCACCTTCAAAATCATGAGTCTCGAGTCTCAAGTCGGCACGTTGAATCCCCAATTACAAAAAGCAGAAGAACAAAGGGAAAAGAATTCAAAAGAGAAGAAGAAATCGACTAGTTCGTGCTACTGTTGCCTCAGCTGTCACCTAGACATATGCTAATTCAGCTCCTTTAAGAGATTATACCAAAAGTAATTCCCCATCCCACCCTCGATCATGTCCCACGGTCCGACGTTTGAACTCAGAGACGACTGGAACTCACTGTTAACCGCAAGAAAATCATCGCTCATGGCTGAGTTATTGCCATCCGATGATAACAAATTTGACCAGAAACTCTCGTCCATCAAACCGGAGATTGCATCTTTGAGCTCCCCACTGTTAACCGCAAGAAAATCATCGCTCATGGCTGAGTTATTGTCATCCGATGACAACAAATTTGACCAGAAACTCTCGTCCATCGACCCGGAGGTTGCATCTTTGGGCTCCCCTTTGATGCAATTGTCGCCGTTGCTACGATCATTATTATCGTCGCTGTTATTGTCTTCCGCAGTCATAGAGGAGAGAGACGTGCTACTTGAGCTCTGTTGAGTTTGAGTAGATGAGAATGGCCCACCATGGCTTCCTCGTTTAGCATGTTCTTCGTCATTGGGATGCAATGTCGTGAGTTGCCTTTCGGACGTGACAACGCCGAGCGATGCCGCCTCGTGCTCCTTGCTTAGCCTCTTCTTCAGATGGGTGTGCCACACGTTTTTTATCTCGTTGTCGGTCCGTCCCGGCAACCTCGCTGCAATCGCTGACCATCTGAAGAAAAAGGACGGGTCCCATTAGGATCCCAGGTGTATTGATGCTGTTTTTATACATTTGCTTCAAATGGGTGGAAACTAATCGACACTGGGATGCACGACGCCTTGGTCCATGGTCTTGCCTTCGTGCGCTGCACGAGGACGAGAACAACCACAAACACAACGGGTCTATTTCATGGATAAGACACAGCAAAGCAAACATGATTCAGACGGGGAATCTTTGCCAATCCAAAAAGGCGGGCTTAACATGAAAAAAAAAAAATCAACCTTTATTATGCTTGTTGGGGTCCTCCACTAAAAATCCCAGAAGAGGTTTTCAAGCTATGATCATCCAAATGTAAGAAAAGAGGCTATATCCTTTGTCGAATGTAGAACAATGTCCCTCACGTGCACGTCGTCAATGTACACAGATTAATAGATTTACTATTCATATCTCTACAGTAGACTGAGTTTAGACAATAATTTTGCCTGCTTGCATGGTGTCAGTCGTCTATGTCGGAATTTGAACTTTCGCAGTTATTTCCCGATTTCCCTCAATGGTTTCTAAGAAGTGGACCAAAAGAGTTAATCGGTGGGTGCAAAATGCTATATGTTTTTTCGTCGAACCTGGCTCTACTGTTTCACAAAAAGCAAGTAAAGTAAGAATTGACAGAGCTCGACAGACATGGTTCTGAAAGACCAGTCGATCGGACTTCGCTATTTGAATGCAAATTGCCAAAAAGTAGGGAGGAAAGAAAGGAAGGAAGGAGAGAAAGCAAACCTGTTCCCTAGCATCTCGTGGAGGTGGATGATGGTGTCCTCTTCTTCTTTGCTAAAGTTGCCTCTTTTAATGTCTGGTCTCAAGTAGTTTGTCCACCTGAGCCTGCAACTCTTGCCACACCTCAACAAGCCTGAACCGACAGACGAAATGGGGAGAACAAAAGAAAAAGTATGTTAACAATCAGGCATCATATAGCTGATTCAATTCACAGCATATCCTTCTCATATTGGTAACTAGCAAGCCACAAGCACTCAATCGTGAATAAATTCACTTGCCGGCGAGCTTAGGCAGTCTCCGCCAGTTGCCGTGGCCGTGACGCTGGACGTAGTCGATAAGGATGCGGTCCTCGTCAGGGGTCCAGGGGCCTCTCTTCAACCCCATCTTCTCACAGCACGGAGCTCTCCCCATTCTCACTCTCTCTCTCTCTCTCTCTCTCTCTCTCTCTCTAGAGTAGTGAAGCAGTTTAAATGACTCAAGTACGAGCTGAGCTATGTCTAAATATGCTTGGAGCTCTCCTTATGCACTCTCGCAAGCCAGGCCCGCTAGCCAAGACCGTTCTCTCCCTCTCTATATATATCACCTCCAACCCCGAAATCCCCTCTCTCTCTCTCTCTCTCTATTTTCAGAGACAGAGAGAGACAGTGTGTTGAGTGGATATTCCATTGGACATATGAGAGGACAGTAGGCCCCCATTTTACAATGTGGTTGGTGCGCACAGTCCGCAGTAGGCCCCCCTGTTATCCCGCCGGCACCCCCCCCCCCCCCCCCCCTCTCTCTCTCTCTCTCTCTCGATACAGTTCCGGCATTACCATTTTTGCAGCAATGTAGGTGGAAAAATTACAGGGCAAGAGCGTTTTAACCCAGGTTTAGCGTTAATGATTACGCGTCGGCCATCGGAATCCCACCTACTGTGAAACCACCGTTCGAGATCAAAATCACCTATAGGGCTCGCGAGGTGTCAATCTGATTGCCAGTAGACCTCTTCAATCGTGCTCGGATTTCTTTTTTAAGAAAGAGAGAAGAATATGCGATGATACGATGAGGGACAACATTGGTAACACGTCACACATCGATAAAAGTAGCTCGATTTCCGATGCATCTTTAAAAGGAAGTCCTGAGACAGCAGCATGTGTCATTATAATATTTAGCGGAGCGGGAACACGTCTGCATTGTTTGACGAGATAATCGCTTTAGAGAGCCACCTGATTAGGAGACCAAATGTAAATTTCCACGAAAAAGAGTATGAAACTAAGAACAAACAAGATAACCCTTGTGTGGAAAACCAATAGTATGATTAGTGCCGACTATGTGGAACTTAGTTTGGATTACTGTTTGAGGTCTTCGTGGCAATGCTCTTGAAAAGGATTCCTTCGTTTTACGATTCCGATAATAACTATAATTATATCAAAATGGTATATTTAAACTGGTTTTAGATATGCATTGTTTGTATTTATAAATCAATTACGATGCCGCGCTTTACTAATGTGAACTTGCTGAATATTAGGACAGGCTTTGGTTTAAGTGTTGAAATGGAGTGGGTGCTCTTGTATTCGACATTGTTTCGTGCTTAGACGCTCGATATAATATTTAGTGCCAGCTTCAAAGACGAGTTTAGTAGGGTGCTTATCTATCTCTGGCACTAACTTTATAACTTTGGAGCTAACAGATCTTATGATTCTATATGAGAGTTGTTAAACGAACAGAAGAGATAGAGATCGTAAAAAAGAGGGGCAACACATCTTGTTGGTAAGCCAGGTTGTGTACCGAAGACATTTACTTCCTCACTGGATCCTTCCCCAAAGTATGATTCACATTTCAAAGCGACATCTTGGGTCAGCCAAAGATCTGCCCTTGTAGAAAATCGACATGTAAAACGAGCCAAGAAATTCTAATGAAGCGGTCAACCGTCGGTGCTCCTCTGTGGTGAAACCCTAGTCCCATCGCTTGGAATCCACAATAGTGATGGGACGCCACGTGGCGGGCTCCTAGGATCCTCTCTCTCTCTCTCTCTCTCTCTCTCTCTCTCTCTCTCTCTCTCTTATCGTTTTCTTTTTACTAAATTTCCTAATCGAATCATAGGATTGTTGGGACTCTAATGCGACGAGATCAAACATGGGAGGGTCGAAATTTTTCTGTTTAATTCTCCTTAATTTTTGCAAATTGTTTTTGGGACGGCATGCATGGCAATTTTCTCATTCGAGTCTCTCATCAAGTGGACATCAGTGTGACCTAATCTCGTCGCTAAGGTTAAGGTCATTAGGACAGGCTGGTTTTCGTACTCGAGGGTCAAAGCTAAACCCCGTCAACCTTGGAGAATTTTGGGGCCTTTCCTAATGGAGGAGGGACCGAGCTCCATGACTCTAAGCTTCTGTTGCGACTTGTGTGGTCGCATGCTCTTGTTTTCCAATGGACACCACATCATGAGATGTTGCGTGGCTGATGAGTCTCTGAGGTTTTGAATAAACTAATTGCTCACTTGACTTGGTTCTTAGCACTCTCTCTTGTTCAATTCAAAGAGATGGATGTCCACTTGGCTTGGTCAAAACCATTGTTTCCTAAAGGGACCACACGTGTGTAGATCAGGATAGCTAATACAAGTTCGGTTTATTCACACTAAGCGCAAACAAATCTCATATTTAGGTCGCATGATCGCAGTTTGGTTACCTCACGTATTAATTAACCGACCGATAAGGTTAATTATTGGATCTATGTGAGTAGGGGTTCTATCAACCTAAAATGAGATTCCTCATCATACAAAAAAGTAAAGTGAAAATGAAACTCGGCTTATGTCGATATTATGTTAATTGAGCGTGTCATCCTAAGTTATAGTTTGCATTCTCCAATTTGAACGTTATACTACACAAGCTTTAATTTCAAGTCTTCCATGGTATAGAAAGTAATCTTAACCGCTTCAATCTCGAACAATTACTAGAAAATGCACGAGACTTCGTATGTCCCATTAAACTTAATGCTAACGACCAAATTGCACGAGATTAGTATCTAATATATACCCAACCGACCAAATTCTCACGCATGTTATATTTATATTTGAAAAAAAAAATCCCCATTTGCATCTTTTTTTTTCAAATTAATTGATGGAAATATACCAGAATTTTATTTACCAAAAAAGAAATATACCAGAATTTACCCTCCTCCCCACCAAAAAAAATGTGCTTTTTTAGTAGAATATAATTTTACCTCATGCACACGTGTAACGCAAGACAGAACTGGCCAATGGAAGTAGAACACGTGTAAAAAGAAGGCCACTAGTGCAGATTCGTAAGCAATTACATCCTCAATTCCAAGAACATCCATCGACCTTTTCGTCCACTCCATGTCTTAATTCTAAAGTTGGTTTTCTCCACTGACCACTTTTTTAATGGCTTTTCAGCCCGTCATATTGGAAAAAAGATAAAAACTTCATATTGCATTCTTGAATTCCTATAATTTTCTCAAGCTTTTTTCTCTAGTGGGTGTCAAATCCCAAAAATATGAAGGAGTAGAATTTTGAGATCTTGGGATGGAAAAATATGCTGAGTTTTGAAACCTTGCAAGACCTCGGGAATAAGAAGAGTGGCTACGAGGAAAGTGTTAGAAATCGAATTCGAGGTGACGATGGTGGCATAACAATAATTTCGTGTAATCATTTCTGTAGTAGACTTTACGATTCTAATAAAAATCATCTCATTAAACTTGCAAAAATTATTTTTGCAGAAGTTTCCCCGCCACACAGACTAATATTCGTCGAATCATGAATTTTGTTCAAGGTGTCCAAATAATTATCCGATAGGAATTGAAATTGCCCCTTAACTTGACAATCTAGGGGAGACCAAGTCTAACTCGGTACCCACCACCACGAAGAAGTCCAATCCCCCGCAGGTCAAACGAATTAGAGCGGACTCCAATACACATCAAAAGTGAATGATGAGAGAAGACCAAGTCATTTTTGCTAATTTTGATAAGTGCATTGAAAGCCCTAAAATATATTTCAAAAGGGTAATTGATTGACCAAGTCATTTTTGCTAATTTTGACAACTGCATTGAAAGCCCTAAGATATATTTTGAAAGGGTAATCGATTCTTAAAACTTTCAAAAGTGCAATCAAATTTTAAAACTTGTCATAAAATTTAAATTGAATCTTAAAATTTTCAAAAAAGTGCAATCAAGTTCTAAAATTTATCATAACAATGCAATCAAGTCTTCAAACTTAAAGAAGTGCAATCAAATACTAAAATTTATCAAAAAAGTACAATCGAGTCATAAACTTCAATATGTGCGTTCAAATGAATGATTTGATTAATTAGATCAATTTGTCAAGTTTTAAGATTAGATTATACTTTTAAAAAGTTTTATGACTCAATTGCATTCCATGACAAGTTTTAGGACTTAACTACATTTTTATTTGAAAGTTTTAGTACTTTCAATACATATATCCCTTTCGAATTTAACTCTAACATTGCCCCAAAGCTTAGCTTTAGTCCAGTAATTAGAAAGTTTAATTTTTTTTTCCTTATAGCGCTCTCCGTGACCCTGTGGGGTCTCTTCCTCTTTTTCAATTCTCACGAGAAAGTTTCCCACCTTTGAAGATGAAGCCACTTACTTGTGTTAAGCAGAGACCTAATTGCTTGTACTTTTGTTCTGCGGAGGTGCTATAACGGCTTGCGTTGGTCCCAGAACCATCTCATCACCAAGGACACATTGAAAAGACATAACATCCTTCTTAATTATTCAATTACGTAGTTTCGAGGCAGGGTTTGGTATAGAAAAGAAGCCTTTAAGATAATCTCATCATGCCTGAGATGAGCAGAGGCATTTCGTTTCCCGATCGCCAATTATCACTGGTGCCCTTTGCCTAAATCCTTTGTGCTAGTCATCAGGAGATTACTCAATCTGTTCTAAACATATTATATAGACATCAATATAGATACAGAGCTTTCAATTTTGCCAATTTAGTTATAAACTTTTGTTCTAATTTTTAATATAATCATTCTGATTAGCTTTTAATTGAAAATCGTCAACGTGACATGGTGCCCAGCAATGAGGGACCGTCTTGTTGGCGATTTTTCATATTGAAATTTCATGCAATAATTTATGACTAAATTGTCAAAATCGAAAAGTTCGGCACTGACATATTATATGTACAATATGATCGGGACCAATTGAATAATATTAACGAGCTAGTTGGTTCACAAAATTTCAACCCTTGCTAAGCCTTTACCTTTGCGATGAAAATAACACACTTTTCGAGCTCTCATCAACTCTTAGGTCCACGAACGAATAAAAATGTGGAGACATGTTTGAGATGGACTTTGCTATCTAATGGCTTAAATTTATACGGTAAAAAGCATACTCTCCTCCTCCTCATGCATAACAAAGACAGTTCTTCTTCCATCGTCTTGATTCAAGGTGCTCCTGAGAATTTCTTTCGCCCTTAGGGTTTTGAAATCAACATGTTTTTGGGCTTTACAAATATCACATCGGGCGCCATCATTCTTGCCCCCAAAATCCAAAAGATCGTCGTCGAACCACCGCCATCATCAGCACCACATCCCACATCTTTGACCCCCATGCTCGAGGCTTTCCATAGAATATACGAAGCAACCTTTGGGAAGAAGCCTCATCTGTCTTCCCATGCGACTTCTTCGCCGACCTTTTGAATTGTGGCCTTCATAAAGTGGGTGAGCGAACCAAAAGATATCGCCTTTGCACGTCTCTGTCGATCCGGATCTAGCCATGATGGTCTGTGAGATTTCGTGCCGAAGAACAAAATCCAGTCGAAGTCTTACTTGCTCTTGCTCACCTGACACTTTCACTACGTGATTGGCGGTCACTCGTTCGTCACTTCTGCAAAAGCTTGTAAGCCAAAAAGAAGAGAAAGATCGACTTTATCGGCGCACGCGATGTCCTTCCGCTACATCATCTTCTAAGGGGAATCGTTGGTGGAGGTTAACTAATCTAAACAATATATATAATTTATACTTGCCCATAACACACGTAGCTTAATTGATCGCACATCCTTAGGTAGCTCGAATTCGCACAGGCCTTGCTGTTTATGAAACCCTCAATTCAGTATGCTGTTTGTCATGAGGCATTATACTTTTTATTAGAGAAAATTGTCCACAAAGTTGTAGATTTATTTCCGGCAGCCAATTCGGTCCAAAGACTTTTTAATTCGATCACTTTAGCCCTTAAATTTTTAACGATTTGCTAATGTATTCATTCCTGCAACTTGTGGCGACGAATTGTTAATACAAACAAATTTCTATAATTTTTTAAATTTAACATTTTTCCTTTTCTTTATTTGTTTTTGTCTTTCCTATTTCTCTCTTCCAATCCGGTAGAGCCTCGTCGATTACCGACATGGGTCACTATCGACGGGCCCAGCTCTCGCCGAGGAAGGGAAAAAGGAAAAAGAAAGAAAAAGGAAAGGAAAGAAACGAAAAAAGAAACAAGGAAAAATTGTCGAAAATGAAAAAAATCATAAAAACCTATTACGTCAACACCGCCCTTCATATTGAATGGTCAAAGTTCACATCAGCGATTTCGAGTTAAAATTCACTACAAAAAAATAAATTGGCAAGTTATTAAAAAATTAAATTAGATTGTCTAAATTAAAAACTTAAAGTTGAATTGATACCATACGATAAGCTCATGACCCTTTTACATAATTAGGCCACTTTGAGTACGTCAAGGATTCATTGTCATAATTCTTCAATAATGGAATGTGGTCACAATTTCCCTTTCGCTTTTCTTTGGCCAATGAAGATACATAACTTACCAATTGATGACGTCTTGGTGAAGACAGGCTCCACTAATTAGTAAAGGTTGCGGAGTAGGCGCTTTCAAATAGCAAACTCGTTTTGAAAAAGCAAAGATCCCTCTTTTGTACTTATGAGATCTTGGCTTTAAGAGATATTATTTCGATACTTAGTGACATACACAAGTACGACATTTTTGACCAAAACATATATAAAATTGAGTGTGAATATATAATAATAATAATTACTAATTAAATGTATGCGTGCTCCATTTCTTTATTTGCTTATCTATAAGCAGACTACAGGATTTCATTAGAAAGAACAACGGACTTACTAAAATTGATTTATAAAAAAATGGTTTGTAGATAAATGACTCATGGTGCTATTGATTGTTGAATGTTAGCCCACGTGTTTGAAAGGTCTACTTACAATTTGACACATCAATTTCATAAAATCAGTCTGAATAAATCTAACAGTTTTCTCTTCATTTATATATAAATCGCATGAGATAACATCTATAAGTTCTCTCGTAGTTTTAGATACAGACCCATCCGTTTGGTCTATTTTTGCACTTTTCCGTTTATGGAATTTTCTGTTTCAGATAAAAGAAGATGTCATTTAATTTGTGTATTATATATATTTACATATATAGTAGAGCAAGAGATGAAACTAATGAAATCTCCATAAATAGGCATGCATCGGGCAAATCCCTTGAATGAGTGTATTGTATTGGAGAGTGAATAAACTCCAATCATTCCCAAACTAAAATCTCTCCCATGTAATTCTCCAAACCACGAATCATTTCGTCACGTAAATAGAAAATGGCCAAACGAAAAAGGAGAACTCTTACTTTATATAAGAACACGTACTAGACATTTCCAAAATGCTCAAGCTCAAGATAAAATAACTATACTTTGCAGAACCTTAGAAGTTCCAGAACAAAGATCAAGATGGCCATGAATAAGAAGACGGTCGTTGCAATTCTCATGACGGCGGTGGTGCTGATGGCCTTCGCCGCCGCCCCTGGCGAAGCGCTCTCAGAGTGTGCCAAACAGTGCATGCCGGTGTGCCTCAAAGAAGGTGCCACCGTCTCTGCATGTGGCAAAGCTTGTGAAGAGTTCTGTCGCCAAGTTGAAGGAAGCCCCGGAGGTTGGAATGCTGATCAGGCCGACTTTCATGTATAAAGTCGCATCACCCTCGCGTCTAACGATTATAATGTCAGTGTTAAATCGTAGATTAATGTGGTAGCCTCGACTGATGAGAGCATGGGAAGTGCCGAGAGATCTGTACATTTCTCTCATCGTCTACTAGACTTTTAGACCCTTTTGATTCGATCTGATTCAGGCAGAGTTCCTGTTCGAGGGTCATCTTGTACTTCTGCTCTTGTATTTGATAATTTGTCCTGATAATAATGAGGACCAAATGTCTCTGCTTCTACTGCTGACATATGTAGCATCGATTTCTTGAGTGTTCTAGCTGTAAAATTTGGAAAGAAGAACACGGCAATTAATTAGATGGGAAGAGAACTTTTCTTGATTTCATCATATTTTCACCAGCCTGAAATCCTTTTTTATTTTGACTTTGCAGTTCTGAGAACTTAAGCTAAATCATCAAGAGTCATTGGAGAAGAATCAATAATAACAATACGCAATACTCAATACACTTGCTGTTGGTAAAGAATACACACTTGGAAAGCCCTCAAGCCGAACACAACGAGGTTTTTTCCACATTAAGAACGGAAACGTAAATATGTGCAGCCAGCTTATATTGCGAAAAAGACTCACGAGCCTCAATTACAATCAAAGACCGAAGAGGAAAAATATGCATATGCCAGGAAAGACGAGCTCTACATATTCAGATGGCGTTACCGTCAACTTCAAATTCCATTTCTATTCAGAAAATTACAAGAGGTGCTGAAGTAAAGCAAAAGAATACATCTGCAAGAAGAAATTTACAAAAAAAACTATAGTTTCAAAAAACTCTATGATGACAGGTTAAATGCTGGAGCATGGAAATCTAGGAGGTCAAATCAGGATCATCTTCATAATCAAAATCTTGTTCAGCAGTCCTGTTTTTCTTTGCATCTCTTGGTGCTGGTCTTCCCTTCTTTGGTTTTCCCCTATAATGACAGTTCAACAAATTATTACAGACGATAAGAGATTAGAGGCCATTAAAGTGATGAGAGCCTAGATGGCCTCCATATTCTGTCAGCCAAGGAGGACGAAACGTGGTACTTACTGCCCATTGGCATATATACCCCCCTTAGATCTCCCAACTCCAAGATCTGATCTCCCATCTGATGATAAAGAAAAAGAGAGCATAAGAAAAGGTTCAAGGAGAGCTCATAAAAAAACATAGATGTCTCGTAAAGATCAATGTAACTCACCATCTCTCCCCCCTGCCAGCTCTTCAGCCTTTAACAAAAACAGAGGATGATACCATTAGAATCAGCCTAATCTCATTCTATGAATGGCATCCTCAAACTTCAATAGTTTACAGTACAATTTGTTGATCTATTGCAACAATCTTCTCACCATTGATTTATTAAAAGAACCATAAATTTGTAAGTAGTAAACTCTTGTTTAAGTACGGACAAAGTCATCATAACAGATAGAGTCCTGTTTTTCTTCTTTTATATTCTTCTCGAGAAAGATAATATTGCTGCCGCATGCATCACAAGACGATAAGAAATCTTTTGTCACCAATACAATAAGTGCCAACATTCAATTAACCCACAATACAATAACGAAACAGCAATTGAAAAGCCAAAAAAAAAAAAAAATGTTTGAAGGTCGTTGTAAGAAAAGCATTTAGTTCACAGTGCAATTAGTTATTGGAAGTTTAGATTTGGTTGGGCCGCAATACACCTTCAAGGCCAAAATCCATGTCCTAACATTAAAGCTTCTATGAAACACCTTCTCTATTTAATCTGGAAAGAAAGAAACTTGAAGCTCCACATCATCTGTCTGTTTCTGTCTCTTAAAAGCAGATTCTGTACATGGTTAAGTTGGAAGGTTTTGATGAAGAAAAATCTTCAATCACATGTAGCTAGTGATATGATCTAAATTTATGTTGAATTTTGCAGTTATTTTTCTAAGTGTTATGAGGGGCTTGTAGCATATAGTAGTCCCCTTGCTTAAGTTTTATGAAACCAGCAAGCTTGCTAATCTGAAAAAGGGGGGCAACTATCTTAAATGTTTAGATGTGCACATTCAAGTTCCACTAGACAATGAGCTATAATAATGTACGTATTATGGTGTTGGTGCACCCCGTATGGGCAACCATGCTAATTGCCATATTAACACGAGAGCACTCCGTTGCTTCCTTAGGCGCAAACTGAGTTCAAGAGCTGCTAAATTTAACTTAACAACATACGAATACTTCTTTATGACCAAATTTCTCAAGAATTCACTTGACTACAACTTATCAAACTTGAATATGTAGATATGAACTATACAATCAGGGCATAAATTGCCTCAAGGACCCCTTCTACAATGAACTCCCTCCCCATTTCCATAATACACATGACAGATCTTCAACCACAGATTAGCGTAAAAGACTGAAATTCAGAATGATGCCAAAACTGCCATTATAGAATACATACAGCTGGTGAGGTGACTGAAGACAAAGAGAAAAGCCTGTCTTCAGGCTGAAATTTCCTCGAGCGCTTCAAGCTGTGGAATTTAGAGGATGATAAGCATGCATAAATGACACTATATTCAACCATTCGTACAGATTACCAAATGCCCAAGTAAACCACAAATGTAAGTCGTGTGATGCATCTAAACTTTTGCCATGATGCATTACCTTGAATTAGCAGAAAAAGAAATGTGTTACTATGTGCACACTCAATTCTAAGGTGCTCTTCAGCCAATGCCCATGAATGCATTTGGCCTAAGTTTCTGGATCTCTCCCTCCACAGGACAAAGCAATTTTCAAATAAATATCCAACTGATTCCTCAGGAAGCACACTGTCTATGTTGTTTCACATTCTTAGATGCCAATCAACTTGAAGAATGGAGACTTGACGTTTTCATTTTCAATGAAACAATCCTATTCTAAAAAGTTCCCTGTTCCTTTTTCCCAGTCTAATACACCACAAAGATTTCCAGCTTCTTAAGTATACAAGGGTGTTGCAGGAAATAGTGTCCGGCAAGACAGAAAGAACAAAGAAGTCACTCACCCAGTTGATCATCAAAACTTACAAGCAATACAGTTCATGGAATAAACTGATTCTACTTTTGTTTTCCTATTTCACTCCAGCCAAACGGATATTCATGATGAAACCAACATAATTCCCATGTTGATCAGATATCTAATAATAGAGAATGCGACAGTATCCTCATAAAGGAAACCTATACAGCATTTCACTTAAACAGCTATAAATTCAGATAAGCCATACACAACTTTTGAATAAAGAACGGAGGTGGACTTCTGCATCTGGAGGTATAAAATAGAGAGTTTGAGGACAATGCCAAGTAACCGTACAGGGCTGTACTCTTAGATGCGGAAAGAAACCCTTCAAAGCCTTTCAGCACATTCCCACATTGACTTGGGTCCTGTAAATAACTTGTCTCCATCTCATATACCTGAAAAGATTAAAAAATCAAGAACATCATTGCCGGAGAAACAAATGGTTGGTACATAACCAGGTCAAAAGCCAGACAAGACAGTAAGCTACCAGATTGCGTTCCTCTGAGCAGATAATATGCCATCACATAAAACGTACTTAGCTCTGTGGCTACACCAACGATTTAACAATGAATTGACAAAAAAGCAAGAAACTTAAACATTTGAAGTCCACCTTCCAAGCATTGTATCAACTATGCTAAAAATTCTGCTGTCTAGATGAAGTTGATGCAGAACCCGAAACTAGCATAAAACCATTTGGCAACTCGTGGCATCATAGCGGAAGTAAGAATGCGGAACACCCTCTCAACAACGCCAATCAACAAAGAAACAAAGGAACAATCGCATCAATATGGGACAGGTTTAATAAAGAGGGTCAAGACAAGAGATCAACGACCTGCTTCTCGATGTTGCGGAGCTCTTCGTGAAGCTTGGCTCTCTTACCCAGAAGAGACGACAACATGGCGGAGGGATTAGACGGAAGTCTTTGCCCTAATAATCAAGAACGAGGAACAGCAGTTCACTGTGAAAAAAAAATCTCCGACATCGAAATCTCAAGAATCGAAAGACCCAATTCCAATTTAAAGTAGTTTACCTTCGGAATCCATGCCCTTTGCCGGGACAATTCGGGAACAGGCAGGATTCAAAACTCGGAATTGAACCCTAATTGGTCGATTGGTGGAAAAAGGGGAATTTCATAGACTCCTAGCCAAGGGAGTTCAATTTCAATGTAACGATCACCCTCCATCTTGAGCCCGCCAAAACTTAGAAATGGGCCGGGCCGGTAACAAGTAGTAGGCTCATTTCTTAACCCATATACAATGGGCTTATTTGTCATATGGTTAGTTATAAGTATAAATGGATCATAAATGAACTTACAATATACTCAGGCCCAATTCATCTCTACAGCTCTCTCTCTCTCTCTTTCTCTCTCTCTTGCTCACCTCATTTTGGGTGTGAGTTCTTATAAATTGGATTAAATATGGAAGCACTTTATAATATGTGTCGGGTCGGGTATAAATTATTAAAATTTAACCATTTTCCCGGTTTTTTATGTATCAATTGAACAAGCTTAGTTGTGTTACTCTCAATACCCGCTCTCACCTTGGCCCACTTCGATACATAATATAACCTCTCCCCTTACTTATCCTTATACTTTACTGTACCGTTCTTATCGGAAGATTTTTATCGGATTCAAACCCAAATTTCTTATGATCAAATGGAGCGATCAATAGGGTGTGGACTTGCGGGATCGTATGGCTGTAAATGCCTTGCCGTGTGATTTTAATGTGGATGTAGTTTCAAATTTTTTTTGCAGGCTGTGACTTATGCGGCGAATCGGGAAGGCGTGATGTGGCGAGTGGGATGGGCTTTTGGTTGGAAGGTTGGGGAAGATATGAATGATGTCATTGCCTTTTTGAAGAGACGTGTGGGGCTTTTCTCTTATTAGACCGTAATATGGGGAAGACATGATGAGATTGAGATTGTTGTTCAAAACAGGGAAGGAAAGAGAGGAGAAAAGATTGGAAATGAGCAGGAGAAGTCAAGAAAGAGAGCCAAAACCCCACCTTCCTTCCTTTTTTTGCACGGAAGCAAGAAGCTTCCTAGCGTGCGGGGAACGCATCGCTTGTCTCATCTCGCTCGCCTTCCATCTTCTTTGATCACCTCGCCTTCTATTGCCTCCTCTTCTTCATCTTCTTCTCTTTCTTTTGTTTCAGTTTCCCTTTTACCACATTCGTGTTCTTTTTCGTAATTTTAAGCATGCATGACTCCTTTGACCGTGTGAACGATTCTCCATCGGCTGATCATTTTCACCGAATTAAAATGAATGAAAGTTCCAAAAAAGAATAATTCACTGAAAATTCTTTTTCTTCAAATAAGGCAAACTTAAGCCAACAGGTAAAAAGAGATCATACATACATAAAGAATGTATAAAACCCCATGGACAAGCGATATATGGTACTTTAACACCTCATTTTACTTGTAATTTCATGTGTAAACTGAATTAGCAACGACATGCCAAATAAATTGAGTCGAAACCCGCCTCTGATACTATAGTGAAAAAAATTGATAAGTAAATGGAGACCATATATATAAACTTGTGAGCAGATGACGTTGAATACTTTGTGAAATGAAGTTTGCCCTTTGGATAATGAATATGATAGAGATAATTCTGATTTTCCCTTCAATTATTGTTGTCCCTTCCATCTTGACAGGGAAGGTCCAACATCGAGGCAGCCATCGCCACAACCTCGACTTCTCCTTTTTTTTGCTTTAACGAAATTCTTCAATATTTCAAAAAACACTCTTAAATTTTTTTTATATGGCCAAAAAGTGCTAATTTACGCATATACGACATATATACCATCTATTATAATTTTATTCAAGTTATAGTTGAGACTAGATATTCATGATACTAAAAGAAATTTGGGAATTAAAAAAGAAATTGAGTTATTTATGAAATAATTGGAAAAGAAAAGAGAAGTCATTTCTGTTTGGAAGTCTCTTTTATTTTGCCTGTGCCTCCACAGAAAATGCTTTTGAAAAGAAGAAGGAATTAAAAGAAGGGAAGAGAAGAAGGGGAACAAGTCTTGACATTGGAGAGGCACCCGTACTCTGTTTCTTCATCGATTCCGACTCTGTATCTGTAATCTGTGGTACTCTCAGCCTGCCATGTCTTTCAGATGGCTAAGTCGGGTATCTATCTTTCGCTCTCTCTCTCTCTCTCTCTCTCTCTCTCTCCCCCTCTCTGTCCCCCTCTGCAATCATCCTTTTTCTTGCGATTCCTTGTCGAACCCTGACGCGTTTTATGTTGCTCGTTTAAATTCTTTACCAAAGTTTGAATTTTGACTGTGGGCGGTGATGATATAATTATTTATCTGAAAAGGGTCTTCTTAGAACAGCCTGAATTTTGCGGACGATGTATTTATTTTGCTTATTGCCTCTAGTTTTTGCACTTGTGAGTAGCACTAGGGGGAATAACGATTTCGTTTGTTCACGGATTGCTTACATGATCACTGAGAACATGTCAATCGCAGCTTTGATTTGCTGAAAGATTTTCGCTTCTGCGCAAATATGATCTGGTAACATCATGCCTGATGTGGGGATCGCTAAGCATACTTGTGGAAAAGATTGCTTTTGATATGGGCGTAGCTTATGGCTGTCTCCTGCTTCTTTGCTTCATCGCTTTTTTGTATACTTCACCGTATAAAGACAAGGATACTCTGGCCGTATTTTCTTCTCAGGAAAATGCGAAAGACATCCCTTAGACTATGAAAATGTTTAGCTGGAATGTACGAGTTTAAGATTGCAATGCATTGTTGTTCATCCTTCAGAATGTTGGAAGTTATAACCATTTAAAGGCCATTTCCAGGAGGAAATTAACTGATGTTTCGGCCCACTTTGATCTTTTTCCATTAGTCTAAAGCTGTGCAGTTGACTTATGCTATATTGAGTGGCAATTCAGTGAGTTGAAAATAGGATCTCTAGAGAAAGCAAGAATGAAGTACAGAAGAATAAAGAGAAAACTTGAAGCAGCGAACAAGAGAGAGATGATGCAGAGAAAGAATACTTTGTATTGATTTCTCTTATCAATTATCTACAAAGAGATGATGGGTTTATATACACTTGCAAAAAATCTATATAACAGAATTCAGTTTGAGTTTGAATGAAATTGAATGTGCTATAGATAATGAGTTATAGATTTGAAGAGATGCTGGAAGTTTCTGGCTGAACCAATTCTGGTAGAGACGACTTTGACTAGTTCAACACAGTGGCTGCATTTGACTTATTGCAAAATTGGCCTAGCCTTGTTATCAGCTATTATACAATTAGACAATGCCTTGTATTTTTCTGTAGCATAAGTATGCTAATTTAATTAGAAGCATCATAGCACAATGGTGTTTCTGCATGCGGAAATCTTGTTTAGACCTTACTTTGGAGAGGAACTTTGCGTTGTTTGAATTACCTCATTTGAAACCTTGAGTCTGGAGTTCTTATATCCGCTTTACCCAGGGAAATGCTTCATCTGGCATGGGTGTATCTGATCATAGCAAGAGCACTTTCATGGATCTGAAGAGGAAGAGAGTCCACCGCTATGTGATTTTCAAGATTGATGAGAAGAAAAAGGAGGTTGTGGTTGAGAAGACCGGTGGCCCAGCTGAAAGCTATGAGGATTTTGCAGCTGCTCTCCCTGAGAATGATTGCCGTTATGCCATTTTTGATTACGACTTTGTGACTTCTGATAACTGCCAAAAGAGCAAGATATTCTTCATTGCCTGGTTAGTCTAAATGCACTTTATAGCCTTAATTTTTCATTCTGGTTTAGCAATCTTCTTGGAAGTCCTTGATGTGCAAAAGGAAAACTTGAAGTAAAAAGTGAGCATCCATCTTCTAATGTGTCTGGTAAGTATAGTCTTTGTAGCTCTCATAATGATTCTCTAGTTCACAGACAGCAAAATAGATGCCGCTTTGCTGATTGAACAATGCAGCGCGAATTAAGAACTTCCTTGTCCTTCATGTATTAATTTCTAGCAGTTGCTCAGAATCTCAAATTAAGCAATGTGAGATTGTTCAATTTGTTCAGAAATCACGAAGGCGTTGCCTCAACATTATCAAACGAAAAGGGGAGATATTAAGCTCTCCTATCAGCCTGTTGCTCTGCTTATTGTCATTTCTATCTGATACTGTTTTAGCTGGTCATGCTAGAGCATCTATCCATGAATCCTTCAGTCTCATTCCTTTATGGGCATCTGTCGAGGACATATTTTGTGTCACTGATATTGCCTATATCCTGCTCTGGAGAGCTTCTTGAGTTTTCTAGCACCCGTGATGCTAGCAATTGAGTACTTAGATGTGACTTTTTTTCTGGATTATGTTCTCATGATATTTCACGAGGGTTTGTTTAACTGCGACATTGTTTAGGTCTCCCTCAACATCACGTATACGTGCCAAGATGCTTTATGCCACCTCTAGAGAGAGATTTAGAAGGGATCTGGATGGCGTTCATTACGAGATTCAAGCCACTGACCCCACAGAAATGGATCTTGAAGTACTCAAAGAGCGTGCTAATTGATAAACCTTCTTACTGGTTAAACATTGACGATTCCCTATTGTCCCAAAGAATGAAGCAGTGCCCGACTACATTGAACATTCGATATTCTTCATTTAGTGCTCAGAAAATCTGTAAATAGTACAATATGTTGCTATAATCGACGACCACAATATGAGGTTTCATTTTGATCAGCTCGTAAGGCATATTTGCTTAACTTCTACTCTCTTGCATTTCTGGGATAATAACATTGCTAAGTAGCTGGAAATTCTCTCAGAAGTACTTATATGCTTTGGTTGCTGAACTTACCTTAAGTCTGACTTGTGAACGTTCTTTTAGTTTTTCATTTCCTTTCTTAAGGCAGAGAAGCATGTCGATCCCTTCAACCTTGCAATTTATATGTTTATCCCTGTCTCAGAAGTATCTTTCGACGTAACTTAAGTTGGTTTTCTTGTTTACCGATCTATCATAAAACATGTTTCCAATATTATCTCTAGAAATGCTGTGTACCTTCAATTTCACTTGTGCTATGGGTAGTGTATAAGGACACATTAAGGATTATTGTTGATTCTAATTGAAGTTTTTCAATCCACACTCAAAAAATTGTTGTAAGCCCTTTAAGTTGCAAGAACTGCATAGGGGGTCTCTTCTTCCGATTTTGAATTCATTCTTGTTGCTTGATCTCCTGCCAACCAGTTATGTAAAAAGATGAGTTTTGAAATGTTGGTTAGCTTATCATTATCGTTATCATTATTATCATCTCTTATTGCTACTTCCTTTACTTCACCTTGTGATCCCTCAATCTGCATTGTGAGGACTAGTAGAGTTCATAGTCTTCGTGGCATTGATACCTGGACTTCTGTAGCATCCTGTCCATGTAGAAGAGCTCACGCTAGTTTTGTTGGAGGACACACTCGATGAACCAATTTCGGAAAGGAAAAGACTAATTGCAGAGAATGATTCTATTAGGGGACAGAGCGACAATTAAGGTATGTTGGTGAATACCAATAGTAACAATCGCAGCCTTGTTGTAGTATAATCTTTGCTGTCATTCAGTTATGTTCCTTTGATTTTCGCATGATGCGGCGAAGCATGTGTTATCATAGGGTCATGGGTCAGCTTTTGAGGCGTAACCAATATGGCGACTTAGGGTGCATTTAGTAGGAGTGAGTAGTTCCAAATTTCTTACAGGTTTTATGTGGAACATACAGTTGGTTTCTCATTTTTTAGAACCGGGAATTTACCTTATATCTTGAAATCTAGAATCTATCTTGTCATAGATTCTAGAGTTGGTTCCAAGGTCTAATAGGTTATGTCTGTGGTGAATTATTGTCTCCAATGGCTATAATTCTGCAATTCACTAATCACGAGTCAAACACATAAAAAATGTGAAACATTAAAAAAAAAGTTTTAGTCAAGGAAATCACTAGCTTAGACTAGTGATTCCGAATTACTATTCATCATCGAACACAATATAACACTGCGGTATTGCGCAAAAATATAGACCATGAAAAATACATGAATTATTTTACGTTCTAGGTTCCAAGGTTAAGGTTTTGGGTTCTAAGTCTAAAAACCTAAAACTTATCCACCGAAATGCGCTCATCAAATTTTGGAATCTGAAACCTATCATGTATACATTGGAACTTGGAATCTGATTGGTTCTCATCAGTTTGGTTCTATCCTAAAATCATGCTTATCTCTAGCATTTAGTGGTGTTTTTATTTCTTTGTTTTTCTATTCTTTCCTAAAATCAGTCGTCTATGCGACTGCAAATGATTCTTCATTGAATCTTCTACTCATTTTAGTGAATTCCTTATCCGATTGAACATGCTACACTTCCCTGACAAATGAATCTGAGAAACAGAGTTTCCATGAAGATTTCTTCCGATGGTTCTAGGAGTAGAAACTTTACCATAGAAATTTCGATAGAAGTTCTTGCGTAGCTAAGACATGCGGAGCTCTTCGACTTCTCAGCCAGGCTAACCTGCATTGTATGATTTCATCGAAAGCTGTGCTTTATTCATACAGTTTTCCGATGTTTGATTACTGGAGAATCTCATGGAAACCGACCCAACAAGCAAACAAAAAGCCTTCGGTTCTGGAGAAACTAAATCTTCTTGATTGAACTCGGAAGACATTGACATTACTTGTCTCACTACATACGCAGAAACCACAACAGATAATGAGAAGGACGCAGCGGTAAAAACCATCTTGTGCTCCTGGACTCGTGGGTATCTGCTACAAATTTAAGGCGATTATAAAACCTAGGAATTGAAATTGAGAGACGGAGGGGCTTTAAGCCCACTAGCTCAGTAGCTAATGAAAAGAAAACCGGCCTTAATCATAATTTCGCGAAGACGGAACTGGAACTGTCTTACTACTGTAACCCTGCTGCTGCTCCAACGCCGGCTTTGCCTCGACTTCATCCTCAATCTCGCCGGACATCTGCTCTAGAGACTTACCCTTTGCCTCCGGCACCAAGAACGTGAACAGCAGCCCCAAGAAGTTGACTCCACCAAGCACGATGAGGGCATTCTTGACTCCAATTCCAGCAGGGTACCCTGCATCTGCCTTGGCCTTGTCTCGGTTCTGAGCCAAGTAGAGGAACCCAAACGCCCCCACGATGGCACCGAGCTTCCCAGATGCTGCTGACATGCCATGGCAGGTGGACCTGAACCGGGCTGGGAAGATCTCAGCCGGCACCACAAATGTGGTGGCATTGGGTCCAAAGTTGGCGAAGAAGAAAGTGAGGGAGTAGATCACCACGAAGCCAATGTGGTTTTCCTTGTGAGTCCAGTGGTCATAAGGTATGGCGAGGGCGAACATGAAGACCGTCATGAAAAAGAATCCCATCAGCTGGATGGCGAACCGCCCCATCCTGTCAATGAAAGTCACCGTGAACCAATACCCTGGCACAGTGCTGCACATGGCGATGAGCGTCTGAGCGCGTGCAATCCTGTACACCTCCTCAATCGCGTTCATGGTCTTCGCTGGGGGAAGCCACCCGACCGCACTGAAGATGTCCTTCTGGAACAGGTTCTGGCTATAAAACGCGATGTCCAGTAGGAACCATGTGCTCGTCGTTCCAAGCAAGTGAAGCCCATGGCGGCGTATGAACTGCCTAGAGAACAAGCCAAAGCTGGTGGACTGATTCTCAGATGCCGGCTTTGGCAGCGGCTTCTCGCCATTCTGTTGCTCTGCCTCCATATCGATGTTCAGAACCTTTGACATGTCAGCAGCCGCCTGCGTCATGTTCTTTGCTATCAGGGCGGTGTAACGGGGAGTTTCGGGCATCTTCAGCCTCCAATAGTAGGTGAGTCCGGCCGGAAGCGCCCCCACCATCAGAATGATCCTCCAAACAAAGTCGGCCTCAGGGACAGTTGAGCGGATTGGGTCTACCTCATAAGCTGGGCTGGTGAACCGAGCATTGAAGGCGGACGAAATGATGATTGCGAACACACCGCCTGCCAAAATCCCGAACCCCTGCATCGCGAAAACTGCAGCGATGAAGGCCCCTCTAGTCTTCTTGTTGGAATATTCAGACATGATAGTTGCAGAGAGCGGGTAATCGCCTCCGATGCCAAATCCTAGCCAGAATCGGAAGAAGCAGAGCGTTGCCATGATGGTCTTGGGTTCGCGGCCAAAGGACAAGCCCGAAGCAATTGAGCATATCACCATGAGCATCAGTGTGATGCCGTAGACTTTCTTTCTTCCCAACTTGTCGCCGAGCCAGCCGAAGAAGAGCTGCCCTGACAGGGTCCCACAGAAGGCCACCCCGTTTACAGCTGCGGACACATTTGGAGGCAAGGTTCCGGGCTTTGCCGCGCCATCCACGTGGTAGTATACCCGGCCGAGCAACTTGGTCACGAGGGATATGCAGAAGAGGTCGTATGCGTCGGTAAAGAAGCCCATCCCGGCGATGATGATCGCCGTGAAATGGTACCATTGTGTCTTAGCGACATCTAGCGCGTTCAAAACTTGTACTTGTTCACCGGCCATGTCGAGTTAGCCTACTCACAGGCCGACTTAATGCTCTGTCTTCTCTCTCCAACCTGCAAAACGGTATAAGGATAACCAATAATGATTAGATGTCATGATCTGACTCGATCGTTTTCGACATGATCAATGCGGAGAGCAGTATCGAACAGACAACAAGCGGTATGTGCCATTGTCATCTTTCATGCAACGTGACCACCTCAGAACAGAGAACGCCCTCAGAGCTGCCATGTATTCTTGACGATATGATCATCCTATAGAAAAATCTGACCGGTTCTCTTTTCGACACAGAACCTGGTAGATTCAGCAGAAGTTTCAAAATTCCTCGTTCTTTATTAACTTCATGGTCTTCCAGGGAAGTGAAGGAAGGTGATGGAAATGATATGAATATGACCAAGTCCCAAATCCAAACACTGGTGTTTATGTGTCCACAAAGTTACTCGCGGGCCATTGAGGAAAAGCTCAAGGAAGCGACAAAAAAAGGTTCAACTCTCTAATCCACATGAAACTAACCAACATCCGAGAGCGTTGGAGGCAGACAGAGACACTGGCCACCTTCTTCTGAAGCAGCAAAACCGGAGCAGCAATATTCTGGTACACTAAAATGGATATGATTGTCTTGGACAAGTTTGACTAATGACCCCGAACTCGAGAGCCCATTTTGGGGTTACATGTATTGGAAAAAAGCGCGCTGATTTGAACTGAGCTTTAGTACAGAATGAGAAGGGTTCTCGTGTCTAACATCTCCGGCCACAAGAAATTCATCCTTATGCCCCGCCGACATGCATGACGGAGGGATCACCCACGCCCGGCAAGCATGAGGTGAAGATGAACGCTTGCCAAATCGAATGACAATGAAGTAGATGTTCGTATCCTTCTCACGTATAGCTATTATGCGATTCATACATATATGCAGGGACATACCAAATGCATCCATCGATGAGTAATTTTCCAATAAAAGTTCACTCTTGTGATTCAGTTCCCGGGTTTATCATGTCGGCCGTAAAATGGAATAAGAAAAAGAAAATACAAATACATACGAGAAGAATTTATACTACAAGAGTAAGAAAGGGAGAAAGAAAGGTCCCCCTCGTCCTAACCTCGTGGATGTTTCCGTTCTTTTTTCCGCTTTGCGAAACTCGAGGATGACAGTGATGGAGAAGGCAACAGAGAGAGAGAGAGAGAGAGAGAGAGAGACAAGACAGTAGAGAGAGTGTCGAAGATTTTAATGAAGTTGATGGTAGAGCCTTGATGTTGGGGAGACGTGAGATCAGTTTATATATAAATATAGGGAGCCCAGGTGTGGGGCGGTCGTGGGTAAGAATCTGCGATCGGTATATTCGCCTCCTCCTTTTTGGTCGAGTCCATTACGGCGACGGAGCGCCTCCTTCCCACCTCCTGTCTCGACCTTAGTGCGCATTCTGTTTCATTTCCCATCGGTGAACTTTTTTGGTGCCTCGCGTGATCTTTGATTTTGTCACTTTGAATCAAAGCTACAATCGTGTCCGAAGTAAGGTGCATGCTATGGCGCCGAGGGAAGAAGGAAAAAGGTCCCCGTTTTCCAATTATCGGAATCGAGATACAAAAAACTCTGTTCGATTCTCTCTCCATTTCCCTTTACATTGTTACCGCTCGAATGAGATGTGTTTATTTCCCTTCTCAAGAATACGATTACCTCATCGTGCCTATCGGGTATTGCCCGACCAATGACGTTCTTCCATTGTACCAGCAAAATGGTCATTGGATTTCAAAATTCGATTCTCGAGGAATCTATACGATTGGCTCGGGCGATGTCGGATGAGTAGGGCACATACCGTTGTCCCGCAATATGTTCTCTCCACGTCTTTACGTTCGAGGAAAACATGCATGCATGCAAAACTCAGTCGAACGATTGCTAAAAATATTAAGTCGATTTACAAAACTTAATTCGCAAGATTAAATTTCATGAGCTGCCGAAACATTTGAGATTACTGATCTTAATTTTGCTTCTCGCCCGTAATAGAAGAAAGTCAAAGCTTATGAGCCCGATCACCTGAATGATTAATTAATTTCGAGAATAGTCGTAATAAGATGTAAATCCACTAAAATCAGATTCTTTGACCTCCAATTACGTGGCCCCCGCATTCTGGTGACGGCTCTTTGGAGAAGTGGGATTGGTTGACCTCTCCGTCTCACGAGGGGACAGCTTCTGTGACCACTTTTCATGTTCCACCCTCTGACCCTAAATTCTACCCACGTGGCAAAATCGAGATGACGGAGGGACCCACAATCACAAATGATTATGTCCTAAGCCACGTGGCCTTAATGTCCTCCCTCCATCTTTTCTTTTTTCCCCACTATCAAAGGCAAATATGAACAACGCTATCGTGTCCCCTAAATTTTTGATGGATTTGCTAATGGTAGGTGAGGGAAGGACCTAATTGCACAATTCGAAGAACTTGGAGGGCTAAATTGCACAACAAGATAAACAATATCGAGCACTTAGAGGGGCGAGCAAGCATCTATAAGTTAGGCGACTAAAAGTAACCTTGACCCTTATTAGATACTAAATTGGTGCATGCATCAACCATTTGACATAATGTCAATGAACCATGGAGTAGAACAAGCAATGTGTGTTATAATATTCCTCCTGGTATTCACCTTTAATGCTAACCTACTCTATATCGTTTGTTTACAGAGCTTATATGCTCTTCACATACATGATGTCTTATTCCATCTTTAGATTAAACTTTTTCGGTTAGACATTCTAATATGGCATTATAATCAAGTTGAGAGCAGGTGTGAAATATCCAACACCTCTTATCTAAAAAGTTATATACTCATTCTACTTATCAACTTAAGTTTTTGGATTGGACTTTATAACATTCCCGAATGAAAAAAAAAATATTCATTTATCTTGGAGGCCCATAAATTACTATTTTAACGGGGAAATTGCTCCAATGACAAATAGATTTCTAAGACATTAGTAAGCCCTCCAAAGTCTCGAAAATCATGTAAATATAATTACCAATGGTAATGAAAATTTATGAGAATGAGTAAATGGGCTGCCAACTAACATTGGCATTTACAGAGAATATTTGACTGAGATCATATTGTTAATGACTGTTAAAAAATATTAAAATGGAACTAAAAATGTCATAACTTTCTTACGATTTACTTTAGTGCAACGAATTTTCGTGTGATCACTTTTTAATCGTTAAACTTTTATTTTCGGTGGGGCATTTTTTTCAAATTAGCGTGGACAAATCCCTTGATTAATCCTCGTCGAAGCCGACCATACCCCTTCTTCTTCAACTTCTTTGTTCATGCTCATCTTGAACTTTTTTCATTCATCTTCATCGTCAGCCAACAATTTTACTGTTTTCTTTCTTTTCTTCTCCGATCATTTTCTTAACCACCATCTAGTCCTAAGCGACGAACAACAACAAAAAAACTTTGGAAAGGACAACAAGTTTTATTAAACTCTGTGTGTGTGTGTGTGTGAAGCTGCAGATGCATGCTTTGTGAATTTGTAATCGAGAACGATGGAGCTCCAGCGAGTCAGCCAGATTGTTTTTGTGGTCATCGTAATTTCGCTAGTGTGTAGTCCTCATTCCGCCGGGGGCGGAGACGGTCCACGAGAAAATTCTGCTCCGAAGACGCCCGGTTCCAGCAATGCTTGAATTTTGTTTTCCTAAAATCAATGAGCAAAAAATCGAAGAGGAAATGAATAAATCAAGAGCAAGACCATTGTTTTCCACTCTTCATCTGTCAATTGCCCCAAAAATTCTAAAGGTAATTGCCCCAATTTAAAGGGTTAGGGTTCATATTGGATTATGCCCAAATTCATTAATTTGAGGACAAATAAATGACCAAATGACATTATGTAGGTTTAATAATGCTGACTTTGCCCTGTTGACGAGCCACATCGGACGGTTTATATTAAAAATTGCCACGTTGAGTTTTTCAATCATATTAATCAACGATGACATTGAAGCGATAACTTTTTTAATTACTTGAAAAATTTTGACACCCATTTGAGTACTGTACAAAAGTTATGAAATTTCTTATATCATTTTCCCTTCGAAAAATGATATTGGATTTCCAAGTGTGACAATCATTACAAAACGTCGGAAGCTTTTATCAGATCGAATGCCAACCGCTACCTAGGGTTGGTGAACTCATCATTACAAGTTTCACCGGCCCATCGATAGATTCCGTCTGTAGATTATTCTTTCAGTGTACATGCCCACTCGATTATTAATTAATAAACTCCAGCAAAGACGAAGAACAACTTTCAATTAACAATGTAAATCTGGAGGCCAGCGTTCGCCGCAGCAACCTGTCTCGATCCCCCGCCCTTTCATTGGATTACAGAAAATAATTCTGTCGCCATCTTAATATTCTCCCAACACAGTCATTGCCGTCACTTTCTTTTCCGTGGTCTTAAAGGTTAAAGGAAGGGTTGGAGCAAACTATGGAGTCAATCAAAGTGGTGGAGCAGCTAAAATGCTGAGAACCAAATGCGAATCCATATCGTGAAAGTTGAGCATGGAATCGTTTTTTCCATTTTCGGCTTAATGGGATGGAGAAATACCTTCAAAACGACGCCACTCGATGAGCATCTTTCATTGGGGAAGCCTTCAGAAGCATTGACCCGATCACGTTGGGGTTTTACTCCTTTCACACCTGCGAAACCCTAAACGACTTGGATCCCTCTTCTTCTTCTTTTTTTCTTTCTTTTCATATGGAATGCACGACTGAGACTGCAATATTTAGATGGGGGCTCTCGCATACTTCGCTGTCTTCTGAAACGTCTTTAGGATGTTCTTTGCTGAGCGGGCATCTGGTCAAGTGAATAATTTTTGCCGACCTAATATCACAGTGTAGTTTGTGGAGGTTCTAGCTGTCAGTTTGAAGCTTGCTCGAGGCGTAACATCAGTGAAGCGATGGGTTTCCTTTAGCTGATGCCACGCATATTGCTCTTTCTTTCCATGTTAAAAATACTAGAGGATGAATGATATGGAGCTCGCATCTTTTCCTCCCCATATTTGATTGCATGGAGACGCCTCCCTTATAGATGTAACCTGTCAGAAAACCGGAATCTCATCTCTTATCCACATGGAAGGCCCATGAATAGCTCGATATGTCCGGTAACATGGAGTAGCTCTACTCACTTTTATCAATCTCATATTGCTCGTGGAGCTTGTCTAGAGCAAATACTTACACACAAGTGATCGAGTTCTTGACAAGAGGAATGTGAAGATGATGAGGAACTCTTGTCCTCTCACCTGACAATTTTGGTTTTGATTTCTTGAACCTAACTCTCAACTGTAATGCATACGTCGACCGTATCCCCTATCAAAACTTGCAGATGTGATTTCAAATGCGAATGTGCCCCTTCAGCCCTTGGAGTAACAAGATTCCCAAAATGAATGGGCAAATCTTTTCCAAGTTGGCACAAAAGGCTGTTTGAAAGGAAATCGTGTACCTTTTAATGCAATAGGGAACCATTGGTTTTTCCTTATAAAATCTTCTATTGCCGAACATTTCATCATCTGTCACTTCACTCTTGGAGTTCAGAATGTTGGACCGATCAGATATGAAAAAAATACAGGCCCTTCTTTCTTCAAGATGAGATTTGCATTTTACTATAATATACTCTTAATATGCTAGCACACAAGAAGTTCGCCCTTTTAGTGAAAATAGCTGAATATTGACAACCAACGCACAATATGTTCTTATACATTGTCATAGTCCAAACACAATCTAACTCGCGCTCCTTTTTCAAAGTGGCAAAGCACGATCTGAAAGTAGTACTAAACCTGGAAACTCCAACAATTTTGCATAGTTTTGTTAGTACAATCTATTACAAAGACATTTGAGAAACTCTTTGTTAGAGTCATGGAGATAGGATAAGATAAAAATAAATGAGTCAGGTACCACTCAACATCATGTTTAAGAGTGTGGGACAATTGCCAAATAAGTCCTAAACCTTTTGCTACTTTGTCGATTCAGTTCTAAACATTTTTTATGCCAAATAAGTCATAAACCTTTTGCAACTTTGCCGATTAAGTCATTCTGGCATATTTTGACCGGAAAATGCTTACGTGGCGACAACGTGGCATGCCGGACCTCGCCGGCAACGACGTGGCAATACATATTTTTTTCTTGTTTTTCTCTTCTTTTTGCATTAAAAGTACTTGGCCGGCGAGCTCCGCCGGTTGCCGGAGCTCGCTGGCCACTCCGGAGGGTCGCCGGCCATAGGCGAGGGTCGTGGCGGCCTCCCTAGCCCTTGCCACCCTCGCCAGTGGCTGGCGATGGCTTGGGGAGGCCGCTGCGGCCCTCTCCCGCGGTCGGTGAGGGCCTGGCAAGGCCAGCCTAGCCCAGATCTGGGTGAGGGCTGCCTCGCCGGCCATCGACGAGGGCAGCAGGGGCTAGGGAGGCCGCCACGGCCCTCGCCTGTGGCCGGCGACCCTCCGGAGTGGCCAACGAGCTCCGGCAACCGGCGGAGCTCGCCGGCCAAGTACTTTAGTTGGAAAAAGAAGAGAAAAACAAAAAAAAATATGTATCGCCACGTCATCGCCGGTGAGGTCCGGCATGCCACATCGTCGCCACGTAAGCATTACCGGCCAAAATCCGTCGGAATGACTTAATCGGCAAAGTTGCAAAAGGTTTATGACTTATTTGGCATAAAAAAAGGTTTAGGACTAAATCGGCAAAGTAGCAAAAAGTTTAGAACTTATTTGGCAATTGTCCCTTAAGAGTGTAGATGAATCTATTTGCACAAAGCTCATCAAATAAAGCTATGGTAGTGTGACTATTCAAATATTATGAACTGAAATTTTCTTTCATGTTGTGGACAGTTATAATAATAGCTAGGTGTTCTGATTACTTTGTCTTTGAGGAAGAAAGAATTTGACGAGGAGGTATAAGGGATCTAGATATCACTTTCACAGGGAAAGCTTCAACTTTAGAAAACGACGATGAGAAAATTGTCATGACGTAAATTGTCATGACGCATCACTCAAAGAATCACGATTGTGTGATGGATTCGATATTTTGAGTGATCACAGTTCGTTCTTTTTATAGCCACGAATCTAAAAAGGATGATTAATCAAATAAGATTCAATCTATCTTCTTTGTCGTCAATAGAAAAACTATATTGATCCCGATAATTACCTCCTGTATCGCAACCAAAAAGACCATATTTATCTTTCTTGGACCTTTTAAAGATGCGACATAAATTTGAGTAAGAAGATGCCTTTGTACACTACTTAAAAGATCATCTGACGTTAGAAAATTATAGAGTAAAGTTTCAAATAACCTTGTTGATGTGATTGATTGCTCTTATCTAATCATGAGTAGATACGTTTAAGCAAAAATTACAATTTTTTTAAATTTAAATGAAAGTTTTCAGAAATTAAGAATGCAATATTCTATTGAATAGGCTACTTTCAGACTTATTCTACTTATTGAATTAGTATCTAAAAAATCATAAATGTTTTGTACGGTGGTCAATTTAGTCCTAAACTTTTAAATTCGAAAAATTTAGTCATAAATATTTTGACAATCTTCTAATATAATCCTATTAGCCATGTTAATATGACGGTCTAGTTAATGACGTATGTCTATGTGGCACTGCTAAAGATGGCTGGTGTTTACGTAAATAATTTTTGTAATATGAATTTATCTTTTTTTGCCTTTTCTTTCTTTTTAATTTGGGCTAGAATGACTATATTAGAAATCGTCAAAAGATTTAAGATTAAACTGATGAAATTAAAAAGTTTAGAATTGAATTGATCACTATAAATAGGTTTGCAACTTTTTGAACAAATATTCATCCACTTGTAGTTGTAAGGATCAAAGTCTCCAGACTAATAAGAGTGGAATATGAATTGTGTAATGTACACATCGACCTTAATATCCAATCTTTGAGTACTTTCTTGTATTTGTATTGGAAACCAAAGTAAAACAAATCACAATCCTTGAATCTGAGTGTCATAAAGTGAACAATGTTCAAATAGAACTAAATTTTCTTTGTTCTTACATTCGACTAATGCTTGCTCAAATTACTAGAAGTGGTTGAATCTCGTGCAAGAGGAGACAATGGAGAAAAAAGTTCAGAAGAAGATAAACCTCAAAGAAACAATAAGCTATAATGGGCGTGCAAGAAAGGATGCAAGGGTGACAGAAAGTCGTTGTTTGAGAAGGGGAAGGTAGTTTTGTTTTTTTAGTAAAATTAGGAGGCAGTCTATTCGTTTGTTAATCAGAAGAGTTCCATGACATATCCTAATGGTATTTTATAGGTAATACTATTCATTCAAAATGGCAGGGGTGTCTACAGTCATATTTGAGGGGAAAAAGTGCGAGCCGGATTTTAATAAGAAAAGTACATTCGAGTAAAAGTGTTATAATATGAATGGAGACAACAAATATTTAGAGCTGACGAATCATATAAGCTCTAGACAGTTTCAACTCATTTATAGATCGTTTCGCTTATAAATCTCATCACTATTAAAAGTACTATGAATTGATATTATGTATATTCATTATAATAACCTCTTTCGTCATATTTTCCATAGAATTCATAAGTGATGTGACACATCAGTAAACAAAGTAATCCAAAATTAAGTCTCCATTTGTTTTGTCAACAATAATAAATTTGAAAAATATTTTTTTAAAACAAATTACTTGCGTCGCTTAAAGTAATTATTGTCCACTATAATTCATGTCTAAATAATTTTTTTTATCCATTTATGATAATATTTTTTATTCATTCATTTATCTAAGCATACAAGCAATAATTTTTAGAATAATATTTTGCAAATTATCCATAATAGAACTTGAATTTATTATTTACTTCGCTCCCGTATAACAGAGTGGATTTGTCATTGAAGTACAGAAAAATGAAAAAGAAAAGGGAAACCCCATATAAATTTCTTAGTCCAAAATTGCTGATGTGCCACGCTACATGGGATTCTTCAGGAATTAATAAACCTGTAAAAACTTGCATCGAGAAAGGTTACAAAAGGTACGTCCGAGGCAAGAAGTCTTTTTGCCATAAAACAGTAAAAGTACACTTAAAAGACTTGGTGAACGACTTAATGATTGCTGTCTAATAGTGCTGGGAATGTGGTCTTGTATCTTGGACATTTTTTGAATATATATGCAAAGATCTCCTTCACTTTCTGCGCCCCACCACGACCAAGACGTGCGGGCGGCATTTCGTCTCGCCTTTCTCTTAGTAAAAAAATTGAATTGGAGTCCAATCTGGAGGGCTCCAATTTAAAGTTGGAGCTTTCTCGGATGTTTCTCAATCATTTCTTTCTTCACCTTGAATCGATTACTCGCGCTGTGGTGACACAATAAACTAGCGATTTTCCCCACTTCGCAGGATTGCTTGTTTGAAACTCTTCGCTGCCCTGCTCACTCCACTTCTCAGTGGACCACAGAAGCAAAAGTTAAGTTGAATCATTCATGGTGACTCCCCACTAGAATTTCGTATATTATATATATATATATATATATATATATATATATGAGAGAGAGAGAGAGAGAGAGAGAGAGAGAGAGAGAGAGAGAGAGAGAGAGAGAGAGAGAGTCCCGGAACTTGCGAAGATAGTGCTCTTCTGTGTGTTCTGCTGACTGTACGAGAATGTTTATGTTATTTTGGGGGGCAATTATGTTGTCCATTTTGGTTGGCTACGGTTCTTGCTTATGAAAATGACAAAATGCGTTGAACCCAGATTAGTGCTTTTCATAGCTAGGCTAAGAAGAAAGAGACGGGGACCAAAGTCAAGTATTGACCTACTTACAGTGGACAAAGTATTCTTTTTCCTTAAGTCGCAACCAATGGTGAATCAGGGATAAAACAAAGGGACGATTCTTAATGGCTCCTTTCTTATTTTAGTAATGTAATAAGAGTTTAATGCAACAGCCTTCACTCCCTCTGATTTAAAATGATGTAATGTTAGTTGTGCTATTTGATGAATAGCACATACGATAAGGGAAGAATAGCATTAAAGTTTCCAAAGCACTGTTAAAGTTACAATTACAGGAATGTAGTAATTGGGTTTATTAATTGTCAATCATGAGTTTAATAGGCCATATAAGTTATCATGTATTATGGTCTTTTCTACCAAGTATCTTTGTTTTTTCATGTGTTGTTTATGATTAGAATCAAATGTTAAGCACACAAAGGCTAGTTACATGAACATACAGTTATATGATAGTAATTATTGATTTAATAGTCAATCATGAGCGTAATACCATATATATTAGTGAGTTTATCTACCATTTAAGGACTTACCTATGATCATGATTGGAAGTCTTTTTTTTTCGTAAGTATGATCATGATTGGAAGTCAATTATAAAAAAAATGGGATTTTACTATAACAACAGTATTTTACTACATAAATAGTAGTAAAATTGAAATAATAATTATATGAAAATGTGGGGATTTGTTAATCCAGTTAGTAATCGATATAATACTTATATCACGAATCATTTCATTATGACAATTTAGATAATCACACTTAATGCTAAACAACCAATACTATGCTATCATTGTTTTATAAATAATCTTCAATTGAATAAAGATTATGCTAAAGATTACATGTTGCAAAGACAACATGATTTAATATAATGTTTTTTGCTTGTTAGCTAACACTTTTTGCTATCATTGACAATAATTAACTATAATATTAATCATATAATATGTGATTATATCAAAATATTATAATTGGTGTAAAGGATCTCCCGAAAATTAAGTAGCCCTAAATCAGAATGGAACGGACATTATGTTGAATTGAATTGTACCACCAACCTAGTTCTTTGCATCAATCCTTATATCTACTAAGAAAAGAGATTTGGGATTACAACTAGTTTTGAGAGATGTTAGGGGATTTTATTATTGCCAACCCTAATGCGTACATTGCATTCGCTAAGAAAAGAGAATAGAACAAACAATAGACTTTGATTTTTGACTAGCCCAGCACTAATTCTCAGCTATAGTTATTGTTGAAAGTATCTCCAATACCAAAAACAACTAGTGGGACCAATCAATCCAGCGAGTGCAGTTGTTGAGCCATACCACATATATAGTTCCAACAACACCAAAGCTGCAAAAAAAAGGCAAACATCTTCTATTAGATTAGATCTCAATGAAACAATACGTCAAGTGGTTTTTCCAGTGGCATGTGTAGATTGTTCCTCCTCTAGTTGAGTCATAACAACTCGTTTCACTTTTGCGACTCTCCCTCTGATTGATGATTCATGAGGTATTCAAGTGCTTATTAAGAATAGAAACCATTATTAACTTTTCTTGAGAAAAAGAGAATGGCTCAAAACGAGTCCTTTGGCAATTGTATAATTCCTTTTGTGTTCTCTAAAAATGGCAATATATCATGGTTTCTGGCGATAACTTGGTTACTAGGGACCATTGCCAAGAGAGTTCTAAAAATCTGACTTCCTTTGAAGTTGAGCCTTTGAAAAGGCCCGACCAAACAAAGATGTGTCAATTCCTATCAGTGCTTGATGCAATTTTTACCGAAAGTATGCTCCTTAATCTATCGACATGCAGATTAAGTTCTTGAATCATGCCCCAGAAGGGCCGGAACGAGGTATGGTATATATTTTCTTTTTAATTTCGCCCCTGCCAAGCCAGATAATCTGCATTCGCGATTGTGGCCAAGTGAGCTCGTCAGGAACATGTAATCCAGCGGATAATACGTTGCAACGAGAACATTAACTGACGAAACCGTTGTATATAGTTTTAAATGTTGGACAAAGATCATCATCTCATGGCGACCTAATCTTATCCTTAGGATTTCAAACTGAGAAAAGCAACTCAAAGTATGTCTTATGTTGTCTGCGAAACATACGAGAACATTTTATCCCAACAGGACCGGACCTACACAAAGCATTCGTCCTGTTTGCAAGTCAAATCTTGAGAAGGGCCATCATATTGATAAGAGGGGAGGAAAGAACATGGTACTGCTATCTCCGGCTACAGAAGAAAAGGGTCCCTTGTCCTCATTTTCGTGGGTTTGAAACATGATGACCCTCATTTTCTGAGGAACCATGGCTTATGGAGTTATATTTACTGAGTGGCAGATATTTTTCAGGCATCCGGTTGGCATGCCTGTTGCACCAGCATTCCATGGTGATCACGTCGAAACCCCATTTCACTGTGTCAATCACCATGCCGGTGTCTTAGCGCCAGGCTCGATGATCAAACTTTATAAAGGAAAATTTCTTATGAAAGAACTCGTATGGGTCGCTTCACTAATCATTCCAGTTCAAAGTAATTTCAATAAGGGGTGCAAAGTTTTGAGCTTTTGGGGATATTTTACTAAGTCCCAAACAAAAATAATGGATTCATGCCAGATGATGAAAGCCATAGCTCCAGAGAAATGCCTAGCACAGTTGTAGAACTTCTCCATGTAGCTAGTGGACCGAGGCCACAAGAGAGAAGACAATGTCATGTCCAACAACAATTATGTGACCTGTTGATTTCGCAATCGTGAACTCTGTAGACTGATAGACATTATGGCCAGGCCACAGTAGTCTATCACCCATCCTTCACCATCCTTCATTCTTATGAGGCATATGGAATGCTACTCCAATCTTTAATCATGTGGCCGTATTCATATGAAAGGAGAATGAAACGAACAAAATAGAGTTCCTACTATCCTTCTTTTTACCCTTTTGGCAGTTCGTATTTAAGCTGCGGCCATTGAAAACAACAATTTCACAGAGGTGTCTCGACTTTAAATCATTAAGTTTTCGAGAAAAATTTAGTTATCATCCTTACTTTTGTGGCAATACATTGATTTGCATTCTCACTTCTACATTACTTTAAATCATTACTTTTGTGACTTTAAATCATTGATTTGCCGTGGTTTCTTACTAGTTTCAACTGGCATGTCCACTCATAATCCTTGTCCATTTATTTACTAAGTTGACATTGACGCTCGGCCCCTTTGTTCCAAAGCCATTACGACGGACTTTTGAACTCGGATCAGGGGCCGGTGAACGATGATTCTGACCTCCATGACGGCTCATATCAAAATCAGGCTAATCTCAAACTAGGGGCTGAGCTCGATGCCTCAGCCCCGTAGCTCGCCATAGCTGCGACCTTTGCAGCCCTGTGCGAAGCTCAAAGCTCAAAGCTCAAGAGAGTTGGACAATGGTGGTGGTTGACATCGCACTAATCCCCGTGGCGGCAGTGGTCAACGGGTGTCGGGCGGCTGTGAACATAGCAGTCGCCCGTCGGTTTTGGGTTTGGGTATTGTTGCGCGTTTCCTATTTAAAACAGGGCAAATGAGTTTTTTAAGCTTTGGAATTTTGTCTAGAGTTGCTTATTTCAAGTTTTGAAAACTGATGAAGGTTCTTGAATTTTTTCATAAATTTTCTTTTGTCAACTCGTGCTTTGTTTAGGTTCCGAAAAAAGATTGATGAACTAATAGATCTGTATAGTGCTAGGCATATTGAGATTGGTACACAACATTAATATACTAAATACATCTAAGTCGACTACATATCAATTTTGTGAAAGAGACGTATAATTCATGTCGTTACTTAATTAGTCCATAGAAATGTAGCTAGGCCATGATATTAGGCTCCAGCGAATATTGTAACTTACAAAAAGATAACGAAATGGACATGGCATAGGAAATCAACTCTAGGAATGCCCTTACTTTTGTTATTTTTGTTTCGATAGATTACCGATCCAATCTAGAGCTCAAATTTTAAAAATATGAGTAGGGTGGAATTATGCCTTTTCAAGTAAATGTTTTGGAAGATAGACCAATATATATTTAATGTTTATTTCGATTAGTTCTCGTGATTTATGATGACTACTCTATAAAGAATATACTCTCGAAGATTTCTTATTCTCAATTTGTTTCGTCCCCTTCCTTCTTTATAATTGGGGTAGAGGCAATAAAACGCGACTATTTGGAAACCCATGGAATGATGTACAAGTTTTATTAACCGATTAGGTCTAAATTTTTTGTATATTCATACATTCATCTCCCAAATTGAAAATACTTGGAAACCCTAATTGATCGCGCCAAGTCAGGAGGGTTGCACTCAAATTGTTTCGACGTGCTTGTCACGTGGAAGCTGCATTCGACAATAAAAACTTAATCTACACCAACTTGATGGACGTCACTTAAGCCGTGCTTCAAAATGCGATCACATTGCTAGCAAGAATTGGGTGTTTTGAATGGTTTTCAAAGTTTTTATGGCATCGATTTGGGCTGGCAAAGTTGCACACATTGCACAGTATTCTTCTGAGTCTGACCTGGCCCACAACAGAAGTTGGGCTTGGCTACGGCCGGGCAGTATCTAGAAAAACATGATCCGGGAACAATTTCTTCTTTTGCATTTGAATGGCTGTCTGTCATCTAATAATAAATCCCCTTGCCCGATTGGGACATGGTAAACATGACTAACCTGAAAACCACCCAGGTTTACAGCTTCTTGTTTGGCAAAATCCTCTTCCAAATCGGCCCGGTTACTCGAAGTACTTGCTAGACTAGACAGAGGTTTTCCCGAAAGGATACTGCAGAAACTGATTTCCAATGACCCCCAATCAATTGGCAGCTGAGATGCCGGCCGGACGACGAACACACGCAAGTCACGTGACCGGTTCGCGCCTGGTACCGGGAATGTCCATCTCGAAATGCGTGAAACCGCATTGCGACCTATGGGTGCCCAAATTTGCCCACAAACCAACGTAATTAACACTGAATGGAAATCAAAACTCGGAATTTTCTAAGTAAAAAACAAGACAAAAAGGGGCCAGAGCATTAGCCCCAGCCATCGCCAAAACTCGAGCTTAGAGGCCCAAAACGACCTCAAACGAGCACAATATCGAAGTATCACCGATGTTTTTTCCGAATGGGATGTTGCGTGCCCCGTCGCTTTTCTCAGACCCATAAGCTGCGGCCCATTGATCGAACGACGCAATGACTTTGATGGCTCAAACTCGCCTTTCCATTTCTTTAACTTCTCAGAAATTCATCCGCAGTTAACGTCCGAATCACTGCCCGAATCACGAATTAGCCAAATCTCTACGCAAGTCCGACGAGTCGGGCAGCGCATCGGCAACAATGATCGACAGCGCGACGTTCGCGTGGTCCGGCTAGATCTACTTGTCGTCGTCACGAGATCTAGCACACGTTATCGCAAGCAACGAGGGCCACCACAGTCAGGAGGACAAGCCCGAAGTAGCCAACTAGCAAAGACAAGGACCCGAGAGAATTCAAATGGTAGGGGGACATGATGAGGTCGATGAATCGCTCTTTCGGTCTCGTATCCCCTGAATGACCAATGGTGTCCAAGTCAACTTCTCTAAAGAAGCTTTTGTGTGTGTGTGTTTTTTTTTAAACCGCCACATAAAGCAACTTTATAAGATCGAAGAGAAGGGACGGTGGAATATACGACAGTTGGAGAAATTAAGGTTAAGGATGATCCAGCCACCTACCACACATCGCATCCGAAAGTGGAAAGCGATAACCCTGTTCTTCTTTTCTCGATCGGTGCATGAACTCAGACTATTCGTACATATGCATTCGCTCGTGAGCGATTTCAAAAGTTCTAACATGAATAGGAATTTGGAGCTATTGAACTCTGGCGAAAATCGACCGGGTACTTGAAATATATCACCACCTTTGGCCTCGGGAGAGAGAAGACTGCATCCAAAATGGTAGGTGAATTCCTGAAACTTTTACAATTGGCACGAAGACAGAAGCCTAAGTTATATCTGACTTCTGCATAATAACCCTCGCTAAACCCAACAAATTGATTTTTCTTAAGGGATTTTTTGTTAATATTTGTGTTCCCAATATTCTAGCAAAAACCCACCCAAATAAACCGAAGAAAAGTAAAATACATAAAAATAAAGAAGAGAATAGAGAGGAAAGAAGAAATGAAAGAACAAGAAAATAAAAAAAAAGAATCCCCTGAAGCTGAAGCTGAAACGCCTCTGCTCTTGACAATTCACAAGTGACTGCTAGCAGCACTGCCATTGCTCTCGTACGTGCTAAGCAACTCCTCCAAATATTCTGCCCCCAAATCCTCGAACACCACCGGGTTCGGGGCCGACGTCGTCGCAGCCACCTCCTTCTCTCTCCTCTTCCTCGCCGTTGCAGCCGACGATACTGACTTCCTCCTCAGGCAGTGCCTCCGCTTGAGCGCCACGACTGGCGAGCACCCTTCCTCGCAGGAGTACTTCATCTCCCTCAGGGACTCCCTCACTCTGTCCACCGGGAAGTTCAGCACCGCCATGGGCCCCCTCATCGAGAAGGCTGCCTGGTCATATGCCATCGCCGCCGCCTCGGGGCTGTCGAACGTCCCGAGCCAGACCCTGATCCCATGCCTCGTGGAGTCCCTTATCTCCGCCGCATACTTCCCCCACGGCCGCTTCCTCACTCCTCGGTACGACTTCTCCTTCTCCTGATGCTTCCCATTGGCCTCCTGTCGCGGCTGTTGCGAATCGTCGGTGCTGCAAGTGCTGGAAGTGACTTCCTCTTCTTTAAACTTGGAGCCATTGGAGGAGAAAGAGTCAGAGGACTCCTTGGCCCCCGAGGCGAGCAGGTCGAGGAGGAGCATCTCTTCGGAGTCGTTGAAGTTGAAGGGGAGCATATCGTGGTTGAACGTTCCCCGGTTCAAGGAACTCTCGAGCGAGAATCCTTGGGTTTGGTATTGGAAGAAGCAAGATTGCATTCTGGAGACTGATGCTCTGTTTTTTCTTTGGGTGGCTCTGTATCAGTGGAGGTCTTGAGGGTGGTATTTCAAAGCTCGAGGGAAAATTGGAAATGGAGTAATGATGTAGGTGGGGATTTATATATGCAAGAGAAAGGGGTGATTGATTTGGGGTTAGAGAGAGATCGATCACTTGATAAGAGGATAAGAGATTAAGACAAAGAACAGATTAAAGAAATGATGGAAAACAGGGGGTTGAAAGCAGAGGTTTATCGGGCAAGGAGGATGTCCGGGTGTTGTAGCAATTAAAAGAGACGAACACATGTAGCACGTGAGTCAAATGACGCACGGCGGCGCGGTTGGACCCGGGAAATCGACGAATATTTTAAGCTATTAATTTTTTTCCCTTGAAATGACCTCTATTCTTGGTGGACCTCCTTCGTCTCTCTCTTTCTTTCATTTGAATTTTCTTCCTTTGTGGGGTTTTCCCTTTTCTTCTTTTGACGTGGGTTTATCCACCCTCCGGTTGCCCCCTCCTCCGACACGGTGGGACAGCCGTAGCCGGGGCAATCGGATCAAAGAGAGACGATGTAAGTCGAGGGGACGAGGTAAAAAGAGATTGGCACTATGATGAGTTTAATTTGTTATTCCGATCTCATGATCGATTCTCTATATATCCTAAATGATCCGCATTTTAGATCTCACCCAATTTGGCTCGAGTAATTCTAATGAGAAGATGGGAGGGTCGAGCGTGAGGTGTATTGCCGCTAGCCTACTCTTGGGTGACGATTCTTGAGGCGAAGGATCTTGATTATGTTGAAATATGAACATGTCGTAGTGTTCATGCAAGGAAAGAATATTCTTCTTCTTCTTTTTAGTTTTCTCCTGCAGTCTCTTATCGCACGAATTAAAGCTTGTACAGTGCATAACTTGCTCCTTTAATTCTGGTTCTCCATCATCATTATCATTCAATGGCTGACCAAGATTCCCCTCATTTTACCACTATGTGTTCAAAGCAAGATTTTGCGGTTTTTCATTGCGTAAGCCAATTTGGTTCCCCTTTTGGAGAGGGGGGTCAAAGCATAAAGTTGAAAACGCACTACTTAACACTTGAAACTTCACATCCACTATCAAATGTTTCGTCCGTGATGGCGGTTCAGGATTAGGATCATCCTTATTATTGATTATTTAATTCCGTGATTTTACAAAATCCGAACTAATTTACAGAAAAATGTGATCATCTATTCGAGTTCGAACAAAGGCCCGCTCTCTTGGGAATGCTCCAAAGACTTCATGGCCTAAATGCCTATCAAACAACCATGAAATTAGAGGGTTTTCGCAATCGAAGAAACTAGTCGGATGTTAAAAGAAAACCCGGAAATTTTAGGATGTGAAAAAAAGAAAAGAAAATTAGGTTTCTTCTAGTTTCTTTTGTGAGAGAGAGAGAGAGAGAGAGAGAGAGAGAGAGACCACCGTAATAAGAAATCGATTTGTTTATTCCTTTGTTTCTTTGGGTTGAAAGCTCTGTTCATAGGAGGAGCTGGTCAAGAATGTAAGATCACCAATTGGAATATATTCTACTTAGTATAGTAAGTTAGCAATAGGCTCCTGCGAAGAACCTTCCTTGGGAAACTTGTCCCTTTCTGCTTTTGTTTTCTTTCGGGGCCAGCGTTTGAAAAGTTGGTATTGACTCTTCTATTTCCTTGGGGCAGTGGAAAATCGAGAACAGTGAATAAGCGGGCCTCACCTGAAGTCCACTGCCCACTACTTACATCTCGATCGCATGTGTGGGTGGAAAATAAGAGGTAGCTTAGGGAATTAAGATCTTATTATGTCGATGAATCGTGGGATTTTCCATAGGCCAAGATGTAATCGAGGAAAAGGAATACTTAAGGAAAACGAAATTGTTGGGATCAGGATGAATTTCCATCAATGACCCATTGATGTCGGTGAATTGGTAGTCGGAGCTAGCCAAGAAATGATAAGATGAAATGGGCTCGCTTTCACTTCCATGCTCAAATTATATGCAAAGCATCGACGACTTAGGTATGTATAGAATCTGATCGAGATCCTAATCTTCCCGTTGAGTCTGGATTTATGGCACATCAATGATATCTCGACAATTAGTTCGGTTCCGGTTTTCAACGAATCCATGACATATCTCGTCATGTTACGCAATCGACACGGATCTAGATCTAACAAGTGAGAACATAGGATCCTCATCTACGTCACAGACGATCTATCGATATCAATCTGTCTCCTCCATCGACATGCGCCAACGGACGCCAACGAAAACCCTTCGCTTGCCTTATATCGCGACAGTCGGAAGCGCGCCGGTTGCTGAGAATGCACAAGGCGCGGGCAATAGCGAAGAGTAAAGAAGAATGTGGGAACAGAGAAGCCAAGAGATGAGGCTCGTGTGAAAATGGTTTCGAGGGAGTTCCAAGCGAGAGGGCATCGACACGATTGATCAAATATCATCGTTGAACGATGACGAGGATGTCTCTGTGGTCCTGGACCCCTTGCTTCTTTTTTCTCCGGTTTTGTGTTCATGACTAAGCACTTGGGAAAGAGACCCCAGGGGCATTTCGGGTTAATAGTACTCGAGCACAAGCTTCGCAGCCCCTTCTGTTTTACTTTAGTGATTTTTAGTATGGAATTGTCCAGGTACAGACCCTCTCCATTTCGAGGACTCGGGAAGTCTTCCAAAGTCGTGACCACTTTTTTGGTGTCCAAAAGTGGAATCGGTGTCCAAACCGTTCGGTTCCTAGTTCCTACTGGACCACCGGACCGGACTTATTAAAATTTTCATATTTTATTAAAAGTAAGGATGTAAACAAAGTAAAAAGAATCCGATTTGAACTTCTGAAATTTTAATATTTATCCAATTTTATTAAAAGAAATTTTTTTTATAAATAAACTCAATTTTTTTTTAAAGTTTTCCCGATCTCATTGGATTGCTTGAGAACCGGATCGGACCAACAGTTCCTAATTCCGAGAGGGAACTGAACTGGCTCGGATCATGCACACCCCTAGTCGTAATATTAAATAAGCCGCTTTTTTTTTCTGAGAGCATGATCCGTTAAATTTATGAAGTTTCGGTCACACGCCGTCTCCGCTCGTTTAATCATTTATTTCAGCCATAGACGGAGCATAATCAACCGGCAATCGATTCCCCGATGACGAGGTCGTGTCGAGGTTGGGTCCTTGTCGAAGGGCGTGTGATGATGCGAACGTTTTTTGGGAGATGGGGCATGAATCTTTGTCGAAAGAAAGGGCATCGAGCCATGACTTAATGGACTCGAGATAGATTCGGACAAAAAGAGGGCAATTGCTGCACGCATATAAACGTGCCTTATCTTGTATATAAATCGCGCTTCCGGACATTTTGATTCAGGACGCATTGGCACGGAAGGAACTGAGACTTTGGAGTTCTGATCAGATGCTAGTCATCGAGATGTTCATGCCTTTTCAGTGGATCATATAGACTTATAGACTTGCATGCGATGGGTCATCGCCCGCTACATATAGTACGGAGGACTACCTAATAGAGATTAATCGTACGCTCAAAGAATTTAGACGCCCCATATTTGATGCAAATAAACAAATAGCGGATCATATAACCAACACACGCTTTCTCATATGGCAGGTGGTTTGGCATCAGATACATGGTACAATCCCACGCCACTCAAACTTTGAAAGGGGGGTGCGAGTATGCCTCTAATTCCCATCACCGCAGGCATGAAAAGTGATTATTGGGTTACAGACTTCTTGTAGCCCTAAAGAAATCACAAATGTGATGACTCAATCAGATCATTGAAATATCTCACGTCACTTGACTATGGGATTTATACGTTTATATATATATTATCTCAATTTACCTATCAGTTTAAACTTTTCTTTTATACTTCTCAACGTGGTATCAAAGTCGGGATCTGTCCTAAATCATTTTACATGCATGGTCGCACCCCCCCCTCCTTCCCCAACCACAGGTCAAATTTCAAACGTCTTTTCTAACCCAGCCTGCACAAATTTAGCATAGGATGGATCCGAATTAGGCAAAGCATTCCCACCTTCGAGAGAAAGGAAGGCATGCTGTGCTCGTGCCCAACAATGCGCCAGTCTTATCTCAACTCCAAAACACGATCTCGATTCATTGTAAGCACCCACGTCCGGATAAAACCCTAGTGATAAAACAATCGATTTGGCCCTCGTGCGGAAATACAGGAGCTCAAGTTCATGCATCTACCTAAATTTCGGAGGACGTAGTCGAAAGCGATATATATAAAACTTCACATTTTAATCCCTTGGTGGGAATAATTAAAGGTATAAAGCATCGAAATGGAGTAACGATGGGACGAACCGCTCTCGTGCAATGAAGAAAGATTTTGACGTATTCGCTCCATTCGGTCCGTCCCACGAGACCCCTCAAAAAACCCTAAGAGAAGGGCCGACTTGACCCATTGACCTTTGACCTTTCTCCGCCTCTCTCTTCACTGCATCGCCACGCGTCTGTCCAATACGGTAGGATTACATTGCTTTCTAGGGTTTTGTTCATTAGTGATGAATATGATCTATCCTGTCATCGTCCTTGGACTTATAATGCCCAGCGACGTCGGCCACGTGGTTAACTCGAAAGTAGCTCTAGGCGATAGGCGGCCGTGGTTATTGAATCGCGAGCTTGGAGATTACAGAACCAGCGGCGGAAGAATTGAGAAATGATAAAGAATTGGTGGGGAAAGATGAGACGGGAGAGTGGCTCTTCCGTTCTTTAGTAACACTTGCTTGGTAGTTTATACTATCAATGACGAAATGTGGGTTATCTTTCATGACCAAGACTAATGCATGCATAAGTTGGGTTTGTAGTTTAGATTATGGCAAGGAGTTCTAGATGTTGTTATTAGCATGTGTTTCTGGCGATGCACAAATTTGGTCATAAATAACCTTATCTACTATGAGTCCCCATTGTTAACATTAGCTTTGATCGGCGGATTGATGGATTGAATGGACTTTCGAGAATTTGGCATGAAAACAAAGTTAGGTGGGTCGTGTGTTAAGAACATGTCATATGGATCATCATTGTCCTGGTGGAAAAGCATTCCTACGGAAAAAAGAAAAAGAAAAGACGCGCGTGCACAAACACTCTGTCTCATTCTTCCTCCTTCCAAGACACTCTGTCTCATTCTTCCTCCTTCCAAATGATGTCGTCACCCCCACCCACGGCAACCGCTGTTGTCGAATGAGGGGGAAAGTACCAAAAGAAAATTTTCAATACATTATATTGGTGTCAATTCGGTTTTGAACTTTTTATTCATATCGATTTAGTACTAAACATTTTCATATTTTGCCAAATTAGCCTATTTAATAATTTGTGCTGAAAATTATAAATGTCGATACTGATCATCTTATATAGCACGACTAATGTTGACGTGAACATCGTTAGATGATATTTTAATAATTCTTTTAATTCCTTATAATTATTTTTACCATTGGGCGAGGTGGCCCTCACTCAAAGTCAAGCCCTTTGTGGCCTTACTTGCTATTGGCAAGGACGTAGTGGGGCTTGCCTAGCAACAAATTCGGGCGGGGGCCAAAGCACTCACCAATGACTAGTACGGATGATCGGGTCCAGGGTGGGTAGGGTCTAGATATGGACCTTGTACCAGACCATGTTATAATCGGTTTTTTTTTTTACCATATACTCGATCATGTAACCGACCCATCATGTTTTTCCGGTCTAGTTTCAGGGTTAACCTTATTTATATCGTAACCTGTTTTGCAGTCACTCATCCTATACAACTTCGAATTTTATATTAATACGTGAGACAGTAACATGATTCTGTTAATTTATATTAAAACATTAGGCACTTGTAATTAATAAGTAAATAAACTTTTTGATTAAATAAAAAACTAAGGATCCAATAGGCAAATTATCATAAACCAAATTATAAGGCAAAGCAAAAATCCTAACATCACATATACATTAGTAACAAACATGGATATAATATTAGTCTCATTCCCACAATACTACATGAAAATTTTCATTTATCTAAAATGGTTAGCAAATCTTTGGTGCAAGCACAACTCCTCCAAAAGTGAAATTAGCTAGGCCAATCTATATAGTACAAAATCTCTAACAAAAACTTAAAATTCATATATAAAAAAAAATCAACAAGAAACCATGCTCTAGAGACATATGCAAAAATTATGATTTAATAAAGTCTATGTACTTACAAAAAATATTTTTCAATGATTGGGTTCAGGGTTTAGGGTAAGTTCCAGACCTGGACCATGTACCGACCCTGTTACAATTGGTTCCTCTTTTTTGACCATGTACCCAACCCTTTTTGCATTGGATCCTGTTCTTAACCCTATTTTTCGGGTGGGCCAAACATGGAACTGAGTTTATCCAGTCCAGTTGCACGCCCCTAACGACTAGCAAGGGCTAGCTAGCTCTCACCTAGTGGCTAACAAGGGTCACCAGCTAGCCAAAAGGGAAAAAAAGAAAAAAAAGAAAAAAAATAATCAAAATAAATAAAAATTTTAAGTTGTCGCTAGCCGTGCCATGTAAGATGATTAATGTTCACGTCAGGGATTTCTAGCCAAAATCGGTCATATATACTCTATTAACAAAATGAAAATTTTCAATACTAATTTAATCCAATTAAAAAGTTTAAGAGTGAATGAACACAAATTCAATATATTTATGACTATTTTGGTATTTTCTTCCAAAAATGAGTGTTTCCTCATTGCCATTGACAACTTGCCAACGACAACGTCCAAGTTAGGGGTGAGTAACGATGCAAGTTCAATTTAGGAATTGGTCGAGATTGAATTGGCATGTCTAGTTCAAAACTGGTTCCCAAAAGAATGGGTAGATTAATGGGTTAAAAGCTGAAAACAAATCATACTCGGCTCAATTTTTGGTGAGAGCCTTAATGTCTCACATGTAGGTTCTATCTAGGAACCAAATCGACTAGGCCGGTTCCGAATTGAATTGTTTGGCAATTTTTTTTGGGGGGGGGGGGACTTACTTTTTAATTAACAAGGTAACAATTAATTTAGAACTTATAAGGAAAAATGATACAAATAATCTTTGAACTTTAATTAAATGTGTAATATGGTCCATGAACAATTAATTTAACACAAATTATCTTTAAACTTTAGTCTAATGTGCAAGAGTTAGCTAGTTCTCACCCAGTGGCTAGCGAGGGTCACCATGGAAAATTGTCTTTCAATACATAGGTCGCTATAATGGAATAGACTAGGAGCCAGGCAAGGTACGAATGTTCGGGCTGAGCAAAGACTCTACTGGCCGTATCCCTTTCGCAGCACGGAGTAACTTTCAACTCCTTTCAATCAAATCTTACCTTTCAGTCGAGTCACTATCATTTCACATAACGATTGAGAAATAAATAAGAATTAGGGATTAGGAATAGAATAGGTTCTCTCATCCAAAAATCAAATGGAAAAGATTTGGAACCCCAACTCCAAAGGAAGGGCATTTTTGGGGACTAGCTTGCTTCCACTTTCTGATGTCAGGTTTCGAGAGCATTCCGCCACTTTTTGGTTACTTGCACTGCCAAAAGGACAAAGAAAAAGAAAAAGAAAAAAATAATCAAAATAAATAAATTTTTTAAAATGTAGCTAGCCTTGCCACGTAAGATGATTAATGTTCACGCCAGCGATTTCTAGCCAAAACCGGTCATATATACTCTATTAACAAAATGTGAAATTTTTCAAGACTAAATTATTCCAATAAAAAATTTTAGGACTGAATTAACACAAGTTCAATATACTTATGGCTATTTTGGTATTTTCCTCCAAAGATGAGTGTTTCCTCATTGCCATTGACAACTTGCCAACGACAATGTCCATATTAGGGGCGAGTAACGGTGCAAGTTCAATTTAGGAATTGGTCGAGATTGAATTGGCATGTCTAGTTCAAAACGGGTTCCCAAAAGAATAGGTAGATTAATCGGTTAAAAGCTGGAAACTAACCATACTCGGCTCAATTTTTGGTTAGAGCCTTAATGTCTCACACGTAGGTTCTATCTAGGAACCAAATCGACTAGGCCGGTTCCGAATTGGATTGTTTGACAATTTTGTTTATTGGGGGACTTACTTTTTAATTAACAAGGTAACAATTAATTTAGAACTTATAAGGGAAAATGATACAAATAGTCTTTGAACTTTAATTAAATGTGTAATATGGTCTATGAACTATTAATTTAACACAAATGATCTTTAAATTTTAGTCTAATGTGCAAGAGCTAGCTAGCTCTCACCCAGTGGCTAGCGAGGGTCACCAGCTAGCCAAAAGGAAAAAAAAAAGAAAAAAAAATCAAAATAAATAAAAATTTTAAGTTGTCACTAGCCGTGCCACGTAAGATGATTAATGTTCATGTCAGTGATTTCTAGCCAAAACCGGTCATATATACTCTATTAACAAAATGTGAAAATTTTCAAGACTAAATTAATCCAATTAAAAAGTTTAGGACTGAATTAACACAAGTTTAATATATTTATGACTATTTTGGTATTTTCCTCCAAAAATGAGTGTTTCCTCATTGCCATTGACAACTTGCCAACGACAATGTCCATGTTAGGGGTGAGTAACGGTGAAAGTTCAATTTAGGAATTGGTCGAGATTAAATTGGCATGTCTAGTTCGAAACTGGTTCCCAAAAGAATGGGTAGATTAATGGGTTAAAGGCTGGAAACTAACCATACTTGGCTCAATTTTTTGTTAGAGCCTTAATGTCTCACACGTTGGTTCTATCTAGGAACCAAATCGACTAGGCTAGTTCCGAATTGAATAGTTTGGCAATTTTTTTTGGGAGGAGTTACTTTTTAATTAACAAGGTAACAATTAATTTAGAACTTATAAAGGAAAATGATACAAATAATCTTTGAACTTTAATTAAATGTGTAATATGGTCTATGAACTATTAATTTAATACAAATGATCTTTAAAATTTAGTCTAATCTGCAATATGATCCATAAACTGTCAATTTGTTCGATATGGTCCTCGGACTTTTGATAAATATTCAAACTAGTTATTGGATTATTTGAAAATTTCAATGTGATCCTTCTATTAAATTTAAGTTCATGAACAACATTGAATATTTTCAAATAGTTCAAGGATTAGTTTGATCATGTATCAAAAGTTCATGGAGCATATTGAATAAATTAAAGTTCATAAACCAGATTGTACATTGAGTTAAAGTTTATGGACCATTTATGTCAATTTGAATTATAGGGACCATATATATCAAATTGAAAGTTTATGGATTATTTGTGTCATTACTCCAGCTCAAATTATAAAAAGGATGACATTTAAACTGCCCGCTCCCAGCCCACCCCTAAGAATTACAAAAACAAAAACTTGAAGAAAAAAACGTGGGGAGTGGGCAATTCTAAGTTCTACCCAAGAACCAAAATGGAATTGGCCATATTTTATTTGAAATCGGTTTGGTGATGGACAAGTTTAGTTCCCTATTCCCACCATGGAAACGAGCCACTCAGACCATAATCACCCTTCTTCAAACGATCAAAATACATCGCTTGGAAAATCAATTTTCTAGACCAGACTTGATGAACTTATCATTTTTCTTAATACTTTAGTGATTTTAATGGCTTTTATCCTACGAATATGTTTTCAGTGGTTACCTCTCCTTGAAACTTGAATCGTGCTTCATATTTTGGACTAGTTGACTCACTCCTGGACGAATCACCTAATGTTTACCGGAATCCTAAGAGAGTCGTATAGCAAGAAATTTTTTTTTTTAGCAACTGAGGTGCTCGGACCAGTTTACGTATACCTCGACTATTCCTCGGGAGAGACTATTACAGCAACCCACCGTCATGGACCCGCACTTAAATCACAGGCGCTTGGAATCGAATCCAAGACCTTGACAAAGTCCAAATTCGCCCTAATCAATTGGGCTACCAATGGGTAGGTCGTATAGCGAGAAATTCATTCCAACTACTTCTGGAAAATATGATTCTACATTGTCCTTTAGGAGCACCATCAATTCCAGATTTAAAAAATAGTGCATGATCTACGGATTACATAACCGAGCACATATTGACCGTTGATCACATGGACCGTATAATGGGATACACATCATAAATGGCTGATATGGTATTTGCCCACGTAATCTATATTCGACGAACTTTCTTCCAGATAAGATGTGATCGGAGTTTTGTCGTACTTTTCCAAAATGCCAAAAAAAAATTCGTCAGATGATAACAACTGCACAGAAAGGCAGTCAAAGAACTACGGGGATCATTTTGACTGCATGGAGAAACATATGATTCAAATCCGTTGAATTTTCTATAGGATTATCAGTATTCAAAGTTAACTCCAAAGACAAGAGCACTCAAGATTAATTAAAGAATTACTTGTGGTGGCGAATTTGCAATTTGTTATCACAAATAGAAGACCTCGAGCCAAGGAGGACGAATTTGATTTTTGCGCAGTAACTATGAATCTTCAAGATTGAGCTATCGTGTAAAGTTAAAAGCACATTGCAAGCTTTTCACTAAATTACGGAGATTGGCTAAATGAAGTAAGGGAATAGAAAATTAAACGACCATTTTTCCATAATGGTCCAGCTTCTTCTGCTCTTGCCAATGTTTACTCTTCAATGTCTTCGAAAGCTTGAACTCACAGCAATTCTTCTTCGGCTTTTATCGGGGAAATTGGGCAAAGCTCTTTGATGTTTAGAAGGCGAAAAGAATGCCGAAAAAGTTTTAAAGCGTGTTCGTATTGATAATGAAACCCTAACAATGATATTGCCAGTTTTAAATCGTGTTCATATTACTTTTAAAGGGGAAAAGTATCCGGAAGTTTTAAACGGTTGCCTAGTTTGAGCGTTAAGAAGGCGCAACAGTTAGTAGCCGCTAGTCTTCACGCCCACCAAAATATAGAAAGACGGAAACTAGGGTTTTCCATATTTAATAGTCTTCCTGTCCAGGCTCATTCGATGATCGAATTTGACCAGTGCGTCGTTTTTAACGAGGGGTTATGCTTTAATCTTGTTCACAATCCTAAATTCCAATAGGGCCGTACCATGACAAGGGGGTCATCATGGCATTAGACATGGTTTTGATCAGAGCTAGGAATCAATCATCGTCATCTAAGCATTATGATTTATCCTTAAGATTAGCTCCAAGTACCATCAAATCAAAAGAGAATTCAAATCATGACTTTGAGGCATTACGGTCCCCAATGCTCTCTCTCTCTCTCTCTCTCTCTTTCGATCTGACACCCGAAGACGACTCGAGTCACATCTCTTGACAAACAGACAACTTTCTGATGTATGCTTCGAAGGATGGGGGGAGACAACAGCATGGCTTGATTTCCCATGTCTAGGTTTCGCCATATCAACGGAAGCAGGATTTTTTCAGCCCGCAACAAGAACAATGACACAAGATCCTCGCCTACAGGATCTGTTTGATGAATTGGATATTGGACAAAACAAAAGAGTGATCTGAAATGTAACGGAACAATGTACTTTGAGATATTGAAACGGATCAAAGGAGCATTTCAAATATCAGAACACTAGAGGTCTCCAACATAACTCTTTTAGACAGTACTTGAGTTCTATATAGCAAGCAGAAGTTTATGGCATGTGCATAGATTAGTTTCTTTGGCTTTTTGACAAGCCAAGCTTTTCAGAAAAAATCCTCGAGTCGCATCATTTTAGCATGCACGCAATACCTTAATTAGGTGCATTGACAACTCAGGACCCTTGATAATTAGTAGGTTGGGTCCTCGGCTCTCACATCATTCGAGGATCGTGCGTGTGGCGCGCCGACTCGCGTTCCAAATCGCATCTTTGCTAGCACGGACGGAGCTATCAAAATCCTCCAAAACTTCACCCTAGTCAACCTCCTCTAGCTAGTATGGCCCAATCCAGAAAATAATAATAGCGAAAGGAAACCCTTGACCAAAGAAAGATGAAATTGCCCTTCAAACCATGTGAGGCATCCGAAAGAGGCTCTTACTTGTCAAACTAAAACAATGGAATCCACAAGAAGGGCGAAAGGGGGAACCGCATAAAGCTAGCAGCTTGGACTTTCCATGGCTTAGGAAGCTGCAAAGAAAATCTCTAGATTGTCTTGTTATCCTTTGCCCCGAAGACTATTCCTAAAATTGATGAGAAGGCGACAGTCACTACCTGACCCCAATTATTCAGAAGTAAATTAATGATTCGCTATCTCACCCCCTCCTTCTTGGAAGCTGCGGGAAATGGTAGTAGTTCGCGGCTGCTGAGGTTGGCGTCTTCTGGGGCGGATGAGCGGTCCAACCCCATGTTTCTTTCTACTACTTCTTGTCTGTATCGGTTCCTTGTCTCGCACGCGAGAGAGAGAGAGAGAGAGAGAGAGAGAGAGAGAGAGAGAGAGATGTTATTTCAGTTTCAATGGGATGTTGGGATTAGTCAATGCAACCGTGACAGCAACCGGCCTTGACCGTGACGCTTCACCTGAGTCAGATCTTTACTTTCCATCAAATTCCGAGGCCACGAATACGTTTGGAGAGTCCCATTCGTCTCGCAAAAATTGAAATTTCATTTGAAAAGTACTCCCGTAATGAATCGATAAAAAGATATGACGTGTTCTTTCGATAATATTCGATCATTTCCTCAAAATAAGACAGATGTCACTTTCATTAATGAAAAACTCTGAAAGTGATAAGAATTGATTTCAATGTACAACATTGACGTCATTAACTAAAGGCTCTAAGTTCAAATTCAAGACCTGTGATCCGTAATGTTGGACCTAGAATCTCGGCTTGTGGGCTCGTAAGCTTGACTCCGACCATGGGTCAGAGCAGCCTAGTGCCCCTACTTGTCCTCAATGACCCCAACCCAGCAACCCCAAACACTCGTACTTTGGAGTCCTCTCTCAAAGCCATGGCCTCGACCCTGTTTTCGAGCCCCCAGCACCCATACCTTGGGAATCCTATGTTCAACACCCTGATCCACTCCGATGAGCTTGACCTTGGGACCTTAACCTGAACTCAAGATCTTGACCTTCAAAACCAAGAGCTTATGCATCGGGTTCCACGCTCAGGGAATTTACATTTCTCTAAAGATTTGAGATACTCAACATAAAGCAACTAAAAATTTGAAGGAAAAGAAAAAGATCAAAGATCGGATTGGTGGGAATCGCCCACTCAAGCGACCTGAAAATCATACTTCCAGTTTCTTTGAATTATGAACCGACATTGCACATTGACTTTTACGGTGCAACGCAGTTAACAAAAGCACCACCGTAACTTGTAAAAACATGGTTTGTAAAAATTGACTTTTATATGTTTTTTTCATTTAATTTAAATCTTGCAATTTATAGACTTTATTTTTTTTAAATTCTAAATTAATGAAATTTTCGCAATATTCAGATACTGACAAATAGATTCACAATATTTCTTCCATAAATTTTTTAGATCTAGAAATTATTTTAAAATTTAGTGGGAGAAACACCCAAAAAAAAATTGCTTTCTACATTTACTCTAATGTAAACCTAGCCGTTCTAACCATGGAAGAAGGTTCTAATGGTGATAGGCGAAATGATTTCGACTTAATCGCCCTCCCCTTCCCTCTATGGGTGGTCGATTGGGCCCCCGATCAGTGCTTAGGCCCGTCTATCAACAAAAATATCATATGCAATGTTCCTGACTAGACCAACCCAGCTTAGGCTCGAATCAGTCAGGTCAATCCTTAAAGTTAAATGCCCTTCTCCAACCCCTCATAAATTTGTCCACCAACAATCGTGGCACGGCTAGTTCTCGACAAGTCGGCGGTCTATATTGGCCGTAATCGGTCTATTTGGGCTCATGATGACTTCTACTTTAGCTTTTACCATTTACAATTACCATGTCTTTTATAGGTTACTCTAACACTCAAAACTGTTAAAAACAGACCAATATTGACATGTAAAATCATATATTTTTCCCTAACTCTCTGAAACAGTGTAGAATTTCATGGTAGTGACAATGAACTATAATTAGGACGCTTCAACTTTTACCATTTGATTTCTTCTAAACTCGGAGCGCTCGGGTTTGACCTTTATTCAAACCTTCCAGCTATTCGAAAATCAACCTGTTGAAGAATGATTCTTTGTTCTTAAATTTTGCAGAGAAGGTGATAAGTTACGAGTGAAAAGGATACGTGCTGTGCTTTGGGATACAGGATGCAAAGTGCAGTAATATCTATCCCTGAAGCAAAGATCTTCCATCTATCCTCAAGTTTTATCTCAACCTCACTGCCGATTAGGATGGCAAAATGGAATGGAGGCCAAAATTCAGGCAGTAAAATGAAGTTTCTTAAACAGCTCGCAAGCCCTTGAACCCCTGTATGCTTCAACGTCATGGACAGACAGTTTCATTCCTTCAAGAATGGGATTGGACATGCCGATAACGGGGATGGCGGCAAAAGTAATTTAATTCGACTGCGGTAAAGTTCAACAAACCTCGCTGTCCATTTTGTTGAGTAGATGCACGACACTTGGGGAAGGTGATCGACTTCCTATAAGATGGTGAAGACACATGACCCACAGGCAGCTGCTACTGGTTGAGCTCAGTCAGTGCAACGCTTGTAGTTGGCGACTCGCAGGTTTCCAGCGGAAGCTTCGTGATGTGCGGACTAGGAGATGAACTTGAGAATCACAGAGAAGGTCCAAGAACCGCAATGACATGTGAAGGGAACTGCCTAGGCCGCAGCCGCCGGAAGTTCGAGAAAAGAATTACAGTCTAGTTTCGGGTGGGTGCTACTGATTACATATGATGAAGTTAATTCTTTCTGTAGATCACTTTGACATTCAAAGCCTTATATTCTTGTTCCATTTCAATTTTCCCGGTTCTTCTAGCAGTGCAAGTCTCTCTTTCCCTGAATCTCCGGTGGTGGGTGCTACTGATTACATATGATGAAGCTAATTCTTTCTGTAGATCACTTTTCTTGCTCAATAATTGTTCTTCTGACATTTATCAAATACTTGGGAAAAGAATTACAGAGTACAGATAAACAACCGGAATGAGGAAAACCTTATAAAAAGGAGTTTCCAATTTACATGAATGACCAGGGACAGGCGGTCTCCCTATGTGCTAACCACATAATCATTCCAATCATGCTTTTTTGGTAGAAATTCAGTAGCTTAGACTTCAAGCTCTCTGCATGCCTTGTCCGCAATTATGTAACTTAAGCACATCCACAATAATCATCCTTCATTCCCCAATGGCCCCAAGTTCCACCCTCCCTGGCTAAGCATCGTCGACAAGAAAAATTTTGCATCGGTTCTCTGTGTCACTCTCCCTCCCTCTCGCTCTCTTGATCATTCAATAACCGTGCTGCAAAGTCAGGTCCTTCCTGAAGCCGGGTCTTTTTGCGTTTCAGGCTCTTCTGAAAATGGAAGATGTATTGATTAAGCTCTCTTTCCACCTTGAATCTCAGCCTGTTCCTTCAATCACTTTCCAGGAAAACCAGTCACAAGTCCCCAGTTCCGCCTCTTCTCTGCACATTCTAACCGTTGCAGCTCTGAGCATCGCCATTACGGCTTTTCTACTGGTCAGCTACTGCTTCGTCCTCATCAAATGCTGCCCGAGCCAGCACCAACTGTGTCTTATAAGACGCTTCTCTCTTTTACGGCATCAACAAGAAGAAGACGAGGACTCATTCATTGCTCTCTCCCCAGCAACATGGAATCAAGCAGGACTTGATCGTACAGTAATTCGAGAGATCCCGGCTTTTCCATTTCGAAGCATAGAAACCAGGCGGAGAAGCTTCTGCGGCTGCACGGTTTGTTTGAACGAGTTCCAGGAACAGGATCTGCTCAGAGTTCTCCCCGCTTGCAGCCACACTTTCCATTCTGATTGTATCGACATGTGGCTTCAGAGCAATTCTAGATGTCCACTCTGCAGGACGAGCATTTCAGGCACGGCTCAGTGTCCTAATGACCGCCTCATGGCGCCGAGCTCTTCTCCTCAGGGTTCGCAGTTGTATTCCGATATGGGAGACGAAGAAGATTATGTGGTAATCGAACTGAGGAATGATGAAGTAGCGTCACCTGAAAGGCAAGAGAGGAGCGGATTGATGCCAGTGCAATCTCAGCAAAATCAAAGGAAGTTGGAAGTGGAACCTGGCAGCTTCAAGAAGAAGAAGTGCCGCCGTGGTTCGACCAAGGCGGACGAAGACATCAATGTAAGAGATCACGACCAGTTGATTGTCCAACCCATCAGGAGATCTTTCTCACTGGACTCCGCGAAAGATAGAAATCTTTTCTTGGCCATCCAGGCGACTATCATGAATAAACGCCGTTGTGAGGAAAACTCGAAGGAAGAATGCAGTAGCATATTTCGGAGATGACTCTTTTCCTTCAATGTTTGTCTGCATCGCGCCTCGTCTTGAAACTAGACGTACGGAACCCCAAGTGAGTGCCTTACATAGGTCGATCAAGTCAAAAGAATGTGGGGGTGAATTTTAGTTTGATGAAGATGAATGGCCTTTCTGGGGCTGGACAAGGATTTTTCCTGTATTTTTTTCTTTTTCTTTCGCAAGGATGGAACCGAAAATTACAGCTATGAATCTGTTGCATATAAATTATGAATGAGAATAATGGCTTGCTCTGAATTTCATTCGGTTCAGATCTGGAGAGGAAAGGTATGGCTGAATAGAAAGTAAACTGTCAATAGCCAAGCAACGAGTGACAACATTACAAATCATCATCCTTGAAAATGATTGTAAAACTTCCTTTTGTCTTCGACCATTTGCGTTGTTGCCATTCAGAAAGTATCATTCTGGGCCGGGACCATTCGACAAATTAACCTCTTTCCACTCTTTCACAGAAAAAAAATATATGCGTAGGAAGTTTCATGAACTCTCTCAGATTACCCTCTAAAGAAAGTATGAATTCCCGGAAATGGGGACTTATCACAGTTATGCATTCTTCCCAGAACGTTGCAAGAGATATTGTTGACATGTTTACTGAAGGAGTTCATCGGTTAGAGCCAACAAGCAAACTAACAGAAGGGCAAAAAAAGATCAAAATTTATGGCGGATAGACAAAACGAATGTGCCATCTCAATGCGCTGAGGGAACTAGCTAGAAAAACAAAATAAGGCAAATTTCAACGTTCCAAGCACTTTTTTTTCTATGCGTAGTCAATGCCTATCAAGCATACTTTAGCAAGTACCCGTGGGGCAACTGCTAGACTGGCGGCATAGAACGATATGCAAATTGGTTAAAAGCAACCAAGGGCAACCGTGGAAAGAGCAGCACCACCTCAGCATGTTATTAATAAAGGCGTTCAAGAAGAAAGTTTCCAGTCTTCCAGGCAGATCCAAGTATGACTGTATCTTTAACCTTAATCATAACAACAGAGTACCATACAACACAGCAGTGGAGGAAGAACGTCGTGCACATGACTTCTGTTTCTCAAATTTTCATACTTATTAATGAATTAAACATGCAGTTATGCAGAAAAGAATAACAGATCAAGAAAAACTAGTCTTGCTTTTAAGTATACAGAATTGCCCCTCATTCATCTTTGAAATTGTAGAGTTCGAGACCCAGCAAGAACTAATAGACTTGACCACTTGTCTTGCCGCATGCCTTGGCTAATTACACAGGCAGCTGGGCAAGAAACAAAACTTTGCTGAGGAGCTACTCAAGACTCAGTGCTTTGTGTATCCGCAAGATGCCCTGTAACCATGTCCTGTATGATTAAGCTAATCTGAAAGTAGCAATAACTACCGGGTGACCATGGTCGTCGAGAAGCTCAGTTTATTTGAGACCTGGAAGAATCAACCTGGGGCAAGGGCAAGGCCTTTCTGCTAAGCTCATCGGACATTGCGCCACGGGCCTTTTTCTTCAATTGTTCCAGATGACTCCGGGCCTCCCTGAGTTCATCTTCTGCACTCACTCCATGGTTTTCCCAAGCATCAACGACTTGCTGCTGAAACTCAATCGCAAGGGCGTAGCTGCATCACCGAGGAATGGAAACATGTTTTATACACCAAGTATCTCACATATTGACAGATAAAATACTTGAGGACCATTAAGTCAGGTAAAGCTGCCAGACAGCTCGTTCAAACAAAATTGAATAAAGCCAGTAACATTATTTCTTATTACCGACTGAACACAGTAAACCAAAAAGAATGTGTTATTTTATAAGATTAGCATGGACCATAAAGTATCATATATTTATCGCTTCATCAGCTAGTGAATTTGAAAAGATTAGCATTATGGCTGCAATAATAGAGTATCATTAAATAAGTACCATCTAAACAAGTTCAAGTCCATTCCATAGACTCACAATACATCAATTTCTTATTTCGCAAGTAAGACATATCTTTCGCTAGAAAAAGTGCCAAAATATGACTTGTTGCACCATAAGGTTCTGCTATCTCACAGTTTAGTTGGCTTGAGATGTAATAAGAAGAAAAGATAATTTATTCCCTCCATTTGCAGATCTAAAGAATCATGACAGTCTTGTGGGCTTGGGCTGCAAACCAGACAATTTATTCCATTTGGAAATAACAATTTCCAAGACACCTATGAAAGAAATATACTTCTTAATAACGTTGCTTCAAATAGTAAATTTTAAATTTTTAAAGCGCATTTAATGAAGCTTAACCAATGCCCAGGGCACACAATTTAACAGGTTCCAAGAGAAAAAAGAAGAAGAGATAAATAGATACAAATTAGTGACCCAAAACAAATAATTTATTAGTAACTGTTAGTATCACATGGATTGGAAATACACACAAGATAAGGTTCAGAACAAGAACTATATTTGCATGCAAAGTAACAAGTATCACAGTATCTCTTATTGTGCACAGACCATTAATGCCGAAAGACACCCACATGTTACTCTAAGTGGGCTCAAAGTTGTTTCTGAGTAAAGTGACAAATTTTATGTCACAACTTACTATAAGGCTTTCTAGTATGCAAAGAATGCTGAGTTATTGATGAGACCAGACAACCTACGGGTATCATAATCTAGATACCCATCACAGCAATAGGTTTGAAAGTCAATGGGATTTTAAGACATTAAAAAAATTATAAAAAATGCTATCCACCAAAAAGAATTCTATAAAAGAACTAAACTCAAGATCTAGGAGAGGGAAAAAGGGACAAAACATTGTAAACAACTAACATTCTTAAACCTGTAGAGGAGCAATGTGAATATAGCCAGCTGTTTGGGATTAGCAGTATTTCGAGCCCTCAAACAGTGGCTAACTAAGATGCAATTCTACAATCTACTGTCCAGAATGAACCCCGGATGGAATTGATGAAGAAGTTGCAGAGGAGTGATTCTCTCATGATCAAATGAAACTACCAAACCCTACAATATTACATGTATGCGCTAGCGGCATGTGAACTGATATGTACAAAATTTTGGAACAAAGACACCAGCTACAAGGACCTAAGAGCTAGGGGGAAAAATGATGGGGAGAAGGATCCATTCCTTCTGGATGGGCTTCAGATACCCTCATGTTGGAGGCTGCCTCTTCAAAAAAAGAATGCAAAAAAAAAGAAAGGAAGAAGAAGAAGAAGTCATGTTGGGTGCTTGATGCATCATTACACCAGCTCTCCATTAATTAATGTTTCAGTTAAGCAGTCACACATTCAATCTCACGTGAATGCAACAAGTTAGTGTCTAGACTTATCTTACTGCTTTGGCAGCAACTTCGCCAACTGACAAGTCAGGCAAAACACCCATTTAAGGACAGAAACAAAAAACTAAACAGTTTTTTCTTACCTTCCCATGGCACTGTATGCTTTTGAAAGATTCTGGCAGGCTTCAACTGAATCTGCGTGATGCGGACCAAGTGCAACATCCATAATGTCCTTTGCGACAGCAAACATCTGTGCGGCTGATTGTGGTCTATCTAGCTCCAAATATGCAGCTCCCAGATTGTTATAAATATAACCTACTCCAAAATGTTTGGAACCAAAGCTTCCTTCCAACCTTTCTGCTGCACTCTCCAAGTAAGGAATTGCCTGTTGTACTTTCCCTGTCAGCAAGAGCAACCATCCTATCCTTGCAGAAACACTCCCCTCAGAATGTTGCTCCTGCGGAAGTTTCTCCAGCAAAGCAAGAGCTCTCTTTAGTAATGAGATTGCCGTTTCGAACTCGTTCATGGTCTCATACTGCATAGATATCTCGGAGTATGCTTCTGCAACTTCTATTGGAGACACTGCCTCCTTCTTGTCAAGAATCCCACAAGCAATCTCCAAGCACCTCTTCGCATCCGCAAGCTTCTGTTGGTCACACAGTGCTTTTCCCATTGATATAAACACAAAAGCCCTAATCTGACTATCTTTTTCTGTCCTTTGGACAGCATCCCTTAGAGTATTAATAGCTTGATCGGCCTTTCCCAGTGCAATCTGCATATTCGCAGCATCAATCTCAGCACGGAGCAAATCAGAACTGAGCCCCCAGTTCTTCAAAACCTTCTGCGAAAGTTCATTCTGCTCCAGCGCCTTCTCATGCAGCTCCAACCCACTATATATCACGCCAAGAAGTCTCCGATCATGTGCAACCTCCACCGAATTATTACCTAGATGATTGTTGTGTATCTCCAGTGCCTTCAGACCAAATGGCAGAGCCTCTTTAAAGTTCAGAACAGCAACATAAGCTTCCGCGACAACACGATTTGCTTTACCCAACTCCACACTATCCTCATCAAAAGTCATCTCCTTAATCTTCAGACACTTCCTAAGATCCATAATAGCTTCCTCTCTTCTTCCCATTGCCGTCTTCACGTTTGCCAACTCAAGAAGCACCGCATGCTGCACGGGTCTAATATCCTCCAAACCAGACCCCTCTTCCTCTAGCTTAGCCAACATCCTATTGGATCTATTCAAATAGCCCAAACTATCACTAAACCTCTTCAACATGTAGTTAGCCGAACCCATCAGCTGCAAAGTCATTGCAACAAGCAAACTAGGCTTACCATCTTTATCCAAGCCCTTCAAAGCCCTATCCGCGAAATGTAGAATCTTGTTGGGGTCCTCGCCTTCCTGATCAAGCTTGAGGCCGATCTTGAGAGAGGCCGAGCCGAGCTCCTTCTCGTCGAAGGAGGACTCCATCTTCTTGAACGCGCCGAGCATTTCGTCGAGCGTGCTCGCGGACTCGAAGGACTCCTCAAGCCGCGACCTTTCTTGAATTCTCCTCTGCCTCGAGGGGACTTGAGCGGGTTTCTCGACGAGGGTGTCGATATATCGCGATGCGGGTGCCAAGAACTTGTGGGGCTTCTTGAAGAGTAATCCGTGGGACTTGGAACAGGGCTTGAGGAGAGAAGAAGACGAAGGAGGAGTGGAGGGGACATTGGAGATGTAATTCCTGGAGGGGATTAGCGAGAGGGGCTTGGGGTTTTGGCGACTGTACTGCGAGAGGAGGTACGCCGAAGCTCTTCTCATGGTGAATTCTACTGATCTCGCTGGCTAGCGATGGCTTGAGTTTTGTGGGGGCAGCGACAGAGCTTTGCAGAAACCCTTTGCAAAACCCTCTCCTCGGACAGACAGATTTTGCCAGGAAAATAAAAGATAAAAGAGAAAAGTTGCCGCCTGTTCCATTTCCAGATAGTTGCTCCATTGACTTCGGTCTGGGTCTAGGGAAAAAGAAAGGGAAATCATGCTTCTAAATTTTAATCAGATTAAAATTTTAATTCATTCAATATAATTCTTATACTTTAACTCACTACGTGTTCAATGTATCCCTCGACTTTTGATATATATGTGATCTAGTCATTGAATTATATGTATTTAGTGTCGTTCCTCAATTTGTATTTACACATAAATTAGGAATTGACTTCAATATGTACCTAGCATTGCTCTTCTTCTGTTTTAGTTATCAAATAAACAGTGTCTCTTACTAATTTCTTCTAATTTGTCAAAATATATGCTCTCAAGTATGATTTTCTCATGATGTTCTAAAAATTTAAGATGAATTTGGAGCTATGGGATAGAGAAATTGAATCCAATCCAAAATCGTTTAAGATGCCCAAAGGCTAAATCCTACAAACATATCTTCCTATTAAGAAAGTTTATTATTATTATTTTAAACTCTTTTTTTTTCTTTTTTTTTCCCCTCTTTCAAAAGAAAATATAAAAGCACGGAAGGAGATCCACGCACTCCCCATCTGGTTCTCATGCTATCAAGTCCTCCAAACACCACCCTACCCCCTCTTCAGGAGGGACACGACCAGCCCCATGTCCAAACAGACCCCCTAAAAAGCGCGGGACGCCACCGGGCAAGTTTCGCGGGAAATCCGACGTGGCGCCCCCCACCTCAGCCTCCACGTCATCCTTCCCGCCAAAAAGCCCCCGGCGGAGATCCATCCCACCCCCTCTTCACAGTCCATATACATTCCCTAGATCCACCACCATCGTCCGTCCGCCCATCGCCTCCCTTCATTACCAGAGAAAATGGAGTCTTCAGATACAGCCTCCTCCATAGCCTCTAGACCCAAGAAGCCCTTCAGCTCGACCTCGGGAAAGGTCCAAGCTTGCGACGATGGCGGCATCGCCAAGTCCGGCGGCCTCCTGAGCTCCCAGACCCCGGAGAAGCCGTCGTGCCTCCCGAGCCGGGTCCGGAACCGAGGCGTCGCGCTCTCGATCAAGGACGTGAGGCGGGTCGCCGAGAGCCTCCGCGTGTCGTCCAATCGGGGCCCGACGGCGGGCCGCGAGGCCGGGTCGGCACGCAAGCAGATCTTCTCCGACGGGGCTCCTGCTCGGAAGCCGAAGAGATCTGCTGCTGCGTCGACCAAGTTGCCGGAAAAGTAAGTGTGGTTTTTCTTCTTTTTGCGTGTGTATTTCCGGTGCGAATGATTGTAAGGTCTGTGCTAAATGGTTTGCTAATTTGTTCAGGTACGAGGTGTTGGGGCAGTTTTTCGATGGCTTGGATAGTTCGGTGAGGCTATTGAAATTGAAGGGCTCGGTGCCGACATTCACGAATATCCGCCCCAAAATCGAGTGCTTGACCGACAGGTAAATCTTTAAAGGAGATCTGATTGAGCGTTTGATTTCGCTGGCTTTCGGATTTGTTTTCTTCGGCTAGTGATGAGTTGGGTATTGCGGATGTTGATCCTTACTAGTTATTCATCTTCGGCAAACTAGAAACTGAAGTAAACCGTAACGGCGTAGTCTTTATTGTGCCCTGCGATATTCGATTATGCTCATCTTTATAATCTAATGAGAATGAGGAACTGTGGATTTCTTTTCCCTGATTCTCTTCTGATGGTTTCAGGAGGTTTACTCATAAACAACTATCGCAGTTGAAGTTTATCTTACCCGAGGCAATTGAGATAAAGAAGATGCTCACGTTTGATGAGCAAACCAGTTGCATGAAGCCAAATCTCTGCATTAGTCTGAGTGCTGATGCAATTCAAAAAGACGGGAAGACGAGCTTGGACAACAGCAAGATCAATTTACGAAAGCTCTTTCGGGCCCGGCTCTCAGAATTTGTTAACGCCCATCCTGAGGTACTTTCTAAACCGTCATTTATGTTTATTCACTGCACTTTGCTGCTAGTTAAGGTACAATGTGGCAATATGATAGAATGATGATCCGTTCTGTCAAGCATTCTCTTAGTTCGCATATGAGTTGCATATTACTGACACTTTAGTATGATTAGTTTCCTCTGTTGCTAAAACTAAAAGCGTTTAACCAAATGTTTTTATTAGAAATATTAATCTTAGCCTTATGGTACAATGGACCCTGGAAATCTACACCAATGACAGTTACGGAATTAGCTCTCCTCTATTCTTATGGCTTGAGGTTCTTAACACTTTCCACATCACGTTAGTTGCATTATTTTGATGGGATTGCCACTATGTGCTCGTAACGATGTTTTCTTGAATCAGGGAGATGAAGTCCCTGGGGAACCACTTCCAGAACCTTTCAATCACACACAAGATAGAATTTCAAATGAGATACTGCGGACGAATGTCTCTTTGCCTGCAGAAGCATCAACGAAAGATCCTGTAGGATTGCAGCCAGCAGGAGCATCTCATCTGTCCGGATCGTTTCGGCGACGCTTCTCCAAGATGGTTGAGAGCAATACATCAGGGAACACTAGCCAGATGATGTCCGAAGCTTCACTTGGGCATGCTGCTCTTTCAGTTCCGGAGCCACGCCAGGATGAAGTTTCTAATGATGAAGAGACACATTCTTCTGAACCACCTGAAGATGAATTGGCTTCACAGACTAGCAGTGAAGAACATTTAGCTGATTCTGCAGCTCTGGTTGTTTGTCCAACTTCAAATGATATTGCCACTCCAAGAAAAATGGTCGATCAGTTGAAGAATGATGAGTCCCCTAAAAAAATCTCAAGTTTCGAAACAACTCCTGCAAAGCTTGCTTCAACTCCAGCTAGGCTAATGGCTGCAACACCAGCATTGCGACCGCCAAAGAGGAGTTTCATGAGCCCTGAAGATGATTGCGCTAGTCCACCTCATAATTTAGTTAGGCGTCCGCCTCGTACCCGTTCACTGAAGTTTGATACTCCTGTTAAGGACACATCGGCAGAGGATGAAGTAAGGAAAAAGGACTCAGTACCATCTGATGATGATATACTCGATATTCTTCCTCAGGATCTTCTACAAAAGGTGAGATGCTGGGTAATGTTTTATAATTTGAAAGCCATCCATAAATTCTCCTGAGTAATGTCTACTAATAATGTGGTTTGGATTCGGAATTTAGCTTGGCATTTCAGTTTAATGTTAGTAATTTGCTTTCCCCTGATATTTACATCGATGAGATTAGTCAGACCATTGAATTAGTAAAGTAGAAGACTCTTCTCATGTGAATCTCCTCATAAAGCTAGTGGTTGAATCTAATAGCTTCCATTTTTCTATCTCATCCCTTTGATTGAAGGGTACAACTTTAATACAATTTTAATCGACTTCCTGGGTGTTGCTCTACCAAAATCGAATAGATGCGTCATGGAGGCTAACATGCCAATTTATATTGATAGCGGTAATCTGTAAATTGCTGATTTGGTGAGATTAAAATTTGTGCTGGATATGACTAAAATCTGTATGCAGTGCAAATTACATAAGATTGACTATTCTGCTGCTTCTTGCAGATAAGAGATAGAGAGAAGAAAGCGAAGGAGGATAAAGATCCAGCCATCTCACAAGCGAAGAGAAGGCGAGAAATTCTCACTGCCCTGCCTCAACTATTCAACATGATGCATTTCTTGTTCAAGTCTACAAACCGCTCTGTGATAACAAGAGAGGAGCTTATTTATCAGATTATAAAAAGCCGCTTCGATATGATTGACAGAAGTAGGTTTTTTTTCTTTACGATTTGGTGACTTCACACTGAGTATTGTTGCCATCAAGGGGAGGGGGTTCACATGTTCTGAAGCTTCATTTTGTGCCTTTTTGACAGGGGAAGTTGAAGAGCAACTTGATTTGATAAGAGAGCTGGTCCCTGAGTGGATCTCTGAGAAGGCGGCATCCACAGGAGATCGCCTATTAAGGTGGGCTTTGTCTTGTTGTTTTTACAAGCAAGCCTAGTTAATCAATGATCATGTGCTAAAAGTATCTGGTTCTTACTGTACAACTAATCGTCCTTGATCTTTCATATTATATATCAGTACTTGATGGAGAAACCTTCTTATTTGCAGCATTAACAAAATGTCAGATCCCAATGCTATACGGCACCGGCTTGCTGAAGCGAAGTGATGGCGATGCTAATCTTCTGGAAGCTAGGACCAGATTAGTGCCCAGAATGCAGAAGAAGCTCTTCACTGCCAAGTGTAAATATTCAATCTTATTTTTCCCTGTTTGTAAGCTAGTGGGGTTTTCTTTGTGGATGCAGTTACTGAGGAAAAGTCTCTGCCGCGCCTAATTTATAGCCATAAAATTAGTGATCAATTATATGAACCTGCAGTCTTCTAGCTGGGCAATCTGTGTAGAAGCAGGGATTTGGATGTGATTGGAATTTCATGCCATTATTGTGGCGGCATTGTACAACAACGAAGTTGCAAAAGGAAACTTCATCGGGCCGTAGTTGTTAGTAATGAAATCGGGGTCACATTAGTATAGGAAGGCTCCTTACTTCTTCACCTTCTCTACCTGGGTAATCTGACGGTTCAATTATTTCATTCGGTTCTACTGTAGAGATGCCCAAGGATCGATTGGCTTGAGCAATTCTTTCTCGAGCGCTGTTAGGAATAGTCATGGACTAAATTCATGTTTCAATATTTCTTTCGTGCATTTTTACCAACAAAATCGTACCCGGTCTTATCTGTGCTGCTGCTGATATTTTTCTGCAACTCTGTTGTAGATTTTAGATAAGACACCGCGAAAATGTAGCTTGTGTTGATCATGCTATGAATAAGAATAACTATAGATAAATCTTATCCTCGTTTAGTATCAGGACATAAAACTGTCTATGCCAGAATGATCAAACGGAGTTGGTCGTGCTTCACTGAATCCAACAAACAGTCGATTAGCATTCAGGCATCGGATATCAAATAATTGGCACAAACCGTCTAGCTCCAAATCAATTCCAACCTCCATCTTATCAACTTCACTGTTAAATGGATCATCTAACTTAAACTTTCAGAATGCATTGAATGTGATCTTAATGCAAGTAAGACTGTCGGAAGCTGATCTAATCATCGATGACTTAACTGGCGACCAACTGTATTTATTCCGCTTCCCCATCATTCATGCCTCTTTTTTCAATCGGGCACGAGCCTCGACACATAGACTGATGCCTCATTTTCTTAATTCAATTTAGCAACTTGCTTTTTGAGAAGGCATGAACAGATCTGATGATAAAGGCAAGATAGTCTGACCTCGGTTTTATGTTGAACTCTGTTTCATCGATGCAAATGAAACTCACTTAGATCCGAATTCATACGCGAAATCACTTGAAAACTCTCTGGGCGCTGCCGGTCAGCCATAAGATTGGGAAAGTTTTTAGCTTTGTTCGCTGGCTATGCAAGGGAAGAAGAGAAGAGAAATCGGGTGGTCAGGGAAAAGGTAAATTACAGAACTGAGTCCTCAAACTTTTCCATCGTGGGAAAAATATTACGCAATATGAAGAATAATAATCATTAGGAAACTGTTGAAAAAACATGAGAAAAATAATGTCAATAAACACTGCCCTTAATGATAATCTTGTTCCTTGGTGTACGAAACTATGTTCGATAATCTCTAACGGCTGTATGTCTTCCCAAGATACAACGGACCTTCTTTTTTATTTTGCACAGAATAATATAAGGAAGATGAATAATATTGGGACATAAACGAGAATTTAATGTATCTTTTAATTTTTATTATGATTTGAAGTCTCGTTTTATATTCAAATGAAAGAGAGTTATCTAAATACAGTCAAAATCAATTGGTAATTATTAATAAGATGACCATCATAACATTGTTGTAAAATAATGGTGGGTTTATAAAGAAGTAAATTAAACGTTAAAAGGCTGTTACAAGACCATTACAAGGCTGCCATACAACCGAAAATGACGGCTTTCCATAGGGATCATAATTTTTATCAATTCAAGACTGTTGAAATATGCAACAATCGTCCACATATTTCAAAAGGTTTTGAAAAGAAGGATAAAACAATGCTGGGTTATTAGAGTGTAACAGGTTAGAACGGTGCTTGTTAGGCTATGAACAAGGCCCATCATCGGTGACGTTGCAACTTCTATAAACCAACAATGTCTGCTTTGATTTATAATTTTCATCAATCACATAATACTCCCACAAAGTTTGTTGTTCAACACGGTTTTGCATTCATAGGTCATGTTTGTGTTTGGTTTATTGATTTGTGCCCTAAAGATTATCACTAATAATTCTCACAAGAGTAGCTCCCACTTCACACTTATTAGGTGATTCCATCAAGTATATTATTTAGTTTAATATATCATCAATAAGCGCTATAGAATCCATTAAGAGCTTAACTCAGGCCCTTTTTCCTTTCGGTCTTGGACTATTCTCACATTAGGAGAGACAAATTCTTTTAATAACGCATCACTAGATCAATAAGTGACTTGTTTGTTGTCCATATGAACCTATTTATTTGGATTGCCAATCACCCATGTGAGACCAAACGAGAAGATCTACTTGACGCGAAACGGATATCCAACCCACATAATGCAAAAGGAGAACATCAAGGATCGTTCTTAGCATTGCTATGCATAAGACGAGAATGAGATCAAACAACATAAGAAAGGGAGGTAAAAACAGGTTATACCACAAAAGCTCGCACGACTCATCAGTAGACATTTCTCAGTAAACATTAATGGACAAGGCGTAACATCACGACCACGCAATCTCCGCAAGAATAATTGTAGAACTTCCCCAAACGAGCACTTCTCAATCATCAGCTAATCAGACCGTGACGAATCTCACGATAAGTCAATTCTCTTACAATCTTTTTTTCTCATAGAAGAAAAGACGATTTCTTGCAAATCGGAATACTTCACAGCCATAGAAAAATGATTTATTTCAAGCATTTTATGAGAAAGAGGAGGAGTGCGTTCAGGGTTATGGTTGACGACATCGACGGTCGCGACGGGCTTACCATAGTTAATGAGAGTGACCCTTTCGATCTCCACGTATCTCTTGGAAGGCAATTTTGTGCGTGCTGAATGCTCGGTAATGTCCCATGACGACCGCCCACGAATATGCAATGCTTGTCCTTCACCATTTCTGATCCCTTGTTCACTTCCAAAAATGGTGGTGGTGGCGGTAGTTCCAGGTTGAGAACCCATAAGGCAATTATCAAGATTGTGAAGAAAAAAAATAGATAAGATGAAAAATAATAATCGTTGAAAAGCTCTTGAAAAAGACGAGAAAATAATATCAATATGTCTGAAGTGTGCAAAAGTTGTTCTTAAGGATAGTTCTGCCTCTTAAATTATGAAACTCGGTGCGAGAGGCTTTAATGATTATCTTCACGAGATACAATATATATTCTTCTTTATTTCGCATAAAATAACAAAAGGATCACAAATAGTTTTATGTGTATTACCCAACAAAGAAAGGAAAGATACAAGAATTCAGTGTATCTTATTTATTTATTTATTGTGATTTCTAGTGTAGTTTTATATTCAAATGAAAGAGAGACACCATTGTAAATTAATTGGTAATTATTAAAAAGATGACCATTGTTAACCTGATGTAAATAACAGAGGGTTTGAAATAAATTGAATGTTACAAAGCTGTTATAAAGTCGTTAAAAGGCCGATACAAAGCTGTTATATAACCATTACAAAATGATGATTTTCAAGGCGACAATAATATCTAGCAAATATTTCAAAATTGTTGAAATATCTAACTTGTCAATGGCGTACATACTTGTAGTTTGAAAATCCTGCATTTTGCCCCCTTGGATTTCGCAAAGCTCTTGGTATCGAAAACTATTCGAGAAAGGCTGGAATAGAGTGTGCATGTGTGCATGAAGCGTCCTAGGTTTTTCCTTTCCTATGTAGATCCGAAAGTGGTCTTGCTCCAGAGGACAAACACATGCAAACCCGACTGCACCCAGAACAGTGTGATCAAGCAGCCCAAATGGTCCCTAAGGAAAAAGGTAAATCAAATTTGTACTCTTGATTTGGTTCAGGGTGGGTAGGGAACACTTTCTAGGGCAAAATATGTGGTTATGGATCTCAAAAGCATCTTGGTTGCGCTTTTGTACAGCAGCCGCATCATTTGAGATCATGGGACATCAAACTGTCTATTGACTCCAGCATCCATCCGATCATCTTTGCTTTTCCCGTTCCCTTTTTCACTGCTCTTTTGGTTCCCACGAGAGACATAAGTATCAACTTTCCTGATGCATGGTTCTGAGGATGAGCAGCAGAAGAAGCCATCTCCAATGAAACTGTCGTTTTGGGGAAAAGAAAAAGGATGGGATGTGTTATTCCACCGGTACAGGAACTGGAAAGATATGTCAGTATTCATCTTGAAGTTACATGCGCAGAGGCCGATCTGACGATGAAGGTCTCGGGTGTTGATCTCAGCACGAGAGGCCACGTAATCTAGGGAAAAGGAAGTCACGGATGAGTGAAAGGAGATATGAGCAAACAGTCCAAACCGACAAAGGCATCGTATATTTCAAAAGCTTAAACTATTAGAAGATGATACATAATGCGTCTTGAAAATTCAAGTGTTTTGATATGTTCGTTCTTCAGTCTATGAAAATAATGATTGGTATTTCGAAGATTCCAAATTCTATAAAATTCATCGGCTTGATCGGGATTTGGCATAGCAACCTCAAAAAATTGAAAGATTGATTGCACTATTTGAAATATAAGCACTTGATTGCATTTCATGCGGAAAATCTTTTTACTTTCAACCAAATGTTGGCTACGTATCGAAATAGACGCATAAGAGACTCGATTAATTGAACTGTTAAATCGACGTTAAACCGATTGTTCATTCGGGCCAGCTCGGCTTACCTTCTAGAATTAATTTAAATTTTTTTACCGAAAGTGGTTGATTAAGACCTGGATTGATTTTTGGCCGAAAGCAAAGGGGCTAGCTTTAATGGCATAATGAATTTATATTTAGCGCAAATTAAACTATGCTAAAATTCTAGCTGGTGTTCCATCATCAGATTCCCCATCCTTTCATTGGATTTAGTAGGACCACGAGTATAATTAAGGATTTGAAGTTGACAAGCTAGCACGTTTTGAGCCAATTTCCTCTTGCCTTTCCTTAAAGTATGACGTACACTCTTTTAGCAATTTCTGTAGAACTACGATATCTATAATAAGCCAAAAGAATAGCAATATAGCCACTCGTTAAAGTTTGTGTTGTTTCAAGGTAGCTACACCACAAAACAAGTGATCTGAGAATTAAAGCAGAAAGAAGAATTTATATATTTGATTATGAATAATACTAATGATGCATGAGCTTATTTATAAGTTATTCGAGATGACTATCTGAAGTAATAAAATATTAAAATATCAAATAGAGTCAATTGCAATCAATAATAGAAGATAACGATGTCTCAAGGAAGATAATGACACATTTAGGAAGATAATGACAATGTTTGAAGATTACAATATTTCTAACAAGTCTCATGAAATATTTCTTGCTTATTTTTAAGTAGAAGCCTAAGCAAACTTTTTTTTCGCCTATCATCATCAATTTGGATAATCTAGTCAAATTTTGAAACTATAATTGCCTTTATTGATGATGATAGAGGTGGGTTATGTAAACCATGGGTTAGACAGTTAGTGTACCCTGCAAGACTCTCACTCTTGCTAGGGGTAATCGGTTCTCCGGACGATCCGATTTTCCTCTAGAACCAACAACTAGACCAATGGGACTGGTCATTGGGCGGTCTAATGGGACCCTTAAAATTATTTTAAAAAAAAGTTGAGTTTTTTAAATTTTTTTGGTAAAGTTAGGTAATGATTAAAATTTTAAAAATTTACATTGGGTTCTTTTCACTTTTTTATATCTTTATCTACAATAAAACGTAAACAAAAAACTATAAAAAATGTAGTTGGTCTATCCAGTCCGGCCCTCCTAGGGATCGAGGACCAAACACTGTCAGACACCGATTCCATTTTTGGGAACCAGGGACTGGATTGATACATTTGAGAACTGGACCAAACCCGCCAGTTTGGCTGATTTGGTTGATCCAACTTGCTCGCCCCTAGCTCTTGCATTGTTGGAGCACGTCATTTCCCTATTCCACATCATACCATAACAAAAGTTCTTGATCAATTGAGAACGACATTCGGTGATCAATGGAGGGGATGAACCTTGTACTTTGCAAAGCATCGGAAATTCCCTCTCTCTCTATTAAACGAGGAGTCACCCGGCAGACTATATCGAGACCAAAGGCAACGATCAAGATCTCCAAAAGGGTTCGCGATCGGAGGGGAGTCGCTAGAGTCGGCCGCCCTTCGTCACCCTCTTACCAATAAAAAGGAATTCATCATTAAGAGTGGAAAAGAGGGATCGACAACAGTGGATTGCATAAGAATTTGCAGTCCCTTGGAGTCGCAATCGCACAACCCAGCCCTCTCTGCTGTGTCCACCATCTCGCTTTTGTTTCTAAAGCGGCATCCTTACATAATCCTTACATCATCTGGGGAATTTCAGACCACATTATGGCCACACTCGATTGGGAATTGAATGTGTCGACGTCCTCTGTCCTCTTGTGCTCATGATCCTACTTTTGTTTCAGTAACTTCATCTTTGGGGCACGATCTCGAAGCTCCGGCCGATCTCATTTTCACCGATTCCATGTACGTGAAAACCCGCATTGCCATTCGCCGTCGGCCATCGAGATAGTCATGGCGTGCAAGTTATTCCTACGTCGAGAGAATTACCTAATCAAATGCCAATGTGGCCATAACATTTTCAATTTCGCCAATTTGGTGCTAAACCTTCGCGTGAAATTTCAATATAGTCCTTCCGAGATTAACTTATGCCGGAAATCGTTGACGTGGCAGCCCAATCATCTTCACCCATCTTACTTGGTACACTACGACATCGGTGATTTTCGGCGAAAATTGATCAGAATGAACACTTTGAAATTTCACGAAAAGGTTAGACTCAATTGGTATCCGTACCATAAGCTTAGAAGTGATCAGACAATTTCCTCCATTATTATCTCTAGTCAGTCATGCAAGTAAAGTTAATCAACCTCACATCCACGTTCTGATTAATATTGTCTAGGCTAATTAACATATATGTAGAAGATTTATCACAAACGATTGAATTATTTCGAAATTTTATGGAGGCAAATTAATCTTCCTGAAATAGTTTCGAGGGCTCCGTTAATCATGGAGCTAAGTGAACTTCCAAAGCTTTGAGAGCCAAAGCCCTGATTTATCCTTTCTATCCAATGGTCAATTCAGGACTTTGAACTATTCTTTTCCCACCTCAGTTGAAAACCCAATGTTTTCCAAGTAAAAAGAAAAAGAAAAAAGAAATCCCCTCAAATCTTAAGGTCGACATCCCTAGATTTCATGGAATTGAAGCATCAGGAGATGTGGCTCCCACATGGAATATTTGCATCTGAATTTCAGGTATGACAGGTTTGAGATGTTATTTCGGCATTTTTGAAACCTCGGATTCTTAGTTGTCCGGTCCCAAATAAAAACTTTGAGTTGTACCAATTGCCAAAACCTTAAATGCTATTTCCACGCTTATTCCGAATAAATGTCATTATTGAAGGGAGTACACGAATCAATTAATACCATGCAGCCAAGTTGGATAGGCTTAGAGGATAGATACAATTTGCTCCAAAAGTACTAAATGTGTGGCTCAAAATCGAGTTCTAAAGGTTTGCATGCTCTCACCAATGCCCGGGTGCAATATTCAAAAGCCATCACCCCACCCACGGTGCGCTCTCTCTCTCTCTCTCTCTCTCTCTGGTTATTCTTTTATTTAAATATTTGGATTTTTAAAAAAAATTTACTTTTTTTGTTTGTAATTTCTTTTTCTTTTAAAGTTGACCTTTTCAAGCATAACACCAATGTCGGCCCAACATGCGCTAAAAAAAATTAAGACAACGCTACATCGAATTCCAGCATAACGTACCAGCAATTTTGCCTAGGCGATTGCTGGAAGGACTTGATCGCATCGGATTCAATATGGTTTAAGACTTAGCTGCACAAATTGAAATGATTAAGACTAAATGCATATTGGACAACTGTTTAGGACTTTTAAAGCAATTTTCCCCAGGATAATATGTACATAATTACTGCAAAAATATGAAAATTACCATAATTAAATAGAGGCCGTTGACTAAACCGTAGAAACCCCCGTTCTCAGAATGATTTCCAAGTTTTTTTTTTCTTTTGGAGTGCAATAGTTGCAATCATGTTGCTGCCTATAGTTGACTCACAAAATCTTTGAGATTAGGAGCTTTTACGCTCAAATAACGCTTGGTCTAACACTGGTGTAACTTTTTAACCACATTTTCAAAAGATACATGTAATTAAGTATGACCAAAAGATTAATATGATTATGCCCTACATTAATCATTGTAACCTACAAGGGGCTGAATGTACGCTCTTAAATGACTTCAGTCCATACAAATTTATCTACAAAAGGTGCATTGCTTTTAAGCAGTCTCCCTTTTTCCTTTTCTTCCTCTCCTTTTGATAAATAATCATGTAATTTAAGATGATTTCACCGTCAAAGCTTAATTGATTTTGTAGTTTTGCTCTTTATGACCAGCAAATACAGCTGAGAGCTAGCTAGGCTCCATAAATGTATGTGCAATTGTGCACTATTATTGTTGCACTAAAGAATGTTTATCAAAAGGGTGGCATGGGAATCGATTGCGGGTATGCATGATCATAAGATATGGCGCGGTTGAAACACACATCATGGGTTTTTGATAGATATGTTGAGCCATTGTGGAAAAGGGGGGGAAAACGCAAAAACAACAAGAGAAAAGAGAGAAGCATTTTGCTAATGAATGTGCCAGGGGAACACGAGAACTTGCACTATTATGAGTGATAAAAAGGAATGCAATGGACCCAAAGATGGGTGAGTCGTTCAAGTCCAAATCATGGTCCTCAGATGCCACTCAATTGAGCATAGAAAAGGATATTGATTTTGAACACTTGGAGGCCACAAAAAGAAGATTGGCATGTTTGCGAGAGTGTGAACGGGGACAAGGGGGAATGGAGGGAATTTAGGTGTCGCACTGAACTTTTTGGCAGTGGAAATCATTGTTGAAAAGAGCATTGAGAGGGCAAGTTCAAGGATTGAGAGAGAGAGAGAGAGAGAGAGAGAGATATGCATGATGTGAAGATAAGGAGCATTTTCCATTCTTGCACATGATGTTGTTGGCCATCAAATGATACTGGTAGAAAAGCATACTTATTAGATCGATGACCCCTTTTACCATTGAAAAAGGAGGAGAAAAAGAATGAAGATAATTGGGTAATTTTGGGGATCTTTCACTGAGTATTAACATTAGGTTTTGATCCTTTTCCTTTTCTATTCGTTTTTACAGTTCTCCAAATTAATTATAAAATGGACATTAGGAACGAGATCTTGTGGGAGATGGTGGTAAGGATGCCTTGAAGGTACTGGATTGATGTTTTCACCTACCTGTGAATTATAAGTTTATGTTTTAGACACAATTACTAGCTTTTGATATAGAAAATACCCATTTAACTTCAGAGTCAATCAATTAAGATTACCTCCTTTTTCCCCCTGTGTTCATTAGGATTACCCCTTCATGAATAAAGTCAGAACCAAGGTGGGACGAGAAGCTGGTTTTATCTTGAATACACTTAGAGATAACTACACTTATTGACGCCATCGACTCTCTAATCTAAAGTGACATTGTAAACTCAAGTTGGATGATTGAATGTGATCTAACTCAAGTTGGATGATTGAATGTGATCTACTCATGCTAAATGTCTATTTACGCTCCAACATCGCTCTTTCGTCGCGTACTTCCATTTCACCCCAGCCCTCCATATGTAAAATGCCTTTAAACTAGCAGTATTAACAGGTTGTGATATTTGAATAACCACTTTTGGGTCTCCATTACTTGATCGCTGTTCCCAATATTGGACTGTGAATGGATTACGAAGTGTTTCTTTTGGGGTTAAACGAAGGATATAGATTTGACGCTTTCCAAAATTAAACACTAGCAATTTTAAATTTTGAGCCATCGAATCGAATTCTAGATTATAATATATCCATTTATCAAATTTGTCTGATATTTACCATTTACAATCTACCTGAAGCTTTAATGCAAGATAAGATTGCCAATTTTAAACAATAATTTACAAACCAATATATGTACATGAGAAATTGAGTCAGACACTCACTAACCTCCCAATTATGCTTAACAGTGGATTTTTTTTTATAACTTCATCGTGTTTCTTCAACAAAAATAAAGGGTAGAGCTAGAATTTTATGATAGTGCCAAGAAAATTCTAATATAATATGAAGTGCACAAATTAGTAGCCGCACCATTCGGAATCCAAATTACCTGAGTATGACAAATACATTGCGAATTAACCATTGTTGACTTCGGAAATCGTCAAGGATGACTTCTTTGTTGGCTAGAGCCAAGTAATTCTCTAGGCCAGTCTGCATTTCCAATGTCTCGGGAAATTGGTCGAGATAGATAACAACACCTTTTCCCTCTCTTCCTTATCGGGAGGGCAATCCTCTCTTCTGGCCTTTACCTTCTGCCCGGCTCGGAAAACCCAGCCCCCTTCTGATCCAATCATTTATGCGAGCAGGCACTCTCAAGAGCCCTTCTATTGCATAACCTACAAAAGCTGGAGATTTTTCTTAGATTGCACCTGTTTCGCGGAAGAATGAGTGATTCAAAAGATATACTTGTAAAAATAATTGCTTATGCCACTTGAAACAACTAGTTAATGAACAATATTTTTGTTGTGGATAACAATTTGTGCTTAGACATTTGCGAATATGGTGAAAATGATTTCCATTCTTTCATTAATTTTTATAAACGATACATTAATCATTTTTAAGAAGAATATTTTTCAAATCATTTATGCTTCTCGACGCGGATAGAGCATTATAAATAACTACTTTTCTCGAGCTCTCCACTCGCTTATCTAACTATTTGTGACCTATTCCTCTTCCTCTCCTTAACAAACGAAATGTAATAGGTCAAAATGCCATGCCGATCACTTTTTATCTCTAAATCGTTTGAAATGACTGATGTTATGTTAAAATCAGAATTCTTTATATATAAGCACGTGAAATGTTGAGTTTTCTTTTTGTTTAAATGTTCATATGTCAATTTTTATTTATAAATTTGTATAACAATGCGCGGAAATCGCGTAGGTTAGATCTAGTGGATGGAGTAAATTGATTCCCACCACAAGAAAAAGTAATGTTTAGTGGAGGCACCTGTCCCCGCTCAAACACGTGGCGCAGCCACTATCCTCCGGTATATATTGAAGTTTTACTCCCCAAAATATTGCCTTTGATCGCTGATAAATATGTGAAAAATTTATTCTCATCCAAGGTTTAAAAAAAATTGTTTAGGGTTTATACAAAAAAGGGTTTATACAAAAAAAAAACTTCAAATTATACTCACCGCGACACAATTACTTTGAACTTTTTTTTTTGTAATCGAAGATTCTACCACGGGCCTCTTGTGTTTGGACGGTACTAAAAGGTTGAGCCTCTATACCTCGAGAAAAACTATCACAGGACCCTAATATCATGGCCCCCCACTTAAGACGCTAGTAATTGCGGGTTTCAAACTCTTAACTTCGACGATGAATGATAAGTTCTTAACCAACACAGTTATCAATCCTTGTGTTTTGAACTTTTCTTTTTGTGTCATAAAAATCATAAACTTATCAGTTGTGACACGAATATCCCAAAATATCTATGTGACAAATATATCTCAAATGGAGTTTAAATAACCGTGCATGTATAATTTTGGATTTTTTTGCAATAAAAAAAACTTGAGATATTTGTGTCACAGTAGGTAAGTTTAGGGTTTTTAGTGACATCGAAAAGATTTGGAGGTATCGATGTCACTGTATATAGAGTTTAGTGTGTCTTTTTTATATGCAACTTTTGTTAAATTAAGTAACAAAGATCATGAAAAAAAATAAAAAGCGCACACATGATTAGTAAACCCAACAGGCGATCGATCGAGAATCGGTTGGACGCTTCGTTGCTAGTGCCTACGTAGAAGTGACATGGTTCCCTAGTCGCCTTCGAGACACCCAACATCGGTTGGTGCTTGGCGCCTAAGGTCGGACCCTTGTTCGAGAGCTCGCTAGTGACCGGTCATCTTCCGATCATCTTCCGAAGGCCGGGTTTCACCGGAAGCTCGCGCCGGAGAAGAAAAGGTCTTAGATTTGTTCCCGTGCCCACCCAAGACCCGCCATGAATTTCAGGCTCGCATCGAGCTATCGATTAGAATTTAATACACCGTCTCAGCCCATTCAAAAGCGAAAGCATGCAAATTTAAAAGTAACAAAGACTCACTTTCCAATGAAATCGTCGCATGTTTGGTGAGAAAACTTACTTTAAATTCAAGACATCTCTAATTCCTTTTCTTCTCTTTTTTTTTTTGAATGATAACACAAATAGTTCATGAACATTTGTTTGATATACAATATCATCCTTAGATTTCTAATTTTAAATAAAGCATAGTGTCTCAACTTTTAAAACAATGTGTAGTGTCGTCGTAGAGCTCATAATTCATGGGTGAAAGTTTAATGTAATCCTTCTGTTGGTTCGAACAACAAACTAAACGATATTGGAAGACGTGGATTATGATGTGTTGAATTAGATTTTTAAGAATGATGAGCCGGTATGTCTCTCCTTCTTATCCACCTAGTTTAGAAAAAGGGAAAAGAAAAACAAGTTAGGGCTTTTAAATGTTCCAAATGGGAATTTTTCTTTCTTGATTTGTGATGAATATCTTATCTCGACAATTTAAATGTAACACTGTCTTTACTTGATTCGAAGCCACATAGTAAATTCTGTTAATTTAAATTAACGGAACGATAATAATAAATATTTTATATAATATACGGTTCAAAAATATCATGGATAACATTGTTCGTTGGATTAAAATTGAGAAATCATATTAAATAAATAAATTACTTGAGACGATCGGCTTAAAATACAGGGGTCAATTGGGGTGCGTTTGGTAACGGTTCTGGTTCTTGATTTATCATTTCCAGACGAGTTTGAGAAGAGAAACCTATTTGGCAAACGCCTTTAAAATTTATGTTCCCGGGATAAAAAAAATGCTGGGGATGGGTTTTGGATGTGAAATCATAACCAATTTTTGTTTTTTGATTTTCTGTTTCTCGGTCCTTTGTCTTTACTCTCATCTCAAATAAGAAAAAAAAAATACAAACGCGTTTTTCTTCCTAAAAACTCATTTCAGAATCATTTCACAAAAAAATTATTTTAAAAAAAAATTATTTTTAGAACGAGAATAGTTACCAAATGCACAATTGATGTCATTTTTCACTTTTGTTGTCGTTGTTGTTCCAGTTAACTTTTGTGGCCGAATGACAGGTATTTTACATCTTTCACCCTGGGGGGTAACTACCTGCGGCAACACCGAACCGAAGTTTTCCCCCGATGATGGTGTCGGGTGCGGACGAGAAAGTGACGAGGAACCGAAAAAACCGAAAAAAAATACAAAAACGAAAAATAAACAAAAGAAAAAAAAAACCAACAAAATAGAATAAAAAATTAAAAAGGAAATACTGGTGAAAGTAGGAGAGAGAGAGAGAGAGAGGGAGTGATGGGAATGGCATATAAAAGCCAAGCCCCGGTGCCCCTTTCCCCTTTGCACAGAACCAAATAACGTTCTCTCTTCTTTCTCTCTCTCTCTCTGAGAAAAGCGATTTGACGTCCTCTCTCTCTCTCTCTCTCTCTGTCTCTCTCTCTCTGTGGGCAACCCGCTTTTTCTCTCTCTAGGAAAATCGGGAGAAAAGCTGTGGGATCGGCGAGTAAAAATGGCGTCGGAACGGACGATCGCCCACCTGTAGCGATCCCGAAGGAATAGCTGTGAGTCGCGCCTTCACTCGGCATTACCGTTGCTGCTGCTTCTTCTGCTCCCGGATTAGCTTCTCCCTCTTCTTTGCTCGCGCGCGGAAGTTGGGTTTTCTTTGCGTTCGGGCTCTTGGTGAATTCCTCGTGGGAACTTAGGAGCTAGGGGAGTTTTTATGTTCCTCGAGCTCGGTAGTGGGACGAAACCTGTCTCCTCCATGTCTTCCGACATAAGCTAGATAAGGAATAGTTCCGCAGTCGAGGCTTTGGTCTGGATTTGGGTTTGGGCGGTTCCCCTTTCTTTATTCTTTTTCTGGGGGGGATTTTTTTGCCGTCCGAGACTGAGGACATGGCTCGAGCCGCTCCACTCAGCAAGTGTGTCGGATCGGAGCGTTGCGGAATTTTCGGGATTGGCGTCGCGAGCCTGGTTCTGTCTTCGCGGTTGTGAGTTCATTGCCCCCGTTTTTTGCTGAATTTCGATAGAGCAGGGGTTGTGTGTGTGTGTGTGTGTTTTTTTTTCCCGCGTCTTAGTAAAAAGAGGAATGGGCAGGGATAGTCTTCTGCTTCCGACTGTAGGACCTCCAATAAAGCTAGGAACAGTGGGGTTAAGGAGAAAACAGGCAGGTAGAGGATCGTATCGGGGAAGCTAGGGTTAGGACTTTCTGTGAAATTGGGGTGTTTGATTGGGGTTTCTTTGAAATTTTTTAAGTGGGAGCCTAGAAGTTGAGGGCATTAGGTGGAGGTGGCTCTCTCTTGTAGTGCTTGATAGGATTGTCTTGGAACCAAAATGGGGGCGTACATGCACCAATTGCTGAAGAGCCTCTGTTCCGGTCCGGAGTGGAATTATGCCATCTTCTGGAAACTTGAGCATCGGGCACGCATGTAAGTTGATTAATTTTTCTCTCGTTTGTTTGTCTGGCGTTTGGCCAGACTGCTAAAATGTTGTTTTGTGCATGTGCCTGTGATGGTTCTTATCGTACTTGAAAATTGTACTTTTCTCTGTTGAAATAGAAGTTAGGTAACAAATAGATAATTAATCTACTAAGGGGATGGTTAGTATTTAGTGTGGGTGAGTCATACTCATAATCGCTGTATTTGTCAGCCATACAGGGGATGTATTTGGTGTAATGCGAAATAGTTTAACGTATTGATGCGATGTTACCAGTTGACTCGTTTGTCCGCCTTTTGATTAGGTGTTGTCATTTTTTAGTATCACATGCTCAAAATCTTCAGTTAGAGCGGAGTACTCAAGCAGGAATAAATATACAATATTAAGTCAGACAAAGTAACTGCACTGACATTTAGTTAAAGACAGGGCAATAATTTGGCAAAGTGATAGGGAGAAACTCTTTGCACCTACTGATAGCTGGAGCTTATGTCAAAGAACCTTTCTGTGCGCCATCTTTCAACTAGAAACAGCACCTTATGTGACGTCACATGTCTTTGCAAACTTGCAGTTCTTCTGATTGTTATAACTGGGCGGTTGCATGGTAGGGTGCATGGGCATATATATTCAAATGGTTTTTGTATGTAAACTATTTTGCGAGAAGAAAGATATCTATATAAAAACAGCTATTCATTGCAAAAGCTTTAAGTTTTATCAGCGTTCAACAATTTATTCAAAATGTTTCTCAAAGGAAAGTAAGGGCTAATGCATTTCAAGCATTTATAAATACTTTTCCCTCAATTACAGCATATGCCATGTAATGCGTACTTTCACCTTTTTATTTGTACCATTTCTAGGTTCTTATGGTCATTGGTTCTTGGAATGTTTCCAGGGTTTTGACTTGGGAGGATGCATACTATAACAGACATGGACAAACTGGTCTTTCCAAGTTTAAGAGCTCTGAGGAGACAGTGGACCACTCAAATGATCTCGGATATTCACATGATCCCCTTGAGTTAGCTTTGGCGAAGATGTCCTATTATGTGTATTCTTTTGGGGAAGGGTACAATTTAACATTCTGAAAAATCTGCAAGACAGAGAATATGCAATATGCTTTCTTCATTTATTTTGAGTCAGTTATTTTGAGGGTCACAAACTGAAAATATTCTGTTTTTTTCTCTCAACCAAATACCAACAGGATTGTGGGGCAGGTGGCAGCTAGTGGGAAGCATCAGTGGTTGTGTCCCAGTCTTTATCTAGCCAATGACTACATATCATCAGAGGTCCATTTTAATCCTCGTGCAATATGCCCCTCATTTTTCTGTTTTTCAATAATATTTGGGTTACTATTGACATTGGATTGATATCTTTGTGTACACAAATTACAAATCTTCCATTTATCCATTCATTGGATGTGTTTTGGGTGATTTTCAGGAATGCAATATTTGGCAAACTCAATTTTCAGCTGGAATTGCGGTATGCTTCTTTCTGTTGGTTTTTGCCATGTTCTGATTTGAAGATTTCTTTTAGTTTTTACTTTAATGACGTGGAACATATCTAATTGTGGTGTTGTATTCCTATTTTGACTATTTCTCTTGGACAATGTGGAAGTTTTCAACTTTTTTTAACTCACCAATCTTTCGGAAGCAATTATGGCTTTTTTTTTGTGCATACTTGGTTATAATATTCACTATAAACGTGTATGTTAAATTTGTAATTGTATTTTTGTTTTTGAGTAATGAAAATAAATGGTGGATTATCTGTTGCACATAAAATGTATATTCGAATGTGGCGATTGTTGAAGCAGCCATGTAGGGCAGGTGCTTATTTTTCTAATTACACCTGTTATATTCGTGCCATGGATAATAAGTCATCCTTCAAAAGATAACATTGTCTTATGACGGCACTTCAATATTTTCACTTGCATGCAAGTTAGTCTATTTCATGCACATAGTCTACAACACATACACAGATATGATTTCTACTTTTCAATATTTGCTGTTAAAACTCATTATTGTGTTAAGTTTGTCTGGCAGAGTGATACAATCTGTTGACATTGTAGAATGTTATTGTTTATCATATGTAGCTATTTCTTTACATCTTTTCTGCTATAAAATTCTTATGTCAGTCTATGCATTGAACTCTACAGGCTGTTCTTGTCATGGCTGTTCTTCCGCATGGAGTTCTGCAGCTTGGCTCTTCAAATAAAGTAAGATAACTTTCAAAATTTTGGTATCTGCACATTAATTCGTCAAAATCTCTTTTCTTTTCTGGAGTAAGAATGCACTCTATCTAATTAACATGTGGCTCCATATTTTTATTATGTCTGAGTTGTTTATAATTCTCCTGACACTGCCCAGATGTTTATGTTTTAAGGCTTGTGTCCTGAGATGTGTTTTATGGTTCTTTCGTTGCTGAGTATCCTATCATTAAATTGTAATTATTTCATCTCACTGCTGAAAAAATAGAATTCTCTAACCTTTTGCTGCAAGGGTGAGAATTTCTCTGGGTTCATATAGCTGGTTACCTCCACATTTGTTGTCTTTACCAGCCTTTTTTGGCAGGCCATTTTCCCATTCAAGGAATCGTTTGTCTTTATACTATTGAAGAATTTTATTTGGCATTTACTTGGATTGATTTTCCAAGGAGAAGTCAGATATGTGTCAAAATTTTGTAAGATTTTGTCTTGATATCATCTTTTTTTCATTTGGCTTTTATATGAGAGCAGGTGAACGAGGATGTGAAGCTGGTGACCAACATCCGAGATGCATTTTTGTCTTTCCAAGATTCCTTGTTACAGCTTAAATCTGTTCCCTTGCCATGTTCTGATAATTTACTGCAGCAGGTCTCTCTCTCTCTCTCTCACATGCGCAGACACCCTTCTGTGTGTGTGTGCACACTCACACAGTGACACATAAATGCATGCTCACAAATGCACTCGCACAAAATTCACGTATGAGCTCACGCACAGATCAGAGCATGGAGTCTACTAGCATTATTAGTATTTTCTGTCTATATTCTCATGTGTTTCTGCTTTCTTATTCTCAGGGAAATTCATTTATGGATGGTTTGGTTTCAGACGCCACATCGGATTGCTCTGGCAACCTAAATGAATCTAAAGAAGAAACAAATGCATGTCTACCTTCTCCATATTATGGAAAATGCATTGAGAGATCCGGTGTTCTGCCACTGGCTGGAAGTCATCGGAGAACAGAAGTCAAGGTTCTCCACAGTCATGAACAGAGGCCAAGTACTTTGAAGAATCATATTCAAGAACATATACGCAATAAAATTTTTTTTAAAGAAGAACCTAATTTGGATGGTTTAAATGCCATTCTGGTACCCACTATCAGTCCATTTACGGAAAATATATCATCCAACTCTTATTTATTTGAAAATGCCTTTCCAGCTGAAGAGACTGGTGTTGATTGCACATATTTCCCTTTGGATCAGTCTAGTCATGATAACGTTGGAGCTCATGGTTCAGATCATATCTCAAATGAGCTCCTTCAATTACCGGAAATGGCACAAAAAGATTTAGGGAAACGTTTGGAGATTGATGATAACCTAGACAAATCCAGAGGATCATTTGGATTCCCGAGTATTTCAGAACTGCATGAAGCACTTGGACCAGCTTTTTCCAGAATGAGTGTTCCCTCAATTTGGGAAGAAGACAAAACAGAAGCTGAAAGAGCAGTGCAGATTTTAGAAGGGATCAGCAGTAGCCGTTCGACAAATGAATCAGACTCAGAGCATCTTCTGGAAGCTGTAGTGGCTAAAGTTTGTCAGAGCAGTCATGACAATAAAAATGAAGGATCATTTTCTAGCTCATTAAGGTCTGCAATGCTTTCAGGAGGAGTGCCAGAAGCTTCCAGCTCTAGCCTTTCTAAGTTCACTGCTCATTCGGCGGGGTATTCAATTGATCAGTCCTATCATACGGAAGGACACGGCCTGCATTCATCAGACAGAAGTCTTGCTATGTCTTCAGCAAGCATTTCGTCTTCTTGTCAAACTTCACATAGCGATCTGTTAGAGAGATCATTGGAGCTGTCGAAGAACAGCAAAAAGAGGGCGAGACCTGGTGAAAACCGTAGGCCCAGGCCAAGGGACAGACAACTGATCCAAGATCGTCTAAAGGAACTGAGAGAATTGGTGCCTAGTGGGTCGAAGGTAGGTGCTAACATAGTTGCCATGTTCTTGCTCTTGATGGTTTTGCTTCCAATCAGCATGTGTTTTTCCTGCGCTGAAAGTTTTCAAATATTTGCAGTGTAGTATCGATGCACTGTTGGAGCGCACAATCAAGCACATGCTTTTCCTACAGAGCATCACTAAGCATGCTGACAAACTGAACAAGTGTGCCGAATCAAAGGTAAGATTGTTCTTCTCCCTAAGGCTTTAGATGAAAGAAACAGCTTGCAGCTTATCAGCATCTTCTTGACATCCTTTTCTCTGTCAGCTCATTTTATATTTCGCATATTCATCTTATAGGTATCTGTTACAGGTTTTTTCTATCATACTTTACTCTAGTGTAATACTTCTTTCCAGATCCCTAGATTTAGAACGGATGTCCATGGCACATGACACATCTGCTACCTAAGTGAAATGGGATTTTATCTGAACTATTCTCCATACTGTTAATTTTGCAGCTCCGTCACAATGAGTCAGATGTACTGGGATCCTCCAGTAATGAACAAGGATCAAGCTGGGCAGTGGAGGTGGGCAGCCATCTCAAGGTCTATTCAATCATGGTCGAGAATCTTAGTAAGAAGGGCCAGCTGCTTGTGGAGGTATGGACATGTTATCATGTAGAGATCTTGTTTGCTACGATTGTGTATTTAGGAAAGGAAAGTCGTTGATCATTTCCTTAAAAAGGATTAAGAATAAGCGCTTTTGCCATTCATCCCCAAAATGAAGTGGACGGTGGTGGCAGGGAGCTTCGATTTCTACTTTATATTTCCCTTTGGTCAGCAAACGTTAGTTTTGAGTTAACTGATAACATCAGTATGATCCGAATGTGGTTGGTGTATGCAGATGATGTGTGAAGATTGCAGTCATTTTCTTGAGATAGCAGAAGCAATTAGAAGCTTGGGTCTGACAATCTTAAAAGGTGTCACAGAAGCACATGGTGAGAAGATATGGATATGCTTTGTGGTGGAGGTACGTTGTACATATCTGAATGATACATTTGCTCAAGAATAAAATACATTTATCGTCAATTTTTCCGTTTTGTTCTCTGTGATTACCTTTATCAATTATTGCTTGGATGGTTGCAGGGGCAAAATAACAAAAGCATCCACAGAATGGATGTCTTGTGGTCGCTTGTGCAAATTTTGCAACCCAAGACTTCAACATAAATCGCAATGTGCAGCCCTTGGCCTCAATCCATAAACATAAGAAGATGTTTTAGATACCATATAGTGTATGCACGTGGGTCATCCATGACATGTATTGATCCACCTTTAGTTTGACCTTTGTGTTTTATCCTCCTTAGCATTGGGGAGGAAACCTTGTTTTCCTGGTTGTTAACGTGTGAAGATGAGTGTTGACCCTGTTACGATAGTGGGGTATGGTGAATGGGTTTTGAGTTTGCACGAGTCGCATCCTTTTTTAAAACCTTGCAATGTACGAGCCACTGTGCATTGAAAGCCCTATCGTGATGTGAGTGATGATGTTTCTAAAGCTCTAACTTCTGATTTTTCTTGCTTTGATCTTCTGTTTTGCTGCTACGTGCCATTGCTTTTAGGGCGGATACAGCAAAACATGCGCATTGGGTCCTTGGTTCCTTCTGCTACACGTGCTAAATAGTAGGAACTTAAAATACATGCACTTTGAAGTTATGCCGGAAATAAGTAGTGGACTCATTTCAGTTCATGGTACATTGGGCAAGTAGATGATGTGCATGTAATGGTTACACGTGGTTCGTCTCCTGAAAACGATAATATTATCAACTTCTTGTCCTGGATTTAGGGGTGGAAATGCTTTCTGGTGTTATGAAGGAAAATGACTGACTTCGCATTTTGTAACAGAAATCATGGGTAATTCCTCAAATGAACAGATGGTCATTTTTCGATTAAAAAGAGAAAAAAACAGATGGTCATTTCTTTGGTGGGAAACTATTTTCCAATGAAAAGTGGTAAGTATTCAAGGGAAAAGCACGCATTTGGTTCATGAATCTGCACTCCTTTCCCAATGTCATCATGAAATTTGTCGTGCGATCGATTTTTTGAATTTGTAGGATTTGTCCAATTGGTGCAATCATTCTCCGGATCAATCTGGGCTCATCAAGTTGCAGATTAAATGAGTAAATGTTCAAAAGCTATTCATTCCGTGGTTCCATAGCTTATTTCGACATTAACATTTTGGCTCGAAATAGTCTACACGCTAGATTCGATTTGCTGGAGTTGGTGACAGAGAAACTCGATGGGTAAAAAAATAAAAAACGGACAAGGACTTGATCGTAGAAATTACAGTTCAAGTATCATTCGTGCAAGTTTGATGACTAAATAAGCACTTTTCTCCGATACTTAGTATTGATCACGATGAATCTTCCTTCGATTCTACAACTCCAAGGTGCTTAAAGATGTAAGTACAGTCTGGGGGAAACTCGTGAGCGCCGAAACCAAATGCTAACCATTTCAAGAACAGTCTCACGCCACTCTGCATCAAAAAGATCCACTTCGACACTGATTTCTTTCTTATGGGTAAGATTTTATTGCTCAATCGAAACAGATAATTACAAAACCAGTCAATAACCTCTCATTCAGGATTTTCCACAGCTCTGCTCTCTTTGTAGTCGCTTATTCTGAAATGAGGAAGTGTTAAATTGCTGCACAGGCCATGGGATTTACGATAGGCCATGTATTCCAAGATAGAGGTTTCTTTGTATATGGGCGGGTTGTTTTCGGAGAGAAGCTCCTTCATTGGCCCAAAGGGTTTGGTCTTTTGCATCCCGCTCGGGAAGAGAAAACAGGCGACCGAAACCCTGGGTCCGACCCGCCCGGCAAGTACTCGATGCTCCACGCTTTTGAACTTGTTATTGGTAGCAATCTGCATTCATCATGTCAGGCCAGAAAATGAGTCAAAACAATGTGGTAAGGGTGAATGCAAGAGCCAGGTAGAGAATGCAGTGTGTTTTTGTGTCTTCGCATGATGCAATTGTTCAAGATCAAGAGTTGAAATGAAGTCGGTCATGACAAGTTGCTCTGCCATTTCACTCAAGCGTTCAGGCTATTGTGGGAAGTTCATACTGCATTACTTTGGTCGCTTAGAAAACATGTGGTCAGAAAAAAGTTGGGAACTTTCTTTACCTGCATGAAGTCTCCAATGTTGACTACAAGTGCTCCACGCACAGGAAGCACGTCAACCCAGTGGTTTTCATGGAGGACTTGGAGGCCACCGAGGTGGTCTTGAAGGAGAATGGTCAGCAATGCAGCGTCCGAGTGATTAACCGCGCCAAGAGTCAATTCTGGTTCAGGACAAGGTGGGTAGTAATGGCATGCCAGTGTCTCCGATTTCACACACCCAATGCCACTGAGATAATTGGAACCAAGCCCCAGCGCCTCCGATAACAGTTCGGACAAAGATGTCTTCAGTTTCGCTATATGTTTCTGGTACTCAAAAACCGCCGCTCTGCAAACGAGTCAATGAAAGAAGTCTTCACTATAAGGACTGAAGCCTAGATTATGTTCTACTTTTATTGAAACAATTGCATATGTTTGACTCGTCGAACGCCTTTCCATCCACTATTACTTAGGTTGTTAAAGGGTGTGATAACCAAGCCTTGTATGGCGTCGACGTGCAGTACACTAAATGATCTGGTTGGGCAGTTTGGGGACTGCGAAAAATACAGAGCATGTGAAATTGAACCTAACTGTCCTCGTTAAAAGAAATGGCCGAAACTGTTTCTCACATCTCGCGTAGCATATTATTAGCTTTCACAAGTCATACACATACCTGCAAATATGAGGAAGTACCTCTGGGTCTAGGTCATAATCCTGGAAATCATATAGGAGAGTGTCCTTCCAGCTTGCCGCTTTTGACAGGAACAGGTCGGAATTGCTATAGTACTTCACTCTCTTCGTACCATCTCTAGAGTAGAGCTCTTTCTTCACTTCCACTTGTTGCTCATGGAACTTCTTCACACCCTCCAACATGTTGTCCATCACCTCGAGCGGAATCCCGTGATTCATTATCTGAAAGAAACCCCAAACCTCCGATGCTTCGCGAACACTATCGATTACATCTCCCTGCCGAGAATCCCGATAGCTTCTTAGATCGATGATTGGGAGCTGGAGGCCCATCCGGTTTGCATCAGTCGACAAACCACGCGAGTTCCCCGGTGGGAAGATGAAGAATCTGGGGATCTTGGTCATGCCAGAGTCCACAAGGCCTTTGACTCCGGCCTTGGTCTCTTCGAATTCCTGCAATTCTTTCTCTCTATCATAATCCGGGATGCAACGAGGGATGAATTGTCCATGACTCGGCAAGGTCTGCATGATCTTGGAGTGACAAAGTTTGAAGCCTTAATGCAGATTGGATGAATTTGAGCCCTTATCAATGCGAGTCTATGACCAAGGTTGAGGGAATAATATGGCCAAGATTCCCCGGACACTACAGGGCAGTGGTAGGTGCCGAATCACTACTCTAATTTGATCAGATTCCTCTTCAAATGACTTGAATATGTAGAAAATATTAGCCACTCCATTAGAGCCAATGGGATTTTCCCAAATCCATTCACATGGCCCCGCGTGTACATATCCATGCCGACTCTGTTTTATTTTTATTTTTTTAACTTTATTTGAGATGTAAATGCCAAGTGAGAGGCATTCTGTACAAAAGATGCTTGGACTCGCTTGGGCTCGCTTGGACTTAGGAATCAAATCATAGATTTGGAGCGTCGATCTGATATAGCTTCTATGGTGAAGTGCATGAATAGTGCAGCTTTTGGAACTCACTGAAGCTTTTCGCACCATAGCCCACGCAACCGCTGCCTGATGACGATTGCGAGCAGAGACTTGGGATGGCTACGGCCGCAAACAGCGACCAGCGAATGGTGAATTCCAGGAGAAAAGCACCCATTTGGTTCATGAATGCATTCTTTTTCTAATGTCATTATCAAGTTTTTTTGTGCAATCACGTTTTTGAACTTGTAGGATGTCTGGTTGAGCCAATCATTCTCTTACTCGGCCAACTTGAAGCCAACGTGCTTGTCGATGTCAGTGAAAAGTATGATGTAAATTTTGACAATCAATTTGTACCGATCAAGTTGCAGAACAATTAAGCAAATGTTCAATGGCTTTTCGTTCTGTGGTTCCATCACTTACTTCAACGTCAAATTTTTGGCTAGAATAGATCGATACGCTAGTTTCAATTTGCCGTAGTTGGTAAGTATCGCAGTATGAAACCAATACGTGCAGGGAATGATATGACTGCCCTTTCGTCCAAAGGTTGCAGCTTCAAACAAAAACCAACAAATTGTTATCAAAATGTATATCCACCTCCACATATATACATATGTATATGTAGGTTGGCCACAAAAAAAAAAGTATGAACTTCTTACAACTCAGCCAACCCAAGGAAAATTAGCTCCAAAGCGATACCACCAGCTAAGCTCGTACCATAAAATCCCACTACCAAAAGTCCCGACAATAACACAAATATTCTCGTTCTCGTTCTATTTTCGGTTGATCGTGGACTGTAAGAAGAATAGGATGAGCTAATATAGCTTAGTGTGTAGCATATCTCTTCTGAGTAAATCGAGCCTCCATAGTACACATTTAAGACTCAAGACATAGCTCAATTTGATGGCCCCTTTTGAGATAGCCAAATTGAAACTTACAAGAATAAAATGAGTTACATCTTACTCCAAGGTAACTATATTCACAGCAGAAATACTCCGACAGGAGAGGAATTAGCGGGAATTTGAGAGACGGATTTCGGTATAAGTTGAGATGTTTGTAATTACATTGACATAGTTTTTGTTGGAATTAGTTTGTTGATCGAGGGGAGCTGTATATACTTTGTGGTGGACCATGGAACTTTGAGCCGGTGTATAATTTCTATTTTTCAGACATGCAGATTGATGTATATATTTTGATAACAAGTTCCTATACTTGTAAAGTTGGGGTGAGACAAATATGGGAGAGAGTTACTGATCAAATTCCTAGACACTAAAAGGAGGGCTGTCTGGTCAAATGAAACACTCAATTTGGGCATTTTATTCCAAGGGTTGGTGCTGGGGTATACTGTCACCGATCCTCGAAGTTAGTATGGTAAGTAGTGTGTCATGTCACAAGCAGACTTGATGTAAGTGGGTCATCTTCGAGTCAAACCAGACACGGACTTATCAAGAAAAATCAAATGTAATTCGATAAACTCAAAATAGACATGACTGGATAAGTTTTGGCCCGCCATGATAATGAGTCTGGGAAGAAATAGGACATATGAGGCGAAAATCAATTACATGCCGTGACACAAATTAACGGTCCTAAATTTGCCATCAGACAGATCGCCGCATCAACTTTGAAAGCTCTAATAGATGAGATTTAAAGAGATGGTGAAACTAGTAGATCTTATATTAAAGTTTCAAATGTTTTCACAGCATGAAGGGGCAGGCAATCATAATTTGGCTAGTTCTTGTTTCAGTCTTGTGTAACCAATGTGGACTCTAATGAAGACTGGGCTGTTACATATCATGTGACACCTCCAGTCAAGCTTTTACACATTTTTGCACTCTCTACTTGGACTCGCTTGCTCTGAAATGTGTAAGTACAGATTCACCATTCAGGCCATTGCCACTGGAGAGGTAATTCCCAAAATAATCTGCGAAAGAGGTCTCTCTGTACATGGGCGGATTGTTCTCATCGAGAAGCTCCTTTATCGGCCCATACGGCTTCGACTTCTGCAACTCTCCTGGTATGAGGAAGCATGCGACCGAGACCCGGGGCCCGGCCTGCCTGGCGAGGACCCGGTGCTCCACGCTCTTGAACTTGTCGTTGCTGACCAGCTGCATCAACAAATTAGGCAGAAGGAAAATCATTCTTTGACTCAAAGATTACTGGAACATAATCGAATCGGCAACATATGTGGTAAATGACAAATGTGAATGATCATTGTACCTGCATGAAGTCTCCAATGTTGGCTAGGATTGCTCCAGGCACGGGGGACACATCAATCCACTGGTTTTGGTGGCGGATTTGGAGGCCTCCATGGTGGTTTTGGATGAGAAGAGTGAGAAATGAGGCATCTGAGTGATTGATTGTGCCTAGAGTCAGCTCTGGCTCAGGGCAAACTGGGTAGTAATGGCATCCCATTCTCTTCGATTCCATGCATCCAATGTCACGAAGATAGTCTGAATCAAGCCCTAGTGCCTCTGATAGTAGTTCAGACAGAGATATCTTCAATTTTCCGATGTGTCTTTCGTACTCAAAAACCGGTTCTCTGCAGAGGAGTGGAAAAAGCATCACGAGCGTTCTCTTCTTTTTCCTCTCATTTCAACATAATACATGATTGCGGTTCTGGTTCTGGTTCTGGTTTTGGTTTTGGTTTAGTCAAGACCTTCACAATGGAAAATGCTTTCTTGACCCACCGAAGATGTGTTCTGGGAATCGAAGACACCTTACGCTTGTTAAAGTACAAAACATTCATTTCGTACGTGAAATGAAAGATAAGAGAGGTTGGCAAGTAGCCACATACGAATGAGAATGAAGGAAGTCGGAAAAAAGATTCATCGTGGGCTGGTTTTGTGTTAGAATGCGAATGAACAGTTAAATGTCCTAAGAGTTTCCAATGAATGAGTAAGATGCAATACATGCAATTTATCTGAAGTGTCCTGCAGTAAGATGATGAAAGATGAAAATGCGCGAGCACAAATACATGTGGAAATAATAATTGAAGCCACGTATATAAAGAAGAGAAAGTTATAAATAGATAAAAAAAAAAGTGCGAAGCATCGAACTGAAATGTCTGCTTTGATACAGTATCGGATTTATAAGGAAAATTGTTCTCTTTCCCTCTAAAAAAAATGAAGCATGATATAAATGGTGGATCAATAATGATTCGGACCTGCATAGAAGAGGGACTGCCTCCGGGTCTAGCATTCCACGCGAGAAATCAAACCAGATAGTGTCCTTCCAAGTCGCTCCTTTAGAACTAAACAAGTCTGTGTTGCTATAGTACCTAAATTTCTTTGCAGCATCTCTTGAGTACCACTCTCTCTTCATTCCCTCAGGCTGCTCGTGGAACTGCTTGACAGCTTCCAGCATCCCGTCCATCGCGTTGACCGGGATGCCATGGTTGATTATCTGGAAGAATCCCCACGTCTCGGACGCTTTGCAGAGGTCGTTGACCACGTCTCGCCGCCGGGAACCCTGATAGCCCATCAGGTCAATGACTGGGACCTCGAGGCCGGTCGCAGCCCCTTCACTGTTGGGGGATAAGTCACGCAGGTTCTCGGGTGGGTGGATGAAGAGCCTGGGCACCTTGACCACGCCGGAGTCAATGAGGCCTTTGACTCCAGCTCTGGTCTCGTCGAATTCCTTTGCTTCTTTTGCTCTGTCGTAGTGTTCTCCATGGCTGGGCAAGGTTTGCATCTTTGTTGACTGGAAACTTTGAAGCCTACTAAGGTGATTGAGTTGTGTTCATTTTGGTGAGGCTACATGATTATTTATATTAGGTAGAAAACATGGAGAGCCAGTAGGTGCTAATCACGTGGACTCAGGCCGAAAGATACTCGTTATCACCTGATAGTGCCTGGAGTAGAGTTTCTAGTCAAAATGAAACATTTAAATGTGGCTACCTGTTGATGAACATGGCCTAGTTAATTAAATAAAGGAGAGCGTTTCCTTTCTTTCGGGCATTTGTCACGTTCATTGCGTTGAAAAGAGATCCATTTTTCTCAAAGAAATGCCTAGAACTACCAAAGCCTAACAAGGGGTAGTTGAATCTAGTGTTGTTCATGTTTCTTAAGGAGTAGTTGGATTTTCTGGCCAAAGAAGAAGAAGAAGAAGAAGAAGAAGAAGCCCAAGAGTTGTGCAGAAGAATCCCAAAATATCGGAATAAAAACATAGTTGATGGGGCCACTGTCTTCATCCACATGATAATAATAATAATACCTTAAGATTGTTGGAGAAATTTGATTATTTATGAAGTTAGATCGGTAGTTTATATAGTTCTTTGATACTTTGATATATGATGACAATCATTGTTCTTAAGCTATTATTTAGCCCTACCATTATTGTTGCTAGGATTACAACAAATATACCTTCGAGATATACACCAAAGTCACAAATAAACAAGTTCAGCAATCACTCTATTTCTCTCTTGAAATTATACCTTGAATGCGTTATCAAACTTGTGCGTGAAAACAGAAGAAAGAGAGAATGTTGTGAAGAGAAGAGTGTTGTTGTTTAGGAACAGTTGTGATGATTAATTAATGTATGACAATCAATCAACGCATCTCTTGGAAATAGATATCTTATCCTCACTATCACCACTTTGCATGATCAAACCATTACTTCTCTTCGGGTCAAAAATCACTTATTTTCATATTCAACAATCACATATCTTCGTAATAAGAAATTATTCCAATAATTTGTGGTTGAGTTCCGTGTCTGCATTAGTTAAAATCATTGTCAAGTTTCAGTGCCTGAGAATAGCCTTGTTGAGTTGGTCGCATTTTAGGCCCTCCATCAATATGTTGGCATTTGAATGTGAAATATCATATTATATTTTTTAGTTAATTAAAGCGATTTGTTGGCTCCATAGCCGGTATATAATCAACATTCATGGTGAATTCCACGCGGTTTTGATACCACAATTAGCTTGTGGTTTGATGTACAAGTGTGCGTGTGTATAGGATATGGTTGGTAGAGGAAAACAATGAGACAAGGTATATGAATTGAACGTTTCATGAGACAAGGATACCATGATTAACCTTAACAAAATAGTTGCACAAGTGATGGAGGAGCATTATAAGAAATGTAGGTTGTGCATGTTTAGCTTCCCTCATGGTGGAGGACTACTCCCCACGCGTCTACATGAGTGAGGCAAGCCTTTTTATGCACAATCTAAATCGACAAAGTTGAAGAGATATTTTGAGGGAAAAGGATAACTGCAAGTGATGTTATAATCTTACGGCACTTACTTGAATTACTTGAATGCCATTAATCATATGCGGCCCTCGTTTAAGTATCATAATTTTTTTTCGATCACATAATTTTTTTAACAAATTTATCGTAAGTGTAATGCCATGTTAAATATTAAGCACTTTGATGAACATTGTTAAAAAAATTATGGTACTCAATGATCAATTGAAAGTTAAAGCACTCAAGATAACTTTTTTTTTTTTATCCAGAACAAAATTGAATTTTTTTCAGAAATTATGACACTCAAGTGGATGATATATTAGTAAACACCATATAAAATTTGTCACACTTGCTTGACAGATAATTAATGAAACTTTTGTACTTATAAGAAAATGATGATGGAAGGAGGTGCCGAGGAAGGATTTTCAACGCTTTGTCAGATTATCTATATGAAAACTTTTGATCTTATGCAAAGCTTAGAGACATTAGGAATATCTTGTAGACTAGGGGTGAGCAAAAAAAGGATGGGTAGGTTCTAGACCTGGACCCTGTACCCGACCCTGTTATAACCGGTTTCTCTTTTCTAGACCCTGTACCATATCCTGTTTGCATTGGACCATGTACCTGACCCACCCTGTTTTTCTGATCCGGTTCCAAGGTTAACCCTATTTTATATTGGAACATGTTTTGCAACCGCTCATCCTATACGACTTTTCATTTGTCTAAGCAAAAATCATAACATTACATATACATTAGTAACAAACATGGGTGTAATATTAGTCTCATTCACATAATACTACATAAAACTTTTCATTTGTCTAAAATGGTTAAAAAAATTTTAGTGTAAACACTTCTCCAAAAGTGAAATCAACATAACTCATCCTCCAAAAGTGAAATTAGGTAAGTCAATCAATGTGATACGAAATCTCTAGCAAAAATCTAAAATTCATATATAAAGAAAATTCAACAATAAATCATGTTCTAAAAACATATGCAAAAATTATGATTTAATAAAGTATATATGAAGTTTATTTTCTTAATAATCGGGTTCAGGGTAGGTTCCAGACCTAGAACCATGTACCCGATCATGTTATAACCGGTTCCTCTTTTTTGGACCATGTACTCGACCCTATTTACATTAGACCATGTTCCCTACTCTATTGTCAAGGTGGGCCAAACAGGGAACCAGGTTTACCCGGTCCGGTTGCACACCCCTATTGTAGACTAATATCATATTGACAAATAAAGTACGGATAAAAATACTGCTTTGAAATATCTAAAATATATCATGATTAAATGGAAATTTGTCTCTTAGCAAGGGGAGGAATTTTAAATATATGTTGCCAAACTCAAAGATCTTATTATTGAAGTTTCTTAACCTCTTCAAAGATAGTGCAATTATTTCAAAATTTCTTTAACTTGGAATAAATATCCAAGAAACCTTTTTGACTCGATTGTCTATAATTTGATAAAAACACATTCAAATTCAGGAAGGTCCTCGAGGTCATGAGGTAAATTATGTGAAGGAGTTGTAAACAAGGTGCATTTATTGAGAATGACAAAATGAGTAGAGACAAGGAAAGAACTGAAACAAGGGCATAAGAAAATTGATTCGATAGTCTTGTCTTATAGATTTAAGCATAACAATGTTCATAAGTGCAATTATTCAAAGTTTACCCAAGGGTATGGAGTTAAAATCTGCTCATATAGAGGTTATATGCTGGTTGTTGGTACATATATGCATGGAATAAGTGAAACTCAAAAAAAGTATTTATCTTCTCAGTTTATATGAAAGATTTGGGAGAATTTGATATATTTTTAGGTCAGAGCAATTACACATAGTGGGGGTTATGCTTTAAGTCAAGGCCAATATGCAAAGAAAATTATTTGAAATATCGTCATTGGATACTAAAGAGCGAAATGTATCATATGATATGTCAATGAAATTGATATATATGTATATATATTTAGCACAATTGGAAGTTTGATGTATGAAATATAATGCACTAAGCGGATATAGGCTTTATTGTGGGTAAATTATGCAGATTTACTATTAATCCTAGTACTGTGTATTGAAAGCCCATATACAGATTTTTGATTACTTAAAGAAAACAATACCTTCCATGGAATATTCATATGAATGAAATCTTGGGATCTGTAGTGAAAACAAAAAGGCGGCCCACCTTCCCAAATACAAAAGTAAATCTGTACATGTCCAAAATCCAAAGCACCTTCGATTGCGTTTGATGATTAAGATAAATATTGGACAATTTTTATCCTATTCTACGTTTAGTTGCTCTCGAAAACAAGATAAGGTCGGATATAATAGAGATATAACTTAAATAATAATAGTCGGTGTTGGAGGTGGAGGTGGGATAAAGATGGATATGTTTCTTAGGTCCATATTATGAAACCTATTTTCCTGAAAAGCCATGTCCTTTCATTCTCTTTCTCCTTGTATCTCATAATTCATGTCAAGACTTCACAACTTCTCTAGTTCACGTTGCAACCTCACAAAAATGGCAAGAGAGTTGAAACTCTTTCTCTTACACAACTCTCTAATTCACATACAAGTTCCATGAAAGCCACAAGAGGATTGAAGCTTTTTCTCTCCGTGGCTCTCTAGTTCATGTCAAAACTTCATAAGTACGGCGATATAGTCGAAACACTACACTTTTTAGAATCACGAAGACAGGTGCTTATTTTTTCTCTCTCTCACTAGATTTGACATCATATGATTAATCTATTGTCATAGTCAATTATGTGGCTTTAAAATGTTACAACAAGCTCTTTTTGCCATTTAAAGTGTGGATCACACAATAGTCATGGATAAATTATTAGAGGTAGTTTTCATTTGTGCATCTCGGATTTCTTTTGTTGTGAATTGAGAGACATATATTATTTTCATTTGTACATTCACACGTACAATATGGTATCCGGCGGCTTTGGCAATTTGATTGTCACAAGGGCAAGTTTCGATTTCGAAGAGTTCAATCGGGGACCATCGAATTAGTCCTAGAGAAAAGACCCGAGTCATGAGTATTAGTTATTAGACATCTTGAGGTTGCCTTTAGTTTTGCAGATTTTTCGCGAGGAAACATTATAATAGTAAGAGTTAATGCTACAAAAAATCTTAAGCTTGTACACTAGTTTCTCATTGAGTCTTCGTGAATAAATGAGAAGTCAATAATCACGCTGTACATATACTATTTTACTACAAAGTCGCGTAAGGTTGAATATTTGATTCACATTTAGTAAACTTAAAGGCCCTGTTTCTTGGTATTATATATACCATAATTTTCTTTAATCAACAATATTATTGACAACCTTATAATCACCGATAATAATTTGTTTAAAATCATTTGGCCATTGAAATTGGTCGTATTTTGTGACAAAATTGGAATTAGGATCACTGCCTATTTAGTCTTACTAAGATGTTCTTATTGGCTTTTTTTCTCCTATAATGAGTGCGGATTCGTCTGATTTAAAAATGCTTGGGAAGCAACTAAAATTCTACATGCTCAAAACAAGTCAAAGGGAAAAAATACAAGATCAACTCGACAAAGTAGTACATACAACAATTTATGATTTTTCCATTTTCTGCAAAATTTTCTTGATGTAATGCAAATGTCGATTTTCGCTCTAGCAACAATAGTCGACCATTCATCATCAAACTAACTCCTGTTGACGAAACTTCATGACTTCTTTATTATTAAGAAGCATTTTTATTAGGTAATTAATGAAATCTAAGAAATTAAAATGTACATCATACTCTGGTATACGTATGCAGCTAATCGAACACTACATATGCAAACATTCTTTAATACCCTATCAGAAGACTCGACGAAATACGTATGTATCAAGCATAAAGTTAATTTTCACTTTAGTTTCAACAAACAGGATGTTCTCTTTGGACAATGTAGGCACTAAAAAAAGAAGAAGTGGAGAATCGTTTCTAAGCACAATTGAGATATGAAATTGGATTATCATAGCCTTCTTGTTCTTTCTTTTTCGCAAAATTATATGTTTTTCCCCTTTTTTCCGAAAGCAGTGACCACTACTTTTGAAAGTTGGTTTTGACTGATGGACACATGATTATTAAATACTCCTCCTTTCTTGTACCAAGTAGTAATGTGGCGATCATCTCATTTGCTGTTAGACCAAAAAGACGAACATCTTTAAATAAAAAAATGGCAAATTTTTTCCTTAAGAATATAATTTTCTAGGATTGCTTTTGGACGTGATTCGATGCTGCCCACCGGTCTGGAATTGGAGGTTTGGTTTTGTTGGCCATTTTGAGTTTGAATTCCACCTAACTTTCCCTCTCATTGGGGCGTAACTTGAAGAGCAGCTTGACCCTTTCAACTAAAAATACAATTATTCGCTGGGGGCATAGTGTACTAATTTAGTGCCTGACTACAATGTGACTCTATTGGCATTTGCTAAGGGCGAATATATATATATATATAAAAGATAGGTGACTTAATGATCATCCAACTTGTTCTCCCTTAGCGTAATCGATCCAATTACTTCAATATAATATTGGTTACTCGATCAGTGCCTGCTTTGTTTATCTGGATGGTTCAAGCTTTGTCTTTTATAGCAAGGTATCAACTATATTCATGTTAGGTGGACATTTCTCCCCTAAGAATACAAACGCTGCGCTAATTGTAGGACGAACATGTAAGATGGATATCCGACTTCTAAATTGGTTGCCTACTCGCCAACCTATCTTGTCATTTCCGGCAAGAAACAACTTGTCATGCTTTACATTTGCCCTCAAACATTTGGCTTTTCTCCATAGAGAGCAAAAAGTTCGGTGGTAACAAATTCTTGCTATACATTTGTTTTAAGGAAAATTAATGATTTGGATTACATTTACCTAAAAGTGATAGCTTGTATCGCTTATAAAAATAAACCGACACAAAATATTTCCATCATCTGGGAAATATTTAGATACAAACTATTATTAATATAAAAAAATTTCATTAACTAATTAGCTTAAGCGATATAGAAAATTATTTTTAGGAAAATTATTTTAAATAATTGATTTTCTACAAGTTAAATGTACCTTGAGTTCTTTCATTGCTTTGGTCAAAATGAAGAAAAAGGAAAAAGTTCCATTTCCTTCAGTTTCCTTCAATTCCAATTCACCAATACGATGGACTTATTTTGCGATTTAACTTGACAATTTTCTATCTTAGTCCGGGCTGTGGGAACCATACCTACTAAACTCCTCGACTTGCACGCATGCGAGCTTCACAAAAACTAGTAGAATTTTCTTTGATCTAATTTCATTTTATTACGACAGTTAATTACTCTGTGATATGATCGATTTGGCTATTGTCCTATGCACTAGGGGTGATCAGTTCCCGGGTGGTTCCCGATTCTCCTAGGAACCGGGAACCGGACCGGTGGAACCGGTTCCCTATTATGGGGAACCGGGAACCGGACCAGACCTAACTGGGCGGTCTGGTCCGGTTCTCGCCGGGTCCGGTCCGGTTCCCGGGTGGGTAAAATTACCACGGACCATCCTAATTTTTTTTTATTTGGAAGTGTTGACCCAGGCACGAGGTTCGGACTCCCTGATCTCGCACTGGAAAGGGCCCACTCGCGGAGGCCGAGACTCAAACTCCTTGGCCCAAGCAAACCCAACCGGACCAGAACCTGGCGTGGGCTGAGCGAAGACGCTGGAGGCCCAAGACAGGACGGCCAGGGCCCCGCGGCACTCGACCGAGGGAAAGATTCTGCCTCAAGGCTCCTGCAGCCCCTTGCTCAGTGAACGACTGGCGACCGGAGTCGGGATGGACGACGGCGTGAGTCCCTCACAGGCCCGTGCTCCATCGCGACTCCTCAATCCACGCCGGAGACGTTCACGACGACCCAAAGAAAGACACTCCATCAAACCACACACGATCTCGTTTGGGCATTTCAACAAACGATCGGCGTGCAAAGGAATAAAAAGCGGGTTTCGGGGCAAAACAAGGCTAAATAGCTACGCGGGAGGCACAATGAGCAAGCAGAGAGAAGACACGACACTCTACAAACAGAATGAGAGCTCAAAGCTCACTTAAAGGATGGCCAGCGAAAATCGGTCCGTGGGACCCAAAAAAATCGAGCAAAATGAGAGTGGTAAAGGAGCAGTGTTTCCCTCTTCAATTCAGGGGGTCGGCAGCTGTCGAACGCGCTCAAGAAGCTTGAGCCAAGTCTCTACTTGCCCACATGACACATCCTCATCGAGTCCTCGGGACAAGGCAGAACAAACTTGAGTAGGGGCTTCCCAAGAACGAAAAGGACCAGGCAAGCCGGGACCAGGAACGAGACGCAGTAGACGATGGTCGCAGACGAGTGGGTCTTCGAGAATCACAGTGAACGGAACCCTCTATTCCCTTCTTCATCCTCTCCTTCTTCGGTTTTTTTCTGGTGCCCCCCTTATCCCAACCCCTTCTGCTTCTTGTTTTTGTCCTTTTATTTCTCTCTTGTCCCTTCCGTCTACTCCCCTGCTCTTCTCACTTTTTGCTTGTGCAGGTTGTCTTGACCCCTGCTCTTCTGACATTTTTGCTTGTGCATGTTATCTTTCCGTCTACTCCCCTGCCCCTGCTCTTTTGACTTTTTTTTTTGCGTGTGCAGGTTGTATATCTCGAGCTGACCGCACGGGAAGCCGAGAGAAGAAAGGGTTAAATTTTCTGGAGGGAGAGACAAAAGAAATAAGTTTATATTTTATTTTTTTAATAAACAATAAGTTCGGTCCGGGTGGTCCGGTTCCACCCCGGAATCGGGAACCGGACCGAAAACTTCCGATTCCATTTACATGAAACCGGGAACCGGATCGTTGCGTTTTAGAACCGCCCGGAACCGATCGATCTGGGCGGTTCTGGGCTGTTCCCGGGTGGGCGATTTAGACTACTTACCCCTACTATGCACTTGTCAAGGACCAAGAGGTTTCCAATGACCCAAAAGCGATCCTCCTTGGGAGTCGTGCCAAAGGGCTACTCAATCAACTTGTGCCACAGTCATAATTTTTTAGGGCTCTTGCCCTCAATCTTTTTTTTGTTCTTTTCTTTTTTCAACTTGGAGATAGTTCAGGATTTTCAGGTTAGGCTAATTAATTTTGGCCCTAAGAATAAGTTTTGCCTCCATTAAATTTCTGAAATATTTATACAATGTCTTCGAGGTGCTAGGCTTGCTTTAATTACCTTGATATTAATTATCCAAATAGAAAATTACCATTTCCGGAGTTATTGGGATAGCCAATTGTCACTTTATGCTGGAACCCTCACTAGACATTGCGATCGATGAACATGCTTCATCTAGTCGACATATCCTTTCATCTTTCAGCTCCACCTAGCAAAAATTCGTAGTCGGATTGTCAATGACCTCTTAGCAACGATCTTTATTGGTAATCTTGTGGGCCGTCGGTCCTGCGAGACAATTGTTAAGCCGATCACGTCAATCATTGGTGAGTTCTATTGACCAATCCTTACTATAGTCTGTCGAGATCCCTACTCGTCAAAGATAAAAGTTGGTCATCTTATGGTGTAAACACTTTTATAGGCCGTCTATCCGCGAGAATATAGTCCTCTTTGGAACAATAAATCGCCTGTGTATTTTCAAAGAAGAAATACGCATGGCAGGTCAATATAATGTCATTGATTTATCAAACTTCCCATCTATGGTTTGGCTTGATCTCAAATCCAACTAAACGGTTTTTCCTCACTTTTGGAACAATATAACTTTGATTTTGCAGAGAAGATATAACTCGATTATTATTTGGTGCATTTTGAATCATCAAGCGAGTGATTTAAGTTTTGGGTTCCATCAAGTTATGTCTCTCTGCGGTAAATTGATGAAATTTTGGTAGAATTGTAAAAGACTTTTACACAATAATTTTTTTTTTCAAATTAGCACAACCAAGATTTCTAGACATCTTTTTCCTTCACGTTGTTGGAAGAATATTAGATAAAATGGAAAATGAGAACTGTTGGAAATCTAGTGGAAAAGATAAAGAAAATAATGTCAATTGTTTAAGATGTACAAGTATTATCTTCAAAGATAATTTTACCCGTAGAAGAACGGAACTCGGTGTGATAGGCTCAAGATATGACACATCTTCTTCATTACTCAGCATAGAATAACAGAAAGAGCAGAAACAACGTTATGCTCAGCAAAGAAAAGAAATCTATCAGAAGGAAGAAAATGATCTTTTTGTTGGGTGTGTCTCGAAGAATTGTCGTTGGCCTTGTAATTCTATTTTCAAATGAAAGAGAGAACAATTACGAAGGTGTTATAGATTAATTGGAAATTATTAGAGTTGAGATAATTATAAATCGTTATAAAATAGTGGAGGGTTTACGAAGAAATAAATCAAATGTTATAAAGTCACTATAAAGTTATTACAAGACCATCATAAAGCCATTACCATTACAAAGTGACGACTTTCATGGCAGTCATCATATTTGTCAAAGCTCTTACATTAAAGAACATTTCAGAACTATTGGAATATCCAGCAATCCCCCAAAATTTTCTTAGATTTTCAAAAGAAAAACAAAATGGAATTAAGCTGGGTTATTGGAGAGTAATGCATCGGAACTTATGCTTGTTAGATTATGAATCAATCATAGAAAAGTAAAATATAATTTATGGAATCAAATTGGTGAAGTTTGAAACTTTTATGAACCTGGAATTTTTCTTTTTGTGAATTATATTTTTCACCAATCACATTACACTTCCACGAATTTTATTGTTCAGTGTAGTTTTGCTTGATAATTCTCATAGGAGCGGCCATACTCCACACTGATAGAGGTGATTTTATCAAGTGTATCATATAGTTTAATACATTATTGATAATGGCGATGTTTAGTAACATTTTTGTTTCTCTATTTTTCTATTCTTTTATTTTCAAAAACAAGAAAAAAGAACATAAATTCTTTACAAAAAAATACTGTTTCTATACGTCGGTTGATTTTTTATTTTATTTTTCAGAACATAAAAGTAATTAGGAAATAAATTTGGAATATAGTTTAGAAGTTTTTAAAAAATATCATTTCTTATTCCTAAGAACAATTTCTTGGAACGATTTAATCTTTACTTTTCTTTTATTCTTCTTTCTCTAATTGGTTGTCGGGCGTCGACGGAAACCAACAACATCCCAAGATGGGGCCGGTGAGGGTCAAGTCAACCTTGTTGGCCTCCAACGAGCCTCCTCGCGGCTAGGCGAGTTGAACTCGCCAATGCTAGGCAAGTTAGCAACTAGGCGAGGTCGAGGGCGAGGCTCGACCATACCAGATCTGAGCAATGTGAGCCTCGCCCAATCACTAACAAGGCTTGACCTTACTTGGCCACTGCAAGGTCGAGTCTCACCATGATTGAGCAAGTCTGACCTCATGACAATTGAGTGAGGCTAGCTGCCGGAGAGGCTCGACCTCACTCGGCTGTCATGAGTTCGAGCCTAGCCATGGCCAGGCAACTAGCCTTAGTCTCACCACGCACCGACGAGGTCAACCTCGTTGGTCCAAGTCTCTTCTATGTCTGATAGCCAATGGGTGATAGTACAAGTAATAGTGAATCGAATGTTGTCCAAGAATGAGTTGCACGTGCTTTTTCTCCAAAACACAAGAATATCGCCATGTTTTGCTCTGTTCTCATCCCAGGAGAAGGATTTTGGGGTGATATGAAGGACAACGACGAATTCGCATTTTGTATGCGAACAGAAATTCTTGGGTAATACCTTAGGCCAAACTGGGCAGTAATAAAATGAGTATAAATTTTGACCTAGCACTGCCTTCGATTTCATACACTCAGTGCCGTTGAAATAATTAGAACGAAGCTCCAGTGCCTCCCATAGTAGTTCGGATAAAGTTGCCTTCAGTTTCAGAATATGTTTCTTGTACTCAACAACTGCCTCTCCGCTATTTCTTGGTTTAATCTGTTACAATGAGTATAAATTATGACCTAGCACTGCCTCCAATTTCATAAACTCAGTGTCGTTGAGATAATTAGAACGAAGCTCCAGTGCCTCCCATAGTAGTTTGGATAAAGTTGCCTTCAGTTTCAGAATATGTTTCTTGTACTCGACAACTGCCTCTCCGCTATGTCTTGGATAAATGTGTCGCAATGATTATAAAATTATGACTTTGGTAGCTTTTACCTAAAATATGATGTAAATTGTTGATAATCAATTTATTCTGATAAAGTTGCAGAACAATCAAGCAAATGTTCAATAGCTTTTCATTCTGGGGTTCCATCACTTCTTTCAACATCAAAATTTTGTCTGGAAACAATCGACACGGCTTTCAATTTGATAGAGATAGTAGAAATTACAATCCATAAACACTTGTGCAGGTTTAATGACTAAATGTGCACATTGTGCAATATATAGATTACAAATGACGAATTTTTCGCATTCTAAACTGGAGATGCTTGAAGATGTAACTACATTTTGAGGGAAACTCAAAAGCGCCAAAACCTAATGCGAATTTTTTGAAGAACATAGTTACATCCCACTATGCATCAGAAGAATCAACTTTGGCACTGATTTGTTTGAGATGAGCCAGATTTTATTGCAGATATCGAAAGAGATAGTTACAAAGTTCAGACACAAACTCTTTAACCAACCAAGCCACCCCCATTTAAGAGTTCCCACAGCTCTGTTCTACTTGAAGTCGCTTATCCTGAAATGAGGAAGTGCCGAATTGCCATTCGCGACTTGGGATTTATAATAGGCCATGTATTCCAAAATAGAGGTTTCTCTGTATATGGGTGAAACGTTGTCAGGGAGAAGCTCCTTGATTGGCCCGAAGGGTTTGGTCCTTTGCATCCTGCTCGGGGAGAGAAAGCACGCGACCGAAACCCTGGGTATAACCCGCCCGGCAAGTACTCGGTGCTCCACGCTTTTGAATTTGTCATTCGTAGCAAGCTGCAATCGTATAAAGCCAGAAAGGGAGTTGACTTCAAAATGTATAGTTAAGATGAAGGTCTCCAAGAACCAGGCATAGAATGCAATGTGTTTCATGTCGTACTCTGATCAGTGTGTGACATGGTCGTTCAAGATCGAAAGTTCAATGAAGTCGTTCCACACAGCATTCCTCTGTTATTTCAAAAATGATTATCTTCAAGGATTCAGGATATCTTGGGAAGTACTGCGTTCCATGGGCCGCTCAGAAATTATTTTCGAGACTCATTATATAGTTGATGCAATGAGGGGCAACCGGAATCGACTCCAGAGACACATATCTCGAGGTCAATTTCATATCTTTACCTGCATGAAGTCTCCAATGTTGGCTAGAAGTGCTCCACGCACAGGAGCCACATCAACCCAGTGGTTTTCATGGAGGACTTGGAGGCCACCGTGGTGGTCTTGAAGGAGAAGGGTCAGAAACGAAGGGTCCGAGTGATTTATTGCGCCAAGAGTCAATTCTGGCTCAGGACAAGCTGGGTAGTAATGGCCTACAACTGCCTCCGATTTCATATACTCAGTGCCACTGAAATAATCAAAACCAAGCCCCAATGCCTCCGACAAAAGTTCAGACAAAATCGTCTTCAGTTTCGCCATATGTTTTTGGTACGCGAAAACTGCCTCTCTGCAAATGAGTAAACAAAAGCACAGTGAGTGAGTTTTCAGCATCAAGGTTTGTAGCATAGAATAGATCCTTTTCTTATCGGAAAAGTGCAAGTCCGACTTGTGGGACACCTCTGCACTCCCCCAACTATTAAAGGGGACTCAGATACCAAGCTTTGAACTATATGGAAATGCATTACACTGAATGGTCCGGTTTAGAGGGTTTCGGGTTTTAGTAAATACAGAGCATCTTGATCTGAACCCCCACCTGCCTTCAATAAAAGAAATGGCCAAAACTGTTCCCACATCTCACATGGCAACTCAAATTATTATCTTTCGCAAGTCATACATATATACCTGCAGATAGGAGGAACAGCCTCTGGGTCTAGGTCACAATCCTGGAAATTGAACAAGACGGTGTCCCTCCAAGTTGCTGCTTTTGACAGGAACAAGTCGGAATTGCAAAAGTACCTCACTCTCTTCGTACCATCTCTAGAGTAGAGCTCTTTCTTCACTTCCACTTTTTGCTCATGGAACTTCTTCACACCCTCCAACTCGTTGTCCATCACGTCGAGTGGAATCCCGTGGTTGATTATTTGAAAGAACCCCAATGCCTCCGATGCTTCGCGAATACCACTGATGATATCTCGCCGTCGATAATCCTGATAGCCTCTCAAATCGACGATAGGGACCTGGAGGCCAGTCCCGGTTGTGTTGGATGACAAACCGTGGAGATTCTCAGGCGGGTGGATAAAGATCTTGGGGATCTTGGTCGCGCCCGAGTCCACGAGGCCTTTGACTCCGGCCTTGGTCTCATCGAATTCCAGCAATTCCTTGGCTCTGTCGTAATGTGGGTCGCAACGGGTGATGGATTCTCCACGGCTGGGCAACGTCTGCATCCTTGTTAGGAGAAACTTCGAAGCCTATGAAGGTAATTGAACCGCGCCCCTTTTCTGAGGCTATATGACCATCTATATTCTGCAAAAACAAAGAGAGCTGCCGCGTGGCCTGCTGATCAAGCCGGATCGAAAGGGCTCTTGTCAACAGAAGGTAACGATGTTAATTGCAAACACAAAGAGGATAATTTGAATAATACGAGAGGTCCAGGCCAGTATAATTCCTCAACCTAAATAAGCTTCAAGAGTCTTCTTCTTCCCCTTGCTGTGGCTTTCGTGATATTGAAGTAGAAAGAAGGAGAAAGCAGAGGTGTAGGAACCGTGTGAAAGAAGAGAGGAAGATCATCGGACTAATGCCGGAATACAACTTTTGCGTGCGATGGGTAGGAGTAAGAAGGGAGATCGTAGCCCTCTCAGGTGATGCTCCGGCCGAGCCTAAGCTGTCCGATGGTGATAATTAGTCCTCTCACGTGTCCAAGAACTTTTACGACTTTATGGATTGCGATTTGGACTTCCTGTTCGAGATATTTTGAACTTTCGAGATCATTTGGAAATTGCTGCTTAGTAACTTGACCTGCAGCATTTCCTGTCGGTTTCATCTATTGTTCACTTTGAGTCAGGGTTCGGCGGAGAGAAATATGAAGCGACGAAGTTTGTAGCACAGACACGAATAGACTGTTTGTTGTACGAGTGGCTGTTCACCGTAATGAGCGATTCGACCTCAAAAATAGCGTCGACTAGCAAGGTTGCTTCCATCTTTGATAGAACTTCAAGTTCGTTGACTCGAGTAGTTTCATTTTTTGGTTTTGCATGCCACGCGAGTGGTGCTTATTTCCTCTTTGAATTTGTAAGATCATATATGCAAAGCTATAAAGACTCGATATACTATGAATTATAAAAGAGCATATTTATTGCAGAAAAAAAAATCCATATCTACCATTTGCTACCCTTTTTATTATTTGAAATGATATGACGAAACATATCTTGAAAATAGCTATGAATTGAGTAATTGTGAAAAAAGATTAGAAATGATTTATGAAAAGAATTGCAAACGATTATATTTAGTGATTGTAAACTTAATTATAGAATGTATTATGTTGTAAAAGGTTAATATGATTTGGTTATAGAACTACGATATGATATAGAATCCGAATTTTTTTTGTGTATTTTGGGATTATTAGTGGAGTAATGCTAATTATCGCTGTGAACCAGTGAGAGGTTTGCGGATAGGGATATTGTCCAGAACCAACTAAAGGTCTATCCACAAAGGGCAGCTTATAAGGCAATAGCTAGCAGCAACAGGAGTTATCAAACATGTAGCATAAGGATTAAATAAAGAACGCATAGCCAAACTTGAGCCTTGGAGAGATCATGGGACAAGAATTTAAATTCATTAGACAGCCCATTCTGATTAAACAAGAAGGACATTATCAGACAGTACAACTGAATTTTAGCGTCTCCCTGCGCAGTCGGAATTGTAGAGTAGCACTCAAGGGTACCACTATCCCCCTCCTTCAAATCCAGAAAGCTCAAGAGAGTTTCTTTGGAACATTATCATGTATCATACCACGGCTTGAGCAACAGAATTCTCTCGGCCTCACCAGAATTTCATGTATCAGCGAATTAACATATTCAAACCCTCTAAAAAAATAGATCAATCAACCTTGCTGCTGTTCTTATTGATGCATTTAATGGTTGCTGCAGAACCATTTGCAGGTTATCGTGTTAAACAAGTGTATTAAATCGAAGGCAAGAAGATTGTTCTTCTCCTTATAATTGTAGGTGAAACAAGCAGCCTGCAGGTTATCAGCATCTTCTTAATGTGCTTTTTTCTATCAGTTTATTTTACTTTTTACATATTCATCTTGATATGTCTGCTACCAAATTGAAATGAGATTTAATCTGAAGTATGCTCCATATTCTAGGTTTTATGGCTCCATCAAATTGAACCAGATGTACTGGGATCCCCCAGTAATGAACAAGGATCAAGCTGGACAGTGAAGGTGGTCAGCCATCTCAAGGTTTCCTCAATCAAGGTCTGAGAATTTTAGTAAGGAGGGCTAGTTGCTAGTGGAGGTATGGACATGTTATTTTGTACAAATCTTGTGTAATATCATTTGTGAATAGGGAATGGTCAATGATTATTTTAGAAAAAGAAGGGTTAGATAACAACTGCTTTGGCCACGCACCTTCAGAATGGAGCGGGTAGTGGTGGGAGGGAGCTTTAATTTGTAATATAATCCTTAATATTTTCTTTCGGTCCGCAAATATAATTTTTGAATTAACTGATCGGTACCATGGGAATGCGGTTGATGTGTGCAGACGTGGTGTGAAGAGTGTGGTCATTATCTTTGTTGAGGAGTTGATCCAATTTCTAGAATTCTCTAGGATGTGTGCTCTTGCTAAAAGTGTATATAAAAGTCTAATAATGTAGATTCTCTAGAATTTCTTTAGTTGCTAGATTATTCTAAGTTTGTAGAATTCTCTAGAATTTATGGACTCCTATAAATAAGAGTAAGGAGTGTCCAATGTTGTAGCCTAGAGAAAGTCCAACTACTCATCTCTCCTTTGTACTAACACCAAATAATATAAGTTTCTTATTGTCTCTTTTCACTCCCTTACTTCCTAAAATACATCTCACACACATCAAACACACGCTTCTACAAATTCCAACAGAATTCTACATTATTAGACTTTTATACACATTTCTAGCAAGAGTACACATCCTAGAGAATTCTAGAAATTGGATCAACTTCTCAACGCTCCTCCTTGATCCAATTTCGTGATACTTCGAGCATGCTTTGTAGTGTCTCAAACTTGGCCGGTGGTAATGCTTTTGTAAATATGTTGGCGACTTGATCTTCATTCTTGCAATACTTCAGCTCGATCTTTCCGTTATTTTGTACTTCACGAATGAAGTGATATTTGATGTCGATATGTTTAGTTCTTCTATGGAAAACTGGATTCTCAAAGTATCACGAAATTGGATCAACTGCTCAACACTCCTCCTTGATCCAATTTCGTGATACTTTGAGAATCCGGTTTTCCATGGAAGAACTAAACATATCGACATCAAATATTACTTCATTCATGAAGTATAAAATAACGGAAAGATCGAGTTAAAGTATTGCGAGACTGAAGATCAAATCGACGACATATATACTAAAGCATTACCACCAGCCAAGTTTGAGACACTACGAAGCATGCTCGGAGTATCACGAAATTGGATCAAGGAGGAGTGTTGAGAAGTTGATCCAATTTGCAGAATTCTCTAGGATGTGTGCTCTTGTTAGAAGTGTGTATAAAAGTCTAATAATATAGAATTCTCTAGAGTTTCTTTAGTTGCTAGATTATTCTAGGTTTGTAGAATTCTCTAGAATTTGTGGACTCCTATAAATAGGAGTGAGGAGTGTCCAATGTTGTAGTCTAGAGAAAGTCCAACTACTCATCTCTCCTTTGTACTAACACCAAATAATATTAGTTTCTTATTGTCTCATTTCACTCCCTTGCTTCCTAAAATACATCTCACACACATCAAACACACGTTTCCGCAGATTCCAACAATCTTGAGATAGCAGAAGCAACTAGGAGCTTGGATCTGAGGATCTTGAAGGCTGTCATAGAAGCACATGGTGAAAAATTATGGATATGCTCTGTTCATGTGCGAAGATGGGTTTTGACCCTATTCCAACAGTAAGGTATGGTGATTGGGTTTAGAGTATGCACACCCTCCTTAAAACTCTGCAATGTTGGAGCCACTGTGCATCGAATGTCCTTCGGCAACGTGAGTGATGATGTTTCTAATGCTCTGAGTTTCAATATTTCTTGCTTCATTATGCTGTTTTGCTGCTGTATGCCATTGCATCGAGGGTGGATTCAGCAAGATGAGGGCATTTGGTCCTCGATTCTTTCTGCTAAATGTGCCAAATAGCAGGAACTTAAACTACATGCATTTGAAATTATGCCGGAAATAAGTAGGAAACTGTTTTCAGATCATGGTATATTGGGCACATTTGTAATTGTGCACATAATGGCTAAATGGTGTTCAAGGATGATTTGGACGTAGTTTGTCTACTGAACACGATAACGTACGTACATTTTGTTCTGTTCTCAGCCAGGAGAAGGATTTTGGGTGGGGAAATAGTTTCTTCAGGAGCTATGAAGGAAAATGACGACTTCGCACTTTGTATGCAAATAGAAAATCATGGGTAATACCTAGGATGAACATATGGTCTTGTTCCAATGGAGAGTGAATGGTGAAAGTATTCGAGGATGAAGCAAATATTTGGTTCGGTGAATTTGCACTCTTTTTCTAATGTCATTTCAGAGTTGCCATGCAATCATATTCTCGAACTTGCAGAACTTGTGTAATTGAGTCAATCATTCTCTGACTCGAAAAAATTGAAGCCTACGTGGTTGCCGACCTAGGAAAAAAAATATCATGTAAATTGTGCTGATCAAGTAGTTCAAAATCACTTGTTCAATTGCTTTCTATGGTATCGTTCCATCAGTAGCTCAACATGAAACTTTTGCCTGGAATAGATTGACAGGCAGTTCCAATTTGGTGGAGTTGGTAACAAAGAGACAATGGGGAAAATAATTGTCAGGACTTAATCGTAGAAACTACTATTAATTCCAGAATCCTTTATGCAATTTTGAAGAGAAAATGTGGACTTTTTTTTCCCCAATATTTAACATTAATAACATCGAGTCTTGTTTCGAATCTCAAACTCGATGGCTGAAGATTTTAACTCTAGTTTAAGGGAAACTCATAAGCGCAAAAACCTAAAGCTAAGAACAAAGTCAAACTCCACTTTGCATAAGAAGAATCAACTTCGGCATTGTAACAATGAGTAAGATTTTATTTCACAAACCAAGACAGGTAGTTGCAAAGTCCTAACATGATATAACTACAGTCTATTTGGAGTCGCTCACCCTAAAATGAGGAAGTGTTGAACTGGCCTTCAGCCCATGAGATCTGTAACACGTAACGTATTCCGAAAGAGAGGTTTCTTTGTATATAGGCGGATTCTTTTCAGAGAGAAGCTCCTTTATTGGCCCAAAAGGTTTGGTTTTCTTCGTCGTGCTCGGGGAGAGAAAGCACGCAACCGAAACCCTCGGTCCAACCCGCCCCGAAAGAACTCGGTGCTCCACGCTTTTGAATTTGCCGTTGGTAACAAGCTGCAACCATGGAATTAGGCCCGAAAAAGGCGTTATGATTTCAAAAGATTTGGTAAAGATGCGGATGCCAAGAGCCAGGCGTAACAGGTCGTGTGTTCTCATGACGTCCTCCAGTTAGTGTGTGATGGGGTAGCTTAAGATCAAGAGATGAAATAAAGTTGTTCCTCAAGACATGGCTCTGTTATTTCACTTACGATTCTTCTCAACCGTTTAGGGTATGGGCGGAAGTTCGTACTGTGTTCTATTGGGCACTCAGAAAATATTGTTTAGACTCATTATGCAGCTGATGTAATCAAGGGCGATTGAAACCGGCAACAGATAGACATATCTCGACGACAGTTTCATCTTTGTCATGTAGGCCAGAAAAGATAAGGTAAAAAAAAAAAAAACAAGTTGGAACTTTTACCTGCATGAAGTCTCCAATGTTGGCCAGAATCGCTCCGTGCACGGGAACCACATCAACCCAGTGGTTTTCGTGGAGGATTTGTAGGCCACGGTGGTGGTCTTGAAGGAGGAGAGTAAAAAATGATAGGTCCGAGTGATTAACCGTGCCGATAGTCAATTCTGGTTCAGGACAAGCTGGGTAGTAGTGGCCTATCACCGTCTCCGATCTCATCCACTCGTTGCCACTGAGATAATCAGAACCAAGGCCCAAAGCTTCCGATAATAGCTCAGCTAAGGATGTCTTCAGCTCCGCCATGTGTTTCTCGTACTCGAAAACTGCCTCTCTGCAAACGAGTATATGAAAAGCACTGTGTGTGACTTCTCAGTATCAAGGTTTGGAGCAAAGAATTCGTTCTTTTTCTTTTAGAAGGAAATGCATATTCGTCTTGTGGAACAACTTTACACACCTATTACTAAGGTTGTCAAAGGGTACTCAGAAACCAAACTTTGAACTGTATAGAAACGCATTACACTGAGGACGATCTGCTTTTCGTGGTTTTGGTTTTGGAAGATACAGAGTACGTCAAATTGAAACTCAACCTGTCTTAGTAAGAGAAATGGCCAAAACTGTTCACGTAGCAACTCCAAATTTAGCTTTCACGAGTGGTACACATACCTGCAAATAGGAGGAACGACCTCTGGGTCTAGGTCACCGTCCTGGAACTCAAATACAACAGTGTCCTTCCAAGTCGCTGCTTTTATGGCGAACAGGTCTCCACTGCAAAAGTACCTCACTCCCTTCGTACCATCTCTAGAGTACAGCTCTTTCTTCACTTCCACCTGTTGCTCATGGAACTTCTTCACGCCCTCCAGCATGTTGTCCGTCACGTGGAGGGGAACCCCATGATTGAAAATCTGAAAGAAACCCCATGCTTCCGATGCTTCGCGAATGCCATTGATGACATCTTGCCGCCGAGAATCCCGATAGCCTCTTAGATCCACGACCGGGATCTGGAGGCTGGTCCCGCTCGCGTTGGATGACAGACCGTGCGAGTGCTCGGGCGGGAGGATGAAGATCCTAGGGATCTTGGTAGCGCCGGAGTCCAGGAGGCCTTTGACTCCGGCCTTGGTCTCATCGAATTCTTGCAATTCTTTCACCCTTTGGTAATCTGGGTCGCAAGGAGTGATGAGTTGTCCTTGATTGGGCAAGGTCATCTTGAAACAAAGTTTGGAGTCTTAGTTAAGATTGAATGAATTGGAGCCCTGATCAATGTGAGGCTGTGGCCATGTTGACTGATATGACGATTAGCTGGATTGCACCTAAGATTCACCCGACCAAATTAGCTGGTGGATAAATTGGCTGGTGGCCGGGGTCATCAACGTGTCCTTATTAAAACATATTGTGATCTAACTTTCTCGAAGAATATATATATATATGTTTGTATTTATGCATGTATATATATATCTATGTATAGAAGAGGGAAGGGATAATGACAAAAATAACATTCGAGTATTAGCCTAATATATAATATAGTCCATAAAATTTTAATTGATTCAATAATCAAGGATAATATTGAATATGTTTATATAATCCATATAAATTGAACGTGTACCAATCCCTTAGAATATATAAAAATGTTCAATGTTGTCCATCATGTTTGAACCAATTAAAAGTTATTGGACTTTTTATGCATTAAGTCAAAGTTCAAATGTCATTTGTATCATTTTCCCAAAAAGAAATGGAAGAAAGGGGTAAAAAAAAAAAAGAAAAGGAAGAGAAAGGAAAAGAGAAGAAGGAAATGGGTGTTTTGTGCATACAAAGAGTCAAATTAAGTTCGTTTCCTAGTGCCCAGTAAGTGTTAAAATATTTAAATATCGAATAACGAATTATTCAATAGTTTGAATTCTTTGAACAGTTGGTAATAGTTGAAAATATTATATGTAGAATCTTGGTCATCATGACTGTGGTTAGATATTGAGCACTAGATTGATTAGTAGAGTTTACCATTGATGTGTAATTTGATAATGATTGATAAGTAGAATTGATCGTTGATATGGTTTTGATATTGTTGATTGATCTTTATCCATATAATCCTTCATTGAGATGAGATGACTCGTTTATTTTCTTCTTCTTTTTATCGTTTGTATATTAAATACTGAATTTTGGCCTTACCCAAAAACAAAATACTGGATTTTGGGATTTTGCCTTGTAGTATTTATTCTATATATGTGCAATATTGGATGTTTCATTTCTTAGAAAAGATTCATACTACATACTAATTAAGCTGCGATTACTCATGTCATTCATCTTACATCTTTTTCGGGTTCATCCGCAAATGAGACGAGAGCTTCGATGGGAACATTTGGCAGCTGGATATAAGGTATGGTCAATGACGATGGTAGACATGTTTGATTGATAGTTGTTAGATTTACCTGATTTCAAATTCCTCGTCGATTTGTCGCAGCGTGGTCTGCTACTGGTGATGGCTTCTCCATGACTGGCCAACGTTTCCATCTTTGTAAGGAGAATCGGTGAATTCTATTCAGGTGATTGAATTTTGCTCTTTTTGTGAGGAGCCATAACCTTTTATGTTCTGCAGAAAGAAGGAGAGATAGTAGGTGCCAAATCACCATCCAATATGGTCAGATCGAAAGGGACGCATATCGTCGTAGAGTGATCAAGTGCCTGGATTAGAGTTTCCAGTTAATTGAAACATCCAATACGGCCAAATACTGAAGGACATGACCCGGATAATAAAATAAGGGGAGTGCTACATCGACTGTACCTTTCACATTTAAAAATACCAAGGCAACAAGCCTAGACAGCAATTTTTGACATGCACAATCGTATAACGTCAGGAGATAATATAAAAGATCTAAAAAAGAACGACATTAAAAGTGCTAAAAATTGTATATCATGCTCACATTAGTATTACAAATTTCTTTCGGATCACTTGTGTATGGCATCAGCTCTTTCTTGTAGTTATGGCGATGGCCATCAACGAGGGCCAAGCCTGTCCAGGAAAAAAAAAATTCTTGAGTTTTTTTTTTTAAGTTCAGCTTTTTAAAAAAGAAAAAATTCATACTACTGAGTGTGAACTTCGGTACATGTGGACTGAATTTTTAGAAATTAGGCCATAACATAATAAAATTATAATTAAGTAATCAATTTGATCGGCCAGTACTTAAGTGGTTGTTTTTTTTCCAATTTAACACTTAAATAAGTTGGCAAAAACTTTTTACACTAATGGGCACCCTTTTGACACATTCGGTGTGCTTTTCTCGAAAATTTAATATCAATATGTATCTACTCTTGAAGAAAACTTTTCGCAAAGCTATTATACAAGCCCAAGTTAAAGCAATTCATCCCTACCAGGCTCGAACATACGCAGGAAACGATAGCCCAAAGGCAAAGGACCAGAACAAAAAGTCTTGAAACGGCAAGGTTACCCCATCAAACGCAGTTAGTTTCTTGAGTCCGGCTTTCACCATCAACTTTTGGAACAGCGTTTAGAACACGTATCAAATGAGGCCTCACATTCAGTGACAGCTGCTACCATTACTCAGCTTGTGATTCATAGACTCTGTAAATGGCCTGACATAAGGAGAATCCTTAGTGCAAAGCGGGGCGATTCTCTTGAGTTTAGCTGCCTGGTACTCAAAGAGCCTTCCGTGGATATTCATATCGATGAAATCCTGAAATCTGCACGTTTCAGCAGCCAGACGCTCGAAGTGATCTACTTTCTGCTTCCCCAACGACATTTGGAAAACCATCTGCAAGGTCCAACAAGGGTGGGGAGTGGTCGTCCGACTGGAGTGGTCTAGACAAGAGTGGCTCTTAGCGGTCTTTTAGGATGACTGAAGGGATAAGAATGAAACCGAATTATGCACCGAATAAAAGGAGAGCGAATCTAGCACATATATCAAATTTGAAATTAACTCATAGAGAGGTATATTGATGGCATGGTTGAACATTTTCGCATCAATAATCTTTTAAAGGTTATTTAGGCTCCGTTCGTTTCATAGAAAATAATTTTCAGGAAAATATTTTCTTCAATATTTTCCGACATCCATTTCACGGAAAATAAAATAGCCAAAAAAAATATTTTTCACCAATGAAAAAACACCTTCAAAAATAGGAAAAATAATTTCCGTTTTAAAGGAGATAACATTTTACGCCTTTTTTGTTTACCTTTAAATATCGCAGCCTCTAGTAGTGTGCCTCGACCTCACCCTAGGCCAGCGGGCCAGTGGCCTTGGACAGGAAGCTCGTAGCCTCTAGAGGCGAACTCGAGTGAGTTTGAGGCAAGCTCAAGTAGGGAACTAGTGGGAACTTGGCGAGACTCGTGGCTAGGCAACATGTCAATGTATAACAAACAAAAGGAAAAAATTTATAAATCTTGTTTTATAATTTTCCTTAAGTTAAACGAACACCCGAAAATATTATCATTTTTCAGGAAAATGATTTCCTAGAAAAAATTTTCCAGAAATGCTATATATTTCATGGAACGAACAAAATACATACCAAATCATAAGCTATCAAGGGATGAGATAAAAATCTCTCATGGTACTAGTATTTAAGATAGATCCATCGTACTTCATGTGAAGGCCAACACATTCTTTAAGGATCTTTTCGCATCTTGTAATCTATACTTAGGGCTTGCCCACCCTGAAATGAGGAAGTACAGGTTCACCATTCAGGCCATTGCCGGTGGAGAGGTAATACCCAAAATACTCTGCGAAAGAAGTCTCTCTGTACATGGGCGGATGGTCCTCATCGAGCAGCTCCTCTATCGGCCCGTACGGCTTCGCCTTCTGTGTGGCCCCCGGGACGAGGAAGCATGCAACTGAGACCCGAGGCCCAGCCCTCCTGGCGAGGACCCGGTGCTCCACGCTCTTGAACTTGTCGTTGCTGACAAGCTGCAATCGACAAATGAGGCAAATGGAATATCACTCTTTGACCTGAAGATAACTGAATGTTAATCGATCCGGAAACACGGGTGACAGATGTGAATGATCTTTGTACCTGCATGAGGTCTCCAATGTTGACCAGGATTGCTCCAGGCACCGGGGACACGTCAACCCACTGGTTTTGGTGGCGGACTTGGAGGCCTCCATGGTGGTTTTGCAGGAGAATACTAAGAAATGTGGCATCTGAGTGATTGATTGTGCCCAGAGTCAGCTCCGGCTCAGGGCATATTGGGTAGTAATGGCATACGATCCTCTTGGACTCGATGCATCCAATTTCATCAAGATAGCCTGAATCAAGCCCTAATGCCTCCGATAGTAGTTCGGACAGAGTTCTCTTCAATTTGTCGATGTGTTTTCCATACTCAAAAACGGGCTCTCTGCAGAGGAGTGAAACAAAGCATCATGTGGAAAGAATAATTGAACCTGTGCGAATATAAAAGGAAAGTTGTACATGAATGAATAGGTGTGAAGCGTCGAACTCGAGATGTCTCGCCTTGATACCATATTGAAGTCGTATGAAAATGGTTCTCTTTCCCTTTTAAAGTAAAATTGAAAGCCGGTATATAGTTTTCAGAAATTGTTGGTCTTGGGCAAAGAAATAGAATATGAATCATGGTTAAGACCTGCACAGAACAGGGACTGCCCCCGTGTCTTGCGCTCCAAATGGGAAATCAAACGCGAGAGTGTCCTTCCAAGTTGCTGCTTTGGACCAAAACAAGTCTCCATTGCTGTAATACCTAAATTTCTTCGCATCATCTCTGGAGTACCACTCTCTCTTCATTCCCTCAGGCTGCTCGTGGAACTGCTTGACAGCTTCCAACATGTCGTCAATAGCGTTGATCGGGATCCCATGGTTGATAATCTGGAAGAACCCCCACATCTCCGACGCCCTACGGAGGTCGTTGACCACATCTCTCCGCCGGCAATCCCCATAGTCCATCAAGTCGATGACAGGTATATCGAGACCGGTGGCGGTCCCATCTCCATCAGAGGACAGGTTGCGCAGGTTCTTGGCTGGGTGGATGAAGAGCTTGGGGACCTTGGCCATGCCCGAGTCAATGAGGCCTTTGACGCCGGCTTTGGTCTCATCGAATTCCTTGGCTTCTTTCGCTCTGTCATAGTGCGGTCCGGTACAGGTGACGAATTCTCCAGGACTAGGCTTGGTCTGCATCTTTGTAAGGAGAAGCTTTGAATCTTATCAAGGTGATTGAATCGTGCCCCTCTCGCTGGGCTAAATGACCATTTATATTCTACAGAGATAAGGATAGGTGCCGGGTCATCGTCAGGTTGCGTTACATGTATCAAAATTTCTAGTCAGAAGCATCCAATTTGGACAAATGCTAATGATCACGACCTAGACAATAAAATAAGGGGACTCTCATTTCAACCTCGAGCATTTATCACGTGCATTGACTATATATCAGGTCGCGTCAGATGGATCAAAATTTCTAGTTGATTGAAGCATCCAACTTGTGCAAATGCTAATGACCATGACCTAGACAATAAAAACAAGTGTAGTGTCATTTCACCTTCAAGCATTTATCACGTGCATTGACAATATATCGGCAGTGAAAAAGGAGTCGCTTCAATTAACTAGCAATAAAGAGAACTGACATATCGATGGAGAGCCCAACAAAATGCAACCAAGCCAACAAGGCTAGCTTATCGGCAGCGCAGCGACTGAGAAACATCGAAAATCTAATTCCAAGACGACCCTACTCCTAAAGAAAATATTTTGCAGATCAATTATTCGTGCATGAATTAAAGTAATTCATCCCTACCGGGCTTGAACATACACAAGAAAGCACAGCCCTTAAGGCGAAGGACCATAATAAAAATGATGTTCCACCCGGCAGGTTACAACATTAGTGGCAGCGCAAGCAGCTTCCTCTACCAGCTTTAACCACTGACTTTTGAAACGGCTCTCAGGACATTTGTCCGGCAAGGCCTCGCAATCAGAGACAGCTGCTACAGTTGCTCAGCTCATGAATCACGGCCTCCATGGATGGCCTGTCATAGGGAGACTCATTAGTGCAAAGTGAGGCGATTCTTGCAAGTTTAGCCGCCTCGTACTCAAAGAACCTTCCATGGATATTGGCATCGATGAAATCCTGGAATCTGCCCGATTCAGCAGCCAGACGAGTGGAGTGGTCTACTTTCTTCTTCCCCGACAAAATCTGGAACACGATTATTCCAAATGCGTAGACATCACTCTTCTCCGTGAACTGGCCTGTGGATGTGTACTCGGGCGCTAGGTAGCCCATGGCGGCACTAGCTTTGAGCGACGAGAACACAACATCATTTGTGAAAAGCCTGTGGAGACCAGAGTGGTAGAGCAACGGATTGTATCGTTGGTCTATGAGCACCTTTTCTGCCGAGATGCTTTGGTGAAGGAGGGGGGCCTTGTTCGGTTTGTGAGCATGCAAATAGGCAATACCTGTTTCGTAACATCATTCGAAAATTAATTAGAGTTTGCAACTTACAAGCAGAATACAGATGAAGATCGGTTGATACCTAATTTTTAAGAAAGAAAAACAATTAAATCAAATGCCGCATCATGCTATTTGCTATTTGAGCACCACAATCATTACCCATACTGCTAGTACATGACAGAGCAGTAACCAGGCAAAATTTATTCATAATGCAGCAAAAGATGGAGGTCCTGGACCACCTAAATCTGTTCCTCCGTAATGACTTGGCAATGCTATTATTGATGTCATGGCCCTCTAGGTGGTTACTGCTCACTAGCAGTCAAAAGCACTGTCAATGATGCATCAGAAGAGATTAGAACTAGAGGTATTGTTATGAAGGTTACTACTTGCATTTAAAATTGCTGACGAGTGCATTTAAAGCGCCTATTGAGCTATAATAAATGTCCTTTCAGATATGTAAACGACTGATGTTCTTTTTGAATTTTCAAATTTCTTGCCCCACCTGAAACCATTACACTGTACTCAATGCCAAGATCTTGGAACTACAAGCATTCTTTTTAAGCAAGATGTCTTCAGGCACCTACCAACAATAACCTAACAAGGTTAGAGATAGCTCTCTAGCATCTCATAATATGCATAACTCAATTCGAGTTCCAAAATCAACATAATCTTTATGCAGAAAGGGCAACTAAGAAGGCAATAGCTAGCAGCAAGAGTTATCAAACACGTAACACAAGGACTCATAAATAAACTCACAGCCAAACTTGAGCCTTGGAAAGATTATGGGACAAGAATTTCAAATTCAATGGATAGCCAATGAGATGAACAAGAAGGAAATCATCAGACAGGGGCACTGACCTTTAGCGATTCCCTTCACAATCGAAACTCTAGTGGACCACTCAAGGGTGCCACTGTCACCCTCCTTTAAATCCAAAAAGCTTAGCAGAGTCCCGTTCGAAGCATAATCATATATCAGGAAGCACTCGCCACGGCCCCTTGAGCAGCAGAATCCTCTCAGTCTCGCCAGATTTTCATGTTTCAGCGAGGTCAACATATTCAAACCCTTCAGGAACTCAGATTCGTCAGCCTTGCAGCTAGTCTTATTGATGCATTTGATGGCAACTACGGACCCGTCTCTCAATATTCCTCTGTATGTGGTAGAGAAGTTACTCTTACCCAACACGTTCACCTCCGAGAAATACTGAGTAGCAGATTCCACCTCTTCCAGATTGAATCTGAAGCTCTGGAAAGCTTCTTCAGAAAACTCATTAACAATCCGAGCATCAGCAAGCGGATCCCATCCATTTGAATACTCCAGGCTAGCTAAAGGAGAGCCATTTTTCTTATAAACAATGTTGGGCTGATCAGTGCTTAGATGGCCATCAGAAGCTTCAGCCGAAAAGCCAAGTTTCTGTTTCCTCCGCCGATAGTGTGTGAACATAAGAATCCCTATGGCCGACAATGCAACAGCTGCCAAGATTGATCCAATAAGCGCAGAGGGATGAGCAGATTTTGGCAAACTAGAACATTCAGTCACGTTACATGGCAACACCACATTGGCTGTCTCAGGTATACTTGTGGAGGGTACCGCCGTGGCAGCCCCATATGGTTGAGGTCGACTGGAATTTCGACCCTCCAAAGCATTGCAAGTCCTCAAAGAGAGAAACCCAATCCCACACAAGTCGAAGTTGTTTTCATACAGAAATCCTTCGTTCAGTCTCTTCAGCGCTTTAACATTTGAAAAAGAAACAACAATCAGTCGAGGATGATACTCATCCCTATAAGCCAGAGATCGAGGAGAGATCATAGCAGAATAGTTACCAGGAGGTACATTGCCAGAGAGAGTGTTGTTTTGAACATCCAAGACTTCAAGAAGAGGCAGATCAGCTATTTTCGTGGGAATCGAGCCGAAGAGGCGATTGAAGCTTAAATCTAACCTCGTCAACGTCCCCAGATCACCTAAACTTGCCGGTATTGCACCAGTGAGCTGATTAGATTGCAGAGCAAGAACACTGAGCTTCTTCAGAGATCCCAGCTGTGTAGGTACACTTCCAGTCAACTGGTTGTAAGAGAGCTGCAGAACTACAAGGCAAGGGACCAACTTTAGGACCAAAAAACATTTGACATCGTAAAATGAAAAGCTTTGAGCTCAATGAACCAGAATTTCAATAGTAAATTCTGCAACTTTATGTCCCATTCAGCCTACATCAAACCCTGTGAGTTGAATCAAAGAACGGACGAAGCGAATTGCCTAGCCTTTTTACCATCTGGTTGTTGAAGGCATAAAGGTCGTAACTTTACGTTTTAGATTCGTAAACTTTTTTATTCTCTCGACTTTACCCAGATGGATTTACTCAGAATGAACGATCAAGCAAATTCTCTTGGCAAACCAAAAAACACTGGAGACAATTTCCTATACACACCGAAAACTGTAAAATGAACAAAATGTATGAACATCGAAGCAAAATAATCTCAAAAAGAAACTAGAAAGTTCCAAAATTTAGAGCATGCATCTCGAACAAAACCAAGAAAAGGACTAACCTTGCAAGCTTGCCATGTTAGCCATCTCAGGAGGAATCTGGCCAGAAAGATTGTTCATGTTCAGGTACAAGTCACTGAGCTCGCTCAAGTTGCCTATCTCTCGCGGAACCTCTCCGCACAGGGAGTTGTAGTGAAGGTAAAGGCCAGTCAAGTGGGTGAGCCCAGCAATGGCCGAAGAAAGCCTCCCAGTGAGTCCTCTCCCCTGCAGCGAAATGTTGGCGACGCGGCCCTTGTCGTCGCAACCGACGCCTTGGAAGGTCCCATCGCAAGGATCGCCATTGACCGTCCATGAGGAAAGGTACTTGCTTTCTGGGTCTAGGCTGGCTTTCGTGTCCATGAGAGCTCTCAGCTCTGCGCTTGTTGCGGAGACAAGCACCTTCCCTTGGCTCACGAGGAAGATGGAGACCCAGAGGAAGTAGAAGAGACGCTGCAAGGAAGCAAAACCCATCTCTCTCTCTCTTTCTCTCTCTCTCTCTCTCTCGCTCGCTCGTACTGACAAGAAGAGAAGGTGGCGACTGGTATGGTAAGGATCGTGCGCGACTCAGTGATGTTTTTCAGGTTTCTTTTCTTAAATTTCTATATGTTTTTTTCTTTCTTTTATGCTCGTTTTGCAGTGAAGAAACAAGAAATATAAAAATTCGAGAAAAGAAAGGGAAAGAATTGCTTCGGAACTTGGGATGGCGGATGGATGTTATTAGATCGGTTGACTTTCTTTTTCAAACGAGAGTCCGAGGCTCGCAAGGCTTCATGCAGGTTCTTTGTCAATGCGCTTCCCCCTTCAAATTTTTGCAAGACAGGCGACAAACGTTCTTATCTTTCTAGTTTCAGTCACCAAGTGTCCTCAAAATATCACCTCAGAAAAGTTTTGGCGACGATGTCTATTCGTTTGCAATCCAACAGCTATCGATTCCCAACGCTACCAACTCTATCGATCTCGATGGTCTAAAGTTTTAGAGCCCTGATCATCCCAAAGTCCTGCTGATGTCTTGGCTTAATTCAAATGCCCATGATCTGGTTTTTCAAAGTCACGATGGTCTGTCTTTTTCTGATTCATTGACATAGCATAGGATTCCCCGCCCCGGACAGCGCAAGGAACAAGAAGAATGGAGTGGCCATCATTAACAGCCGATTTGACTTGGGGACATTATTGATTTGGAGTACATGGGTAATTGTTTTTCGGACATTTTGATTGCTCGGGCTGGTCACTTGCCTTTGCCGGGGAAGCGAATGATCCTGGGTGACAACGCCATTGGAGGGTGGGGATCATGAGCAAGCTGTAGAGGACCAGCTCTCCTTCTTGATGGGTCGAGAGCGAAGTTCATCAAGTGGTGGGCCTGAAATGGCGTCGTCATTGGCCGTGCTTGTGCATGCGCTCTCTCTCTCTCTCTCGATCTCGATCTCGATCTCGATATGGACAAGCGGAAAAGGCAACTTACAATCAATCTTTTTTTCTTCTTTCTTGCCTTGTGATTTTTCGCTTTGAGCACTTTGTCCTTGTCTAATGAGAATAGGATTGAAAGTTTTTGTTCAGACTTCCTGCGAACGCAGCCTTGTGTTTAGTATTCGATTTGACATTCGACTCCTAATTTGAACTCTCATATCGTCGCTTCTTGAAACTACTTATAACTTCTAGGAATAATGGACTTATGTGATAGCATGGTTAATATATACATTGATCTCGATGGATTAAATAAAAGATTACACGATTTTTGACAAACATTAAACAAATCGAGGATTCAGAATGGATATGGTCGTTTGGTTAGTCCGAGATCTTCAATCAAGTTTATTATATTGTTCAAACCCGCTCATAAAAAGAAAACCATTGAAGTTAAGATGAATTTGGCCAGACACGAGCTGATGGCAAAGTCAGACATGCTGAATTTTCTCATAAAAGAGTGCTGCTTAAGTCATCAATTTCACACCATACTCTCATGAGTTTAAACAGATCGAGCCAATTCATTTGCTCATTCATAGCTATTCGATGTAAAATACTCTTGATGACATTTTGAAATTCAAATACTACTCAATATCAATAATTCAACACCTTAAAAATTTTCATGTACATCCGACATGTAAACATCCATTTCGAGCTGTCTCATGTTTTTTTTTCTCTTTCGAAAATTTCAATACTCCTTCAGTAGATTAGAATACTAGTTGTCCTGATTGAATAGGATAAAAGAATTAAGGCGAGGATGGTTTGAAAGCTCTGGAGATAATAAAGAACTGTCCACTGACTAACTGACAAAAGGCACCCCTCCGGGAAACCACGTGGCAGCGTCTAAGTGGCTGGTCACAGTAGCCGGGTCAGGCGCGTGTTAATTGTGGCCGCTGGAGATTCCCTCCCCGTCTCCATTCTCAAGGCATTTTCAAACAATCGAAAATTAGTGGGGAATCGGATAATTCAAATTGGCCCCATCTATCGACCAATCAAATGCAGAACAGCTGATTTTGTTGCGGATTGAATTTTTCTCGCAATAATCAATTTTTTAAGACTCCTTTCGTTTTACGAAAAATATAACATTTCTCAAAAATAAGATTTTCAGGAAATTATTTTTCTTAAAAAATGATAATGATTGTCTCCAAAAAGGCTTCTGGAATGATTAAGAGAGAGTCATGTCGATCTTTATAAATTTATTTATAAAGATCAATCATTTGTTCCCTAATATTCGTTTATCAGAGGCCAGCGAGCCGGCCTTGAATGAGATTGAGACACGCTGTTAGAAACCGTGATATTTAAAGGTAAATGAACAACACAGAAGATGTTTTCCCCTTTCAAGGAAGCGGAAAATGTTTTCCACACTTGTAAAGGTGTTTTTTTTTTGTTGGCGGAAATTATTTTTCCTGACTATTTTATTTTCCGTAAAATGAACGCCGGAAAATTCGGAAAATATTTTCCTGAAAATTATTTTTCTGTGAAACGAACGGAGCCAAACTTAAATCTTTATAAATATCGTTTCCATTACTTGCATCTCTCCAATCGATTATAACTTCACGCATGTTGACGTTGTCGATGAATGTCCGACTTCTCTCTTTTTGTTTACTTGACATGAACATATCTTTGATGACACGCAATAGCATTATGGATTCATGTAGTTTAAATTTACCATGCGTTTATTTATATCTTGTGTGGTATGATTTTATTATATCTAATGTCATTTGTGTCCCACCGTTGCCTTGAATTTTGTGCGGTGAAGTTTTAACAAATCGTGAAGTTGGCATTTTTTGTTTTGAGTTGATAACATTAAAAAATTTCAAACTAGTATCGCAGGATAAGTTTACTTCAAATTAACTCTTGTCTCACATTATCTCAAATTAAGTTTCGTCTCACATATACTCACAGATAAGGTACTCCTGATCTAATTCGATCCTCCATGAGAACGCACGCATGTCAATGCACGTGAATATTCTAAATCAGGACATCATTCTTCTCATCAGATATGTTTTGCAGTCATCTGCAAACGTGTGTTGACACGTGTGCATTTCAATGAAATATTGGATTGAATATAAATAGATTGTATATTTAATTTAGGTATAGCAATTTAAGTTCTTTCGTAAGATGAAAACTAGTTTTCGGTTAAATATGTCATTTGATACCCATCTTAAAATTCTCAATGAGATAAAAATTGGTTTCGAGTAATCGCATCATTGGCTTAGATTTAACATTTTTTTTTTTGTAAAAATGAAGCTCAATTTAAGGTAAATATATCACGGAGGTAATGGTTTTCAGATTTGTAATGGAATTAACCTTTCTAATATATAAAAAAAAGCCTTCTAATCTTACCTTAAATTTTACTCCAAATTTCTGCATCGAGGTCGGGGGACCTCGCACGGCTCGAGCAACCCCACAAAAATCCAAATAAGACAAGGACCACACTCCCACTTATTTACTAATAACAATTATCCTTCTCTTTCCTGCCAAAGGAATCGGACAATCGTTCTATTATTAATAATTTAAGCCATAATTAGACGTCTAAAGAACGTCTAGTAAACGGGGGGAAGAGAGATTGGAGCCGTGCTGGTCACTGAGATTTTCTCATCTGGGCTCTGCAGAAGTTTCAAATAACAAAGTGACGCCATGAAATTAGGGTTTCGTGTCCCTTCATCCTCAAACATCTGGATGAACAAAAAGAACCAGGTTGGTAAAGAAGAGGACAAGGAGAAAATGGCAATGGAGCTAAAAAGACAATGATGAGTCCAGATCAGAAGGAAGATCACGAGCGGCAGAATTGCTTCTCAAGCAAATTTCATCCACGTTTTTTACCATGAATAGAGCTGATGATGTTCTTGTCTTTTCTGTGCATGCGACCGTAGGAGGATGTCCACTTCTCTGCCTCTCCACCAGCAACTCTCTCTCTCTCTCTCTCTCTCTCTCTCTCTCTCTCTCTCTTCTTTTTTCACGTAATCGTCTTAATTTCTCTGCCTATCCAATAAGGTGAAAAAAGTGTTTTTATATAAATAATTTTGTGAAAATTTTCAAGTTTATATCTTAACTAAGTTGGTAACGAAGGATTGATCTAGAAAGAGGAGCTATTTGAAGTAGCAAACAACATCTTCAAGAACAGAATGCTACCAGTTGGAATCCACATATGTACTGTCAGAAAAGAAATGCCCTTAATTAGCTTCTCTGTCTTTCTTGGGTTAACAAAAACATAAAAGATAAACAAGAACCAACATTACCCTAAAAGAAGTTACGTTGGATGATTACATTATTATACAGTTTGATGCCTTTTATGGGTTTATAGAGATCTGGGGCATTGTAAACTTTGCCAAAAACCATCTTTCGTAAAGATTATTGGGTATTTAAATCTATATTAATCCATTTTATTTGAACTATTACATTATAATTTAGATTCATATGATTTAACAATTCGTGTGAAAAAATTAAATCCAGATTACCAAGCTGTTCCCTCTCAGTTCAGCAGATAAAATAAAAAAAGTGTTACCTTTGTGCCAGCGAATTGGATTCTCTCTCTCTCTCTCTCTCTCTCGCACCTTTTAGGGTTTCCACCATCCAAAGGTTCTATGGAGTTTGGAGGACTTAAAAAAGCAAGAGTACAAAGAGCAACCATTCCCATGAGTTCACCATTATCGGAGCACCCTTTTTGAAACTCCTTTTGTAGTGAGCGAGGCAAATGTCCCTGTCCATAGGCTTCCCACAAGTGAACCACTTTTCAATGTGCCGTTGTTTCCATGCATCGGGCACATCTCAGATTCCCACCTTTTCTCTTTTCTTTTTCTTCCTTATGAAGAATGTACATCAGTCCTACACAACAGTATGTTTCTGCTATAAAGGCTTGCGTTTTGCCAATGTTACTTGGTTATAGTTGTGGCTATGTCGTAATCGTGTTGCGCTATGATTGTACCGTAAAGTATTTTAATTTTATATAGTTCGGTCATATATGTTTTAAAGTAGATGCATCTCAAAGCCGGGTGAGGCAGCTTCCTAAAATTCTCAGCAAATTGCACAGTGATGCAGCTATAAGAGAATTACCAAACAACTTCTAAAAACCGCAACATTTTTCTTGCCTATAACCGCCGTGAAGAAGCTATACCAAACACATATCTGTTTAAAGAAGGGACATGAGATCAAGGCTTCGCAAAATTAGGATGAATCTAAACCGTCCAAATAAATTATTTTTGCAAAGGGAATGGCAAAAGATTACAAGTTCCACAAGAATATATATATATATATATATATATATATATATATATATGTGTGTGTGTGTGTGTTTATTTAGAGCCAAGAGTACCTTCCATGGGTTAGAGAACATATTAGTTGTCTTTTTAGATAGGGATGAGTTTGTGTAAATCGCAACAACATCAACGTTGCTATTGCAAACATGCATCTTGTATATGAGTGTGCCATCCTAACTTTTATTAGAGCAATGAAATCAGAGGGCTATCCTCCTACTTGAAAAGTTGAAAGACGTAATCTCAAATATAAACCAACAAAAACTCATTATCAAAATGTATATCTATCTATATTTTTTTTTAAGCTAATGAGTCCATTACATATCAAAATTTCTAAAATCCATCAAGAAAATATTTTTTTCTAGTCCTAAACCTTTACCTACTTTGCCGATTTAGTCCTAAACCTTTTTTTATGCCAAATGAGTCCTAAACCTTTTGTAACTTTGCCGATTAAGTCCTTCCGACGGATTTTGGCAGGAAAATGCCTACGTGGCGCGACGGAGGTCGCCGGCGATGACGTGACTCGACCACATGGCGATGACTGGACAAAAAAAAAAGATTTCTGTTCTTTTTTTTCTGTTCTTTTTTTTCAAAAGAAAATACTTGGCCGGCGAGCTCCACCGGAGCTCGCTGGCCATTTCAGCAGCCCGGCCCTCGCCCGGATCTGCAAGTTGCAGATGAACGCATATCTGCAAGTTGCAGATCCGGGCGAGGCTCGCCCTGCCCGATCTGGGCGAGGCAAACCTCGCCCGGCCCTCACCGGCGGGGGCGAGGGCCTGCCTGGGGCGAGCTCGGGGTGAGCTCGCCCCTGCAACAGATCTGTCCCGTGGCCGGCGTCGGCCCTCGCCGGCCGGGGCGAGGGCCGGCTTGGGGCGAGCTCGCCCCTGCAGTAGATCTGCAAGGGGGCGAACTCCCTGCTCGCCCGTGGCCGGTGCCGGCCCTCGCCGGCCACAGGCGAGGGGGGCGGCGGCCTCCTCCGCCCTCACCCGCTGCCGGCGAGGGCGGGGCCCCCCTTTGGACTGAGCTTGTCGGCCAAGTATTTTTTTTGAAAAAAAAAGAACGGTTTTTTTGTCCGATCATCGCCACGTGGTCGCCACGTCATCGCCGGCGAGCTCCGTCGTGCCACATCGTCGGCACGTAAGCATTTTCCGGCCAAAATTCGCCGGAAGGACTTAATCGGCAAAGTTGCAAAAGGTTTAGGACTCATTTGGCATAAAAAAAGGTTTAAGACTAAATCGGCAAAGTAGGTAAAGGTTTAGGACTTAAATGGCAATTGTCCCCAAATATAAACCAACAAAAACTCATTATCAAAATGTATATCTATCTATATATTTTTTTTAAGATAATGAGTCCATTACATATCAAAATTTCTAAAATCCATCAAGAAAATATTTTTTTCCCCAAACTTACAAGGTGAACCTCAACAAATTCCATTTTGAACATATATCTAACTATATCAACTTATAATCGAAAATTCAAGTATAAAAAAGTTTCACATTGATGTTGCTTTCATCCAACTCAATGCTAGCTGAAGAACCTAAACAATACTTGGATTGAATGGAGTGACTAATCACAAGTCAATGAATAGCAGACTTTTATGCAGATTAAGCATCCACTAGACATAATTATTAAGCAAAATATTTGATGGAAGAACGGGAGATTCTTTTGAGCAACTTGTCATAATAGGAAACCCTTATATCTTGAAATTAATTCATCAAGTTGATGATGAAATACACTAACATTTTCAGTGGACATTATGCACTTGTTATACAATAGAGGAAGGGCCAAGCAATGGGGAGAACGGGTAGGAGAAACGAAGGTAAGCTTTCCCCTTGCTTAGCCAGAAAAATATGTGGCCATGAAATAGAGATTAAGTGAAACAGAATTGACTGAGTGGTAGAGTCATTGAAACACCTCTTTCTTTCCTATTTTCAACCTTAGCTCCACAAAATAATATGCTACTACTAGAAACGACATGGCATTGTTGAAACATGGAAGAATCTAAATTTTAGATCAAAGCACTATGAATGGACGGTATGAATTGCCTAAAATGAGTTATTTTATTTTAACATAGATTGATATGCAAAAATAAAATAATCATTTCATCCTTAATATTCCATTCCACATCAATAGTCCCACATCAATAGTCGTCTCTCTAGTGCTCAATATCCAATTATAATCACATATAACGCCTTACAGCAAAGGCGAAAAAAATTTGCCTTGATTGGGACTCCACTTATATTAGCCGGTGGTTTAGCAGAAAAGGATAACTTAAAAATAATACATATACCCACAAGCCCATCGATGAGTTCACATTCCAGTGATAATGAGTATTAAACCACTAATATTATCCTTTAATAAGCCGCAAAGACGATTCATATCTATCTTAGGAATCAAATTTTGTGACCAAAACATAAAACCTTTCATAATTCAGTTTATCAAATGGAATACCTTTTATAATTTAGTTTCTTAAACCGATATTCATAATCTTTTATAGTTCCCCGCACAAAGCGTTTCTCAAGCCATTAATAAATTGTCGACCCTAGCAAGATAAGCAACAGGTAGTGTTCGATATGAAATTGTACTACAAATAAGCTCTAAACATCACTTTTTTCCTTTCAATGAAGTACCAAACATGTGTTGCCTCTTTCATAAATTATAGCATATCTAATTCCTATAGTCTTTAAAACACGAGTTTACAAATGTTAAATTAGATAAGCACCATTCACCTGATATTGCAAGACCAAATGATGGAAGCTACTCAAGCCAACGAACTCAAAATCCAAGCTTTGAAAGACAGTTGATCCTTCTTGTTGAGAGGTCCAAGGTGTGTACACGCGAAATCTTCTGTATCTTCTTCCGGAACTTATTTCAGTTTCGTACGAAGTCTCTCTTTCTCTCCACTTTCGTCACTGTTGTTTGCTTCTTTTCTTCTTTATTTACTTATTCATTTGGGCGATAGAGGCAAATAATGGGTAAGGCTTTACACTTTGGATACCATAATGCAACAATATTTTCTATGGAAAAATTCCTAACACTCACCATCTCTCTCTCTCTCTCTCTCTCTCTCTCTCTCTCTCCACACATAATTCGAGGCTTGACGGTGGCCATTGGTCAATCTTGTACATGATGTGAACGGCCTGGACTCTGAGCTTGATGGTTGTGTTTGACGGCTCCTCAATAAATATTATCCCTTTTTGTCCTACGTATCTATTGAACCCACTATATTCTCAACATTGATCAAAACTAAACAGTAAAACTTAATATGCCCCAAGTTACGACCCAAAAATTTAAATTATTGCTCGCTTACCTATTTAGATGGTTAACCCTGAAAAAAGAATTTGTTGGGATGGGATTACTTATTATAATGTCAATAGAGATTACATCATGTTATTTTCAGCAACAACATATTATTCCATGGAGCTAAGGTCCAACAAAGGAAGAAAGAGGTGTTTCCACGACTATATCGCTCATTCAATACTATTCCACTTAATCCCTATTTTATGGCAACATATTTTTCCAACTAAGTAATGGGAATCATTTTTACTGTTACACGAATCTGACTATGCTGTGATTTAACTTGGTCACATGCAAAAGTTGTGGCTTGAGTTATTAAGTGATGTTAATTTCCCATCATTTATCTGCATCTAAAACAAGCGACCACAGTTAAAAGCAACTTGATCCTTCAAAGATGTTTTTGAATAGCTACTAAAATGTTTTATATTGATTACCTGATTGCTCTTACTCTAGGTTCTAGAGTGCCATTGGAGAGCGACAGAGAGAGGACTTAACGATGGGAGGGTTTCTCATTTTCTTGATGCGAAACCTTCGAGGTGTTTCCTTGAAGAGTGGGGAAATCTCAAATTTAAAGAGGGCTCTGCTTCGTTGCAGAAGATCTTATTCTAAAATCATGCTTCTCAAAGCCAAAGTCTAAGAAAAAAAAAATTGAAATCAATAACTCAATCTAGAGCTATGCTCTCCCTAGACATGCCAAGACAAGAAACGCCTTAAACAAAACAAATGGACAGGCCTCTAACTTCAGGTGTCGGCGATGGTCACCTCAACTTCCACGCCAGGCTCGATACTGATTGAGGTAATTTGCTTTACAACTTGCTGAGAGCTGAAGAGATCGATGACCCGTTTGTGAATGCGAAGCTCGAATCGATCCCAGGTGTTGGTTCCTGATACGAAAGCAACCAGATAGATAAGTTCATGATATAGGACAATCTTACCAAATTGACATATTTGAAATAACGTATATGGAATCAGATTAAGATGTTTGATCATTTCGATACCTTCTCCACAAGGTGACTTCCTGGTGTTGATGCGAAGGACCTTCGTGGGGATCCTCACCGGCCCCTTCACCCGAAGATGCTTCTCCTTTGCACCGCGAATCAAATCAGAGCAAACTGTCGAAAGATCGATGTCCATGTCAGTATCCAAAATAAAAACACAACTAGGGAAGAAAAGTCGAGAATATATGCCTTTGCTAATATTGTTTCCGTTGAGGAGGAGTTCTATCCAAAGAGACTAAAAGTATAGCTGCAACTAAAAGCTTATTATTACATGAACTCAAGTACTCGGATGTCTCCAAAGAGCAAGCGATCGCACCATATGGTGAAAAAGTTAACCACATCATGTATATGCTAATTGTAATGTGCAATTTGAAACCACAGAAAATATTATCGCTTGGACCTAGCACGTATTGGCGAATTATTGAATTTAGTGAGACTCATATGAGATGTACATTCTTCAATGGTTTGGATACGTTCTTGCCTCTAATATCTAACTGAATGTGACAATAGGATGACATTCGAGATATGGTAGCATTTACACATGCACTTTAATTGCAATAACTTTTAGACATTTATAACCAATACGCAATCTAGTCAAAAACACATCAGAACATAGTAAATCATTCATATAGTATAAAAGCATAACTATCTGAAAATATTAGTTTTTGTTCCTGTCATTAAATGGTTACTGATACGAACAAACTACGAAAATTATGTGCTTCTAAGCAAAATTTAGTAACAATAACAAATCGACCTCGTCAACAAGTACCCCAAGAAAGCTTGACAAGGACCCGAGAAATGATAGGAATATTTTTTTTCACTTGATATTGAAGTCCATTAAGGATTGAGATCGTATTATCTTTAGCACGTTACAGTATAAACAAAATTTTCTAAAATGGCTAATACTCTGTACGTTGTCGAGGCACTAATGCAACTATTCAACAAGATTTGCAATGAAACATAACACATAAGCAGAGAGATATGGAAAAAACGAAGACCTTTCTCGAGATTTTTAACATTCTTCGAAGTCAGGGTAATTCGGATCTTAAGAATCTCCTCCGTGGATTCCTCCAAACCAGGCTTCGTCGGCTTAATGGGGTAATCCATCGTTGCTAAGCCATATAAACAAAGTTAGATCACATCAGCGAAAAGAAAGAAACCCGTGACACATAATCAGAGGGCTTGGACAATTCAAAGAACCTTCTCACTTCTCTACGGTGAGAACCCTAAAATGATCGAGGTGTGCATGTGATCGGGATGAAACTGGCGAGTTAGCTCAGGGGTTGAGAATGCAGTTACATTACTTGGTCTCGCTTTCATGATAATCAGGACGAACTCTACTTTAACGTGGATCCACCAATCAAGGCTTCCACATCAAATTCACAATTCACCAACACGTAAAACCCCAACAAGCGAAAGCCAGTAGTCGAGATCGAGAGATCGAGAGAGAGAGAGAGAGAGAGAGAGAGAGAGAGAGAGAGAGAAGAGTACCTTCGTCGGAGAGATGGAGAGGGAGGGAGAGAAGCGGCGACTGGTGCTGAAGGAGAGCTTGCCAAATTTGACAGAGAAAAGAGGGTTTATATATTTGTTAGGTTTTGTTCTTCGAGTTTGCATGCATATCTATTTTAATCCTAATTATAATAATCTTTCTCTTGGAATTTAATTAACAATACAAATATCTTATTTATGCATATTTATAAGCGACAACAACATATAAATAACATGAGATATTGATATGGAAAATTATGGTTCTATTTATCGTCTTTAATTTGAATGGTGAATGGAAGATAAAAGTCGTGGACTAACAAACAAAAGGTTAATTCTCATAATGCTAATGACATATGCTATTCCCTTGATAAGTTCGATAGACTATTTAACTCTTATTTGATGCTCAACATTTTCTGAGATTCTGCATATCTTTTATAACCACACACTTCATTCAAATCTGTTGATTACTATTCATCCAACTTTTCCTCAACAGCTTCTTATCCGATTGCACATCTTTTGGTAACCGCAGACTTCCTCTACTTGAAATTTCCAAAGTACTAGCTTCAATTTAGAATTAAATGACGGCGTGAAAAACATAAATAAATGAGAGACAACAATTGCCATTATTGGCATTTCATTCTTGCTTAATTTGGTTCCAAGAAGAAATAGGCTACATTTTTTTAAAGTTGGTTGGGTTTTAAGGACACTGACTAAATGAAATGTGAGTGCGTCATATAATAGATAAGCTATGGTGTTTGATTTTACCTAGTAAATTTTAGATTAGTATATTGTAAATGAACCGCAAAAAAGGTTAAAAAAAGTTGCATTGCAATTAACTCTCTCTCTCTCTCTCTCTCTCTCTCTCTCTCTCTCTCTCTCCTCTCCTTTTTTTTTTGTAGGAAATTCTTTCCATGTTTTTTGGTTTGTAATTTTATTCTGATTCCAAAGTAAGTGGATTGATTTATTCAGTCAATGTCATTTATTCAGAACAAAATCATTAAAATCTCTCTTTTGTGTGTGTGCATGTTTAAAATAGGCATAAAACTAATATGAACTGGCATCTTTCATTCTATTTCAATCTTAAATTTATCGGATTCATGAATTTCTTGCAATTTTAAGTATATTGTATATTAAAAGAGGGAAGCACAATTAGCCGGGCCCTACACAAACTATCCCTTAACTGTATTTTAGTGCGATTTCCCCTAGTATTCACTTGTTTGGCTTTTCCATTTAGCTTTTTTCTAGCATTGTTATGGCTAAACCACAACATTTGAAACGAATGGATCGAATTAACCCTCAACCACAAGATTTGGCTCAATATTTACTAAGATTTCGTTTGTTTCGCGAAATATATGACATTTTCAGAAAATATTTTCTAAGAAGTCATTTTTCAACGATAATTTTTTCTAGTGTTTTGCTAAAACCCTACAGATGAATGGAAAAATATTGTCGTTTTGTGAAGTTCGTTTTCCTAAATAGTCAAACACTATTAGTATGTTTGTAATTTGTGCATTAATAGTCAAGAAATCTGGCAATGGCACTAGAGTCTCAAGCCCGAATCCTCAACTCGTGGGTACTAGTTATTTGTCCACCAAAACCAAGGCCAATAATCTAATGCCTATGGCAAGCTCCCTAAAGCATCGACTAGATCAATAGAGGTCAGGGCTTGAGTCTATCAAGGTTGAGCTTGGGCTTTAGTGTTGGTGCCCTTGCCTAGTTCCTTGAGGTTGAGCCTTGGATCCTTACACCTAGTATTCGATCTCAGAGCTAGACCTTGGTCTATTGAAGCTAGGCTTGGGTACAGGTGTTATGAACATTGTTCTAAGTGCTGAGGTCCCAAGCGCGACCTCGATGGGCCTAGGTATAGGCGTTGGGACTCAAACTCGATGGATTCAAGCCAAGGCGACCAGGTCTCAAGTGCCCAAATTAGACCTTGTTGGATTCGAGCATAGATTCCAAAGACCCGAGCATTGACAATAGAGTCCTGGGCCGAGCCTCAATAGATCTGGGCCAGGGTGCCAAGATCCCGAACCTAGCCTCGATGGACCCAAGTGTAAGCATCGTGGACTTGGGATAGTTGAAAGGCAGGAAGGAGAACAAATCTGCCCTTTCTATGCAAATTTGGGTCAAAGTGATTGGTCCGCCTAGGGAGTTATTGCCTCTGCAGTGTCGCCAAGGCTTCATGAAATGAGAGGTTTCAATTCGCTCTCTTAAACTGGCAGTTTCTTCCGGCCATCAGCTCTGGCAAGGTTAATGACGTGATTGAATGGATCGCCCCCGTTTCCTTTCGACTTGTACATCTTCCTCGAGAAGATCGAATAGAAAATCAATAAGAGCAATTATAGGTGTTGAAGGATTAAGCCATGAGCAGCGGAGATCATGTTCACCTCATATCGGATTAGTCCCAATCCGGCTGAAAAACTCCAGAGGCATATGAACATGCATAAATAAACTTCAGCTAGTTGTTGACTATATATCCTATAGCAAAAGAAAGCAATAGAGAAGAATTTACAATATCACAAGAAGAACACAAAAGGGAACAACTTCAAACCTCAAGGCATTACAGAAAACGTGCCTAAGAAGGAGCACTAGATTATTGTGAATGCATTGAAACTGATCGAAATTCAATCGTTAAGCGCCAGCTTCTGGAGACTCCTCAGTTTGTCTCCTCTGCTCCGCATCGGCATTTCTCAGGAACAGGTCCCAACCGCTCCCAGGACTTGTATCCAAGTAATCGTACGGCACAGCTGTTTTCAAACCAGGTCGGACCGTGCACCGACTCTCTACGATCCTGAAATCCACACCCTCATCATCCCCTTTGCTCAGTTCGTCCCATGAAAAGAGGAGTGGCAGAGTAAACGCTCCCCAAGGGTTGAAATCCAGTACCTTAACCCTCCCATCCTTTGTGATATAAACATCAAACGTGTAATTGTCCAATTCAAAGTTCGGACATACTTCACTTTCACAGAAATCCTCAATCAAAACCTTAAGGTGGCTCTTCTTCTCAAGAAGGACCGGGTAAAACGTGGTAACCTCACGTTGGCAGATAGCAACCAGGAGCTTGTTCCTGAGGAAACAACGGAATTCCATCTCCGGTCGAAGTGCTGGCTGCCACTTCCGTAGAGCAAGGAAAAAGCTCCGTGGCCTCGACGAGGTCTTGTCGCTGCAACAATCATAAGCATGACAGAGATCATGGGTCAACGAATCGGATGCGCGTAGCAGGAGGGCGATCTCACTGAGAGATGTGCACCGAAGGTTTCCACTGCTGCTAATCCAAGCAGCATCTTTTGGCGAGCTCCAGTTTAATTTAGGGAAAACAGCGCCCCCGAGCGATTCGATTGACTCTTTGACCTCCAATTCCAGTTCTGGAAAAGACGGAGGTGGGAATTCCTCGGATTCGTCTTCAGATCCCTCTGGAACCACAAGATCATCTTCATCCACAGGATTACAAACCCTGTTGGGAAGGGCATCTTCACCTATGACAGAATTGGGTAGAACAAATGGCCCGGAGTCACCAAGAAGGTACCGGACAAAGGACTCCGGAAGCCGATGAATATGCGTTTTGATCGACACCAACTTGAATTTAGGATACCACTCTTGAATCTGGCATCGATCCACTTCTTCTTGCCTCATTTCTTCGAAACTTTCAAAAAGGCCCGTTCCAAAGGCTATAGAAAAAGCAACAAGGACTGAGGCAATCTACTAATTTCCGAAGCAGACACCTGCAGAAAGCCCAAAGAATACACGAAGCCATTGATTATGACCAGCAAACACAAATTAGGTATGAAATACAGGAGAAAAATTTCAAGCAGATTGATCGCACAAATAAAGACATTGTAATGTGTCTGTCAAACATCTCCTACAACAAACAGAGACTTATAAAGAACAAAGTCTTGAACTTTTTTAGCTCAAAGAGCCTTTATACCTCAAGAATGCAAAACCAACTTCACACAGGGGAGCACAAACAAATTAAATAGTCAAGATTCATGAAATTAGAGTAATCACACAGGGGAGCCAAACAGACCTTTCTCAAGATTCTTAACATTCTTGGAAGACAGAGTAATCCTGATCTTGTGGATCTGCTCCTGGGTTTCCTCCAAACCAGGCTTAGTCAGCTTCATAGCATAAGCCATCTCCACTCCTTTTGGCAACTTAACCCTACAAATCCAAATGGAGTTACATTCTATTGAGGCAATAAGATAAAACTAGTAACATAACAAATAAGCCGATAAAACAATTTTAAGAGAATTCTTGTGATGGAAATGTTACTATGCTTGGTAATTTAAGTTGTGAGGAATACGAAGGAAAAAGAAGAAGAAGAAAGTCAAAAGAGAAAAAAGGAGGAAGTAAAAATCAATTTTTCTGACGTTGGTTAAAAGAACAAGTCATGGAGGGAAAATATGCTTCATTATACTCAAGCAATCCTACCCTTCGCCATAGGAAAGTACAAATATCAGACCAGCAAGAGCTAATCTCCCACTAGATCAGCAAAAATATCTTTCGGGCATATCAGCCGGTCAAAAACTGCCATTTCAGCATATTCCATACAGAAATTACTCACACAAAACATTTGTATCCCCCCCTTTCCACCTTCAAGCCAGTATTGCAGACACTTACCCCTAGATTTCATGACATCACAAATCCCTGATGGAAAAATAGCAGAAAGAAGCTTATTGCTATTGTCGGAAGACATTGACTAGCTATCTCCTCATAATTCAATGGATCCTTAAAAGTATTGCCACATACTTCTTTAGACTAGACAACGTACCAACACTACATCAGTCAAAGAAGACGCATCTCATGACGCTACTTCGTTCTAATTACTTTCGTCTCCTCTGTCATTTGTCAATAGACCACTCATCTGTGAAGCTAATGGAGGCTATTACTCCCAAACAGAAAGCCATTAACAATCTTTAATTATGGTGCTCCAGCTTGACATTTAATTTGCGTTACTATTAGAGGGCATAAAAGAATGTGCAGACAATTTAGATGTGGCATCATGTCCCAAATCAGCAAAGATAATCTCACATGGCTTTACTGATTAAAAGGAAAAATTTATAAACCAAATACCAATATCCTGCATAGGAGGTTTAAGCCTAAGCGCATCATTCCTATGAGTTTCAGAAGATCAAACTCTGGAAAACCGCAACAGGGCAACAGAAATAACTATACACCCCAAAGAAAAGTTCGCATCAGTATACAATCACGCAAGATATCTCTATAAGCCAAACGTCTCTTCTTACGAACCCAAGAGGATTAACAGAGTGCGCGAATGCAGAAGGACCTCAAAAGGGAGCCGCTTTTTCGGAAATTACAGAGCTGCACATAGTTTTTTCGCCATTTTGATACTGAGAAAAACCTCAATTAAAAAGATGTAAAATTTCGAATCCAACATTGTTATCGTAAGTAATCTGCCAAGATTAATTGACGCGTGCGGGAGGGTCAGATGGGGGGGCTAGACTTCAGTAATCAAGCACTGCTGCTTTTTCTTCGCTCAAAGAGAAAGAAGAACGAATAGAGAAGAAGCGGCAGCGCCTCCATTCCACCGTTCGCTTCAGGACAACAAAACCTCAAGCAACCTCCAATCTTCTACTATTCTAAAGGCGATAGCCACACGTATCTAGCTCTTCATCTGAAAACGCGAACGCAGACCGCAAGAACCGGAACCACACGTTCGATAATCAGAAACTAGAACAATCTTAAAATCAAGAAGGTAGTGGAGTCACAGTACAGTACCCCACGGTGACCGAGTAGGCGTTGCGCAGCTTATGCCGAAGTTCGAGAGGTTGAAGACGGAGCTGCAGCCGCGACAAGAAATCCTGGCCCCGTCAAATTCTCTTGAACAACGATCTGTATAGGTATGTATATGAATATGTATATGCATATGTATATGTATGTGGTGGTGGTGCTTGTTTAGGCCTCTTTCTTGATTGGGCCTCGAAACATTTGGGCTTTATGTGGCTCTGGTTTGGGCTCCTCATGAAGCCCACTCTCCGCCACAATACTAATCGCAAGAGAGCGGGGCCTCCGCTTACCAAGTGCGGACCATTCCTCGTTTAGGCTGCTCTCCAGTTTTAATTCGGATCTTAATTGATACACAATATTAGCGATAGAATTGCAATCAACAAGGCGGACGTCAGAACTTTGGTCGTCGTGGAGAAAAGTCAAATGCATGACCATTTGACAGAACAACAGCAGGGTGACAATTTTTCCGAGATTTGACTTGTTCATCGGTCCATGATTATGCTGCTGGACTTGTGTTGAACTGCTCTTCATCAGGGACGAGCCTACATACGCACTTACTTCATGAGTTAGAATGTCTAAAATATAGATACATCGTACAAAAGCACAACCTGAGATGCATCCGAGAACTTAAAAGGGGAAAAGTGTTGACTGAGCAAGGAAAAGAGAGAGATTCGGAGAGAGAAAGAGAAACTCGGGTCGGTTCTAAATCAGATTTAGGTGGTCTGATCCGGTCCTGCCTTCTTGAGAACCGGAAATCGGATTGAAAACTGGTTCTACTTTTAGGAACATAGGACCAGACCAAAACTAGATCAACCTAACCTGTCCGATTGTGTCCGAGCGATTCCGGTGTGCTCAGCTCATCCCTAATTGTGACGTCAGGTGGGCTTCATGAGGAGCCCAGGCCCAAGCCACAAAAGGCCCAAAAAGTTCGAGGCTCAATTAGGAAAGAGGCCTAACCAAGCAAGCACGACCACCACATTCATACATATTTATGAGAATTTGACGGGGCTAGGGTTTCTTGTCGCGGCTGCAACTTCGTCTTCAACCTCTCGAACTTCCGCCTAAGCCGCGCGACGCCTACTCGGTGACCGTGGGGTACTGTACTGTGACTCTATCAACTTCTTGACTTTGCGATTGTTCTGGTTTCTGATTTTCGAACGTGTGGTTTCGGTTCTTGCGGTCTGAGTTCCCGTTTTTAGATGAAGAGCTAGATTCGTGTGGATACAGCCTTTAGAATAGTAGAAGATTGGAAGTTGCTTGAGGTTGTGTTGTCCTGAAGCGAACGGTGAATGGAGGCGCTGCCGCTTCTTCTCTGTTCGTTCTTCTTTCTCTTCGAGCGAAGAAAAAGCAGCAGTGCTTGATAACTGAAGTCTAGCCCCCCATCCTATTGTCCCGCACGCGTCAATTTATCTGGGCAGATTACGATGATAATGTTAGATTCGAAATTAAACATCTTTGTAATTGAGGTTTTTTCTCAGTATCACAATGGCGAAAAAACTATGTGCAGCTCTGTAATTTCCGAAAAAGCGTCTTTTTTTTTTATGGTCCTTCGGCATCTGTGGACTCTGTTAATGCTCTTGAGTTCGTAAGAAGAGACGTTTGGCCTATAAATATATCTTGCATGATTGTATTCTGATGCAAACTTATTTTTCTGGTGCATTGTTATTTCCGTCGTGCTGTTGCGGTTTTCCAGAGTTTTATCTTTTGAAACTCCTAGGAATGATGCGCTTAGGTTTAAACCTCCTATGCGGGATATTGGTATTTGGTTTATAAATTTGCCCTTTTAATCAGTAAAGCCATGTGAAATTATCTTTGCTGATTTGGGACATGATGCCACATTTAAATTGTCTGCACATTCTTTTACGCCATCTAATAGCTACACAAATTCAATGTTAAGCTGGAGCACCATAATTAAAGAGTGTTAATGGCTTTCTGTTTGGGAGTAATAGCCTCCATTGGCTTCAAAGATGAGTAGTCTATTGACAAATGATAGGGGAGATGAAAGTAATTAGAACGAAATATGGTCAACACAGCATCATGAGATGCGTCTTCTTAAAACTGATGTAATATTGGTACAATGTCTAATAAAAAAAAGTACGCCGCAATACTTTTAAGGATCCATTGGATTATGAGAAGATAACTAGTCAATGTCTTCTGACAATAGTAATAAGCTTCTTTCTGCTATTTTTTCATCAGGGATTGGTGACATCATGAAATCTAGGTGTAAGTGTTTGCAATACTGGTTTGGAGGTGGAAAGGGGTTGATACAAATGTTATGTGTGAGTAATTTCTGTATGGAATATCCTGAAATGGCAGTTTTTGGCTGGCTGATACGCTCAAAAGATATTGTTGCTGATGTAGTGGGAGATTAGCTCTTGGTAGTCTGATTTTTGTACTTTCGTGTGGCGAAGGGTAGGATTGCTTGAGCATAATGAAGCATATTTTCCCTCTCTGACTTGTTCCTTTAACCAACGTCAGAAAATTTGATTATAACTTCCTCTTTTTTTCTCTTTTGATTTTCTTCTTCTTCTTTTTTCCTTCGTACTCCTCGCAGCTTAAATTACCAAGCATAGTAACATTTCTGTCACGAGAATTCTCTTAAATCACTGCAAAAATTGTTTTATCGGCTTATTTGTTATGTTAAAGTTAAAACTGCCTAGTTTTATTTTATTGCCTCAATAGGATGTAACTTTATTTGGATTTGTAGGGTTAAGTTTCCAAAAGGAGTGGAGATGGCTTATGCTATGAAGCCGACTAAGCCGGGTTTGGAGGAACCCCAGGAGCAGATTCACAAGATCAGGATTACTCTGTCCTCCAAAAACGTTAAGAATCTTGAGAAAGGTCTGTATAAACTTTTCTGTTTCAATACTATTTTTTCTTATGCATTGTTCTCTGCTTGGTAAATTGGAAAAGATGTATTGTTTGCTGATTGATTCTAGTCTGATATTGGTACTACATTCAACAATCTGTTCATTCTAGACTAAAAAATGTCGAACAGAAATCTATCTTTTAATGGTTGTGTTTACACAGCAGATCCCTCCTTTGAATAACTCGATAGGCTTAACTTTCCTGTTTGTGTTGTGTGGACTGCTGAGTACCACCAGATTTTACTGTTGTACTAAAGTTTGGACGGAAATGCAGAAACTCTTGCAAATAATGTTGACTGCTTATAGAATATCCATTCAATGTACTTTACCTTATTGAACAACATGTATATTCAAACTCTATCAAAATTTCACTTGTTCATTACATTTAGCACCTGTGGGATCTGTTGGCTTTTCACTAGATGCCAGCACGTTCCACTTCTGTTTCTTGGAGTTACCTTAGATTTTCAGATTTTCAAGGCTATTTTCAGTATTCTTGTATAGAAAAGGCAAATCTTGTTCTTCCATTTGAAATTATGTTGCATCTAAAAGTGATTCTTTTGTTTGTCAGTGTGCTCTGATCTGGTGCGTGGGGCAAAAGACAAGCGACTTCGGGTCAAGGGACCGGTGAGGATGCCCACCAGGGTTCTTAACATCACAACTAGGAAGTCACCTTGTGGAGAAGGTATTTCATTGAGCACTTCTGTCCAATGCCTTGTCAGGTTCATGTGACAAGTGAGTTAATATGTGATTTCTGCTGCATAGCCCACCAAAAGATTATGTTCTTTGTAGATTTGCTTTGCTCTGCTTTATTTGGACGAAATTATGTGGTTGTCCCTCCACAATATAAGTGCTGATACCATACTTCTTTTGCAAATTAATATTTGGAAATCAAACAAGTACTTTTTTTTCGAATTTTCTCGTGAACTTTTGGGCTACGCAGTGTTTTCCATATATGATTCCCAGGGCCTTGAAAGTTGTTCTTTCATTTGAGCCAATAACTGAATACGTGCTGATCATGGTCCATGTCTCAACAGTGTTGTAGTCCATTAAATCTCTGCAAACTGCATATTGGTTTCAGTTTAGTTTTTTGTTGTGTGCTCTAATGAACTTGGCTGTCCCCTTGCATTGATCAGGAACCAACACCTGGGATAGATTTGAGCTCCGTGTCCACAAGCGGGTCATTGACCTCTTCAGCTCTCCAGAAGTCGTCAAGCAAATTACCTCCATCACTATTGAACCAGGTGTGGAAGTTGAGGTCACCATTGCAGACTCTTAAGTTACTTGCTGCAACGTGTTGTCTGTGAGAGATTTTATTGTCGGTTGACATATGTAGGGATTATATAGCTTCATCATCCCAGTTATGTCTTGACAATTTTGAAGACTTTTTGATACGCAGAATGATTCTTGTCTACTGTTTCTTTTTTCAATTTCACCTGGGTAAGCTTTTCTTAGAGTTTTCCTTCAAGACCTACTTCAACAATGGGAGATGATTTAATTGACTCGGGAGGCTTTCTTGTTTTCTTAAGGCCGCAACTCAAATGCAGGAAATTTGGACTTCTCTTCGATAGCCCGACCTTGTGATTGAGCGCTTTCTATATCTTTACTTAATGGGAATGATCAACGCCATGTTCTTGGCCATATCTCTCATTTTCTTCCATGGTTTGGGTCTGTCTATGCTAATCCTGACTTTGCTAGGTGATCTCGGCCTCTTCAATTCTGGTGGAACCAATTAAGGCCATAAGCAAATATTTCGGCTGAGCAGATGAGGATAATTACTAAAATGGTCCGCAGACTTCCGCCCCTAAACCGCGATCTCCGCCCATTTTCCCCACAGTCCGGCCCCTCCCTCCCTCCCCTGCGATTCTCTTGGATTCCATGCATCTAATGTAACCAAGATCACCTGAATCAAGCCCAATGCCTCCGACAGTAGTTCAGACAGAGATCTCTTTAATTTTTCCATGTGCTTTTCATACTAAAAAATTGGCATTCTGCAGAGGAGTGAAACAAAGCATCATGTGGAAAGAATAATTGAACCTATGCCTAAAAATAGGGAAAGTAGTACATAGATGAAAAAGTATAAAGAGGGAAAGTTGTACATGGATGAAAAAGTGTGAAGCATCGAACTTGAGATGTCTTGCCTTGATACCATATTGAAGTTATATGAACATTGTTATTTTTCCCTTTTACTTTTAAAGTTAAATTGAAAGCCGGCATATAGTTTCCAAAAATTGTTGGTCTTGGGCGAAGAAATAGGAAATGAATGATGATTAAGACCTGCACAGAACATGGACTACCCCTGAGTCTAGCTCTCCCAAAGGGAAATCAATCGTGAGAGTGTCCTTCCAAGTTGCTGCATTGCACCAAAACAAGTCTCCGTCGCTGTAGTACATAAATTTCTTCGCATCATCTCTGGAGGACCACTCTCTCTTCACTCCCTCAGGCTACTAACTGCTTGACAGCTTCCAACATGCCGTCGATCGCGTTGACTGGGATCCCATGGTTGATAATTTGGAAGAACCCCCACATCTCCGATGTTCTATGGAGGTCGTTGACCACATCTCTCCGACAGCATTCCCATAGCCCATCATGTCGATGACAGTGACCTCGGAGCCGGTGGCGGTACCATCTGTGTCAGAGGACAAGTCACGCAGGTTCTTGGGTGGGTAGATGAGGAGCCTGGGGACCTTGGCCATGCCCGAGTCAATGAGGCCTTTGACGCCGACTTTGGTCTTATCGAATTCCTTTGCATCTTTCGCTCCGTCATACTGCTGTCCACTACAGGTGATGGATTCTCTAGGACTGGGCACGCTCTGCATCTTTGTAGGGAGAAGCTTTGAATCCTATCAAGTTGATTGAATCTTGCCCCTTTCGTGAGGCTAAATGACCATTAATGTTCCGCACAGACAAGGAGATGTAATAGCCTAATAGGTGCCAATCATCGTCAGGCCGCATCAGATGAATCAAAGATTCTAATTAATTGAAGGATCCAATTTTGTGCAAATGCTAATGACCATGGCCTAGACAATAAAATAAGGAGAGTGTCATTTTACCTTCGAGCATTTATCACGTGCATTGCCCCTGTCTCTATTGCTTTCTTTTGGTATAGGATACAGTCAACAACTAGCTGAATTTTATTATGCATGTTCATATGCTTCTGGAGTTTTTCAGCCGGATTGGGACTAATTTGGTATGAGGTGAACATGATCTCTGCTGCTCATGGCTTAATCCTCCAACACCTATAATTGCTCTTATCGATTTTCGATTCGATCTTCCTGAGGAAGATGTACAGGTTGCAAGGAAATGGGGGCGATCAATCTGATCATGTCATTAACCTTGCCAGAGCTGATGGCCAGAAGAAACTTCTAGTTCAAGAGAGCGGATTGAAACTTCTCATTTCATGAACCCTTGGTGACACCAACCTGCTCATGATAGGTTTGTTTTCCATGCTTAGAATTAGACTGGAAGATCGATGAGGGAGACAAGAAATCCTGGAGAGTTGAATGTACTAGGAAAGGTCATTGTTGTCAAGGGAGCCTTAATCAGGGGAACGCATCGTTGAATGCACCGAGTAGCTATGTCCACATGAACTCATTATTGATTATTTGTATTGTCCAAAAGTTTAGTTAGAAATTTTTTGTTGTTGTTAAAATTAATTAAATATAGGCATTTTCATTGATGACTTCGGTAATGAACTTTTGTAAGCAATCAACATTAATGTATTTGGTTGGTTGGTTTTCTGTCGAAATAAATGCATCCGTATTTGCTAGTTCACTCTTTATACATTGGATGCATGAGACGAGTACAGCCATTGGTTTTAGATAGGGGTGTCAAACGGTTGGGTCGTGTCGGGTTTGGGTCGGGTCAAATATGGGTCGGACCATATTTGACCCATTTAACCCATTTTGACCCATATACATGTAGTGTAATATATGATGACCCATACCCAACCCGACCCTGACCCGACCCATACCCGTATTGTTAAAAAAAAATATGAAAATAATCAAATTTTTATTTTCTAAAAATAAAATAACCAGAATATCAGAATTTTCATAGTCTAAAAATGACTTGTTAATAATATTTTAAATGATTTGTTAATAATACTTAAAATTAAGTAGGTAACTCATTTATGACTTGTTTAGAACCCATTTAAAACTCATAAGGTTGTTAAGTGACCCATTTTTTACCCAACTAACTTTTTAAGCTAACCCATTTATGACCCATATTATCAAATATGTGTTAAAATATGGGTCTTTATGACCCATTTTGCCACCTCTAGTTTTAGATTAGTCATGTCACATCAGCTCAGTCCCTTAAAACCAATCCAAAAAGATGAATTGAGGCTAGTTCGTGACGGGAAAAATCAAGACATCTGAGATAAAGTACCGATTCATGTCGATAGAATTAAGATGATGTAGTTGTCATGTAAAATATTCTTTCTCCACGAGGACCAAAGTACTGACACCAGCCTTGTCATTGCAATTGTAGTAGATTTTTATGATACCATGCTAATAGTGTGTATCATTTAAGATGAGAACTAAAACTCTGAGCGAGCAGCCTAAACGAGGAACGGTCCGCCCTCGGTAGGCGGAGGCCCCGCTCTTTTGCGATTAGTTTTGTGGCGGCGGGTGGGCTTCATGAGGAACCCAAACCCGAGCCACATAAAGCCCAAAAAGTTTGAGGCCCAATCAGGAAAGAGGCCTAAACAAGCACGACCGCCACATACATATACATATACATATACATATACATATACATAGATCGTCGTTCATGGGAATTTGACGGGGCCAGGGTTTCGTGTCGCGGCTGCAGCTCCGTCTTCAACCTCTCGGACTTCCGCCTAAGCCGCGCAACGCCTGCTCGGTCACCGGGGTACTGTACTGTGACTCTACTACCTTCTTGACTTTGAGATTGGTTCTGGTTTCTCATTTCGAACTTGTGGTTCCGGTTCTTGCGGTCTGCGATTCGCGTTTTTAGATGAAGAGCTAGATACGTGTGGATATCGCCTTTAGAATAGTAAATGATTGGTTGCTTGAGGTTCTGTTGTCCTGAAGCGAACGGTGGAATGGAGGCGCTGCCGCTTTTTCTCGATTCGTTCTTCTTTCTCTTTGAGCGAAGAAAAAGCAGCAGTGCTTGATAATTGAAGTCTAGCCCCCATCTGACTGTCCCGCACGCGTCAATTAATCTTGGCAGATTACGATCAAAATGTTGGATTCGAAATTTTACATCTTTGTAATTGAGGTTTTTCTCAGTATCACAATGGCGAAAAAACTATGTGCAGCTCTGTAATTTCCGAAAAAGCGTCTCTCTTTTGTGGTCCTTCGGCATTTGTGGACTCTGTTAATCCTCTTGGGTTCGTAAGAAGAGACGTTTCGCCTATCGAAATATCTTGCATGATTGTATACTGATGCGAACTTATTTTTCGGGTGTATAGTTATTTCTGTTGTCCTGTTTCGGTTTCCAGAGTTTTATCTTCTGAAACTCCTAGGAATGATGCGCTTAGGTTTAAACCTCCTATGCGGGATATTGGGATATGGTTTATAAATTCGCCCTTTTAATCAGTGAAGCCATTTGAGATTATCTTTGTTGATTTGGGACACGATGCCACATTTAAATTGTCTGCACGCTCTTTTACGCCTTCTAATAGCAATGCAAATTTAATGTTAAGCTGGAGCACTATAATTAAAGATTGTTAACGGCTTTCTGTTTGGGGTAGCCCCCATTGGCTTCACAGATGATTGGTCTATTGACAAATGATAGGGGAGATGAAAGTTATTAGTACGAAATATTGTTGACATAGCGTCATGAGATGCGTCTTCTTTAACTGATGTAGTATTGGTATGTTGTCTAATCTAAAAAAGTATGCTGCAATACTTTTAAGGATCCATTGAATTATGAGGAGATAGCTAGTCAATGTCTCCCGACAATAGCAATAAGCTTCTTTCTGCTATTTTTCCATCAGGGATTGGTGACATCACGAAATCTAGGTGTAAGTGTTTGCAATACTGGCTTGAAGGTGGAAAGGGGGTGATACAAATGTTTTGTGTGAGTAATTTCTGTATGGAATATCCTGAAACGGCAGTTTTTGGCTGGTTGATATGCTCGAAAGATAATGTTGCTAATCTTGTGGGAGATTAGCTCTCTGATTTTTGTACTTTTGTATGGCGAAGGGTAGGATTGCTTGAGCATAATGAAGCATATTGTCAAGATAATTGCCGTGTTGGTGGCTATGTCTGCCGTGTGGATTGGTCTCCTGGAAATGTCTGTAGTTCCACGAAGTCAGACTTGGTTGGTGAGAATCTTTTTAGTTGCCTCTCCCTTCTCTGATCTCCTTTTTTCCTGTAAGATCCTTCTTTCATGCATAGCTTGATGTTTTGTTTTCTAATTGTTCTTCAGCTACCAATATATTTCATTGTTTCACTGGGATGCTATGGATTGCTAATGGTTGGCATCGGCCTAATGAACTTTCCAACTTGTCCTCAAGAGGCATTGTTGTTGCAGCAGGTATTTCGTTTTTCAAATCTTCTTAATTTTGTCGTTGGACAAGGCTCATACATCGATAATCTGTTTTCAACTCTCCATGGGTTCCATTTCTCTCTGTAGTTGTTTCTTTTTCTTCTGATAGTTTTAATGGTGCTAGCATGTATATTTTTGTATGTATTATACTGAGGTTTCTCTTTCAAATATCATAAGTAAGAATATTACTGGAAGTGTGCTGCATACGAAGTGCATTAGTGAATGCCCAAAAGGAAATCTTTTCAAGAGAGCTAGTTCTGTTGCCTACATATATAATTTTCTCTTATCTTGAGTGAAGAACATTATTGAGGTACGACCTTCTAACATATTTAGTCTCTTCCAACATTTCTTGAAGAAAGTCTGTATATGTTTTTGGATTTGATAATTGAACAGTATTTCTCAGACATCGCTTGGTTTCATGTTCAGGCAATCTATGAAATCTTGTTCAGTCTTTTAGGTTGGCACTTTGCTGCTTGTTTTATCAGGGTTCTTGGAGAATTATTTTTAACTTATCACCCCTGGGAACATAGGCAAGTGGTAAAAGTGATGGCTCCAGTGTCATATATCATCGCATTTCCATAAGTTCGACTTTGTCTTGATCTCAAGGAGCAGGTGGTCTGAGATCCAAAACATTACTCATGGAATTTGCTCAATGGCTTGTCAGTGACCACTCTATGTGTTGTTTTTGGGGTGGTGGGTGGCCTCAGGGGAATATAGTCCCGTAAGAGCTAGTTGAGTATTTTAAGTAACCATGGGTTTTCTTTTTAGTGAAGTAACAGGGTCACACTCCTCTAGTAAAAGTAACAAGAGGAGTTGTTACTAGGTTTATTCTGGCTGGTGGTTTGAAGGGACTGCATGCCATATGAACTTGTGCGGCATTGTGGATGACTGACTTCATCCCTAGCAGAGTAAGAGGGACATTTCTTGGCAAGAGGACTTGTCACTCAACTTAGTTTATTAACCTGCTTGCCTGTGTTAAGGCTGACTCGTGGGTCAACCACAGGAGAAATGGGGTAAAATGAACCTGACTTTACATCTAGCACACTTTCTTACTCTCTGAGGTTCTCTCTGAGTAGGTGGCTCATGCTTGTTGTGCTTGGTGTCTCTAGAGGGAGTGGTGGAGGACCATAGTGAAATATCTATGATGCGATAATAGGATGGCATGCAGGTGCAATAAATCATATGAATTTGGTCTTTCGGAATGATTGCTCCATTGTTGGAAATGTGGAACTTAGTAATGTATTCTATACCTGCCCATCGTTTATGCACATTTTAGTTTGGTTATTGTTTTTTGTTTTGTTTAATACCTTCTAGTTAGAACGTAGGTTAAACTTTGTGTTGAGGCAAGAGAGTTGAATCCTTTGCAGGACATTGTCGAGGCCAAGCATTATTTGAAGCAAAGAGGGGTCGATGTTGGTTCCGAATGAATTGACCTACTGAACTCCTTCACATACAGAGCATTCTAATTCGAGTGGAAATTGATCTCCAGAGTCTTCCAGGAATAGAGCAGCTGATATGGAGCTGTTTGACATGTTTGAGTGTTGAGTTAAGTCATGCTTCCGGTGCTTATGCTTGTAGGTGAAATCAAAATTTTGTTCATCTTGTCCACCATCCTTTAGCCAGTCTTTAAATTTATCGTTGTACAGTAATCTCTCTCTCTCTCTCTCTCTCTCTCTGTGGGTGGGTCTTTCTTCTTTTGATTGTGTGTTATTTGATGTACCGATTGCCTTTAATTATAGACATTTGAGTGAGTTATTGAACACAGAGAGAGAGAGAGACAGAGAGAGAAGGGGGGGGGGGGGGGGGGGGGGGGGGAACCAATGTGGCCCAAAACGGAATGGAGATACGTAATTTACAATCCAAATATATTGATATGTTCGTGCCATCGTTGAACTTTTGGCCTCTGCAAAACAGGATATGTCCACATCCAGTCAAAAATGAGAACATAATTTGGGGTAATTTCTTCAGTATGCCAAAAGAAGAAACCAGGGCCATTGCCCACATCAAAAAACCTGGAACCTTTGTAGTTGCTGTTTGTTTTATAAAGAAAATTCTAACTTGTCTTCTTTCATGTTTTAGACGAGAACAAAAATATAGTTTTAGGTTTTAAAAATCGTGAAAAATAAAATAGAATATCAATTTATAACTAACTAATATAAGGAGATTTGAGATCTTGTCAATAATTTTCAGTGTTTTAACTACATATTAATGTTTAGTGAAGGGAGGATATCAATTGTTCTTTGACTCTTTAATCTTCTCGATTACTTATTTTGTGCATGTTGAATCCATGAGTAAATGCCCCCAGATTGAACAATGACCCAGATTCACTCCTGCATAACATAATTTTACAATCTAAATTTACACAGGAGAAGAGGTGGTGCCTCATTATTGCCGACGTGATGGACGTTTAGATGCTTGTAAGTCTGTCTGCACCCTCTAGGCTAACAAGATTCACATTATGCTTTCCCCAGCATAACATTTGCAGAATATCAAAAGAAGCAAAAACCAGAGAGAGAGAGAGAGAGAGAGAGAGAGAGAGAGAGGAATGCTTTGCATGTACATGAGTTCAGTAAGCCAGATTATTCAGAACCAACATCCTCTCCTCTTTCGCTCATGAAAGCCTTGGCCTTGACAATGTACTGCATAAGTTTTGTACTTTCTCGCCTCAATACAACTGCTACTTTCCAGCAAATCATCCAATATGGAGAATCATTTCGAAAGAGCAAATTCCTATGATTTAGTGCAGCCTTTCGCATCCTAGCATCACATCATAGATCAACTGTCATTCTTTAGATGAGAAAAGTTCACACTCCCCTGGCCAATAGATGAAGTAACATAACTGCACGAGGTAAAATATCATGACGGATTTATTAACTCGACATGACAGTGAACCTGATTCTTTTTAAGGAAAAAGAACACGAACAATACTCCCTTAAGACGTCGCTGTACCTCGGAGTTCTGCAACTAACATATATGTATGCAGGAAATAAAGTCATGAGTGGTTTGCTCATATTCGGAGGGTGTCTTCTAAATGTTCTGGAGTTGAAAATTAACATCAATGACTGCCAATCACAAGACCTAAATCACAGACTTTCCACCACGGTCTCCCATTAGTTCTTCTGTACCCACCAAGCATTACCTACCCAACCATTGAACAACTTCAGAGAGCAAGAAATTGCAGGAGATGTAAAGTCAGCTTCAGCTCTTCTATGTGGTGATCCAAGAAGTTGCCTCAACTTGACAAAGAACCTGCCCTTGGGAGGGGAACAACAGCTGGAAAACGGCTGCTAATACCCCGTTGAATTAGATCTCGAAACAATTCCCTTTCATTGGAGGAATTTGACCTGGTTTCTTCGCCCAGGTGAGAATCCACGGTCGCTTAAACATTCAACTAGCTCTGATGCCATTTACAGTTCCCTGAAACCGCCCTCATCTTCCCAACCAGCGCACATAGAGTGATCACTGCCCAGACACATAACAAATACCGTCGGTATCGTCTCAAATCTCAGACCACCTGCTTCTCGAGGTCTAGACAAAGTCGAACTTGCATAGGCATCTTCGTTGATAACTTCGGGAATGAACTTTTGTAAGCAATCAAGATTAATGTATTTGGTTGGATGGTTTCTGATGGAATAAATGCATCCGTATTTGCTAGTTCACTATGAGACGAGTACAACCATCGATTCTGAATCGGTCATGTCATATTAGCTTATTCCCTTAAAACCAATCCAAAAGGATGAACAGAGGCTCGCTCATTACGGGGAAAAGCAGAACATCCGAGACAAATTGTTGATTCATGTCGATAAAACGATTGATCGATTACTTTACTCCATCACACTTTTATGCCATATAATTGTCACATAAAATATTTTTTCTCCACGAGGACCAAAGTTTTGACACCAGCCTTGTTGATTACAATTCTATCGCGAGATTTTTATGACACCGTGCTAATATTGTGTGTATGCGAACTTAAACTCGAGCGAGCAGCCTAAACGAAGAACGGTCCGCCCTCGGTAGGCGGAGGCTCCGCTCTTTTCCGGTTAGTATTGTGGAGGCGGGTGGGCTTTAAGAGGAGCCCAAGCCCAAGCCACATAAAGCCCAAATAGTTTGAGGCCCAATCAGGAAAGAGGCTTAAACAAGTACGACCACCGCATACATATATATATCGTTGTTCGTGAGAACTTGACGGGGCTAGGGTTTATTGTAGCGGCTGCAACTCCGGCTTCAACCTCTCGATCTTCCGCCTAAGCCGCACAACGCCTACTCGGTCGCCGCGTGGTACTGTACTGTGACTCTACCACCTTCTTGATTTTGAGATTCTTCTGGTTTCTGATTTTCGAACGTGTGGTTCCGGTTCTTGCGGTCTGCGTTCGCGTTTTTAGATGAAGAGCTACATACGTGTGGACATCGCCTTTAGAATAGTAGAAGATTGGAGGTTGCTTGAGGTTGTGTTGTCCTGAAGCGAACTGTGGAATGGAGGCGCTGCCGCTTCTTCACTATTCGTTCTTCTTTCTCTTTGAGCGAAGAAAAAGCAGCAGTGCTTGATAATTGAAGTCTAGCCCCCATCTGACTGTCCCGCACGCGTCAATTAATCTTGTCAGATAACGATAATAATGTCGGATTCGAAATTTTACATCTTTGTAATTGAGGTTTTTCTCATTATCACAATGGCGAAAAAACTATGTGCCACTCTGTAATTTCCGAAAAAGCGTCTCCCTTTTTTGGTCCTTTGGCATTTGTGGACTCTGTTAATCCTCTTGAGTTCGTAAGAAGAGATGTTTGGCCTATAAAAATATCTTGCGTGATTGTATAATGATGTGAACTCTGTTATTTCTGTTTTACTTCCTCTTTTTTTTTTCTCTTTTTTCTTCTTCACTTTTCCTTCGTATTACTCACAGCTTAAATTACCAAGCATGTCACAAGAATTCTCTTGAATGACTGCGAAAATTGTTTTATCGGCTTATTTGTTATGTTAAAGTGAAAACTGCCTACTTTTATCTTATTGCCTCAATAGAATGAAACTCCATTTGGATTTGTAGGGTTAAGTTGCCAAAAGGAGTGGAGATGGCTTATGCTATGAAGCCAACTAAGCCGGGTTTGGAGGAACCCCAGGAGCAGATTCACAAGATCAGGATTACTCTGTCCTCCAAGAATGTTAAGAATCTTGAGAAAGGTCTGTTTAAACTTTTCTGGTCCTATGCTATTATTTCTTAAACTTTTCTTTTGTACCACCAGATTTTACTGTTGTACTAAAATTTGATGGTCCAAAAGGAAAGAACGTTCAATTACATAGTAATTTGCTGATTTTAAGAGAATTTATGAGGAGTTGATTGTTGTTCTCCCTATTTCAGCCAACGTTCAACAAATGCAATTTCAGAGAGAACAATTGACTGTAGTGGGATTTTTAGGATGTCTAGGTTCTGAATATGAAACTGTTAGATCTCAGATTCTTGGAGGAGAGACAATTGCGTCACTCGCAGATACATTTGCTTAGGTGTATGGGGTTGATTATTTGGACACTTTTTCTCCCGTTGCCAAACTTACTAAAGTTCTTATTTTGATATCTATTCCTGCAACTTATAACTGGCCTTTGTTTCAACTTGATGTCAAGAATGCGTGTTTGTATGGTACTCTTTAGAGGAATTTTATTTGGAGCAACATTCGGGATTTGTTGCTCAAGGGGAGTCTGGTGGACTTGTGTGTACATTAAAAAAATCTTTGTACGGCTTGAAGCAATCCCCAATCTTGGTTTGGGAGATTCTCTAAGGCTATACTTTCTTTTGGATTGTCTAGATGTGAAAATGATTACTTCCTTTTTGATAAACAGTCAGGGCAGGCAAACTGTTCTTGATTCTGTATGTTGATGATATTATCATCACATGAGATGACTTGATTGGTATAACTGAATTAAAAGTCTTAGCTTCAATAACAGTTTCAAATGAAGGACTTAAGAAAGTTGAAGTATTTCCTAGGAATTGAGGTAGTACGGTTATAAAAAAGTGTTGTTATGTCATGGCTGAAGTATATTTGGGATTTGCTTAATGAGACATGTAGGATTTTGATTTCTTGATTCACTCATGGAACAAGGGGTTAAACTAGTTGCTAAAGGAGGAGAGATACTTGATAATCTTGAGAGATACAAAAGGCTCGTAGTTAAGTTGAATTACCTTACAGTTACTTGACAAAACATAGCATCCCCATTAGTGTGGTAAGTCAGTTTTTTGTCTTCTCCACACCCCTCTTGTTGGGATGCAGTCGATTGGATTTTGACTTACTTGAAGAAAACTCTGGGAAAAGGAATTGATTATCAAGACCATATTCATAAAATGCCCAGTTGTTGGATTCTCTGATGCTGATTGGGTAGGGTCTCCGAATGATAAAAGATCAACTAGTGGCTATTGTACCTTGATTGGAGGAAATCTAGTGTTGTGGAAGAGTAAGAAACAAAATGTTGTTGCCCGCTCTAGTGCTGAGTTAGAGTATAGAGCCATAGCACGAGTGACATGCTAACTAGTGTGTATTTAATAGTTATTGACTGAATTAGGCTTTAGAGCTTCGATTCTTATGACTCTAAAGTGTGATAATAAAGGTGTAGTACATATCGCATATTGCTTCTAGCCCTGTGTTTTATGAAAGAACAAAACATATTGAGGTTGACTATCATTTTATTCGAGAGAAGATGCAAAGTGGGATAATCCTTCCTAGCCACATTAGGATCAGTGAACAACTTGCAGACATTTTTTTTAAACCTCCGGGTAATTGGAGGATAGAATATATTTGTAACAAGCTGGCCATAATTAATATCTATGCTCCAGCTTGAGGGGGAGTGTTATAAGTATTATGTAACATTCCTCTCAATAGGATCAAAATGCACAAACTCTTGCAAATAATGCGGGCTGCTTATAGAATATCCATTCAATGTACTTTACCTTATTGAACAACATGTATATTCAAACTCTATAAAATTTCATTTGTCGGTTACATTTAGCACCTGTGGGATCTGTTGACTTTTCACTAAATGTCGGCACGTTCCACTTCTGTTTCTTGGAGTTACCTTAGATTTTCAGATTTTCAAGGCTATTTTCAGTATTCTTGTATATAAAATGCGAATCTTGTTCTTCTATTTGAAATTATGTTGCATCTAAAAGTAATTCTTTTGTTTGTCAGTGTGCTCTGATCTGGTGCGTGGGGCAAAAGACAAGCGACTTCGGGTCAAGGGACCGGTGAGGATGCCCACCAGGGTTCTTAACATCACAACTAGGAAGTCACCTTGTGGAGAAGGTAATTTATTGAGCACTTCTGTCCAATGCCTTGTCAGTTTCATGTGACAAGCGAGTTAATATGTGATTTCGGCTGCATAGCCCACCAAAAGATTGTGTTCTCTGTAGATTTGCTTTGCTCTGCTTTATTTGTATGAAATTATGTGGTTGTCCCTCCACAATATAAGTGCTGATACCGTACTTCTTTTGCAAATTAATATCTGGAAATCAAACGAGTACTTGTTTTCTAATTTTCTCATGAATTTTTGGGCTACGTTGTGTTTTCCAAACACGATTCCCAGGGCCTGGAAAGTTGTTCATTCATTTGAGCCAATAACTGAATACATGCTGATCGCGGTCCATGTCTCAACAATGTTGTAGTCCATCAGATCTTTGCAAACTGCATATTGTTTCAGCTTAGTTTTTTGTCATGTGCTCTAATGAACTTGGCTGTCCCCTTGCACTGATCAGGAACCAACACCTGGGATAGATTTGAGCTCCGCGTCCACAAGCGGGTCATTGACCTCTTCAGCTCTCCAGAAGTCGTCAAGCAAATCACCTCCATCACTATTGAACCAGGTGTGGAAGTCGAGGTCACCATTGCAGACTCTTAACTTGCTCCAATGTGTTTTCTGTGAGAGATTTATTGTCGGTTGAGATATGTAGGGATTATATAGCTTCATCATCCCAGTTATGTCTTGACAATTTTGAAGACTTTTTTATACGCAGAATGATTCTTGTCTACTGTATCTTTTTTCAATTTCACCTGGGTAAGCTTTTCTTAAGAGTTTTCCTTCAAGACCTAGTTCAACAATGGGAGATGATTTAATTGACTCGCGAGGCTTTCTCGTTTTCTTGATGCCGCAAACTCAAATGCAGGAAATTTGGACTTCTCTTTGATAGCCCGACCTTGTGATTGAGCTCCTTCCATATCTTTTCTTAATTGGAATGATCAACAGCATGTTCTTGGCCACATTTCTCATTCGATTTCTTCCATGGATTGGGTCTGTCGATGTTGATCCTGACTATGCTAGGTGATCTCGTCCTCTTCAGTTCTGGTGGGACCAATTAGGCCATAAGCAAATATTTCGGCGGAGCAGATGACTAAGATGGTCCGCAGAGTACCGCCCCTAACAGCGAACTTGACCCAATTTACCGCCAGTCTGGTCCCTTCCTCCCTCCCTCCACTACGATTCTCTTGGACTCCATGGATCCAATGTCACCAAGTTAGCCTGAATCAAGCCTCAATGCCTCCGACAGTAGTTAAGACATAGATCTCTTTAGTTTTTCAATGTGTTTTTCATACTCAAAAATTGGCTCTCTGCAGAGGAGGGAAACAAAGCATCATGTGGAAAGAATAATTGAACCTATGCGTATACGGTGGGAAAGTTTTACGTGAATTAAAAGGTGCGAAGCATGGAACTTGAGATGTCTTGCCTTGATTCAGTATTATATGAAAATTGTTCTCTTTCCTTTTTAAAGTAAATTGAAAGCCGGTATATAGTCTTCAGAAATTGTTGGTCTTGGGCGAAGAAATAGAATGTGAATCATGGTTAAGACCTGCACAGAACAGGGACTGCTCCGGTGTCTAGCGCTCCAAATGGGAAATCAAACATGAGAGTGTTCTTACAAGTTGCTGCTTTGGACCAAAACAAGTCTCCATTGCCGTAATACATAAATTTCTTCGTATCATCTCTGGAGTATCACTCTCTGCTCACTCCCTCAGGCTGCTAACTGCTTGATAGCTTCCAACATACCGTCGGATTGCACTGACCAGGATCCCATGGTTGATAATCTGGAACAACCCCTACATCTTTGACGCTCTACGGAGGTCATTGACCACATCTCTCCGCCGACAATCCCCATAGCCCATCTTGTTGATGATAGGCACCTTGGAGCCGGTGGCGATCCCATCTGTGTCAAGGAACAAGCCACGCAGGTTCTTGGGTGGGTGGATGAAGAGCCTAGGGGCCTTGGCCATGCCCGGGTCATTGGCAAATTTATTTTTCCTTGCCAAATTTTGTCTTGGTTAGATTCATCATATGACTCATATTTTTCCATGAAAGACACGTTTTGTGTAGAGTTTTCATGTGATCCTCTATCTTTATCCTTAAGTACTTGCACATGTATAGACGCCATCATAATGAATCGGAATAAATTGACAAAATTTGCCCTTCAAATTTTTTCCAAGATTGAAATTCAATCTATTAAGAGCCAAATTTGTGAGTTCTTTGTTTGAGAGCGAAGTAAGGCATAACTTTCTCAAAATTGAGCAACAAACCGATCGATTGGCTTATTATCAATTGTTGATTTGGAATCAACAATTTTTTTTTTGTTGGTAATGTAAGTATGTATTGACTTTTACTAAAGAATTTGTACAAAATAAAATGGCCTGGCACCATAAAATTTGCACTCACACAACCCAAAGGGCTTTAGAGAGTGGAAGAGTGCCATGGTATTAAATATAACAAAGATCTAAACAAGGCCTGCAAATACATAAAACAAAAAATACAAAAAGGACCATGACCTTTTACGAGAAGATACTAGGATCAATGCCCCAACTTCACTGCATTCTTCTATTCTTGATAGAATCGTGAGCATGGGAAAATGTCAACGCCTTGTCTCTAACCATCTTCTCCAACTTTGTCTTTATAGCCGGAACATAGATGACTTGACCGCGAAAAAGAGCATTATTTCTTCCCTTCCAAATAATATGGCATAGAGCACCCAAGGAGAACCTAGCTATACATTGATAAAAACTGCCTCCAGAAATATAATTGCTGGCCTAGTGAAGCGTTTGAAGCCACGGCCCACTATGCTATAATAGATTACACCTCACCGCCCAAAAATGAGCTAGTTGGGACGTGACTTGACATCCAAAAAATAAATGATTGATTGAATTTGGCCTATGGTTGCAAAAGACACAATTGACATCCTGAATTCTGAAGCAAGACATGAGGAATACCTGGGTGGGAAGCCTGTTCCGAGTCATCAACCAGAGATGAAATTGATGTCGCAGGATGTTCATCCTATTCCATATGAAAACATGCCACTGAGTCATTTGGCCTCTTGGCCTAATAATCTCCCAAGCCGAGGTGGTGGAGAAGGTACCCGAGGAGTTCCCGAGCCATTGGAAAATGTCCGGGTCATTACTCGGGGATGGAAGCGGATGACCCCACGCTAATAGAGTATCCCTCAAAGGGGAAGGCCGCTTGAAAAGATCCGCCACTCTCACTTCCCTTGAGAAACCCGATTGATATATCTCGGTTTGAGAATAATGAGTTGAGTGGTCCTCTAGGATGCCAATGGTCAAATTATAGGGATATCGTCTTACCATTTCCCACCCGCCAATGAAAAAGGTGTTGGTACTCTCCCCTGAAAATGAGGATTTTCTTCCACGATTAAGGGCAAATAGTTGGGCATTTAATGATCCAGAAGCTATGGCACTTTATAAAGTTTGAATGTATTCACTTGCACCATAAAGACTCCTTATCGGTAAACAAAGTCCATATATGTTTTAGCATCAAGGCCTTGTTGCATTCTTTCAATTGTCGAATGCCTAACACCTCCCCCCCTTGGGAGGCATACATCCGTCCAAGCAACCTTGGCCCCTCCTGGTCCAAGCTGTGGACTAGAATCAACAATTGATACCTCTAATATCAATTAATGAAATTTAGAATAACATTGTCTTTCCATTTTAGCCCAAGTATGGATAACTAAAGAGGTAAATCCATCCATCAAGTAAAGGTAGTTTCTAATAAAGATAAAGGGAACAATCTAAGTCTCAGGAGCTTATTTGTTCCTCCCTCTCCACATTAGGCAATAAATTGGTGAATGTGTTCGACGACCGATTTGTCATCTTCGCTTATGAAAACAACAAAGTCAAGAGTTTTGAATTCTCTTGAATAAGGTATAGTATCAAATCAACCCTATCAGGATATATTGGTCTGACCATTCCTCTATGGGCACCTAATTGTTGTAAAACGAGTTTAGCCACTTGATTAGGATTTGCAAGTGGATGAACTTACACTTCCTGCCTCTTAGGTTCAAGGTAGATAGGATTTTCAAGCTTTTGTAAAATAGTCACTGGTAATGGGATCATTTGCACCAAATTATTTCTACCGTTCAATTGATTGAGAATTGGAGGAACATACTCGAAAGCTGCCATGTTTGGTTGGATCAGTATGGACTGATTGAATGTCTCGAGCATGGAGATGACATTATTGATTGCATTGATGGCCATTGGCCCAATCACATCAGAGATGTGTCTTTCTGTATGATTGGCCATCTTGTCTTGCTATTCCTTGAATAGCATGCAGCAAAATGGGGTTTGGTGCTAACTCCCTTGTCCAATCCTCGAAAAAGTGCCGCAAGATTTCAACGTTGCCCCCTTGGCTTGGCTCTTCTGCTGGAGTGTTTCCGGTCTTGGACTGTATAGCCATATCACCAAAATTGTTACTCTCGGCTTGATTCGGCTTCGGATGATTCCTTGTTATTAGCATTGCACTTCCTCAAATTGATCACTTCGATCCCACTAGGTGTGCCAAAGAGATCTTTCGTCGAAATCCGAAATCTGACTCTGCGATGAACACTTTTAACCTAAAGTCGTTCTTCAATTTTTATTAGAGGAGGCAAATTCTATGGCAATTCTAGATATAAAATTAGCATAGGTAGACAAGAAAATTGATAACTTTACTTCAAACAGAACTCATAGTGCAAAAACTATATTCAAATCTAATCGACGAGAAAAACTTGAGAACGTAAAGATGCAATGTGAAAATTTAATAAACGATAGACATGCAGAAAACACGGCAAAAAAAAATCAAAATTTAATCGACAACACAGATCTAGATACTATAGCTAAGAAATATACTGAAATTTAATCAATGGATGTGAATCTTGAAACTATAAGTAAAGTGCAGAAATTGAAAGATGACATGTTTATTTTTCTTGTGCACAAGAAGCCTCCAAAGAGTATGATGTTGCTAGAAGCCTACAATCGACAGTTATTCAATGGAGCTTACAAAAAGGAAGTTACAAATATATATTACAAAGAGGTGTTATTCCACTACATCAACAGTATCAACAGCTGCATCCAAGACTATCGACTCCATATTTTTGTCAATTTCTTCAAGCTGTCCATTCATTATTCTATTAGGAATTATGTATCTCAAAGACGAAAATCTACTCTCATCAAGTAAGTCTATCACATGCCAATAGTAATCACAAATTTGTCAATTTTTGTTGTTGTTGTTAACATGCTTATAATAATATTATACAGAAAGCTAATTCTCTCTTCTTCTTTTTTCTTTCTTTCTTCCTTTTCTGCGTTTGTGATGGATTCCGAACTCGCTGCATCCCCGAAATCTCCCTACCCTGCCAACAGAGGTCTGCGTTTGTGGGCTGCAGAAATCTCATTCAAAGTCCCTTTTCTTTCCTTTTCTTTTCCTTCTCTTCTTCTTTTGTCAATCGTTCATTCGTTCAAAGCACTCTATACTTAGCACCGAGTTCTGCCTTGTGCTCTCATTTGCTGATTTACGATAGTCAAGGGTTTCTTTAGTACAGATATTTATCTTACCTCCGAAACAAAGGGCTTTGATTATATCTGTTCATACCACAATCAAGCGGCTCTCTTTGTAACCGCGCAAAGTTTTGCGGATTTGCGAATTTCTACTCAGTGTTTATGGATTTAATATCGGGTTTTCAGATTATACCCACTCTGCTAATACCTAATTAATGGCCAAATCCAAATCAACCAAAGATTGATATCGGGTTTAAAGTTTATATGGCTCATGAACGTCTACACATCAACATGTGCAACCAAGGCCATGATAGAGTTGAACTCTCACTTCCCATTTTGTTGGTCATGTGAAACCCGACCTCGAAGTCTAGTTAATCATTGTTTATGTCACAGCATATGTATAAGACCTTCCAATACTACAATATCAGTCGGAATCGCTCAAATCTAAGCAAAATTCGACCGCGAGCAGCGTTACTGAGAATTCAATGAAATCGTTCCATTCATCCATCCCCGCGCGATCGAATCCGTCCTTTCTCCTCACCTTCGGAACGCGGCCTCCCTCCCTTCGATTCGCACATGCATGAACACGAACGTGTGCCCTTGGAGAGCAATAGAGCAGACCAAAGGCCCCCCGCAACACGTGTCCAAAGACCCACGATTCGACATGATTAATCTGATCAAATCAAAGCCATTATTAATGAGAGAAAATTTCCGCAATCCGTCGTCACAACGTTGCTTTCACTACTCGTGAACCCTTTCGCTTTCCATTTAAATATCTGATCGTGTCGCCTACTAAGCTTCACATCCCTTCCCCTTTCTCTTCCTTTCCTCCGTCCTCATTCCAACCTTTTCCTGACAGTCTTTTGTCCCTGGAACTCAAATAGCAATCAGCCCATTAAACTATAATTAAGTATTGTTTAGACACAGTTGCTTTCCGGGTCTAACCAATGACACGTTTAAGAAAAATTGCCCAAGCCATTAGTTTTACTCCTTATTGCATATTCTCTCACTTTTTTGAATGCCTCATGAACCCGGAAGTGGGTCGCTTGCGGCTTGACTGGAAGTAATGGTCAGATTATTCTTATAATATATGCCAGTGTGCCAGGGGCTCGATGCAGTTGGAAGATGATGATAAAATGTGATGAATTATTGACTCGGATTAAGACTGGTTGATGTGTCTGCTAGTGGCAAATCATTATAGCATTCGGGCTCGAACCTTACGTGCGTTGTTCACTTAAACCATGAGATAATCAAGTCCTCGACCGTAAGTATAAGGTTGTCTTCCCACATGTTTAACAATTGTTTAGGGTTTTGGGTTGCTTATCGGTTTAACAAAGTCTTTGCCGAGCCCAAACACATGCTAATGATGTATCCACATGCAATCAATCGAGGGGACATCCGGTCTTCTAATATGAATACAAAGAGGCATAGAATAGTGGATTTAAATTGGAAGATCGGGACTAACGTTAGGTGAACCTGCTCATTACGACATGAGGTATAGGGCAAAGGAATGGACCCCTTCTAGTACTTCACCTGAAGGATTCGGGGTATAGCCTTAATAATTAACTACAATCATATGACCTACTGCTAGTGTGCTCTAATCCCCAGTTCAATGATAATATATGAGGGCGTACGTGTGCGACTCCAACCTGTATTTTCTTAGGTAACGACGGTGGGGGCCGGCATATGATATAATCGAGGATGATCATTGATGCCAGGAGCGCCAGACAAGCTGTTCACTCAATTTTTGACTCTTGCGCCTTGCGTGATTCGTGAAGCTCATCAGGGTTCGAGCTCATGTATGCAGCCAGTTTTTGTTTAGTGAAATCTCAGAGTAAAGCTGGGTTTGTTGCAAGCAAGAAAGGTCAAGAATCGGATCAGAATAGGTTGTACCTCGATTCGCTCATATCCCAGAGAAAGAGACACGGTCTTGCCGTGGTTTCCAGCGACGACGGTGGTGACACGAAAGGACGAATTGGTTCCTTCTTTAGTCTAATCTGAAAATCAATTTCTTATCAAAGTTTGGTCTATCTCATCCCTAGATCCGGACAACCTATCAAGCTTTTTATAAGAATTTATCGGGCGTGTTCCCTTCCAAATGACGTTACCAGACGCCGAATAGACTAATTTCTGTCCTATCACCCTTAAGTCCGAGCTGCCCAATGCGCTCTGAGTATTCTTCTTTACAGCAAGTCATTTGACTTGAGTCACATTCACAAGAGTATTAACATGGCAAAATCATAACTGTAAAACCAAATCAGCTCTTGCCCCATTTGTATGACCATGAGATTTTTGGTTGAGCAACTTTATGCACAACCTTGATATAGGGTAGGGGTCATCGGTCCCAAAGTGAGCCGGCTCTCATCCAGGAATTGGGATCCAATTAGACTAATCGGTCCGGTCGGATACTGAGTGGGCCAATGGAACCTGTGGCATGTTCACCGTCTCTTCAAAAGCATGTAATCCTTAATCCATTACAAGATGTTTTGACAGGAAAGGAAATGTATAAACCGAAGACAGAGCAAGAGAGGGAGGCGAATCAGTTCACACTTGCAAAGCAGTCACTGCAACATTTCGTCACCAGTTCGTCAATGCAATTAAGGACTAAAATCAATCAAACACGGCATAACAAAAAAAAAAGGCCTTACAATTGGAAAAAAAATAAAAAAGGACAAACAACGGATTCATCAAAACGAGGTCGTGGATCAAGAGATCCGAGTTGCAACCAGCTGCAGAGTCTGCAGAATAGGAGCTCGGAAACTCTAGGAGTCGAAACGAAATCGACCAAAATCAGAGCAAGAGAGAGAGGCGCCGAGTGAGAAGGAAGCAAGCAACTCAAGCGAGAGAGTGGCATCTAAGATTCGAGCAAGACACTGACTGAGGCGTGAAAAATTCGAGTGTAAGCGGCCCGTGAAGGATTAGGGCAAGCATGAGTTGGTCAGCATGCAGCAACGTGACTGAAGTGAAGAATTAGGGTTTTTTCAGCTTTTACAAACTTGTAAGAAATTAAAAAAATAATTGGCCCAATGTAGGTGGGCAATTCTAGACATAGGACTAGGAACCAAACTGAAAATCACCAGTTTTAATTTTTTGAAATCGAGAAATGAATCGGTGCTCCTAATAATTGTCTAGAACTAGCCGATTCAGACAGTTTCTTTTAATCATCCCTAACTTGACCCCGTATGAAAGTAGAGAATACTTGATAGTATTATAAAAGAATGAAAAAGAAACCAGGTTGGCCATCTCTCCAAAATCTATTTAATTTGAAGTTCTCAAAGAGTCAAAGTGCATAAAGTTACTTAAGCTCAAACAGATGAGATAATTGCATGCAAATTCTGAAGCAAGATTATATATGCAAGTAGTTTGCACTTAACCAACTTATGGAAATTGCAGGGTACTTTACAGATCTTCAGATAATCAAGTCAGTGCACTCCACCAATCCCCAAAAGAAAACGAGATGGTTCATGAATCTTTACAGCATTTAAGCAGTTGCATAGATGGTGGATCTGCACAAAGCCTCCTTTCTCTCTAGGTTTATTTAAATGAATATAAATCAATCACGTGGATGTCAACAAACGCGCATAGAGAGAGAGAGAGAGAGAGAGAGAGAGAGAGATAAACTGTGATTGACAAGAAACTTCCCCTACACCCGCAGGTCCATATTAAATTAGGCTAAACTTTTCGCTTTCTCTTTCTTTTTTTCTCCCCTAGATGGGTCTCTCTAAATATTTACACCATGTTTGGCCATACATCATCACCATGATCATCATGATGAAGGCGTGAAAGATCAGACCAAGATGGAAGATCATTGCCATCACGATCCGTTCCTCATCATTGTATGGGCAAGCGCTTGAAGCTCGCTCAAGTCGCAGTTGGGGGGTCTCTTCTTGGTAGCGCAAGATGGAGATGACTGCATGAAACAAAGCTCCTGATAATTGTAACAATCATCTCTACTACCATCTGTCTCACGATGAACCATCATCATCGCTCCATTGCTGTTGTTGCTATGATCAATGGACTCAAGCGAGCTCGTGGGAGAGGTCGAATCGCGGCTCACCATCATCATATGATTGGTCGTGAAAGCTTGGACTCCACTAATATTGTTATGACATCCTTCCCATTGTTGCTGAGGGTTTTGCATTACAACGTTGTTGTTTCGGGAGTCCATCATCAGATTCTGCGCCAGTTGGGCCTTCACTTGCATCAGCTGTGCTTGGAGACACGCGACCTGTGAAGAAAACACAGAGAGAGAGAGAGAGAGAGAGAGAGATTGCAAATTAGAGTTAAGAGATTGATGTTGTGTACTGTACGAATGCGAAGGAGAGTGGCAATTAATCCAGAAATTAAACAGAGTTAGAGATTGATGTTGTGTACTGTACAAATGCGAAGGAGAGTGGCAATTAATCTAGAAATTAAACACTCATGCATCGTCGGTTGATCTTCTTGCATTACACTTAATTAATGTAGGTCAAAGGGTGAAGATGGATAAGAACTCATGAGTTCCTCCTTAATTATCCTTAAGAGGAAAGCAAGGAAAGCTTCGTTTGGGAAAGAATAGCAGGCATTTTCAGCATGAATTTTGAACGAGAAGGAAAACTTTAAGGAGCGGAAATCTCAGAAAAGTGAGAAATTCACATGCCATCACCAAAAATCTAGAAATTTCCTTCAGAGAAGACTTTAAAGAACTTCAGTTTGAGATCTTTCTCCCAAGTTTCTTTCTCAAACTTCATTTGTTTATCGACCCTTCGATGGAAAGGGAAAGAAAAGGCTCAACAAAAGTTCAGATTAAACAAACAAAGAAAAGGAGAAGATGATGATCAGAACACAACATATCGAATCCTCAATTCAACGAACGATCACGGTCATGGAGAGTAAGAGGGATAGACACCTGCTGCTGGAGGGCGAAGATGTGAGAGACGCAGCCGTAGACGGGGTCGCGGAGGCGGGCCTGGGCCTCGAAGGCGATGGTGACGACCGCCTCGCAGCGGTCGGCGACGGGGACGTGGAGCAGCAGCTTCGACACGTTGCTCGCCCCGAACACCTTGTGGATGGCCGCGAACCTGGCCGGCCCTTGCTCCGTCCTGAAGTAGGGCGCGAACACGCAGTCCGCCGCGCACTTCCTCCTCAGGAACTTGCACGCCCCGCATGGCGACCCCGCCCCGCTCGATCCCATCGGTTGTTGACGACGACAGCGGCGGCGGCGAAGGGAGACAAAGGGCGAGACAGAGAAGGGCGATGCGCACGAGTGCACTGGGGATGAGCGAAGGGACAAGACAGATCTACAGAGCTCGCAGGTTTGCACGTACGCTGAACCCCACTGCACTGCTTTGATGTCGAGGGAAGACGGTGGGGAGCGCGTGGGGCACTTCACAGGGGGGTCTATAAATATAACGGGGGAGTGTAAGTTCGTGTGTATTCTTCAACGTACAATTATTGTCTCAACTCGTTCTCTTCCGAGGAAAATATTAAGAAAAGAAGACATAAATTTCTTATAAGATTCATGAAACGATTATTTATAGAATAACACAACGCAGTTTCATCACTATCTATCGGCTCTTGATAGGGAGAAAATCCACACGCACAAAGAAAAAAAACAACCTCAAATTATGCCTACAATGTATACTTATCCTAAACTTTTATCTCTATACCAAAGATCGCAAACTTGTTTCTGGGTGGCATATTTATCATTCGTCAAAGGTTTTGTCAACTTATCTACATGGACGTCAGAAAGCAAATGATACAAACATGACAACTTCGTTAAGTGGAATCAAAATGATATTATTTTGACTGAAGAAGTATCTAATGGAACCTTGATGTAGGAGGGTAAATGTGTTGTATATGAACGAATTTTGGATTTTTCATGTCAAGGAAAAAATTTTAAGGTAAATATATCGCCGTTGGCATAATTTGAAACTTTTGAGTTATAAAAAGTTCAAGATAAATGTATCATAGTGGATATAATTTGAGATTTCTGATGGCTTATCACCTTCACGTATAGACCATTTATCTAATCCAATAAAGTTTGAGATGGTAATATTGATTGTTGTACGCGCCATTGCCGTTCTATCATCGATAAGGTGAATAAAAAATGACTCACGAATTAATTGAGGAAAAAGATCGAATCTAGTCCACGAGAATATTGTGAGATTTTGTGGCCTTGAAGGTGTGACCCAATGAAGATCGAGTTTAATTTGCATCGTTGGAACATCATTATGTCTAGCTTTGACAAGATTGCTCGGAATGGCTAGTGCGTTTAGTACCGCTTCTATTTTGGTCGACCATTTTAACACTGACACAACAACGGGATTCACACGCGACCGATTATTCAAATATAAACTCGCGACACATCTCTTTATCGTGATTGATTCTGTATATCACCTCGCCTCTCCAAAAACGTTTGCATTGCGTTGTTTTTTTCCTAGTAAATTACAAGTGCATCTAGATGATGGCTTTTGCTTGCACTTGAAGGTGGAATGGTGGGGAAGGGAAGGAAGGGTGGGGGGGACAGGGAAGGTCTGCGTGTTGGGTTCTTAGGGCACATCCATTAATGGTCTCTCTTTGCAATTCGAGTTTCATTTAGGGGTTGGGTGGAAAGGAGCTCTTTTATTTATTGTCGTCGCACGGTTTGGTCCGCAAATAGGTTAGAAAAAATAATAGTCGGGCCAAAATTGTAATTTAGTGATTTGTCCGGGAGGGGATTTAAAAAATAAAAATGGCTTTTGGCCTAAATTTAATAATTACTGTTGTTTGTTTATTACTTTCCAGTCCTTTTCTCCGCCGAACGCCGCACCTGGGAACTGCTGCTTTTTGTCGCCTTTTTTTGACGCTGACCAAAACCGGGGCGCCGGGGACTGGAGGGATGGAAACCGGCACCCGTCGGTCACCACCACCACCACCTCCACATAGCTTGGCCAGGTTGAAGATGGGAAAAATCTCGTGCTGTCAAAAATGTATCCCTCCAATCGAATTTGGACCTCCATGTTTGGTACCAATCTGTACATCAATGGGTTTGCCTAGGAACACGTTCTGCGGGTCGATTCGAAACGGGAGCGACGAGATGTCGTAGCCCGTCTCAATTTAGGAATCCGCCGACCGAGCGATTAAAACCCGTTAAGGAGGCGATCGATCGTGATCGTGATCGTGATCGCGGGGTATGAACACAGGATTTCATTCGATGACCTTGTGCGAGAACTGAGTGTGATCCAATAGTTCTTTCGAAAAATGTGATGCTTCGGCTTCCTCAAGAATGTTGAACAAAAAGTCCAACGTGAAGTGGGGCAGGAACACGAGGGGGGAAGCTCAATTTGTCAAACGAGAAGTAGGCCTTGACTTTTGAAGCCGTAGGCGAAGAAAATTAGGACGTGGCTCGAGAATCGGGTTCGAGAAGAGGTGGTGGGGATGGTTTAGCAAAGATGAAGCTTTAATTTCTCTCTCTCTCTCTCCCTCTCTCTCTCTCTCTCTCTCTCTCTCTCTTTAAATGAAAATGAGGGAGGCTGCAATTAATTAAGAATTTGAGTAGTCCGCGGATGCCTCGTTCGGAATGCTTCCCATTCATTGCATCAGACAGAAGGAAAGGAGAAAGAAAAAAAAAATTAACAACGGGGAAATGAACAAAATACGAGAAAGAAGTTTTATAATTTTTGCTATTTAGATCCGATAATACTCTGCAACGACATCAACGGAATTATATTGATACATAAATGAGAGCTTCAGATATCACGAAAATGGTTTAGAAATGCAGTGGTAAAGATCTTGAGATTGAATTTACAGCCTTATATTAAGTTTGGGACTTGTATAGTAATTTTCCCGAATATCCAAGTAATTTTTCGCTTAGTTCTTCGATGGAAAATGCAAAAAAGAAGATAAAAATTAAAGAAAAAGGGGGATGTTCCAAGTAACACCTGCCGTTTCATGCGAAATTAAAGTCCAATCCGAGCCTTCTTATCACGTCCGAAAAGGGAGATAATAAAAAATGAGAAAGGCTGGATATGACAACGTCCCCACCACGTGGTTTTGCAAGCCTTGGATATTGATATGACTTTTTGACAAACAAAGGGGAGTGGTGAGGAGCAATGCGTCGACCACTAATGCCAAAACCTTCTTTACGTCTCTATTACAACGTTTGCCCCCTATGATATATGGGGGCAAAGAGGACTCAGACGGACGCTACCGACTATGCGGCCGGAGATGGCGGCCGTCGTCCAACGACGACGATGTTTCCGGCCAGAAGGGGGAGTGGATTTAGAGGAGGCGATGAATGGTTTGGACAACACGAAAATCAGATTCCGGTGCCCGGGACTATGAAACAACGTTTCACACGTACGCACAACGGAAGCACGCCCCTCTTGTGAATATGAAAAAGAGAAGCTGCACATCACCTTAGACCAGCAACAGCAGAGTGATGTCGTGACCGTGACTAAGGAAGATGGCCGTTTGCCATAACAACCATCACGCCAACTACTGGCACCCGTAAACATGTAAGTGGTCGGAATCATCGCGGTCCCTATTTTTTTTCCTCTCGTCGGGCCCCCAGCTATCACGTCTGTCGTGATGAGGTGATCCTCCTCGCCGCATACCGCACTCTTGCCGAGCTATCTGGAAAGATCGCGCCTTAAGATCATCTACTTCATCAGCCAACAAGACCTTCCCGAATTTTGGGTAGATTCTCCATTCCGTAATGCTCCAACACGATTTACCTGACTGATTTTCGCTGCAAAGCGTCTTTGGAACTGGAACCGTATCCAGCTGCAAAGCGCTCAATTATGATAACTCATGATAAACAGTCGGGATCCAAAGGCTAATACCTGGGATCTTAGTAATATCTAAGAGGTCGATCGCCTTCATGATATGCTTGCTCACCTGATACTTGATCAAATCTCACCATACGACTCTTGCCTTCGCCAACAGCCCAACACCGACGTCTGATGGGCCATGAAGGAAAAATCCATACACGTGCAAGCAACGTGCCACGTCAACACACGTAATTCACAGTAGTTAAAAGAATACATCAGTTCTCTACTGTTCTCACTTTGCACCAAACTCCCGTGAATGGTGCAAGAAATTAGGAAACATTTTAACAATTTATCACCACCTACAAGAAAGAGGCAGCATCGCAAACTTTCAATACTTAATGCATTTCTTGGCAAGACAATATGTTGCGGTCCCTGAACCAATGACACGGCAGTCTTACATGTCGTGTGCAGCCCCTTGGCACAATTCAGTCAAACCATAGAGGGTGCAACTGAACATGTAATTCAAAGGCACAACACTTTTTCACTTGCAAATGTCAATTACAGAGATCTTGACAGAAACTTAACATACTAGTAGCTAGGAGAGGAAGTTCGAAGATCTCCACTGAACCCCAAAATGAGATCTTGCCAGCGATGAAAAATAGTGGTTAACGAGCACAAGTGTCAAAGAACCTGGAAACTGAGCCTCCAACCAGATAGACCACAAGGTGCTATTTACATCCAGCCTACAAAAATATTCAAAAAGCAAGCAACCAATCCTCTTAACTGCTTCTTCACCTCCTGTGGTGAAACCTCACCTTCAGCAAAAATTGCATCTTAACCTGTTAAAGAGATCACATTTAACCACTAGATCAGTAGAAAGGGTAATTGGTAGTTAAATCTGCATTGAGTTCTGAAGAAACATAGTTGGAGGGTAGTAGTCACCAAGCAGGATCTAGCTTGCAATAGTAACGACCAAAGAGTACCAACATCATACTTCATTGTTCAAAGACAACAGAGTACTACTTCAAGACTCCAATTGCCCAACATAAATTATGACATCATGCCTGAGGTCACCAGACAACTGATAGTGTGTATGCAAGTGACATCGAATGCCTGTTGGCAGTGAGAAAGCCTACATCACTCCATTAGTGGCAAAAATATATGGTTTTTTCACCAGATAGGGACAAGACAACCCTTCGCTTTCTTCCTCTTAAAGACCTTTATAAGGCTATTCTGTTTTTCAACCTTTGTGAATTGAATAACTAAGTCCTCTTGAGAAAAAGCTCTAGATTGTCATACAGTAGAAAAATATTCAAAGGGCCCATCTGTTGGCTTTATAAAAGGCCAAAATGCTCTCCCACCGAAATTTCAAATATTGTCCAAATTTTAAATAATCACGAGAAAATTATATGTTTAAATCCAATTCGAAATTTGTATAAGTTTCAGGTATTTCGGGTTATAAAAAACTCAAAGTATGTGTGCTGCAAGATTTAGATTAAATAACAGCTCAAAAGACTATCCAGACACAACAAATCATCGTGCTAAGAAAATGCAAGCAGTAGTGAGCTGTATTATGGTAATTAATTTTGAAATTTAAAAGCAACACTTACTTGAGCTGTATTATAGACAATGTACTCATTGTACATAAGCTCAGAGGCTTTCACATTAGAAGATACTGGTTTGCCACAAGGAACAATTAGATCATCCTTCCATTGCAAGTACTCCGACTCCTGGGGTATCGTCTTGCCTAGACCTTTAGTAGAGTGTTTGCCTTCTGGGGGCTTATCCATATACTGAATGACAAATCAAAGAAAGGGTGATAAGCCACTCTTGCAAATGAAAAGTTTTGACATGCAAATTTAATGAATATTGACCTACAAAAGTGAAGCAGGATTTTAAGTTATCAGAAACTTTTTCTACAAAGCAGTTCATCAACAACATATAGGAATAGAGAAAATCAGTCATCCCTTCAGACCTAAGAGACCTAATATGCACACTTACCTTTGCCTTCTTAAGCTCATAGACCTCTCCCAAAGCAACTTCACTTAAAAGCATTAGTCCGACGGGACTTTTCTTATCAGTGAAGCAATACTGGGCACTTTTACTGACCATGTCAGCAAAATATATTCCTTTCCCAAACTGCATAACAAGTGACAATTAAATTTGCAATAAAGTCTCAACATAAACAAGAAAACCACATGCTCGTATAGAGAGAGAGAGAACAGGAGGAAAACCATGTAGCCAGTCGCTGGAGCTTCAGGAGGAGCAATTCTCAGACCTTGACTGAGTATACCCACAAAGTTTGTCAAGCGAGAACCTGTGAAACACAAACTTTTAGTCGCTACTTATCATTTTCCTTGGAATAGCCAGTCAAACGAAAGGCCATGTCAATCCTTTAGTGAATTAAAGGTGTCACTGACCATGCCATAAAAGCATTCTATTCCTCAGGTTTTTCCGGAAGGGAGCAAATTTATCAAATTCCCCTTCACGTTCAAGTGAGAAGACGTCCTCCAATTCTAGAGTCCAATCCTGAAAGATTAAAGAAACAGATTAAATATTCCACTAGAATGGGTAAGAGGGAGAGAGAGAGAACCCAGCAAAGCTAAAGTCTATGATCCACAATTACGGAGTACACCAACCGTGTGAGTAGGTGCATGGGTCTTATGGAGATATTTCTTGATCAGTTGATACTCTTCACTATCATGAGGAAGGGGATCAATGTTACATCGGAGCTTTTTGTACTTCTCATCAAGCGAATCGTCATTATCAACATCAAACCCAACCAGTCTAGATGCAATTTCAATGTCCTGAAGAGCTTCTAACATTTTCACCTGCCAAAAAGGCAAGAACATATTTGACAAATAATTTTGATGAGCAACTGAAGAAAGCGGCTAAATTCACCAAGGCATCAGATTGGTTATAAGCCATGCAGGTAAAAGATATATTCATATGTTAGTATCCAAAAATTTGAAAATATCAAAGCATCAAATCCAGGACGGAATATCATGTATCAAGAATACCATAGTGAAGTATAAAAAAAAAAACTTAAAACAGCTTCACCAGATAAAATTCTCACATTATTTGGTCTTAGACTGCCTTTGAAATATTCATATGAAAAAAAAAAAAAAAAAGAATTCCTGACTTTAAAATGATAAAGAACGCTAAAAGCAGTAGCGTAAAACAAGGGAACATAAGTTTGAAAAATATGACATGCTCTGCAACTTTTGCTTCCTGTAGTCTGATGGCACTCGCAGCAACAAAAATTGCAACCTAATTCTCATTCCAAATGTTCCCTTGTAATCACCATCTTAGCCAGTATTGCATCTATCGCCAGATACTGGCCAAATATCTCATTCTTTTGCAGTTTGAGTTCATGTTGCACAACCAAAAAGAAATCAAAGAGGCACATTGATTCTGGCTGCATCAAGGAAATTTTGATTGGGCTCATGTGAGGAGCCAGCAAGTCACAAGGAGACATTTTCTACGTGAGAATGGCTTCTGCACATTTCTTGAGTCGTAAGAGAAGAATTCTTTCAGCCTTGCCTCATGTGTAAAAGTATGAGATGACACAGATCAGTAGAATTTTGTCTAGGTAGCAATCAATCAACTATAATTTCATTGGCTACACAAGAAAGACATAGCATTAGGTTATGAAACATGCAATGCATTTCGCAGAGCATTCAATACCTTGGACTGAAAATCATCTTCATCCTTGATAACATGTGGATGAATAGAGGGGATCACTGTGAAAAATCGGTTGCTAGCATCAATAAGCAAACTCTCTCTGACGGATGGATCGTGAGTTCCACTATTCAATAGATTCTGTATGTCTGTTAATGCTTCAAAACCTGTGATAAGTATAGTATCACCAAACCCATTATTCCTGAATATAATTTGATTACAGAAAGAAAAATAGGCATTTCAGCTGGCTATACAAATCACAAAATATTGACACTCAAATTAAGTACCTTTGCTTATGTTAATTTTGCTCAGTTTTCCAAGTGGCATTTCCGACATATTGATTTCAAATTCCATCATAGCAGCTCTGCAGTCAGTATAGGACTTAGAATACAAAGCGCCATAGGAGATGAAATTCTAATATGGGTTATCATATGACCTGTATGTCTCCACATTAAACAGCATCCTCATCAGTTCTTTCAATGGAGGGGCAAGTTGGCTATCTGCATCATCTGAAGTTTCCTTTTTAACCTGTTTGCTGACTCCATAGTCCTACAAATCAATCATTTGGAAAGTTAAGAGATATAAACTTTCAGACTTGAGTATATTTGCATTCCACAAAGCGATATAGATGAGAAGTACTATATCCAGAGGATAGAATCTGCCAGGTTGCTTCTGAAAATTCTCTTTTGACTCCCATGCCTCCCATGGATTCCCTGTCTTTTCAAGAAACAACCGTTTGAATTGATCAATTGCATCTGCTTTTGAAAGCTCCTCTAATTTGCTTCCTCCAATTTTTTTATTCCCCACTCGACCCCATTTGCGAAAAAGGTAACAGTCCGACCCTCTATCTTCTTGGATTATTTGGAGGATGTAGTAACTTCACAGAGCAGCCAGAGACAGTCATCCATCAGCAAGAGTAAGGTTTAGCTAAAAAAAGCATTTATATGGACATCAAGCAGTCATGTAGTAGACTCTGATCAGAGTTCAGCAAACTGAAAAATAAAACAATCTCCTTATCAATTATGCAGTGTAGCTCCAAACTAAGAAGCTTACAATCAGCTCATAGCATTTCAAATCGGCTAATTATCCCCAACCATTTAATACATGGTTAAATTAACACATTTCATGACAATTTTTAATTGTGGAACTACTGCTGACAGCTCTAAATCCTAGCTATTACATTAAGGTGTGGTTTGATATTCAAATAATATACAAACAATCCACGAGATCATCAGTATTTTGACCCTGGACTTTGGGAAGATTGTATAAGTGAAAGATTAGTGAAAGTTACTCGTGGATGATAAGATCAATCGCAATTTGATCCATGCAATTTACAAACTTATCACAAAGTTGTTTATTTTTATAACATTTTTAGTCAATGTATATGCAATCTCTATTTGTTACCTTACTTCTTCTAGTGATTACTTTTATCTACTATTCCTACTATCCACTTTGTTGACTATAAGCATACCACATTCGACACTTGTCTATGTACACATGCATATACATTTGAAGTCCTTTTGCTCCCTAAACTGTAAAACCCATTCCAGTGCAAAAGTTATATTTTAAATGCTGCAATTAAGAAGAAACCACTTTCAATAAGCAGAGTTTGTATTGTCTTCTATGCATGAATCTCTGTGCAAGAAGCTCCAACTGGGTGACATAATTGAAAAAAGAAAGGAAACTTATTTTGAGAGTAGTAAATTGCAACTGGACCCCCATCCAAGCCATCGAAGTCAACTAAACAGAAGTAATTCATAGGTACACAAACATTAATATGCCAGTAGAAGAAAATGGAGAGCAGGGGTGAATTAAGATAAATCTGCCATATCTTTCACTCACTTTCTTTCAGTTTCCCTTACAATGTCACTCATCAACTTGAGCCACTGATCCGCAGTTTCTTATACAATACATTTGACGTTCCAAAATGCAATAATGACCTGATGTCAGAGATTTTACTGGAATAATCAATTCCATACTTATATGTCACCTAGTTTAAACTATTGAATAACTTCTTACACCCTCAAAGCTTTTGAAACGGTCACAATTAGGCCCATTATTTTTTATGGCCAATGGCTAATTCTTTGTCAATTCAACTTGTAATTTCTTTGAAAGGTACTTTGCAGATTTCTCCACATCTATTCTGAGCAGGATTGAAAAGTAAAGGAAATTTGCCATCATTTTCAGTGAGGGCCAACCATGTACTCTTTGTGCATGAGACAGATATGTACTCAAAGTAAAGGGATTTGTGTAATATCCTCTAAATTTGCTATGTAGTTCCATCTTAACGTCTAAGGAAAAGATAAAATCTGCACATCAAACAACTGGGTCAAAGCAGCCAATAGGTCCTCATTCAAGGTATATCTATAGATCTTGGCTTCACGGGACGTTACTGATCAGAGTAGCCCCATGATTCCAAACAATGATTTCAATCAGATTGCAAAAAAATAACACCATTACTTTTGAAAAAGAAAAAGACATGCTGAAGGGTTTGTGCTCAGAGCTTCTACAGCCTCCCATCGAAGAGAAGAGTTGTTGGACATGCAAGCAGAATAATCAACTGACTACCTAGGAAGCATAGCGATATCAATAAGGCTAAATTAACAAGTTCATAAAGGACTCGGGTATAGACAATAATGTCACACTGAAATGTATTTTAATTCTACAAGGTCTCTTAAGTAAATCCAGAAGCTTTTCATTCTTCCTAGGAAAATCAACTTTTAGACATTGAAGCCACATGCCTGAGTGCGAGCGTGCACAAAAGCATCAATAAGAAACAAAGATAAGGGCGAGATGAACAATATGGACACATGAACTAACCTGTTTACACCTGTTGATAAGTCAGACATGTTCAGAGTACTATTATAGATGCTTTTTCCATCCTCTAGGATGTGACCAGTGTCTTGCATTCCAGAAGATTCATGCACAGCACTTCGCCCTTTCACTTTGACAGTAACTACACCTGAAGCTTTGCCAAGGGCTTCCACTTTATAAAGATCAAATGAAAGCTTCTTCTGTCTCTTAAAACAGTCAACGAGATAATCCTCTCTAACAATTGGTATTTTCATCCGCCTGCCAAACAAACTGCCACATTAGCTCAAGAAATCTCATGCTGAAGGCCAGCCTTGACAGTAGCTTACCTAGCCTTTCTCATCTCAGCCTCTTGATCGTCCAGCTCTCCACCAACAACTAGGCAATTAGTGTCTGTAATTTGTCATCGCAATGTATACTTATCACTTCAATGGCCATGAACTAACCGTAAGAGATGAAGCAAGAAAGGAACAAGCATCCACACTACAGTTCATACAATAATACCTTTCCTAATCTTGGCATGAACTTGCCCACCTGCTTCCTCAATTTTTGATTTCCATTCAGTCTGCACAAACACTACTGCAATAAATTTTACGTCCAATGCAGTTATAAATTGGCTCAAAATGCTATTGTGTATATTTCCATAGTCGTTCTCTAAAAAGCGTGGAAAGCAAGAATCATACAAGAGATTCCTTCGTTGATCCAACAATAGCAACTTTTAGAGCTCCCAAGCTTTCTATTCTTGATGATTGAGACTGCCCAGCAAGCTGACCTCCTAAAGGACTGGCAGCCGAGGGTAGTGGAAGAATTCGAATGGGCTTCTTCCCTTTTTGTGATTTAAACCACTGTATTAAGGGAAAAGAAAGTTAACTAATGGATAAATCCGCAGGCGTAATACATGGGCATATTTACCTTTTTCAGATACTGATTGTCCGATCCTTCCGGGATTTTCCATTTCCCTTGTACACGTTCCGGTTCTCGAGTAGAATAAGAACACTTGCTCCATGCCGACAGATACCCCTGACATCTATACATGCCACCAGAGTATCGAAGGGAACCAGGACAAACTGGGCATCTAGCTAGTGCTCCAAACAACATACCATCAGCACTGAATAAAACAGGTGCCAATAAGAGCTCTGCAACTTTTAATACATACTACAGTTTACAATAACATATTGGCTAAAGCGCATTGCCTGTCTTGAAAACAGTTTATATACTGGTTGTGAATGACATAACAAATCACTGCTGGAGGCACTAAAAGAAACAGATCAAAATTTGGCGGAAAAGCTAAAGCAGAAACATACAGCACAGGTGAGGCATATGGACAAATATTTACCATTTGTCACGCAAATCAAGTTCAGATCCTGTTGAATCTTGATCATTTGCTTCAAGCATTTCACGCATCTCAGAAGTTGTGACATGCTTCTTTAAGTCATCTTTCAATGCCCATAACTCTTTGGTCTGGGCCTCTAGTTTACTTTCTAATTCAGACACTTTTATGTCTTCATTATCAACATTCTCTGAAGAGGCGGCCCTACTTGTGCTCACATCTCTTTCAGCTTTGATTGCTTTTGACTTCTGCTCACCAGCAACATCTTTCTTACGCTTTGTTCCAGCTCTAGAGGTTGGCTCTTGCACAATTTCTTCATTCTTTAGTGGCTCATGCTTTTTCCCTAAGAAGACAACCGCAACACCAGACATTAATGGGAATCACAACTAGGTGCTCTCTCTCATTTCTCAAACATAGAAGAAACAACTGACTTTGTACCATTCTTTGCCGCTGGGGGAATGCTTTTAACCAAGCCTCTTAGTGGAGCCTGATCAGAAACAGAAAGGCTGTCCCAGCCACTTATCTTGTCCAATTGGATAGATGGAGATATCTTCAGGAAACAATGCGCATGATGCCATGCCAAGCCCTTGACTCCTTGCCCATCAGGCTTTTTAGACACCCGTGTCTGATAATAAAAGCGCAGATATCAGGAAAAGTTGTAGTAGTCTATGTTATTGGCATCAGAATAAGAAACTATGCCAATCGGATGCAAACTTTTTCTTTTCTTTCTGTTCTCAGTTATATTTTCATGTAATAAATGCCTCTGATTCATTTCCCCTTAGAAGGATGCAGTCATTTGTAGTCTAAAACTCTTGCTTGTCCACAAGAAGATTCTACTTACCGATGAGTTGTGATCAATGTAAATTGGTTTTGAAGGTTAAGCTCTAAGTAGCATCCATGTATAACAGTCTAGTCAAAATCTTTTAAGACAGGTGAAGAGACTGGACAACTTCACACTTTAGGTATGGTTACATAGTTATTCGAACTTCACATTACAAAGTGCCGTTTACCAAACAAGCCAGAGTTTCCATCTTATTGATCCAAATCACCAAAAGCCAATAATAACATAGTTCCTACAACTAAACCTCTACAACATTATACCTCCACAAGACATTGGGTATGATAAAATCCTAGCAAAAGGTCTTCTACAGCCTAGTAAAATCAATTACTTGCAGTTAATGAAAAGAGTAAGTACTGCATTGTACACAAAAGCTAGTTGACTCATGATTTCCTCTAAGCAACGAAAACACTTGTTTCCTGTTTTATTTATATGGTTTGAGCTAAGATGCAACCATGATGAATAAATACTACCCTGGTGGAAAGAACTAAACAGAAGAATGATGTCATACTTCCCCTTTCATAATCTTTTGACCACATTGCCTGCAGGATGCACGAGAAGTTGGTGATACTTCAATGCTGCACTCTGTATCAGTGGAGGAATTTTTGGTTGAAGGTCCATCATTTTTGGTTGGAGGACCATGACTCTCCACATATTTTCTGATCTTTTGTTGATCTTCCCACCGAAGCAAGTCTAAGCCTTCAACATCATCAATCCTAGTGGAAAATTAATGCTCAAGATTACTTAGTAAACAGCTCTTAATTAATTAACGAAATCTTACATAGGCATAACTGCTACAGAACGTACGATTTTATTTGATTTGCTTTCCTCATAATGCAATCAGCATGATTCCACATCTGATCCAAAAGCAAACATAAGTCAAATCTCCACAGTGAAGATATCTCCAGATCGTGAAATAACAAGAAGGCTTCAAATCAGATTCAAAATGAAGCTTGTAGATCAAGAACATAATTGGAGAAGATGAAAATTTGTAATCACAGTGAAACTATTCACGATTAAACATGAAGAGACATAGCTTATGGGCTTGTTTTCAAGTAGACCAAGTAGTATCTACATATCATGCAAGGTCTGCACTGTGTGACCCAAAATTAACTTGTCACATAATTCACATACACATCTAGCACATGGCTTTCAGTAATTAATTTCATTGACATCATCTAAAACTTATCATATGGTGAGCTACTTGGTTTTTCATGGTACGGTCAGTCTGAACAAAATGGGCAATAACTTCTAGTAACTTTAAACTTGTAGCTAACTTGCTTAAGAAAGAGAAAAATGGATCTTTTAACATCATTTTTTAATTCAAAGGCATCACCACCCTTCAAGTATCATCATTCCATAGACGAGACTTAGCTTTAATCAATCCCAACATCTGAAAAGGGGTAAGCACCTTAAAATTATATCATAGTGATTGCAATCAGTATATAAATGCTCCACAAACCCAAGAAAATCCTGCTTAAGCTTCTCTATTACTTTTCTAAGGAAAAACCAAATCATATAAGAAAGATACCAAGAGGGTACACCCTTATCCAAAACAACTTCAGAGGGGGAGCTGCCCATGAAAATTACCAAGAGAAAGCTGTCATTTCCAACAAGCTATATGTACAAAATTGAACATCCCCACTGTATCCAAAGCAAAGAGCATTCTTTTCCTATCTTTGAAGGAAATTCACTGAAGATTAACAATTGATCTTGAAATGATCTCTATTTTGGCAAATATGAGGGTGCTGACGCTCACATAAGATATTGGTGGTAAAAGTTATTTAATGCATGTCACCAGTCTTTAGGTCCCCTTAACCTTCTAAATGAACAGACATTGCAAACAGGCTCACAGGGCTGATTGCCGCATATTCATAACTAAGGCAAATTGGAGTAATTCTCTACATAATGTCCACCAACGTGATGTCTGCCACACAATAAAATGGAGTGTGCTCTACCAACGAGCAAATCATATGAAGTAGCGTTTTATTTTCCCTTTGACATGGCTCCCTTGTGCGTCCCTCTCAGCTAAATCCCAATAGACCAGGCCGCTGAAAGCAAGATGATGAACATGATCATACAGACAACTTCGCTCATTTCGAAACAGCGTGATTTGACAACCATTGAAACAAAAATCAACAAGTTAATTCTATAAAAATGCTGAACAGTTATCAGACATTACCTCTCGGCAAACACGCTACAGGGCCTCACAAGCAACAAAAGGTCGAAAACCCAACAACTTAACGCAGAAGCGTCATTCTTTAGCATAATGATTAAAAGCTCGAGTCGAAACCAAGTCACGAGTACCTCAACTAATGCCAGAGAAAAACGACACGAGACCAGACGTCCCATCTAAAATCAAGAAATGGGCAAACAGAAAAACATGGTCCGCAATCTACAACGAAAAGAAAAAAAGACGATAGCTTTAATCCCGTCGGACCACCGCAACAACACGAAGACCTAAGGCTGGCATTACGAGTCAAAGGAGGGGAGGGGAGGACATTACCGGGATGAAGCCGTCGAACTGGGAGGACTGGACCATCTTGCCGAGCCGGAGCTTCTCCTTGTCGATGGTGCTCTTGCAGGACTTACAGGACGATCGTGCCGACTTCGCGTACTCCACCCTCCAGGGCTTGGTCGGTGCGGTCGCCATTGCTCTCGGGCCCTCGCCAAGAACCGATTCGGAAGACCGTGAAGGGAGGGAGGTGATCAGCGTCAGCTCACGAAGGGAGAAGACAGGTCGTGTTAAAGCTTTACTCGCTCACGGTCATTTCCACTCGTCGCTCGACTCACTACTGAGTGGGCACCCTGGTCAGCTGCTTTGGTCGAGGCTTCCATTGGAAGTCTCGGGGACTGGCGGGAGGGAATTGGACCGACGCGAATGGGCCGGGCCGAGCGGTCGCTCCCCGGCCAATGCCAGTTCGGCCCGGGTTGAACGAGCCTTTCGGTGAATCGTAAATGCCGAAGCACGTTAAAATGCAGCTTCCCTGTAAATGCCGTTCGAAAAGACCATGCTCGTTAGAAGATTTTGATATATAGAAAGAAAACGATGTCTCGAGCAATCTCGATAGCTTAAGTTATCTATATAGCTTGGGCAACGGCTTGCTGTCGAGGTCGCATAGTCTCAAGCAAACGAGATATGGGCCGCTATAAGTGATATAACATACTTATGCTTATATCAAATCTTTTGAAAAGAATGCAATAAGTACTATAATCTTTATATAGCACTCGCTTCAATGTCAATATTTTTTTTATACGTTTTAAATGGCATAAATCGATCTTCTCCACCATTTTTACCTTACTATTGAGAGTTGCCGAGGTAAAGATTTAGAAGCGAGGAAGAAGCCGTAGAGTGAGCCCAACTAAAATAGTCTAGCTCATCACATCTAATAATGCGTCGTGTTGAAAATTCCCCCGGGCAGTAATTACGCGAGATCAAAACATTGATTACACACGATACGATCATCCATAGTGTATTGGGTAGTTCGCTCGCATATAGAGGTTCGCAAGCAGAGGCATGGGATGATCTATCGAAATGGGAAGCGCGAACTCCACTAAAAAAGAAAGGGAAAGGCATTTTTCAATTGGAGCACTCACAGACATCTTTGTCAAGACACGAATTGAATTACAATAGAATGGAATCCACAATTCAATCCATATTGTCATTCTTTTGTTCGGCATGACGGTCATCACATAGAAGTGTAGTCTAATTCTTTCCAATAAAATTATGAATAATTACGCATAATTTTGGGGAATCGACCGGGACATAGAAATATTAAACGACTCATTCTTTTGTCGTGATGCATGACTCTAGAAGCGAAAAACAATGCATCAGAATCGACCGGAACATAGAAATATTAAACGACTCATTCTCAGATTGTCGGGGCAGCACTTAGTAATTTGAGCATAACTAACTATATATGACTCCAAATTGCATGAAATTTGATCCATTGTGAAATGGAAACATAGAGCTTTCCAATCATATATTGTGGGATCAGATTGGAGCAAGAAATCCCCGTAAGAAAAATGTAGAAGAAAGTGATTCTTAAAATTCTGCAGGTAAAGCGATATTATCCTTCAAGCAATTTTGCATCGAGTTTTGGATAAAGCTTGGCACTCTTGAGAAATTTCTTATCAAGTAAAAACTGGCCAAAAAATCTGCTCATAGAGTGCCTAAACACAATATGCATAGAGCTAACCGTCGTGCCAGGCTTCTTGGTTCATGTACGCTCTCATCTGCCAGAACAAGTGCTACGTACTACTTTTACTCTTTTTGGCCAGTAACTCTCTGAGTAGTAGCAAGTAACCTAAGTGTGCATGAAAAAAATAGAATCATCGCTGACTGCTAGCTGTAATTTTGAGAAATTACCTTACATCCATCTCTGTAGTTTGCTTCCAGAACATACATTACTGATTCGGGATTTCTTATACTACCTATCCATGTCAAAAGGTCTTCTAAGTTTCTACAATCTAGAAAGGAATTCAAAAACAACTGACCTTTTTTAACTATAATGAGCATGAAGCGCGCCCGATAGCCACAACAATTAGTCATCAAGTCACGGAGACTCACAGGCTCACATCTACCTTATTCCAGCATTCTGGACTAAGACAATGTTTTGCAATCATCCAACATCCAACCCATTGTAGCTCACATGAGCAAAGAAGCTTCATTCAAACTCTAATGAACAGAATTGAGCTATGTCGCTTGAAAAAATACCAGAGCAAACCCTACAAATTCAGAAAATTTATAATTCTGTCCACATACTCAAGATCTATTTCGGCACACCCACATAAATAAGAGAATCACCAATTTCTAGTCACCTCAAACTCATCATGAGTGTCGATAAATTCCAAATGCCACAACTCAATACATCTGCTCAAGTAAATTTGCTTTATTATTTTCCTCAATCAGTTTCGCCATGGTAATGTTTTTGCTACATCTGTCAGTTTCAGTTAAAAACTCAAAATTCTCAGATGTACTGTACTGTGCAATCCTCCCTCCACTCTATGCTTGGTCATATTGAATAAATTACCTTCACCAGGGCATCGTACAAACTATGAGACTATAGAGTCCACATCGATGAGAATCCAGTGCGCCTGCTTCATTGCACTTAAGGAGCTTGCATATACAAATACTGCATCATGAATGATAGTTTAGCACCCTTCCCACTAACAAGTTGAGGTCTGTGTGGTGATTTAAAAAAGAAATACCTCAAAAGATTTTCCGGATCTTTCAAATTCAAGCATGCTGAGTGCAACTTCACAACTTTGCGAAACTATAGGCTCAGAGTCCTTGGAAAATTCCACAAGAAGTGCCACACTTTGGTCATCTATCATGACAAACTTCGTTAAAAAAATGTCAAGAAAGACGACATGCGGTAATATTAATAGTGGAAAATGATATTTAAAGTCGCTTTGCTCATACATCAAAACAACTCATTAGATACGTCGGAAAAGATAACATGCTGTAATATCAATAGTCGAAAATGTCATTTGCAGTCACTTAAATTATCCATCAAGACAAACTTCACTAAATATGTCAGGAAAGATAACATGCTGTAATATCAACGGTCGAAAATGAGATTTGCAGTAGGTGTATAATCTTGCACTAAACAGCCAAATATATCATATCCTTGTTCTAGCACTAGTTGTTATGTAGGGGAGTACTTTAATAGCATAAACGGAGCAATTGCTAATGACAGCAAATGCATTGGAAGGAACCATGCAAACACTAAAGCTATTTCAGAAGAAAGGGATTCCATGTGATATTCACTACCAATGTAAGAAAAGGGACAGGAAAAGATTTGCCAGGCTGTAAGATTTATCCAGGGGCTCACAAGTGATACTAGAAAAACTAGAAGTAAGATTGGCGCTTCATCTATAATGAAAATTGAGTAAAAATCCACAAACAAGAGCCATGGCAACATGACACCTCCAACAATGAGAGTTAGCCATGACTAAACAGCCCTCACAGTCAGTCCCGAAAACTGTGTCAGACACTTGAAATAACTTAAAGTTCCAAATTCTACTAATAACTAGCACCAATTAGCAAAAGTATCAGCCTTGTCCAAATGAATTATTCTAAGACACAGTCATCCTGAAAACCCACACCAACTTATCCCATTTAACTCATCCTACAATAGCATGACAAGGGACATGATCACAAATTCGTTCTTAGCATAATAAGGTTCTTCACAAATGCAGGGTCCTCAAGACTCCATTACCAGATAGTGAATTGGTGAAACCAAATAGAAAACTTCCCTTCCTGTTCCTATTGTCAAAAACCATACAAGAAAGCTAGGAAAGCAAATCAGACCTGCGATTGATCCAAGGGCCTCAGCAGCTTCATGTCTAACCATTGGATGCTCATCTATTTTTCTAAGAATGTTTGAGAGTTCAGCTGACGCAGCTTTATCTTGCAACTGGCCCAAAACGTAAGCAACCTGTATATGACACAATAATTTACCCAGATTTTGAAAATGTTAAATGAGACGACAAAGCAAAGCCTCATCAAATAACTTATGTGCCCCTCAACTTCCCTTAGATTAATCACCTAATTAAAGATTACCATCAATGACAAAGAATCCAAAGTTAGCTATAACTTTACAACAACAATAGCAACCGACTGGAAACAAAGTTTTAATTGCAGCAAATGAATAATGTTCATGATTAATTTGAAGAAACCCCACAGTATCGAATATACAGTTTTTAATAGTGAAAGAAGAGTCCAAGAGAAAGCAAAGCGAGTTAATTAAACCTCCTCACAGCAAGTGATAAAATCGGATTATTTACTGACCTCATGACGCAGAAGAGCACTATCTGCACCCAAAGAATCAATTATAGCCTTAATGGCTTCATCTCCACCATGATTCCTAAGAGCAAAAAGAGCTCCATAACGGTCATACATGCCTCTTTCTTCATCCAGAAGAACTTCCCTGTAAAAATTAAATAGCAGTCAGCCAGCAAACGAATGAATAAAAATGGAAAAATGCCCGTCTTGATGATAGTAACCATATGAACCTGAGATGACCAATAGATGAACAAGATGAAGCAGGTGCAGCAGGGTCAACCGACATAAAAGGTGATCGCTCAATCGTAGAAGAAGAATCATCAGAATTGGCAGCTTTCAATTGTTTGATTCGGCTAAGAGCCAATTCACATGTTTCGCGAACCTCTTGAGCTGGATCATGAGCCAAACTATGTTCCAGGATAGGAACATTACTCTCCAAGCCAATTGCACCAAGAGCTTCTGCTGCCTGCACCAGAAAAAAAGTGCAGAAACATGAGTAATCTTCCTAACTCCAAGGAGGTCCAAAAACCCTACAAGACAAAGTATTTCATCGAAAATATACACAAACCCAACCTCATGGCGGACAATAGGGTGCAGAGAAAGATCATTGAGAACAGCCTCTAAAGCAGGGATTGCATCCACATCTTGCATCTGTCCCAATGCAAATGCAGCTTCATGTGCCAACAAATTTGACGGATCCCTTGTTGCTGTTAATAGCATGAGAGGGAGAATCTCATGAGAACTCTGATAGTATAACAATTTCATTCCTTTGGATGATAAATGGCCTCAACACATTAACAAGTCTCCTCTTTCTTATAAGAGTGGAGCTGACTAAATGTATATTGATACCACATCTTCCAAGTTCCAATAATGAAAGTAAGGTGCATAAGCTTGGGCACATCATTTCTCATATTTGCAAGTCTTATTCACTCCTTTTTACATGAATACTCGTTATAAAAACAGATTGTCCACCTACTTTTGACCAGTAACAATAAGAATTTTACTAAAATAAACTATTCAAATTTCCAAATTCGTTAAAAATATACAGGTTGCTTATGTTTAAAACACCTTCCAAAATAGAAACACCATTGAGACATCATTGAAAGTGTTTAAAACACCTTAAACTAGATTCTACCCTCTAATACTTCAACTCCCAAGCTCACTTGCTTTATGCATGAGTTGATGTTTAATTGCCCAAAATCCTTCAGTAACGCACAGCTGACCTCAGTACATCATATCAGGTTTCCCTCGAGATTTAAGCAGCACTCACCAGTCCCCAAAAGTACGTCATGATCCTTTCATTTAATTCATCCAAACTTTTGTGATTTCCCCCACCTTTCTATGAACAAAAGGCACCAGAACCACTCGATGATTAATATCTAATCCTCATGATTAACCAAATCCGAGAACTTCATCCTACAGATAGTTGTATGACTACCCTGCCAATGTACGGAAAGAAGCATAAGTTCTGTGTGAAGGCCTGAGGACACTGCAATAAAAAAGCCAGCAATCTGGGCACTGCCAATCCCATCGCATTGCCACCTATGATCTCATTAAACCATTTTCATCGGCCACAATTGATCACCGACTTTGCGACACGAGCTTCACCCATCAAGGTAAACAGCATTTCATGCTTGAAAAGCAATCATAGGGCCATGATCATATTCCAGACACGTCCAAAGTCAACCATAACAACCCCGATCTCTAAAACGCCGAGACTGTAATCGACACCAGAATGACATGGTTTCCCAATCTATCAACAACAGACAGCCTACAAGCAGCACTTTACCAAAAAAAAAAAAAAAAGACAGCCTACAAGCAGCTTAGCACACGCCGCCATGGGTGACCGAAGGACAGTCCTAATCAACGAATGGGCATCGCAATTTGGCGTTCCCTTCAAAACTCCCGAAGCAGATAACCATCCTAATGCGACGCAATGTATTAAAAAAAGAAAAGAAAACAGAGAGCGAGAAAAAGAACCTTGGATGAGGGCAGCGCGAGGGGCAGGCCCTCTGAGGTTGCGGAGAGAGAAGAGGGCCCTGAACCGCTCCGAGATCGGGTGATTCGAGTCGAGCAAGCGCTCGCAGAGGAATCTCTCCACGTCCGGCGACGCCGTGAAGCACTCGCCGTCGCCGTCGCCGTCGCCGAACTCGCCCATGGAATCTTCCGCTTCGCTCTTCCGTTGAGCGAGCGAGAGGGAGACAAGAACCGTTAAACCCACGCAGGCACGCCCAGAGAGAGAGAGAGAGAGAGAGAGAGACAGGAATCGGATGTATTTTGGGCTTTCGGGTTAGGGCGGGCTTGGGCTCTCGGCAGGCCCACGATGATCGTCCAATAAATCCCTTTTTTTTTTGTCCTTTCCATTAGTAAAATGATAGGAATTAGGGAGAGGCGATCAGCGCAGCCGCCCTTTCAGATGTTTGTCACAAGAGTCCCAGCAGCTATGAATAAACGTGCGAATTTAGTCATAATCACTCCACTATCACCCCGTAACTCATCGTAAGTCTAAAATTGACCAGCTCTTTAGTGGAATATATTTAATATGTTAGCAGTCAGGAAATCTTTTCACATGAAATATGCCGTTACTTTAAATATAATATGAAGGTTCATTTACTGAAAGCATTAAAACCATGACGTCAAGAAATCAAATTATCAAGATCTTTGCTCACACAAACATATGGAATGTAATTTAATAAGCAATCAAAACCTCTATCGATGGTCTCTTCATAGTTTAATCTGACTACTGTTTAAATCATTGTGCGATGAGGCGAGCTTCGAAGCCCTCGATAGTTCCGCCGAATTTTTCCTTAACCTCAAGAGCTCAATCAAAAGCATCATGCGTGATCGATGACCAACGTATCAAATTCATCCGCCATGGTTGCTTTCCAACGTGATTAAAGAATGGCCTCGGAGTAGCAAGCGATGTCTTTTCGTGGAAAGACCGAGAGAGATTAGGGAAGTATTATTCCGAGTCTGGCAACTGCAGATTTGGCAGGAGTCTCCATAGGGTGAATGGGAAGAGAAGAAATGGAAGTGGAAGAGCTGGATAGAGAGGTGGAGAGGATTTACGAGTTTGATGCGGAAGGAATTCGTGCGGGAGAGGAGTCAGGAACACACACAGGGAGCTGGGCGGAGGGAGGGGGCGGTGAAGGGGAAGCAGGTTTGAAGTGGGCTCGAGAGGATGAGGGAGGTGGATCTCAGAGAAGAGAAGAGAGGCGAAGGAGGAGTTTTAGTTCGATAGGAGGAGAGAGGACCAGAAGAAGAAGGTGCAGATTGGAGGAAACAAAAATCGAGGGGGCTAACTCCGAACAACGGGTTGCTGAACTAAGGATCGAAGGATTTCATGAAAGGAGAAATTGTCATCACTATGTCGCGACCTAAATTCCGCCCTTTAAGGGGAGAAAGATAGGTTTAGGGGTACTTGCTATTTGATTCCACAATCTCGAGCTCGAATTCTCCCAAATCCATACCCCGTGTGACATTTGACGTTTTCATTTTAAGAATTCTCTTATAGTCTAAAATGTTTTTTTATTTATTTAAAAGGAGCCGCCACTAGCCTATTAAGGTTGGCTAGAAACCAAGTGAAAGCATTGGGAGAAATGCTTCACGTTCTACGCAACCAGAGATTCTTAGGGTACGAGGACTTGATTACGTTAACTATTTAGCTAACGCCCTTTCGGTACCTAAAATTGATTGATTGATTGGTTAACCTACATGTTTACATGCATGCTTACCTCATCTAAAAGGCTAGTCCACTAATGTTTTGACGTCAAGCTCTAAGAGCCTATTCAATTGGTTTCATTTTATAATTTTTATATAATTTTTATTTATTTTTTAATCATCTTCTGATTTTGTTTATGGTTTTTTAATGATTTTAGGACTTTCTAATGATTTTCTAATGTTTTCTGATTTTCTTTGATTTTTTAATGATTTTCTGATTTTTTATGTTTTTCTATAATTTTCTAATTTCCTAATTTTCTATTATTTAATTTTTATAATCTTTTCTGAATTTTTTTATTATCTATTCCCTATTTCCTAATTTTCTATTATATATTTTCTGTTTTCTAAATTTTCTATTATATATTTTCTGTTTTCTAATTTCTTTTATTATTTTCCTAAATTTTTCTATTTTTCTATTTTTTATTTTCTAATTTCTTTTATTATTTTTCTGAATTTTCGGATTTATTATATTATGTTTAATTCATTAAAAGGGATTCGGACCGGGTTAAAAGAACCCGGCCCGAAACGACCTGGACCTTGATGGTCCGGGTATTTAAGAATGGGTTGGGTTTACCTTTTTTTTAGAAATGATTTTTTTTAACAAATCCGGCCCAAACCTTTTTCCTCACCTTGTTTTGTTTCAGCCCATCTCATTTATTTCGAATTTGGCCCATTTATTCTAAATATCTATTTAGCCTCTTCCTTTAAGCCCAACCCAATTTTTAGCCCATCTTGCTTTTAATTTCGCAGCCCAAATAAATAATGAAACGACAACATGAAGGGACAAACATATTCATTTGCCCATCTTCATTCACGCCGAGATCAACATCGGCCAGAAAACAAACTTGCACCACGGAAGGCAAAAAAAAAAAAAAACCGATGGCATTATCATTCCTACTTAACGAAACTTAAGCAACCAACTGAACTCTTTAGCTAAGCTCAAACAAGGAAATATATTTGGATTTTGTTTAGACATTCTATCAAACACATGAAGTTCAATCATGAACAGCAAATTTAGAGGTAAAGCTGACTTAAGACTAAACCTGCACCATGCCAACGACAAACACACGAGACATACAAACTTGTACAATCATCACAGCAAACTCAGAAGTCATAAAATCTAACAATAGACATTCGCACATGGCATTCTCCAATCAAAGAAGTTCCAAGCGACGCTTACTTGTGAGATTGTGAGGTCGATGGAGTAGGCGGCGAGCTGAGAGAAGGCGTGGGCTTGAACTCCGCGAGCTGGGGGAGACGGCGGTGACCGAGCTGGAGGGAGGTCGCGGCGAGGGCGAGCCAGAGGAAGGCGGCCGTGAGATCGAGCTGGAGGGAAGTTGCAGCGAGGACGAGCCGTGGAGCTGAGGGAGCTGAGCTGGGAGAAGGTGGCTGGGAGTTGCGAGCTTGAGGTTTTCGCTGACGGAGAGAGAGGCGTGAGCTGAGGGGTGGCTGTGCGCGCGAGGCGGAGGAGCGGCAATGGCGTGAGGTGGTGATGACGAGCTGTGAGAGGTGGCCTCGGAATTCCGGGAGGTCGCGGCCCCGAGCCCCCCCTCTTGCGTGTCTGCTTTCCCCTCCTTTTTATTTGCTTTCTGCTCTTTTCCTTTTCTATCTCTCTGCTTCCATTTCCTTTTTCTTTTCTTGAAATCCCCGTAGTCTCCCCCTTTTTGTCTCTATCTCTTTCTTCTTTTCACGTTTCTGCTTTTGCTTCTTTTTTCTTCTTTCTTTGCGCAGGTGTCATTTTGATGAATCCCCCTGCTCCCCCTTAGAATTGCCAGGAGCATAAGTCTTCAAATCTCCCGCGCGTTGACCGCGTAGGGGGAAGTCGGAGTGAAGCACTCGCGGGCTGGGCCCGCGGATGAGAGATGGGCTCTCTTCATCTCTCTCTCGTGCGAGCCTTGCTCGCGTGGATCTGGGGGCGCGAGCGGGGCTCGCTTGGCCAGGCTCTTAACCTCTTCTCCCCAATTTTATAATAATAAATAAAATAAACTCCTAGTTTCTAATTAGTTACCATTATCTCAAAAATTAGGCAAAAATTAGGTGTCAACAACTAAATCGAATTGGCCGGCTAATAAAGATGTAATCACTTGATCGATCGATAAAAGAAAAGCCTTTGAGATTCGACACTTGCCCGACAAAATATACATGGCACGCAATCAGGTGCCAACTTATTGAAGATACGAGATGGAAGAGAAGGATAACAAGGACGAGCAAAGACCCAAACGAATGAGCAGTCAAAATAGAACCGGAATAAATAGCGGAAAGGAGAAACATAAGAGAGGACATGAATGGTAGGTCAAGTAGTAGTGTAAATAGCAGTGAGAAGAACATCAACCCAATATGAAGGAGGCTCGTGAGGATGGATTAGTAAGGTTTGAGGCATTTTCACTAAGTGTCTGATTTTGTGTTTTGACAAGCCACTTTGAGATGAGGATATCTGGATAAGAAAGACATTAGGGACGAATTATAGTTATACTTCGCCGTCACTTTGTAGATATTTAATCTTGGCATTGCCCTAGCTTTTGGATCAAACAACAGAAGCAATGAAAGTGTGTAAGCACTTTAGATTTATTTTCCATGAAAAAGACCTAAGTGAATCAGAGAAGTCATCAATGAATAATGCAAAATATTTAAAATCAGAATTAGGTAAGACTAGTCTCACCTAGACATTAGGGGGCATTACAAACAATAGGAAAAGATACATGGCGAGTAACAGACTGAAGTTAATCGATGAGATTGACCCACAACACGAGATTCACAAGATATTGAGTTAGAAATAGAATTACAAACAGAGGACTCAGAACTTGTTTATTAGAATGACCAAGATAAGCATGTTAGCGAGTGAGTGAAGCGGAGGACACCATGATAGCAAGTGAGATGATACCAGTGATTTGGAAATCGGAAAAAAACCACAAGAGGAGTTAGCTTAGAGAAGAAATTTTCCTGTTCGTTGGTCCTTCAATGAGAAGGGATGAACCATTAAAATTAATAGCACATAGCAAAATTGGGTAATTGAGAGGAAATTGCTCGCAAGATTACGACATAATGGACGATAGATAATAATAAAGATTGAGAAATAGTGTGTAAAATGGCTTTACCGACTTGCTGAAAAGGCAATAAACATCTATCACAGATCGAGACTTTTGTCTAATCATAAAAGGGTCTAGGGTTTATGATTTTATAAATATCACTAATGATGTTGATGCTTTGCTGTCAAGGTGCAACGTTGGATAAAAAATCTCACCAACTGAGAGAGTTGAGAAGCAATACGGGAGATCTCGATGATTAAGGCATGCTTGAATCACTATAGACATTGTAGCGTGGTGTGATCGATCCTCTTACAAATTTGACAAAAAGTGAGGCCTATATATATTGCCTCCCCAGGTGAATGAAAGAAGTAGGGCCGCAAACCACCATGAGACTGACTAGAGGAGGTGGAGATGATCAACATACGAGGCCAATAATGACTGTGAAATGAACTAATCATAGAAGGATTGAATCCCCTATTATTCACGTCAGAATCGCCCACCATGTCAATCAACTAGATTTTCAGCCTCTAAATTACATTCACCCCGATGCCCTTGAAATCGGGAAATGGCTGAAGTGGCATGACGGATCAAAGCACAATGAATATCGAATGAAGACGAGGCATTTGATTTTCGTAGAAATCTTTTTTCTTTGATGAGGAGGTGTGACCACAAATCATTGAAGGAAAGAATTGTAGAGCTGTCGGTGCTATGATGACAATGGAACCATATTCAAACGGGCACAAATTCAGAGTTTGAATTACTAAGTTCTTGTTGGCAATGGAGCAATTGATTGCTGTGAGAAAGTTCACAATTGACTTCAGATGCCGAAGATAGTTAACAATGGATTTATCGAGTTACTTGAGTGTTCTAAAAATCGAGTTTTATTTCAATTTCCTTAGTTGCGCAGTGATCGATAAAGTGTCATTCTAGAGTGAGCCAAATCTTGGAGAGGTTCGAAGTTGTGAACTTCATAGAAAATCTTGACTATGAGGGTCGACCTGATCAAACTACAAACACACCGATCCATCTTGGCCCATGTGGAATAGGAGGGATTGGCCACCACATTATCATCTTGTTTCGTGACAAGCTTCAACATACATTGGAAAAGACCTATCCACATAGCTCAGTAGATTGTGGAAGATTAGAATAGGCTCAAACTAAGATTTCTACAGAAAATGATGATCTGGATTAAGCTTGATGAAGCCGAGATCTGTGATGTTGCAGAAGTATGAGTGACAACTTAAGTGCATAGCTGAAATTTGAGCAACAACAAAAATTAGAGAACAGAGATGAGGGAAGAAGAGGCCAAAGTGTGTAATGTTGTTGAGAGGTGAGGGGAAATTGAGATTAGTGAGAGTAGAAGATGATGGCTAAAGGGATGGTAGAGAAGAAGAAAAAATTGGAGATGCTCAAGACATTATTACAATAGAAATAGAAGCAAAGAAAGTGTCGGTCTGCAGTAGAGTGTTGAAGAACTTGATGTGTTCTTCTGCTCTGATGCCATGCTGATCTTTAGAGTTGACAAGAACATAATGACGGAGTGTTTTTATGGTGGCTTAACCTCAATTAGAATTGTATGATATGTACTTATAAAAATGATTTTTTACAGTCATGATATCATAGAAACATAATCACAAAAAAACTCTATAATGCATATAAATTACATATCAATATTTTTTCATGGAATTTTGTCTAATGATGAAATTTGTCACGTGTGATAAAATGCACAACCTCTGCTAGCATGTAAAGATTTGTTTTCTCTCCCTTCAAATTTTCATTTCTTTGCCCTCTTTTTCTGTGTCTTGCAATTAATTACGATGCTTTTTTGTCCCAAGACACAGGAAAAAGGAAATCCTGGAACTTTAAGTCTCTAAAATGCCTTTGCTAAGCAACATCCCAGATATAGAAGCAGACACACACAGCTCAGTACAGAGGTTGGAATTTCCTCTTTATTAGGTCTTCAGTACAGAACCAACCCCATCCTCTTTATTAACCCACTCTTCTCTATCCCCTCTCGTTTCGTCTGAACTAAATTTTGACCTAACATGGCCTGGTCTTAACGCACATTCTCTGGCATTGGATATGGTTCATGATTAATCTTTCCTCCGGCGAAGCTTGCATCGAGAGAGAGTCCCGTATGGACAGGACGCATGTCAGCCTTGATGAAGAGGGAAAGAAGATCAAGAGAGAGGGCTTCGTTTGTGAGGAGCCCTCGAATGGGTTCTTGTGGCCTCCCAAGAGCTACGCATGCAGCTTCTGCAAGAGGAGATTTAGATCTGCTCAAGCTCTTGGGGGTCACATGAACGTCCACAGGAGGGAGAGAGCCAGACTGAAGCAGCTGTCCTCATGGGTCGTTGAGTATCACCCTCCTCCTCCTAACCCTAACCCTAACATTGTTGTGACTAGCTCTTCTCAGAGCTCTGACTCTCAGTCTCAGCTCAACCCTACCCTGTTGCCACCTCCGCCACCATCATCTCCTTCTGTGAACAAGCTCTTCTTGCGTGCTTCCCCTCCTCCATTGACCTCGGATCTAGATCAGGGGGAGCGCAAGAAGATGGTTGCTGGTGCAGCCAATGATGGCCCGCCTAGTGGTTTTCCGAGATGGGTGAGTGACGATGCAGGGAAGAAGCGAAGCAGGAGACCGACAGGTGTCGCTGGAGTGGAAAAAGAAGCAAAGGCCATCCTAGAGAATGATAAGCTCATAGAAGTGCATGGAGATCTTAGCAAACTGGAGCTGGAGATCGGGTTGATCAAGGATCCAAGCCACAGTCTCGATTTGGAGCTCCGACTCGGGATCTTGTGAGTGCTGCAGTCTCCCACAACAACTAAATATTGTCATTCGCAAATTCCTCAGGTGACGATGTGATTTACTGTAATGTCTGAACACATGGTTTTTCTTGGCACCCATGCAAAAGCGAGAAGCATGGGTTGAGCCCCATACTTCCATATTGGGCGGGGCAAATGTATATTTTCATGTATATGCATCTTTTTCACAAATTTGATTACTATAAGAATTTTTGTGGCTCCTTTCTGTCTAAAAGTTGAGTGTCGATGAGGAAATGCCTTCATGAGGTAGAGTCTTTAGAACTATCCACTCTCATGAAGTCGAGAGGATTTGAGTTTATTGACCATATATAGCTATGTATGATATCTTGATGCGTTGGGTGATCCTCTTCTTTCACTATATGCTTATCATCTTGAAGAGAACATCAACCCAATCCAAGTGCCCCTTATTTTGATTTTCTGGGTTATTTGTGTTATGATGAAATATTGCAACTGGACCAAAAAAAAAAAAAAACTCATGTTATCCAAGTTCTCAAAAAATTTGCGGACAAATTTTTGTTTTGATATTCATTGTGATATTTGGTGAATAAATGATGTTCCAACTGCTTTTACTCTAGTGAAACATATGTGGATTTAATTTGAATTTAGTCAAACCATTCTATTAGTTTTTGCCTGACCTTCTTCCTCAAAGAGAGGTTCAAAGTAGAACTATTTCACTCGTCAAATAATTCATCATGACATGTAATAGAAGTATACTCCGAGTTACTACCTTATGAAGTACTGCTTAGATAGATCGTGCAGGGTTGAATTCAATATCCCAAATGATATACAAGGCCCCCAACCCCTAAGAGGGAGGTTTCCAATGCAGCCAGAGAAACAAGAGAAGAATTTTCCTAAAAAAACCTTATTTCCTCATCATATTATTTATTTCTTGTCAATAAATGCAGCAAGCTCATGAATTGCTACTAACACGCACCGCAATCACATTGCTACTTCTATCGCAATTCACAGTTGTTCAGCAAAGATGTTAGGATGTGCAGCCATGCGCGTTGTGAAGGCACTAGTAACATGTTTAGATCAGAATGTCTTCTATTCAAAGTAAGTTTGGGTTACGCCAGCCACTACTTATGTGGAGGTCCACACGATGCATGTGAGAGGGCGACTTGTGTGCATCCATAATGATCACTCGAATCGAAAGATTAGGGATTGTTATAAGAAGAAAAGAAATGTTAGATGACTGGACAATGAGTAAATGGGAATAACAACTGATTCATGTGGTTCAACTAATCAGAAACGACATCCCATCGACATCTGGAAGTTACAAATAGGAACATGCTTATCTATTTCGTTTGGAAGTTTCAGTGGACTGGGAGCTTGGCTAGTTTAAGCTACTTGCGTGGGTGGCGTCTAGTAAAATTCGTATCTTCTCTGAGCGTGCCCGAATAGTTAATGCATTCGAGTATCCCGATGGCAAGGCCTGTTGAGGTGTTCACTGTAACTTTGAGTATAATTTTGGTTTCCAAACGAAGAGAGATGACTAGTATGCCTCGGAGAAGCTCGACATCTAAGTACTCAGAATGCGTCAAAATGTCGAGGTCTTCAAGGTAATAAGAGTTCTAGTTTCTTGACTTCCTCCTGAAGAAAGAGATGGATGCAAAAACCTTGGAGATACTCACACCGAATCTACACAAACATTACACGAGAAAGGAATGTTCAAGAGTAAGTTTTGACCTTGTCGCACTTTTAATCTCTGCCTGTGAAATTTTGGGGTGAACCCAAGATGGGGGAAACTCTTATTAAACTATACCAAAGGAGTTGCTCAAAGTACATCCGCTATTGTACTTGCTAATAAAACGCTGATGACCGATCCTTGGACGTTGGTTTCTCTTCTCTTGTTAAGTAGATAATTCTGGCGAAACCCACGTAAATCACAGTGTCATGAGTGCACATGCTTTCACTGCGAGCCAAAGTGTTATCCGGAAAACAAGGCATAAGGAAGAAAACGAAGCTAATCAAGATACCAAGATGCGGTTGAGCCTTTGTTCTCTCTCTCTCTCTCTCTCCAGTACCAAGTTCACTTACTGAAAAGGTGCCAAATTTGAAAATACACGAGCTCTGTTTTCCATCTTGTCGGGAGGATATTCAACTCGACCATGTACTGTATCATGTCTTGCACCAGGCAATTCCTACCCCTGGACAGTGGCCATTGATTATGAATTTGCAGCAAAAAACTGGTATCTGTGAAGGAGATGAATCAATTCCCCACGTCTGATCCTCCCCGCATGTTCCCCACAAGCGTGCGGTTGTCAGGTTCTTTTGCATGATGTTCTTTCCTCATCAAGAAAGATCGCAGAGCTTGGTCAGTCGCAAACCGAAGGGAGAGAGCCGGCCATGGCGTGTCCTCCTCTCATTAGCCGTGGCAGAGAGAGAGAGAGAGAGAGAGGATAGGTTTTCACGGGTGCTCCCAGAACGCCAGGTTTCTGCCCACTTAGAAAACTTGCGTCGACTGTCCTAAACGTTTGGCTCAAGCCGCTCAACCTGCAGTCGAATCCTAAATATTTGAACTTGTGCCATCCAGTCCTAATCCTAACTGTTTTTGATTGGGTGCTTCCAATGGCCGACCTTGCTAAACATGGCGTGCCGAAAATCTGATGTGATTTTTTGTCATATTCGTAGTATAAGTGTTGCCAACAAGATGAGGAGTATTGGTCGATAATGGGATGGAGATGATATTCTCATGGCTATGGAGAACAAATCAAATTAGACAATTATGTTTCTAGATCATTTCGATTTGTTGTTACGGGACCAATGTTGAAAAGATTGGAAGATCTGTCAATCATAATTATTGATGAGGATTTCTCGAAAGGTTATAATTAGTAATACTTTTTTTCAAGAAATCAAAGAGGTCTCGGGTGATGATGGGCAGCCCTAGTTGGACCTTCACTCACTCGAATCCTCCTCAACTAACCACGATAGCTCGAAGGCCAGTTGGCCCTCACTAAGGTCCTGACAAGGGTTCTCGCCCCTAAACCCTTAAGCACACTATGGTGTCTCTCTCTAAACTACGATTTTCTTTTTAATTTTTGTTTTTCATTTATAGTTTAGTCCTTTTTACTAATTTTTTTACTGGTTTTTGTTTAATTTATTTAAATTTGGACTTTTTGTGACTTGAAGCCATGTTTGTACCATGTAAGAAATTAAATATTAAACTATGCCATGCTAGGTTCTAGCGCATCACGTCAAAAAATTTGACTGTGAGCTTGCCTAATGACTATATTATGTGCAAAAATTCAAACGTTTAGAATTTGACAGCAAGTTGGATTAAATATTCAGGATAGCTCGTGTGAACATTCCTTCTTGACGAAATGCAATCAAAAGGCAAGAAAAAGTGAAGATCTGGCCAGCGAAATGGTGAACCCGCATCCCCCTTGTGGACATCAGCCTCGCCGGAGAAGGTGGCACCTATGGCCACTTGCGAGGGCGACCCTGCTTACTTCCCTCGCCTTTGCTCCTCGACCTTCCATCCGATTAGGCCACCAATCATCGACCTAGATCGGGGTGAGAGCATTGCCGTCGCGGATTATGAACTTGATGGAGAGCTCACGCCTCACGCTGGATAATCCTTCCGCCATCCTCCCTTCGACGAGCATGTAGTGCGCCACCATCGGAGCCTGCGGTGTCTCCGGTGTGACAGTGAACAAAGCTAGGGCTTAAGTCTTGAAATTGATTACCCCCATCAATGCCGTTTAGGACGGAAGCAAAAAGGCTTCAAAATACCATCCAAGAAATGACCAAATTCTCGAGTCAGTGCTGGTTTGCCCATGAAGATGCGTTTTGCTTTTCGTGTTTTCCCAAGAATGTCTCCTCTACACAAAAGAACCGTTTGGAGCGGACAAGGAGATTGAGCCTTCATGTTCCGTGAAGAGTTCACGGATTGATAGGCGTGCTTAAGGTGGGCAAGGGTCGCCAGGCCCCGTCGATGCCGGGGTTTGGATGATGCGGCCGCACCGCCGACTAGCTCTTTCGACCGGCTCAGCGACCTCCTCTATTTCCTAGGGTTCGTGTATTTCTCTATTTTTGGCATAAGTACGGCAATGAGGTGTTATCAACACAAAAGCCATGTCATCATTCTTAATTAAAGTCGTTAATCTAATGAGCAAGATGGATAAAAAGGAACATAATTTTGGCGACCAGATTGGATTACAAAGAAATTCTGGAGCGACATTGTAGAAAACTGCAATGCCTTTGTCCCGAAAAGAATAGAGATTCCCGAATGCGATAAAGGGCGAATGATGAGAAAAACTGGATCGGGTTCATATCGATCGTCGATTACGCAAATTCTCTACGGATCTCGAACGATTTTCATTACGTGTGGGATCTACATGATCAATAATTGTACCGGCCTGATTCGGCGCGTGAATTTCTTCCGGGAATGAGAGAGAGACGGCAGAGAGGGGAAAGTACCATGGCCAAATTGCACGTTTTGGTGAAAGAGAGGTTGGAGAGCGCATGAGAAAGAACTTCTGAGCGGCGCGATGGTCATCATTCCCCACGTTCGTTGCACGCAGCGCAGCTCCTGCCCGGGGCTCATGGGCGTGAATTCAATAACGTTCCATCATTCACCTGACGCCAAGTGTCGGGAGACTCAGAGCTGGTCAAAACCTCTTCGCCTCGCGCCACGTGGTGGTTGATGGTTGGTAGGCGCTTCCTACTTTTCTGCTGCGTCCCACTGTCCATGTGCCAAGTGTCAACGCGCCATTGGTCAATCAGTTCATAGTATCTCCTCCGTCCGCCTTCTCGCCCTTTCTTTTTCCTCTGTCTCCTTTCAGTAATTTATTTTCTTTTCTAAACCTTCACATTATTTTATTAGGAGATACAAGTATAGTCCAAAATAAGGAAAACTTACAACCCATAAGAAGTAAAAAAATAAAATAAAGAAGATGTTCGAGACTAGTCTCATGATATTACATATTACGAAAATTATATTCTTTCCTTTCACAAGGTAATCGTGTGGTCAAGATTCTTGATAGTTAATGTGATTTTTTTTAAATATTTCATAATTCTATTGATACCATTAGAATTACTGAGTATCGATATATATAATTTTTTTTACCACAAACAAATTCATTAGGCCATTTTTTTATCATTTAATAAAATTGCAAATGGTCATTTTGATTGCCCATTTATCATTCAGTGCGTGAAGGATAAATCTGATTAAAGTGAATTTTTTTTTGTGGGAAATGGAGCAATGTGCTTTGAAAATAGCAATTATTCTTCAGTGAGTAAAGAAAGTAGTAAATTTTGCCTTTCCAAGCAGTAACTTTTTTTCATTTTCGTGGCCATTTTATTCATTAAAGAAGGGGAGAGAAAAAAAATTAATTTTTACGAATTTCGTAATTTCGATACGAACGGTCCCGATTTGACTGAGCTGAGAAGGAGGTATCTCCGGATTACCCAAAATCGGAACGCCCATCTTCCATCGCGCCCGCCAGCCTCCGCCGGACGCCGCTGGTCGCCGGCGCTTCGACCGTCGTCCTCCCGCCGGTTCGCCCCAAACCATCTTTCAACTCGTGTTTCAGGTACTCTCTCTCTCTCCCTCTCTCTTCCCCCCCCCCCCCACCCGGCTCACGATTTCGCGTCGGCTCAGTCACAATGGCGGAGCGACTGGTTAGCTCGCCGACTTGCTCGCATCCGACACGGCGGATATCGTCGTTGCTCTTGCTTCACACATCTTCGATTTTCGATGATGCTGAATTTCTAGGGGATTGACGGAGGGATATTGAAAATACCTCTGCGATGGCTCTTGCCAGGAATTTGATGTAGCGGAAAACTGGAACCGAACACGTTGGAGTTTGAACCGAGTTGAATTTGGCTGGATTTCATTACCCTTTTGCTCATTGAGTAGTCTTGTCTTCCCTGAAAGATTGCTGAATCTCGTGACATGGGGATTGATTGAATTGTTGCAGTGTGGGGGATCAGAAAGCTGGTGCATATTCCTTGTATTGTGCAACTTGTGTCTGTCTTGAGCAGACGCTACACTGCTAAAAGTCTGTTTGGAAAGGGTCTTCCTGGAGTATCTCGTATTCTTTTGATTCTTTTAGTTGCCTCCCATCTCAAATGGCTTCGGGAAGCAGAGTATTTATGTGAGCGAAACTTTCGATTTCGTTGATCCTCCAAAATGGATCCTTTTGAATTATCACAAGGTCATCGCATGTTTATACGTAGGGTACCTATGGGATGGGCTTCATGGCTCATCAGGGAAGAAGTGAATGGAAACCATATAATAAGAAGATGAGTCCTTAAGAAATTTTTTTTTTTTGGGTAAAATGAGTTCTTAAGATTGTTGTGTTCAGCTTAATTGGAAAAGGGCAAAAATTTCCATCTATTCTCTGCTGGAATATGCACTTGATAGCAAAACTCCAGCTAACGTACCTATTTTTAGCCATCATGTTAATTTCCCATTGGTAAAGCTAAAGCAGGCATTTACACACTAAAAGTTGGCTCAAAGAAGATGCTTTTAGTGACCCTTGCCTAAATACTTGTCGATTTTTTCCTTGGTTCCAGCAACAGACTTTGACTCACAGTCTCAGAGGTCCCATGGGAGAAGGGGAGGCAACAGTAAGCGATGAAATTGCTGGTCAGAACCAGCATAAGGATGACGGAGGGGAAGTAAGATCTGAAGTAAAGGATCAGAATCTTAGCATTTTGGAATTCCTGGATTCATTGGACAGCTACCTGATCCTTATGGATTCTTTATCCTCGACACTTCGCCAGGTAATTCTCTCTCTCTCTCTCTCTCTCTCTCTCATCAACCACATGCATCTACGTATATGTTGATACCCGTATCTGTGTATGTAACCTAGATTTCCTACTTTGTATGTATAGTATTCTCAAAGTTTACATGTGCATTATTGACTTTTATGTAGCTTTTGGCTTTTCATGCAAAGATTCGCCAATTACATTAAAGTTTGATCTTACAGATCTCTGGCAGTCGAATTTCTATCCATCTACAGTGTATCCATCTGTAGTCTTTATGTATTTTATTATGCATTCTGTAATTTCTGACCCTTCATGTTTGTGCATGTACAGGGGTGGTTCGAATTGGCTGGTGCTCGACATGCCATGGGGGCTTCACGGATCAATAGTGCTTTATTAGACCTTAAAAACCATTCTGCTGCTACACACTTGCATATGAACCATCATGACTGTATGCTCTCTCTCTATTCCTCTCTTTCTTTCTCTCTCTCTCTCTCTCTCTCTCTCTCTCTCTCTCTCTCTCTTACATAATGTGTGTATTTATAGTTGCTTTTTTTCACTTATCTGCTCCATAAGAGCGACAATTTAGCATACTGGCCTTTAACAGAAATACGAGTGGGCGGCTTGTTTGGAGTAGTTTTGGCAGCAAATCCAGTGAATCATTAGATAATTGTTTAGCTTTCGGGGCATTTAGTAGAATACATATCTTGAACTACTAGCGACTGGTCAGTACCTGCATACTGGGTTTTTTATACAACTGATGTGTCTTCAATGGATCTTCGCAGTTGAATCTACTGCGAGAGAGCCTCTCTTTCGCTTGTGTAAGTGGGCCTCGTCTGTCGATACCCAAGAATGTTGCTCTAGTGAAGATAAAATTGGCAAGGAAAAAACGCAGGAGAAATCTGATGGTGCACAGATACGACGGCGTAGCACTGCTGCATCTTCTGGTAGTGTTATGTTTTTTGTCTATGACATATATGTTGAACTTAGCAATTAGAATGTGCTAGCCTAGGAAGCTTGCACTGGTTAAACGTGAGTGGTGCTACTGATGGTCTTGTGCTGTTATTAACCTTCCTACTATGTGAAGAGATGCAGGAGAAAGTGTCCAAAGATGGGGTTTCTCAGACGGTAGTTAACAACATGGTAAGTTCTAGAGTTACGGATTTCAGAAAACTAATGGGCTGACTGAATGTGATGCATTTTTCTTCAGCCCTAGTGCTTGTCTTGCAGCAGTTCACTCACTGCACTTGAGATGTGGGCAGATGCTTGTTATTTTTGGTAGACTTGGCTTCCCAGCGTTCCTCTCTTTTATGTTTGTTATGCATGTAGTCTTGTTATTACTCTTAAATTAGCTACCTTTACGGCTATTTCGATGGAGGTAGAAATGTCCGGGCTTTGAGAAACGGAAGAGTCTACTATTGAGTAAATGATCATGAATATCGTTATTGACTTCTTTGTTCACACAAAATCATTGATTCACACCTTTTCTTTGTGAGATGTGATGTACTGTCTTATATCTAGATTTCTATTTCTACATGGGTGGTACCCCCTGGGTATCCTCTTAACGAGGTTTGGCTGTACTCTTGAAAGAAAAAAGCTCTGATAGCTGCAATATTACTTCTCATCAGTGAATGTAAGAATCTGTTGGAACCTAACATTACAGTCTCACATATATATATATATATATATATATTTTTTTTGGTGATGTAAGTAATTGTTTAAACTTTTACCAAAATTATACAAGGGGAGGCGTCTTGGCACCACAGCAGCTTTCACTTACAATATGTGAATATATGTAAGTGAAAGGGTGCCAAGGTCTCAGGGTAGAATATAAAGAAAGCCAAAAATTGGCCTACATAGGGAGCATACAACAACAGTCTTGCATTTTTGTTATGGAAGAAGTTATAAATTTGGTTCCACACTGTAGGTGCAGAAGGAGCGAGCCAAATCGCTCTCTGTATTTGGAACTCTAGTATCCCCAAAGCTTCGAACTGCACAATTTTCATTTGAAACAGGTGCTGAATCTCTCTTGCTTCCGACATTCCTGCTCATTCCTGCTCACAGTTTCTTCTTATTCAAAGGAAAAAAAAAAAACAAAAAGAAGTACCGGTCCTCCTTCATTAGATCACAGTTTCTTTATTTCCCCAGCTATGGAAAGCTTCAGAAATTAACATTTATACTGCAATAAGTGTCTGTGACTGCAATTTATAGGCAGCATGTTTCTAAAATCCATTGTTTGTTGCAGCATTGGAGACACTTGTACAGATAGCAAACATGCGTATATCTATGCTATCTGCATTTGATGAAGTCAAGAAAGAGTTGGATGAAATGAAGCCATGAGTTTTTGACCGCTCGGCCCCTTGGTATACGAGTGAGTTTACTATGAAAAGACATCAGTTATCTTAACATTCTCCACATGCAGACACATGAGAATACCATCCTTAAGGAAGAGCACGGGAAGTTTGTTCCACTTTAAGCTTTAGCTCGAGTCAAGTTGGAATCATGCATTCAGTGAGGATCTGTGGAAATTACCGGAGGTAACCGAGTACTAAGCACTTGTTATCTTAAGAACGAAGGAGCTGAGGTCCGCATATCATTGGAAAAGAAGTCCTTTTTCATTTTTATGGATGTCACTCATGCTCCTGAGGAACTTGATAAACCTGAGGATAATTGTATTATCAAAAACTTAAGCGAGCGTGATGTTTATGTAGCTCTTCCTATGCCTTGATCATTTTATATTATGAGGAAGAGAGTGTCTGTATTGACCTGGCTGACCGTGTACTTCGGCATTTGGTTCTGATTCAGTATATGCCATTTTTGTTGTGTTTGTTTAGCCTTACAATAAAGACGGTCTACTACCATTCAGAAAGTAGGGGCTACTGATGAGTTGGGACCGTGACTTCCCAAGTTTTGGATGGTGGAAGAGAATTCTGTAGTGTTGCTTGTCTTGCAAGTTGGATGTAAAGATGGTCGTATTCAATATCTCTGTAGAGGTCCATTTTGACCCAGAAGCCTACTCAACATCAGCAAGAAACGGTGGAAGTTGTCTGCCGTAATCAATGAAGTGTTTCAAATTGATGCTGTATGCTCATACGCATGCCACTTAACTATTGGTGATCTCTCTCTCTCTCCCCCTCGACCATTGGCATGCTGTCAGCAGACGGGAGAGTCAAATCAACCTCAGGAAGGGCAACGGCGGAACAATTTTTACGTTGTCTGCAGCCATCCCCTGTGGAATGTATTTTCTGCGCGCAAGCTTTGTTTGGATTCAAAGCGACACATTCAACAAGTTTGGCCTTCGTTTTTCCCGGTTCTTATGTGGCAGACATTACAATAACCTAGGAAAGGAGAAAAGTCTTGTTGCGGATTCATACCGGGGATTGAAATGGTCCTAATTGATAATAAGAATAACGATCTACGCGGACGATCCTACGCCGAGTTTGGGACGACAAAAAGAAAGGAAAGATTAGGAAATCGTGGCGGTCAAAGTGCCTCGTGAACTAGACCGCGTCTTTGGACTGCTTCTTGGGCTTAAGAAAACCTATGGGTGCCCTCTTCGTGCCTGTACTCCAGTCCACGTACACATTGAGAAGCTCGTATTAAGGAACAGTAACGCATGTGTAGAGACATTCTCATGAGCTGTCCTCCTGTAAAGAAGGGCCACTTGGATTTGGTTCGTTTGAGTCCGAAAGCTAAGCGTCGATAGCGGAACACACGCGTCACCTCAAAAGGAATATTCTAACTTGATCGATGGGTAAATTTGACTCGAGACAAGGCGTACTAAATTGGTTCGAGCGCGAACTACGATTAATAAGAACCTGAACACTAAGTAAATACAAAGCATAGTTTCCCCCTAGTTTTAAGTTGATGGTACTTAATTCTTTCGGCCAGATGAATGACTGATTCGGATTCAGATGAAAGTGTACTGTGATTTACATTACCAATTGAGATGAAAATTATTTTTCTCAAACAAAATGTAACCGCACAACATTTATGGCGAGGAAATGGATCACCTGTCTTAAGGACATGTGACCTTGTTGGGATCATTAGCTGAGCGAGTGTTTTTTTTTTTTTTAAATCTCTCCCCTGTTAATGTGGGCTGTCAAATTACAGATTGGACGGCCCCCAAGACCCCCTTCATCATGTCCCTTGACACGCGGTCAGGGGATCTAGGTCCGGATCACCTGTCCTATGGTGAGGGACATTACACCACATCAATTTGATAACGAGATAGCTCTGTTGCCCGACCCCCATGACGTACTCCTTCATGCATGGGACATGTTACGGCTTTTCTGAAGTTGGGCTTTCAAACCCTCAACTTTTCCTTCATCCGTGTTTGACCCATTCACGTTCTCCGTTTTTATACAACTTTTATTTGTTTTCTCCCCTTCCCTCTTTATTCAAAGTCAATCAAGATGTAATCTCTTACCATCGTACAGTCAAAAACCAAAACCCAGTCTAACATAATTGAAGTCGCGGAAGCACCCCCGTCTTTCGATTAATATATATAGCCCGACAACCCCAGAAACGAGTCACTTGCATCTTCTCATCTTCATTTTTTGTGTTCATTAACGTTGTCTACCACCAACAAGAAGAGATCACAGAGATCAGAGAGAGAGAGAGAGAGAGAGAGAGAGAGAGAGAGAGAGAGAGAGAGATGAGGTTCTCGAGGTCAGGTTCCACGGCTGTGATCATGCTCCTCCTCGTGGGGTCAATGATGGTGCAACAAAACGAGGCATGCCGGTTGCTCGGCGAAGAAGCGTGGGGCCGGCAAGGCGTTCAACTCCTACAGGCTCTACAGAAGGGCCCCGTCCGTCCCCCCGGAAACGGGTGCTCCTACACTGGGGGCGGCGGGGCACCCTGCACCACCACGCGGAATTTCGCTGGCCGCCATGCTTCAGGGGTGGCTCCTCCCAATGCGTACCCAGATGGCTTGCCTCAGTTCGGCGTGGCGAACGATATTAAACAAGTGGTTCGGACATGAAGTCATATCCATCGATATGCCATCGTCGGATGCTGTATAAATTCAAGGAAGTTCATCGGTAGCTGGTAGAGAAAAATGGTATCTCAGTCTGGTACAGAAGTTAATGTATCATTGCATTTATTTATTTTTTCCTCCCAGCAATTTGGGATTCTTGACTTCCAAATATATTTGATGCAACGCATTTGCATATAAATAAAGATAATGAAGATTTTTCAAGAAGTATTTTCTTCGCAGGCTCGCAGCCACAGAGTTATATCGCTTTTCGACGTATTTTATTTTTATTTGTCAATGACTATCGAAGATATGATTGTATCATATCACATTTACACAAGTAAATACAAGGCATTTTGATTGTACCATGGTGTCCAAAGTTTGGTATGACACTCTCTTTTAATATAAAATTGATCGCTTATTTAAAGAGTTGTATCATGTTCCGTTAAAATAATATTAAATCATTCTACTGTTTACTAGTCCTTCAATTAATAAAAACCTAATCTATGGGAATGACTTTTATGTCAGAAGATTATCCAATCAATCCTAAACCTATTCTAACTATAACATTCTAAACTTTTCAACTTTGTCAATTTAGGTTTAAACATTTACGCAAAATTCCAGTGCAATCTTTCTAACAAATTTTTACTAGAAATCATTGACATGGTGAAATGTCATGTATGATGGCCGCCGATGACTAGACCTTTAAATCAGTGATTTTCGATGAAAATTGATTGGAAAGACTGCTAGTGACAGAGTTACCCAAGGAATGCAACCGCCACTGACGCCAATGGTGGTGCCAGTTCTGGCTTCGCTTAGGGCAGAAGGCATTCTTTCATTCTCCTTTATTTTCTCTCTTTCAACTATATATATATATATATATATATATTAATTTCTTATTTGAATTTGAATGGCATAAAATTATCCTACCCATGGTGTCGGGAAAAGTTATCCGAGATTATTCAAACTTGTCCAGATTATCCAAATCCGAGTGTGTCTCCAGATGCTAAATAAGATGATTTTTATCATCTTATCAGGCATTTTATCTGAGCGTCCAAGCATAGGAAGGCAAACTAAAAAGTTATGCAATTCACTTGGACGCTTTTTGATTAAAGCTTTCAAGACCAAGCTCCATTCGTTAGGCATCAGTTGCGTATCGAGGCTTCCACGAACGACGGGTGTTTTAGCACCAAATGCTTGAAAGAAAAAAACTTCCTTTTTCCAACTTCGTGATAAAAAGTTCAAGGAAACACATTCCTCACGTGTTAAGAATCTCAGTCTCATGCACACTCGCAATTGTCAAAAATCAAAACCCACCTAACACTTATTATTGACTGAGCGATTACGATATAATTAGAGAAACGTCATCACAAGACATTTCACGCACATCATATTGCACCTCTCATGAAGCTGCACGAAAACTTTTACCCAAGCCAGAGAGGGAAAAAGAGAGAGAGAAGAAGCAGCATCTGAGTTCATCAGCATCATTTGCTTTCGTTTTGCTTCTGTTGCTGGGAATGTGGTTGCAACCAAATGAAGCTGGAAATACGAAGATGAAGATGCAGCGCGAGCTTATTACAGGCTCTAGCTTTCCAGATCTTGCAAAAGGGTCGTGCTCCCGGAAATGGTTAAAGCTCCTCCTTCGGTTGTACCTGCTCATTTTGGACCACCCAAGCAACAGAACAGAAGAGATGAAGGATTGGAGTGGGAGTTGGGGGAATTATTTGGTGGATATGAAGGCTAATGAGGATGGATTCTTTTTCTTCCATATCCCGGATCTTGAATTTCGCAGGAGGATTTTAGATAGGGGTCCTATTACAGTGGCTAGGATCCCTTTAATTTTACAGCAATGGCACCCTATGCTTGTACTTAAGAAGGAGAGGTATGATAGAGTCCCCGTTTGGGCAAAGCTTCGCAATGTACCTTATGCGGCTTGGTTTCCAAGAGGAATTAGTGCTATTGCTAGTACTTTGGGTAAGCCTCTCTATGTTGACCAACACACTGAACATAGGAGAGTGATCTCTTTTGCCCGAGTTTGTATGGAAATTAGTGCGAAAAAACTGCTCTATGACTCTATAACGGTTTTTTAGGATGATGAGGAAATTATTGTCATTGCTGAATATGAATGGAAGCCCATTTTATGTACTAAGTGTGAAACATTCGGACATATGTGTCCTGACCCTAAGCCCACAGTCCCTTTAGAACCAGTTGTTCCTTTGACCTCCCCCTTAGCTAGTCAGTCAGCTTATGTGGATACTACCCATTCTACCCCAGGGCCGAAGGCCACTAAATCGCAACACTCGGAATGGATCACTGTGCAGTCCAAACATTCCAAGAAAGCAGCACAAGTCGGAAGTGGAGTGGTGCCTCAGATTTTGCAAGGGACGAATCTAGCGAGCCCAAGCTTTGTTCCTCCCAATTCTCCTCAGGATGTCAATGCTGATGACTCGTAGATGCTTCAAAGGAGTTCGACACTATCCCTGATAGCTCTGATGATAGTTCTTCTATGGATTCCTCCCACGATTTATTCCAACTGGTAAACCTTGAGCTCAATTCAGTTGTTGGTGCTCTTTTGAGATCTGAGAAGGTGCTTTAGAGTGATGTGAGTTCCCCTGCTATTGCGAACTCTCCTCTTGATGTGAACTCCCCCCTTCTGTGGAGGCGCTGAAGAAATTCACGGCCAAGAAAAAAGGCCGCAATGCTAAAAGGAGGTAATACCTCCCTCCCCTACTTCTCTGTACATATGATTTTAGGTTCTTGGAATATTAGGGGTCTATGTAATCCTGTGAGACAAGCGGAAGTCAGGTTTTTGTTCTGTCCAATAATCTTCTTTGTATCGGACTTTTGGAAACTAAGGCCTCCTTGACGGGTTTTGAGGAAATCTCATTAAACTTAATCCCGGGTTGGCTTTGGAAGACTAATTATATTCATATTGACCGTGATCGTATTTGGATTGGCTGGGACCCTCAGCAAGTCTGTTTTGAACTCACCTCTTCTTCCTTCCAAGCTGTGCATGGTACGCTTTGCTCGATAGACTCAAGAGTCTCATTTGTTGTTTCTTTTGTTTATGCTACTCATACATTTGTTGAGAGACGCATGCTTTGGGCTGAGTTGATTGCTCGAAAGGGTTCTCTTTTGGATTCACCCTAGATAGTTCTTGGTGATTTTAATGCTATAAGATATCCTTCTGATCGCAAATGTGGTTCTCTTGCTTGGCTGCCTTCTTTTGATGAATTTCATAATTGCTTGATGGTGGCTGAGCTTGATGATCTTAGATATGTTGGGAGTAGGTATACTTGAGCCACTTTTGAAGGGTCGAGGCGGATTCAAAGGAAAATCGACAGGGTACTTGTTAATCCTAAATGGGTTATGGACTTTTCCTTTTCAGAAGCTACTTTTCTTTCGCTTGGTATTTCTGATCACTCGCCTATGGTGGTGAGAGTTTTGCCTTTGATCCAGGTGAGAAAGCCGTTTAAATTCTATAATTTCTGGATGTCAGATCCTAGTTTTCTGCCATTGGTTTCTCAGATCTGGGAACTTGATATTATGGGATCTCCTATGTTCCAATTGTGCACTAAGCTGAAGTTTCTGAAGGCCAAGCTAAAATTTTTCAACCGGCAGTCCTTCTCGGACATTTCAAAGCGCACCCTTTTGGCAAGACAAAACCTGCAGTACATCCAAGTTTCTCTTTTGCATGACCCAAATAACTCCCTTCTTGCTCAAGAAGAGAAGTTGGCTAGTGATTCCTTTTATAGACTGCGCCTACAAGAAGAACTCTTTTATAAGCAAAAGTCTAGAATCCGTTGGTTAGAGGAGAGTGACCATAACACGAAGTATTTTCACTACTCTGTTAAGAAGAGGCGACTTAAAAACAGGATCATTTCGGTCCTTGATGACTCTGGTTCTCTTCTCTCTTCGGCACCTGAAGTAATTGAGGCATTTATCAACTACTATAAGCACCTCTTTCAGAGTCCCCCCGAACTTTTGGCTCGGCCTTCCCCCCAGGATGTGGCTGTTCACCTCCGAAGTAAGTTGACTGATTCTCAAGTGTGTAGTCTAACATCTCCTTACACTGAACTGGAAGTGTGATCTACTTTGTTTTCCTTGGCATCGGGTAAGGCTTCGGGACCCGATGGTTTTAATGTTGACTTCTTCAAGGAAACTTGGGATATTGTTGGCTGTTTGGTCACCTCTGCTATTTTGGACTTCCTCAATTCGGGTAACATGTTGCGCCAACTTAATACTACTATTATTGCATTAGTCCCCAAGTGCCTAAATGCTTCTTCAGTGAGTGATTTTAGGTCTATTGCGTGCTGCAATACTATCTACAAATGTATCACCAAAATCTTGGCAAATCGAGTTGCTAAGGTGCTTCCCTCGCTGACCGGTGGGTCTCAAGCGGCCTTTGTTAAAGGGAGGAAAATTTCGGATAATATCTTACTAGCACAAGCACTCTCTGCGGGTTTCCATAACGATACCTACTCTCCAAAATGTGCGATAAAGGTTGATTTTAGAAAAGCTTATGATACAGTGGATTAGGCTTTCTTGGAGACGACACTCATTGCCTTTGGCTTCCCGACTCAACTCATTAAATTGATCATGGTATGTGTTCAAAATCCTAAATTTTCTATATCCATCAATGAGGAATTGCATGGATTTTTTTTCAAGTTCTAGGGGTCTAAGGCAAGGCGATCATCTTTCCCCCTATTTGTTTACTTTGATCATGGAAGTGTTCTCCGGTCTAATCTTGACTGGAACTACATGTCCTAACTTCAATCACTTTTGGCGATGCAAGTCCACTAAGTTGACCCACCTATTCTTTGCTGATGATGTGCTGCTGTTCTGCCAAACTAATATTGCCTCTGTCTTTTGTTTGAAGTCCGTGATATGCACCTTCTCGTAGTGGTCGGGGCTGTCCCCGAATCCTTCTAAGAGTGAAGTTTATATCTCCGGCAATCCTACTATTTCACATGATATTGTTAATCTTCTAAACTTCAGATTGGGTTCTTTACCATTTCGATACCTTGGAGTACCCGTGATAGCAGCTAGACTGGGGAAAGTTGATTATATCTCTTTGGTGAACTCCATTACCAAGAGAGCTCAATCCTGGACTCAACGCTTTCTATCATTTGCCGGTTGTCTCTAACTGGTTAAATCTGTTCTTCATGTGATCCAAGTTTATTGGTCCAACATATTTATCTTACCTGCTTCGGTACTTGATTGCATTGGAAAAATCCTTAGGCAATTTTTGTGGAAGGGCCCGAGTCTAGGCTCTGGAGGTGCAAAAGTTTCGTGGCAGGATGTTTGCCTCCCCAAGGAGGAAGGGGGGCTTGGTATTAGGCGCCTTAAACAAAGCAATAAAGCATCCATACTCAAACATATTTGGGCTCTCTTCTCTGACAAAGAATCTCTTTGGTGCGTTTGGATACATCCTAATTTCCTCAAGAACCGAAGTTTTTGGGAGGTACGTAGACCCATCTTCTGTTCTTGGTCTTGGAAGAGGATCATTGATTTGGGTAAAGAATTCAGGCATATGTTTTGTTGGCGTGTGGGAGATGGCCTATCTATTTCTTTGTGGTTTGATGTGTGGCATTCTAATGGCCCTCTAAACTTGCTATTTAGTAATCAGCAAATTTATTTGTCTGGTTACCCAAGAGATGCTTTGCTTGCCGACTTCCTACATAATCGGGATCCTAGCTCTATTCTCGTGGAAACATTACTTCAATGGGGTGGTGATCTCGCGGTTCTCAATAATCTTCAGGATCGGCTTCTATGGATGGGTTCTACTTCTCGGAATTTTTCATCCTCCTCGGCCTGGGAATCTGTGAGACCGAGGAGCCCCTTGGTTCCTTGGTCCAAGTTCATTTGGGACAAATCCATCACTCCTAGACATCAATTTCTATTATGGCTTGTGACTAAAAAGTAGCTCCCTACTCAGGTTTTTCTTCTATCTTGTGGTAGAATTACCAATGCTACTTGTGCATTTTGTCAATTAAGGCCGGACTCGATAGACCATCTTTTCTTTGGGTGCTCGATCACTAATTAGTTGGCTCTTTTCTGGTCACGAAATTGCTTACTTGATTGGCATAATGGTGATTGGCATCACACCCTTACTTGGGCGACAAATCATATATCCGACAACCAATTCTCCCAAAGGATTGCGAGGTTTGCTCTAGGAACGTGTGCCATATCATCTGGAAGCTAGGAATAATATATTATTTAGGAATCGTGATAGATTCCTTCCCACAATGAAGATGCGACTCGTGAAACTTGTCAAGGATTTTGCCAAGACACAGAAGAATGTCATTGACACATCCAGAAATAGAAGACTGCAACACAATTGGGGACTAGACGATTCTATCTTCTTGTAATTGTGTTGTTCTTATCTCTATCTCTTGATGTCTTTTGCTTACTTGTAAGTATTTTTGTTTATGCGCTCTAGCGACTGAGAACCATGGTACTCCTTCACTTAACTCTTGATGGGTGTAAGTGTAGGTTTGTAGTACCAAGTTCTCATTCTTTTGTACTTTTGGCATTCAAAGATCAATATACTCCTTATCTTACAAAAAAAAAAAAAAAAGAGCCATAAAAGGAATTAAGACTTCAATGGATTAAAGCACATCTTTAGAGTAATGAGTTCTTCGGCCCAAGCAATCAAGAAGTTGATTTAATGATTTTAGAAACGCAAGAGTTTGTGGGTTATAAGTGTGAATTATGAATTTAATCGATTAAGTTCAAGTGAGCAACAACTCATATTCTAGGAAATCAACAAGACCACACGTTCACTTACATGTAAGGTATAGACCGACGATACGAATTTGATTTTGCACACCGGAAATTAAAGATTGACATTTCAAAAATATTTGCTCGTGTACATTCTTGTATCTTAACCTATTGATAGAGTTAGCGGAATATGTCACGAATGAACCTCTACTCACTTATAGTAAGGTTCTTAAACCTAAAAAAAAAAAAAACAAAACAAATGCTGGAAATTTAGAATTGGAAAAAAAGGAAAAAAAAATTGAAACAATTGCCTCAAAAAAAAGCAAATTCAAAACTGATTAAGAAAAAAGAGAAATCTATGAAAAAAAAAAAGAGACAACACAAGAAGATGACTTAAACATACAGATATTGAGAGAAAGAAGTTATATTAAATTTCTCAAGTCATATACATATTAGAATCCTTTTCTTCATAGTGTTTGTTGTTGGATGCGGTCTTAATGTTATGTTTCTAGATGGGTTTGTGTATTTTCAAATTTTTGAATATCTTCTTGATATAAGAGTTCGGATTGAGTTAGGTATGTGTGATTTGGGTCGGATAATGTAAAGGTTGCAAAAATCATACCACATAAAAATGGGTTGGACCCATTTTCTCCTCACCCAAACTCAGATTTGACCTCACCTGACCTGCAAAATTGACTGGTCTAATGCCACATTATACTCAGCTAAAGCACTTTGATTTTCAACTCAGTTCATGTCTTTCTGTTAGTCAATTAACAAATTAAAGTGCGACTATGTCACATAATATTTACGCAAGCAAATGCGACATTTGATATGAGGAAGTACAAACAAACTTCAATTATTGCGTACGTTGTCCTACGATACTGTAGAATGGTCTTCTTTTTATATGCAAGTTGTTCATTAATAATAAAATTAAGGTAAAGTCGTGATAACTGTATCTTTCATTATATCATATAAGTGCTAAAGTTTTGACGTACTTTTAAGCTAAATGACGATAGATAGTAGTACCGTATAAAACTCATCCCATATATTGGTAATAGAGGAACATGAGAGAGAGAGAGAGAGAGAGAGAGAGAGAGAGAGAGAGAGAGAGATGGCTGGTGGTGTCAGGAAATTTGAGCGGAGGTTAGGGCATAAGGTATTCTTCAATTCTCCCTTCTTTTCTCTCTTTTTCTTTAATTATTTTATTTTTAGAAAACTTTCATTCTAATTCAGATGGGATAAAATTATCCAAACTCTGGTGTCGGGATAAGTTATCCGAAATCCATTCAAAATTATTCGCTCTTGTTCAAATTTGAGAGTATTTCTAGATGCCGAACATGACTATTTATATTATCCTGTCCGACATTTTTATCCGAGCAATCAAGCATGTCGTTTGAGTTAAAGAAAAAAAAAGAGGCGAACTCAGTGCAATTTACTTAGACCGTAGACTTCCCCTTGATTGCAAACCTTAGAAGACCAAGCTACATGGTCCGGTCATAGCTGGGCATCCCCTTAGAAATCAGTAGCCTGATGAAGCTTCCATGCACAAACGGTCGTTGAGCACTAAATGCTTGAAAGGGAACACTTCTGTTTTTCAACTCTCCAAAACTCAGTGCTCACGTCCCATGAATCTCAATTTGATGCACACCGCAATATATAGTCAAAGATCAAGACCCACCTAACCATATAATATAGACTAAGCGCTTTCAATATAAATACAGAACGTCCTCACAAGACATTTCGTGCATTTCATCTAACTCCTCCCACTAAGCTTACCCGAAAATATTTACCCGACTAGAGAGGGAAGAGAGAGAGAGAGAGAGATGAAGAAGCTGCTGGGTTCTTCAGCAGCACTTGCTTTGGTTCTGCTTCTGTTGCTGGGCATGTGGCTGCAACCAAATGAAGCAGGAAGGATGCTCGTTGAGGACAAAGATGAAGATGAAGGAGCGGTGCGGGCGAAGCCTCGGCGTTGCGGTCCTCTGGCCTTCCATATCCTGCAAAAGGGTAGGGTTCGTCCTCCTGGAAATGGTTGCTCCAGTTACACCTGCTCTCCCGGCACACCCAAATGACAGTACGGAAGAGATGAAGGAGTGGAGTAGGACCAATTCTCATGGAGAAGGGATAGATTTTATGTTTCCAAGATTTAAGTACGAACAAGTTCAATTATAGCAACAAGACATCGTGAATGAACAAGATTTTACGTATTACGTTCGGGAAAGAGTAAAATCAAGCATTTCGTATGGTACAAAAGTATATCAGAAAACCTGTTTCCCGTAACTTCTATTGTCCTACTTGTTTGAAAAGCTCTTTTCGTTTAGTTTCTCAACGGATTCACTTTCTTAAATTAGTGAAAACAAGGAAAAAGTTGGGGGTTAGAGGCAAATTAAAAAGAAATATACCGTCCTTAATTGGGTGTTTAGCAAGTGCACTTGGACTCAGTTTCACAATTGACTCATACTACAGCTGCCGTGTAAACTGTTTTTTACACAGCAATGAGCCCAATAAAGAACTATATACTATTGAGATTCTCAATGCTCAATTGATTTGTAGCACGGAACAATGTTGTCCGCTCACAAATCAACAAAAACCAGCCATCTGGTAGGAGACCAGCCTCTAGATGATCAAATTACTATCCCTTGGCCTCTCCTCACCTTTCGCTCACAAAGAAGCAGGATCTCAGTTCCCTTTTTCCAGAGTTCCGCTAGACAAATCTGACCTGAAGCATCTCCATTCTCCTCACCATGACTTCATGGTTGAAGCACCTAAAACAATAATTTCCAGGATTCACATCTATGTTTCGATTGCCTCGTCATTGCCACATGCTTGCTTCACCATCTGAAAATCCATTCGTCATTTCTCTTCCATCTGCTTTGTATATATGGCTGTCCTTCTCTACCCGGTGAGCTCTCGAGAGTTAATGGCTCGCTTGCTCATCGTGCTAGAGGCTGAATTTGTTTGCTTCTGCGACTTCTTGGCTTTACTCATGAGATAAATGTAGCGATGCCTGATACCCATTAGGGGATGCCGCTCAACCAAGAAATCCTTCCTGTAAGCCTCCCTGAGCACCACAGTTTGGGTCTTCAGCTTATTGGAGATGTAAAAGATCCCCGGATGATGGGCCAATACCTTCTTGAACCGCGTTCCAAAACCCATATACTCCCCCCAGCAAAGTAAGTTGTCCCGTTCTGTCTTCTTTGATGGGAGGAGCCACAGCAACTCGTGGAGGACAGCCACCATCCACTTCTCCGCCTGATCACCACTGGGTGCCAGATGAAAAGCATCCTCATAGGGCGATATGTAGGGTAAGTCCTGCCACTGATCCACCCAAGCCTTGACCCTCTTCTCCAGATCGAACCCTCTGGGGAAATTCATCGAGAACCTGATGCGAGTCCCTGGTTTCCCATTAGATTCCCTGTCTTTCACCCTCTCCTGCAATGCTGACATGGCCAGCTCATCTCTCCAGGAAATGAGCTCCAGTGCAAGCAATTCCTTACCAGTGGCCTCATCCTTGACAGAGCGAACATTGAAGTAATCGGGGTAATTGGAGAGAAGGTCAGAGACATAATTAGGAGGCAAGCCTAAGTCCCATCGGAACTTATTGATGATATGGAAGGGCAAAGCTGAAGACCCAGCAAGCATCAAGAGCTTGGAGAGGTGGGTGGCTGTGGAGTGGCGGAGGGGCGGGGAGAGGTGGATGGCAGACTCTTGGCGGTGGATGGAAAGGGTGGGAGGGGTGAGCCTGACATGGAGAGGGAGGCCAGGGCTGGGTTGGAAGATGGTGAAGACAGAGGGGTATTTGAGGAAGAAGGAGGCAGCAGTGGAGGTGGTGGCAGAGGAGGGGAGGTGGAGGAGGGAAGCGGAGGAGAGGGGGAGAGAGAGGGAGGGGGAGGAGAGGATGTGGTCGAGGAGAGAGCACAGGGGCTTGAGGTCTTTCTCCTTCTCAACAGCGGCATCAAGGAACGGATCACGAACCCATTTGACTCGGGCGTCGATGAATAGCCGGGTGGCCTGAAGACGATGAGCCAACAACAGTTGAGGGAGCTTACACAGCTTACTCTGCGGGAACCAATTCATTACTAATTTATCTACTGCAACTAAATATGTAGAAATGATGCAATTCCCCCGAATTTTCTTCAATTAGGAGACGAATTTCAGGCCAGCTTCCTTACCGCCAGCTTCTCCCCTCTTCTCAACATCTCAACTATCTCAACACATGCATTAGAGTGACATCTTCCTGCAAAATGAGCTAGCATAAGTGGTAAAATAAGAGGGAGTACTTGCTTAAACATTCAAAAGACTCGAGCAGACAAGTGAATATATAGTGGATCCACATAATAATTATATACTTCAGATCCTTTACTAATCAGCAACGGTGGCTCTGGCAGCAATTAACACAAGAGCCCTGCCAAAAAAAAACATATTTTTCTCTTGATTATGCATAGCATATAATCAACAGAACACATCAAGAGAAACACAAGATGGCTAGTATCCTTATGCAGATCCATTACTAATCAGCACCGGTGGCTGTGGCAGCATTTAACACAACAGCCCTGCCAAAAAAAAAAAAATATATTTTTTTCTTGATTATGCATAGCATATAAGCAACAGAACACATCAAGAGAAACACAAGATGGCTAGTATCCTTATGCAGATAATTAAATGTCTGTGACCCTAACCCTTACAACCCATCCAGACATGCTGGCCTCATTCTATCTATTTTATTCATACTGACTAATTATCTTACTCAGATAGAGTTTTCCAAAAGATACAGGTGGAATAAGTGAAGATGTCAATAAACACTGACCAAGCAATCCATTTCTGCAACAGAGTTCAAACCATCTTTAGTCAATTCTGCAGATCAAAAAATGGTGAAGTAGTTGATATTTATCTCACAATATTTTATGGCATCAAAAAAATTCTTGTGTGCAATATTAAGCAGGAATTACGATGTTACAGTAAACTTGCTATTGTGCATCACTCCCAAGTGTTTCATAAGGCTGCTTCAATGTCACGTGGGCCACAAATCATGCAAGGAGTTATGCCACAGACCAACAGGTGGTACTTGTGCACCTCAACACCCATATCACAAAATGAGGAAATGACCACTTGCAATTGCTAAGTACATACGGGACCTTTGTTTCTCACCTTTGTCCAGTTAAACATTGAACGAAAGATTGCAAATTCTGACGCACAGAAAGATGGGACCTCTATGATCTTTCCAACCTGAATTAACAGAAGATTTTCCATGATCAACTTATGTGATAGGCATATTTCCATAGTCCAAAACAAAACTTAATCATGTTGCCCATGAATATCAAAGCATTTCGTTCTGTGATTAGATGTGGACATGATGACAATCAAGAAACTGCAAGGCACATATAACAGATTGAGACCAAGCATGAGACAAGGCACCTAAGCACAAGAAGGGACACAATGCTAGCTTTTGGAAATAGGTTCCAACCATTTCTCCCAAGAGAGTTGGCTACTTGTTTTTCCTTTCTTTGCAGTAAAAAATAGATTCGAGTACTTGTTTGCTACTTCTGCTGAAAACACAAAAGTGCCCATGGATACACAATACAGAGGAGTTATGCCTTTTCTCAGTGTAGTCGTGCACTCATTCCACTTGTATGTATAGGCTATATCCTTACCTTCATGTTAGAATTACAATAAACTGATGCAGCATTTGTATTACAAAATGCTTTTAGCATCAGGTATAGTGGCATCCTAGACAACTAATCATCAGATACCTTTCAGCAGAGAAAGAGCTCAAGCATAAAGCAGTTCTGTTCTTCCGGGAAACATTTCCTTATGATTAAATGTAGTAGGCCATAAGAAGAAGAAGAAGAAGGAGGAGGAGGAGGAGGAGGAGGAGGAGGTGGAGAAGGAGAAGGAGAAGGAGAAGGAGAAGAAGAAGAAGATGAAGAAGAAGATGAAGAAGAAGAAGAAGACAGGACCAGTTCTTCTATTTACAACAGAGACAAACTTTTTTTGGTTTTTGCCCGCTAAAAATTATCCCAACATATGGTTGATTCAACTACACTTAGTACAAATTTGATTTTGTAGAGGACATGCATCTTCGAATTCTGCATGAATGTACTTTTGTTGCTATGTTTCACTCAAACGGAAGCTCATTGATCAAGTGGCATCCGGAAAAGCATCTTCCATCTATGTTAAAGCTTATTGATCAAGGGGCATACAAAAGCATCTTCCTTCTATGTCAAAGCTTATTTATCAAGGGGCATCCACAAAAGTATCTTCCATCTATGTTTTGTTTGATCTCTCAGATACATAGTTAGATAGGAACGATTGGATGAGAAATCTCCCTAGATCTCTTATTTCAAATCTTCCGCTAGGAAGAATACTGGAAATAGCGGTAGATATGGTCTCATCCTATCCCATAGTGTATTTGATGAACCAAGGTCACGATAAAAATCAATAATAGGGAAAATGAAAACTCTAGTCTACTGTGGCTGCTGCTGCTGCTGCTGCAGTGGTCACACCTATCGTAGTGGTTGTTTGAGATCACCGTGACATCCACATGCACATAAATTTAGCTATGATTTCATCCGGACTTATCTTGGCTGAACTGATCTATTGGTGCAGCACCAATTGAAGGACCGGTAACTATTATCCTATCTGGCTTCTCATCTAGAAGACTAAACATGCCCTACTGCTTAAGGGTATCCAGTAAGTTAGGCAGTGGCTGTCGAGATCAGGCATGATAAAGGCCTGCAGACCAGACCACAGGACGGATATACACCCAAGTAACCCATCAAGCTACCAATGTAACCACACAGGTATAAAAAACGTCTCCTGGACATAGAGATTAACAGATTTTCCAGATGCATATAGTCATAAGATCTGACATTAATTGCAATTCAGAAGTATATGCATTTTAAATCATAATCAACATATTCCAAAATCCTAGCATCTGAAAAGAAAGCAAAACTTTTGCCAAGCCAAATTTAAAAATGAAGACTGGAGGAGTTAGCCTAATGAATTTATATATTTTGAGAAACTCTGGACCTTCACTTTTTCTTGAGAACTTTTCCAGTTATGGACCTTGGGTTCAAGGGACCCAAGCAAGTTCAAAGTATGGTTAACATAGACAAAAATACATAAACCAGTCCTATCATGCAACTGTCAGTACACACACTGCAAGATTGATATCAAAACTTTCAGTAAAATACATTACTTTGGAATGTGATATTTTTTTTTTTTGGGGGGGGGGGGGAGATTGCCTTTCATTCCTCATTCTATCTAGATAACAAGAATTTTAATACTTAAAAATCCACAATTAAAGAGAAAAAGACACCTCAAGCTTTGCATTTCAATGAGCCTTTTTATACAAATCCATCCCAATGTCTATAGCTTATCAGGATCAAGAAAAAAAATCTCCAGATCAGGGCCTAGAAAAAAGTGTAAGGGGAGAAAAACATCTCATGAACTCTTAAAACTATAAATAATCACTTGGCGTAGTAGCAGATATGTAGAAACATAATGACGTCAGATGCATTCTGTCTCTGGAAAGATTTGCTAAATTTTTCTTAGAGAATACATATATGTAGACATAGCATGACCAATCGAGAAAGCGTACTGCTTTCATTGCTGAAACTGGAAGCCACCCTCCATCTGCTGTTATCGAGGTCAAGCAGGGGGACAACATCTCCTTAACCTACAGAAACATGAGGTGATTTTCTGACATGCGAACAACTAACTAAAATGCTTGTAAGGAAATATTGACTGCGTCCAAATGGATATTAGAGATAAACTCTATTCCTTCCCTTACAAGTTGGAAAGAGTTACCACTGATGTCCATTCATGATACCTGAAACCATTACTCTCTAGAAAAGAAATCTCAGGAAAAAAAATCGAGCCTCTGGCAAAAGTCCCTCAAGATGAAATGTTGTAAGAAAATCCATACACTAATTGAAGACAGGAAATGCCATCGCTGGCCATATAAACATCTCTATGTCACAAAAGAGAATGTGCTACTGCTTGCTTTGAAATTGAAACCAGTGAGAAAGTATCTAGTTCTTCATCCTACTTTCTTGGGCCTAAAATTATTAGGCAGCCAGAACAATGATCCTGCAGCCTTAATTCTCAAAATCTAAACAGAAACACCTATGGAATGCATCTAATGATGTAAAACTGTTGAAATTGCATCGGGATATGTGGTGCAAAGCACCTCCAATTATAATAACGTAGTTACATGGTGCCACCCTCTTTACTTTCCAGAAAATAATCTATTAAATAACAGAAGCATCCAAAGAAGTTAACAGGAATAAATTTTACACTTGATGTTGTGTCAGTGATGATTTTTCTATCAAGAGTTGGGGCAGATATGATTTGAATAAAGGAGCTAAAGCATTCTCCAAATAGTCCAAGAATCACCAAGAAAAGCTTATTGCGGCAACTTCAACAGTTCCAAACGCAGAGCAGCTTATACACGTGACACAGCGGAGCTTATAATTCGCATCAGGCAAGATTCAACAAGCAGCAGAATCTAGCAGAGGTAATGAATCATGGGTTCCCTGTATTGTGGACACGGTTCAAGTTTCTATCCCGACTGATGAACTCTTATATGAGCCACAGGCGCAAGGAGTCTGACAACGCCTTAACTAAGAAGTACTTCATTTACCTTCATTGGTATATCAAGAACAGGGCCCCCTCCCAAACCCCAACACCCCGGCATCCTTGCTCAATCTCCCTCCACAAGAAGCTCTACCTCTTCAACTACAACCCGGGCAACGAAGACTTTGAACCAACCATATCGCCCAGCAGTCACTCTAGTACTCATCAGACTGACAAGATAGCAGAGGAGCAGAAAACGCCGGTGAAGTCCATCGGAAGAAGCTAGCAAGAAAACCACAGGGCGGGATCTCTTGTAGGCGTGACGAAGAGAGAGGACACTGCAGCTTGGGCTTGAAGAAGCTGACCCAAAGCAGAGACCTATTGGGCCGAATCATTTCTGTTGATGGCGCCGTAGGTTTCGGGTCAAGCCCGGATGATCCGGCCCGGCCCATTGGACCTAGACTTTAATTCCTTCTTCTTTTTTGTGGGTCGGGTCAGGTTGAATCCGGAGACCCTAATTTCTTTTTTATTTACTTAAATTTTTCCAGAGAAAAGGATCTCTATTAGCCCATGGGCGGTGGTGATGCAGTGGAGGCCGGCAACGGCGACGGAGATCAGAGCGAGAGGAGAGACATCTGCGAAGATTAGAGCCTTTCTATTTAAATTTACTTATAATTATCGACGCACGATCAAAGGTGATTTTGGAGTCGTCAAAACGAACTTGGAATAAAATATATCTCCCTTGAGGATGATTGGCACACACTCTCTCCTCTATGCATTTAGACACCATTATCTCCCATTTATTAAGTATTTATAGATTCATCGGTATTTAAATAAAGTAAATAAAAAATAAGAAAAAGAACAAAAACAATATAAAACCGCATGAAATATGCTTAGTAATTAACCAAATAATATTAAGAAATAATAGAAAATTATTAATAGGGGATTTTTTTTTGGGGGTGTAAAAGCGGAAATTGCAAAAAGAGAAAGATGTATGGAGGTGAGAAATTAGAAGGTATATGAGGATTGGTTGAGCGAAAGGCTCATAAAAAGGGAAAAGACCAAAAAGAAAAAGGGAAAAAGAAGCGTGAGAGTGGCGAGAGCCGATAATTAATCCTTTTATAGATCAAATGTGTGCGGATGAGATGATATTCTTAACGGAAAAACTACTCGGTCAATTTTAAACTTATTTTAAGATCGTTAATTCAATTTTAAACATTTAAATTTCGTCAATTTAGTCTTCACTTTCATGTGAAATTTCAATGTAATCATTTTGACCAATTTTCATTGCAAATAGCCGATGTGACGGTTTAGTTATCACCGATCAATCAATGGTTTCCAACAATAATTGGTTGGTAGTATAAGTGTGCCAGGTTTAAGACCAATCAAATGAATCCCCCATATCTGCCTCGGGGGTTGAATCCAATCTCTTATCTTGGAAATAGTCTTCCATGTACATTGTGAATGTGAATCTACTTGATCTCAATGGTTAAATCATGTGAACTCCATATGAGACACAAAATTTCTTCATGGGGTGGAGTTGATTTGGCTCATATGCCACTTGCTTTGGTAACATGAAAATATAACTCCACCAACCCTTTTGTGGCCAATTTGCTGTATGTGTATGTAGATGTAATGGAGACAAAAGCAAGAATGCCACTTGCTTGAGTCCGCGCTTTTGTTCCCCATTTAGTAATCAAAAGAGCAATCTCAAGGGCGACGAAGATCTCACTTTTCATGCTGTAAAGCAATTGAAGGGGCTGGCGTCTTTACCCCCAGATCACATGGAAACCCCAGAACTCGATCTCCATCCTTAATTTTTTCCCACTCGAGGAGGAAAAGTCAAAGTCCTGATTCAGCTTTGATCTTTGATCCTCAAACAATACGTGTCGAGCAGCGCCGGTCATGGTTCACCAAGGTCAAATTAAAAAGCCAACTCTATAATTTATTATATCGGAAGGTCAAAGAAAGCAGGATCGGCAAAAACTTGGAGTCGAAAATACCTGACCCCAAAGACACTCCAAAAGATTTTCTTGGCACTTGCGGATGTCGGAGAAGAAAACAGCCTCACCACAGAGAAGATATACACATATTGTATGTCTTAAAAGTAGAAACGCGTACAAAGTTTTGGTGGCATTATAATTAGGTCGGGGCATAATACTCCAGAAACCCTAGAACGATTCTCATTTAATAAGGAATTGTCTTCCTTGACGACCAATTCAAATCCTCAGTCTTCCCTCTCTATAACCAGTGGAGTCAAATTCCAAACCCGTTTCTCCAAAACCGTGGCGGTCAAGAATTCAAAAATGCCGGGCCCGTTCAACAGGTTTGATCAAGGGAAGAAGAGACGGAGCAGTTGCTGGCAGCCTGGAAATGGCCCAGTATAAATGCAGGATCCCCTCAGACACATTCTCTTCATCGTACACACAAATAAACACGCCACTCAAAGCAACCACAAGAGGAGGAAGTAACAGATTGTTAAGAGACCAGCCAAGGATGAAGAAGATCCTATCTTCAAAAGCAGCAGCTGCTGTGATGGTTTTCCTGTTCTTGATGGGAACATCGATGAGATCGAGCGAGGCATGCCGGCTTCTTAAAGGCCACGAAGGAGCGTGGGCCGGTAATGAGGAGCCAAGTGCAATTGTTCTCCAGTCCCTGCAAAAGGGTTCGACCCCATGCACTGGGAACTGCAGCGGCTATACTCCTGGAAGCAGCACCACCGCTAGCACCACCAGCACTAAGGCCTTTGCCGGCCGATCAGCTGCAGGCATGCCCCCTCGTGGTTATTCCAGTCACGTCCCCCAATCTGACGTCGCTGCCGATCGTAGATAGATGGCGCTCCATCCAAAGGACGCTTGTGAAGGGCATTTAGCGGCTGTAAGTAGAATGACCGAAGGAACAAACACCCAGCTTACGAGCACAGACGATTTTTTTTCTTCTCTTTAAATTTCTCGGATGGATAATTTCCATCTGTTGTAGGATGTATAACATGAAGTAACATGTTTAATTTGTTCAATTTAATCTTACAAACCTAATAAAGTTGTCCACAATTTTTTAAAAGTGCAGAATTTAGGAAGTGACAACCTGATTTTGTCAGCAATTTTGTTCTTTATTATATTGTCAATTATCGATTGGTGAGAAATCGCGAGGGTCGTTGAAATGGTACCAAAGCGAATGTCGTATCAAACATTATTGAGGTTTAAGTTTGAAAATTCGATAGACGACAACTTTTGCCAATAATATTTAGATAATATGCTCCCTACGTAATGCAAGAATGGGCATGGAAGAATAGCAATGGCAATTCATACTTGCGTGTTATAAGTAGTATTTCTGTTTTCTCGCATTTAATATCGAATTGTGAGATATATCAACTTCTGAATTTATATAGAATGAAACTTGATAAAGTAAAACTAGTCGATAAGTTGGAATAAAAAATAGTGGAAAAAAATTCAATTGCCCACATAAAAGTTGGCAGAATTCATACAAGAATTAACATGACTTCGGAAGAGCGATAAATAGTAGTTGTTAAATGACAGTAAAAGTTAATAACTTAACATTAAACAAAGCAACATTGGCAAATAACTCAAACGAGAGTCGGTAATCTTTGGTAATTTAATTGGGAGAAAGTTGATGAGTCGCAAATAAAATTTGTTAAATTCCTATAAGAGTTGATAGATTTTTGAGACACAATGAGAAAGACAAATAAAACTTAGCAAAAGATAAGAAAGATTGGTACTTTATGAACTATTAAATGGAATTAATAATTTCATCGACGCATCAGTAAATTACTAACAAGGTACCTGGAATTAAGTGATGGACAAGTTTTCTTTACCAACAATATTTAGATATACCAACTCTTTCAGAAATTACAAGCACGAAAAAAACCCTCGGGAGCAAGCACCAGAGGGAAGACCTACCATTGAACTCTAGAAAACACTTGCATTCAACAACTAAAGATGTTCCAACAACTCATGCATAGAATTTTCTCACTGGCTACTGTTCAAAGTTTCAATAAAACAATGAGCATCGTCAACGGCGGTGATCCTCAGCTGCGGGAACTTTGAGACGGGAAAAGTCTGCAGTCTGGATTCAGATCTCGCTGCGATCGGGCGACGATGGACGTCTACCGCCGGTCATGATTCACGACGGTCAAAATGGAAAGTCAACTCTGATGAATTTCAAAGAACGGCAAAGAGGATACGAGGTCAACTAAACTTGAGCTGAGAAGAGCTCTGAACCCAAACTTACTCTTAAGAATCTCTCCAGAAACAGATGCCTGCAATTTCTGGGATTAGAGATGTTTCTCGCATTGAATGAAATGAATCCGAGCACATTATTATTCGAGTAAAATCCCATGGGATACAACTGCAATCTTCAAGCGATGTACATTATTACAAAATCAAACGTATTCTATAACACTTCATTTGTAATATGTAGATGAAGACTATTACGATTCACAATTCGCAAGACTGTATACCTTAAAGTACGTAAAAGAAAAAACCCTTAATTAGTTATCAATTTTCGTTTTGCTTCGTTTCGTTTCGTTTCGTTTTTTTTTTTAAATTACCAACTTTTATGTTATGTTACTTATTAAAAAATAAAGTTAGGTTAAAGTTAACCAAAGTCTGCAAATGAACAGAAACCAAAGAGATGTCGATGAATAACTTAAACGAGAGCTAATAAGAAACTAATTTAAGACTGGTTGGTCATTGAATCGAAAAAAGTTGGCAGACGGCACATCATAAGTGTCTATTATCGTAGGATGTGAATCTCTTTATGTGAAAACGTCGGGCACGTGTAATCATTTTGTTCCCCGCAAAGCGTGTGCTCTCAGCCGCGGAAACATTGAAACGGGAAAGTCAAGTCTTGATCCAAATCTTACTTTGATCATGCAACCATAAACGTGTCACAGCTGGTCATGATTCACGACGGTCAAATGAAAAGTCAACTTTGTTAAATTCCGAAGCAGGTCAAAGAGTATACAAGGTCAACTGCATAAAAAGAATATAATTTAAGTTCGGTTTGATTTTCTGCAAAATGATTTTCAGAAAGAAATTTTCTGGATTTTTCAACATTTGTTTTACAGAATATAAATTTGTTAAGAAAAATATTTTCGAAAACGATTTCCTTTGTGCACTTATTTTAATTAATTTTTATCTTTTGAAAAAAAATGTGAATTTTTAATTTTTAATGTTACGTTTTTTCTCTTTTTATTTTTTTTCCTTTTGTTGTTTTTCTTTCTTCCTTGGTCGATGAATGACCATATGAACTCGTCCAGGCTAGGCCAACGTGTTGCCAACCTCTGACAAGGCTCGAGCCTCGCTGATCTAGGGAGACTCGAGCTCACCCATGTGAGATTGAGGCATGAGCTCACTGAATTTTCTCAGGAACCTAAGAGCACGGCTGATGTTTATAGTCTAGTACCAGAATGCCAAATAACAATGATAGCATATTTTTCATTTTGGAAATTAAATAACTATTTAATTAAGATTAGCTTGATATCAATAAAATTTGGTAGATAGAGACATCAACAATTATTGTAGCGAGAGTACTTTCGTACTAGTATTTTTTTGACCATTTCTTGTCGGGACAGTGGATATATAAAAACCGGCAATCAATTGGACATCCTGAAATTTGTCGTGTGTGGACGATAGTGCGTAATTACATCATTCTCGCACTTTGCGGACATGATGCAAAAAACGAGTACGTCAAAGACGCGACATTTGTTCCATGACCGACCAATTCAAGCTCTGATTCAACGTTTCTTCTTCTTCTTCTTCGCCTCTCATTCCCTCTCTGTTTAACCAGTGAAGTCAAGTCCAAGTTTCTTCTCCCAACTGTAGCAGTCAAAAATTAAAAACCCGTGTCCACCAATTTGATCAGAAGAACCGAAGAAATGCGTAGAACTAGCTGTCGTTTGCATATATATACGAGTTATCTCTCTAACAAGACGAGGCATCCTTCATCGTACATTAAGTTAAAGCTAGTGCCGAATTGGCCCAAGACCCAGAAAAGCAAACAAAAAAAGGTCAGGAGTATAGCAAGATGATGAAGAAGCTCCTGAGAATTGGTGTGGTTTTGCTGCTTTTCGTGGGCACACTAGTGCAACCGCATGAGGCGTGCAGGGTTCTGATTAAGGGCAAAGGGGAAGCGAGGGCTAACGATGAGCCAAGCGTTCTTGTTCTCCAAACCCTGAAAAAGGGCGAGACCCCGTGCACAGGGAACTGCCACGGCTACACTCCCGGAAGCAGCACCGCCGCTAGCACCACCAGCAACAAGGCCTTTGCGGGCCGATCAGCAGGGGGCCGGTCTCCACGTTATTACTCCGATCGCGTCCCAGGATCTGGCTCTGCTGCCGATCGCAAGTAGGTGGTTCTCCTGTAAAAGGAAGCCAGTCAAGGGAATTGAGAAGTGGCAAGTAAAATGATTCAAAGGAACCGATACACAGTTTATAAGCACGAGTTCTTCTTCTTCATTTATAAGTTTATAAACATGTCTTCTATTTTTGAGTGTATAACTCGGTAAACATGTTTAATTTGTTCGATTTTGCTCTTCCAAGCCTAATAAATTTGTTAACAATTCTTTTCAAGTGCAAAAGATGGGAAGTGACAACCTGATTTGTTAGCAATTTTTTTTTCCATGGTAATGTTGATTTGCGATTCATAGAAACCCGAGTGTTGTTGAAAAGTTACCAAAGCAAATGTCGCGACAAGGGTACCAAGGTTTAAACTTGAGAACAATAAGTTTTTGCCTATGAAAAATTTACATATGTGCTTCCTATGTGATACGAGGATTTGACATGGAGGATCGACAATTTATATTTGCATCTCATGATTGGTAATTTTGTTATCGAATCGCAAGAGCTTTTAGCTTCCGTGTTTTTTCCAAACAACGTGAAATGTCAAAACTAGTTGACAAACTAAGGTGGGAAATATGTTGAGTGACGCATACATCGGTTGGCAAAATTCATCCAACAATTGATATGACAATTGTAAGAGAGACAATGGCAATACTTTATAAGTTATCAAAAACCAAAAAAACGTTGGTAAATAACTCAAATAAGAGGTAGCAAGCTACAATTAATTTGGTAATTTATTTGGAAAAAAAGTTGATAAGTCACCCAAACAAATATTGTTAAGTTCCTCTCAAAGTTGGTAAATTATAAGATGATGGTAAGAAAGACAAATAAAGCGTAGAAAAAGATAAGAAAGGTAAATAATTTATGACCTATTTGAAAGAATTAGTATTTTCATAGATGTGCTAGTAAGTTATTAACAGGTTACTAAGAAATCTAGTAAGTTATTAGCAAGTTACCGAGAAATCAAGTGATCGATGAGTTTTTTTTTATCAACAGCTTTTGGATACTCAACCACTTTTTTAAAAGGTTAGAAGCGCCGTAGAAATCCATTTTTCTGAAAATGAAATAAAATAGAACATTAGAATTGACCCCGAGAGCAAAAACCAGAGGGAAGACCTACCATTGAACTCTGGATTACACTTGCATTCAACTACTAAGCAATCTTCCGACTCAAGCATTGAATTCTTTAACTGGCTACTATACACAGTTTTCTCCGAACTGGCATTGATTTAGAATTTACTTTGACCATACAACCACATACGCGTCCAACGCTGGTCACAATTTACGACGGTCAACTAAAAGTGCCAATTTTGACATAGAAATTTTGGAGCAGGTCAAAGAATATACGGGGTCAACTAAATAAAGAGATTAAAACTTGATCTAAAAAATTAAATCACATTACACATTACGTATATTATTGTTTTATTTAAAGTATGCTAATAATAATAATAATAATAATAATAATAATAACTTCCAGCATTGTTATTATAGCATCACCAAAAACTATTATCACGCTTTTAGATTAATTGCATAACAAAAGAGAAATGCTCGCATACTGAATTATGACAGTTTGGATCACAGCATGTCTTAAAAATGTTAAACTTAATTATTGACTTTAATGTTCTGTACCAAAACATAATTTAACAAGTTATGACAAGCATTCTCTATTGGATTTAGTCCTCGGACTCTCGTGTATGCCCCACATTAACTTGGGTTTGGGGGCAAGGTCAAGGGTCCAAGCATTGGAAATCCATTTTATCGATATTCTTAAGTTTGATTTTGATAAAATTCAGTAGAGAGAGACGTTGAAAATTACTTTGGCAGTAGTTCTTTGATACCGGCATTTTTTTTTCCAATTTTTCTCGTTATTTTAAAATTTGATTTCTTATTTTCAATTATTCCTTTTATTAAACAAACCCCGCTTGAGATGGGATTTACTTACCATTTTGACATCATATTGGTGAAAAATATAAGAAACGGAAATCAACTGGATATACTGAAATTTTGTCGTGCGTGAACAATTGTCCATGATTGCATCATTCTCGTGCGCTGGGGACATGATGCAACGAACGAGCACGTCAAGGATGAGACATCAGCTGTCCAAGGACCGACCAATTCAAATTCTTATTTGATGCTTATTCTTCTTCTTCGATTCCCTCTCTTCATAACGAGTGAAGTCAAATCCACATTTCTTCTCCGACTTTGGCAGTCAAAATTCAAAAACCCGTGTCCAACAATTTAATCGGAAGAATCTAAGAAACACACAGAAAGTCTAAGCTGGTGTTGGTATATAAGTACGAGAGATATCTCTCGCAAGACAAGGCATCCTTCATCGTACATTTTTGTTAAAAGCTAGTAAAATTTGTCCCAAAGAGTCAGGAATATAGCTATAAGATGAAGAAGTTCCTGAGCGTCGGTATGATTTTGCTATTTTTGGTGGGAACCCTAGTGCAACCAAATGAGGCGTGCAGGGGTCTAATTAAGGGCATAGAGGAAGCGTGGGCCAACGATCAGCCAACCGTTCTTGTTCTCCAAACCCTGCAAAAGGGTCCGGTGCCCCCTCCTGGAAATCCGATAGGCCACACTCCCGGCGGCCCTAGCCGCCCCGCCGACACCACCAAAACCAGGGCCTTTGCCGGTCGAACCATGGCCCCTCCGCACGAGGTTAATCACGTCGAGTTTCAAGTGATGGAGTAACCGCTGATTCGAAGTAGTTGGAGCTCAGAAAAAGGACATTTATCGAGGGAGATGTACACGTTGTGGAGATTAAATGCCTAGATCCCAATACGTAGATGCAGATATAGAGGTTCACAGGAGCCAATAATAAAGTTATTGTGGCACGAATAAATAGTTTAACATTTCCGATGCTTAGTTTTTACTTATTGTGTAGAGCATGTAACTTGGTGAGATATGCCTTTTTATTTATTTATTAAACCTTCATGTCTTATTATTTTCTTAGCAAATGTGTTATTTAGTTGCGTTCTCTCAACAAATTGCGAAGAATCTAATAAGCAGTTTTTCAACATCAACGTAACGCCTCAATGTCTTATCAATGGGGCAACTTTGGTTCCCTGTTCCAGTTCTTACGTTTGTTTTCCTGAGTTATTTTTCTAAACTAGAGATGCACGGATTAGTCACCAGATATCCGATTACATTATTTCAATAAAATGTCATATGTAGGAAAAGATTTGGAGCTAATAGTTCGAATAACAGTATTATGAAACGGCATATGTAAGAAAAGATTCGGTGATATTTAATGAAATTTTCATTATTGCTAGGTCAAGTTTTGATGCCTAAGTACTTTCATGCAAAGTTCATGTCCATGGTATTTTACTTTCGGTTTAGTTGTCAAACCGCAAAAATTATGTTTGTCAAAGAACTAAAAGATTACAAGAAATAACGCATTAGTTGGGAGTGGCTACCATTGCAGCGAGACGAAATGGTTCAAAGAGAGAGAGCAAAGAATCAAAGAAATAAGATGTCTTTCAAGTAACAAAGTTTAGAATTAATTATATAGGTTTTGAATTTTGCTTGCGTTTATTTCTCCAAAAATAAATTATCTAATAGATTTTTCTAACACCGATCGCTTGCATCGCCTACAAAATTAAATAAATACCAAATAATTTTTGATATCAATGAAAATATATAGATATAAATTGTTGTTGATAATGAAATTATTTTTTATGCTATTACTTATAAATAATACTTTTTTTTTAAATCATTCAATTCTTTGACAAACGAACTGAGCTAATTTATCAAATATTTTCCCCAAGAAGGAAAAAAAAACTCAACCCATTCAACCGCTATTAACATTTTAAGAATTCTTTTTTTCAAATCATTTATTTTTCTAAAAAAAAATGAACCTAATTTACTAAGTAATTTCCCCATGAAGGAAAAACCCTTAACTCATTCAACCAGTGCAAGAGTTCCCACTTTTTTTTTTATTACTAATGCTCACAATTTTTTTTTTTCTAAAAGTCAATTTTGACAAAAGCACTTCCGGATTGTAAGTATCCGCTATATAACATTGCAGTCATTATTAACATATTAACATTAAACATTCCCCCCCCCCCCCAAAAAAAAACACTTAAAGCTCCACTGTTTCTATCTTAATTGAACAAATGCATGTATGGAGGACACACGTTCTCGATTCTCTTTATTAATGCCACCTACTCTTGAATTTATCAAACCCTTAATAATCTGTGTTGTTAATGATTAACATCTCTCTAAATAATCACTCAACATCAATTTCCTTCTTTAAGAAAAACACTTGTTAAAGGCTTCCTAGGAAAAAAAAGGGACGAGTAATTAAGTTATTAACACTAATGCCCAGGAATCTTCTTTTATATTTAAAATAATTAACATTTCTCAGTATAACCATCCAACATAAAATTCTTTTCTTTTCATTTCTTTTTTTTATGTTGTTGAAAAAGCTACTTGTTCAAGGGCTTAATATGAAAAAAAAAGGATGAGTAATCAAAGTTCACATCAGTCGTGCACAAAGACCCTCTTTTTCGTTACTTGGTTGTAGTTTTCCTATTGACTTTTTTTTGTTAATGAATTAGATAAACGGCCAATGCATAGTGATTTCAGCATCATCCGATGACGATAGATAAGCTCTCCAACAATTTTTGGCGCATAAGTATATAATTAATTAACTTACTGTACCTTCGAAATCCCAATCTCCACCCTCCTTACTTACCCATCAAGAGACATGTCGATTTTTAAGGGAAGGCCTCGTTCAAGATCCCACACCATTTAACTGCGTGTGTGTATATATATATATATATATATATATAAAATCACGTGTTGATCTAAAAACTTAAACCTAGCTTTTAAATAAAGTGATAGTAGTCTCACGAAATTCTATACGATATTAGACTTGTGTAGTTAATAAAGACTTTTGATTTCCGATTCAAATAGTAATTTGAACTCTAAATGTTGGCTTAATCTTGAACCATAAGACATGTACTTAACCTCATGGGGACGGCTATTATCAGCCTAATGTTTCACGGTTTATTAATCATGTATACTAAGACCATCTAGCTTTTGACATGTTGGTCTCAATGTGGAGTCCACATGAGCAAGGGTCCCTATGGGGGGCTTGGTCCACACGATCTATAGACCATACAATTCATTCTTCTTGTTTAATGACTAAGGAGAGGACTTGTGTGTATGGTTTAGGTACATGATACGGGTTTCCTCATGCCATCAAGTGGAGATAATTACATGTTTGGCCCGTACCATTTGGACTGACTTGAACTTGCGTGTTACGTGATGCATGGGGTTATATATTTTGGCGTTTCATTGGCTCAGGATGTACCTACTTAGGTGTGCTTTATCCTCATAAGAGAGTTTGTACTTGAATAATTACGTTATGAGCAAAAAGAGCTTCCCATGAAACCGCCCCCCGTTGGTGACTCTTAAAACTTTGATATCCTCTTCTCTCTGCTTCCCATGAGGACTTGGAATTGGGAAATTTGTAAAGTCAAGTCCAGGTTCTGATTTTACTTTGATCATCTCGCAAATGTGCGTGTTGAACACTCTGGTCGGATAAGAAGAAGATTTTAATAAAATTTCAAAGGAAAAGACAAAGAGGATGAGATCGATCGAACAAAAAGTCGGATTGGGAAAACTTGTGGGTCGACAAAATACCCAAACACAAGCATTCTTTGTCGGTTTCAAAACAGACACAAGCGTGGTGAAGCCGGTGTCTAAAATCTCGATCACGAGTGTTGAACCGTTCTCTTCCACCGACGTGATATGCCAGATACAACCTCCATACGAGAAAGTACAAAATGTCTTTTTTTTTTTTTTTTAACTTCGAGAAAGTAGAAAATGTATCGTATTGCTTCACGGATCAAGGGCGATCCTCGCCTCAGGAGACCTAGGTGTGGACTTCGAGGGATTTAAAAGCAGTGACCGGAGAATCAAATCTTTGAATCATCTATTAGGAATTTTTGCGGATTAGAGACTTGGTCATAGAAAGATTAATAAATTTATATCCAGTCCACCATCTGGGACAATCCACAATTGGCCTTAGACTTTTGATATTTATATGTAGCGGTAATTTGTGCATGGAATGCATATCAGTCAAAAAATTTATATATGCATGTTGATGTCCTAACTATTACCACTTGTGGAAATTATCATTTCGGTCAACTGTGAAAAAATGGAATTTGGAAATTAATTGGTCATATACTAAAATTTGCCAATAAAGGAAAAAAAAAGACATACCAAAAGTTGTCTTATGCAAAGAATTATGACCGCAACGAATAATTTTCTAGCATGCTGTGGACATAATCCACTGAAAGAGTACGTCAAGGAGACATGAGACATTGGTCTTCGACGACCAATTGAGACCAGAATAATTAGGAAATATTTCTCCATGAATTTTTTTTCATAATCTACAATCTTCTATTGCTTAAACAGTTTCATAGATGATGAAATATATTTCGATAGTTCATTTTTACAAGCGATATAAATGATTAGTTTATGGAAATCCATTTTCTAAATCATTAAGTTTTGGCGAAATAAATGCACATGAGATATATTTTTAGTTGCTGCTTAAATTGGCTTACTAACTAAAATGACCGCTTAGTCTTTACCACGAAATTATGCAATTGCATTAGCTTAGGAGTCTTACTATTTCATCATTAATTTGCAAATTCTTATGGATTAATACTTATTCTTCTTCCCCTCTTTAACCAGTGAAGTCAAGCCAAATGTAGTCTCTTGCTAATGCGGTCGGAAATCAAAACCGTGTCCAAGAAGTTGATCAGAAGAATCGAAGAAACACACAAGAAACTATAAGCTTATCGATGTTCATAAATAGGATACAATCCAAGTATCTCCCAAACAAGACATCCTTCATTGTGCCTACTGTCGTGTTAGTCACAAACGTACCAAAACAAGCAGAAAAGATGAAGAAGTCGCTAGCTTCAAAGGTGGCAGTTTGTGTGGTTGTTTTGCTACTCTTGGTGGGAACAATGGTGCAACCAAACCAGGCCTGCAGGGTTCTGATTATGGGCAAAGAGGAAGGTCGGGCTAATGACAAGCCAAGTGTTCCTGCTCTCCAAGTCCTGCAAAAGGGTACGGTCCCAACTCCCGGAAATCCAGGCGGTCACACTCCGGGCGCCGACACCACCAACACCCGGGCCTTTGCCGGTCACGCCATGGCTTCTCCAGGTGGTTACTCTGATCGCATCCCCAAGTCCCATGTGGCTGCGGATCGCAAATAGCTGGAGCTTACTTTTTTTTGGGGGGGTTCAAAATAGTTGGAGCTTACTCGATGACACTTATGCCCAAGGGAACGTATGAGTTACAACCGATAATATAGTTGTATGCACGAATAAATAGTTATATGCACGAATAAGTTGTCTTTAACCTTCGGATGGTTGATTGCGATCTATTGTAAAATATGTAATCAGCATGGTGAAAATATGTTCAAATCATTGATTCAGTAGTTCAAGTCTTATGTATTTGTTAGCAATCATTTCGTTCATCCACGCTCAATCGTCCAATTATCAATGCGGCAGATTCATTTGTTTAATGACAATGGAGCCAATTCCATGCAATAGAAAACCTCGCTGTTCCTTGAAAATCAGGAAAAATAATCTACTATGTACACTGGTCGTCATGTATGAGATAGAAATTTCCTTGGCGAGGTAGAAATTTAACATACATTGAATATATCTAAAACCATACAAAGGCATCTTCGGAAGAATAATTATTTCAGCCTATAACCTTGCAACTAGAAGAATAACAAATATTTCGTCCCTCGTGGTTTCTGTAATTATTGTATTTATGTATCAATGTTTTCTTTTTACCACTACCAATTAATTTTAAAAATTTAAAGTATTAAATGATACGTGATTTAATATTTGAACACTCTAACACTCCCATGGCATATTGGCTGGATTTAGTCTAAGACTAAAGTGAGAAAATATACAATGAGGGAGGTATAGAGTGGCTTGAAAATATTGAAATTCAAGATACTTTGCTTTGATAGCATAAATTTTGTATGATTGCACCTATTAGATTAATGTTTGATTTAGTATCTAATTAGTTTTACATGTCTGTACATATTTCACGCATTACTAAGAGCAACTAATGACTTCTTTCACCTATTATTAATCTAAAATCAGTGTATTTAGTTGGAAAACTCAATAAATAATTGCATAAATACTTTGTTGAAACTCTTTGGGTTAAGAAAAATGAAATATCATATTAAAGGGCTTGACATTATGCACATAAAGAGAACCATTTAGCCATGAAATGGTAATTATAATGATATCGGGTTGAAAATTTGACATAATTAATGTCGTAGCAAACTCTTATTAGGTGTTAAAGAACCCACTTGTCTAAATGCTCATTTTCCACTCTCCCCTGCCGTTTAGTTCATGAACTTAATTGATTTATAGATCAATTTAATTATAGTTCATATTCCTCCAAGCAAAATGAGGGGCTTTGCATCTCTTGCTTATGGTTGGCTTAAGGTTTCCAGATTAACAGTATTGATGTTAGATTTTCAAAATTGGCCAATACGTGTATGATCCCAAGACCATCTAACGATTGATAGACCTTCCACTTTCACACACATATATCTAATCAGCTACCACTGCAGATCCAGTGCTAACGCACCCCTTAGATTTCTATCGAGAGACGTGTCAATTTTTCAAGAGAATGCCTTGCCAAAGTTACATGGTATTATTATAAATCATTTGACTTTCTATTTAGAATTTAAATTACGCCTTTCATATAAATTTTTTATAACATTTAGATCAATTAAGGACAGTCCCCCAATTTCGGATGTGATATCGGAGCTATGTAGATTATATCGTCCTTTGCGATTCGTACAGTAATTTGACCTCTATAATCGCCTGTTTCTTCCAATTGGACCGTGCAAGTAACATGTCCAATTTGTCTCTCTTGGACAAACAAGGACTTTTCCGAGCATCCTGTGGAGTGATTCTTAATTGTTTTTTCAACGGCTTTAACTTAAAGAACGCTTCAATCCTTTTACTTCCATCTCATTTGTTGGTTTTCCAAGAACACGTGAAGACCCGACTAGATCTCCTTCTGGTTAATTTCATCATCAGTTACGTAAACCCTGAACTGGGAATATTATGCGTGTTGAACACATATTGTCACGATCGACGGTGGTCAAATGAGAAATAACTTGGGGAAGTCCAAGGTAAGACAAAGAGGATGAGATCAATTGAATAAAGTGGGATTGAGAACAAACTCGGGTAGGCACATTCTCTCACACCGACGTTGAATTAGAACCCAGGATTTGGGTCCACTGTCTTGTATCATTCGTGGAATATGAGCCTTTGTACTTTCTTTTTGTATAATCAGGTCCTCAGTTTTTATTTATTTGCTTATGCAATCAAGTTCTCCTATAAACTGCTGTTGAGCCCGACGAGACTTAAATGGCATGGCAATTTTCTTATTTCGAAAAGGCTTATGTCAACTTCCTTATAATGAAAATAATGAGTTTAACGGAGGCTTGTAAAGCAAGTAAATAAGGGGAACGAGATGGGAGGGTTGAGACGATTCTTTAGATTTTGAATCTATTTTTATGGCAATAAATGGAATGAAGAGGGGGTGAATAGGTTGTTTTATGATACACCATGTCAATTAAACGAAAAATGGAAGTTATCATAAAACAGAATAGAAATTACCAATATATGTGTGTCAAATTAAACACACCTCTTGGTGTCTAAACTGCTAAAATCAAACACACCTCTTCGTGTCTTAAACAATCTGTTTTTTCCTGAACAGTCATAAGTCAAGTTATGTCAGAAAAGTCACAAGTTAAAAGAGTAAAATTAAATAAATAAAAATTAATTTCGAAAATACAAAAAATAATAAGTTGATTAAGGCTAATTTGGTATGCGGCGCACCAAGTGCTAAGTGCGTCAATTAAACGCGCATAATCGCGCACCCGCATGCGGGTATAGTGAAGTCTATCCCACTAGCCCATTTCTCATTATTTGAAATAGTAAAACCTACTCATATTTAAAGTGACCAAAACTTTCCTTTCTTTCTGATATGGGAAAAGGAAAGTGCCTTAAAAGTTTGTTTTACAAACAAACATATCCAACAGTTATAAGAGGAATACGCATTAGGATTGCGTAGATTGTGGGCTGTGAATCTTGTGATGCTTAAGGAAAGATCATATTTCAGGGCCTTCGTGGCTGAGTGGTCCCTCTGTTTTCTCCTTCTCTTTTTGTTTTATTTGGAATACATAAATCACTTTTTTTTAGGATTTGTAATTTTCTACTACAAGGAATGGAGATGTCTCAAGGATAACTAGAATCAAACGCGTGTGATGTATAATCTCTATAAATTCTGGAATTTGCGTAAAATAATTGAAAGGTACATGATTAAAAAGCTCAATATTTTTTTGGTAAAGGTAAGTAGTTGTATTACTTTTGCCAATGTGCATTTACAAGATAGAGACCCGGCACCAACAAAACTCTCACTTATGTTGATGTTAGCCAATATCAATTAAGAGTGGAAGGGTGTCGAGGTTCAAAATATAAAAATGGCCAACAAAAAAAAAGCTCAATATTATTTTTAGTTCAATTCAATAATAGAGTGTTCTTGTTTGAATGAAAGCATTTTTCGGCAATTAGTTTTCACAACATTCATTTATTAGGTTTGTAGAAAATAACTAGTAGATCGAAAATAATTTTTGGTCAATGAACATATCATGTATCAAGTTAAAAAAAAAAAGTGAATTCTTAGGTAAAAACACTTTTCGGAATTGTTCCTCTTAAGTTTTTTTATTTATATTTTAATATTATTATTATATTTATATTTATTTATAATTTTCTTTTCTTTTTCCTTCTTGTTCTTTTTCTTTCTCCCTCCGCTGATCATTGGGCCTCAGCGACAGCTGATGACTGGCCACAAGTATAGGCCGGCAAAGCTTGACTTAGGCAGCCTTGTGAGAGCTCAAGCTTGTTGGATTGAGGTCAAGCCTTATTAGAACTCGACAAGGCTGAGCTGTCTCACCATAAGCTGTGCTTTAAGCTTATATGTGAATAATGCTTTTCTGCATGGTGATCTTGACGAAGAGGCCTACATGAGGTTTCCTTCGGGTTTTCATATTAAGGGGGAGAATTTAGTTTGTCAGCTTAAAAAATCACTCTATGACCTTAAACAGGCATTGAGGCAATGGTTTGCTAAATTCTCTTATGCATTGTTTGATGTTGGTTTTCAACAATCCAAGGCAGACTATTCACTACAGAATGAGGTGAGGAGGTTCAAGATAAGAGTAGTGGGTGAAGTGGAGAGGCAAGAGAGAGAAAGAGGGAAAAAGAAAACCAAAATAAAATAAATATTAAATACAAAATCGAATATTTATTTTTTGGCCTAAGATAGTGTAGTATGGAAATCATTCTCCAAATAAGAGCCAAACACTAGAAAATGCTTTGGATGAAATATCACTAGATAAAGGAAACTTAACAAATATTTTTGAAAAAATGATTTCCGGAAAGCATTTCCTTTACATGAAATTTTCTCCAAACAAACACATCTTTAGTTGTTTTTCATTGAATATTTATCACTGTAAAGCAATTATAAACTTGTGATAAAAGAAAGCAATTAAGAATGGAATAACTTCGAATAACCTAACCCATAATTGAAATGTAAAGAGACATTCAACGTCACTACAAGTAAACAGTGTCATATACTTGTATCATGTGTATTGGTTTTTACTTTGCGGATGTTGAGATTAGTAACTTTTATTCAATCTTATTCTTACAAGTCCTCTAGTAACTTATTGATAATGCTAAAATTTTTAAAAAAATGGTGATAAGGTAGTCATAGGACGAATAGCAAGTTCTTTCAAGCAATGCTACATATGGCAGGCCCAAATAAGCAAGCAGGGGAGGAGCATCGGTTCTTCAAGAGAACAAAAACTGATTTTGTAGAACCCACCCCTACAAAAATTCTGCCTCTATACACAAAGTGGACCAGCAATATAAACATAACTAATTAAAGATTTTAGGGAAAAAGAAATCGTGTAAGAGATTTAATGTGGTTTGGCTTGGGTGTGCCACTCCAGTAGTTGTTCTCACATGCTTGTGCTTACAATAGAATATATCCTATCTGCAAATCATTAACCACACCTCTAAGGGTGCATTTGGTAACCTCGGTCGAGCTATAGGGATCGAAAGGAGGAGCTTATATGGTCCTTCTGTTGGAGATGATGCGTTGGACCAGGCCCCATGGATTTGAGTAAGCTCACAAAACTGTCATTGGCGTCAATCCCTTGCTGCCGTCCTTCCTTCCCTTCTCCTCCTCCTCCACTTACTGTTCCACTTTTCTTCGTCTGGTATTCTTTCATAAATGCGATATTTAATGTTCCTACGTGCACTATCCTTTTTTTGCCCTTCCGAAGAATGGAACCTATGCTTACTTAGTCCGTTGCTTGCACGTAATGACGACGATGCATGAACTTGTGAGAAATTCTGCCCCATTATCTTTGCAGCTGTATTTTCTTTTGTGTGATCAAGTGATCTAAGCTATCTTTATTTATGCAATCAAAGTCCTCTTGTTAACCATAAAAAATGCCAATATGGCAATTTTAACACGGCGAGACTTAAGCGGCGTGGTGACATTCCTATTTCGAGAATGCTTATCTGAAGCTTGTAAAAACAAATACGCAAGGGAAAGGGGCAGGAGGGTTGCGGTTGTATCGCTAGCCTTGCCCAGCAATGGCGCACTACCATTTGTTGACACTTCTAATCGGGTTTGTTCAGGCACGTTGGCCTTCCCTGGGATGCCGGGGAGAAGAGGGTCGCGACCAAGCCTCCATCGCGATTTGCATTCAAAACGAGCGAGCGTCGCGCCCCTCTTATCACCTTCCAGTCCACGAGGGGGCCGAGGTCGACATTGAGGCAGGGTTGCGACCTCATCTCCATCACGTTCTCTCGCTTTGTGTGGAGATCTTAGGGGAGCTTAGTGTAAATGTCAGCGTCTTGAAGGTCACGGATGGCGAGCCGATCCTCTAGTCTTTGCAGGTGCTTGAACATATCTGAAGTCTCGTTATGGTCGATGATCACATTGTTTATTTTTTTTTTCCCCCTTCTTTTTTGGGATGAGTTTAAGGGTCACACTATTGGCCCTCTTTGGACATTATGTAAGGGTCTCATACTCGTTATGGAATGTTTAGTTTGAGCCAAATCTACTCTGCATCACCCATGACCAGAAAGTCTGAGACCCAAATGTTAACAATCAGAAAGTTTCTTCAAACAAGGTTTAGACGAGGTATGTTGCAGCTAGGCAATGCATCTCAAGTTACTTATAGAATCAGTCACCATATAAATTGAACTTGTGAATTCTGTGCATCGCTTATAGATTGGTACATTGCTCAGAGTTCTAAATATCGCCATCGAGCTCCACTAGAGGTGTGTCTAATGCTTTGGGATTTTGTCGTGGTTTGATTTCCATTTTATATAGGTATAATTTCTTCCATCTCTTGTCGGGAGAAGTTTTCTCCAACCATAATTCTGGTTGGTAGGTTCTGAGTTAATGAACAACATTAATATAAAAGCTTATAGATTTTGTTCGTAATTCACCAATCAAAAGACAATTTCCTCACACGAAGAAAAACAAACTCTTTCTAAATATTTGCCGGCTTAGGAGAAGGTCTGTCTTTGGGGGCCAAGTGGTTTCCTTGTCTTGTGCCTTTACGTTTCGGGGATGTCCATCTCTTTCCGAGAAATTTCTCGGATGATTCGGATATTTATGAGCCCAATGAATTTAAATCGTTGAATCGTGTGGATCCAATGCCGGATCCATGGGATATAACGATTGATATCAATTGGGCTGATCTGCACCCTGTGCGTGCAAGTATTGCTTCAATTTCCTGCTTACCCTATCTCCAGCAACGTGTGTTCCGAAATCCTTTCCGGGATTGGTATTCTAAGGAGGTGTTCTTGTGTTCTTGGTCTAATGAGCTACTCAACCTTCTCTAGATTGATCCCAAACCATTCGACTTTCTACCTAAAGATAACATCACGTTTTAATCTAAAAACCTTAAAACTAGCTTTTGGATAAGTCAATAGTATTCCCGCGAAATTTTATATGTTATTAGAGTAGCCAGTGAAGGCCTTTAATTTGTTAACAAGATAATAATATGAACTCGAGATCATCGGTTTCTTCTTGAACCATAAAACATGTACTTAACCTCATGGGGTTCACTATTATCGAGCTGATATTGCATGGTCGATAAACATATAGACTAAGAACACATGACCTTTAATCATGTTGGTCTCAATGCAAAGCCCACATGAGCAATGGTCCAAACGGTCTATCGATCATAAAATTCATTTTTTTTCTGATTTAGTGGTTAAGGAGAGAAGTTGTGTGTATGGATTAGGTACACGATATAGGTTTGAATCCTCGCACCGCCAAGTGTGACCTATCCATGATTAGGCCACACGACCCACCTGGGCTTGAACTCGTGTCTTACATGATCCAGGAGGTTATGAGTCGGATCTTGCATTTGTTCAAAATTAATTTGATTGGGGTCGCTGAGTCGTCGTCAAAGAGATTGTCCCTGAACAGTTACGTCATGAACAAGAACTTTCAAAGAAGCGATCCTTATTTATTTCCCCCTGGCTGTCGTCATATACTTAGAGCTCTGGAATTGGATGGTATACAAGTCAAGTCCGGGATTCAGATTTTACTTTGATCCTCCGGCAAACTTGCGATGTTGAACATTCATGCCGTGATCCAAGACGGTCAGATCAGAAGTAAAATTTGTAAATTTCAAAGGTAAGAAAAAAAGAGGACGAGACCGATTGAACGTAGTCGGATTGGGAAAACTAGTGGGTCAACAAAGACCCAAAACACAAGCATTGCTTCGTCCCTTTCAAAGAGGACACCTGTTTTAGATCTCACGTCACACTTGCTGAAACATTCTCTTCCACCGACGCGTGATATATAATAGCGTCAATGATAAGTTAAACCTCCATAGTGGAACAAAAGGTCAGTTGGGAAATTTATTTAGATTTTTGATCACACCTTATTTTAAATACATATCCCAAATTTTATTTACTATGACACATTTATCTTAAATACGTTGTGTGATATAAAAATCCCATATTTTTCTGTGTAATATCGAAAACTCCAAATTTATATCTATGTCACATATGTAGCCTAATTTTTTTTTGTAACACTATAAACCTCATAATGTTTTCTATGACCCCAAAATCGTGGGATGAATCTTTCATATTAATACAAGTTTGGATTAAACGTTTCGGACCGAACAAATTTAGACTAAATATGTCGTATAGGTACGAGCTTAGGGTTTTTTGTGTCATAACAAGAAATTTCAGATGAATGTGTGGACATCGTTTGACGTTTTTGGTGACTTTACCGTAGAAGAATTCTTACTCTACTGTATCGCACTTTGGACCATTTGATGTTTTGCGGATTCTCATTTGGGTTTCATGTACCAGACAGAGCGATTCACGCTCCAAGTAACCTAGTTGCGGATTTTGAGGGTTTAAAAGGAATAACTGGAGAGTCAAATCTCGAGTCATCCACCACGAACTTGTGAATTGAAAATAAACAGTCAAGAGAGATTAATGAATTTAATATTAGTCCACCACATGTGAAAAGAATCTTCGCGGATCGCATTAGACTTTTTGACATGTACATGTAGCGATAATTTATGTGGGGAATGAGAACTTAATATTTTCTAGTTATGCATTGAAGAACATAAATCCGTACAGCAAAGAGTCCAACGTGGAAAAATAACATGAACTATAACTGACCTCTAGTCAGTGTATAAGCTCGGTTGGAATTCGATTGGCAGAGCTTTTCCAGAGTAAAATGGGGCACGACTAATCCAATACACTATCACAAATAGTTAATGTGTTTTCTTTATGAGAGAACTTGGCTTAGACCTGTTCCCCATACCACATTCTTTGCTTTTATGACATCCTTCTATCAATGTTGTTACTTGAATTTATCAAACAAGGACATGAAGAGATTGAGAACGTGGAATGTTGAAGTGATGAGGAAAAAAAGTGGGCCAAGAAAAACTCGAGGTCATGATATTTTCTATTGGTAAAAAATTATATGCATGGTAATGTCCTATCTATCAGCACTTGGTGAAATTATCATTTCTGTCTGACAGTGAAAAAAATGAAACACTGAAAATTAATTGGACATACACTAAAAGTTGCCAATAAGCACAGGCATACCAAAAGTTGTCTCATGCAACACATCTATGCCCGGAGTGGTTCATATTCTAGGATGCTGCGGTAATCATACAACAAAAGAGTATGTCAAAAACGAGATGTGAGACTTTATTCAAACTAGAATAATCGATGTGATTTTGAAATACATTTTTTGTAACGATAATGTATACATTCTTACACCTAAATAATTTTGTTGACGAATTTTTTTCATTAATTCATTTTTGTAATCGATCATTTTCATAAAAATACTTTTCAAATCATTTATTTATGTTAATAAATACATTCGACAGATTTTCGTTATATGTAGGTTTGCCAGACTTGAAAGATTTATGTGTACCTTCCATGTTTAATTCTGAAAAATGAATGAAATCTTTCTTTCGAAAAAAAAAGGACCTGCTAACTTATATAACTAATTATTACTGGTCACATCATTTAGTATATGAGTCTTTAGCACCGCGTTTCAAATCAGCATTGATTAATGCCTGTTCTTTTTTCCTTCTTCATCCAGTGAAGTCAAAGCCCAAATCTGCTCCCTTACTGTGGCGGTCAAAAATCAAAAGCCCGTGTCCAACAGTTCGATCAAAAGAATGCTTCAAGCTTATCGATGCATATAAATAGGACCATGTCTCCAAAGACAAGACGTCCTTCGTCGTACTATTTGTTGTAGTAGACACAAATTGTACCACAACGAGAGAGAGAGAGAGAGAGAGAGAGAGAGAGAGAGAGAGACGAAAAACATGAAGACGTTCCTAACCTCAAAAGTAGCAGTTGGTGTGGTTATTTTGCTATTTTTGGTGGGAACAATAGTGGAACCAAACGAGGCGTGCAGGGTTCTAATTAAGGGCAAGGAGGGTGGCTGGGTTAATGATAAGCCAAGTGTTCCTGCTCTCCAAGTCCTGCAAAAGGGTCCGGTCCAGCCTCCCGGAAATTCAGGCGGCCACACTCCACGTGCCGACGCCACCAACACTCGGGCCTTCGCCGGTCAAGGTGTGCCTCCTCCGCATGGTTACTCTGCTCGCATCCCTAAGTCCGGCGTGGCTACCGATCACAAATAGTTGGAGCTTACTGAAGGTCACTCAAATCAAGGGGGATGTGTGCGTTGTGGAAATTGAATTCCTGGAAGCTAATAGGAAGTCTGTAAGTATAGAGATTTGAAGGAAACAATAATATAGTCATGTGCACGACAACAGTCATGCGCACGAATAAAACAATGGTCAGATGCAGTTATGCACCAATAAATTGTCTCTGACCTTTGGGATGGTTAATTCCTATCTATGGCTTAGAATTTGCAATTATTATGGTGAAACATGTTCAATTTGTTTGAACGTATACCTCAAGTCTCATAAATTTCTTAGCAATTTTGTTGTTCATTGGCGTTGTCTTAACGAACTGCGATGCTTCCAATTAGTAGTTTTCCAGCATATCAACGGTCAACTGTCCAATTATCAATGCGGTAGAGTTATTCTTTTTAATGACAATGGAGCCAACTATATGGAAAAAAAAACCGCTGTTCCAAAGGGGTTGAATTAATTAATCTATCACGGAATTTAAGAGGGTTGTAGATTATAGCTTTAATGAAAATCGGGAATTTTTTTTTCTTTGTATGCTAGTCAACATATACTGATATTATGTAAAACCATATCAAACTTTTCTTTGGAAGAATAATTGTATTAGTCTTTAATCTTGCAACTAGGGAAATAAGAAGTATACACTATTTGATATTCCTAAGTGCGCCGTACGTAGCTAATGTATGCATGTATGTTGTGAATTTCTGTTTGACCACAACCAACTTGTTTAAAAAGCCTAAACATTATATAAAGGCATGGTTTAGTAATGAATAATTTACCCCTAATGCGTACGTTGGACTTTAGGTCAAGACTAAAGAGTGGAAAGATATAATAGGAGAGAAAGAAAAGGACTTGGATTAATTAAAACTTAGAACCTTCTATCTTATATCATATAAGATTTTCTAAGACCATTGCTTACTTGCTGTAAAAATGTTAACTCTTAGAGGAAAGCATGGTATAATATATAAATACTTTAATTTATTAATGCGTTTGTGTCCTGCATAATTAAGAACACTCGATAACCTCTCTTCCACCTATCGTTACATCAATGACTATGCGTTTGGTTGGGAACTTAATTGATCGACGTGTATAATCTAAATACGTACAGAATAATTGCATAAAAGAACCATTTTAGCCACGAAAATATCAGATTAAAGGATCTACATTATTTAAATAAAAGAACCATTTTATCCATGAAAAATATAACAATTATTGTCTGTTTAACCAATTGTTACATTAAATAACGCAGCAAACTCTTATTTGGTTTTGAACGTTCCATTTGTTCAGATGCTCATTTTCCACTCTTCCCTGCTGTTTAGTTTATGAATACGAGTTGTAGATAAGTCTCGTCATGGTTGGCATTGCTCTAAATATAATGAGAGGCTTTGCATCTGTTGCTTATATTTGGATTAGGTTTTTCATATTAACATCTTTATAATATATTTTGAGCTCGAGCCCGTAAATGAAGTCCAATCCAGAATAAAGTATAAGAAAATCCGGTTTATTTTAGACGTCTGAATTTGAAAAGGCAAAGGGCCAAACTTCCCACTTGCAGTGGGGATATGTATGAATCAAGGTCAAGAACGGAAGGTGGACTTTTTATTTAGTACATTTTCAGCAGTTTTCTGTACAGTACTTGGACTCTTTAGCTTCAAATGGGAAGCTCCACGTGGACTATGAAGTATGCCTTGATTTGGTCAAATTTGGGTTTCGTATATTATTGTTTACTGAAGTTGGATTTCTTCTTGAAGCACCCTTTGAGCAAGTACCGTGGGAGCGCACAAAATCTGCAAGTGACGTCCAACAGGTGCTGGGTACTTGGCAGGGGGTTTTCTTCATGGAGTTACATCAATAATCTATGTGTTGAAGCTGATGAAACCTATTAACATGTAGTAATTGCTACAAAGATGTTGGATGCATCTATTTGAGAGTTTGAATTGTGTCATAAGCATTTTGGATACATTAATGAGAGAAGTTTGAAGGTGTTGAGTGAAAGGAATTTGCTATGTAATTATGCTCCTAAGAAGTTGAATGTATGCAAGTGCTATGATTTAAATCAATGACAAAAGGTGCATGGTTCAACAGTTAGAGCAACCACAAAAAATTCAAAGTTACTTCGCTTAAATGTTTGTGGATTATCGCAAGAAAGAGGGCTAGATTTATATTAACATTTGTAGATGACTACAAAAGGAAGACCTCGGTATTTGTGCTAAGGCAAAAGTTCAATGGTGTTGTCAACATCAAACAGTTGGGAGCTTTGATCAAAATAAGAGTGACAAGATTATCAACATGAGCGGATTGACAATAGCATGAAGTTTTGCTCAAACCTTTAATCGAATTATGCTTAAAGCGAGGCATAGTAAAATAACGTATTAGTGCCAATAAATCACGTGTTGCGGAGTTGATGAGCAAAATAATAGTAAAGACGACCCGTAAAATACTTTCTAATGTTAATATGCCTCAAAGATTCCTAGCGGACATGCTTTGTTCAACAAACTATTAGATGAATAGATCTCCATAGACTACAATTAGATATTGAGTTCCAAAAAGTTATGGTTAGGTAACAATACAGATTATTCTAGCCTTATAAATTTGATTGCCCATGTTATGTTTGAATAAGTATGGTAAGCTCAATGAAAGGGCAAGAAAATGCATGTTTCCTGCACAAGAGCCGGTTTATTGGTTGTGGTTCCCAAAATTAAATTCATTTTCTATCAGCAAATAATTTACATTTGATGAGTATCCAGTACTTCTAGCCATAAGTAATTCTAGCAAGTACTTATACGAATCTAGACAACATTTAGCTTGAGGTGGAGTTGTAACTAAAAACTTTTGAGGTAGTGGGTACAAGCGAAAATATCAATATAGATGGTACTTATAGCGAGGTGGGGTCTATAGAGCAAATGGTTCTTGCAAATATTGAATTTGAAAAGGTACATGTTCCATCACCTAACATATATGAATGCAACGATGGTTTTTCTTTTATCTATGGTAGAGGGCGTTGCGTCTAAGAATCCTGGTGAAGTACTTAAAGTTATCAATAGTGTTGGTGTTCGGATGAGGCCAATGATTATGGCGAAGTTCAAGCGTCTTAAATTTGGAAGGTATTTGTGGTGGTTGAGCCTATTCAGAGTTGTGGGAGAAATTACTGAAAGAGACAGGCCACTGGAAGTGATTGAAGCTCGTTGAAAGCAACAAGGACAAGCCTTCGCCGGGGAGAAAAAAAGTTCGGCATCAAAGCCCATAAACTTTAAAGATAAGACAAGATTGAAATAGCTTGGAGATGATAAGATGGTTACTCATTTGATAAAGCCTGGGAAATAGGGACCTATAAATAAGAATAGCTACCTCTGGCTGTTTTTTTTTTCCGGTAAAGTAAGAAACCTCTGACTGTTGATGTCCTTGTGAATTATAAAAAGGCAGGAGCCACATTATTGTAAAAGATTCGCAATTCAATCAACAACATATATCAATATTATTCGGAATTTACTTTACCAGTTATCCTTCACATTGTTAGTTTAATTTACATATTATTCATAGTTACCTGTTTTTATTGCTTCCTTTCTAAATCGCTACAACACCTATGACTATTAAAAAAACTGAAAATGCAGCATCGTTCAAAGGTATTTTGTCAGATTCCATTTTCAGCGAAACAGTATCCTAGGGAAGCCTTTTTCCTTGCGCAATTAATGTTCGGAAAGTGGATTTTCTAAATAAAGTATATCTTGCAAGTGCCGTGAATGTTGTCTTAAGCAATATTCATTTGAGAAATTACTTTTCGTGGTGAGGGATACTAAACATTATGACTTGTTGTCCATACTTAATTTAAAGAAAGTTCACTAGCGCCTTTTGAAACTACTGATCGAGAAGGCTTATTCTTGTAGTGAGATCTTAATAGCTGATATGAAAATTTTACTTTGATATGATATTTTCCAATTTACTTTACTATCTGAAAATCAATTTCCAATTAATAGCTGATATAATATTACATCATTAATTACTCTAATGACTAGTCACAGATCTTTTCTTGCATATGACATTTCATATTATAATCCACCATTTTTTGACTAATCTCTGCCTCTCTGCAAAAAAAAAAAAAACAACTCAAGGACATAAACGTGAGAATCGAATGATGATAAACACAGATATATTTTTGGGCACATTATGACTTTTTGCCACGGCCAAATGCATGTTATTGTTATCAATATTATGCTATCTTATTGGTTATATGTAAAATTCATTTTTAGATTTAAATTCATTAGCAATGAATGGGTGTTGTGATCTTTCATAAAGTGCACCACTTAGGGTTGGCTGATGAATTACTTAGTTCGATTTAGCTCGAACTTTATCAAGTCCATCTAATTCGCGACTTATGTTAATATTTTTAACATATATGATTGATTTTATTTAGAGTTACCATTAATCTATTATAGTGGACTAATTAGAAACTCATGTAAAGTACATAGCCGAAAACTTAATAAAATAATCCCCCTAATATTGCTTTTTTTTGTGGCCGCATTCTCGAGACCCTTGCTGTGAACTAGAAGGAGCAGATGGGCTTGACCAAATTTTAACTCATGCGGACTTAGTCCATTATATCAATTAAGTGCAAGATGATTCACTCAAGTTTGCCTTTTGCCTATTTAAACTCAAAATGTAAGTATATAAACGAATTAAATAAATTATACGACAAATGCTTATAAAAACTACATGCAGTTTCGGTACAGCTTTTGTCCCTATTTTTTATGCAATTTATGACTAAATGAGTCGTCAAAATTTAGATGCCTGTCGCAACCTCCCCGAAAGTGCACCACCTAAGGGTTCGGCTAATGGATTGCTAAACCTAATTTAGCTCGAGCTCTCCCAAGCTCATACCAATTCGCAACTTGGGTTTCAATTCTTAAACATGCAAAATTGAATTCAATTGGAGTCGCCACTAATCTATTTGAGGTGGGTCGATTAAAAACCCATGTAAAATACTGGGAGTAGTATTTTACTCCTACGAACCAGAGATTTTGAATTCGGGGACTTGAGTACCTATTTCTTCTATTTCAAAATATAATTTGCAGGCTGCTTGAATTGATTTTAATCCCTAACATGCACGGTGATCACGCGGGTGCGCAAACATCAATAGAAATGCTAAATGAAATAAAACAATGGACCAAGAATGACCTAATGAAACCAATCAACAAAATGATTTTTTTTCTCTTATATGAATGCAATGCATGTAATGATAAACTTAATTCTATACGCAAACATCCTAATGCAAGCCTAAATTAATGAAACTAATTATCAATAATTAAATAACATCTAATTTAAATTAGGAATTACATTAATCCCTAATTAAAACTAAGATCTTATCTTAACTACGGATAATGTCTTAAAACATGAAAGATAAACTAATATGCAAATGCATGAAAGTCTAATCCTAATGACATGGTTTAGAAAATGCAAATCCTAAATTAATCTACATTGAATGACATGCTAAGTGAATTAAATGACATGCAAAAAGGAATATTTTTTAGGCATTTTCTTATTTATTAAATGAAATTAAAAATTAAATAAGACTAATTAAAATGTGAAAACCTAATCTAACATGACTCATAAGTTCCTAAATGTAATGTTCTACCATGCTATGAATTTCTATGCAATTCCTAAGTGACACGAGATTTAATGTGCAAGATCTAAATGTCATGAAATGTCTAATAATGCAACCTAAAATGAAAATAAAGATTCATGCTAAGATAGGCATATGAGTTCTTTTTTTATTGACTTTGAAATAAACATGAAAACCCTAATTTAAAATGCAACCTAATCATGCTATGCAATATAATCTAAATGCAATTTAATCTAAATATGAAAAAATGTAATCCTATCTAAAATGCAATTAACATGAAATGCATTTTTTTGGTATTTTTCTAATAATAAAGGAAAACATGACAAATTAAACAAATAAACCTAATTCTAGAAGCAAAACCTAAATTAAAAAATGAAAGATCGCCAACAAAAATCAATAAATTGATCTTAAGCCTTAAAGATCAAAATATCAATTTTTTCGACTCCCACATAATTAATTACCTCGTCTAAAGCCTTATAGACGAAATAAAAAATTATTTTGCGGTTGAGAATTGGAAAATCAATTCCAATTGATAAACCTATTAACTAAATCAAACAAATTAGACAAAAATAGCATGAAAGGAAATAAACAAATCAACATGATGAGAGATATATTTATTGCAGAAATTTTTTCATTTTTTTAATTTTTTATTTAAACGAAATTTAAAAAAAATGACAGAATAATAAAAAGGACCGAGTCGGGACTCCGAACCGGATTGGTTCGGGCCCGACCCGTGCAGGCCTCTGGAAAGAGCCCGCCCGCGCAGAACAGAGAAGATTGGACTGGGCTCGCGATGGGCCCAGTCCAGCTTTTTTTCTTTTCTTTATTCCTTCGGCCTTTCCTTTCTGCACGGGCTCACTTGGCCCATCTCCCCAAAGCTGACTTCTCCTCGCGCGCGGCCTGCAACAAAAAAGAATCCAGCCATATTTCTCCTCACGCACAGCCCAACTCCTGCACGTAAAGACAACCCAACCTTCTGCTCGCGAGTCCTCTTCCTCGCGTGGACTACCCTCAGTCAGAAGCAAGGCAAATTCACCGGCGTCCTCTCCGCAGACGCGATTGGCGGTATGACATGCTCGCCAGTGAACCCCCACCACGAGCAGAACACACAATCGCACAAAGAAAGATAAACAAACAAGGCTGGTGTATTCAAGCAATTCACCAAACAATTAATGGGCAAGGAGAAGTTTGGTCATGAGATCAAAATGAAGTGAACTCTAAGCATAAGATGCGACAAAAACCCATCACAAAAGCAAGACTCAACCTAAAAAATCAAATCAGTCCAACATCCAAAACGATCGGCCTCAAAAGACAATGCAGGAAAAAACAAACAAAAAAAAAGGGTGTCGGGGAGGAAGAGCAAAACAGCAACAACGAAAGAAAAACCTCCCTACGTGGCTCGAGAATTACGATGAGCCCGTGTGTTCGAGCAATCTCGAAACAAAGCGGTGGTCAAGCGTTTTTTACTCTCGGTCACGATCCTCGGCAGAAGCTTTAACCGAAACACACGCCGGCGACGGCCACTCACCGACGATAACGAAGAACGAGCGTTGATGTAGGGACCAAGCTCGTCAGCGCTGGAGTTCAAACAGGGGGCTTTCTCTCGCTTTTTTTCTCTCCTTTTTAGCCGACCAAGTCCTCCTCTGTGTGTATCTCCCTTTCACTGCACGTCCTTGGACGCTTTAAAGAGGAAGAAGAAAAATCTCGGTCAAAAGATTTGACCGGATTTCTTTATTTTGGCTTTATCTTCTTTCCTCCCCTTTCTTTTGTTTCTCTGCAGATTCCCCGACTCTCCTTGGTCTCTGTAGCTTTTAGATGACTTTATTAAAGGGGGAAGGATGAAAGATTTGACCGAAATCCCCTTTTATATATATTAAAAAAACATGTCTTCCTCTTTCTGTTTCAATGGATAAGGAAAAAAAATATTCACTCAAATCCCTCAAAATTTTGACCAAATTTTGTAAATTCCTTTCCACGATTTTCATAAAAACATTTTCCCTCTTTTCCTTTAAAATGTATTTGCTTCCCAAAAATCCACTCTTCGCCAATGACTTTCCTAAATGCAAGATGCTCCTAACTATATGTAATATTATTTTTTTAGGAACATAAGTCTCAATTTTTAGCTTTCGCCCAATTAAATCTATATGCTAAAGTTAAAAATTAGGTGTCAACAATGCCAATAATGACGAAGTGAACTAGTTTAGAAAAAATTAATTCCGTAGATCAAATATCTTGATAGACTGAAAATAAGCATTCAAACAAGTGAGTCATCTAACACTTAATAAGAGTTTGTCACGTTATTCAACATACCAAATTTGCTACCGTGTCAAACATTTCATAACAAAATTTTTATGCGATATCTTTATCTTACACACAAAATTTCTATTTCGTGCAATTTCATTCTTGATTATTATTGTAATAAGTAAAAGGAGTTCCGAATTTTCCCTAAAAATAAGATACGCTTTAAAACTCAACCCCGGGGAGCGGAAGAGGGAACCAAGGTTGTCATATTGATAAGACATTTGGGCTTTGATATTGAAAAACCAGTGGTTCGATATTTCGCAATTGTTGAAGAACGTCACTGAAGAACAATATTATTGAGAAGATAATAACATCAAACAAAACATGTTTCACCAAGTTACATATTCCACATAATAGATGGGAATAACCCATTGGAAATATCAAACATTTTAATCGTGCATAATTCCTTTTTTTTTGTCTCCTATGGATCTAGGAATACACATGCATTCCCACCGATTAGTGTCTTGAGGTCCATTTACTTCCAATCGCCAGCTATGGACAAGATCAAACCAACACACGCAGAGGGGCCATGGCTCAGCCAGCAAAGACCCAAGTATTGGTGGTGTCGGCTACTGGTCTAGGGCTGCCTGGAGTGTAGCCACTAGGATTTTCAGGAGTTTTTGGCGGAGCCTTTTGTAGGGTTTGGAGAACAATTGGACTAACAACATGCGAAGGGGCCATGGCTTTGCTGGCGAAGGCCCTGGTATTGGTGGTGTCAGTGGTGAGTCTAGGGCTGCCGAGAGTGTAGCCGCTAGGATTTCCGGGAATGTGTGGCGGAGCCTCTTGCATGGTTTGGAGAACAGTCGGACTAACCACATGTGGAGGAGCCATGGCTCGGTCAGTGAAGGCCCTGGTGTTGGTGGTGTCGGTAGCAAGTCTAGGACTGTCTGGAGTGTAGCCACTAGGATTTCCAGGAGTGTGTGGTGGATCCTTTTGCAAGGTTTGGAGAACGAGAGGACTGACCACACGCGGAGGGGCCATGGCTCGGCCAGGAAAAGCCCTAGTATTGGTGGTATCAACGGCGGGTCTAGGGCTGCCTGGAGTGTAGCCACTAGGATTTCCAAGAGTGTGTGGTGGACCCTTTCGCAAGGTTTGGAGAATGAGAGGATTGACCACACGCGGAGGGGCCATGGCTCGACCAGCAAAAGCCCTAGTATTGGTGGTATCAACAGCGGGTCTAGGGCTGCCTGGAGTATAGCCACTAGGATTTCCAGGAGTGTTTGGCGAAGCCTTTTGCAGGGTTTGGAGAAGGAGAGGATTGACCACACGTGGAGGGGCCATGGCTCGGCCAACAAAGGCCCTAGTACTGGTGGTGTCGGCTACGAGTTTAGGGCTGCCCGGAGTGTAGCCACTGGGATTTCCGGGAGTTTGTGGCGGAGCCTTTTGCAGGGTTTGGAGAACAATTGGACTAACCACACGTGGAAGGGCCATGGCTTTGCTGGCAAAGGCCCTGGTATTGGTGGCGTCAGCGGCGGGTCTAAAGCCGCTCGGAGTGTAGCCATTAGGATTTCTAGGAGTGTGTGGCGGAGCCTCTTGCAAGGTTTGGAGAATAGTCGGACTAACCACACGTGGAGGAACCATGGCTCGACTAGCGAAGGCTCTAGTGTTGGTGGTGTTGGCAGCAGGTCTAGGGCTACCTGGAGTGTAGCTACTAGGATTTCTAGGAGTGTGTGGTGGAGCCTTTTGCAGGGTTTGGAGAACGAGAGGACTGACCACACGCGGAGGGGCCATGGTTCGACCAGCAAAAGCCCTAGTATTGGTGGTATCAACGGCGGGTCTAGGGCTACCTGGTGTGTAGCCACTAGGATTTCCAGGAGTGTGTGGTGGAGCCTTTTGTAGGGTTTGGAGAAGGAGAGGACTGACCACACGTGGAGGGACCATGGCTCGGCCAGCAAAGGCCCTAGTATTGGTGGTGTCGGCTACGAGTCTAGGGCTGCCCAGAGTGTAGCCACCAGAATTTCCAGGAGTGTGTGGCGGAGCCTTTTGTAGAGTTTGGAGAATGAGAGGACTGACCACATGCGGAGGGGCCGTGGCTCGGCCAGCAAAGGCCTTGGTGTTGGTGGCATCGGCAGCGGGTCCAGGCCCGCCTTGAGTGTAGGCACCGGGATTTTTGGAAGTGTCTGGTGGAGCCTTTTGCAGGGTTTGGAGAACGAGAGGACTGGCCATACGCGGAGGGGCCGTGGCTCGGCCAGCAAAGGCCTTGGTGTCGGTGGCATCGGCAGAGGGTCTAGGGCCGCCTTGAGTGTAGGCACCGAGATTTTCGGAAGTGTGTGGTGGAGCCTTTTGCAGGGTTTGGAGAACAAGAATGGTTGGCTTATTGTTAGCCCACGGCTCCTCTTTGCCCCTACTTAGAACCCTGGACGACTCATTTGGTTGCACTAATGTTCCCACAAAAAATAGCAAAATCATACCAACCCTCAGGAACTTCTTCATCTTATAGCTATATTCCTGACACTTGGGACAATTACTATCTTTTAACGAAATGCACGATGAAGGATGCCTTGCCTTGTGAGAGATATCTCTTGTATTTATATACAAATGTTAGCTTAGATTTCTACGCATTTCTTCGATTTCTCATTCAATTGTTGGATGGGTTTTTTTTTTTTTTGACTGCCAGAGTCAAAGAAGAAGAACAAGAAAAAGAGGCGTTAATAGCAATTTCAATCGGTCGGTGTTGGAGCAAATGTCTCGTCCTTGACGTGTACTCTTTTTCTGTATCATATCCTCAACGTCTGAGAAGGATGTCATCACGCACGATTGTTTACACGCGATAAAAAGTGTTTAACATGTTATCGTATAATGAACTAATACCATCCATAGCTTGAAAATTGTAGTTGAAGATCCCACGGATTTTTGGCTCGAAGAATATAAATGGATTTATTTCTTTAAATGTATCAAACATGTCCAATCCACGGTTTGCTGATAATGAATTGAGGGGGCGTTGGATTACTAACTTCTGTTTCTAAGAAAATCTAAAAATTAACATATCATTTATAAATCAATTGTACATATAACAATTTCATACTACACTGACATATCAATATAGTCATTGTTGGCCATTCTATGTTAACATTTTCGATCGAGAAAGTGGCCATAATGGCTTTGTTGAAATTTCACGTAAATGTTTAGTACTAAATTGATATAATTGGACAATTTAGAATTGAATTGGCATACGTACAATTGGTACTAATAGGACAATCTCCTCGAAATCCTTTCAGTGATTTTTTTTCCAATTCAATTTAAGGCCTTTTTATTTAGTTGACCTCGTATAGCCCTTCACCTTCATTTAAATTCATCAAAGTTGACCTTTCGGTTGAGCGTCGTGAATCATGACCGTGCTGGACGCGGACGCGTATACGGTTGCATGATCGGAGTAAAATCTGAATCCAGACTCGACCCTTTCGTTTGCTGATGGTCAAAGTCAAGTCGTCACTGGATTAGAAAAGGTGTCAAAGACTTAAAATTTAAATTGTGACAATCTCTTTTGCTTTACCAAAAAAGAGAGCAATTATTAAGCGTGCAGGACATTTACGTAATTCAGTTCAAGTTTCTATATCTAATCTACGAGGAGAGCCAGCAGTCCATTATAAATCTGGAGAACTACAGCTCAATTGCTCAAGTATTTTCCAATCCTAATTACAATCTAAGGATTCTAAACTGTGTTTACTCGTAACAATATTGTCACCAAGAAAATTCATAGAAAGAAAACTAGAGAGTCAATTAATATTTAATGTAAAAGTACGGGCAAAACCAACTTTACTTCGTTTGAATGAAACCGGCGACTGACCACCACCGAACTGCACTTGACACACACAAAAAGTTCTCTTTTGTCGATTCAGAAGACTTGGTTACAGTTACTTTCTTCTATTTTTTGTTTAATTTAATATAAACTCCGCTAAACTTTCTTCGAGATACAGTCCAAGATAGAAGATGTCCAATATACAAGGTCCAGCTTCTAATCAACTGACTTGAACTCAAGACATAATTTGACATTCACCTAAGCAAATTAGCAACATTTATTTGGTTTTTCTTATAAATTTACTAATCTATGTATTGAGTTATCAATTTTTTATTTGCATTGTTTACCAGCCTGTTAAATTACCAACTCTTTTAGAAATTTTAATTTTAATTGAAGTCAACACCAACTATTATCCAGTTAAGTTGTCAACAGTTTTGTATTATCAACTTTAATTACTGATATTTATTTGGTTTTTTCAAGTCACAAACTTGTTTAAAATTTGAAAAAAAATTATTATCTTTTACAAACTTTTATATACCAATCTTTTCTAATGCTATAAATTCATCAACTGTTATATGAAATTACCAATATTTATTGAAGTGACTTAGTGGCTTTCTCCAATGTTTATTTTTAATTTACCAACTTTTCTAAGAAGTTAACGCTTTTATTTGTCTTGCTTGCCAACTCTTCAAATTATATTAACCATTTTTAGAAATTATCAACATAAATTAGAGTGATTAATTTTTTTTCCAATTAAGTTACCAAGTAATTTTGTGTTACCTACTCTTATTTGAATTATTTACCAATAGTCATGTGATTTTTTTATACCAACTTTACTTATCTCTGATGAAAAATGTCTTTTATCATTTGTCAATTTTTGTTTGCCTTTATTACTAGCAACTTAAATTTACCAACTAGTTTATGAAATTATCAACCTAATAATCATGTGACTCCCAAACTTTTTATTGATTGACGTACCAACTAATTTGAGTTATCAACTCTCAATTGAGTTACTCAATGACATTTATTTTTTTCCTTAAGTTACTAAGTTTTCCCCAGTAAATTGCCACTTTCATTTGCTTTGCTTAACAACTTTTCAATTTGCCAATTCTTTTTAGAAATTATCAATCTCAATTAGAGAGATTACTGAATTTTTTTTCGATTAATTTAATAATTATTTTTGCATTACCAACTTTTATTTGAGATAATTACCAACATTTATATAATTTTCTATTTTAAAACCAACTTCTCTTATCTTTGAAAGAAAAAATTTCTAATTTTTTTACCAACTTTTATTGATCTTTCATAGCAATGACAGTAAATTTACCACCTACTCTATGGAGTTACTAACCTTTTTTGCGTGACTCACGAGCTTCTCTTCAATTATGTCATTGACTAGTTTTGTTGTTATGAACTTTCATTTGAGTTATTACCAATGTGTATTTAACTTGTTTATTTACCAAGTTCTATTGAGTTATCACTTTTATTTGTTTTGCTTACCAACCGATTCTATGATTAAATTACTAATTCTTTTTACTAACTCTTATTTTAGTTAGTAACAATTGTAAAGGTTTTTTTTTAATGATTAGCTTCTTCTATCTCTAACAAAAAATAATTTATTTTATTATTTACTAAATTTTATTTAAATTCCTTACAAACATCTTAAATTTGCCAACTATTGAATAATATGTATGATCTATACTTGTTGACTTATAATTTTTATTCCTGATTAAGTAATCCAATAAAAAAGTTGGTAAATTAAAAAAAATAAATATAAGTAACTGATTAAAATGAGAATTATGATGCGAAACTAGTTGATAACTTAAAGGAATATATTTGACAAATTACTTAAGTGAAAGTTAGATTCAATAAATTTGAGGCATAATTAAGAAGATAAATAAAAGTTTGTAAGAAACAAGACAAGTTGATAATTAAAAAAAAACTAAGCCATTGAAATGAGAGTTGGTATAGTAGACAACTTAATTAGATAATAAAATTGGTAAGTTACGCTATGATTGGTACTTTTTAGACAAAAAAAAAGTTGGTACTTTTAAAGAGAGGTTGGTGAATTAAATTGTTGCCATGAAATGCAAATATAAGTTTCTGTAAATGATAAAACTTTTTGCACGTTATAAAAACAAATAAATATTGGCAAATAACCCATCCATGAGTAGCTCAACTGGTTAGGGCGAACATGAACTTTGTTGATGTCTTGAGTTCGATTCCTTAAGGAAGTGCCTGTGATTTAAGTGGGGGGCCATGTCGGTGGATTGCTATGCTAGTCTCCCCCGAGGAATAGTCGAGGTGCGCACAAGTTGGCCCGGACACCTCGGTTACAAACAAAAAAAAAACCCAAAGGAAAATTAATAACCTAATAATACTAAGTAGTAACTTAATAGGACAAACATTTAATGATGAGTCCCCACTTAGGTTGGCAATCTTAAAAAAGAGTTGTAGATATTATATTTTGCTAACCAACTCATATAAAAATTGTGAACTTAATTAAAAAGTAAGAAGATCGATCTAATTTAGGTTGGAAAATTTGTCACGCCCCGGTTCCTCGGGGTCGTAGCACTAATTCCAGGATCCTACCTCACGCTAAGTTTTACAAACGAATCTAGTTCTTAGTCAAATTTGTTCCCAAGGTAACACCACAATCCACTTTGATCAAGAAACTTACTTCCCATAGATACAAGGATAAGTCAGGTCAAAATACAAAAAGGGGAAGAAAACAGGAGGAGACATAACAAAAGTCTAGAGTCACGGTCGCCGCACAGCTATACAATCAAAAGTCGCGGGGAAAAGAGAAGGGAGAGTACTAATCCCTACTGCCTCCATTGGCCTGGGCCAATCTCGCACGCACGAAGGCTTCGGGTTATCCACGGTGCCATCCTCTGAGTCATCTGCCCCATCAGGGTCTTCGAAGCCGGACTCGTAGCCTCCCTGAGGTACCTTGCACTCCTCGACCAATAACTCTAGTTCGGCCTCATGGAAACCCGTATACACGCAAATGTGCTGATGTGGGTACCAGATGTGCTTCGTGGCGCTCCAAATCCAACCTGTCGTGCTGTGGGATTCTTGGATTAATCCATCTTCCTTTACTTCTATGTCTATGACCTCTCCCATGTCTCTAGGGGGAGCGGGGGCTGCCGCCATACCGTTCCCTTCGTCTTCCTCTTCTTCTTCATCCAAGTTGAAGGGGATATCCGGCTCCAGATCCCCCTCCTCCTGATCCTCCTCCTCCTGAAGATCCCACTCCAGCTCCAGCTCTAGCTGCTGCTCCCAGTCCTCCGGATCCAGAGGTTCCAGCTCCCGTAGATCCCAAGCTTCCTCCTCGTGAGGGTCCTCCTCCATAAGCTCCTCCTCCTCTGAGCTGGTCCTCCAAGTCTGATAGGTCCTGAACCGGGTCCATACGGGGGTCCTGGGATGGTGGGGTGGTGGAATGAGATACTTGGTATCCCAGTGAACGAACCCTAATCCTAAATTAGGAACACCCCTGCCCTAGGGTCCCTAAATCGACCCTCCCAACTCTCGGCTTCCGTTGGCCTGTCAGTCGACTCTAGGCAAGCCTAGCTGTAAGTCTCTCATCCCAAGGTCCCCAAGCTTCGCGCAGAAACACTCATTACTAACCCAAAACGAAGAACTCCCCACCTCTAGATCTCTAAACTAAAGGTAGACTATCGAACGTCATGGGGGTCTAAACAACTTACAGGGTGGGGCAGGTCTACTAACAAGACCCTAATTGCGGTTATAAGGAATTTGTCTAGGCATAACTGATTAAATTAAAGCGGCGCAAAATTTAACGCACAAAGTAGTACTTGAATCGCCAAATTATAATAATAATTTAATGCAATTAAAAAGCAAATAGGGTTCTTAACTAATTTAATCAAATGCTATGCGGACGAACATTAATGATACATGACTAATTAAATTAAATTGTAGAAATAGACGAAATAAACAATTCGAAGATTTTAACAGAGGTGTCAATCCGACCCTTCTTTCTCCTCGAGGGGTCCCAACTCTGACCACGCTCGAGCACAAGCAAACGTACGAGGGCATTTCTCGTAAAACGTGGGATGCCAGTCCCTAGGTCGACACAAGTCGAACTACACCACCTAAGTGGTCAACAATCTACCATTGTCCAATACGGCTAACCAATCTAACTAATCAATGAATTTTACGAATAAATAAGGAGTCCTAGCCGTTCTACTCGCCCTAGCCATTTCTACCCGTTTCCTACTAAAACAGCAAATGCGCCTAATAAAAGTTTAGAATCCACTCACTTGTGAGTTTGCCTGGCTAAATCCCCCTTGCTGTACTCCTGGTTGAACCCAAGAAAATTTTAGAATTTTCCTCTTTTACTCTTTTTTTTTTTTTTTTTTTTTTTTTTTTTTTTTTTTTTTTTTTTTTTTTTTTTCGGGCCGCGCAAGCTGGACCTGGGCCGGGCCGGCTGACTGGGCTTGGGTCGGTCGGCTGATTGACTGGCCGACTGGGCCGGGTCGGCTGGGCCGTTGACTGGGCCGGCTGACTGGGCTGGGCTGGCCCGCAAGCTGGACTTGGCCGGCGGCTGCTGGCTCCTCCGGCGCCGGTCTTCTTCTCCGGCTAGCTCGGCTTCCGGGTCGGGGAACCGGGTCGAGCGCCGGGTCGCGAGGGGTGTTCGGGTTCCGTCTCTGTTTGTCGTCGGCGGTGCGCGTCGGAGCTTGGGACCGGTCGGAGAAGGAAGCTGAGCTCACGACGCGTCGATTGGTGGTTGTGGCTTCGTCGGAGGTGGCCGGAATCGACGGGAAAACGGCCACGAAGTCGCAGCTTCCTCCTAAGCCTCCGAAGTGGTTTTCAAGTTTCAAAGCTTCGATTCGGCGTCCACAGGCCAAATCGGAAGGGGGAACCACCGGAAAAGGAAACTAGGGAGTGAGGGAACCGATTGGTGGGTGAGAAGTGAGCTGAGGAGGTCGGGGTAGGAAGGAATGGGGTGGTTTTTGGCTGCGGTTTTCTGGGTTCCAAGGCTGGCCGCGAAGCTCCCTGCAACTGGCTGCCGGTGACAGACCACGGCGAGTCTTGGCTAGCTGACAACGGCTTCGGGAAGGGGGCGACTCAAGCTACGCGGGGACACCAAGAACGCACGAAGAGGAGGCCGGAGCTCCGAGAAATCCCCCCTCAAAACCCTTGCCCACTCGGTTTATACCGAGTGGGAGCAGGTGGGGGAGGCCGAGAACTCGGCTTCCCAGGCCACGCGGCGCCTCCCCCGTGGCCACCATCCCCTCCGACGGTCACTTCCAAGTCAGGGGTGGGTGGCTGCAGGGCGTGGCGTGGCTGAGGCGACGTCGAGCGGTGGAATGCACAGTGCATTCTACCTGCTCGACAGAAGGCCCGAGAGAGAGAGGAGAGAGGGAGAGGGGGAGAGCTCGTGCGCGTGCTGTGCACGTGCCGTCCGGTCCGACCCGGTCGGACCGGCGGTTCGCACGGTCTGGCCGGCCGGTTCGCTGGCCGGTCTGGGACTTTTAATAAAATAATATATTTTAATTTCCGAAAATCGGAAAAATGCTTTAAAATTTCCTAAAAATTCAGGAAAAATCCCGAAAAATCAAATATCGAATTTCATGACATTTTGGGCCCAAAATAAATTTAAACTTAAATTTTCATTAATTTCCAAGCCTTTCCAAATTTTCGCTAAATAAAAAGGGAAATTGCCAATTTTCCCTAAAGTCCCAGTAGGCTAAAATCGCGGACCGACTCGGCCGTTACAATCTACCCCCCTTAAGAAAATTTCGTCCTCGAAATTTGCAGCTACTAAACTTCAAACAGTTGCGGGTGCTGTTGCCTCATGAGCTCCTCGCTTTCCCAAGTAGCGCTCTCGGAGTCATGATGTTGCCAAACGACCTTGACCAGTGGCGTGACCTTGTTCCGAAGTCTTCGCTCCTTCCGGTCTTCTATCCTGATTGGTCTTTCTACGAACGAAACCTGTTCGTCCAACTCAAGGTCCTCATGACTTAATACATGTGAAGGATCAGGCTCGTACTTCCTTAGCATCGAGACATGGAAGACATTGTGGATCTGTTCCAAGTTTGGCGGTAAGGCTAGTCGATAAGCGGCTGCTCCTATCCTTTCCAAAATCTCAAAGGGTCCTACAAACCTGGGACTTAACTTTCCTTTTTCTCCAAAGCGGGACATTCCCTTCTTAGGTGACACTTTCAGGAAGACATGGTCCCCTTCTTGGAATTCTAAAGGTCTGCGCCTTAGGTCCGCATAGCTCTTTTGTCGACTCTGGGCTGTCTTCAGCCTTTGCCTGATTACCTTAACTGCATCTTGTGACTGTTGTACTAGCTCGGGACCTAGAATTTTCCGTTCTCCGACTTCGTCCCAACACACGGGAGTCCGGCAGGTTCGTCCGTACAAAGCCTCAAAGGGAGTCATCCCTATGCTTTGTTGGAAGCTGTTGTTATAGGCGAACTCTACCAGGGGTAGCCGGTCTTCCCATCCTCCCTTAAAATCTAAGACGCATGCTCTCAGCATGTCCTCTAGAGTCTGAATGGTCCGCTCAGACTGTCCATCAGTCTGGGGATGGAAAGCCGTACTGTACTGTAATCTTGTACCCAAGGCTCCTTGTAGACTCTTCCAAAAATGAGCGGTGAATCTTGGATCACGGTCAGAGGTAATGGTTACCGGCACTCCATGTAGTCTGACTATCTGAGCTACATATAAGTCTGCTAGCCGGTCTAAGGGAAGATTCTTTCGCACGGCTAGGAAGTGAGCAGATTTGGTTAGTCTGTCCACTATGACCCAAATCATGTCGTGACCTTTTTGGCTCCTCGGTAACCCGGTCACGAAATCCATCGTGATATGCTCCCATTTCCATTCTGGAATTTCCAAAGGGTTCAAGAGGCCTCCAGGTTTACAGTGTTGTGCCTTCACCCGTTGGCACGTCAGGCACTTGGCCACGAATCTCGCCACGTCCGTTTTCATTCCTTTCCACCAGTAGTGGGGCCTCAGGTTCTGATACATCTTGGTGTTACCCGGATGAACACTGTATTTACTGCGGTGTGCCTCTGACAAAATTTCATCCCTTAACTCAGGACTGTCGGGCACACATAGCCTTCCCACGAAAGTTCAGGACTCCGTCCTCGGAGATTTGGAAACCAGGTTTCATCAGTCCTTCTTCGGTTTGTAAGATGCCCACTAGAAAGGGATCCGAAGATTGTAGATCTCTAATTCTGGCCCTGATCTGAGGTTCTATCCTTAAGGTGGCCATTAAGCAAGTCAGGTGTCCAACCTCAAATTTGAACTCTGAGTTCTGTACTTTCTCAAACAACTGCCATTCCTTGGCCAATAATGAAGTCAATGAGGACTTGCGACTAAGCGCGTCTGCCACGCGATTCGCTTTCCCTGGGTGGTATAAAATCTCACAATCGTAATCCTTTAGGAGTTCCATCCATCTCCGCTGTCTCATGTTCAATTCCTTCTGTGAAAACAGGTACTTGAGGCTCTGATGATCCGTAAAAATTGGAAACTTTTCTCCGCACAGATAGTGCCTCCAAATTTTGAGCGCAAAAATTACCGCTGCCAACTCCAGGTCATGGGTCGGATAGTTTTGCTCATGTGGCTTCAACTGTCTCGATGCGTAAGCCACAACTCGTCCGTGCTGCATCAAAACGCATCCAAGACCTTGATACGAGGCGTCACTATAAACCTCATAACCACCTGGTCCTGAAGGGATGGTTAAGACTGGTGCAGTGGTCAGCCTTTCTTTCAGTGTTTGGAAGCTCCTCTCGCACTTCTCGGTCCATTCAAACTTCTTGTCCTTTTTCAGCAAGCCCGTCAAGGGTAGGGATAGACTCGAAAATTTTTCTACAAACCTTCGGTAGTATCCTGCCAGACCTAGGAAGCTACGAACTTCCGTCACTGTTGTAGGCCTTGGCCAATCCATTACCGCCTCGATCTTCGCAGGATCCACGGAGATTCCGTCCCCGGAGATCACATGTCCCAAAAAGGCTACTCGGTCTAGCCAAAACTCACACTTACTGAACTTTGCGTAGAGCGCATGTTCTCGTAGTACTGCCAGCACTATCCTCAGGTGTTGCTCATGTTCTATCGAACTCCTTGAATAGATCAAGATGTCGTCGATAAAAACTATGACGAACCTGTCCAAGTACTCTCTGAACACCCTATTCATTAGATCCATGAAAGCAGCTGGGGCATTGGTCAACCCGAACGGCATTACTGTGAATTCGTAATGTCCATAGCGAGTCCGAAAGGCGCTCTTCGGAATATCCTCCTCTTTAATTCTTAACTGGTGATACCCCGTCCTCAGGTCAATTTTTGAGAAGACCTTAGCCCCTTGCAATTGATCGAACAGATCATCAATCCTGGGCAACGGATATCTGTTCTTGACTGTCACCTTATTCAGTTGTCTGTAGTCAATGCAAAGTCTCAGGGATCCGTCTTTTTTCTTCACAAAGAGAACCGGCGCACCCCATGGTGACGCACTTGGACGGATGAATCCTTTATCCAACAGTTCTTGCATCTGTACCTTTAATTCTTTCAGTTCTGAGAGTGACATCCGATAAGGAGCCTTGGAGATCGGCTCCGTCCCAGAAGGTACTTCAATAGCAAACTCCACTTCTCTCTCCGGAGGTAACCCGGGCAATTCTTCTGGAAAAACGTCGGAAAACTCCCGAACTACGGCGATCTCCTCCAACACTGGTCCTTCGACCGTCGTGTCAACAACGCTAGCTAGATAGCCTTGACAGCCATCTTCTAACAACCGTGTCGCTTCCAAGGAAGAGATGACTGCGGTTGAAGGTCCGCCGTGACTTCCGAGGAACTCGTAACTCGAGTCCTTCGACGGGCAGAACCTTATTACTTTTCTAGAACAGTCCACCGTAGCTTTCTGTCTAGTCAACCAATCCATGCCAATAATAACATCATAATCACGCAAATCTAGGACTGCCAGATCAATCGAACCTCTAACTCCGCTAAACTCTATCTCACAGCCCTTACATCCATTAACGGACATCATATGAACATGCAGCGGCGTCGAGACATTCAAAATAACGGCTAAGGGTTCCACATGCAACCCTACTAACTCCACAAAGCGCTCAGCAACAAACGAATGGGTAGCTCCCGTATCGAATAAGGCATAAGCGGGACTGCGGTGTAAGGAGACGGTACCTGTTATAACTCCTCCTGAGTTCTGTGCTTCGTGTCTGGTCACCGCATAGACTCTTCCCTGCGCCGAGGGTCGGTCCATCAGAAGAGGTGGTGCTAGACCTGCCAGCTGCCCTACTTGTTGTTGAGGCTGCGCCCTTATTGCGCGCTGAGGGCAATCACGGACCATATGGCCCAGCTGGCCACATCCGAAGCATCCTTCGCTCCTCGGGGGACAGGGTCCCGGCTGGTGGGTTTTCCCACACTGTCGGCACCAGCTCTCTTGACGAGAAGGGGGTTTCCTGACTCCTCCATTCCGTACTGCTGAAAAGGGCCTCCTCGACCCTGACATCGGCTTCTTCCCCTGCCGAACGCTACTGGTATTTCTACCCGCGAATGATCGCGACCCAGACGCAGCTGCTCTTTCATTGAGGTCCTTTTCGACCATTTGAGCTTTCGTGAACACCTCCTTGTAATCTCGCAGATTAAAGGGGGCGAGCTGGGATTTGATTTCAGGTTTCAGCCCTTCCCGAAATCTCTTTGCCCTGTCCACTGGATCCTCGATCAGCCTCTTGCCGTACTTGGCCAGGGCGGCATACTTTGCCTCATATTCCAATACCGTCATGTTGTTCTGACGTAGTCTCTGAAATTCGGCTAGCTTCACATCTCGTGCTGACTCGGGGAAGTACTGCTCGTTGAAAGCCTCAACAAAAGTCCCCCAAGTAGGTATTACGCCTCCAGGGAAGACGATACCTCTAGTGGCTCTCCACCAATGATTGGCATTCCCCTGCAGCTGGTACACCGCGAGAGTCACACGATCTTCGTCAGAACATTCCATGACTTCGAAGATCTTTTCAAGCTCTAGCAACCACTCGGCCGCTGTCTCAGGGTCTCCCATCCCTGTAAAGACCGGGGGTTTCATCTTCAGGAATTGCCCGACCTGCCTCTGCTTTCTCCTTTCCCCATTAGCACTACTAGCTACGGAAACAGGAGCCGGGACTTCCACCTCCCGTTCGTCGGTTCTTATAGTAGGTTCCTGAGCCTCAGCAGCGTTCTCGTTCCGCATGGCAGCTATGGCGGCATTTACCGCAGCTGCGATAGCGGCTTCCTGGTTTCTCGCTTGCTGGCGGACCTCTTCTCGTAGGTCTTCTACTGTCCTCACAAGTCTTTCTACACGGGGATCTTCCTGGGGGTCAGCCTCCCCTACCCCAAAGCGACCAATCGTCGCCCTCCTTCGCGGAGGTCTCCCCAGTCTGACCATCTGGTCTTCCTGTTACAGCATCACAACGCTTTTGTCACGCCTTGAGGAATTCAGATAGGGGTAAGCAATATCACCAGATCCCAAGAGATAAGATCATTTTAAAACACCCTATTGATCTCAAAAGGAGACATAGTATATCGCATATTATCACGGTGTTGGAAACCATCATCAACACTCGGTGTTGGAAACCACCATCAACACCCGTCCTAACCCCGTAGGACAACACGACCCCACGGGTCCAGTCGAAACCTCGTCAGGAACTCGACTTCAGTGCGTCAGTGGCCACCCTCACTCGGTGCCACGCACTTTCGCCACGCAGGCGGTGACAGAAACACCACACCCTCACAAAAGGGTGATCATTGTCACAACAGCAGAGGCCCAGCCTCGCCACGCCGATCAACGGCCACGTGCCCTCCGGCACCACAAGTCCAGATTCGGCTTTGCTGCACACGTTCTAGACCGCGCCAACTCAGCTAAACCAGACGTCACGTCACACGCCTGACCTCGTCCTGTGCGTCCCATACCGCCCAAGTCGAGTCGGGCGTAGACCAAGCCCTATGGTCTCTAGCCAATGTCCGACCTTGCTGCACACGTCCCATACCGTGCCAACGCAGCTAAACAATTGACACCAAACTCAAGGTTAAGTGGGGGTCTTGAGCTAATCTCGGTCTGGTCTTTAGGTTTAACTAAGGTCCTGCGTCCAGACGTCTTATCCCAATACGTCCAGTCATTCACTCCTTATCACTCCAAGAAGGTAACCTTTCCGTGGTTACTAACCTTTGCTCTGATACCAAGCTGTCACGCCCCGGTTCCTCGGGGTCGTAGCACTAATTCCAGGATCCTACCTCACGCTAAGTTTTACAAACGAATCTAGTTCTTAGTCAAATTTGTTCCCAAGGTAACACCACAATCCACTTTGATCAAGAAACTTACTTCCCATAGATACAAGGATAAGTCAGGTCAAAATACAAAAAGGGGAAGAAAACAGGAGGAGACATAACAAAAGTCTAGAGTCACGGTCGCCGCACAGCTATACAATCAAAAGTCGCGGGGAAAAGAGAAGGGAGAGTACTAATCCCTAGCTGCCTCCATTGGCCTGGGCCAATCTCGCACGCACGAAGGCTTCGGGTTATCCACGGTGCCATCCTCTGAGTCATCTGCCCCATCAGGGTCTTCGAAGCCGGACTCGTAGCCTCCCTGAGGTACCTTGCACTCCTCGACCAATAACTCTAGTTCGGCCTCATGGAAACCCGTATACACGCAAATGTGCTGATGTGGGTACCAGATGTGCTTCGTGGCGCTCCAAATCCAACCTGTCGTGCTGTGGGATTCTTGGATTAATCCATCTTCCTTTACTTCTATGTCTATGACCTCTCCCATGTCTCTAGGGGGAGCGGGGGCTGCCGCCATACCGTTCCCTTCGTCTTCCTCTTCTTCTTCATCCAAGTTGAAAGGGATATCCGGCTCCAGATCCCCCTCCTCCTGATCCTCCTCCTCCTGAAGATCCCACTCCAGCTCCAGCTCCAGCTGCTGCTCCCAGTCCTCCGGATCCAGAGGTTCCAGCTCCCGTAGATCCCAAGCTTCCTCCTCGTGAGGGTCCTCCTCCATAAGCTCCTCTTCCTCTGACTGGTCCTCCAAGTCTGATAGGTCCTGAACCGGGTCCATACGGGGGTCCTGGGATGGTGGGGTGGTGGAATGAGATACTTGGTATCCCAGTGAACGAACCCTAATCCTAAATTAGGAACACCCCTGCCCTAGGGTCCCTAAATCGACCCTCCCAACTCTCGGCTTCCGATGGTCTGTCAGTCGACTCTAGGCAAGCCTAGCTGTAAGTCTCTCATCCCAAGGTCCCCAAGCTTCGCGCAGAAACACTCATTACTAACCCAAAACGAAGGACTCCCCACCTCTAGATCTCTAAACTAAAGGTAGACTATCGAACGTCATGGGGGTCTAAACAACTTACAGGGTGGGGCAGGTCTACTAACAAGACCCTAATTGCGGTTATAAGGAATTTGTCTAGGCATAACTGATTAAATTAAAGCGGCGCAAAATTAAACGCACAAAGTAGTACTTGAATCGCCAAATTATAATAATAATTTAATGCAATTAAAAAGCAAATAGGGTTCTTAACTAATTTAATCAAATGCTATGCGGACGAACATTAATGATACATGACTAATTAAATTAAATTGTAGAAATAGACGAAATAAACAATTCGAAGATTTTAACAGAGGTGTCAATCCGACCCTTCTTTCTCCTCGAGGGGTCCCAACTCTGACCACGCTCGAGCACAAGCAAACGTACGAGGGCATTTCTCGTAAAACGTGGGATGCCAGTCCCTAGGTCGACACAAGTCGAACTACACCACCTAAGTGGTCAACAATCTACCATTGTCCAATACGGCTAACCAATCTAACTAATCAATGAATTTTACGAATAAATAAGGAGTCCTAGCCGTTCTACTCGCCCTAGCCATTTCTACCCGTTTCCTACTAAAACAGCAAATGCGCCTAATAAAAGTTTAGAATCCACTCACTTGTGAGTTTGCCTGGCTAAATCCCCCTTGTTGTACTCCTGGTTGAACCCAAGAAAATTTTAGAATTTTCCTCTTTTACTCTTTTTTTTTTCTTTTTTTCTTTTTTTTTTTTTTCGGGCCGCGCAAGCTGGACCTGGGCCGGGCCGGCTGACTGGGCTTGGGTCGGTCGGCTGATTGACTGGCCGACTGGGCGGGTCGGCTGGGCCGTTGACTGGGCCGGCTGACTGGGCTGGGCTGGCCCGCAAGCTGGACTTGGCCGGCGGCTGCTGGCTCCTCCGGCGCCGGTCTTCTTCTCCGGCTAGCTCGGCTTCCGGGTCGGGGAACCGGGTCGAGCGCCGGGTCGCGAGGGGTGTTCGGGTTCCGTCTCTGTTTGTCGTCGGCGGTGCGCGTCGGAGCTTGGGACCGGTCGGAGAAGGAAGCTGAGCTCACGACGCGTCGATTGGTGGTTGTGGCTTCGTCGGAGGTGGCCGGAATCGACGGGAAAACGGCCACGAAGTCGCAGCTTCCTCCTAAGCCTCCGAAGTGGTTTTCAAGTTTCAAAGCTTCGATTCGGCGTCCACAGGCCAAATCGGAAGGGGGAACCACCGGAAAAGGAAACTAGGGAGTGAGGGAACCGATTGGTGGGTGAGAAGTGAGCTGAGGAGGTCGGGGTAGGAAGGAATGGGGTGGTTTTTGGCTGCGGTTTTCTGGGTTCCAAGGCTGGCCGCGAAGCTCCCTGCAACTGGCTGCCGGTGACAGACCACGGCGAGTCTTGGCTAGCTGACAACGGCTTCGGGAAGGGGGCGACTCAAGCTACGCGGGGACACCAAGAACGCACGAAGAGGAGGCCGGAGCTCCGAGAAAATCCTCCCCTCAAAACCCTTGCCCACTCGGTTTATACCGAGTGGGAGCAGGTGGGGGAGGCCGAGAACTCGGCTTCCCAGGCCACGCGGCGCCTCCCCCGTGGCCACCATCCCCTCCGACGGTCACTTCCAAGTCAGGGGTGGGTGGCTGCAGGGCGTGGCGTGGCTGAGGCGACGTCGAGCGGTGGAATGCACAGTGCATTCTACCTGCTCGACAGAAGGCCCGAGAGAGAGAGGAGAGAGGGAGAGGGGGAGAGCTCGTGCGCGTGCTGTGCACGTGCCGTCCGGTCCGACCCGGTCGGACCGGCGGTTCACACGGTCTGGCCGGCCGGTTCGCTGGCCGGTCTGGGACTTTTAATAAAATAATATATTTTAATTTCCGAAAATCGGAAAAATGCTTTAAAATTTCCTAAAAATTCAGGAAAAATCCCGAAAAATCAAATATCGAATTTCATGACATTTTGGGCCCAAAATAAATTCAAACTTAAATTTTCATTAATTTCCAAGCCTTTCCAAATTTTCGCTAAATAAAAAGGGAAATTGCCAATTTTCCCTAAAGTCCCAGTAGGCTAAAATCGCGGACCGACTCGGCCGTTACAAAATTCATATAATGTAAAGTGAATTCGAAGTGTGTGGTAAGCCATGCAAAAAAAGTTAATAAGTTAATATAATAATTGCTAAATTATAAATACAAAAAAATGATGGCAATTTTAAAAACTAATTATCTTGAATTCTTTTACCAGCTATTTTTAGCAGTTGCCAATATTTATCAAAATTCTCCAAAACTGAAAAAGAATTAGTACTTTTTTTTGGGTACGAAACCATAGAATATTCCCAACTTTCCATAATTAGGTAAAGTGATCAAGGGTGGAAAATGTTTTTACACAAATCAAGACGATTATGTGGCAACCTAAAAGTGGCACAAATCCACACGAATTTGTACAAATTTAATGTTTTTCAATGACATGAGTACAAGATCCAATTTCGGCACGTAAACTAGAGTAATCCGCCGTTCAAAATCCTTAGGTCATTTAGGAAGCATATATTTGAATTTTTTGTAGGTAAAAGTTGTTGCCCCTCTAATTAATCTAGCTTAATATTTCGTATACATCAATAAATTCACTTTAATGCAACATTCGCTTTCGTATCATTCAACAACATAATTTTTTCATCAATTCCAAATTGGAAGTATAATGTTAAAACAAAATTGCTAAAGGAATCGGATAGTTGCGTTTGGCCTTTTGCACTTATAAAAAAATTACTTACAAATTTATTGGGTCTGGTCCCTAAGTTATACATTCTAATGCAGATGGAAATAATCCATTCGAAAAAAAAAACAAGGAATTTTTTTTTCAGTTGTGCTAAAAAATTATGCATTAATTCCTTTCGATCTCCCTCCTTCCAACTACTCAATTCCCTTATTAAGCGTCCTTTACATGGAGCACCAACTATTTACGATCAGCAGCGGCACCAGATCGAGGGAAGCGATCTACATAATGATTCGGAGGCTGCCTGCACTTGATCGGCCCACAAAGGCCTTGGTGCTGGTGGTGCTAGCGGTGGCGCCGCTTCCAGGAGTGTAGCCGCTGCAGGTAGGGCAAGGGGTTGTACCCTTTTGCAGAGTCTGGAGAACTATAAGACTCGGCTCCTTATTATTAGCCCGCACTCCTTCGCGGCCCTTAATTAGAACCCGGCATTTCTCACTTGGTCGCATTGATGTTCCCATCGAGAACAGCAAAACCATCAGACCAACAGCTGCTTTTGTAAGTCAGGATCTCTTTCGTCCTTGGCTACTTTCTACTAAACTATAACTCTTCCGCCTTCGTTGTTGCAAGTCGCTGGTCAATTGGTGTGTCCGATGAAGAGAATGCGTTTTGAGGATGTCTCTTCTCAGCTGTTGCTTAAACTCTTCTTCATTTGATCAAAGCTGTTGAACGGGCCTGGACTTTATAAATTTTTGACTGCCACGGTTATGGAGAACCAGATATGGAATTTGACAGCATTGGTTATAGAGAAAGGAGAGAAGGATTTGAATTGGTCGTCAAGGAAGACAATTGTCCATTAGATGCATAGAGTACTAGGTTTTCTGTAATAATGCCATAATCTAGTTGCAATTCCATCCGAGTTGTATGAGATTTTAATATGTTAACAAGACTTATAATGAATTCTCTAACGTAATTCTCCAGATTTTCTGCTTCTTCCTCCGACTCTTTTGGATTAATTTAATGTAGGCACTTAACGCGTTCTTTTTGTTAAAATATAAAAACTAATAAATTGATCATGCAAAATTTGCAATGTCACCTTTTGGACGCTGAACTTAACTTATATCGCTGCCATGCTATTAGCACAGACGTGGCTATACAGCTGATTGCACATTTAGAAACAAAAGACTTGTGTATTCGAACCGGCAGCATTCCGAGCGGAGTAAAGTGCCACGTGATCACGACACATGAAGTATCCATGTTGAATAACTGATTATAATACCTTTGTGTTAGTAGGTGTAGTTCTCACGGAATGGACATGAAAATGTTAACACAATAATTATAAGACTCAAAGAACTATATTTGACAAATACGCGTAAAAGCTAAGATAAGTGATCCATCAGTTAGCGTAAACCTTGAAGTGGGAAATTTGCGTGTTGAACACATTTTGCCACGACCCAAGGTGGTCAAATATGAAGTAAATCTACAGATCCAAAGCTACGACTAAGAGGATGAGTTTGTTTGAATAAAGTGGACTAGGAAAACAAACTAAAGCGACAAATGGCCAGACGTGAACATTCTTCGTCCTTTTCAAGGGGGGCAATGTGAAACACAAACAAAATAAAAAAAGGAAAGAAAAAGAAAAACGTGTCTTGATCACATTTGCAGACTCATCCTCTTCCACCGACGCTATACGTATATACAGAGTCAATACCCGTCTCTTCATGGAATTTGGTCCTTTATACTTTCCTTTGTATACTCAAGTCCTCAAGCTATATCTATTCATACAATCAAGTCCTCTTGTTAATGAATAATCATTAAAAATGCTGAAGTAACAATTTTAACAAAGTAAGACTTAAATGGCTTGGCAATTTTCTTAGTTAAAACAAATGCTTTTGTGAACTTTGTTATTTATCAAAATATTGTCTTTACATAAGTTTGTAAAAACAAGCAAACAACAGAGGGGGGTGTTGTGGCTGTGCCGCTAGCCTTGCCCAGCCATGGCACCCTACCATTTGCCAACACTTCTAGTGGGGTCAGTCGAGGCATGTTGGCCTCCTCCGGGATTTGGGAAGAAAGGCTGCGACCCCACCTCTGTCGCAATTCGCATACAAAGCGACCGTCACACCCCTCATATCACCATCTAGCTCACGAGAGGGGCGAGATCGACATTGAGACAGCGTCGCCATCTCTCTTTCTTAGGGAACTTAGCGTAGTTGTCAACGTCTCATGGCGATTCTATCCTATAGAATTTTGAGAAAGGGAGAGGCATTTGGGCAAAAGGAAAAATGGAGGGTCAATCTCTCGGATTATAGAAGGAGGAATTGGAATTTGAATTGGAATTGGCATTGGAATTGGAAATGGAGTGTGAGAGGGGGGTCAGAGGCTGGCCTTTCTTTTCTCTGCGTGTGTTTTTTTAATTCTTTTATTTTTGTAATTATAATTACGTTTTTTTCGGGGGGCAGTGAATTGAGTTGTCAACATCCTTGTCTCCTTTTTCCGACGATGGTGAGACTACCTTGTTGGAGAGAGCATAAACGGAACGGGGTTTCATTTACGACAGGGTTTCCGGGGTTTCTCTCTACACTTGCCTGGCCAGCACGGTTGACCTTTTGTGCCCTTTGACCAGCTCTGAAATTCATCGAAACTGACTTGTAATTTGACCGTCGTGAGGCACGACCAGCGTTGGACACGTAAAGAATGTGCTATCGGGGTCAACAAAAGGGTAAGGAAAGGCGTAAAGGCATAAATTAATAAGACGTGTCGGTCTCCTTTCGCCTACCAAAAGATGAGAGCAGCCATTACGTGCGCCCAACATTTACCAAGGCATTCATACTAAACGATGCAATAGTAGATGTGACATGGGCCATGTCATTTAGTATCTATAGGCTCTACGAGAGCGAATGAGAGTGAAAAAGGAATAAAAAAAATGATTCACGCCGTCGTAAAAGAGACTTTTTATAGAAGCCAAGTACAAAGTTCTATGATTGAGTTTGAGCAATTCTAGTTCTTCAATGTAGGCATATTGCCCTAAAAAAAAAATCCTTCAACTTTAACCTTTGTCTAAAAAATTTCATTTTGTTTCATAAGAAAAACCTCCACCTTTAGACCATACCATGTGCCAATTTTGAATTTTTTTTCCATAAAAAAGTCCTAATTTTAGATCATGTCCTAATTATATCCTAAACTTTTTTATCTCACAATAATCCTCCAATTTTAGGCCCAGTTCTAATTTTACCCAAACACTTTTTGTCTCGTAAAAATCCTCAATTCTAATCAAGTCATAAATTTTTTTTATCTCTTGTAATAAGTTATTAGTTTTTTGGTCCAATTTCAATCTAGATCTATTTTTTTTTTGTCTTATAAAAGATCACTCACTTGTACTTGAGTCACAAATCTGCTCTTCATTAATCCTCAATGAAAATCACCCTTAGAATTTTGCGCTCGGTCCTCGATTTCTTGTACTTGGGAATGTTATATCTCTTGCGGTTGAAAAGCTTGCATTGTGGATGCTCAAATAGCTCATGCATAGGAGTCTTTCATCTCTCAATTGTCAATGAAATTTTGGGCGAACGTTTAATGGGGTAGATTTGTGATTTAAGTAAAAAATTCCATTTTTATGAGACTATAAAAATTTTAGAATAAAATTTAGTTAGGATGGTAAAATTAAGACAAGACCTAAAGTTGGGGATTTTTCCATAAGAAAATGTTTATGATATATATGGAACAATATCTAAAGTTGATGGTAAAATTGGGATTGAACTTACTGTCGGAGATTTTTTATGAGACAAAGATAAAATTGGAACAAAAGTTAAACTTGGAGATTTTTTTAGAGTATTATGCCCTTCAATGTAAGTGTTTTATGAAGTCCACAGGTTCTTTTCTCTCATATTTGTTCCTAGGAATATTTTACCGTTCCATTGAAAAAAGATAGATCTTTTTTTGTTGACTTACAAACTTTATTCTCAATTAAATAACTCAATAAAAAAGTTTTTAAATTAAGAAATATAAACGTGGGTAACAAAATAAATATCTTCTTTACTAACTGTTTTTGACACTTACTAACATTTACCAAAATTTACCTGTATCAAAAAGGAGTTATTATTTTTTTGGGCATGGGGATAGAGAATTTTGCTTATTCCTAACTTTTATTAATGAGCTAAAACGATTCATGTCTGCTAATTTTTTACACAAATTAACACGCTAGAATGCTACTATAGAGAAAACAAAAATTGGCACACATTAACACTAGTTTGATATACATAGGCTTTTGTAGCATATAATAAAAGTTTAATATTTTTCAATGACCCGAGTGCAACATCTAATTATGATACGTGAACACTAAGTGGTACTCCTTGCTAGGGAAAAGTACCAAAAAAGTTTTAAATCTATTGCGTTTATGCTAATTCAGTCTTAAACTATTCAATTGGATCAATTTAGTCTAAATGTTTTTATATTGTCAGTAATTCAATTCATCCGGCCAAATCATGGTATTTGCATGAGATTTATCTTTCTTATTCTTGAGCGAGCCCACAAGAGGGCTTAGTTGATCCATAATTTATTTTTCACCTTTCGTTTCTTAGGTTAGAAATTGCTAAATGTAACATGGTTGATATTGAAGTTGACATTTTTATACATTCTTCAATAATTTTTGAATTTTTTTGAAAATTTTCTTCTTCTTTTTTATTTCCCATCTCTTTCAGCCTGCAGCAATGAGGGTTGGCGAGTCACCCCACCCTAAATAAGGTTGGTCTTGTCATATCTGGCAAGGGGAGCCTCATCGGTGCTTGCCTTCCTCCAAGTGAGGCTGCACAAGGGTGACTCTCAGCTAGGCAAGGCCAGCCCTTGCTAGCCATGACTTATGGCCAGGAAGTAGCAAAAAGATATGGGAAAGAACAAAAAAGAAATAATTCAATAAAAATATTTAAAATTATAAATAATTATATTAAAAAATCAAGTTAGCACTGGTCATGCTGGCCATGTAGGGCGGTTGGTATTTATGTCGGTGATTCCCGACCTAAATTGATTGGATTGATTAAATTTGTACAAATAAGAAAAATGTTTAGGACTAAATTGATCCAATTGAAATATTTATGAATGAATTGGTGCCAATATAACCAGTTTATGAATTTTTTGATATTTTTCCCATCCTGGCATATCCTAGAGCTACTGAAGATGCATATATCTTAGTTTCTTACAGGCAAAAGTCGGGAGAAGAGTACTACAAGTGCTAAAAACTTGTGTATATCACTCACTTTAGAGTCAAAAGTTTCATTTGGATCACTTAAATGCCAGTTTTTTTTCAAAAAAAAAAACGATCATTTCAGTGCCAACTCTGATTTATTTGGCCGAAAATCCGACATTACACTTTTTTAATAATATTTTGAGGCCACGTGACTTGCCGAAAAGTCTAGTAAGCATTTAAAATAAAAATAAAAATCCTAAAAATTTAAAAATATAAAGGGCTGGCGACCCCCTGCAGATCGTCCCCACCCTCGCTGGGGGTGGGCGGGCGACGCTAGGCTGGCCGCCCTCCCCGACCTCTCTTTAAAAAAATTAACTCTTAATTTTTTGGGACATGTGCACTAGAAGTCCTAAAACTTGTAGCAAAAGTGCCAGTGAGTCCTAAAACTTGCAAAAAGTGCAAATAAGTCCTAAAACTTGTCATTTTCGTTCATTTTAGTCCCTCCGTTAACGCCGTCCACTTCGTTTCACGGAAAATGCTGACGTGGCTTATTTTATTATTTTCTCTCTCCTACGTGGCAATTCACGTATATTGCTGACTCCAAGTCATCAAAACGACGCCATTTTGGAGAGTCGCCTGCCCCCAAAACGGCGTCGTTCCTCCCTATTAATTAAATAATTTTAAATTCATTTTTTTGAAAAAAAATTAAATTCATTTTTTAAAAATATATATTTATTAAGAAATTGCTCAAATTTTTAATTTAATTAATTTTTCTTCAAAATTTAAATTTAGATTTAAACTTTTTAATTTTAACTTTAAAAATATAACATATTAATTTATTTTTAATTTACAATTAACTAATTTTATTTTTAAGTTAATTTTTTAATTATAAATTAAATTACATTTTATTTATAAACTTTTTAATATAAAAATTTTTAAATTTACATTTTCAAAAATTTTACGAATTCATTTTTTAATATATCCTTTATGACCTATTTAATTTTTTAAATTTAAATAAATTTAAAATTTTTAAAATTTTTAAAACATTTTAAATTAAAATTTTCTAAATTTTACACATTTAAAAAAATTAAACTTTTTAATGAATTTTATTTAATTTAATTTAATAAAATTATTAATTTATTTAATTTAATAAAATGATTAATTTATTTAACTTAATAAAATTATTAATTTCATTTCATTTCATTTAATTTGATAAAATTATGAATTTTATTTAATTTGACAAAATTTAATTATAAAATTAATTCAATTTAATTATTTAAAATCTATAATATAAATTTAAAAATCTAAAATTTAAGAAAGTTTAATTTTTTGAAATGTGTAAAATTTAGAAATTTTTAATTTAAAATGTTTGAAAAAATTAAAATTTATTTAAATTTAAAAAATTAATTAGGTCATAAAGGATATATTAAAAAATGAATTCGTAAAATTTTTGAAGATGTAAATTTAAAATTTTTTTATTTAAAATATAATTTAATTTATAATTAAAAAATTAACTTAAAAATTAAAATTAGTTAATTTTAAATTAAATAATAAATTAAATCATGATATTTTTAAAGTTAAAATTAAAAAGTTTAAATCTAAATTTAAATTTTGATGAAAAATTAATTAAATTAAAAGTATGAGCAATTATAAAAGTTTGAGCAATTTCGTAAAAAATATATATTTAAAATTTTAATTTAAAATAATATTTAGTTTTTAAAAATTTAATTTAAAATTAATTATTTTAATTAATAGGGAGGAACGATGTCGTTTTGGGGGCAGGCGACTCTCTAAAATGGCGTCGTTTTGAAGACTTGGAGTCAACAATGGACGTGAATTGTCACGTAGGAGAGAGAAAATAATAAAATAAGCCACGTCAGCATTTTTTGTGAGATGGAGTGGACAACGTTAACGGAGGGACTAAAATGAATGAAAATGACAAGTTTTAGGACTTATTTGCACTTTTTGCAAGTTTTAGGACTCACTTGCATTTTCGCTACAAGTTTTAGGACTTCTAGTGCACATGTCCCTAATTTTATTAAGAGACATGTGCACTAGAAGTCCTAAAACTTGTAGCAAAAGTGCAAGTGAGTCCTAAAACTTGATAAGTCCTAAAACTTGTCATTTTCGTTCATTTTAGTCCATCCGTTAACGCCGTCCACTTAATTTCACAGAAAATACTGACGTGTTTTTATTAGTTTCTCTCTCCTACATGGCAACTAACGTCCATTGCATTATCCATGTCTTCCAAACGACGTCGATTTCGTCCATCAGCATGCCCTAAATCAACGACAACATGGCGTCGTTCCTTTTGGGAAAAATAAAATATAAACTAAATTACATTTTAATAAATAAAAAAGGTTTAAAACATTGAAAAAAAGGAGATTATGTTTAAATTTAAAATATAAATTCTAAAAGGTTTAAAATTTTAAATTTCAAAATTAATTTTATTTAATTACTTAAAATTTTAAAACTAATTTAATAATATAAATTAAATTTTTTAATTAAATTAAATTAAATTACTTTAAATTTTAAAATTTAAAAGTCTAAATTTAAAATTTATTATGTTTAAATTTCAAATATAAAATTTTAAAAGGTTTAAAATTTTACAATTTAAAATTAATTTTATTTAATTACTTAAAATTTTAAAATTAATTTAATAATTTAATTTTTTAATTTTTTAAATTAAATTAAATTAAAGTATTTAAAATTTTAAAATTAAGTTAATTTCATTATTTAAAATTTAAAATTTAAAAGACTAAATTTAAAACTTGAATTTTAAAAGAGTTTAAGTTTTTTTTTAAAGTGTAAAATTTAAAATGTTTAAAATAATGTTTAAAGATATTTGTTTTTTATAAATAAAATTTAAAATTTAATTAAGTCATAAAGGATATATAAAAAATGAATTTGTAAAATTTTTAAAAATTTAAAAATTTAAAACTAAATTGCAATTTAATTTATAGTTTAAATTTTAAATTAAAAAAAGTTAACTTAAAATTAAAATTAGTAAAATTTTAAATTAAAAAAATTAAAATTTTTTTGTCAAAAGTTTTAATTTTTTTTTAAAAAATTAATTTAATTAAAATTTTGAGCAATTTATTAATAAATATATTTTTTAAAAAAATTAATTATAAATAATATTTAAATTTTTTAAAGAAATTTAATTTAAAATTAGTTATTTTAATTAATGGGGTAGGAACGACGTCGTTTAGGGGAAGCGACTCTCCAAAACGGCATCGTTTTGAAGACGTGGAGTCAGCAATGGACGTTAGTGGCCATGCAGGAGAGAGAAAATAAAAAAAAAAGCCACATCAGCATTTTCCGTTAAACTAAGTGGATGGCGTTAACGGAGGGACTAAAATGAACGAAAATGACAAGTTTTAGGACTTATTTGCACTTTTTGCAAGTTTTAGGACTCATTTGCACTTTCGCTACAAGTTTTAGGACTTCTAGTGCACATGTCCCTTTTATTAAATTAAAAAATTATATCAAATAAAAAATAAAATAAAAAGTTACGTGAACTAGATTTAAAAATATAATATTTAATAAAAATTATTTATAAATGCCACGTCGTTTTTTTCCAGAATATATCGCTATTGGCACTTAAGTGATCTTGTTTTTTTTTTTTTTCTGATTTGACATTTAAGTGATATGGCGGAAAATTTTGGTAATAAAGTAAGCACCGAATACAAGTTTTGGCACTCGTTCTCCAGGCAAAAGTTTGTATTCCATGCAGTCTTTGTCGATTAATCGTTTAAATACACCAAGAGACATATGCTTTGGTATCATTTTAACAACATGGGTTTTTCAACCATCCAAAATTGATAAAACAATGAAAAACAGACTTGCCAACAAAAGTGGGCAATCGCTTCCCGTCTTTTGCACAAATGAGAAATTGCCAACATGTTTATGGCTTGGAAGGTTAAACGGAACAAATTAAACATGTATCCCCAAGTTATTCATTCCACAACAAATGAACATTATCCATCCGAAAAAAAAGAAGAAAATAATTCTTTTGTGCTGTAAACTGTGTATTGGTTCCTTTCAACCTTTCTACTAACAGCCATTCGATTCCCTTCGCAAACGTCCTTTCCATGGAGCACCAACTACTTACGATCGGCAGCGACAGCAGATCGAGAGATGCGATCAACATAATGGCGCGAGGGCAGGGCCATGGCTGATTGGCCCGCAAAGGCCTTGGTATTGGTGGTGCTGGCGGTGGTGCTGCTTCCAGGAGTGAAGCCGCCGCCGTTCCCGGGGCTCGGGGTCGTACCCGATTGCAAGATCTGCAGAACAATTAGACTCGGCTCCTGGTTATTTGCCAGCGTTCCTTCGTGGCCCTTCATTAGAGGCCGGCACGCCTCACCTGATGGCATTGATGTTCCCATCAAAAACAGCAAAATCATCGCGCCAACTGCTACATTTGAAGTTATGATGTTCTTCATCCTTGGCTGATTTCCAATAATCTCCAGTTACCTTCTTCTTCTTTTTGGTTGTTGCAAGTTCCTTGTATATTTGGGTACGATGAAGAGAATTGTCCAAGGAAGTCTAGTATTTATACTGTAATTTACCAGCAATTTCCTCGATTCTTCTTCTCTTGATCAGAATTGTTGAACGGGACTGAGATTTTTGAATTCTTGACTGCCACGGTAATGGAGAACCAGCTCCGGAATTTGACTCAACTGCCTACAGAGAGGGAATAAGAAGAAGAAAAATTTGAATTGGTCGTCAAGGAAGACAATTTAACAATAAGTTGCTACGCTCGGCTATGATGGATGTCAAAATTTGATAGTTCAAAAAGAAATTCTTATAAGTTCCGACCAAGAGAAGTAGCATGGTCATGACCTGTGAAGCGTGCATATTGGATAACTAGTGGAGAAACATCTCTGTTAGCATGTGTAGTTCACACAAAACGTACACGAAAAATGTTAAGAAAGTACTTAGAAGGTTATAATAACTATAGGGAAAATTACTCAATCAATCTAAAACTTATTGTGTGGATACCAAATCAATTCTATACTTTTCCATTTTGTCAATTAAGACCTGAACTTTTGCGCGAAATTCAAATGATTATTCATTCTAGTTAATTTTCGCTGAAAATCACAGATATGATGGTTTAATCATTTCGGTCATCTTACAAGGCGCCCCATCACGTCAACGATTTCTGGCAAAAATTGACCGGAATGACTACATTGAAATTTCACATAAAAGTTTACAATTAAATGAGTAAAATTGAAAAAGTTACTATTGAATTGGGATGCATATAGTTATCTAAGATCGACTAGGTAATTTTTCCATTAAATAATAGTTTGTGAAAAAGGGTAAGACCACTAAGTGATCTTCAATTCCGTAGAATTTGGGAAACATGGATGCTGAACACATTTGGTCACGACGGACGGTGGTCAAATGAGAAGTACTTTTGTAAATTCGAACTTAAGACGAAGACGATGGGCTTGAATAAATAAAGTGGGATCAGGAGAAAAATTATGGTGACAAATGCCCGGGCAAGAAGATTCCTTGTCCATTCAAACAGAGCTATGTGGGGGCACAAAGCGGAGTAAGAGGCTTGATCACATTTGTAGAAATGTTTATCTTCCATCGACGCTAATTATAGATAGTGCAAACACTAAATTAAAACTACAATTATAGTCCTGTCACTTACATCATCCGTGAGATCTGGTGCTTTATGTATTTTTCCTTCTTCTCTTTTGTATAATCAAATCCTCAAGCTATCTTTATTTATGCAATCAAGTCCCCCCGTTAATTGCCACCAAAAGTGTTAACACATAAAATTTTGCTATCACGTAGTTATCTATCGCATGAGCAATTACGGATTAAATACGATCGCCAAACTAACGTATAACATTGCATTACACTTAGGCATATGAACCCTTTTGCTTCGTGTCATATAAACATCATCAGCCTGTTCACAGATTGCATTCGAATTGGCGCGACATGATAAATGGGTTTCAACTTAGGTCACAAATTCATTTGAGCTGCCAAGACCTAGGCCATTTGATTCAAAGTCCTATTGGATTTCGGGCAGCCTGTGCTTCAGTTGACCATGACTAAATGCTACAAGTGCCTTGCACGTAATTAGGGAAGTGGATGAAGCTCAATGGGAAAAAATGTAGATTTTTCTTTTTTGAAAATTCGGTCAACACGAAGGTAAGAAATTGATCTCCACCAATATTGGGGAAAGAATGATCGATCAAGATTCACCTATGGAGTTCTTTGGGCATGTTCATTGTTCACGGCGAAGGAAGATTTCGGATGGACTATAGCTCTTATGCTCGGCAAACGTTTCAGCAAACAAACAGCATTGTGGGCACATTAGAAAAACGTGGCTCGCGTCAGATTTTTCGACATACAAAGCTAGCAGGCTAAAATTGAAGAGGTCGAGTGAGAGAGAAATGGAAACAAGAGAGAAAAGCGATCCTCCTTTACCAAAATCCAGAGCGAGGTTCAAAGCAATATTCTGCACGATTCTTGGCCAAAAGGAGACGAGCAGATCGCGTACACGAAGAGTGATTGGGAAGAGAGAATCCCCTTGAGTACTTTTTGTGATTCTTGCTGTGGTATGAGTAGATTTACTTTGGGCAATAAGCAAAGACCACCGTCAGGGCAGCATCCTTACTCGCGCCATTTTGGGCAATAGATATTTTCTTGATCTAAAGGACACGGAGAGGTGATCGGGGGAGACCTGTAAATCATGAACAAAAGTAATTAAAAACCAGAAAGGAATAGAAATAATGTATGAGAAATACATATATTTTTCTCAAGTCTGGCAAATATGAAAGAAAAATATCTATAACAAAGTATAGTTTGCAGTTAGTACACTCTTATCCCTCAAAAACAGATCCGCCAACTGTAAACTTTTGACGGTCGATCAACAGACTCAGTGATGAGAAAAGGCTTTGCGGTGCATATTTAGATTCAATACTCTCATCACTATTACCATTAAAAAAAATACTAATATCAATATGTCATAAGAACACAGATCAAGTACCTATACAAAACTTTCAGATCTATGTCTAGATATAGTTCGGGAGCGCAAAATCGTAAAGTCTAGATCTAAATCTAAATTGAGAGAGGAAAATGGCTTAATTTTGGAGAGGTTGTGGAACCACGTCACAGTCGTCCTCCATGAAGCTATTTGAATTGGACTCTACAATCACTCGAGCTCAGCTAAGGAAATTTATTTATACACAAAAAAATTTCAAAACAGATTGGCAGAGAAAAAAAAAAGACAATCAAAATAGTAAAAATAAAAAACCAAAAGTTAAATTGGATCTCAGCTTCAGAATCTAAAATCGAGAGTCTATAGAAGAGTTGCAAAAGATGAAGAGTTTTTGGAAGCTCTGAAAGAGAGAAGAGGAAGAGCGTCCCAAGTTGAGAGAAATAAAAGAAACGCATACATAGAGTAGAGTTTGCTACCGTGTATCAAATTAGAGGGATTTCCTTTAGATTGGTCCAATCTAAGGATAGCCTTGCTTATTAACTTTTTAATTTACCAATTCTTTTTTTGAAATGATTAGCTTCTTTTATCTCTAACAAAAAAAATAAGTTCTTTTATTATTTACTAACTTTTATTTAAATTCCTTACAAACATCTTAAATTTGCCGACTATTGAATAAATGTATGATCTATACTTGTTGACTTATAATTTTTTTCCTGATTAAGTAATCCAATAAAAAAGTTGGTAAATTAAAAAAAATAAACGTAAGTAACTGATTAAAATGAGAATTGTGATGTGAAACTAGTTGATAACTTAATGGAATATAGTTGACAAATTACTTAAGTGAAAGTTAGAGTCAATAAATTTGAGGCATAATTAAGAAGATAAATAAAAGTTTGTAAGCAACAAGACAAGTTGATAATTAAAAAAAAAATAAGCCACTGAAATGAGAGTTGGTATAGCAGACAACTTATCTAGATAAAAAATTGGTAAGTTACGCTATGGTTGGTAACTTTTAGACAAAAAAAAGTTGGTACTTTTAAAGAGAGGTTGGTGAATTAAATTGTTGCCACAAAATAAAAATATTTTTTTTTTGTAAATGATAAAAAATTTGCATGTTATACAATAATATCGGCAAATAACCCAAAGGAAAATTAATAACCTAACAGTACTAAGTAGTAACTTAATAGGACAAAAATTTAATGATGAGTCCCCACTTAGGTTGGAAATCTTAAAAAAGAGTCGTAGATATAATATTTTTCTAACCAACACAAATAAAAACTGTGAACTTAATTAAAAATTTAGAAGATCGCTCTAATTTAGGTTGGAAAATTCATATAATGTATAGTGAATTCGAAGTGTGTGGTAAGCCATGCCAAAAAAGTTAATAAGTTAATATAATAATCGCTAAATTACAAAATATATATATACATATAGATATGATGGTAATTTAAAAAAAAAGCATAGGTATGTTACCAACTAATTATCTTGAAACTTTTTACAGCTTTTTTTAGCAGTTACCAATATCTATCAAAATTCTCCAATACTGAAAAAGAATTAGTATTTTTTTGGTACGAAATAGAATATTCCCAACTTTCCCTAATTAGGTAAAGTGATCAAGGGTGGCAAAATTTTTTACACAAATCAGGACGATAATGTGGCAACCTAAAAGTGGCACAAATCCACACGACTTTGTACAAATATAATGTTTTTCAATGACATGAGTACCACATCCAATTTTGGCACGTAAACTAGAGTAATTCTCCGGTCAAAATGCTTGAGTAATTTAGGAAGCATATATTTCGTAGGTAAAAGTTGTTGCCCCTCAAATTAATCTAGCTTAGTATTTCGTATACATCAGTAAATTCATTTTAATGCAACATTTGCTTTCGTACCATTCAACAACATAAATTTTTCATCAACTCCAAATTGGAAGTATAATGTTAAAACATAATTGCTAACGGAATCCGATAGTTGCGTTTGCCCTTATGCACTTATAAAAATTACTAACAAATTTATTGGGTCTGGTCCCCAAGTTATACATTCTAATGCAGATGGAAATCATCCATTCGAAAAACTTGAGCAGATGGAAATCATCCATTCGAAAAACTAAAACAAGGAAAAAAATTATTCATTGCTCGAAAAATTATGGATTAGTTCCTTTTCAATCTTCCTCCTTCCAACTACTCAATGCCCTTATTAAGCGTCCTTTACATGGAGGACCAACTATTTACGATCAGCAGCGGCACCAGATCGAGGGACGCGATCTGCATAATGATTTGGAGGCTGCCTGCACTTGATCGGCCCACAAAGGCCTTGGTGCTGGTGGTGCTAGCGGTGGCGCCACTTCCAGGAGTGTAGCCACTGCTGGTAGGGCAAGGGGTTGCCCCCTTTTGCAGAGTCTGGAGAACTATTAGACTCGGCTTCTTATTATTTGCCCGCTCTCCTTCGTGGCCCTTAATCAGAACTCTGCACGCCTCACTTGGTCGCATTGATGTTCCCATGAAGAACAGCAAAACCATCACACCAACTGCTGCTTTTGTAAGTTAGGATCTTTTTCGTCCTTGGCCACTTTCTAATAATCTATAACTCTTCTGCTTTCGTTGTTTCAAGTCGCTTGTCTATTGGTGTGTCCGATGAAGAGAATGCGTATGAGGATGTCTCTTCTTTACATTGTGCCAATGTCGAACTACCAGCTGTTGCTTAAACTCTTCTTCATTTGATCAAAGGTTTTCAAAGGGTCTGGAATTTATAAATTTTTGACTGCCACGGTTATGGAGAACCAGATATGGAATTTGACCGCACTGGTTATAGAGAAAGGAGAGAAGGATTTGAATTGGTCGCCAGGGAAGACAATTTTCCATGAAATGCATAGAGCTCTAGGGTTTCTGTAATAAGGCCATAATCTAGTTACAATTTCATCCGATTTGTATGAGATTTTAATATGTTAACTAGACTTCCAGTGAATTCTCTAACTTAATTCTCCAGATTTTCTGTTTCTTCCTCCGACTTTTTTGGATTAATTCAATGCAGGCACTTTACGCGTTCTTTTTGTTGAACTATAAAATCAAATAAATTGATCATGCAAAGTTTGCAATGTTGCATTTTGGACTCTGAACTTAACTTACATTCGCTTCCATGTTACTAGCACAGACGTGGCTATACAGCTGATTGCACATTTAGAAACAAAATATTTGTGTATTCGAACCAGCAGCATTACGGGCGGAGTAAAGTGCCACATGATTACGAGACATGAATTATCCATGTTGAATAACTAATTATGATACCTTTATGTTAGTAGGTGTAGTTCTCACGGAATGAACATGAAAATTTTACTAAAATAATGAAATGACTCAAAGAACTAAATTTGACAAATACGCGTAAAAACTAAGTGATCTATCTGTTAACGTAAAACTTGAATTGGGAAATTTGCGTGTTGAACACATTTTGCCACGACCCAAGGTGGTCAAATGTGAAGTAAATCTACAGATTCAAAGCTACGACTAAGAGGATGAGTTTGTTTGAATAAAGTGGACTAGGAAAACAAACTAAAACGACAAATGCCCAGACATGAACATTCTTCGTCCGTTTCAAGGTGGACAATGTGAGACACAAACAGAGTTAAAAAAAAAAGAAAAAAAAAGAAAAAGGAAAACGTGTCTTGCTCACATTTGCAGACTCATCCTCTTCCACCGACGTTATATGTATATACAGAGTCAATACCCAGTTATAAACCAGAATTTTAGTCCTTCATGGAATTTGGTCCTTTATATTTTCCTTTGTGTACTCAAGTCCTCAAGCTATTTCTATTCATACAATCAAGTCCTCTTGTTAATGAATAATCATTAAAATGCTGAAGTAACAATTAACATAGTAAGACTTAAATGGCTTGACAATTTTCTTAGTTAAAAAATGCTTATGTAAACTTTATTATTTATCAAAATATTGAGTTTACATAAGTTGGTAAAAACAAGCAAACAAGAGAGGGGGGGTGTTGTGGCTGTGCCGCTAGCCTTGCCCAGCCATGGCACCCTACCATTTGCCAACACTTCTAGTGGGGTCAGTCGAGGCATGTTGGCCTCCTCCGGGGTTTGGGAAGAAAGGCTGCAACCCCACTTCCATCGCAATTCGCATACAAAGTGACCGTCACACTCCTCATATCACCGTCTAGCCCACGAGAGGGGCGAGGTCGACATTGAGGTAGCGCCGCCTTCTCTTTATCTTAGGGAACTTAGTGTAGTTGTCAACGTCTGATGGCAAGCCGATCCTCTAGAATTTTGAGAAAGGGAGAGGCATTTGGGCAAAAGGAAAAATGGGGGGTCAATCTCTCGGATTATAGAATGGGGAATTGGAATAAGAATTGGAAATGGAAATGGAGTGTGAGATGGGGGTCAGAGGCTGGCCTTTCTTTTCTCTGTGTGTGTGTGTTTTTTATTCTTTTATTTTTGTAATTTTAATTATGTTTTTTTCGGGGGGCAGTGAATTGAGTTGTCAACATCCTTGTCTCCTTTTTCAGGCGATGGTGAGACCACCTTGATGGAGAGAGCATAAACGGAACGGGGTTTCATTTGCGACGGGGTTTCCGGGGTTTCTCTCTACACTTGCCTGGCCAGCACGGTTGACCTTTTGTGGCCTTTGACCATCTCTGAAATTCATCGAAACTGACTTGTAATTTGACCGTCGTGAGGCACGACCAGCTTTGGACACGTAAAGAATGTGCTATCGGGGTCAACAAAAGGGTAAGGAAAGGCGTTAAAGGCATAAATTAATAAGGCGTGTCGGTCTCCTTTCGCCTACCAAAAGATGAGAGCAGCCATTACGCGCGCCCAACATTTACCAAGGCATCCATACTAAACAATGCAATAGTAGATGTGACATGGGCCATGTCATTTAGTATCTATAGGCTCTACGAGAGCGAATGAGAGTGAAAAAGGAATTACAAAAATGATTCACGCTGTCGTAAAAGAGACTCTGTATAGAAGCCAAGTACAAAGTTCTATGGTCGAGTTGGAGCAATTCCAGTTCTTGAATGTAGGCGTATTGCCCTAAAAAAAATCCTTCAACCTTTAACCTTTGTCTAAAAAATTACATTTTGTTTCATAAGAAAAACCTCCACCTTTAGACCATACAATGTGCCAATTTTGAACTTTTTTTTCCATAAAGAAGTCCTAATTTTAGATCATGTCCTAATTATACCCTACACTTTTTTTATCTCATAAAAACCCTCCAATTTCAGGTCCATTTCTATTTTTACCCCAAACACTTTTTGTCTCGTAAAAATCCTCAATTCTAATCAAGTCATAATTTTTTTTCATCTCTTGTAAAAAGTTATCAGTTTTTGGTCCAATTTCAATCTCGATCTTTTTTTTTTGTCTTATAAAAGACCTCTCACTTGTACTTGAGTCACAAATCTGCTCTTCATTAATCCTCATGAAAATCACCCTTAGGATTTTGCGCTCGGTCTTCAATTTCTTGTACTTGGGAATGTTATATCTCTTGCGGTTGAAAAGCTTGCACTGTGAATGTTCAAATAGCTCATGCGTAGGGTCTTTCATCTCTCAATTGTCAGTGAAATTTTGGGCGAACGATTAATGGGGGTAGATTTGTGATTTAAGTAAAAAATTCTGTTTTTATGAGACTATAAAAATTTTAGAATAAAATTTAGTTTGGATGGTAAAATTAAGGCAAGACCTAAATTGGGGATTATTCCATAAGTAAATTTTTATGATATATATGGAACAATATCCAAAGTTGAGGATTTGTTTTGGGACAAAAAAAAGTAATTTATGGTAACATTGGGATTGAACTTATAGTCGGAGATTTTTTATGAGACAAACATAAAATTGGAGATTTTTTAGAGCATTATGCCCTTCAATGTAAGTGTTTTATGAAGTTCACAGGTTCTTTTCTCTCATATTCGTTCCTAGGAAGATTTTACTGTTCCATTGAAAAAAGATAGATCTTTATTTGTTGACTTACAAACTTTATTCTCAATTAAATAACTCAATAAAAAAGTTGTTAAATTAAGAAATATAAACGTGGGTAACAAAATAAAAATCTTCTTTATTAACTGTTTTTTACATTTACTAACATTTATCAAAATTTACCTGTATAAAAAAGGAATTATTATTTTTTTGGACATGGGGATAGAGAATTTTGCTTATTCCTAACTTTTATTAATGAGCTAAAACGATTCAGGTCTGGTAATTTTTTACACAAATTAACACGCTAGAATGCTACTATAGAGAAAACAAAAAGTGGCACACATTAACACGAGTTTGACATACATAGGCTTTTATAGCATATAATAAAAGTTTAATATTTTTCAATGACACGAGTGCAACATCTAATTATGGTACGTGAACACTAAGTGGTACTCCTTGCTAGGGAAAAGTACCAAAAAAGTTTTAAATCTATTGCGTTTATGCTAATTCAGTCTTAAACTATTCAATTGGATCAATTTAGTCTAAATATTTTTATATTGTCAGTAATTCAATTCATCTAGCCAAATCATGGTATTTGCATGAGATTCATCTTTTTTATTCTTGAGCGAGCCCACAAGAGGGCTTAGTTAATCCATAATTTATTTTTCACCTTTCGTTTCTTAGGTTAGAAATTGCTAAATGTAACATGGCGGATATTGAAGTTGACATTTTTATACATTCTTCAATAATTTTTGAAATTTTTTGAAAACTTTCTTTGTTTTTATTTCCCATCTCTTTTGGTCTGCAGCAATGAGGGTTGGCGAGTCACCCCACCCTAAATAAGGTGAGGCCGGGCCTCGCCTATGCTAAGATGTGGTCTAGAGAGGTTGCTCTCCCATATCTTGCAAGGGGAGCCTCATCGATGCTTGCCTTCCCCCAAGTGAGGCTACACTAGGGCGACCCTCAGCTAGGCAAGGCCAGCCCTTGCTAGCCATGACTTATGGCTAGGCAGTAGCAAAAAGATATGGGAAAGAATAAAAAAGAAATAATCCAATAAAATTATTTAAAATTGTAAAGAATTATAAAAAAAATCAAGTTAGCGCTAGTCATGTCGGCCACGTAGGACGGTTGGCATTTACGTCGATGATTCTCGACCTAAATTGATTGGATTGATTAAATTTGTACCAATAAGAAAAATATTTAAGACTAAATTGATCCAATTGAAATATTTATGAATGAATTGATGCCAATATAACCAGTTTATGATTTTTTTTGATATTTTTCCCTTCTTGGCATATCCTAGAGCTATTGAGGATGCACATATCTTAGTTTCTTACAGGCAAAAGTCGGGAGAAGATGTCACGCCCCGATTCAAGGGGGACGAAGCAATGTCTTCAGGATCCAAAATATACACTTCGCTCCATGAAACAAGATACCGGTACTTCCATAAAAATCACAAGTCGACGTCCAAATACAAAAGAGGTAAGACGAAATGGTAAATCCTAACATCAGTCTAAGGACACAACGTCGCACAGCTATACGATAAAATAAAATAAGAAAAACGCGACTAGGGGAAGGGAGGGCGAGTACTAGCCCTAAGGGGTAGTCGCCAGCTTAGGCCAAGTCCGCTCCAACTGCAGCTCCCAGTCCAGGTCCTCCAGATGCTCCAGCTCCACTGGTCCCTGAACTTCCTCCCCGTAAAGGTCCTTCTCCATAGGCTCCTCCTCCACTGACTGGTCCTCCGAGTCTGAGAGTTTCGGGTCCATGCTGGGGTCCTGGGATGGTGGGGTGGTGGGATGAGATTCAACTATCTCAGTGAACGAACCCTAACCTTAGATTAGGAATACCCCTGTCCTAGGGTCCCTGGTCGTCCCTCCCCACTCTCAAGTCTCTGTAGCCTAAATGGAACACCTCACATACCAATCCCCGGTTATTGCAGAGAACACACAACCCATGCCAAGCCTAGGGCTCCCTACCTCTAGTTATCTGCACTGAGAGTTACTAGAAGGTCCGAAGGGATCTTAGGGTTTTCAGGGGACAGGTCAGCTGACTGGTAGGGGATCTAAACAACACTATTCACGAAAATATAATAGCAGAACTAATAATTAAATGCAATTCTAAAATAATTAAATAATTAAATGCAATTTCTAAAGTAATTAAATAATTAAATGAAATTAAGATCTACAAGCTTAATAATAAATAAAGCGTAAATAAATAAACTTTACAACCTTTTGGTGTCCAACCACACCACTCTTGACCCGATGGGTCTGACCCCTCGCGGGTCCCGAGAACATACGAGGGCATTTCTCGTATCGCGTGAGATGCCAAGCCCTAATCATAACTAAACCATCGAAAGGTTTATCATCCATTGACTAACCAAATACAACTAATGGTCTAATCGATCGGCATATAAGCTATGCAATTTCAAGATTCTAGCCATTCTACTTGCTCTAGCCGTTCTACCCGATTTCTACTAAAACAGTGAATACGCCTAATAAAAAGTTAGAATCCACTCACTTGATTTCCTCGCAAATAAGCGGCTCACGGCGAACTCCGGCGAGACTCCGATGGCCGGGGACGTTCCTTGGTGCTGCTGGGAGGTTGAGGGACTCACGAGTGGCTGTGGGTGGCGACGGAACGGCTCGGACATGCCTCAAAGGCGCGCGACCAGCAAGCCCTAAAATTGGGTTCGGCGAGCACTAGTTGGTTTAAGACCAAATTCGAGCAAATGGTGCCAAATTGGTGAACCAAACCTATTGGGCTTTGTAAAGGGGACTTACACGAGTCCAATGGTGGTGGCGGCGTCGCTTGAGGTGGCCGGAACGGCGAGTAATCGCCCGTTGAATGTGCTGGCCGGAATCTGGGTTCAAGAGGGAGGGGTTGTGCTTTGGAGGTTGATTTCTCTCAAATGGCTCAACACCAAAGGCCGAAATCGGTGCCATTGTGTTCATAAGACTCCCACCTATCGATTGAAGGTGGTAGGGAGGAGTGGGTGTCGCCGGAAAGGGCACGGTGGCCGGCGAACAGCAGCTCCGGCGGAAACAGGGGTACTCGGTGGTTTGGGGGTAGAATGGGTGCTTTTCAACCAAATTGATCCCAACCAAAGGCTAGATTAGGGTAAAGGAGTACCAACAAATCCAATGGAAGCAACGGCAAAGGCTTTAGATCGAAGGATTGGGAGAAATCGCGATTTGAAGCTCAGACCAAGAATCTGGAAATTCCAGAAAACAGTTCTGGGAAGGCTTCTTTGGGGGCTTCCCGACGGCGAACCAGGTGGAATCATGAGAGGAGGTTGGTATCTATGGAAAGCTGGTTCTTCAAGGATTCTAACGCCATCAACGGCGTGTCAAACGGAGGTCGGAGCTGAAAGTTATGGGCTCCCAAATTTGGGGTGTCGCTCGGGTCCGAATCTGGAAAAATCTCGAACCCAGAAAAAGTGTTCCGTGAGGGCTTCTTTCGGGGCCTCTAAAATTGAATCTAGATGGAGTCTTGGGGTGTGGTTGGTCTCTTTGGAAACTAGATGTTACGAGGAAGACAATGGCGCAAACGGCACCCAAAACGGAGGTCGGAGCAAGAAGTTACGGCTCTCCAAAGATGAGGGTTTGCACTGTTCAAACCCAGAAAACTGTTCCGTGGAGGCTTCTTTCGGGGCCTCCCGACGGCGAACCAGGTGGAGTTACGGGCTGTGGTTGGTGTCTATGGAAAGAGGGTGTTTCAAGCTTTCCAATGCCACCAACGGCACATCAAACGGAGATCGGAGCCGAAAGTTATGGCCCTCCAAAAATGAGGGTTTCTCCGGTCCGAATCTGAAAAATTGAAGGAGAAGAGAGGGAGAGGGAAATGCGCACGTGAGGAGGAAGGAGAGAGGGAGAGAAGACAGATTGGATGGGGGCTGACTTGTGGGTCCCTCCATGTGCTATACCACCTACCACGAGAGAGAGAGAGAGAGAGAGAGAGAGATGGGGTGGAGTGCACGCAAGAGGGGAGAGGGAAAAGAAAGAAAAGAAAGAAAAGAGAGGGAGAGGAGAGAGAGAGTCGGCTGCACGTGGTGTTGGCCGGTCAATGGTCAACGTTGACCGGTCAACCCATTAAATAATAAAATATTAAAAATATTAAAAATTACAAAAATTCCTAAAAATCTCGAAAATTATAAAAACCTCCCCAAACCTCAAATTCATGGTTTTTGGGGCCCAAAACATGATTTATAAATTTTCGGGAGACCAAAACATGATTTCCGAAAATTCGAACTCGTCCGAAACGAGATTTCACGATTTAGTCCGGGGAGTTCTCGAGGCCAACGGGCCACAAACTAAACCCGTAAATTCGCACAATTAAGCCTCGGAAAGGGGGTCGGAAGCGGGCTGTTACAATCTTCCCCCCTTAAAGGAATTTCGTCCCCGAAATTCGACTCGTCAAACTTCTCAAGAAACAACCCTATGGTCGTCGCTCGAGATAGGTTTCTCTCACTAACGACGTTTCGTCATCTATCTCTAATCCTTAGAGTCAACGTCGTGGTCTAACTTGGTTCACATTTCCCAAGTTAAACTTCTTAGGGATAACCCTGGCAATCTTCGTGTAAACTCTTCCACATTCGGCGCCTCTACCAACTTAGTACCACCATACTTCTGTTGCACCATTCTGACGAAATACATCCAAGATTCTATCACTTTGACGACTTATTCCAAGTCGGTCCCTCCTGATTGGCCACTCCCATCGTATGATGCCTTGTCATTGATTTCAATCAGTTCAAACTTCAACTCGAGGAGCATACCAGTCCATGTTCTCTTCCAGTCTCAACGATTGTCTTATCTTCTCGAACCGCGATGTCTTTATTAACAATGACACCTTGAGGAAATTGAGATCTTCCTCCAAACTTGGTACTATATCTTCCGTAACTCAAATCATAATCTTAAATTCCCTTCGGAGAAACCACTTATAACTAGTATAAGTGCTTGGTGAAGATTATGTATCATCCGTCCACCTATTTGGTGCTTTTAAATGCTCTGGTAAAATTTTGACGCAGCCTATCCCAGGCCATGCATCATGTCATATGTATCAACCACTCAAGAGGCTTCACTGCCCAACAATATGGGCTACAGGTCAACTGCACTAGGTTAGGACACAATCTGGTCCTTTATACAGCGCATCACTATGAAAGCTCAGTCCATCAAGACTTAACAGAATTATTGACCCTTAAGCAGTAGTCAACTCTTACTTTAGCCCATGAAGCTTTCCTTCACTCTTATCGGCCTACTCAAACTTCACATCTTCTTTCGGTGGTTCCCCTCAATGGCGTCACTATGCTCAAACTCTTTTTCGCAAGCCGACATTAACAATCAGTCAGTCCTAAGAGACTTCAAGTCTCAGTCAATGCTGCGTAACTCGGTCATTTCATGACCGTCTTCATCTTAGTAGGGTCCACTAAGATCTCTTCACATGAGATCATGTGTCCTTAGAATAACACACAGCCAAGCCATGACTCGTACTTACTAGCTCCTGTACAGTGTGTATTCTCGAAAAGTCTCCATCACAATCTTACCCTTGAACATTGCTTATGTTCTAGCTAACTCTTATACCATCAGTTATTCCAACTATTGGTAGCCAACATTCAAGTGCAATTATTTGTCCTTTCACTTTGTGAAGGGGGAATCAGCACAACGCAACCCATAGTAGTGTGCTAAGACAAGTAAATCCTTTATCCTGTAGCTTATGTGTATACACCTTCAATTCCTCTCATTTCGATAATAACATCCAATAGGGTGGCTCAGAGATCGGTTCCGTGCTGTGAGTTAGCTTGATCACGACCTCAATTCCCCTTTCGTAGAACAATCCAAAAGACTTCAGAGAATCATCTCTCCGACGATATCTTCTCGCGTCGGTCCATCCACTAATCAAGTAACCACCATCGAAGCTGTATCACCACACTTGAATAGTTACTCATGGCTCACTTATTCTATCGGCTTATCTCTCCTGATGGTCATACCAACTCAGTCCTGGTTATTGTAGTCGAATCTATCCCTATTTTTACTTCGACAAATACCAAAATACACTCATGATACCCCTTGATCAATAAGATGCTATCACTTATCGAGGTCGAAACTCCAGAGTCTGTACCCAACGGCCTTACCCTTAAGTAAATCAATATTCTTCTCCAATCGTGTGAACATTCACAATGACCTACTTTCCTTTTCTGTGAAAGTGTCAACACCCTTTCATGGTGACGCATTAAGGTAGATGATTCTTTGTACAATAACTCTTCCCAGGAGGCAACCTTAGTACTCCTTTGGAGACACATCTGCGATCCTCATACCATAGTAATTCCTTCAAACGTCGATTCTTCCATGGACGCATTCACATTTCTAACGACAAAACTGTGGGAATCATTTCTCATGACTGCACTACATCTTGTGTCTAATAAGCGTCGTCGAAGTTCCTCCTTTCTTTTTCCTTCAACAACATAAGAACCTTTTCATCAGCTCTTTTATGCTCTATTAACGCCAATGGGAGGGAATTGTCTTTGACATCTCTCTTGGCAAGCACACGAAAGTAAGCACTATTATTATTCCAACATTGTGTTGTCCTTTTCTATCAGGCTCTTATTGCTTGAACAATAAAGAGAGACTGATATTTCCTTCTTTTTCCCACTCATCGCTAAGCTTCTGTTGCTCTAGCAATATCCTTTGTATATCGTCATGTTGAAGGCGTTGCACCCTCCTTGTTCCTTTTTGCAAAAGCAGAGTGAAGCTTGTCTCTAGCGGCAAGCTCTTCTCATTGTACTTGGACTGTAGTCTCTCCAAGGTTTCATTTGTCCACTCCATCTTGTTAGCTAAATGCGCGACAATTCTGCGTCTACTTTAGGTTGCTTTCTGAACAGTGTCAGAGGTCGTTCATGACTTCTCAGTCTGGCAAAGGTAGTCTCCCATTGGTCAACCTACGTCATATTCATATGACCGTGCACACCAACCACATGTACTCAACTCAAGCCTTGTCTTCTGCGCCTTCTAGCCCTTTCTTCCCATGATTCTCAGTTTCAAAATCTTTCTCAACTCTGTTGCATTAATATATCCATGCCAATCATCATTACACCTCACTACCACTTTTGCTGAGCGACCATCTCCATTCCAAAACAGGTGGACTCCTAAAGGTTTGTACTTGTTTAACTTGGTTAGCCAATATGCATTATCTGCAGGCTCTTTCTCGTTACTTTTGTCAACAAGAATGTTGATTATGACTCCAGTCCAAGGCCAACCAAAACTAACATCATGCTGAGGTGCTCGTGTAGTAGGTTACCGCAACTGGTTAAGGTGCTAGACCTGCCTCATTGGCTAGGTCTGTCTCTAAGTACCTTGCCAAGACAAAATGGTTTGTCTTTTGTTTGCCACTTCTATTCGCAGAACCTTTGCTCATGTCTGCTAACTACTGGCTCGCTTTCTATGTACCCAATAGTCAACAACACATCAATATGTTAGGGGGTTGCAACCTTGAGGACTACGATCAATGGTTTCGTAACCAGTCCAATTAATTCCGTTTGAAAGCCTAGCAACAAAGGGCTCATAACATCCCATATGAAATTTATGGCATCTTCTGCGATAGCGACTCTAAATAATCAAGCATATCATCAACTTCGCAATACCATTTCTTTTACTGGTAGAGGTAGCATACTAAATTCCAAACATCAACTCTTGTCAGCGATTGTCTCAACTCACGACAATTCGAGGTTCAAAAGTGACATCAATCCTTTCCATGTCCTTTTCAATTTTCAAGACTTTGCCCCTCACCTCATCCTAGGTGTGGACTACCAGTGGTGCATACTGGCGTTCATCATCAAGTCTTGGGTTCAACACCGGATCTAAACATCTAATCCACCGGGTCTTCCCCGATCCTCTTGCCGTACCTAGGCAACTTAGCGAACCTCGCCACAACCTCTTTCACTGACAAGTAACTCGGGTGGAGTCTTAAAATCTAGGCCACTTTCTGCTCTCTCAGCATTGCTCAAGAATTGTTTCTTATTTAACGCTCTCACAATAGCGTCACAGATCAATTCTATTCTTTCAGGAAAACTTCATCCCCTTGATGGCCTACCACCAGTGGTCATGCTCAAGACCCAAGTAAGCTTACAAAGCTCATTATAATCAAGTGCCTTCCGAGTCGTCTCAGACCTTGCAATTGTACTCATCTCCCAGATGATGAATTGCCAAGATCACCTTATCACGACGATGCACATCATCATCGGAACACTACTTATCAACCCTCTGGAGCCAAAGCCTGGCAACTACCGGATCACACCTTCCAAAGGTCTGTGGAGGTCCCAATTTTAGAAAATCACTCCACCCAACTCTACACCACCCTTTCCCTTTTGTGGCTAGATTGGACTAGGGGCAAGGCTCACAATACTCTCAGTTGCGACACTCACAACCGGTGTCGAAAATACTGGCAGCTCTTAATGTTGTGTCACAACAGCACTTGCTGAAGCAGTATTAACTGCAACACGGCCCTTGACTCTAGGCCGACTAGGCGATCACGCCACGGAGATCCTAAAAAGTAGAGGATATTCTCAATCCTCGGGTCTCCTTGAGTGTCACACTCAAAGCAAAGCGACTCACAGTCACTCTAACCACAGAGGTCTCTAACCTCTATCCATTCACAAACAACCAAACTTGGTTTCAATATTGTAACACTCATCACCATTCGCAAGATATCTCAACAAGCATCCAGAATATCACACTATTCGTAGCTAGGATATCATTACGAAATAATATTTGTCCACAGCAAGGACAACACGCGATGCATAGTTATGCTACTATTAGTGTGTCATACTCGACAATACACTAATCACATATGTTACTCAACATATTAAATGTGCAACTCAGCACAAAATAAAACATAAAAATACTCGACCCCACGGGTCCTCAATCGAAACTCGTCGGGATCCAACTACGGTGCATCAGTGGTCACCCTCTTTCGATACCACGCACCCTCGCCATGCAGGCGGTGACAGAACCCACACCCCCCCGTAGGGTGATCATTGTCACTGTGTTGGAAACCATCATCAACACTCGGTGTTGGAAACCACCATCAACACCCGTCCTAACCCCGTAGGACAACACGACCCCACGGGTCCAGTCGAAACCTCGTCAGGAACTCGACTTCAGTGCGTCAGTGGCCACCCTCACTCGGTGCCACGCACTTTCGCCACGCAGGCGGTGACAGAAACACCACACCCTCTCAAAAGGGTGATCATTGTCACAACAGCAGAGGCCCAGCCTCGCCACGCCGATCAACGGCCACGTGCCCTCCGGCACCACAAGTCCAGGTTCGGCTTTGCTGCACACGTTCTAGACCGCGCCAACTCAGCTAAACCAGACGTCACGTCACACGCCTGACCTCGTCCTGTGCGTCCCATACCGCCCAGGTCGAGTCGGGCGTAGACCAAGCCCTATGGTCTCTAGCCAATGTCCGGCCTTGCTGCACACGTCCCATACCGTGCCAACGCAGCTAAACAATTGACACCAAACTCAAGGTTAAGTGGGGGTCTTGAGCTAATCTCGGTCTGGTCTTTAGGTTTAACTAAGGTCCTGCGTCCAGACGTCTTATCCCAATACGTCCAGTCATTCACTCCTTATCACTCCAAGAAGGTAACCTTTCCGTGGTTACTAACCTTTGCTCTGATACCAAGCTGTCACGCCCCGATTCAAGGGGGACGAAGCAATGTCTTCAGGATCCAAAATATACACTTCGCTCCATGAAACAAGATACCGGTACTTCCATAAAAATCACAAGTCGACGTCCAAATACAAAAGAGGTAAGACGAAATGGTAAATCCTAACATCAGTCTAAGGACACAACGTCGCACAGCTATACGATAAAATAAAATAAGAAAAACGCGACTAGGGGAAGGGAGGGCGAGTACTAGCCCTAAGGGGTAGTCGCCAGCTTAGGCCAAGTCCGCTCCAACTGCAGCTCCCAGTTAGGTCCTCCAGATGCTCCAGCTCCACTGGTCCCTGAACTTCCTCCCCGTAAAGGTCCTTCTCCATAGGCTCCTCCTCCACTGACTGGTCCTCCGAGTCTGAGAGTTTCGGGTCCATGCTGGGGTCCTGGGATGGTGGGGTGGTGGGATGAGATTCAACTATCTCAGTGAACGAACCCTAACCTTAGATTAGGAATACCCCTGTCCTAGGGTCCCTGGTCGTCCCTCCCCACTCTCAAGTCTCTGTAGCCTAAGTGGAACACCTCACATACCAATCCCCGGTTATCGCAGAGAACACACAACCCATGCCAAGCCTAGGGCTCCCTACCTCTAGTTATCTGCACTGAGAGTTACTAGAAGGTCCGAAGGGATCTTAGGGTTTTCAGGGGACAGGTCAGCTGACTGGTAGGGGATCTAAACAACACTATTCACGAAAATATAATAGCAGAACTAATAATTAAATGCAATTCTAAAATAATTAAATAATTAAATGCAATTTCTAAAGTAATTAAATAATTAAATGAAATTAAGATCTACAAGCTTAATAATAAATAAAGCGTAAATAAATAAACTTTACAACCTTTTGGTGTCCAACCACACCACTCTTGACCCGATGGGTCTGACCCCTCGCGGGTCCCGAGAACATACGAGGGCATTTCTCGTATCGCGTGAGATGCCAAGCCCTAATCATAACTAAACCATCGAAAGGTTTATCATCCATTGACTAACCAAATACAACTAATGGTCTAATCGATCGGCATATAAGCTATGCAATTTCAAGATTCTAGCCATTCTACTTGCTCTAGCCGTTCTACCCGATTTCTACTAAAACAGTGAATACGCCTAATAAAAAGTTAGAATCCACTCACTTGATTTCCTCGCAAATAAGCGGCTCACGGCGAACTCCGGCGAACTTCCGGCGAGACTCCGATGGCCGGGGACGTTCCTTGGTGCTGCTGGGAGGTTGAGGGACTCACGAGTGGCTGTGGGTGGCGACGGAACGGCTCGGACATGCCTCAAAGGCGCGCGACCAGCAAGCCCTAAAATTGGGTTCGGCGAGCACTAGTTGGTTTAAGACCAAATTCGAGCAAATGGTGCCAAATTGGTGAACCAAACCTATTGGGCTTTGTAAAGGGGACTTACACGAGTCCAATGGTGGTGGCGGCGTCGCTTGAGGTGGCCGGAACGGCGAGTAATCGCCCGTTGAATGTGCTGGCCGGAATCTGGGTTCAAGAGGGAGGGGTTGTGCTTTGGAGGTTGATTTCTCTCAAATGGCTCAACACCAAAGGCCGAAATCGGTGCCATTGTGTTCATAAGACTCCCACCTATCGATTGAAGGTGGTAGGGAGGAGTGGGTGTCGCCGGAAAGGGCACGGTGGCCGGCGAACAGCAGCTCCGGCGGAAACAGGGGTACTCGGTGGTTTGGGGGTAGAATGGTTGATTTTCGACCAAATCGATCCCAACCAAAGGCTAGATTAGGGTAAAGGAGTACCAAAAAATCCAATGGAAGCAACGGCAAAGGCTTTAGATCGAAGGATTGGGAGAAATCGCGATTTGAAGCTCAGACCAAGAATCTGGAAATTCCAGAAAACAGTTCTGGGAAGGCTTCTTTGGGGGCTTCCCGACGGCGAACCGGGTGGAATCATGAGAGGAGGTTGGTATCTATGGAAAGCTAGTTTTTCAAGGATTCCAACGCCACCAACGGCTTGTCAAACGGAGGTCGGAGCTGAAAGTTATGGGCTTCCAAAGATGGGGTGTCGCTCGGGTCCGAATCTGGAAAAACTCGAACCCAGAAAAAGTGTTCCGTGAGGGCTTCTTTCGGGGCCTCTAAAATTGAATCTAGATGGAGTCTTGGGGTGTGGTTGGTCTCTTTGGAAACTAGATGTTACGAGGAAGACAATGGCGCAAACGGCACCCAAAACGGAGGTCGGAGCAAGAAGTTACGGCTCTCCAAAGATGAGGGTTGCACTGTTCAAACCCAGAAAACTGTTCCGTGGAGGCTTCTTTCGGGGCCTCCCGATGGCGAACCAGGTGGAGTTACGGGTTGTGGTTGGTGTCTATGGAAAGAGGGTGTTTCAAGCTTTCCAATGCCACCAACGGCACATCAAACGGAGATCGGAGCCGAAAGTTATGGCCCTCCAAAAATGAGGGTTTCTCCGGTCCGAATCTGAAAAATTGAAGGAGAAGAGAGGGAGAGGGAAATGCGCACGTGAGGAGGAAGGAGAGAGGGAGAGAAGACAGATTGGATGGGGGCTGACTTGTGGGTCCCTCCATGTGCTATACACCTACCACAAGGAGAGAGAGAGAGAGAGATGGGGTGGAGTGCACGCAAGAGGGGAGAGGGAAAAAAAGAAGAAAAGAAAGAAAAGAGAGGGAGAGAGAGAGAGAGAGTCGGCTGCACGTGGTGTTGGCCGGTCAATGGTCAACGTTGACCGGTCAACCCATTAAATAATAAAATATTAAAAAAATATTAAAAATTACAAAAATTCCTAAAAATCTCGAAAATTATGAAAACCTCCCCAAACCTCAAATTCATGGTTTTTGGGGCCCAAAACATGATTTATAAATTTTCGGGAGACCAAAACATGATTTCCGAAAATTCGAACTCGTCCGAAACGAGATTTCACGATTTAGTCCGGGGAGTTCTCGAGGCCGACGGGCCACAAACTAAACCCGTAAATTCGCACAATTAAGCCTCGGAAAGGGGGTCGGAAGCGGGCTGTTACAGAAGAACACTACAAGTGCTAAAAACTTGTGTATGTTACTCACTTTAGAGTCAAAAGTTCCATTCAAATCACTTAAGTGGCAATTTTTTTTCAAAAAAAAAAACAATCACTTTAGTACCACCTCTGATTTATTTGGCCGAAAACTAACATTAATATTTTGAACCCATGTAACTTGCTGGAAACTCTAGTCAGCATTTAAAATAAAAATAAAAATCCTAAAAATTAAAAAATTAAAAAATATAAAGGGCCAGCGACCCCCTGCAGATTGTCCCCAACCTCTCTTTAAAATAATTAACTTTTAATTTTATTAAATTAAAGAATCATATCAAATAAAAAAATAAATTAAAAAGTTACGTGAACTAGATTTAAAATTATATAATATTTTAATAAAAATTTATTTATAAATGTCACATCATTTTTTTTCTGGAATATATTGTTATTGGCACTTAATTGATCGTGTTTTCTCTGATTTGGCATTTAAGTGATCTGTAGGAAAATTTTGATAATAAAGTAAGCACCGTATACAAGTTTTGGCACTTGTAGTATTCTTCTCCAGGCAAAAGTTAGTATCCCGTGCAATCTTTGTTGATTAATCGCTTAAATACACCAAGAGACATACCCTTTGGTATCATTTAACAACATGGGTTTTTCAACCATCCTAAATTGATAAAACAATGGAAAAACAGACTTGCCAACAAAAGTGGGCAATCGCTTCCCGCCTTTTGCACTAATGAGAAATTACCAACATGTTTATAGGCTTGGAAGGTTAAATGGAACAAATTAAACACGTATCCCCAAGTTATCCATTCCACAACAGATGAGCATTATCCATCCGAAAAAAAAAAAGATGTAGAAAATAATTCTTTTGTGCTGTAAACTGTGTATTGGTTCCTTTCAACCTTTCTACTAACAGCCATTCGATTCCTTTCGCAAACGTCCTTTCCATGGAGCACCAACTACTTCCGATCGGCAGCGACAGCAGATCGAGAGATGCGATCAACATAATGGCGCGAGGGCATGGCCATGGCTGATTGGCCCGCAAAGGCCTTGGTATTGGTGGTGCTGGCGGCGGCGCTGCTTCCAGTTCCAGGAGTGTAGCCGCTGCCGTTCCCGGGGCTCGGGGTCGTACCCGATTGCAAGATCTGCAGAACAATTAGACTCGGCTCCTGGTTATTTGCCAGCGTTCCTTCGTGACCCTTCATTAGAGGCCGGCACGCCTCACCTGATGGCATTGATGTTCCCATCAAAAACAGCAAAAGCATCGCGCCAACTGCTACATTTGAAGTTATGATGTTCTTCATCCTTGGCTGATTTCCTATAGTTGCAGTTACCTTCTTCTCTTTTTTAGCTGTTGTTGCAAGTTGCTTGTATTTGTGGGTACGATGAAGAGAATTTGTCCGAGGAAGTCTAGTATTTATATTGTAATTTACCAGCAATTTCCTCGATTCTTCTTCTCTTGATCAGCATTGTTGAACGGGACTAAGATTTTTGAATTTTTGACTGCCGCGTTAATGGAGAACAAGCTCTGGAATTTGACTCAACTGCCTACAGAGAGGGAATACGAAGAAGAAAAATTTGAATTGGTCGTCAAGGAAGACAATTTAACAATAAGTTGTTACGGTCGGCTATGATGGATGTCAAAAAATTTGATAGTTCAAAAACAAAATCTTAATAAGTTCCGCCTCTCCTTAATATTTAAAATTTTGGGGTATTATTCTAGCTTTTCTGTAATATTAGGCGATAATAGATTACCTTTCCATCAGAATTGTATAAGATTTCCATATATATACAGACATGAAGTCAGTCCTTTAGGTTAACTCTTCGGATTTCCTGCTTCTTCCTCCAACTACATCGCATTGATTCAATGTAGTCATCTTGCTTTTTCTTTTGGTAAAAAATATTAACTCGAATGATTTGATAACTTGCAATGTCACCTTTTGTACCACGAAAATTACTCACATCGCTTCCTTGTTACTAGCACGGAAATGGCTATGCAGCTAATTGGAAATCTAAAATAAAAGACAATGTGCTTTTTAACCAAGCGAAGTAGCATGGTTATTACATGTGAAGCGTGCGTATTGGATAACTTGTGGAGAAACATCTCTATTAGCATGTGTAGTTCACACAGAACAAACAAGAAAATGTTAAGGAAGTACTTAGAAGGTTTTAATAACTATAGGGAAAATTACTCAATCAATCTAAAACTTATTGTGCGGATACCAAATCAATTCTATACTTTTCCATTTTGTCAATTAAGACCTGAACTTTTGCACGAAATTCAAATGATTATTCCTTCTAGTTAATTTCGCTGAAAGTCATTGATATGATGGTTCAATCATAATCGGTCATCTTACAAGGCGCCCCATCACGTCAATGGTTTCAAGCAAAAATTGACCGGAATGACTATATTGAAATTTCACGTAAAAGTTTGCAATTAAATGAGTAAAATTGAAAAAGTTACTACTGAATTGGGATGCGTATAGTTATCTAGGATTGACTAGGTAATTTTTCCATTAAATAATAGTTTGTGAAAAAGGGTAAGACCACTAAGTGGTCTTCAATTACGTAGAATTTGGGAAACATGCATGTTGAACACATTTGGTCACGACGGACGGTGGTCAAATGAGTACTTTTGTAAACTCGAACGTAAGACGAAGACGATGGGCTTGAATGAATAAAGTGGGATCAGGGGAAAAACTAGGGCGGCAAATGCTCAGACATGAAGATTCCTTGTCCATTTCAATCAAAGCTATGTGGGGCACAAAGCGGAGTAAAAGGCTTGATCACATTTGTAGAAACGTTTATCTTCCATCGACGCTATTTATAGATAGTGTAAACACTAAATTGAAACTACAATTATAGTCCTGTCACTTACATCATCCGTGAGATCTGGTGCTTTATGTATTTTTCCTTCTTCTTCTTTTTTGTATAGTCAAGTCCTCAAGCTATCTTTATTAATGCAATCAAGTCCTCCTGTTAATTGCCGCCAAAAGTGTTAACACATAAAATTTTGCTATCACGCAGTTATTTATCGCATGAGCAATTACGGATTAAATAAGATCCCTAAACTAACGTATTAACATTGCATTGCACTTAGGCATTGAGGCATTATGAACCTTTTTGGTTCGTGTCATATAAACTTCATCAGCTTGGTCCCGGATTGCATTCGAATTGGCGCGACATGATATATGGGTTTGAACTTAGGCCACAAATTCATTGGAGCTGCCAAGACCTAGGCCGTTTGATTCAAAGTCTTATTGGATTTCGGGCTGCCTGTGCTTCAGTTGACCATGACCAAATTCTACAAGTGCCTTCCACGTAATTAGGGAAGTGGATGAAGCTAAATGGTCAAAAGCGTAGATTTTTCTTTTTTGAAAATTCGGTCAACATGAAGGTAAGAAATTGAGCTGCACCAACGTTGGGGAAAGAATGATCGGTCAAGATTCACCTATGGAGTTCTTTGGGTATGCTCATTGTTCACGGCGAAGGAAGATTTCGGATGGACTATAGCTCTTATGCTTGACAAACGTTTCAGCAAACAAACAGCGTTGTGGGAACATTAGAAAAACGTGGTTCGCATCAGGTATTTCGACATACAAAGCTAGCAGGCCAAAATTGAAGAGGTCGAGTGAGAGAGAAATGGCAACAAGAGAGAAAAGCGATCTTCCTTTACAAAATACAGAGCGAGGTTCAAAGCAATATTCTGCAAGATTCTTGACCAAAAGGAGACGAGCAGATCGCGTACAGATCGCGTACTTTTTCTTATCCTTGCTTGATATGAGAAGATTTACTTTGGGCAATAAGCAAAGACCACCGTCAGGGCAGCATCCTTACTCGCGCCATTTTGGGCAATAGATATTTTCTTGATCTAAAGGACACGGAGAGGTAAAGGACACGGAGAGGTGATCGGGGGAGACTTTTAAATCATGAATAAAAGTAATTAAAAACAAGAAAGGAATAGAATTGTCTAGAGATTTTTTTTTTGGTTAAAAGAAAGATTTCATTCATTTCTCAGAATAATGTATGAAAAATACATAGATTTTTCTCAAGTCTGGCAAATATGAAAGAAAAGTATCTATAACAAAGTCTAGTTGTCTAGTTTGCAGTGAGTACACTCTTGTCCCTCAAAAACAGCCTACTAACTGTAAACTTTTGACGGCCAATCAATCGACTCAGTGATGAGCACAGGCTTGCGGTGCATATTTAGATTCAACACTCGCATAACCATTACCATTAAACAATACCAACATCAGTATGTCATAAGAACCAAGATCAAGTACCTGTACAGAACTTTCAGATCTATATCAAGATATAGTTTGGGAGCACAAAATCGTCAAGTCTATATCTAAAGCTAAGTTGAGAGAGGAAAATGACTTAATCTTGGAGAGGTTGTGGAACCACGTCACAGTCGTCCTCCTTGAAGCTATTCGAGTTGGACTCTACAATCACTCGAGCTCAGCTAAGGAAATTTATTTATACACATAAAATTTTCAAAACAGATTGTGAGAGAAAAAAAAAAGACAATCAAAATAGTAAAAATAAAAAACCAAAAGTTAAACCGGATCTCAGCTTCAGAATCTAAAACCGAGAGTCTATAGAAGAGTTGTAAAAGATGAAGAGTTTTTGGAAGCTCTAAGAGAGAGAAGAGGAAGAGCGTCCCAAGTTGAGAGTATGCTCATTGCTTTCCTTTCGGACTCAAAGTCGACCCCTATCATTGTCTTGTGCATAAACAGTGAGAGAACACCCCAGCCACCGCCCTGTCCTCACCAACGTCTCAAGAATGCTCACCGGCGGTCCTTTTGATCAACACGTCCCAAGCAGCCTCCGTCAGACCTTGCAGCACCCTGGTGTCATCCTCAATCGCCACTCAGCTCTCTTTCGTCTTGGATAAAGCCCAAGCATCGTGGGCCTTCAAGCCCAAGCTTGGCCGCTGCTCCCTTGGCCGTGAGTCCTTCCTTGGTGTCCCTAGATTAGTCTTAATTAAGGTAAGACCGGTAATCGCATGAATAATGGGTATGACTTATTGACTAACCTTTAGTTGTTGAACCTTTGGGTATTTTAATTCCCCTTATAGTGTACCTTGCATGAAACATGATAGATAATGGGGCATGGACCTTCAATCCAAAAGGTTGGACTACCATATTATGTCTTTCATGCATTGCATATAGTAATTTGCATCTAGGATTAATCGAAAATATCATCCCTGCATCATTATTTAATTATTGCACAATTTTGACAGATATTTATAATTCTTGAATGATATTGCATAATTTCAAGAACTTTGATGCACAATGACAACTTTTGAAGTTATTTGTTAATATAGTGCTTCCATCAGATAGTTTGCGTTTTCATCATATTTCGTGCTTTCATGCATGTTTCGTAATTTAATTTAGATAGATCTATTTATGTTTCATAATTTAGGGTTCATATTTTGATGCGTTAGAAATCATGTATTTGATTTAAGAAACGTGGATTTCCTTTAGTACATCACTTATATTTGATACACGTTATTTCCTAGTTAATTTAGGTCATTATTGTAGATATAGGACAATTTTCCATATTGAATTCATAAATAAAATCCAAAAAATATTTCATTAAAGTTTTATGTAGATTGCATTTACTTATAGAATTTGTTCTTAATTAACCCTATAATATCCATGTTGCATATTGCATGACATTTAGTGAGCATGTGTCTTTAGGAATTAATCTTGATTAGCATCTCATATAGATTGCATTGAGCATTAATGCAATGAATATAGTTTAATATTTGTTATGCAAGTCATTAGCAATTGGGTTGCATGTTAGGTTATGCACGTTATGTCATATTACGTCTGATCATGTCATATAGTATGCGTGACTTTATCATGGGTTCAAATTAAGTCATTTGAATATGTTTTAATTAATCGATTCATTTTGGGCATCGTGGTCTATGAGGATTTTCATGTCATTGTATCGCATGCACATTTCAGCCATTAGTGCCTTAGGTGATAATTGCATATTGATTATGGAATTTAATCAGCAACCAAAAGAATTAGTATAGGTTGCATATTAATTAGTTTCGTATCATAATTTCATATTCATGCACAGTCATGCATTTCATATGGTCTTGCATAAGTAATTTGCGTATCTCTCTTTTGAGTCTAAGTATGTAGAATCCTTGTTTTAATGGGCGATACATCCAGGTTTAATCTCTTCAAAGAATTTTATCTATCACTTTGATTATTAAGTCTTACATTATTGTTTGTGTACCCCCATAATCATCCAATATATATTAGTGGCTTATAATTAAAACAGATTGCATGCAAAACATTTTCGAAATAAAAAGAAAATGTACCGAAATGATGTTTAATTAATTTAGTGTAATTAAGTCCATACATCCATGAATTAATGGTAGAAAAATACACTCTCGCATTTTACTTGGATATCTAATTGACCCATAACCTATTAGAGGTGGCTCTAAAAGGTAAGTTCAATAAGAGGTTAAATTGAGTATTAAGTCGTGATTGGTATATGTTTAGGAGAGTTTGTGCTACACGTAACACTATCTCTTTTGAGTGTAATAGTTTGTGCTCGCTTAATAATTCATTAATTTTTTCTCGAGATGGTTTTAGGACAAAGAGTAACCATTAGAATGACAATTTTAACACAGTGAGACTAAGATGGCATGGCAGAGGTGAATTCTTTTCCTCTTCTCTCTCTCTCTCAAAGCAAACCGGTCATCTTCCAAAAACTCTTCATTTCTGCAATTCTCCCATAGGCTCTCAGCTTCAGACTGAAGTCGAGAGTCTACTCCTCTTTTGATTTCTCATTTTTGCTTGTCTTTTCTTTTCTCTCCCGATCTATTTTGGAAGTTTGTTTGTCTGAATAAATTTTAGCAGCGGATCTCGAGTGACTATGGAGTCCAATTCAGTCCTTATCGAGGAGGATGATTGTGATGTGGTTCCACAATCTCTTCAAAATTCGGCCGCTCTTCTTTCCTCATTTTTAGGAGTTTTGCTCTCCTGATCTATATTTGGGAGTTTCTTCCAGGTACCTGATCTGTGTTCCTATCATTTTTTGATATTGCTATTCCAGCATGGTGATGATGATGAGAACATTGAACCAAAACGCACGCCACAAACCATTGCAAGTGGAAGTGGAGATCTTGGCGTGTGCTCATTATTGAGTATAGTGATTGGCTTTCAAAAGTTTATACTAACAGATCTGTTCTTGAGGGATAAGAGTGTGCTCTCTACAGGTTATGGTTTGTTATGTGTTGGTTTGTTAGACTTGAAAGATTTCCGTGTACCTTTCATGTATTATTCTGAGAAATGAATGAAATCTTTATTTCAACAAAAAAAAATAAAAGACTAAGATGGCATGGCTATTTTTATATTCCGAAAAAGCTTATGTAGGCTTCATTGTTGATAAAAAAATAATGAATACATCAGAGGCTTGTAATAATAAGGGGAAAGAGGCAGGGGGTTGAGGCAATACCCAACATTGGCGCAGAACCATTTGGCCTTCCCCAAGGAAGGAGCGATTATCACATCGAGGCAGGGTTGCAACCTCACCTCCATACCCTCTCTCTCTCTCTCGGGTTTGGCATAGTTGTTAACATATTCAAGGTCACGTATGCGACTGATCCTCTAGATTTTGGAGCTGCTCGTCCATATATGAAGTCTCGTTATCATTGATCATTACTTTCTTCTTCTCTTTTAATAAGTTAAAAGGGCAATGATAGCGACCCCTTTGCACATTATTTCAAATCTTGCTCTCATTATTAAATATTCGATTTGAGTCATAATTACTTCACATTACCCACAATCTGAAGGTTTGAGATTAGCAAGCCCATCATTATAGGCTCATCAAGATGTTAACAATTATAAGAAGTCTTGTCACACGAGATATATTTCAGTTTCGCAACTTAACATGAATTATTTACAAATTCACTTGCAACATGACTTGAACTCGCGAGTTCTATTCATTACCTAGACTTCAGTGCACTGCCAAGAGTGTTGTACTGGGGTCGCCCTCCACCGGGATTGGGTCTAATGCTTGGGATTTTGTCCGTGGCTTAATTTCGATTTTATATGGATCATATGGTTCTTCCATTTTTAGTTGGAGAATATATCTCCTAATCACACTGGTAGTTAATAAGCTTATGGACCCACCCCCATAAAAACTTAACCGAACGCAAATAAGGGTAAAGTTCAAGTTCGTAATGCATTAATCAAGGACAGTCCCCTCGGAAGGAGAAAAACAGTGGCTCTATCCTGATTGATTGCCGGCCAAGGAAAAGGTTTCTTTTTGGGGCCACGTCGTTTTCTTGTCTTGTGCCTTATTTTCTTTAAATTACAGCACCATAAACACAACCAACTACAATGTCGACAGTACTTTTCATATAAAAATGATCATTCTTTCGCTAAATCGTTGTATAAGAAAGATACTTTGACTGTTGAAGTAACTGCTACTTCTCGATGTATTCGATAGTTATTAATATAAAACAAAAAACTTTGTGTCAAAATTTTTATCGCTTACAAGTAATTCGATATGTAATTAATGGCTATATTTGAGATGGAAATAAGTCATTAACTTTCATGTATGTGTGATATTCATACATCCGTAAGTGATTTTTATACACGTTGAAGTAACTTACATTACTCTTAATTAGTAACTTTTTGTGTGGTTAAATGATTTTCATATACTCTCGATACTTTCGGTACCATAATACACATGTTTCAGTGTATCGTAATACCTTTAAAATACTCTCGGTAATTTTAATATCGCAAAGTTACAAATTGAATGTGGTCTGCAAGTCTGTAACTCCTCATTTGCTATTAATATTCAAATGTCATTAGTAATTTTCATGGGCGTCAATGCTGGAAAACTATTGATTGGATATTGCCCAACTTGTTGATAGAACATCACTGAAAGAGAAGTGCTAAGAAATTTATGAGGCTCAGATGATTGAGTAGAACAAGAAATGCTTCACCAAGCTGCATACTCTACAGAATAGATGAAAATTAATTATCGTAAGAACTCTTATACAATTTATTCGTGCAAAATGACTATTATCGGTTCTTGTGAACCTCTATACTTGGAGCTACTCATTGGTCCCTAGGAATTTAATTTCCGCAAGGCATACATTCCTCCTGACAAGTGCTCTTCGGTGAGCTCCACTATTTGTGATCGGCAGCTATGTGGAACTTAGGAACGCGACGGGAGTAACCACACGCGGAGGGACCATGCCTCGGCTGGCGAAGGCTCTGGTGTTGGTGGTATCTGCAGCGGCCATGCCTCGGCCGGCGAAGGCCCTGGTGTTGGTGGTATCTGCAGCGAGTTAAGGCCGCCTGGGCTGTGGCCTTTAGGATTCCCGGGAGGGCGCTTCGGAGCCTTTTGCAGAGTTTGGAGAACAAGAACGCTTTCCTCTTGGCCCCTAATTAGAACCCTGCATGAATCATTTGGCTGCACTAATGTTCCCACCAAAAATAGCAAAATCACACCAACTCTCAGGAACTTCTTCATCTTTTAGCTATGTTCCCGACTTTGTTTTATCTGCTTGGTACAATTTGTCACTAGTCTCAACAAAATGTACGATGAAGGATGCCTTGTCTTGTGGGAGGTATCACTCGTATTTATATGCAAACACCTGCTTATAGTTTTATGGATTTCTTCGATTCTTCCGATTAAACTGTTGGACACGGGATTTTGATCTTTGACCGCCACAGTTGGAGAAGAAGTTTGGATTTGACCTCCCTAGTTAAACAGAGAGGGGATGGAAGACGAAGAAGAGGAAGAAAAAGCGCTAATAAGAATTTGAGTTGGTCGGTCGTAAAACAGCTAAATATCTCGTCCTCGTCCTTGATGGACTCGTTTGTTGCATCACCACGATTGCTTACCCACGATAATTTTCAGTATGAACAATTAACTTCTGGTTTCCATATGTCTGCCGCCAATACGATAAAAACATGGTGTTCAGATATGGAAACCCCCCAAACACCCGAACACGCACACGCATGCACACATGTCATCTCAACTCCAACGAATCTTTGTTCGTTGCATAATTAAACGTTCACTGCATATAAGTCAATTTCTAATCGATAACCATATTTAGGGATAATTGTCAAAGAAGTCCTAAACATTTTGCAACTTCGCCGATTCAATCCTAAATTTTTTTTTGTCAATTCAGTCATAAACCTTTTGGAATTTCGCCATTTAAGTCATTCCAACAACTTTTCGCCGGAAAAAGCCTACGTGGACGTCCATTCAACACCGTGTATCTGATGTGGCCCGATTGGTTGCCCACCAGATTTCAAAAGGGCGTAGTTTTGGCTAAATTTGTCCCAAATTTGCCCCAAATTGAATTGAAGAATTAAAACCCTAACCCTAGTTGAGAAGGTAAAGAATGCATGCCTAGCCTAGCTGGGAAGGAGAACTCACGCCCGCTAGTATGAAGATGAAAAAGGCAAGAACTCACACACGCTAGTTGGAAGAATGCAAGTCCAAAAACTGAAGGAATCGAAGAACCAGATGAAGAACCGAAGCTAAAAATCGCTGAAATCATTGGCACTGAAGTCTCCCGAGCTAATGAAGCACGCTAGGGTTCAATTTTGGGGGAAAAGCAAGCTAGGGTTCAGTTTTGGGGCAAAGCAAGCTAGGGTTCATTCGAGTCCGATTTTGGGGCAAAATTTGGGGCAAATTATCAAAACTACGTCGTTTTGTGCCACTTATTGCCAGCAATCAAACGATTGGGCCACGTCACGTCCACATCTGTTTTTTCTAGTGAAAAGTCGTCGAAATAACTTAAATAGCAAAGTTCCAAAAAATTTAGGACTGAATTGACCAAAAAAAAGGTTTAGAACTGAATCGGCAAAATTACAAAATATTCAAGACTTTTTCGACAATTGTCCCACTTTATTTATGGCAAAATACTTCGCATGCACATTTCAAATTTAAAGGAGAGAAATGACACGATAAGGGCTCCGTTAATCTCGAACCAGTGGCATAGATATCTCCACCTTTCATATAACCCCAAAAACCAGATAAGTTGTTTAGCCAATCTTCAAAGGCACCCTAAGTGAAGCATTAATAGACCTCATTGGGGTTCCCTCCGGCAAGTAAATTGGGCAAGGGTTTTCTTTATAAAGAAGAAAGGAAAAATAAGAAACAAAACCTCAGATTTTAAAAATCACGATAATACTAGAAGGAATTTACAAGCACGGATGTATCATTAAAAATCAATTGTTTTAATTTTTCAATCTATCTAATTTCATCAATATTAAAATGATATTAAACAAATGCATATCTGATCTCCAAAATTTTCCAAAAAAAGTTTATCAGATTGTGTTCCATAATTTAGGAGCATGACACTAGACTATCGACGCGAGCTATATGTCTCAATTTCCCGATAGCCAGACACTTAAATGCAGCATTTGACCTTGGGGCAGTCCAAGGCCAAACTCACGAAACTTTGTGGCCTATATCCAGTACGCTTGTCAAAACGTCTTAATTTTTTATAACTAATATTGAAGCAGTACTAAATTTTAATAATTTATTTTTTTGGCAATCGATGACTCTACCACAAGTCCTCATGCCAGGACTACACTAAAGGGCAGGACCCTTATATCTCGAAGGAGACTAGCGCAGGACTCCAATACTATGACCTTCGACTTAAGACGCTAGCAACTGCGCATTTCGAACCATCGACCTCGGCGATGAGGGAGAAGCTGTCAACCAAGCTACCCACCAATGAGTAAATTTCAATAATTCATCACGACATTTTTTTAGAAAAAAATCTTGTAATTCAAATGTTTTAATTGGCAAGTTTTTTTCCCATTTGTCAGACAATTAATGTAAAAGTGTGGAATTGGTTTCTTCAGATGCTTATAATAATGCTGAAAGCTTTTTTTTTTTTTGCATACTTTAAAAGTTTCTTGAATTTATTACGATAAATGTAATAGACATCTCTGACTCACAGTTCTGGTTGCCCATCCTTCACAAATTGCAATATATGGTCATAGTTGCACCATCGCTGGTGGATGGTAACGGTACCCTCGTGTAATATGTTTAGTAGTTATTCAATATGGATGTTTCATGTGACATGACCATGCGGCACGTTACTTTTGTTGGTATCCTTCCAGTCCAAACACACAAGTACTTTGTCTTTAATTTCTAATTAGCTGTATAGCCATATCTGTATCAATAACATGGAGTCAATGTAAGTAAATCTCACGGTACAAAAGGAAACATTGCAAAATTTTGCATGATTAGTTAAGATTGAGTCGTAAAACTAATCACAAAAATGCGATTGAGTTTTAAACTCTCAAAACGCGCAATCAAGTCATAAAATTTGCGATGCTGATTCAATCAAATCTTTTGGTTAACTCTATCTAACTTGACTAACGGATGATGCTCGTAACTTTTTATTTTTATATTTTTCCTTCCATGTGGCGTTTAATATTTCTAAAGCAAGAAGCATAAGACTGAAATGATGTCATTTTGTTGTGTATAGGTTAGCGCAAAATCAATGTTATTTTAGTCTTATACTTCATGCTGTAGTAATATATAAAGCCACGCAGCAAAGAAAGAAAAGAAAAAAGTATAAAGACCATGTCAGCATTTTTCGCTTGCTAAACTGGACGGAACTAATGGAACGACTTAATTGCGCTAATATGATAATTTTTAGTACTTGATTGAACTATATGGAAGTTGTAAGACTTAATTGCAGGTGACAAGGTTTAAAGACTTTCGCTGCACTTATCTTTTAAGAAAAACAAATGTTGACTTTATCAAAGATGGGCAAAGCTACAGCGTGTGGAAATCCGATTCAAGTCAAAGTCTCTCGTTTCAACGAAATGGAACAAATACGCGCAATAGAGACCCCCGTTCGTCTAAATGCAATATACGCAGCATCGTCTTCGCGTGCAGGGTTAAAGAATTTGAACGACGCAAGTCCGGAAGAACGAAGCCCCAAGCCGACCGCATCGCAATTTTCCAAAACATATGGTCCTAAACTTATGCCTAACAAAAGGGGAACTGCAAATAGCGTGGAATTCCAATTCAAGTGCAAAAGTCTTGTTCAAACATATTTACCAATTAGGCGCAATAGAAACGAACGCTCATGTAGACAATGACGATAGACAGGAACAAGTCTCAATTTTCAGCGTTAAGAACCCGGATGACTAAGTCCAGATCAAAAGGGTTTACGAAACCTTGTTTGGCATGTTGCTCATGCTGAAAACAGAGAGGTCGTGCATCGACCCAGCATGCAGCGTAGGGCACGGACAGCATTTGCGGTCCTGACTTATGCTTTTGAGGTATTAGCCCGCTGCTGACTTATGCTTCACCTCTGTGTATGCTGAGACTTCAACCTCTTTTTCTTCTTTTTCTTCGGTCGCTGGCCACGAGATTCGGGAGTTGTACAAGTTAATCGCGAGTCAATTCAAACTAAAAGGCTCGACTCGTCCGCACAGGTTCACTAAGTAAACAGCAAAAGGGGAGTCGGCCGCTGTCTTGTTTCTAGTCAAAATGGGGGTATTTCAACGGTATGAATGGGTTTGAGCAGCAAGTAAAAGAGACGGCAGTCCGGCAATTGATTAAGATTAGCCCTTCATTTACGTACACACCGGTTAGGCATGGATGCGACGATTAAGCAAGTTAATTACTTTGATTTCGAAAAGATTACACTCAATCAATCAAAGTCAGTAGGGTTCGGGATTTTATATTTGAGAAACCAGATGGTAGAACCCGATATGGATAACTATAAAATGTCTTGTGTTTCCTTTATATTCCTTAGGTGGTTGAGTAAAATATTAATAACTAATTTAGTATGATATGGCATCTTTAATAACGGTTACCACTTCTATTTCAAGCTTCCGCTTATTGTTTAATTATAGATTTTTATGATCACTGATCTTAATTTCATTTAGCATTACATTTTGGAACTCCATAAATTTCTAATTGGAGATATTCATTACACGAGCTTTGAATAAACAGTCAAGCTTGCAAACTTGAGGTTACTTATTGTATGTGGAGCATAAGCCAATTGCTTATTGCAAAATACTATGGCGGATCGCAAGTACTCAATAGGAACTGCGGGTCGAAAATATCATAGTAAACTCCTTGACGAGTCTAGGACGGATGTGTTCATCACGAACACATAATAGCTTATCACAATTAAGGTTAAACATTTTAAAAGGTTGAGCAATGTACAATTGTTTTTCATAGTGAGACTCGGCTGCATTCCATCCCATCAATGCCTACCAGGTGATTCATCTGCGAGGATGATCCACCTCCAAGAACTCGAATAGGAGAGGCTTATATTGTCAAGCCTCAATTAACTTCCACTCGCTCCCCGTCTTAAATTTTTCACTTTCTGATTTCTTTTATATTTTTCCAACTTGGCATCAAAGTTAGTATCCCGGGGGTAATATGGAATGCCCTTTTAACATTTTGATAAGGAAAGTATATGATTTTTAGACTAGAAGAAGTCACGTAGAAATACGGGTAAGAAAAAAATGCAGGTGTTTATTTTTCTGTTTGTAAATTTTCACTTGCTAATACTTGCAGTTTGTCAACACTTCCTATCAGCAGGGCTTTGCCATAATTAGTGTAACCCAAATGAAAGTTAGTGATCAAAAGTTAGTTGGTAATTCAAGAGGAAAACATAGGTAAGTCGCTCAAATAAAATCAATGATTTCATATGAGAGTTGGTAAATTTAAAAGTCAGTAGGAAATATAACTAAAATTCAATAAAAGACAAGAAATGTCAATAACTCATAAACTATCAAAAAAATAAAGGTTAGCAAAATTCAAGAAAGTGTTAATTAAATTAAAAGAAAATTATGGAGAGATAATATAATAGTTACTTTTTTGTACCACTTGTAAAGTTCCTTCAGAAATTTACCAATATGGAAAAGAAAATGGTCCGCAGAGTTGCATAGTCCTCCCGAATTACACGGTACGACCAATTCTCCTATCACAGTCCTCTACTATAGCATGTTGCTTGATCCCCACGTTTTGTAAAATTAGCTAAAGCGATTCGGGCTGGCAACTTTTTACACAAATTAACACATTCGAACACTATTACATGGAAAATCCAAAGGCTAGATGCATCGACACGAATTTAATATGCGCAAGCTAACGTATAAATAAAAATTGTAATGTTTGTGCAAGAAACCGGTATGACATCTGGCGATGACACATGTATATGATTAAATCCTCCGTGCCATGTCATTGAGTCGCTCAGCAAGTGCGAATCTTAATTTATCAAAGGCAAAAGTTGTTCTCCTGTCGAATATCCTCGGCTTAATTCTTGGTACACACCAAAAAATTCACTTGGCGCGTCTTTTGCTTTGTTACCATTTCAACAACACTCCGTTTTTTCATGAATCCCAAATTGACAAGACAATGAAGAACGGTGCTGCTAACAAAAGCGGGTAGTCGCTTCCATCCTTTTGCATTAATGATAAACTGCTAGCAGATTTATTAGGTATAAAGGATTAAACCGAACAAATCAAACACGTTTCCCAAGTTATACATTCCACAACATGTGGAAACTATCCATTCGAAAGACTAAAAAAAGGAAAAAAAAAATAGAAGTACTCCTTTGTGCTTGCATAATTCTGTATCGCCTCCTTACAATCATTCTGCTTACGGCCGCTCAGCTCCCTTCACAAGCGTCCTCTGCATGGAGCACCAACTATTTACGATCGGCAGCAACCCTGGATCGAGAGACCTGATCAGAATAACCATGCGGAGGCGCGCCCTCGGCTGATCGGCCTGCAAAGGCCTTGGTGCCGGTGGTGCTGCTTTTGGGAGTGTAGCCGCCGCAGTTCCCAGTGCACGGGGTCGAACCCTTTTGCAGGGTCTGGAGAACAATTAGACTCGGCTCCTTATTAATACCCCGCGCTCCTCCTTGCCATTTATTCAGAAGCCGGCATGCCTCACTAGGTCGCGTGGACGTTCCCATCAAGAAAAGCAAAACCATCACACCAGCAGCTACTTTTGAAGACAGGATCTTCTTCATCCTCGGCTGCTTCTTAACAATCTGTAACTTTTGTCGGTTTTGTTTCCTGCAAGTTATGTGTCAATTGGTGTGTCCGATGAAGAGAATGTGTCTGAGGAGTTCTCGTACTTATACTGCGCCGTTGTCAAGCTACCAGCAATTGCTTCGTTTCTTCTTCTGTTAATCAAACCCGTTGAACGGCCTGAGATTTTTGAATTTTTGACTGCCACGGTTATGGCGAATCAGATATTGGAATTTGACTTATAATGTTTATAGAAAAAGAAGGAGGAGGATTTTAATTGGTCGTCAAGGAAGACAAGTTTTCATCAAATGAGTATACGTGTAGGCATTCTGTAATGTTAAGCCATAATCTTATTATCATTCCATCCAAATTCTATAAGATTTCATGTGTGTAGGTATGTATGTGAATTCTCTAACTTAATTCTCTGGATTTTCGGCTTCTTCCTACAACACCTTAGCATCGATTCAATGTAGTCATCTAACTTTTCCTTTCATCAAAATATAAAATCAAATAAGCCGATCATGCAAAATTTGCAACGTCACTGTCTGCACCGTCAATATAAATTGCTTGTGTTCCTAGCATAGACATCGCTATACAGCCAAATGCAAATTCAAAAGCAAATGACGTGTCTTTGGACTGGAAGCCTCCCAAGCTAAGTAAAGTGCCACGTGGTCATGACATGTGAAGTGCCCATGTTGGAGTACCTAATTAAGTAAACAAATGCAACATCTTCAAATACGAACATAATAAGCTTATACTTTTATGTACTTCTGACTGCCACGGTTGAAGAAGTAAGAGTTGATAAGAATTTGAATTGGTCGGTCGCAGGACAGCTAATGTCTCGTCCTTGACGGACTCGTTTGTCGCATCATGTCCACAACGTCCGAGAATGATGTGGTCACGCACGATTGTTTACACACGACAGATCTTAGTATGTCTAATTAATTCTCCGGTTCTTATAGTTCCACCAATATGATGTCCACATGGTGCTCGGACATATACCCACCCACACACATTTTATTTGAACTCTGAGAAATGCTCACTCACTGCATAAATAAATATTCGCTACGTGCAAGTCAATTTTTCATCAATAACTATATTTATGGCAAAAAAAAATGCTCACTTACATGGCCAGGAAAAATTGGAGAAATAAATGAGAAGATAACAGCTCCGTTGCTCTCAAAGCAAGTGACAAAGATACCTTCACCTTTAATATAACCCCGGAAACCGGATAAGTAAATTCGACTCAAGTGAGGTTTGTTCAAAAAATGAAAATGAGTAATAAAACCTCCAAATCTCAAATCACAAGAAAAATTGGAAGAGAAAAAGAAGCACGAAAGTATCATTACAAAATAAATTGTCAATTTCTCAATCTATGAAATTTAATCAATATTGAGATCATATTAAACAAACAGACATCTAATCTTCAAATTATATGTATGTATATGTGAATATCTGATAGTGTATCATAGGTTGGGAGCATGGCACTTGACCGAATTTTCCCTAATCCTCTATGCAGTCGCAGGAATTTACTTTGTATTCTCCTACTATGTGTGAATGAGTTCATTGACTATTGAAGGTTCTCATAAATAATTGATGTTTGTTGTCAATGACTTCATCTAGAATTTGTCGATCCCTTTCAAGTTGTCAATTGTTTTGTTTAGCGATGACTTCTACTGTTTATCAAATTTTTCTATTATCGACTACGTTAGTTACTCATCAATTATAACAAAGTATTGATCTTTATTGGATGTCAACACAAAATCCCGAGTTGAGTCAGTGCTTGAGGTTTCTATGCCAAGTGTAGAGATCGAGGTTTGTAGTGGGCTCATGGGTTTGGCCTTGTGGAGCCCCAAGGTCGAATGCTTCTAATATGTGGTCATAGTTGCACCATCACTAGTGGAGATTAAGGGAACCATCAATAAAATGTTAAGTGTTTTATTAACATATTTGTGCTCGTTTGATGTGAACTATTAACCGAGATGCATCTTAATTATTTATCCAGCATGAACAGTTCATGGCATAACCACCTGGCACTTCACTTCTCTTGGTAGGCTTCTTGTCCAAACACACTAGTACTTTGGCTTTAGTTTCCAAGTAGCTGTATGGCCACGTCTGTGCTAATAAAATGGAAGCACTGTAGGAAACTTTCAAAGAACATAAGGCAACTTTGTAAATTTTGCATGATCAGTTCATTAGATCATGTGTCTTGACCAAAAGAAAAGGTTAGATATCTATACTGAATCAATCCAAAGGAGTTCAAGGAAAAAATAGAAAATCTGGAAAATTAAATTAAGAGAATTCACTTCATCTCTAAGATATATATCGAAATCTTATACACGAGAAACTGAAGATATTGAGACAAGAAAAAAGGATATTACTGTACATGGAATAAGATAGGATATATCCATACATTCGATTCGACTAACTCTGGAGCTGTGCCCCGTCCACATTAGGTGTTGCGGCCAAACTGAGCCCCGAATTAGTTGAATATTACCTTTCCCTTGCACCAGTTGTTGTACATAGGACTGTGAGGTCGACGCATAGTGTAACTAGTAACTACAACCAGAAACTCTAGCTGCCAATCCGTCTTAAACTCAAGTAACAACGTTATTAGTCAGATAATTTCGATATATATGTAGATTTTGTCATGAATGAACATGTGCACAGATGTATTGTTTGCATGACACCGCTTGTGGAAGTTAATTTCTCGACCTGGGTGACGGTCAACTCGGAACAAAAATTCCTAAGCGGAATGCTTCACAGAAAACGTGTATTTGCATGCTGCGATGCCGCTCTTCCGCTTTTTGCTTGTTGTGAAATTCCTGTTTCTTTGTCGGCAATGCAGATCCTATGTGTTGCAGGGGATCCTCGTGTTCCTGGACAGGAAATCAAGGAAAACAAAAGTTGACATTCTCAAAGATGGGCATAACTACGACGTGTGGAGTTCCGATTCAATCCAAGCCCCTCGTTTCAACTAAATGTAGCGAATAAGCAATAGAACCGTCGTGCGTCTCTATGCAATATACACGAGCATTGTCTCTATATTCAGGAATAAAGAATATGAACAACGCATGTCCAGAAGAACAAAGCCTCAAGCTGACCAAATCGAAGTTTCCCAGAACATGTGATCCTACAATTACACCTAAAAAAACGGGCATTGCAAATACTGCGGAATTCCAGATCAAGTCCCAAAGTCTAATTCAGACGAATGTAAGACTTACGCGCAAAAGAAGAAGGCGCCCGTCTGAGGAGTCATAATACACAAGAAAAAAGCCTCAATATCCAGCATCAAAAGACCTGAATGACTGAGTCCAAACCCAAAGGTTTCCCAAAATCTTGTTGGTCACGGAAAACATGTTACTTTCTTAGAAGCTGCCTCATGTTTTGCTTGTGTGCTCGTCTTCTGCAGTATGAAAACTTTCTGGGTTAATGGCCGGCGTTGGCTTGTTCTCCAACCATATCTTTCTCTTCTTTTTCTTCGGTCAATGGTCACAAGATTCCTGGGTCTTAAAAAAGTTCATTGCCTGTCGATTCAAACTTAAAGCACTCGATTGGTCCACACAGGTTCGCTAAGTAAAAAAAGAGGGTCACTTACTATTTTGTTTCAGGACTGGCCAACGTGGGGGGTGTCGCAACAGTATAAATGTTGTGTGAGTAGCAAGGAAGAGGGACGCCACTGTGGTAATTAAATTCTATCCACTTTATATGTTGAGGCTCCCTATGTTTCTATTGGACATTTATCACAAGTGAGTTCTAAATAAACAGTCGCGTTTGCAAATTGAAGATTGTTTATTACAAATTTAACATAAGATTGTCATTTACTAAAAAATACTATGGTAGGTTGTGGGTACTTGATGAGAACCGACTATTTAGTGAGGCGGGTTTGGGATATTATATTGAAAACTGTTGGGTTTGGCATGACATCCTGTCCCACTTCTATTCCAATTGGCTTACCATGAACGCGAAATAGTTCATGACGATCACGGTTCAACTTCTTGAGAGGTAGTAAATTGTTTTTCCTAGTCAGACTTGGCTGCATCACATCCCATCAATGCTTACCGGGCGATTCAACTTCTGCGAGGATTAAAGAGTTTATATCAATAAACATCTATTAATTCTAGTACTTAGGCTCATAAATGTAAAACAAATACGTATTTCTTTAACGGAAAGTAGTCCTTTCTATAATTATGGTTTCAATGATGTTGACAGTTGAATGTTTAGAGAAATCCCTTCTTTAATTTTCCTTGACTGTACCTTACACCGTCTAAGCCTCGATTAAGTTCAATTCGCACCCTTTAGTTTCAAAATTCTGAAGTTAGTCTTGTACTTTGCACTTCCTAATTTCTTTAATTCTTTTTATATTGCCTTGGAGTTAGATCATAATATCTAATTCTTTGTTCAATTTCAAGATGGAAAGCATATGATCCGAGACCAGAAGATATCCCCTTAAAGTAAAGGTAATAAAAAGAGAAGAGTGGTTTTTTCCCGTAAACTTTAACTTCATTAATGCTCATTCTCATAGTTTGGCAATAGTTCTTAGCAGTACGGCTTGTCATAATTAGTTTAACTCAAATGAGAGTCGATAACTCAAAAGTAATTGTAAATTAAAGAGTCCATTAGAAAGATAACTAATAGTATAAGATAATAAAAATCAATCATTTTTGTAAATTATGAAAAAAGGGTTAGAAAAATTTATGAAAGTGTATAAGTTATCAACAAATTATTGGTAAATCAAATGACTGGTTTGGTTGCATCGCACCTATCAACGACATGATATAACTTATTCTCCTAGCGCAGGCCTCTGCTCGGCGCAAAACGACGGAACTATGAAAGGATAATCAAAATTAGCAGATAATGTCGTTTCCTCGTGTCACTTTCCTTGACCTTGACCTCTGTAATCCTTATTCTCAAACCGATAGAAAAGAACTAACGAAATAAAATTACATCGCATCAAGGAGCTCTTTCCAGGTGACGGTCTCGTCATGTGCATGAAATACATGAGCACTAGTATTCAATTCTCGCATTTGACCCGTTCATCCTTTCATAATTTTCTAATTATCTCGAGCCCAGAAAGTCAACATTCAAAACACGCCTCAGAGGAATTTGAAGTCAGACAAGGCCTATACGTCTAAGAATTCCGACGCATGGAGACACGTCCTAGTCAAATTCCTAAGTCGTCAACAACAACATCATCAGTTGACCCACCCAAAATAATGAAGCTCCTAAGAGCAATTCTAGTGGCCATTCCTTGTGCTTTTGCTGTTGCGGTCTGAGCCCAATGAACCGTGCAGATTGCTCCACCAAAAAGATGAATATCAAAATCGTGCCTCATCACTTTTTCAACATAGAGAAAAATGGGCCCAATCCGTGCTCCCGGGAATAGGCGTGGCTACACTCTGAGCGGAGGAGGGCCGCCTTGCACGCAGACGATGAACCAGATGGGCCACCCCATGGTGGCTCCTCCGGTCGGTCGTGCCAATGACAAGAGATGGTTGTAGCTGGCAGGGCCGCAGATAAAAATGGACAGATTATCGATCCAACAAGGACTTCAAGTTGCAAAACTGACAATTTTTTCGTTGGAAATCTTCCGCCCATTCTTTCCTCTATCTCACTCTACAAGTCTTCTATTCAACGGATGAAATATTCTTCTTCTTCTTTTTTCCAGTGTGAAAGAACAAAGAAACATAATGTACAACTAGGTGACTAGTACTGTTGAGTGCAGAAGCGTGGCTCCAATACCACTAGGTGAGAAAGACGCAAAAATCACTTAAACAAAATAGGCTATCTTTATAAGAGGCACTTTCGACAGTATCGGCTTAGGAGAGCTCCTCATAATGTGCACACACAAACACTTGGGAGCCAAGCGCCTCAGATACACTTACATGGACCCAAGCTTGCACCAGAAGGGGAGCACTTCTTCACTATTTATAGGCCCAACAAGGAAGTCATTCTAATTTCCTACATATTTCGGGAGAAAATATCTTCCTAGATATTTCTAGGTAATACTAGCTGTGGCCAATCTATTTGCCACATATTCCTACGCAAAATATCTTATAAGAAATTATAAGAGTGGCATAGAAAAATCAAGAATTCTTAGAGAAGAGCAAGTCTTAGTATAAAATTTTTACTCGTGCTTCATCATCGGCTGTCCTTTTCTTTCTCCGGGTCCAAGAAGATGCTTCCTAATTCATGACCACAAATCATGATCTCATAGGAGTTATGCATACACCTTGTACTCGATCCACAATAGAGTTCGATCATTACTTTTGGATAGCCTCATCTTCACACAATGCATCCCGTTAGAGCTGATTATGCATTCTTGACGCCCCAAATAATCAGGGGAAAGTTTTTGCTGTGGCCGCGTGGCGTAAGCACTGCAATGAGAACGTGGCTGGCATTCATGCTCTTTTTATCATCCGATGGTCATCCTACGTGCCAATAAAGTTCTTTAACTAGCCCTTATACTCTCTCTCTCTCTCTCTCTCTCTCTCTCTCTCTCTCTCTCTCTCTCTCTCTCTCTCTCTAGAGAAACAGCTGGCTCTGTATTCGTCGACAGAGGAGCCAGATCTTGCAGTGTCGACGAGAGCGAGTTGAATCTGGCTTTGCCATGGCCCGACGAGAGAGAGAGAGAGAGAGAGACGAACACAACGTCGGGCAAAGTCACTGGGAAGCGATGCTAGTGGTGCGACGTTAATCGGAAAGTGTCGGGGGGACAGTGTTAGCATTGCTGCTCCGAAACCCTTCCATTATCAATCATGACATTTATCTTATTATATATTTCCTAGTCATTCTAGAATTTTGTTTAAAAACAAAAGATGATTTTTCTATTATAAATGATTTATGAAAAATAATACTGTTACTGAAAATAATTGTGGATCATTGGATCCATTGATAATTAATTGGTAATTTACCGACACTTTGATAAAAGTGTTAACATTGAACAATTCGCAAATTACAAACTTCCTTACAATTTTACCAATTTTTATTACACTTTTTGCCAACATTTCAAATTTACAAACTCTTATATCATTTTACTAATATTTGTTTATGTCTTTTATCGAATTTTTATTATTAAAATATTAGTTTTAAGTTACTTACCCTAGTTTTAATTACTTAGAAACTTTTTTTTTAATTTATCAAGCTTAGTTATTTTTACCAATTTTAATTTAGTTTTTCCTTACATATAATTATATGAATTTTTTTTACCAAACTTTATTTGCCTTGTCAAAATATTCTATTTTACTAACTCTCTTTTAAGTTGCTTACCGGCGATTTATTTTTCTTATTTTTTGTTTCATGCTCATCAACTTTTATCTGTCACGCTCACCAACAAATTAAATTTATCAACTCTTTTTAGAAATTACTAACCTCAAATAGGGTGATTATCAGCTTTTTTCATATTAACTTATTAATTATTTTAGCATTACTTATTTACCGAAGTTTATTTGGTTTTTTTTTCTAAATGATCAACTTCTCTTATTTCTGAACGATAGTACTTTTTCTTATCTTTAACAAACTTTTATTTACCTTCTTTTACAAATGCATAATCAAATTCGCAAACGATCGTATACAAGTGATGGGTGACCTTTACGAGAGGGAGAAGAATTTGGATCAGTGATGGGTGACTTCTATTGAAGAAGAAAGCCAAAACTTTGCATCCACAAGAAAACTGAGCCAGGCCGATGAAAGAACATCCATAAGAAAAGAAAACTTAAAGGCTGCGTTCACCCATCTACTTTAGGGTATAGTGAATACAATTTACATAATAAAAAGTGTTTAGAATATTTGGACTGGAGGCCTCGTTAGACTTAGATCTGTTTCATTATTTTATGAATTTTTTTTAAAAAAATATTTTGAAAAAATAAAGTAAATTGTAAAATTAAAAGAAAATACAGTTCGTCAGCACTTCCAAACTTGTTAGACTTACGAGTGAATATCTATTTTATGTTTTTTAGGGTTCGATTTCATGACCGTTATTCAAAATTGCGTTAATCTCTCTCCAATTGCTTCGTCAGTGTCACTTTCCTGATTTAGACTCTAGGGGTGATCATTGATGGATAGATGTTATTCCTAATAAAAATAAGAAACAGGCAACTTAAAAGGACACGAAACTTCAGATCGTGTCAGATCTAATTGCCTAAACAGGATCGTACAATGATTTAGGTTGACATCAGTGTAGAATAATTCTATAAATATACACAACACGAATTCACTCTTCAACCATTAATCAAGTTTCGAGTAATTTCTTCTTCTTCTTCAATCATTAATAGCATACTTCCTTTGCTTTTGCTCCAGAAACAGAATTTTTTCACGATCTATAAACTAAGGCGTGCCACCACTGTCTGCAAACTATGGAGATCGAATCCTTTGACGTTCTTCCCAGCGATGTGGTAGTGGAGATTCTAGCTTCTGTCGCGGCCAACTCCATGGATGATCTCTTCAATGCGAAAATAAGGTATTAATTAGTCTTCCCCTTCAAAGAAATACTCTCTATAAATTGATTAAAGAATAATGGTTGTAGAGAATTTAATAATCTTGCATTAGGTTTCTTTGGACGATGTGGGGTTAATTAATGTTTCTAATGTTTTACCTTTTCCGATCGCACTCATCTCTGAATGATACATGACGGAGAAATTCTGAGACGGTAGTACATAGCAATTTTATGACTGTATAAATGACTTTATTTTAGTAAAGATCTTTAAAATCGTTTTTCGGCGTGTACGCTTAATTATGCTTTCAAAAAGTATTGGAACCAAATGGAATCCGACATTAGAAGATTTAGCATAGTGTCAATTGCCGAGTAAAAAGAACCATCAGAATTGTCGTACTAACATTACAATTTATGGTAATATGCTCATATATTAACTGTACTTGTGAAATATGTTGTTCCTATGTTATTATTGCCGATGACGTCAAGGAATAACTAGCGCCCCAGATTAGTCTTCTAATTTGCCGTAAACAATGTCTTCCCCAGTTGCATGCCTGATAAATATTAGAAACTAAATCATGACATCTTGTTCTCATCATTCTGTCCTAGCAGTTGCAAATTTCTTAATGAATTAGCGGAAGAAAACTACGTATATCGACAAATATCACTCGACAAGATTTCAAGGGTATTGTGGGGGCATCCCCAAGAAGGAAGTGCCTTCATTCAGAGATGCATCAAATGTGACAATTTGGAAGCTTTGTACATACAAGGACTGGTACATGTTTAATTGCCTGATTTATCTCTCTCTGATTTCTTCTTTATAACTCTGTCCAAAGCTAGAAATTGACCGTTTGTAATCTATTAATGTTGCAGTATCAGTATATAAGCTTTGTGAAGGTTGAGCTAGGAATGGAGCTACTAAAGAGGGCTGCGCAGATCGGACACCTTGGAGCTTCCTATGTCATTGGGCTCCTCCACGTCTGTGAGGGTGGCAAGTTCAAGAAGGAAGGAGTTCAACTGCTAAGAAACGTCTATGCGAGCGGGCAAGTGGTGGAATGCCGCAAGAAGTACCTCGACGTCGTGCGCAACATGTGGTGGAACAATGAGATGATCATCAAAGGAGAGCCTCCTTGCTATGACTGCCGGATGCGGAGTGAGCATTGCAAACGGAGAGGATGGGTGAGCGACATCGACCATTACGATGAAACAGAATGCGAACAATGCATATGTCGAGCAGAGACAGAGATCCTTTCCAAGTATGGCAAATGCGGATGATCACGAGATGATGTTTTGCCAAACGCAACCTAGTTTCACAGGACGAGAGAGAAGCCAAATGGAAGCGTGCAATCGTCCACAATTTTAAAGACATATCGAGGAGGATTGTCTGCTCTCATGAACAGAAGTTTTCTCTGTCGCACCGCTATAAAGGAACAAACAGCACGCAAACGATGAAACTCTTGGATAGATTTTAGACGACACCGCTGGGTCTTTGCATAATTTTTTCATTGATCATAACTTATATCGTCTAGTGTGGCGTCCATTACCACTGGCACCCTTCCGTTTCTAAATTGGAAAGTTTGCCTTGCAATTTGCACGTTCTCATTTCTTTAATTTTTATAATTTTGCATTCAAGTTAGACGTAGTTCCTTTTTGAATGTCAAGATGGAAAGTATAGGATTTTGAGACTAGAAGAAATCGAGTCAAAACAAAGGCAATAATAAAATGGAGTGATTTTATTTCATGAATGTTTTACTTTATTATTGATGCTCACACTCACAGTCCGTCGCCACTCCCTAACAATTTGAGTTGGTAATGCAAAATTTATTGGCAACGTGATCAAATAAAAGTCGGCAACCCAAAACTAATCATTAATTTAATTGGAAAAAGTAGGTAAATCACTCAAATAAAAATTAATTAATTCATATAAGAGTTAGTAAATTTAAGCGTCCGTAAAAAAAACTAAAACTAGGGAAAAATAGCAAAAATATTGATAATTTGTAAGCTGTAAAAAATAGTCAATAACATTCATGAAAGTGTCGCAAGTTACCAAAAAAATAATATCTGAAAATCACATTATCAATAAATTTTTGCTCCCATCCAATCTCTGACACTTACAAACTCGTTAAGAAATTTACCGGCACAGAAAAAATATCCATTCCCTTGCACTTGGCGCAAAAACAAACGACAGAACTAGCGAAGACTTTCAAAGTTAGCAGATAACGATGTTTTCTTGCGCCGCGTTCCTTGACATTGACCTCTGTAATCCTAATTCTCAAGCCAACAGAAAAGAGCCTCACGAAGTACAATTAGATCTTCGACCAAAAAAATAACAAAGTACAATTACATCGTATCAAGAAGCGCTCCCCAGGTGATGCACTCGCATCAGCGTGTGCGCACGAAACATATGAATACTTGATTCTTGCATTTGACCCGTTCATCCATTGAGAAACATTCTCGTCCTCTCAAGCCCAGATAGTCAACGTTCAAAACACGCCTCGAAAGAACTTGAAGGCAGACACGGCCTGCGTGGTCTATAAATACCAAGACATGGACGCAAACCCTAATCAAATTCCTACGTCCTCAACAACAACATCAATTGACCCACCAAGAACAATGAAGTTCCCAAGAGCAGTTCTAGTGGCCGTTCTTGTGCTTTTGTTGCTACGTTTTGAACCCAAAGAAGCGTGCAGGTCGCTCCACCAAAGAGATGAATATCAAAATCATAACCCTCATCACTTGTTCAACGTCTTGCAAAAGGGCCCGGTCCGTCCTCCCGGTAACGGGTGCGCCTACACCCCGAGCAAAGGAGGGGCACCTTGCACGCAGAGCCGGAACTTTGCAGGCCATGCCGCGGTGGCTCCCCCGGTCGGTCATGCCATTGACAAACAGATGGTTCGATCCGGCGTGGCTGCAGCTAGGAAGAAGTGAACAAGCATTAATCCACAAGGACTTCAAGTTACAGCACTGATGATTTTTCCATTGGAAATCTTCCCTCGTTCTTTCCTCGCTCTTTGGTTCTCCGTCGTTAAACTGATAAAATTTCATTTTTCATTCCCGTGGGTGTGAAAAGTGAAATTTACACCGGTGTAACAATGAAGGGAAGAACATTGGACAACTGATAGAATGTTTTTTGCAGCGATTAAATGTAAAATTATATACTGACATTGTTCAATATGTGCTCGAGCTTCGTTATCAGCTGTCCTATTCTCTTTCCCGATTGAAGAAGATGCATTTCGGTTTATGAGCGCTAACCACGACCACCGAGCAGTCATAAGTACCCCTTTTGCTTGATCCATACAACGCTTAATCATCACATTTCGATAGCCTCATCATGAACAATTCATCGCGTTAGAGCTGATTTTGCATCTCCAATTTATCATAGAAGCACGGCAACTAATATAATTCGGTTGTTTCATTACATTATACGGATTATTTTTCGATGCGGGAAGATTTTTGAAGGAGTTGGTAAGCATTAAAAAGGCTTGTTAGTAAAAATAATATCCAGGTCAACTAGATTTTTCGTTAACCTCTATTTGTTTATTTTCCAACGCCTCAAACTTACATACTTTCTATGAATTTAATAATCTTTATTTATGTCACACACTAACTTTTTCCGGTAAAAAAACAAGATAATATTTAGTTCTCCCATTACCTTAACATGTAATTAAAGTTTGCCAACTCTATCCTTTTTTTACTTGCCTTACTTACCAACTCATTGAATTTACTAATCCTTTTTAGAAATTACTAACCTTAATTACAGTGATAATCAACCTTATTTATAAAATACTAAATAGACATAATACAGTTCAATCTCCAAGTATCGCTCAAGTTTCTAGTAGGTTCCTTTACTTCGATCACTCCAATCAATTTAAAGTATTTCTTCAACTTCTGCCTCGAATAGTTGAAGGCCGAAAAAATTAATTTTCATGATCAAAATCACATCGATTACAATTGCCTAGAGCTATGGAGATTGAAACCTTTGATGTTCTATGGTGGTGGAGCTTCTTACTTGGGTCATCACTAACTCTATGGACAATTACTTCGCTGCAAAAATAAGGTGCCAATCCAATATATCCCTTCTAAAAAAGTACTCTCTAACAAGTGATTGAAAGGATAAATATACTGAAAATCCTAAAATTTATCACAAAAGTATAATTGAATACTAAAATTTTCAAAAAATGCAATTAAGTCCTAAAATTGATCAAAGTTGTGCAATCAAGTCACTCCATTTATTGCACTTTTTGAAAATTTTAGGACTCGATTACACTTTCTTAACAAGTTTTAGGACTTTATTGTACATTTTGAAATTTTAGAACTTAATTGCATTATCATGATAAGTTTGAGGAGTTCTAATGCACTTATACCTTAATTAAAAGATGGATGATGTTGATGGGGAATTTTAAAAAATCCAGAGCTAATTATGTTTCTTTTGATAATATAGCACTAATTAAAATTCTTCAACTCCTCGGGAACTTGTTTTTTCATTAAATAAATTATTAATCTGTTTATTTTAATGCATAATCAACCTTTTGTACTGCTAAAAATTTTGATGATTAAATAATACGGATGCTTCATAGATGCACATCATATGCATGGTCTCATCTGTCGGCAAAGATTTGATTAGCCGATGAGCTCGGACCTTATTATTTGAGATGGAATTGGCAGCTCCAAGACTTTAATTCAAACAAGTTTCACTTTAAGTCATCTTTTGAGAAAACGGCCCACTTCAGACCCTTTTTCGAAATTTCTCCTGTCAAATCTCTATAAACAAACATAATACAGTTTACTCTTCAATCATTGCTTAGGTTTCAAGTATTTTCCTTTACTTTGATCACTGCAATCAATTTCAGCATAATTATTCCACTTCTGCCTCATACAATCGGAAATCAAAATCACGTAGCATCACCGTTGTCGAGAGTTGTGAAGATGGAAGCCTTCGATGTCCTAGGCTGGTGGATATTCTTGTTCGGGTCGCTGCCAAATTTATGGATGATTTATTCAATGAAAAAATAATGTACCAATCTAATATATGCCTTCCAAAAAGTACTCTGTAATGGGGGATTAATAGATTAAATGATTGATGATTGTAGAGAACTTAAAAAACTTGAGGCTAATTAAGTTTCTTTTGACAATCTAGCGCTAAGCAAGTTCTTTTAGCTCTATGGGAGCTTCCTTTATTGTCACATAAACAATTAGTCTTTTATTTTCATGTATAATCAACCTTTACTGTTAAAAATTTGATGTCCAAAAAGTATAAAAAGGAATTGTCGAAACTTTAGGAGTCTCGTAGACAAAAATCTATTGTACTCACGATGAATTATACCGCATCCATCATCTCGAAACTTTAGGAGTCGTATCAACAAAGATCTATTGGAGAGATTCAGACGAGACCTCTAATCTTCATATGACCTGTGACTCTTCATATTGCTACTTCATCTTATATCGCATCCATAATAGGCTGTCAGTTCAAGAAAACATTGCAAGTAGCATCCATCGCCTACTTCCTTTTGCACACAACCGATGCTCCAATTGTATATGAAAAGCACCTATGCTGCTATACAATACCAAATGCAAGCTTATGACGTCTGTAGTTGGTTGATTTTTTAGAAACTGAAGGGATTTTTCAAAATACAAATTATGATTGTTAAACTGTTATATGAAAGTCCATGGTAAAGCAACTTTAGGCAAAATTGTGTTTTAGATAATTATTCTTGCAAAAAAAAAATTCTTATTTTTCATCTATTTGAAAACTCGAGTCCTTTACGAAAGTCAATGAACAACTCATGCTGCCAACAACTCAAATTTGACACTGAGGGCTATTGTTGAGGTCACACAACCTCAAATAGCACCCAACAAGGGTCATGCAACCTAGGTGACCTCCATCTGAGGTTGCGCGACTTCTAGTGGACCTCGCAGGGATCACGCAACCTCTGTGAGGGTCAACTAGGGTCGTGCGACCCTCGGCAATAGTGGATTGGGTCGTGCCCTCACCAGCCCCTTGTCGTTAGGCCCTCGCAACCAGATCTAGCCTCATCAACCGCCCTTGTGCAGAGAAGATGAACAGTAATAATGAGGATAAATTTGAAAAACTGAAAAATTGGAGACGGTAGTTGTGAAAGGAAGAAAATTACCAATCCTAGGGACTTGCAGGCCAAGAAAGTCTAAAAGCCCAAGGGACACCAGGATCTACCTTGGACTTTCGGCCTTCTCAAAGCACAATTTTTCTCACGGTGGTTCCACCATGCACTCAAAATTTGGCCCAAGGGGCTTTGGGCGTCCGACGTTCCTTAAAAAGCCCTTTACCAAACGCAGCCGCCCTGATCTAGATATTCTTGCAAGTCAGCGCTAACTTTGTTACTAATATTGTCTCTGGCCATAGCTAGTCACTGCTGATTGGGTTACCAAAAGAAGATACGACGAATGCGAGGGAAGAAACAGAGTACTGCCACCCAGCAGCCACAGTCCCTGTGCTAATGAGTGCTCCAAACTCGATTTGCAGAAGATCAGAGCGAAAACTATTATCAAAAGAACAGCGAGTCATGGATCATAACTTGTGGCCCGAGCAAGAGTATAGAAGAGATGATGACAGAATGTAAATCAGTGCCTATTTTGTGCATCAAACACACGACAATCTGAAGGTAACTAGCGAATATCATGAAGACTACAAAGAAAGTAAAAGCTAACAAGCTGCTAATAACTGTGTCCGGAGGTTCAAACACTACAATAGAAGTAACCTTTTATTGTTCTGCATCACCATGCTGCAGGCGAATTCAACAATAAAAATTACTCTGCCACATCTCGACATAACAAGCGTGTCCGACAACTTATATATAAATACAAACAATTAGCTGTCAAGATATGCATCTACATTTACTAGTCAACCACCTACATTGCTCAAATATCTCACAAAAGAATCCAGCGCAGGTGACAAGATTGACCTCGCGCATGGATTTTAAAAGTTGAGATTACTTTGAAAGGGCAGCCACAAGCTTCTCCTTCAGTTGCTCTGCGCCACCAGCCTGAGTCCTGACGGAGAACTTATGCATCACTTCGTTACCATCCTTCATGGAGACATCACATTCTGTAGCAACCTGATGATTTCTTAAAGTTTTTATGACTTCAGAAGCTGGGTGAGCATCCAAGGGACAACTCACTGTCACAACTGCATCATCATGTCTCATCTGAACGTCAAAATCAGGCGCTAGCTGGGGTTTATGCTTATTGTCAACCATATCCTTCTCAGTTTCGAGGACCTTGATTTTCATCTGGAGATCATTGATATATGTAATGGCATCACCAAGGAGTGATGCCTTGTCCATCTTGGAGATGTTGGGCACAACAGCTCTTAATGCATAGAACCGCTGATTAAGCTTCTCACGCCTCTGGCGTTCTGCTTCCACATGATTAAGCGGCTCTTCTCTTCCATTAGCAGGCTTCCTTCCTCTTTTCCGTGGCTTTCGGTCATCAGCATGGTGAGAAGACTCATCCTTGTGTTGCTCCAAGCCAGAAATTCTTGTCTGAGGACCGAAACCCCCAATGACAATTTGGTTTGAATGCGAAAACAGTTTTGCCTCATTGTCGCTAGGATATCCATTTGATGTACCCCCATGAAATTGATTTGAATCAACCCTCTGTGCGTCAAACGTTTCTGAAGCAAACATAGAATCATCTTCCACCTTGGGGGAGAAGTTGATGGTCATTGATTGAGATTTTACACCGCCTAAGCTCAATTCCTGCCCAAAAATTTTCGGAAGTACTTTCGTCTTGTTAGAAGCAGGACCTCCCAACAATGTCCTCACCATCTCTACAACATTTGTTTCTTCTGGAATCACTTTCACCGAACCAAGCTCCACAACACCATTCTTCAAAGGCACAAATGCCACCGTCTGAAAGCCAGCTGACTTTGCGAGGAATGACCTCGATTGATAATGATCCAAACAAGTTGGAGCATCCGAAGCCCAAATTACTCTGTTGGACTTCAAAGATCCCATAGGACCATATGCAGAATCGGACTGAAAAGAAAAGTACATCGAGGACAGATAAAGCATCTCCACATCTGAGACTCCGTCTAACCTTGCAGCAAAATTATCATCCATAGACCCACCAAAACTGCTATGAAGCTTCTGCAACACCAACTTGTTCAATTCCTCCTTCTTCTCAACTCTATCCGATTTAACATTTTGGTGGGAGCTTCCATCTTCAGCCACGTCAGCCTTTGGGTGACGGCAATGTCCATCACCCCAAATTAAGGCGATTCCACCAGTTCGTAAGCTGGCAGCATGCCAGAAAACAGCATAATTCCAATTAGACCCCTCTACAAGCTGAGCTAGCCCTTGTTGCACACCCAAATCACCAGGCAACGAAACATCAGCCGCAGCATTTCCAGAAGATATCAAAAGCTCGCATGCCTCCCTACCCACCACAGACTCAACCACCGACTTGTCATCTTCATTTGCCCAAAACTTCTCACCCATTTTCTGCTTCCACATTTATCAAACGAAAACCCTAATCCCTCTAAGAAGAACAGATGACTGACTAATCGAAACTCTACGGAAACACTATCGGACAAATTGTGAAGCACCAACGCCTCTCAAATAGCATAAAAAAAAAAAAAAAAGACTTCAAGAGTCGCAGATCTGCCGACTCAGCGGAAGCATTTCGCAGTTACTCCTGAAGATCCATATGCCATTAGAATACCATGCAACACAAATCTAGCAGGAATACCTCAAACCCTTAATTTCTTATCCAATTTTAAGGGCACCCGAAAAACCAGATCTTCAAGGAATCCACAAACCGATGAGATCTTGAATCACGAGCATAACAAGACAGGACGACCTAGTGAAGCAAAACCCAGGCTCAGACAGAGCAATCAAGCGAAGCCCCCGTTCCGAATAAAGCTGGAAAAAGTTCTAACTGAGAAGAGGAGACCGAACCAAGCCCAGTGTCGCAATATCAAGTGTACCTGCCCTCCTCGGACGAGGCTCCATCGTTCATCCTCGAGGCGCTCGGGTGTAGACCTGAACGCACGACACGGGGGGTCAAAAGAATTTCCACGATTCGTGTTCCCGGGCCGCAATCGATTCAAGATCGAAACTGGGAAACGTTGCGGAGTCCCGACCTTTATATATCCCCAACCAACTTCCCCCAATTCTCGACCAGCCTCCCCCGTCGTTCGTGGTCAGCACACGGAGACGCTTTACACTGTAGCATCGTCGTGACTTGGCCTCTTTCTCAACCGGTATTTACCGCACGCCACAACGAGTCCACAGCAATGTTACGAGTTTCGATGCACACGAATCACGTGCTTGTCAAACGGCAGACACCATCCTAGAATTTACCTCGGAGTTACACGTTTGACGGCCAAGAGGAATTCTTACACATTCACTGCGGAACGAAGGAGACATGGGCCTTGAACTGGTTTTGTGAACAAAACTGTTCGACCAAAGTTTTGGAGTGAGAGAAAGTTATGGCTTGGAATAAATCATTCCGAAAGTTTCCAAAGCCCAAATTCTCATCGTTTCTTCTTAGGATAACTATTCACCTACATTCTCCTATGACCGACATAGTTCCTTGGCTAAAACGACAAACCGAGCTCGCTTACCTCAAGATGGACACGTTTGCAACGCGTGTTCGATGACTTTGGTGCAGGACGTGCCAACGTACCGTCGACGCAAGAAGGTGTAAGACATTAAGGAAATGATGTGCATCGGCTTCGATTAGCTTAAGGTTGAGCGTTCGAGGGGCCCAACCCCTTCCGAGTCCAAGGTTTGGGCCTTGATTCGATGGATTTGTCCTTTTTCTTCTTCTTAAGCGATCCTCCATTTCTTCCCTTTGATTTTTCTAATGTAATTTTTCTGACACGCAAAGCATCATTAAAAGAAACAAAAGAGAAATTCGAGACACCACTTGTTCATGTCGAAATTCTGTACTCTCCATCTCCCTCCCTCCCCTCTCTTCTGCTTTGTCCATCGCCACAAAGCCGCCTCTAAACGATGGCCTCCTCGTCTCTCTTGGCGGGCGCCTAGAGTTAGGGCTCAACTTTTGACGAGCCCGGTGACTGGCGATCACCACCGTTTCTTTTCTGTCTTTCGAACTTTCGATTTGTTCATTTGCAGATCGAACTCCACACATAAACTAAACGTCCCCTTTCCACCCAATTCTCTTATCGTCGGGCCGCATGCCCAGTGATTAAGGTCGCCACCACTACGACAACCTCGATCGGAGAGTGTCGAGGTCGTGGACACCACATCGACCTCTATTTGTGGTCCGTGCCATACGAAGGGAGGGCAACCGGTCTTTTCGCTTATGGGATTCTTGTTCGAGGATGCGCAAAGGCATAATGGGAAAGTGGGGAGGAAAATGGTACTGAAGTGGACAAGTGGGGATGATGTATGGTACTGTATCATTTTACTTTTGCTTTCCTTCTTTGATTATAGAAAGGGAACTTCTCAGACATTCGCCTGCGATAAGTAGCTTTCGGCTCGGGACTAAAGCACGTCTCCATCATTGGTTGTTTTGGGACAGGTAGGCGCATAATTGGAGGCTGCGTTCCAGACTTACGTAACACTTATTGTATCTATAGAAAATGACATAAATAATTTTTAAATTTTGATAAAAAATATAATATGATCTCTGAACTTTAATTCAATGAATATAGTCCATGAATTTTTTTATATATATTCAAACTAATCCTTACACTATATCATTATACATTTAGTTAAGATTCGTAGACTGTTTTGAACAAATTGAAAATTCATGAGTTAAACTTTTTTCACTATCTCTTACATTTACGTGGGAAGCCATGCATCTTAGTACTTTGACATTAAAGTTTAGGGATGGTGATTGAAAGAGACGAAAGTGGGGCAAGATTTTCACCTAATTTTGCCGCCTCCCCAATTTATGTCGCTCCATATTCATGTTGAAATTAAGTTTGATCTTAAAAAAGAAAACTTATCTAAACTTGGCACCATGTGCTTTTTTTAAACCCCTTAGAATATGATTGTCAATTAGTAGGCTAATAAAGGAAAGTTGTTAAAGACTTACTTTTATTGAATTAGACAATGGAAAACACTAAATTTGGGAATGATTACAAAAAGAAAAAAAATATTTAGCCTATTACACTTATGCTAATTCAGCACATCCAATTAATTTTGACAATTGATTTATGATTTTTTTGAATTTTCATAAGTTTGGTATCTAAAATGGTTGAAGTGTGAAACGGTGCGCGAGTCAAGGGCTTACAATATTTTTCAATCCATCCAGGTTTCCAAATCCATTTGCTACGGGGTTCATGATCATTAGGGCTTAGGGGGCATTGGAGATAATGATTGTGGTGGGTTAAATTGCCACCCAATTTGAAATTGGGAATCGTTGGATACTCAAGAGTAAAAAGAGGTAAGAGTGAAATTTATCTATTCCATCACAATACTAATAATTTCATCTATTATAAATAAATATGTTGTCTTAACTATCTCAAAATTCTCAATACTTAAATTTTGACAACTCAATTAAGTTTATATTACATAAAAATTAAGAATTAATTATTTGATCCCAAACAAATATATATATATATATATATATATATTTTATCAAAGTGGACTTCCGCAAGGCATATGATACTGTGGACTGGTCATTCTTGAAATTGACGCTGCAGGCTTTTGGCTTCCCTCAGCAGACTCATTATGACATGTGTTTGTACCCCTAGGTTTTCTATAGCCATTAATGGGAAACTTCATGGTTTTTTTCCAAGTGGGAGAGGTATCAGACAAGGAGATCCTATGTCGCCATATCTGTTCACCCTTATCATGGAGGTGTTTACTGGTCTAATTCACCAACAAACTATCAAAGTGGGCTTCAAGTTCTTTTGGAGGTGTAAACCGATCAGGTTATCTCATCTCTTCTTTGCAGATGACGTCCTTCTCTTTTGTAGAGTTGATTTGGTGACGGTGACCATGTTCAAGTCAGCTATTGAGACATTTTCTTCTTGGAGTGGCCTAGAACCGAATGTCAATAAAAGTGAAGTATTTCTCTCAGGAGGTTCAATCTCTCTTCGTGCAGCAATTTTGGAGGTTCTTGGATTTTCAGCAGGAGAGCTACCTTTTCGCTACCTAGGGATACCCGTTATATCATCCAGGTTAGGCAAAACTAATTGTCTTACTCTTGTTAATGCTATTACATCGAGAGCATGTTCATGGGCACAAAGATTCTTATCTTTTGCGGGTAGATTACAACTGATTAAGTCAGTACTTCATGCAATACAAATTTACTGGGCCGGTGTATTTGTACTGCCGAAATTAGTCTTGGATCAGGTTGAAAAAGTACTTAGACAATTTCTATGGAAGGGGCCCAGTCTTGGTGTCGGAGGAGCTAAGGTAGCTTGGCGTGAGGTTTGTCTCCCTAGAGATGAAGGTGGGCTTGGCATCCGTCGACTCAAGGAGAGTAATAAGGCGTCTATGTTAAAACACATTTGGATTCTTTTTACTGATAAAGAGTATTTATGGTGTAAATGGATACATTCTACTTTCTTGAAGAGTAAGAGCTTTTGGATTGTCAAGAAGCAAACTTTTTGTTCTTGGGCGTGGAAGAAAATTCTCGACTTTCGTCAACATGTCCGTCGTTTATTTTAGTGGGGGATTGGCGATGGTCGGTCTATATCACTATGGTTTGATACTTGGCATCCTCGAGGCCCGTTAAATCTCCTTCTCTCAAATCATGATATTTATCAGTCTGGTCTCTCTAGAAATGCTACAGTTGCTGACTTAAGGTTGGCTAATCCTGCCCAACTCACTTTACTATCAAGAGTGGGGGTTTCTGTTCCTTCCTTTAATGACAACCAGGACCATCTATGCTGGATGAGGCACCCTTCTGGCATCTTCTGGGCTGCTTCGGCGTGGGAATCACTTCGTCCGAGGGGTCTCTCTGTATGGTGGTCATCTTTTATATTGGAAAAGACTCTGCTTCCTCGATACCAATTTCATCTTTGGTTTATGACTCGCAATAGACTACCAACTCAGGTATTTTTGTTGTCTTGTCGTAGAATCTCGGATGGGAAGTGTCCTTTTTGCAACCTTTGCCCCGATTCATTAGACCACCTATTTTTTGGTTGTATGATCACGGGCCAGTTAGCGTTGTTTTGGGTTGCAAAATGCAACATTACTTGGCAGAATAGACCGTGGCTTGAAACTTTACGCTGGGCCGCTAGTTTCATATCAGGTAAATGCTTCTATCAAAGAATTGCTAGATTTGCATTGGGAGCACTTTGTCATATCATATGGAAGGAGAGGAATAACGCCTTATTCCGTAATCACCCTATTTCAATCCCGTGTTTGAAGAAGCAACTTATGAAAGTGGTCAAGGATGTGGCCATGACTTTTAACAAAGTCGTGGATTCCCCTTGGAATAGGAGACTACAACGCAGCTGGGGTATTGACCCATCTATTTTCTTGTAATCTCTACTTTAGTAGAACTCTTGTATAGCTTTGGTATTTAGCCTTGTTGGCTTATTTTGACCTTTTTTACTTTGATACCACGACACCCTTTCACTCTTAGATGCATTGGCTAATGTCATCAAGAGTGTAAGTTTTGAGGTGTCGGGCCTCTTTCTTGTACATTTGTATTTTGGCAAAAGTTATTACAATTACCCTTACCAAAAAAAAAATAAATATATTTTTTTAATAATCATTGCATAGCATATAGTTTTAAGCATTTATAATAACATCCGCATAACATTATCATTGGATCTTGCGGTAGCATAAACCAGAATCAGTCACACGGACTTGGCTCATACTTCAAGAGACATTCGACCAATACGAGAAGGAAGAGCTGAGATTTCCATCCCTTAATTTGGATAATAAGAGTTACAATCGAATTAGATATAACAAAGCCCATTAGTCCATGTCATAATGAGAATTAAGTCACTAATTGAACCAAGACCTAGGTTTATACTATAAATACTAATATTAGATCTTCCCAAGGAGGAGGCCACACAATTGATTCACACGGCCATATTGAGGACGATGACGAACAAGGGGCTTCAGAGATGGAGTACACGGCCAGACATTGAGCAACAACCATCACTGAGAGAAACTACGGCAGCCACAATGGAGAGCGTCAGAGACAATCAGAAATACATGGAGTGACAAGAGAATGGAGGGCCATTGCTTGAAAAAAAAAATCGTGGGTAGAAGGCTTGACAATTGAAAGAAATCACGACGAGCACCATCGAAGAGAGAGGAGGGAGGGGGAGCGATACAGATGAGACACCTCCACTTCTGCAATACTCAAACCCACGAACGTGAGACTTGGATGCACTTGGCAAGTCATACTTAAGAGGTCAAAGGGAAAAGCTTTGCTCCAATTACAATCACAATGCTCCACGATTCCCCGGGCGACGTGGTCTTCTGGATGGCAACGCAGCCGACATCGCGTTGCACTTCCTAATTGCAACACCTGAGGAACACCAGCACCCCCGCAGTAGCAATGCCAGGGCAGTCTTCCAGCACGGAAGAGCCATTGCGAGTCCACTGGAGAATCGCATCATGGAGATAATAATTATTACATGCCAAGTAGAATTTTTTACATCTTAATTTGAGCAAACTTGCATGCCATATAGGAATTCCATGTTAGATTATAATTTATAATTTCTTGTCATATAAATTTCGCATGTTCATGTCGCACGCCATTAGAATTAGGCTATTCAAATAAATATCTTTCGTGTCAAGATAGTTCAAATAATGTGCATGTTATCGTTAGTATAATTTCATTTAGCATAATTGCATAGTACGTGCATTACATACCGCTGCATTTCATGTGAATAAAGTGAAAATTCAAAATGAATCATTGTTTGTTAATGTGTTAATAGAAATCATTTAAAGATTATTGTTGTGATTTTTCTACTAATGTTATAGATGCTTTCGTTACTATCGAGGTAAGTTTTTTTTGGTAACGTACTACCGAGGTAAGTTTATGCTCCCTATCTTCCCAATTTATTTAAAGCTTTGATTATTCAATGGTAAATAATGTTTATGTACCTGTGCGATCACCTTGCATGTTAGATGGATAGAATTAAAATAAATTCAAACCGCCTCTCAAAGCATTTTTTTAAGATGATGACTCTATTAATTTAGCATAACCAAGTCCCCAATTCCACACTCTCTAATTTGTAGATGTACTTTACATGAGTTTATAATCAACTTGCCATAAATAAATTAATGATGACTCATAATTGAAGATTATTTGCATGTGGATAATTTATACCCTAAGTTGTAAATTGGTTGGTAGATTAATCTAGCAAAGGCATTTTTCATTAGAATGTTAGATTAATTTAGCCTAACCAAGTTTTTTATCCCAAACTCTCTTATCCGTAAAAGTAAAATATTACTCTAAATACTTTACATGAGTTTCTAATCAACTCACCGTAAATGAATCAGTGACAAGTCCTTATTGAAAATAATTTACACGCTAAGAGTTTATACCCTAAATTGTGAATTGATATGTATTTGTGAAAATTCAAATTAGAAATAGTCTTAATAATCAATTAGCCAATCCATAGTTGGTGAGGAGGTCGTGACAATAATTTCTTAAAATGGAAATACGAGACACTTCACCTCTAATTAGACTATTCTTTGCGACATTTAAGAATCGACGTGTAATCATTCCCATGCAAGTGCGTTCTCCATTTTCTTGGTGTCAAATTGCTTGGCGAGAGGTGGCATGGCGGTGTGCTTCCATGGGAATGCGCGACGGGATGATCTGTCGACATGCTAGTCAACTACGTACACCTCAAGCCCTAATGACAACGTGCAGAACATGCCATTCGTTGACCAGATCTCAGAGTTGAATTGGGCTCCAATCGACGAGGGAGGTTTAGATCTTGTTAGGCAAATTAGGAAGAGAGTCACTCCACAACTTTAGTTACTCGAATGAAGCAAAAATCGAGTTGGTTTCCGACAGTTGTTGAACTGAGTTCGAATAGTTTAGTGCAATCAAATTACTATGTATTCAGACTTTTCATTATGCGAGATCTGCTCATTACATATATAATTCGAGGATTTATGTGTACTAAGCTCACAAATTTTTAGAGGCTTCTGGCATTGCATGTCCACTTAGTGTTCTTTTACTTGTATGACAAAAACAACTGTAACTTCTCTTTAGTGAAGGGAGTAGATCCATGGGCATTAAGCTCGCGATCCCACAGTGAAAGCGCTAGTGCAACACCTAGAAGGGGGTTGAATAGGTGTTGTTCAAAAATTAATGCGGAATTAAAACTATGTAATATGAAAGAACAGAGTGCAAAGAGTAAGAGAATGGGAAACTCGGTTATAGTGGTTCGGCTTTAGTTAAGCCTACGTCCACTCTCGATCTAACAGCCAATAGGCTGGAATTCACTAAGTGATTCAAGAATGAGTACAATGCGATGAACAGCTTTTCAAACTAAATATCTCTCTCTTGAATATCAAAGTGAACTGTAATGTAATGATGATCTTGAACTGGGAATTTTTCTCGTGCTTCTCTGCTCCTTTCATCAATAGAAGAAATCCTTTAAATAAGCTTCTCTGACTTTGTCGACCGTTGACACTTGCCAAAACCTTTCTCTCAATCAAACCGTTGGAGAGAATCATATCAGGAAATCTCTAAATGATTTTGAAACAGGAAGAGAGGGTGCCGAGCCTGATTGCCCATACAATCAGTCTCATTACCTTCCAAGTAAGAACCATCTATCAATATGTAGTTTTTCGGCTGATCGAGACTTTCCAAAATAATGATTGTTTCTATATTGAATTTGACCAATCCATCTGTTCTTACTTCGTGGAAAACTGTGACCAACTATGAAGAGTGATTTTGACCGTTTGTCTTTCTTGCCATAGATAATGATCCTCGAGATGTGGCAATCTTCATTTGATATGGTCCAGAAGCTAAGTGTTGAAAGCAGAAGAACAACCGTCTATTGGGATAGACGATCCATTGTCTATCGTTCTCCAGACGAAACATCGTCTACCGAAAGAGACGATATGTTGTCTATCGAGCAGTTAGAAGATACAACGTCTATCTTCAGCGCTGGACTTAGAAGTGTTTTGTCAGCTTTAAAACTTAAGAAGGAAATTCTCCAACACACAGCACCGCCATCGCCTTGGTATAAGCCCTTCGCTGCATCGCCGTCGCGGACTAGCGAGGCCGTGACATTGGACCTTGGATTCAGCATTCAGGCTGCCATTCAGCACTGTGGTTGAGACATCGGTCACCAGGGCGACGAGCGATAGAGGGCGCTAACATGATGGCAGCCGGCGACTGGGAGAGGATGAGAAATGAAGTGGACATGCATGAGCCGAGGAGATGGAGGACAGTCGGTGAGAGAGCTATCGGACATGTACTAAGTGAGCCAATTGTGCACAAAAAGCTAGACATAGGATCGCACGTGAACTCACGTACCATCCATTCATGTGTTGTCCATTGAATGAGCAGCAACGTTGTGAGATAGGCCTACACAATATATTTTGGAACTAATTAATAACAAGAAAATTGGTTAAATTTGCCAAATCGCTCGAGAGTAACCTTGAATCACACTCTCCATCTCGTTCACAAAGACTTCCATGATGCATATGAACATAAAACTTCGTGTCTATCCGTGAATACGAGTCGATCTGAAGTGGATATGCAAACTTATAAATAAGTAATAAAACGAGAAAGTGGAAAAAACATGCAAAACCTAACATCAAAGCCATCCACGTCGATATTCATCTATTCCTTTTGCACATCATCGAGCCTATCCATGATCAGTATCCTCATCCCCATATCGTTGGCAGGGGGAATTAATCCCTTCTTTATTCGAAACCTCTGACTTTTCTGGCCATCAATTCAAAGCTTTGAACGTTGACCGCGAAAACAATGCACGTCGTCCTTCGACACCCCACCTCACAGCTCTATATATACCTCTCTCATGGAGTTGGGACGATGTGTCTCAATTCCATTTCGATAGAAGGCGACGGTAAATATGGCGTCTAGCGAGTGTAAAGGTATATCAATTTTAATTTCGATCTATTTTCTTTGAGTACCGTCTTTCCTTCAGCAAGATGAGGAAAACGAAATGCAGACTTATTTCTCGTATTCTGCAGGGAAAGATGCGTGGCCGGAGCTCGTCGGGACAAACGGGGACGCTGCGGCTTCGAAGATAGAGAGTGAGAATCCGGCCGTCGAAGCCATTGTTCTGAGGGAAGGAACTGCGCTCACAAAGGACTTCCGAACCGACCGGGTCCGGGTTTGGGTCGATGTAGACCGTATCGTGACTCAAGTGCCTCGCATCGGCTGAGAGCCCTAGTGCGCGCCAACTGCCTGGTTCTTGAGTAGATCGAGGTCTTCTGCTTAGTTTTCCATGGAGATAATAATTGAGATGATCTCAATAGCCTAAAATAAGGATAAAACAATAAGTAACTCATGTGTTACAAGGATTCTATAAGGTCTTTGGTATGTATGGTGACCAAGTAAGTTTGTGTAATAATTATGCATCGTTCTAATGTCAAACTCTCTTTTTTTTCCCGTATTCCAAGTTTTGAACTCGGTAATTGCCCCAAAACCCCATCTCGTACCACCAGGCCGAGCGTTCCTTGGCATCCAACATCAATTTGATATCAATCTCGTCGACCATCTAAACTGCGACTCTTGTAGTGCATGCGTCCTGAATTCCGTCTACGAATAGAAGTTAAAGATAAACAACTCCAACAACGGGAGAGTATGGAAAGTCAAACGTCCCTCCGTGTCGACAGAAAACCCATCGAGTATGCGTCAATGGAGAAAGCGATTTAAGTATGCGTCCCCACGATACATCCTCTTCCGGTAGTTTTTCGATTGGCCACCGAATTTCAATATATACTTTTCAAAAGATTATCGCGGGATTACGGTCGAAGTGCATTGATTATAAAGACTTACGTATAAGTGTTTTTGATGAATGACAGGAAAGCATAGTAAGCTTATTGCAAAACACGCGAAGCTTCTATGACCATCGATGAAACATACCCTTGATTTAAAATTAAACCATGGGGATGGTTGTTCTTTCCTTTTCGTTAGAATTGGGCTATTCGAATAAATGCATTTCATGTCAAGATAGTTTAAATAATGTGCATGTCACCACTAGTGTAACTTCATTTAGCATAATTGCATAATGCTCGCATTGCATACCTCTGCATTTCATGTAAATAAAGTAAAAATCCAAAAAGAATCATTGTTTTTTAATGTGTTGGTAGAAACCATATTAAGCATTTTATTGCCATTTTTTCTACCAACATTATAAATGCTTTTCCCTATCTTCACAATTTATTTAAAACTTTGATTATTTGGTATTAAATAATGTTTATGCACCTGTGGGATCACCTTACATGTTAGATGGATAGAATTAAAATCAACTCAAACTGCCTTTCAAAACATTTTTTTTTAAATAAATTGTACCAAAATGGGATTAGATTAATCAAGCATAACAAAGTCCCCTATTCTAAACTCTAGTCCGTAGAGATAAAGTATTTTTCCCAACAATTTACATGAGTTTCTAATTGACTTACCATAAATAAATTAATGACAACTCCTAATTAAAGATTATTTGCTTGTGAAGAACTTAAATCCTAACTTGCAAATTAGTTCATAGATTAATCTAGTGAAAGCATTTAATTTAGGGTGTTAGATTAATCTAGCGTAATCAAGTCTTTGATCCCAAATTCTCTAATTCATAGAAGTAAAATATTTCTCCCAATACTTTACATGAATATCTAATTAATTCATGATAAATGAATCAACGACAGGTTATAATTAAAGATTATTTGTATGCTAGAAGAATTTAAATCTTAAATTGTGAATTGGTATGTGGTCAGAGTTATAGTTCTAATAATTCATTAGCCAATCTTTAGTTGGTGAGGAGATTGTGATTATAATTTGTTAAAAAGGAAAAAGAAAAAGAAAAAGAAAAAGGATATACGAGACACTTCACCTCCAATTTGAACTATTCTTTGCGACATTGAGAATCAACGTGTAACCCTTCCCATGCAAGTGCGTTCTCCATTTTCCTGGTGTCAAATTGCTTGGCGAGTGGTGGCATGGCGGTGTGCTTCCATGGGAATGCGGGACGGGATGATCTGTCGACATGCTAGTCAACTACGTACACCCCAAGCCCTAATGACCAACGTGCGGTACATGCCTTTCGTTGACCAGATCTTAGAGTTGAATTGGGCTCCAATCGACGAGGGGGGTTTAGATCTTATTAGGCAGAGAGTCCCCTCCCCCCCCCCCCCCCCCCAAAAAAAAAAAATTTAGTTACTCGAGAGGTAAGCAAAAATCGAGTTGGTTTCTGACAATTATTGAACTGAGTTCGAATAGTTTGGTGCAATCAAATTACTATGTATTTAGACTTTTAATGATACGAGAACCGCTCATTACATATATAATTCAAGGATTTAAGTGTACTAAACTCACGAATTTTTAGAGGCCTGTGGCATCGCATCTCCACTTGGTGTTCTTTTACTTGTCTGACAAAAACAACTGTAACTTCTCTTTAGTGAAGGGAGTAGATCCATGGGCATTAAGCTCACGATCCCTCAGCACCGTCATCGCCTTGGTATAAGCCCTTCGCCGCATCGCCGTCGCGGACTAGCGAGGCCGCGACATTGGACCTTGGATCCAGCATTCAGACTGCCATTCAGCACTGTGGTTGAGACATCGGTCGGCAGAGCGACAAGCGATAGAGAGCGCTAACATGATGGCAGCCGGCGAGTGGGAGAGGATGAGAGATGAAGTGGACATACACGAGCCGAGGAGATGAAGGACAGTCAGTGAGAGAACTATCGGACACGTATTAAGTGAGCCTATCGCGCACACAAAGCTAGACATAGGATTGCACGTGAAGTCGCGTTTTATCCATTCACGTGTTGTTCATCGAATAATCTGGTCTCAAAGTGATGTAGAGGGGTCGGCCCACACAATATCTTTGGATCTAATTAATAACAAGCAAATTGGTTAAATTTGCCAAATCGCTCAAGAGTAACCTTTGAATCACATTCCATCCCGTTCACAGAGACTTCCATGGTGCATATGAACATAAAGGTCGTGTTTATCCGACGAGTCGATCTGAAGTGGATATGCAAACTTATAAATAAGTAATAAAACGACAAAGTGGAAAAAACATGCAAAACCTTACATGAAAGCCATCCACGTCGATATTCATTTATTCCTTTTGCACATCATCGAGCCTACCCTTGATCAGTATCCTCATCCCCATATCGTTGGCAGGGGGAATTAATCCCTTCTTTATTCGAAACCTCTGACTTTTCTGGCCATCAATTCAAAGCTTTGAACGTTGACCGAGAAAACAATGCACGTCGTCCTTCGACACCCCACCTCACAGCTCTATATATACCTCTCTCATGGAGTTGGGACGATGTGTCTCAATCCCATTTCGATAGAAGGCGACGGTAAATATGGCATCTAGCGAGTGTAAAGGTATATCAATTTCAATTCTTATCTAGTTACCCTCGGGTACCGTTTTTCCTTCAGCAAGATGAGGAAGACGAAATGCAGACTTATTTTTGGTATTCCGCAGGGAAAGATGCGTGGCCGGAACTCGTCGGGGCGAACGGGGACGCTGCGGCTTCGAAGATAGAGAGCGAGAATCCGGCTGTCAAAGCTGTCGTGCTGAGGGAAGGAACTGGGGTCACAGAGGACTTCCGACTTGACCGGGTTCGGGTCTGGGTCGACGTAGACCGTATCGTGACTCAAGTCCCTTGCATCGGCTGAGGGCCCAAATGCGCACCAACTGCCCGGTTCTTGAGTAGACCAGGGTCTTCTACTTAGTTTTCCATGAAGATAATAATTGAGATGATTTCAATTGCCTAAAATAAGGATAAACCATAAAATAATTCATGTGTCACAAGGTTTCGATAAGATCTTTGATACATAGGGTGACCAAGTAAGTTGTGTAATAATTATGCATCGTTCTAATATCAAATTCACTTTTTTCCCTCGTTCCAAGTTTCGAACTCGGGAATTGCCCGAACCTCCATCTCGTACCGCTAGACCGAGCGTTCCTTCGCATCTAACATCAATTTGATATCAATCTCGTCGACCATCTAAACTGCGAGTCTTCTAGTGCATACATCCTGAATTCCGTCTACGAATAGAAGTTAAAGCTAATCAACTCCAAAAACCGGAGAGTAAAGAAAGTCAAATGTCCCTCCGTATGACAGAAAACCCATTGAAAGGAGAAATGGAAAGGAACCAGTTCAGCCTAGACTAGCGCAAATCGTAAGCTTACTGACAGTTCGATTGGAAGACAGACACCGTGGAGGATTAGGTAAAACTACAAGCCTGCAGGGCCACGAGACTTGACGCCAAGGTTCAATTTTCCACACCGAAGATAGGAACCAAACTGCTAATTAGATAGCAACACGCTTAATTATGAAAATATTTCGCAGATTGTTTTTCGTGTGCCAATGGAGATAGCTATTTAACTATGCGTCCCCACAATACATCCCCTTCCGGTAGTTTTTCGACTGGCCACCGAATTTCGATATATACTTTTTAAAAGATTATCGTGGTTTTACAGTCGAAGTGCATTGATTATAAAGACTTATGTATAAGTGTTTTTGATGAATGACAGGAAAGCATAGTAAGCTTATTGCAAAACACGCCAAGCTTCTATAACCATCGATGAAATATGCCCTCGATTTAAAACTAAACCATGGGGATGGTTGTTCTTTCCTTTTATTCTCCTTTATGCCTTGATCAGTTCTTTTTCCCTGAAGAGGCGTTTCAAGATGCGACTTTAGGCAACCCTGCATCCCTATTCAAGAAAAATAAGTCACTGTTTCAATATGGAGAAAAATCATTCTAAGTTTGAATAGGAAAACCTCGAGCTACAACTATTCTTCTTCTTTTTCACATGTGAATACCATGGTGTTTCAACGATATGCATAGAATAGATACCTTACTTCATATATTAGTGTCATTGAAGAGGAAATATTGCGTAAGTGTTGTACATTGAATGAACCGTCCCTATAATGACGTGGAGGGGGCTAATCTATGCAATATCTCCTCAAAATAGTAATTTTTCACACATCGCAATCGCAAATATGTGCACAAATTTTCTTTAGAAAAACCTTATACATTGATATTAAAAAGCACCGAGAAAAATAAAATCACATGTTTTTATCAAATATTTCTTCGCATAAAAGTTTTTCACAGAGATGAATTGATTAGATTTTGAAGTTCCACAAGAGATACTATTGAGACATCTGAGGGGACATTTTTTACTTAGTGACGAAGCATCCTGTTGAAATTATATCTATGATTTATAACCCAATTGCTGAAGTTCCAATTCCTATCGAACGTGCTTTTAGGGGGTTCAAATTTTTAGTCCTTATTCTTTGTTTAGTTACAAAAACTAGTCGTCACATTATTTTTTCCACAAAAAATTAATTTCTTTCGTCACATCTTGATCCAATATCTAATGCGACTGTCATCTTTGACCAACACAAGAATGAAGAGCTGAGATTTCCGTCCCTTAATTTGGATAATTAGAGTTAAAATTGAGCTAGAGATAACAGAGCCCATTAATCCATGTTATTACTAGAATTTAGTCCATAATTGAACCAAGACCTAGGTTTATACTGTAAATACTAATATTAGATCTTCCCAAGAAGGATGACACACAATTAATACACACGACCATATTGAGGACGATGGCCAACAAGGGGTTTCAGAGATGGAGTACACGGCCACGCATTGAGCAACAACCATAACTGAGAGAAAATACGGCAGCCACAATGGAAAGCGCCGGAGACCATTAGAGATACATGGAGAGATAAGAGAATAGAAGGCCATTGCATGAACAAAATCGTGAGTGGAAGGCTTGACAATTGAGAGAAATCATGAGGAGCATCATCGAAGAGAGAGGAGGGAGGGGGAGGAAGCGATACAGACTAGACACATCCACTTCTGCAATACTCAAACCCCCGAACGTGGGACTTGAAGGCACTTGGCAAGTCATACTAAAAAAGTGATAGGCAAAAGCTTTGCTCCAGTTACAATCACAATGCTCCACGATTCCCCGGGCGACGTGATATTCTGGATGGCAACGCAGCCGACATTGCGTTGCACTTCCTAATTGCAACACCTGAAGAACACCGCCCCCCCCCCTCCCCCCCCCCCCCCCCCCCCCCCCCACAGTAGCAATGCCGGGGCAGTCATCCATCACGGAAGAGCCATTTTGAACAGCGACCTGACTGCTTCGGTCACTTGTACCCCAGTCGCCATTTCCTACAATAGTCGCTGCTCTCCACCCGGGGGACGATGAGTCATTGATTTGCACTTCCAGTCGAGCCATACAACAGATTGCGAGCCTCCTCACCATCGCTGCCCATCAGCCCTGCGACTGTCCGCCGTCGAGCCAGCCGCAACACCGTGAGATTCATGTCACACACCAATACTACCGTGGCCATCCATAAAGACGAGCCGTGAATCACCATCATGTCATGTACCTCACCGTGGAGCGCCTCGCTTTGCCGTACTCTTGTCGAGGCCCACTGCGAGTCCACTGGAGAACCGCACCAAGGAAATAATCAATTATTGCATGCAATGTAGAATAATTTACATGTTAATTTGAGCAAACTTGCATGCCATATAGGAATTAAATGTTAGATTACACATTACAATTTCATGTCATATAAATTGCATGTTAAATTGATTAGGAATTGCATGAGATTTAATAGAATCACATGTTCATGGCATACGTCGTTAGAATTGGGCTATTCGAATAAATGTATTTCATGTCAAGATAGTTTAAATAATGTACATGTCATCACTAGTGTAATTTCATTTAGCATAACTACATAATGTGCACAATGCATGCCACTGCATTTCATGTGAATAAAGTAAAAATCCAAAAAGAATAATTCTTTGTTAATGTGTTGGTAAAAATCATATTAAGAATGCTATTGTGATTTTTTTTTACTAACATTATAAATGATTTGGTTATATCAAAGTAAGTTCATGCTCCCTATCTTCGCAATTTATTTAAAACTTTGATTATTTGGTATTAAATAATGTTTATGCACCTGCGGGATCACCTTACATGTTAGATGGACAAAGTTAAAATCAACTCAAATTGCCTTTCAAAACATTTTTTTGAAATAAATTGTACCGAAATGGGATTAGATTAATCTAGCATAACAAAGTCCCCTATTCTAAACTCTAGTCCGTAGAGATAAAGTATTTCTCCCAATAATTTACATGAGTTTCTAATTGACCTACCATAAATAAATTAATGACAACTCCTAATTAAAGATCATTTGCATGTGAAGAACTTAAATCCTAAGTTGCAAATTGATCCATAGATTAATCTAGTGAAAGCATTTAATTTAGGGTGTTAGATTAATCTAGCGTAATCAAATCTATGTTCCCAAACTCTCTAATTTATAGAAGTAAAATATTTCTCCCAATACTTTACATGAATTTCTAATCAATTCATTATAAATGAATCAACGACAAGTTATAATTAAAAAATATTTGTATGCTTGAAGAATTTAAATCTTAAATTGTGAATTGGTATGTGGTGAGAGTTCAAATTAGATATAGTTCTAATAATTCATTAGCCAATCTTTAGTTGGTGAGGAGATTGTGATTATAATTTGTTAAAAATGAAAAAAAGAAAAAGGAAATACGAGACACTTCACCTCTAATTGAACTATTCTTTGCGACATTGAGAATCAACGTGTAATCCTTCCAATGCAAATACGTTCTCCATTTTCTTGGTGTCAAATTGCTTGGCGAGAGTGGCATGGCGGTGTGCTCCCATGGGAATGCGCGACGGGATGATCTGTCGACATGCTAGTCAACTACGTACACCTCAAGCCCTAATGACCAACGTGCCGAACATGCAATTCGTTGACCAGATCTCAGAGTTGAATTGGGCTCCAATCGACGAGGGGGGGGGGTTTAGATCTTGTTAGGCAAATTAGGAAGAGAGTCCCCCCCAAAACTTTAGTTTCTCGAGTTAAGCAAAAATCGAGCTGGTTTCCTATAGTTGTTGAACTGAGTTCGAATAGTTTGGTGCAATCAAATTACTATGTATTTAGACTTTAAAGATACGAGGCCCGCTCATTACATATATGGATTTATGTCTACTAAGCTCACGAATTTTTAGAGGCCTGTGGCATCGCATCTCCACTTGGTGTTTTTCACTTGTCTGACAGAAACAACTGTAACTTCTCTTTAGTTTGGTGTTTTTTCATTGAACAATATGTCGCAAGATGACGTCGAGGGGTCGGCCTACATGGTATCTTTTGGAACTAATTAATAACAAGCAAATAGGTTAAATTTTCCAAATCGCTCAAGAGTAACCTTTGAATCACACTGTCCATCCCGTTTACAGAGACTTCCATGATGTATATGAACATTAAAGTTCGTGTCTATCCGTAAATACGAGTCGATCTGATATAAATGTGCAAACTTATAAATAAGTAATATAAAAAGAAAGTGGAAAAAAATGCAAAACGTGACATCAAAGCCATCCACGTCAATATTCATCTATTCGTTTTGCTCGTCATCGAGCCTATCCATGGTCCGTATCCTCGTCCCCATAACGTTGGCAGGGGAAATTAGTCCCTTCTTTATTCGAAACCTTTGACTTTTCTGGCCATCCATTCAAAGCTTTGAACGTTCACCGAGAAGACAATGCACGTCGTCCTTCGACACCCCACCTCACAGCTCTATATATACCTCTCTCATGGAGTTGGGACGATGTGTCTCAATCCCATTTCGATAGAAGGCGACGGTAAATATGGCATCTAGCGAGTGTAAAGGTATATCAATTTCAATTCTGATCTAGTTTCCTTCGGGTACCGTCTTTCCTTCAGCAAGATGAGGAAGACGAAATGCAGACTTATCTCTCGTATTCCGCAGGGAAAGATGCGTGGCCGGAGCTCGTCGGGGCAAACGGGGATGCTGCGGCTTCGAAGATAGAGAGCGAGAATCCGGCCGTCAAAGCTGTCGTGCTGAGGGAAGGAACTCCAGTCATACAGGACTTCCGACTCGATCGGGTTCGGGTCTGGGTCGACGAAGACCGTATCGTGACTCAAGTCCCTCGCATCGGCTGAGAGCCCAATTGCGCACCAACTGCCCGGTTCTTGAGTAGACCGGGGTCTTCTACTTAGTTTTCCATGGAGATAATAATTGAGATGATTTCGATAGCCTAAAATAAGGATAAACCATAAAATAATTCATGTATCACAAGGTTTCTATAAGATCTTTGATACATAGGGTGACCAACTAAGTTGTGTAATAATTATGCATGGTTCTAATATCAAATTCACTTTTTTCCCTCGTTTCAAGTTTCGAACTCGGGAATTGCCCGAACCTCCATCTCGTACCGCCAGGCCGAGCATTCCTTCGCATCTAACATCAATTTGATATCAATCTCGTCGACCATCTAAACTGCGAGTCTTCTAGTGCATACATCCTGAATTCCGTCTACGAATAGAAGTTAAAGCTAATCAACTCCAAAAACCGGAGAGTAAAGAAAGTCAAATGTCCCTCCGTATGACAGAAAACCCATCGAAAGGAGAAATGGAAAGGAACCAGTTCAACCTAGACTAGCGCAAATCCTAAGGTTACTGACAGTTCGATAGGAAGACAGACGGCGGCCCAACCATAATAACTAATTACTAACGCCGTGGAGGATTAGGTAAAACTACAGGCCTGCAGGGCCACGAGACTTGACGCCAAGGTTCAATTTTCCACACCGAAGATAGGAACCTAACTGCTAATTAGATAGCAACACGCTTAATTATGAAAATATTTCGCAGATTGTTTTTGGTGTGCCAATGGGGAAAGCGATTTAAGTATTCGTCCCCACGATACATCCTCTTCCGGTAGTTTTTCGACTGGCCACCGAATTTCGATATATACTTTTCAAAAGATTATCGCGGGATTACAGTCGAAGTGAATTGATTATAAAGACTTACGTACGAGTGTTTTTTATGAATGACAGGAAAGCATAGTAAGCTTATTGCAAAACACGCCAAGCTTCTATGACCATCGATGAAACATGCCCTCGATTTAAAACTAAACCATGGGGATGGTTGTTTTTTCCTTTTATTCTCCTTTATGCCTTGATCAGTTCTTTTTCCCTAAAGAGGCGTTTCAAGATGTGACTTTAGGCAACCCTGCATCCCTATTCAAGAAAAATAAGTCACCGTTTCAATATGGAGAAAAATCATGCTAGTTTGAATAGGAAAACCTCGAGCTACAACTATTCTTCTTCTTTTTCACATGTGAATACCATGGTGTTTCAACGATATGCATAGAATAGATACCTTACTTCATATATTAGTGTCACTGAAGAGGAAATATTGTGTAAGTGTTGTACATTGAATGAACCGTCTCTAAAATGACGTGGAGGGGCTAATCTATGCAATATCTCCTCAAAACAGTAATTTTTCACACATCGCAATCGCAAATATGTGCGCAAAATTTTCTTTAGAAAAACCTTATACATTGATATTAAAAAGCACCGAGAAAAATAAAATAACATGTTTTTATCAAATATTTCTTCGCATAAAAGTTTTTCAGAGAGAGAGAGAGAGAGAGAGAGAGAGAGAGAGAGAGCATATGAATTGATTAGATTTTGAAGTTCCACAAGGGATACTATTGAGACATCTAAGGGGACATTTTTTACTTAGTGACGAAGCATCCTGTTGAAATTATGTCTATAATTTATAACCCAATTGTTGAAGTTCCAATTCCTATCGAACGTGCTTTTAGGGGGTTCAAATTTTTAGTCCTTATTCTTTGTTTAGTTACAAAAACTAGTCGTCACATTATTTTTTCCACAAAAAATTAATTTCTTTTGTCACATCTTGATCCAAAATCTAATGCGACTGTCATCTTTGACCAACACAAGAATGAAGAGCTGAGATTTCCGTCCCTTAATTTGGATAATTAGAGTTAAAATTGAATTAGAGATAACAGAGCCCATGAATCCATGTTTACTAGAATTTAGTCCATAATTGAACAAAGACCTAGGTTTATACTGTAAATACTAATATTAGATCTTCCCAAGAAGGATGACACACAATTAATACACTCGACCATATTGAGGACGATGGCCGACAAGGGGCTTCAGAGATGGAGTACAGGGCCACGCATTGAGCAACAACCATCACTGAGAGAAAATACGGCAGCCACAATGGAGAGCGTCGGAAACCATTAGAGATACCTGGAGAGAAAAGAGAATAGAGGGTCATTGCATGAAGAAGGCTTGACAATTGAGAGAAATCATGAGGAGCATCATCGAAGAGAGCCAGACACATCCACTTCTGCAGTCCTCAAACCCCCGAACGTGGGACTTGAAGGCACTTGGCAAGTCATACTAAAAAAGTCATAGGGAAAAGCTTTGCTCCAGTTACAATCACAATGCTCCACGATTCCTCGGGCGACGTGATCTTCTGGATGGCAACGCAGCCGACATTGCGTTGCACTTCCTAATTGCAACACCTGAAGAACACCGCCGCCCCCCCCCCCCAACAGTAGCAATGCCGGGGCAGTCATCCATCACGGAAGAGCCATTTTGAACAGCGACCTGACTGCTTCGGTCACTTGTACCCCAGTCGCCATTTCCTACAATAGTCGCTGCTCTCCACCCGGGGGACGATGAGTCATTGATTTGCACTTCCAGTCGAGCCATCGCCACAACAGATTGCGAGCCTCCTCATCATCGCTGCCCATCAGCCCCGCCACTGTCTGCCGTCGAGCCAGCCGCTGCACCGTGAGATTCATGTCACACACCGATAATACCGTGGCCATCCATAAAGACGAGCCGTGAATCACCATCATGTCATGTACCTCACCGTGGAGCGCCTCGCTTTGCCGTGCTCTTGTCGAGGCCCACCGAGAGTCCACTGGAGAACCGCGCCAAGGAAATAATCAATTATTGCATGCAATGTAGAATAATTTACATGTTAATTTCAGCAAACTTGCATGCCATATTGGAATTACATGTTAGATTACACGTTACAATTTCATGTCGTATAAATTGCATGTTAAATTGATTAGGAATTGCAAGAGATTTAATATAATCACGTTATCATAGCGCACGTCATTAGAATTGGCCTATTCGAATAAATGTATTTCATGTCAAGATAGTTTAAATAATGTGCATGTCATCACTAGTGTAATTTCATTTAGCATAACTGCATAATGCGCGCAATGCATACCACTGCATTTCATGTGAATAAAGTAAAAATCCAAAAAGAATTATTATTTGTTAATGTGTTGGTAGAAACCATATTAAGAATGCTATTGTGATTTTTTTTCTAACATTATAAATGCTTTCATTATATCGAAGTAAGTCCATGCTCCCTATCTTCGCAATTTATTTGAAACTTTGATTACTTGGTATTAAATAATGTCTATGCACCTGCGGGATCACCTTACATGTTAGATAGTAGAATTAAAATCAACTCAAATTGCCTTTCAAAACATTTTTTGAAATAAATTGTACCGAAATGGGATTAGATTAATCTAGCATAACAAAGTCCCCTATTCTAAACTCTAGTCCGTAGAGATAAAGTATTTCTCCCAATAATTTACATGAGTTTCTAATTGACCTATCACAAATAAATTAATGACAACTCCTAATTAAAAATTATTTGCATGTGAAGAACTTAAATCCTAAGTTAGAAATTGATCCATAGATTAATCTAGTGAAAGCATTTAATCTAGGGTGTTAGATTAATCTAGCATAATCAAATCTCTGATCCCAAACTCTCTAATTCATAGAAGTAAAATATTTCTCCCAATACTTTACATGAATTTCTAATCAATTCATTATAAATGAATCAACGACAAGTTATAATTAAAAAATATTTGTATGCTAGAAGAATTTAAATCTTAAATTGTGAATTGGTATGTAGTGAGAGTTCAAATTAGATATAGTTCTAATAATTCATTAGCCAATCTTTAGTTGGTGAGGAGATTGCGATTATAATTTGTTAAAAAGGAAAAAACGAAAAAGGGAATACGAGACACTTCACCTCTAATTGAACTGTTCTTTGCGACATTGAGAATCAACGTGTAATCCTTCCCATGCAAGTGCGTTCTCCATTTTCTTGGTGTCAAATTGCTTGGCGAGTGGTGGCATGGCGGTGTGCTTCCATGGGAATGCGGGACGGGATGATCTGTCGACATGCTAGTCAACTACGTACACCCCAAGCCCTAATGAACAACGTGCGGAACATGCCATTCGTTGACCAGATCTCAGAGTTGAAATGGGCTCCAATCGACGGGGGGGTTTAGATGGAAGAGAGCCCCCCCGAAAACTTTAGTTACTCGAGTTACTAGAATCGCCGCACCCCCATCGCGGATTAGCGAGGCCACGACATTGGACCTTGGATCCAGTATTCAGGCTGCCATTCGGCACTGTGGTTGAGACATCGGTCACCAGGGCGACGAGCGATATAGAGGGCGCTAACATGATGGCAGCCGGCGACTGGGAGAGGATGAGAGATGAAGTGGACGTGCATGAGCCGAGGAGATTGAGGACAGTCGGTAAGAGAGCTATCGGACATTTACTAAGTGAGCCAATTGTGCACAAAAAGCTAGACATAGGATCGCACGTGAACTCACGTACCATCCATTCACGTGTTGTCCATTGAATGAGCAGCAACGTTGAGAGACAGGCCTACACAATATCTTTTGGAACTAATTAATAACAAGCAAAATGGTTAAATTTGTCAAATCGCTCAAGAGTAACCTTTGAATCACAATCTCCATCTTGTTCACAAAGACTTCCATGATGCATATGAACATTAAAGTTCGTGTCTATCCGTGAATACAAGTCGAGTTGAAATGGATATGCAAACTTATAAATAAGTGATAATAAGAGAAAGTGGAAAAAAATGCAAAACCTAACATCAAAGCCATCCACGTCGATATTCATCTATTCCTTTTGCACATCATCGAGCCTATCCATGATCAGTATCCTCATCCCCATATCGTTGGCAGGGGGAATTAATCCCTTCTTTATTCGAAACCTCTGACTTTTCTGGCCATCAATTCAAAGCTTTGAACGTTGACCGAGAAAACAATGCACGTCGTCCTTCGACACCCCACCTCACATCTCTATATATACCTCTCTCATGGAGTTGGGACGATGTGTCTCAATCCCATTTCGATAGAAGGCGACGGTAAATATGGCATCTAGCGAGTGTAAAGGTATATCAATCTAAATTCCGATCTATTTTCTTCGAGTACCGTCTTTCCTTCAGCAAGATGAGGAAAACGAAATGCAGACTTATTTCTCGTATTCTGCAGGGAAAGATGCGTGGCCAGAGCTCGTCGGGACAAACGGGGACGCTGCGGCTTCGAAGATAGAGAGTGAGAATCCGGCCGTCGAAGCCATTGTTCTGAGGGAAGGAACTGGGGTCACAAAGGACTTCCGAACCGACCGGGTCCGTGTTTGGGTCAATGTAGACCGTATCGTGACTCAAGTCCCTCGCATCGGTTGAGAGCCCAAATGCGCGCCAACTGCCTGGTTCTTGAGTAGACCAGGGTCTTCTGCTTAGTTTTCTTTGGAGATAATAATTGAGATGATCTCAATAGCCTAAAATAAGGATAAACCAATAAGTAACTCGTGTTACAAGGATTCTATAAGGTCTATAAGGTCTTTGGTACGTATGGTGACCAAGTAAGTTGTGTAATAATTATGCATCGTTCTAATATCAAATTGACTTTTTTCCCTCGTTCCAAGTTTCGAACTCGTGAATTGCCCTGAACCTCCATCTCGTACCACCAGGCCGAGCGTTCCTTGGCATCCAACATCAATTTGATATCAATCTCGTCGACCATCTAAACTGCGAGTCTTGTAGTGCATACATTTTGAATTCCGTCTACGAATAGAAGTTAAAGCTAATCAACTCCAAAAACCGGAGAGTAAAGAAAGTCAAATGTCCCACCGTATGACAGAAAACCCATCGAAAGGAGAAATGGAAAGGAAACAGTTCAACCTAGACTAGCGCAAATCCTAAGTTTACTGACAGTTCGATAGGAAGACAGACGGCGGCCCAACCATAATAACTAATTACTAACGCCGCGGAGGACTAGGTAAAACTACAGGCCTGCAGGGCCACGAGACTTTACCCCAAGGTTCAATTTTCCACACCGAAGATAGGAACCTAACTGCTAATTAGATAGCAACGCGCTTAATTATGAACATATTTCGCAGATTGTTTTTCGTGTGCCAATGGAGAAAACAATTTAAGTATGCGTCCCCACAATACATCGTCTTCCGGTAGTTTTTCGACGAGCCACCGAATTTCAATATGTACTTTTCAAAAGATTATCGCGGAATTACGGTCGAAGTGCATTGATTATAAAGACGTATGTATAAGTGTTTTTGATGAATGACAGGAAAGCATAGTAAGCTTATTGCAAAACACGTCAAGCTTCTATGACCATCGATGAAACATGCCCTCGATTTAAAACTAAACCATGGGGATGGTTGTTCTTTCCTTTTATTATCCTTTCTGCCTTGATCAGTTCTTTTTCCTTGAAGAGGCGTTTTAAGATGTGACTTTAGGCAACCCTGCATCCCTATTCAAGAAAAAAAAGTCACCGCTTCAATATGGAGAAAAATAACGCTAAGTTTGAATATAAAACCTCGAACTACAACTATTCTTCTTCTTTTTCACATGTGAATACCATGGTATTTCAATGATATGCATAGAATATATACCTTACTTCGGCTATTAGTGTTACTGAAGAGGAAATATTGCGTAAGTGTTGTACATTGAATGAGCCGGCTCTATATTGACGTGGAGGGGCTGATCTATGCAATATTTCCTCAAAATAGTAATTTGTCACACATCGCAATCGCAAATATGTGCAAAAAATTTCTTTAGAAAAACCTCATACATTGATATTAACAAGCACCGAGAAAAATAAAATAACATGTTTTTATCAAATATTTCTTCACATAAAAGTTTTTGAGAGAGAGAGAGAGCATATGGATTGATTAGATTTTGAAGTTCCACAAGAAATACTATTGAGACATCTAAGGGGCGACTGACAGTTTTTACTTAGTGACGAAGCATCCTTTTGAAATTATGTCTCTGATTTATAACCCAACTGGTGAAGTTCCAATTCCTATCGAACGTGCTTTCAATTTTTAGTCCTTATTCTTTGTTTAGTTATACAAAAACTAGTTGTCACATTATTTTTTCCACAAAAAATTAATTTTCTTTCGTCACATCTTGATCCAAAATGTTATACGTCTATCAAATTTAATTCAAGTATTATTAGTTGGTCGTTTCTACATTTACAAGTTTGCGCAATCTAATTGAAAACCTTATTAAGATAAATGACATCCTGTAATCATGTCTTTTAGATATATATATATATATATGATGTGGAGTTGCTGATGGTACTATAATTTTTGTAGGTTGCTTATAAACTTTCTAAAATACTTTAGCCACAAAATGGCTAGTTAAAAATGCGGTTCAATTATTTTAAAATGATATTTTTCTTCTTGAAGAAAATATTGTGATTTTTTTAAATTATCTTCAAATGTGCTAATTTTAAGTTATAAAACTTATTAATGGATTCCATCAAAGTCCTAAAATTTAGATGTACGATCTCTTTTTTTTCGTGAAGAAAATATGGCGATTTTCTATTCATGGCATAATTAAGTACATAAATAATCATCCCAATTATGGTTATGCATAGAGGAAATATTCAACAGTTTCTTAAAAATTTAAACATTTCTCAGTCTTGATGAAATGCAATCCACTTATTATAGTGAGTTCATACTATTTTTACTCCAACTTGCTTTCTCTCTAATATTCACCTCGTGTTTCATAATTAGGAATAGCAACATTTCTATATACGATGTCGAACTATTAAATATTTTATGCTGAACTTTCCTTAAAACATAGGTTTTAAAATAAATTTCGAAAGTTAGGATGAATAAAAAACGTTGGTAATTTCAAAAAAATCTCGGAGGTACTTTTGGCCCATCAGTCCTTCACTGCTTTCTCGATCTATTTTACTCAAAGTCGTCTGCTATGCAGATCTTCTATTCTGCATGAAGGTTCTTAATGTCTTGGTAAATCTCAACTGTTGAAAATTATCGACGCTCTTCCCGTCATCCAAATCGTCGCCTCGCCTACTCTACGTTTTTTGCAGCGCCAACTTGTACAAGATTTTAGTTTTTCTCCGACTTCATAATTAAAAGTTTAAAAAGTTTCGACATAAAATGAAAGTACATTGCATTTTCCCATCTTAAAAAACAAAAAGGCCTACAAGATCCCAAGTGCCTCCACAGAACTGCACTAATTGAACCTGTAATTCAAAAGAAGTCGTGAGCACTAATTAATCCTTAACAGCAACTTCATGTAGTTTTAATTTTTTTCTAATCTGTAACCCTATGTATTTGGTTCTCTCATTTCAAGCAGTTGACCTATCATTTTTCCAATTCCAAATGCACGGATAGGTATGAAACTGAGATACGTAATGTGAATCGAAATCTTAAATTGGGAACCGGGGATTGAGGACCAAATCTAGTCATAACATCCAGTGAAAATACCTAAAATTAGTGTTTTGTGTCACAGAGATTTATAAAATTTTGTGATTGATGTTATAATATCTGAATTTTCAATTAAGATTTATGCTCAGTACAAGTACAATCTTCATTTCGAGCCCATGGTTGATTTTATGCATAAGAAGAGATGATTTCTTTTTCTTTTGAACATACAAGGACTACTTTCAAAGATAAATCTCCGTTTTCTTTTATTGCATTGTAAACTGCAAATTTCACTCTTAACTATCAAATACAGCATGCATCACTCAAGTACGATGAAAGAGCATCTAAGCCAATCGAACCGACAGGTAGATATCGAATCATAACTTCTCTTGTAAAATTAATAGATCCTCTCGCGAGTCACATAATTACCATCGCACTCTGATACATGTTTTACAGACCTCTATATAATCACATTATCCGAATTAAGAATCGACCTCCTTTGCCGGCCATGGTGTGAAAGGTCTTGTTTTACCTCTAATTAAAAAAAAATTCAGTCTCTTGGAATTCGTAAGCGAAGATGTCATAAAATGATTTTCCGCGCAAATTGCTGCTTTTGACTCGTACCCACCGAGCAAAGATGTCGCGCGACAGCAGACAAGGTCGGCAATGTTGCTATGGAAGGCACTTAAGAACATCTCGTGTTTTCCTTAGCCTCTGACATTAAGCAGAATTCGTACTTGATTATCAAAAATTGCTCGGCCGGCGGAGCAGGTCATGTTATTTAATGTGATCCCCGGGCATTGACCGGAATTGCAAGAACTATATAAACAAATGGAACTCACGTTTTTGTTCTTAAGATCTGATCAATCACGCCTTGTTGGTTCGCGTCTCTTTCTCTATATCCTTCCATCGACCGAGATCGAGGCCGGTCACCGTCGATCGTGGTTCGTGTCCGTTTATGCGGTCGGCTCTATCCAGCAAGACGTCATATGTACAAATCAACACATGATATCTTCTCATGGACTGAGCAGACAGAAATCGTAACTTGCGGATTACGCCCGCATGAGGAAACCACTTTCGAGATTCCTTAGTCCTATGCACTGCCCCCCAAACGCAGGGCCTTGCGGAGGCTTGTTGGAGACATCCGCGGTGGAATATCTATCAATTTCGTCAAAGTCAATAAGATTGATTGTCGCAACTAGCAAGGTCATGAAGAAGCTTTTGAATGTGAGAGAGAGAGAGAGAGAGAGAGAGAGAGAGATTGACATACGGAATTGTGTCAAAATCAATCTGTCGTGTGAAAAGATCCACGCGCAGACAAAGTTTACTTATTGCGGTGAGCATTGCTTCTTGTGCTGGTTGATAGGTCGACCCGGGTCCTCCGACCTCATGTTTGGGGACATGATAGAAGGGGCCTTAGAGGCAGCCCGGTTAATAAGGGGGAGAGATTTTTTTTTTCAAAAAAACAAAAAACCACAACGATCTGAATCGGACGGTGGCTGCTAAGAAGATAAGATCACATGTTCTAAGGACGTGTGATACATTTCCCTAATCGATAAGTCTAGAGTGACATCAAATCAAATCAATACAACGAAATCTCTAATTACGTTCATGACATCTAGGTCAAGAAGTGCTTTTGCTTTCGGGTGAAAAGTCAGGACGTAAAAAATGTCTGTTGATAGAGAATGACTGAAAGGCGGAAACAGATCGCCAGCAGTAGTGCATTACTACTGTAGGCGATCTTGACCCTCCATTAATGGCTCCGCTAGTAAAAGGGGAAGCCCTCCCCCCAATGGAGGGCTAAGATCGCCTGCACTAGTACTGAACTACTGCAGGTAATTCGGGTCCCCGAAAGGCGAGCAAATTCCAAGTTGTGCTCTGAAAAATAGTAAATATAAGAGAAGTGAGAATGAAGCCATTTAATACACACTAAGTCAAAACATAATCATATGCTTATAAATGCGCCGCCCGCTCGTTTCAGATTCCGCAAGTAAATGGAATCCTGAAATCCCACGAAGAATCTCAGAGCCCAACCGCCGCACCCGCAATGACCTCCTCCTCCTCCTTCTCAACCATGTCCTGCTTTGATCTGTTCTCTTCACTTCCTCACTTCATCGTCCTCCCATCACTGTTCGCCGTTATCAGCCTCCTCTTGTTCTTCAAATCGTCGCCGCCGTCCTCGAAGAACCTCCCGAGAGTCTACCCTATCATCGGCTCCCCCTTCTCCATGTTCGCCAATAGGAAACGGCTGGTCGACTGGAACGCCGACCTCATCCGGAGCTCCCCGTCGGCGGCCTACATCTTGCACCTCCCCCTCGGCAACCACCGGGTCATCACCGGCAATCCTGCGAACGTCCAGCACATCCTCAAGACTCAGTTCAGTAACTACGAGAAAGGCGGGGCCTTCAAGACGACCCTCCGGGACCTCCTCGGCGAAGGAATCTTCAACACTGATGGCGAGTCATGGAAGCTCCAGAGGCAGGTCTCTAGCCACGAGTTCAATACTCGGTCGCTGCGGAAGTTCGTCGAGACTGTCGTCGACGCGGAGCTGAACGAGCGGCTCGTGCCTCTCTTGTCTTCCGTCGTCAAGAGCAGGTCAGTGATAGACATGCAGGACATCCTCCAGAGGTTTGCTTTCGACAACATATGCAAGATCGCGTTCGGCTACGATGTAAAGTATCTGTCCCCATCTCTTCCTCAGCCGAGAGTAAGTGTTGTCCAGACTCATTTTACTAAATTACAGATACAAAAAAACAAAAGTGTAGTTTAGAGCGAGCCTTGCTAGATAACACAAATTTTCTGTCCATCACATCACTCATGGTACGAGTTATTCAATATTCGACAGGCGAAATTTGCAGAAGCGTTTGAAGACGCAGTGAGAATAAGCGGCGAGAGGTTTCGAGAGTTCTTCTGTAAGATTTGGAGGATCAAGCGTTTCTTCAACGTAGGATCCGAGAAGCACCTCCGGGTCGCGATCTCTGAAGTCCGTGAATTTGCGAAGGAAATCGTGAGGGAAAAGAAGAGAGAGCTGAGTGAGAAGTCGTCATCTGAGTCAGCCGCCGACGACCTCCTGTCGCTGTTTTTGAGCTCAGGCCACTCGGATGAGGACTTCGTCATCGACATAGTTATCAGCTTCATACTTGCAGGCCGGGACACCACATCAGCGGCGCTGACGTGGTACTTCTGGCTGCTCCACAAGAACCCGGAGGTGGAGGCCAAAGTCCGGGGTGAGATCATGGAGAAGTCCGACGCACTTGCTGCGGGGTACGATGATGTGAAGGAGATGGTGTACACGCACGCATCCCTATGTGAGAGCATGCGACTTTACCCGCCAGTGCCGCTCGACCCGAAGGAGGCGATGAGCGACGATGTCTGGGAAGACGGCACGGTGGTGAAGAAGGGGATGAGGGTGACGTACCATCCGTACGCGATGGGGAGGTTGGAGCAGCTGTGGGGAAAGGACTGGCCAGAGTTCCGGCCGGAGCGGTGGCTGAGGGCAGCGGAGGACGGTGATGAGAAGTGGTCGTTCGTTAACAGAGACGCGTCCGCGTACCCGGTGTACCAGGCGGGGCCGAGGATTTGTCTGGGGAAGGAAATGGCGTTCCTGCAAATGAAGAGGGTGGTGACCGGGGTGCTGCGGCAGTTCAAGGTCATGCCTGCGGCTGAGGAAGGAGAGGAGCCGGTGTTCATTTCCTACCTAAGCTCGAAGATGAAGGGTGGGTTCCCGGTGAAGATTGAGGTGAGAAAGTGAAAGGAAAAGTCAACGGTTGGAAACTATTCTCTCTTTAAATTTCCTTTTATGAAAGTTCTATAGGAACTTTTTTTTTTGTCGAAATAGAGATTTCATTCATATCTCAAAATAATACATGAGAGGTACACATAAATTTAACAAACCAACACATAACAAACCATAATCTGTAGCGAGTACACTCTTATCCCTCAAGAACAGATCTGCTAGTATAAACTTTTGGCGGCCAATCACTATACTCAGTGATGAGCACACGCCAAGATCTCCACTTCCCCTTGCAATGATTTGCGGCGTGCGTTTAGGTTCAACGCTCTCATCACCATCACCATGCTAGAATAGCAATACCAAAAGATGATAGGAATACAGATCAAGTACCTGGAAGGAACTTCCAAATATTCCAAATATAGATCGGGAGAGCAAAACTCCTACATTTAGATCGAGATCTAAATCAAGAGAGAAGAACAGCCGAATGTTGAAGAGAATGTGGAACCACATCACGATCATCCTCCTCGATAAGGACTGAAATGGACTCCACAATCACCTGAGATCCGCTGCAGAAATTTATTCAGACAAACAAACTACCAAAACAGATCAGGAGAGAAAAGAAGAGACAAACAAAATAGAGAAATCAAAAGAGGAGTAGGCTCTCAGCTTTAGTCTGAAGCCGATAGCCTACGGGAGAACTGCGGAAATGAATAGGTTTTGGAAGATGAACGATTTGCTCTGAGAGAAAGAAGAGGAAATGTTATTTTAAGTTCTATAGGAGTTCGAAAGCATAAATTTCCATTGTTTGGGAGGTACGCAGGAGATAAGATGCATCATAAACCGGAAATGGATCCCTACAATGACATCATCCCTTTCCTAGCCGTCCGATCTAAATCGGAATCGGATGGCTGGAAAAAAAGAAGCTTTTCAAAAAAAAAATTGTTTTGATGAAGGCCGTCAGATTAACATCGAGCGCCCCTTATGTTAGAGGCGCACCCTCTACAAAGGCAGAGGATCCGAATTCTCATAAATCTCCATTTTATTTATTGTACTAATTTTCACAATTATAAACTATTTCCATGATATTAACATTGACAGATGATCCACTCATTCAAGTAATATAAATGTTATTGTTTGAACCTTGAATAATGTAACATACTATGAATGCATGACGTGGCCCGATTGCATTGCTCCGTGATGACTCAAACTTATCAATCAAAATAACTATACATCTCGTGCCTTCGTAATTTACCACATTAATCTTAACCTATTATTACTAGATAATGTCCTCACGAGATAGCTCGGGTAACATCATCTGAAGATGCCTTTGACTAATTTGTGGCTCTGTAATAAGACATCGTGGTAGTTAATGTTATCTCGTTATATATTTGACCCATTTTACATTAATTTGATGTCAAAAGGGAACAATCAAACTAACTATGTAATTGTGATTGTTTGTATATGAGGTTATACTTTTAAATATGAATTGCTTAGTAAAGGCGACAAAACCAAACATCCGTTCAAGACAAACTCCATGTCTTTACGTTCTGTAGTAATCCTGGCTACAATAAATCATTTTAGTTGGATGATATCTGAGTGTAAAATTAGGTAGCAGATAATTTGTTTAAGTAGGTTGGACCCATTATTATTATTAGGGAAAATACCACCAAAAACCACAAATTATACCCTTTGTGACACATTTACCCTGATTTTTTTGTGACACCAAAAATCACGAACTTATCTCATTGTGACATATTTGCTCTAATATTTTTCTAGTGACAGTAAAAATCCTAAACTTATATTTTTGTGGTACATTTATTCCTGAATTTCTTCTTCTTCTTCTTCTTCTTTTTGAAAATCCACTTTTTTTGGTAAGCTGAAGCTCCCCAACCACTGGCCGAAGGTCATGAAGCTCTCGCCGGGCAAATTAGATGCTAAAAATAAAGAAAAGAAGAAAAAGAAAAAAATTCTAAGGTAAATGTGTCATAACAATAAAAGTTTATGGTTTTTAATGTTACAAAAAAATTTTGGTATATGTGTCACAAAAATATAAGTTTGGGATTTTTTGTGTAAAAAAAAAAGTTCGAGGTAAATGTGTTACATAGGCACAAATTAGGGGCTTTTTGTGTCATGAAAAAATTAGAGTAAATGTATCATAAACGGTATAATTTGAGATTTTTGATGATATTTTCTCTTATTATTATGTGGAGTACATGATATACGTTGGGACGCTATCATAATTAGTGTTCAACTTTTCTTCAATAATGATTTGGAGCAATCTGGTGTGACCGTCATCTGAAGTAGGAATCCAACTCAGTCGTTGGACCCGTATTTACTATTGTGCTTGTATACATTGGAAAAAAATCACCTCCAGGCAATCATAGCTGTACAAATGCCCTCCCTAGCAAAAGGGCAAGCCCCCACCCCCCAAGGTGTGAAAGGTCGTGTTTTTCCTCTAATTAAAAAAAAATCATACTCGTGGAATTCGTAAGCGAAGATGTCATAAAATGATTTTCCGTGCAAATTGCTGCTTTTGACTCGTACCCCCCGAGCAAAGATGTCACGCGCGATGGTAGACAAGGTCGGCAATGTTGCTATGGAATGCACTTAAGAACATCTTGTGTTTTCCTTAGCCTCTGACATTAAGCAGAATTCGTACTTGATTATCAAAAATTGCTCGGCCGGCGGAGCAGGTCATGTTATTTAATGTGATCCCCGGGCATTGACCAGAATTGCAAGAACTATATAAACAAATGGAACTCACGTTTTTGGTTCTTATGATCTGATCAATGACGTTATAAGATTGGACATAATTCGAAATTTATTGGTGAGTTAAGTTATCTTATGCGATATAGCTTTTGCTATCCGATGATCTGTTGTTGTAGGCCACTCTACGACAAGACGGTAGGCAGTGTACTCCCGTTCCGTCGAAAGTTGGGTGTCTATGGAGGGCTATGGAGATGCCAATTGTGTGGCGTTGGCCTAGTGAGAAGGAGCTTCCGCTATGGAGGATCGGCGACGAAAATTTCCATCACCGGAGCTTTTGGCAATGGAATTATACCGACCGACGATGACGTTGCAATAGACCAAATCTTTAGTAGGGTGACACACTAGAATAAAAGAATATAATCTCGTGATTGGTCCATTTACCCTAAGTTTTAGCTCTTCTTATTTCCCCTAATCACTAGATCCAATCGATGCATCAGGTAACTGAGGCCAATATATATCGACTTACAAATGGTTTTCGGGCTATATTTTGTAATGGGAGATGCACAGAGTGGTGCCTTCTCGTGATCATTGGAAAGCCTTACCAGCTTTGCTATGCTATGATATGAGAAGGCAAAATAAAATAAATTAAAAAAGGAGATTGACCAGGAAAATAGAAGGTGGTGACTCACAGCAATAATTGTACATATATTTTTAAATTTATTATATGGCAGTTGATTCAATTATAAATTGTTTAATTGTGTTAATGTAGTCATAAACCTTTTAATGATTTATAAGTTTAGTCTTAAAAAAATTTGTATCAATTTTATCTTAAACTTTTTAAAAATATGTCAATTAGTTCTAAACCTGTTATTTATATATTATAAATCGTCGAAAGATTTAGGATTAAATTAATATAATTAAATGATTATGTCTGAATTAGCCTTCTTATAATAGGTCTATGATCTTTCGGACAATTTTTCCATAATTCACTTGTCTTAATAAGTGTAGATTATGATTGTTCTAAATAATAGTAACATCGCATCGTCTCTTTCTCTGAGGAAATTAAAAAAAATGTTTTAAATTTATTGTTAGTCCTATGCTAATCATTGTGTCAATTAAATTCTAAACATTTTGAACTTTTATTAATTAAGTTAATCCAGTCAATTTTGATTGTAAATAGTAAACATGAACACTAATGATCTTACATGACACAATCCATACTGATGTTGACATTTTATATAACATTTTCATAATTTTGTGATAATTTTATGATTTTTTTTCCTTTGACTTTTTTTTAGAGGGAGAGTTGGCTTTGGCCGAAGGCGTCACAGCCCTTATGAAGAGCGGGTGAGGGATGTGATGCCACGATGCCCTTGTTGGCCATAGTGAGGGTATCATGACCCTTGTTGTGGCCATTGAGGGATTGGGTAAGGGCCACGACATCCTTGCTAGCCAAAGGAAGGGCGTGTGAGCCCTCATCTAGACTGCCAAGCCCTTGCCTAGCTATAAAGAGTGTCACAATGTCCTCGTTGGATCTCATTCCAAAAATAAATAAATAAAGGTAAATAAAAGAATTAATTCATAAAAAATTTAATTGATACAATTTAGATGTTTAGGATCAAATTGATAAAAATATAATAAAGTTAATGACTTTTTTTGTATGGTCCTTTCATTTTTTTGTGACATAATAAATAAGATTTCGTAATTCCGTACATCAATATTTTCGTGTCTCACTAGCCATGAAGCCAAACTATCTTTCAATTCTCTTGGTGTGCAAGCTTCGACAAATGTATAGACGTCTCTTCCGAAATAAGTTATGGAAGGAAATAAAATATTAAGGCTCCGTTCATTTCACAAGAAATATAACATTTCTGGGAAATCATTTTCTTGAAAAGTAATTATATTTTCGGGTGTTCATTTGTCAAAAGGCGCCGGCTCGTCGGCCTCGGTGAGGTCGAGGCACAATGTTAGAAGCGGCGATATTTAAAGATAAGCAAAGAAGACGAAAATATTATCTTTTTTTTTTGGTAAAGTAACACGAAAATGTTATCCACTTTCAAAAAAGGGGAAAATATTTTTTCCACTTTCGAATATCTTTTTTTCATTGGCGAAAAATATTTTCATTGACTATTTTCTTTTTCGCGAAACGAACGTAAAAAAATTCAAAAAATATTTTCCTAAAAATTATTTTTCGTGAAAATGGAGCCTAAAAAGGTAAGTGAGAACTTCAAAGCTACTCGGTAAGATCCTTTTCACACCGAGTGCGTGCGGAATTTCCGTGAGGGAAACCGTCGGCGTTTTTATGCTTTTTACAGAAACTGTCGTAGAAGATGAATCTCGCACGTTAAGAGAGCGAATTCAGTTGTCAGAATTAGAAATTCTATACGTGCCATGCCTAAATTCTGCTCGCGTTTAGAAATTAGAAATTTGTAATGGAGCTTGCAATGGAATCTCCAAAGTGATTCGGATTCTTGTACGATGCGTGCGAACAAATATTATCTCAGAGTGTTTAAAACAAAGGGGATAGCAAAGTCGAATCCTACCCCCCTGGAAAACACACGTCGCCACTCAACACAAGTCGCCTGCCTTTGTACGGACAATGGCATTGGCAACTTTGTTTTCCCCACAGCCATCTCATCTGAACTGAACTGCTAAAAAAAAAATTAATTTGAATTTGAATTTTTTTTAATAAAATCTCAGCCGTCCAATCTATTTAAAGTCAAGGGATCTAGATCCCCAAAACTTAGGGCCTTGCGTAGGCTTCGAGGAAACATTCGCGGTGGAATATCTATCACTTTCGTCAAAGTTAATAGGATTGATTGTGGCAACCCACAAGGTCGTGAAGAAGCTTCTAGATGGAAAAAAGAAATTCCGTTGCATATAAGCAAAAACCGTGAAACATTTCCTAAGCAGAATCAATATGTCGTCTGAAAAGATCCGTGAGCAAACAAAATTTACTTATTGCGTTGGGCATTGCTTGTTGTGCTGATTGATAAGTCTCGAGTGACATCAAATCAATACAATGAATTTTTTTGGAAAAAGGATCACCTGCTGAACTGCATGCGGTCCTTTTCCCACTTTTCCGTCAATAAAAAAAAAACCCCTTCCAATAATGGAAATAGATTGAAGGGTACCTTTTCCTATCCAATAGCCCAAAAAACAAAACTAACAAAAAGGCCCCCAATGAATGATGAGCCGTCCGATTCTCAAGTCATCCTCAAGTCACCTTTATACTAAGTCAGATGATCTAGGTCCTCAAATAATGGGAGTTGTATCGGACGGCCCCCATTATTAAGTCACCCCGGATCGTTTGACATATTCGAATCGATTTTATTGTGGGTGAAAAGTCAAGAAGAAGTCTCTGATCACGTTGATATTCATGGCATAGAGGTCAAGAAGTGCTTTTGCTTTCGAGTGAAAAGTCAAGACGTAAAGCATATCTATTTGTAGAGAATGACCAAAAGGCGAGCACATCAAAGGATCCCCTGACATAGAATCGGACGACCCTTGTTAAGATAAAAGTTCTCTAGAAAAGTTTTTTTTTTCAGCTATCCAATTCAAATTAGACAGCTTAAAATTGAGAATGTCACCCCTGCACAATGGGCAGAGGGTCCATTTCCTCTGAAATATAGTAAACACAAGAGAACAGTGAACACGAAGAATGCTAATTCCTTACGTTTTCGAAAGCTGGGGCATTTGCCTCCGACAGTGAGGATATGGCATTAGATGATTACAAAACATTTAATACACAATCAATCAAAACATAATCATATGCTTATAAATGTGCCGCCCGCTCGTTTCAAGTTCCGCAAGTAAATGAAATCCTGGAATCCCACGAAAAATCTCAGAGCCCAACCACCGCACCCGCTATGTCCTGCTTTGATCTCTTTTCTTCACTTCCTCACTTGATCGTCTTCCCATCACTGTTCGTCATCAGCCTCCTCTTCTTCTTCAAATCGTCGCCGCCGTCCTCGAAGAACCTCCCGAGAGTCTACCCTATCATCGGCTCCCCCTTCTCCATGTTCGCCAATAGGAAACGGCTGGTCGACTGGACCGCCGACCTCATCCGGAGCTCCCCGTCGGCGACCTACATCTTGCAGCTCCCCCTCGGCAACCGCTGGGTCTTCACCGGCAATCCTGTCAACGTCCAGCACATCCTCAAGACTCAGTTCAGTAACTACGAGAAAGACGGGGTCTGCAAGACGACCCTCCGGGACCTCCTCGGCGAAGGAATCTTCAACACCGATGGCGAGTCATGGAAGTTCCAGAGGCAGGTCTCTAGCCACGAGTTCAATACTCGGTCGCTGCGGAATTTCGTCGAGACTGTCGTTGACGCGGAGCTAAACGAGCGGCTCGTGCCTCTCTTGTCTTCCGTCGCCAAGAGCAGGTCAGTGATAGACATGCAGGACATCCTCCAGAGGTTTACTTTCGACAACATATGCAAGATCGCGTTCGGGTACGATGCAAAGTATCTGTCCCCATCTCTTCCTCAGCCGAGAGTAAGTGTTGTCCAGACTCATTTTACTAAATTACAGATGATAATAATAAAAAAAGTGTAGTTTAGAGTGAGCCTTGCTAGATAACACAAATTTTCTGTCCATCACATCACTCATGGAACGAGTCATTCAATATTCGATAGGCGAAATTAGCAGAAGCGTTTGAGACAAACTCCATGGCTTCATGTCCCGTAGTAATCCTGGCTACATTAAATCATTTTAGTTCAATGATATCTAAGTATAAAATTAGGCAGCAAATAATTTGTTTAAGTTGGTTGGATCCATTATTATTATTAGGGAAACTTTCACCAAAAACCACATACCATACCATCTGTGACATACTTACCATAATTTTTTTTATGACACCAAAAATTTCGAATTTATCTCATTATAACACATTTACCCTAATATTTTCTTATGACACTAAAAACCTTGAACTTATATTTTTGTAACACATTTATCCTCGAATTTGTTCTTCTTCTTTTCTTTATTTTTCTTTTTGAAAATCCACTTTTTTTTTGGCGAGTTGAAGCTCCCTAGCCACTGGCTGAGGGTCACGAAGCCCTCGTCAGCCAAATTAGATGCTAAAAATAAAGAAAAGAAGAAAAAGAGAAGATTCTAGGGGTAAATGTGTGGTAACAATACAAGTTTGAGGTTTATAATGTTACAAAAAAAATGGATATATGTGTCACAAGAATATAAGTTCAGAATTTTTCGTGTAAAAAAAAGTTTGACGTAAATGTGTTACACAGGCATAAGTTAGGAATTTTTGGTGTCATAAAAAATTAGAGTAAATGTATCACAAATGACATAATTTAGGGTTTTTGCTGATATTTTTCCTTATTATTACGCGGAGTACATGATATACGTTGGGACGCTGTCATAATTAGTGTTTGACTTTTCTTCAATAATAATTTGGAGCAATCTGGTGTGACTGTAATCTAAAGTAGAAATCCAACTCAGTCGTTGGACCTGTATTTACTATTGTGCGTGCATACATCGGAAAAAGATCGCCTGCAGGCAATCATAGCTGTCCAAATGCCCTCCCTAGTAAAAGGGAAACCCCCCACCCCCAATATACGATTATGATCGCATGCAGTACTTTTGCACTACTATAGGCAATTCGGATCTGTATACATCACCCTCCATTAGCAAATATTGAAAAGATAGTTAAAAGTCGGGCATAAAAAATTAAAAAAGAAGAAGAAAAAACCAAACAAAGTATAAGGAAAAAAAAAAGGGAGGTTAGAGAGAGAAGAGGGTGGCGACTGACCCTTGTACGTTCGGCTATCCGGATGGTCCTTCTCTCTAACTCTTGGTTTTTCTTAAAAATTATTGTATGATCTTTTGTTTTGATCTTTTTTCTCAGGGTCAACTTTTTTGCTATTTGCATGGATCTTAGCAACGTGCTATGATGTGTACAACCATTTGGACAAAACGCAAGTTCTAGGGCTGAATAAAGTGACACATCATGTGTCAATCATATTAACCTGACTTGAAAGATTATGTAAAATTATTATAAATGATCTAATATGTAAGGTAATTCTAAACTTTTAATTTATTCATTATAATCCTTAAAATATTAGTAATTATGCAATCAAGCCTATATGATATGAAAATGCTAAATGATTTCACCTTAACAAAGTCTGCTGATGAGGTTTTCAATCCATTAAGTTTAATCGATGGACAACAAAAAAAGTTACAAGTGAATTATCCAAATAAGATCTTTATCCCAAATCATGATATATATTCCTTTTCTTTTCTCTATTTTTTATTTATTTAGAATCTAGCTGCTATGATCAAGCTTTTTTACATGCTTTTTTGTAGTGTATTAATAGTTTTTTATATATATTCTTAGATATTCTTATTACATATTATCTTCAAATGTGTGATTTTTAGCTATATAACTTATTAGTAAAATCTATCAAATTCCTAAAATTTAAATGTGCAATTTTTGTTTTCTGGAAGAAAATATTCTGATTTATATTCGTGGGATAATTAATTATACAATTAATCATCCCAATTAAGTATATAAAATTTTTGACATAAGATGAAAATACATTGCATTTTCCCATTCTAAAAAAAAAGGCCTACAAGAGCCCAAGTGCCTCCAAAGAACTTGCAAAAAGGGCTTTGGACCCTTGGGTACGCATGGTAACGTTACAATTTCTCCAAATCTCTATTCTTTTGTTCCCCTGAACAAAAAAAAAAAATAGAAATCCATTTGGTAATACCAACTTGTTTTTTTGTTCCCGGAAATAAAAACAAGAAGCAAAAAAAATTTGCTTCTTGTTCCCGAAAACAAATTTAGAAATAAGCTCATTTTCTATTAGGACCTCTTTTCATTTTATAAAACTACGATTTTCTGATATATCCCTACCACTTTATTTGAGGGGCGCGCGGAAACACATAAGAACTCTTGAATGGAAATGGATAGAGATCAATCGTTTATTTCCGGATGCGTTGTGCTAATTTGAATTGATGAATATCCTAATTTCTATAATTCATAATATATAATTAATTAATACTACTTACTGGCCATGCCCGAAGTCGTTACCTTAACCGCAAGGAGGGATCTCTCCCCCGGATGAACCATATAGCGTTTTTCTGATGGTATGCCTCTAGGAATTTCTGGCTGCTAATACCCCGTAGGCTGAGGAGCAAAAGGAGGAATCCGCCCGAGTAAATTTATTGTTTTTTATATATCGCAATGGACGATTCAATTTCTTTTCGAAAAAGAAAAGAATAAAGAAAAGTTTCTCCATCGGAACAATTATTTAGTTCAGGGCAACCTCGTCGCTATTTCCTATCCCTTCTCTTGTTCGGAAAAAAACAGTCGAGACAGCGACGGGTTCTCTGCCCTTGATTTTTATCAGCTGTAGCAAAGAAAGGAACTTCATAGAAGTTAAAAATTCAAAGATTTTTTATCCTCCTTCACGAAGATAGCTCTTATGTATGCGTAAATATATGGGTTCCTATAAAAATGGGAAATGGACACTGAGAGGCGAAAGCTAGGGGAGCGAATGGGATTAGATACCCCAACAGGAGATCCTTTTGAACAACCTGTTATAATAGGAAAGCGTTCCATCTATTACTTTATTCTAAGTGTATTTAGTATCATACATGTCTTTTTTTTTTATCTCTTGCAGCTATTAGTTGTCGCTCGCCTCAGTCACTAGCAGCCACTGCCGTTCTTGAGCATTAACAAAATATAAAAAGTAAAAAAAATTATGAATCATACCAAATGCATTTCTATTTTTTTTCCTATTCCAAGAGTATAAATTTTGTGAAATTACCACACGCCTTATTTTACTCAGAAATTGTTCCGGAGAATAGAAATAGAAAGAAATATTTCTGAAAAAAAAAACTATTCCCTGGAAGAGAAGCGTTACCATGCGCACCCTTTATGACCGTCTCTCCAACCTCAACGGCACTAGTTGAACCTTTATTTTTCAAAAGTCGTGAGCAATAATTAATCCTTAGCAGCAACTTCATGTACTTTTCATTATTTTTGTCTAATCTGTAACCCGACGTATTTAATTCTCTCATTTCAAGCAGTTGACCTGCCATTTTGTTAATTCCAAATGCGCGGATAGTTGTGAAACCAAGATATGTAACGTGAATCGAAATCTTAAATTTGGGAACTGTGGATTGAGGACCAAGTCTAGTCATAAGACCCGGTGAAAATACCTAAAATCAGTATTGTGTGTCCCAGAGATTTATAAATTTTGTGCATGATGTTATGAAATGTGAAATTTCAAGTGAGATTTATGCTCAGTACAAGTGCAATTTTCATTTTGAGCCCATGGTATGATTTTATGCGTAAGAAGAGATAATTTCTTTTTCTTTTGAACATAAAAGGATTACTTTCAATTATAAATTTCTGTTTTCTTTTTATTGCATTGTAAAGTGCAAAGTTCATTTTAAATTTGTTCATTACTATCAAATACAACATGCATCACTAAAGTACAATGGAAGAGAATCTGAGTAAGTCGAATTGACAGATACATATCGAATCGTAACTTTCCTAGAAAAATTAATAGATTTGCTTGTGAGTCACGTGGTTACCATCGCACTCGGATACATGTTTCACATACCTCTTATCCGAACTAAGAATCGACCTCCTTTGCCGGCCATGGTGTGAAAGGTCTTGTTTTAACTCTAATTAAAAGAAATCATACTCGTGGAATTCGTAAGCGAAGATGTCATAAAATGATTTTCCATGCAAATTGCTGCTTTTGACTCTTACCCACCGAGCGAAGATGTCACACGCGATAGCAGACAAGGTCGGTAATGCTTCTTTGGAAGGCACTTAAGAACATCTCGTGTTTTCCTTAGCCTCTGACATTACGTAGAATTCGTCCTTGATTATCAAAAATTGCTTGGCCGGCAAAGCAGGTCATGTGATTTAATATGATCCCCGGGCATTGACCGGAATTGCAAGAACCATATAAACAAATGGAACTCACGTTTTTGTTCTTAAGATCTGATCAATCACGTCATAAAGTTGGACATTATTCGAAGTTTATTTGCAAGTTAGGGAACTTATGCGATAGAGCTTTTGCTATCCTATGATCCAATCAACAGTACACCAAAGGATAAATCCATTTCCGGTAAGATCCATTTCACACTGGGTACGTGCGGAGATTCCGTGAGGGAAACGTCGGTGTTCTTATGCTTTTTAGACAAACCGTCGTAGAAGAGGACTCTCGCACGTTAGAATTAGAAATACTATACGTGCCATGCCTAAAAATTCTGCTCGAACGCTAGTGATGTACCATATAAAAATTCGATATCGTGTGAGCAGTCGATGCACTATGCCAATTTCCAGTCGACGCCGCCGACGCTGTCGCCCGTCGGTCAACCTGCGCCACTCTCTCTGTGACGAGCACGACCTGGATCCATCATCAAGCTCGGCAAGATTGCCACGTCGAATGGTGGGCGAGGGGATTGGAGGAGACAACCTCGGCGGGCCGGTGGCGGAGGAGGGGGCTGAGGGCGTGAGTTGTGGGTACGGGCATGTGTGTTTTTCCAGTTTCTAAATTTGGAATGTCGGAAGGAGTAAAGTAAGGAAGAAAGATGGTGGGCCTGTAATGAAGACTAAAGTTTCTGCATGGAGCTTTGAATGGAATCTCCAAAGTGATTCAGATTCTTGTACGATGCGTGCGAACAAAAATATTATCTCAAGAGTGTTTAAAACAAAGGGGATAGCAAAGTCGAATCCTACCCCCACGGAAAACACATGGCTCTCTTCTCTCTCCCCCTACCGCGCCTCCGGAGTATCTATCAATTTCGTCAAAGTCAATAAGATTGATTGTCGCAACTCGCAAGGTCATGAAGAAGCTTTTAAATGAGAGAGAGGAGAGAGAAGAGATTGACGTACGGAATTGTGTCAAAATCAATCTGTCGTGTGAAATGATCCACGCGCAGACAAAATTTAATTATTGCGGTCAGCATTGCTTCTTGTGCGGGTTGATAGGTCGACCCGGGTCCTCTGAGTCGTGTTAAGGGACACGATAGAGGGGGCCTCGGAAGCCGCCCGAAAAATATGAGGGAGAGGTTTTTTTTATAAACAATCATTCCTGAATCGGACGGCGGTTGTTGAGAAGATAAGATCACATGTTCTAAGGACATGTACTACATTTTCCTGAATGATAAGTCTTAAACGACATCAAATCAATACAACAAAGTCTCTAATCACATTTATAGTATCTAGATCAAGAAGTGCTCTTGGTTTCGGATGAAAAATCAGAACGTAAAGAACATCTATTAATAGAGAATGACTAAAAGGCCGAAACAGATCGCTTGCAGTAGTGCATTACTATTGCAGGTGATCTTGGTCTTCCATTAATGGTCCCCCTAGTAAAAGGGAAAGCCCTCCTCCCGAATGGAGGGTTAAGATCGCCTGCAATAGTACTGAACTGGTCCACGAAAGGTGAGCAAATTCCAAGTTGTGCTCTCAAAAATAGTAAACATAAGAGAACAGTGAGAATATGGCATTAGATCATATGAAACCATTTAATACACACTATGTCAAAACAGAATCATATGCTTATAAATGTGCCGCCCGCTCGTTTCAGATTCCGCAAGTAAATGGAATCCTGAAACCCCACGAAGAATCTCAGAGCCCAACCACCGCACCCGCAATGACCTCCTCCTCCTCCTTCTCAACCATGTCCTGCTTTGATCTCTTCTCTTCACTTCCTCACTTCATCGTCCTCCCATCACTGTTCGCCGTTATCAGCCTCCTCTTCTTCTTCAAATCGTCGCCGCCGTCCTCGAAGAACCTCCCGAGAGTCTACCCTATCATCGGCTCCACCTTCTCCATGTTCGCCAATAGGAAACGGCTGGTCGACTGGACCGCCGACCTCATCCGGAACTCCCCGTCGGCGACCTACATCTTGCACCTCCCTCTCGGCAACCGCCGGGTCTTCACCGGCAATCCTACGAACGTCCAGCACATTCTCAAGACTCAGTTCAGTAACTACGAGAAAGGCGGGGCCTTCAAGACGACCCTCCGGGACCTCCTCGGCGATGGAATCTTCAACATCGATGGCGAGTCATGGAAGTTCCAGAGGCAGGTCTCTAGCCACGAGTTCAATACTCGGTCGCTGCGGAAGTTCGTCGAGACTGTCGTTGACGCGGAGCTGAACGAGCGGCTCGTGCCTCTCTTGTCTTCCGTCGCCAAGAGCAGGTCAGTGATAGACATGCAGGACATCCTCCAGAGGTTTGCTTTCGACAACATATGCAAGATCGCGTTCGGGTACGATGCAAAGTACCTGTCCCCATCTCTTCCTCAGCCGAGAGTAAGTGTTGTCCAGACTCATTTTACTAAATTACAGATATAAAAAAATAAAAAGTGCAGTTTAGAGCGGGCCTTGCTAGATAACACAAATTTTCTGTCCATCACATCACTCATGGAACGAGTTATTCAATATTCGACAGGCCAAATTCGCAGAAGCGTTTGAAGACGCAGTGAGAATAAGCGGCGAGAGGTTTCGAGAATTCTTCTTTAAGATTTGGAGGATCAAGCGTTTCTTCAACGTAGGATCCGAGAAGCACCTCCGGGTTGCGACCTCTGAAGTCCGTGAATTTGCGAAGGAAATCGTGAGGGAAAAGAAGAGAGAGCTGAGCGAGAAATTGTCGTCTGAGTCAGACGCCGACGACCTCTTGTCGCGGTTCTTGAGCTCAGGCCACACCGATGAGGACTTCGTCATCGACATAGTTATCAGCTTCATACTCGCCGGCCGGGACACCACATCAGCGGCGCTGACGTGGTACTTCTGGCTGCTCCACAAGAACCCGGAGGTGGAGGCCAAAGTCCGGGGTGAGATCATGGAGAAGTCCGACGCACTTGCTGCGGGGTACGATGATGTGAAGGAGATGGTGTACACGCACGCATCCCTATGTGAGAGCATGCGACTTTACCCGCCAGTGCCGCTCGACCCGAAGGAGGCGATGAGCGACGATGTCTGGGAAGACGGCACGGTGGTGAAGAAGGGGATGAGGGTGACGTACCATCCGTACGCGATGGGGAGGTTGGAGCAGCTGTGGGGAAAGGACTGGCCAGAGTTCCGGCCGGAGCGGTGGCTGAGGGCGGCAGAGGACGGTGATGAGAAGTGGTCGTTCGTTAACAGAGACGCGTCCGCGTACCCGGTGTTTCAGGCGGGGCCGAGGGTTTGTCTGGGGAAGGAAATGGCGTTCCTGCAAATGAAGAGGGTGGTGGCCGGGGTGCTGCGGCAGTTCAAGGTCATGCCCGCGGCTAAGGAAGGAGAGGAGCCGGTGTTCATTTCTTACCTAAGCTCGAAGATGAAGGGTGGGTTCCCGGTGAAGATTGAGGTGAGAAAGTGAAAGGAAAAGTCAACGGTTGGAAACTATTCTCTCTTTAATTTTCTTTTATGAAAGTTCTATATGAGTTCGAAAGCGTAAATTTTCATCCTTTGGGAGGTAGGCAGGGGATAAGATGCATCATAAATCTCCCTTTATTCTTATTGTACTTATTTTCACAATTATATACTATTTTCGGGATATTAACATCAAGAGATGATTCACTCATTCATTCAAGTAATATAAATGTTATTGTATGAACCTTGAATAATGTAACATACTATGAATGCATGACGTGGCGCGATTATCTTACTCCGTAATGATTCAAACATGTCAATCAAAATAATTATACATCTCGTGCCTCCGTTATTTAGCATAGTAATCTTAACCTATTATTACCAGATAATATTGTCACTAGATAGCTCAGGTAACATCATCTTAAGGTGCCTTTGACTAATTCATGGCTCTATAATAAAACATCATGGTAGTTAATGTTATCTTGTTATATATTTGACCCATTCTACATTAATTTGATGTCAAAAGGGAATAATCAAAGTAATTTTGTAATTGTGATTGTTTGGATATGAGGTTAAAGTTATAAATATGAATTGCTCAATAGAGGCGACAAAACCAAACATTCGATTAGTTCGAGATAAACTCCATGTCCCATAGTAATCGCGGCTATATTAAATCATTTTAGGTGGATGATATTTGAGTGAACAACTAGGCAGGGGATAATTTGCTTAAGTTGGTTGGACCCATTTTTATTATTAGGGAAAATACCACCAAAAACCACAAACTATACACTCTCTGACACATTTACCCTAATTTTTTTGTGACACCAAAAATCTCGATTTTTGTCTCATTGTGACACATTCACCATAATTTTTTTTCTTGTGATATTGAAAATCCTAAACTTAAATTTTTATGACATATTTATCCTAGATTTTGTTTTCATCTTTTCTTAATCCATTTTTTTTTGGCGAGTTGAGGTTGGCGAGGACTGCCGAAGCTCCCAAGCTATTGGCCGAGGGTCATGAAGCCCTCGCCGGCCAAATTAGATGCCAAAAATAAAGAAAAGAAGAAAAGGAAAATTTCTAGAGTAAATGTTTCATAACAATACAAGTTTGAGGTTTTTAATGTTATAAGGGTATATGTGTCACAAAAATATAAGTTTGGAATTTTTTGTGTAAAAAAAAAATTAAGATAAATGTGTTACATAGGCAGAAGTTAGGGATTTTTTGTGTCATGAAAAAATTAGAGTAAATGTATCACAAATGATATAATTTGAGATTTTTTGTGGTATTTTCTCTTATTATTATGCGGAGTACATGATATACGTTGAGACACTATCATAATTAGTGTTCGACTTTTGGAGCAATCTGGTGTGACCGTCATCTGAAGTAGGAATCCAACTCAGTCGTTGGACCCGTATTTACTTTTGTGCATGTATACATCACCCTCCATCAGCAAATATTGAAAAGATAGTCAAAAGTCAGACATAAAAAATTAAAAGAAGAAGAAGAAGAAAAAACCAAATAAAATATAAGGAAAAAAAAGGGAGGTTAGAGAGAGAAGAGGGTGGCGATTGACCCTTGTACGTTCGGCTATTCGGATGGTCTTTCTCACTAACTCTTGGTTTTCCTTAGAAATTATTGTATGATCTTTTGTTTTTATTTTTTTTCTCATGTTCAACTTTTTTGTAATTTTGCATGGATCTTAGCAACGTGGCTATGACGTGTACAACCATATGGGCAAAACCTAAGTTTTAGGGCTGAATAAAGTGACACATCATGTGTCGATCATATTAACTTGGTATGAAAGATTATGTAAAATTATTATAAATAATTAATTATTAAATTTTGATTTAATATGTAAGATCATTCTAAACTTTTAATTTATTCACTATAATCCTTAAAATGCTAGTAATTATGCAATTGAGCCTAGATGATATGAAAACACTAAATGATTTTAACTTAACAGAATCTGCTGATGAGGATTTCAATCCATTAAGTTTAATCAATGGACAACAAAAAAAAGTTACAAGTGAATTATTCAAATAAGATCTTTATCCCAAATCAAGATATATAATCCTCTTAACCAAATAATGATGGACATTATAACAATTTAATTTTCTTTTTCCTTAAAGATGGGCATTTTATTTGTCATTTTAATACTCCTACTCAGCATATAATAATTTACATAATCAATAATGTCTAATAGTATTGTGTGTCCCAGAGATTTATAAATTTTGTGAATGATGTTATGACATGTGAAATTTCAAGTGAGATTTATGCTCAATACAAGTACAGTCTTCATTTTGAGCCCATGGTATGATTTTATGCGTAAGAAGAGGTAATTTCCTTTTCTTTTGAACATAAAAGGATTACTTTCAATGATAAATTTCTATTTTCTTTTATTGCATTGTAAAGTGCAAAGTTCATTCTCATTACTATCAAATACAGCATGCATCACTAAAGTACCATGAAAGAGAATCGGAGTAAGTTGAATCAATAGATACATATCGAATCGTAACTTTCCTAGCAAAATTAATAGATCCACTCGTGAGTCACATGATTACCATCACACTGAGACACAAGTTTCACAAATCTCTAATCAAATCACATGATCCGAACTAAGAATCGACCTCCTTTGCCGGCCATGGTGTGAAAGGTCTTGTTTTTCCTCTAATTTAAAAAAAAAAATCATACTCGTGGAATTCATAAGCGAAGATGTCATAAAATGATTTTCCGTGCTTTTGACTCTTACCCAACGAGCAATGAAGTCACGCGCGACAGCAGACAAGATTGGCAATACTTCTATGGAAGGGCACTTAAGAACATCTCGTGTTTTCCTTAGCCTCTGACATTAAGTAGAATTCGTACTTGATTATCAGAAATTGCTCGGCGGGCGGAGCTTTTGCTATCCGATGATCCAATCAACAGTACACCGAAGGATAAATCGAATTCTCGCCCGGGTAAAGCTAGATTCAATGTTCGCATGTGCCTTCTGCTTTTGAATTCCGATTTCTGGTAAGTCCTGTAGTAAACACAGCATCGAAAGCCTTTTGATCCGTTGTTGTAGGGTAATCTACGACGAGGCGATAACGTTGGTCGCCTTAGACTAACCACGGCCACGGGACATTTTTCGTGGTCGGAGACTACATTAAGGCAACGAACTCCCGTTCTGTCGAAAGTTGGGTGTCTATGGAGTCAAAAAGAAGAATCTTGTCACAATTGCTAGGGCGATGAGATGCCGATTTTGTGGCGTTGGCCTAGTGAGAAGGAGCTTCTGCCATGGAGGCTCGGCGACGAAAATTTCCATCACCGGAGCTTTTGGCAATGGAATTATACCGACCGACGGCGACGTTGCAATAGGCCAAATCTTTTGTAGGGTGACACACCACCCAAAGAATATAATCTCGTGATCGGACCATTTACCCTAAGCTTTAGCTCTTCTTTCCTCCCCAAATCACTAGATCCAATTGATGCATCGGGGAACTGAGGCCAAAATATATCGACTTACAATTGGTTTTCAGGCTATTTTTAGTAATGTGATCGATGCACAGAGTTATGCCTTCTCGTGATCATTGGAAAGCCTTACCAGCTTTGCTATGATCTGATATGAGAAAGCAAAATTAAATAAAATAAGATAAGGAGATTGGTCAGGAAAATAAAAGGTGGTGATACACGGGAATATTTGTTCGTATGGTTTTAAATTTATTATACGGCAGTTAATTCAATTCTAAGTCGTTTAATTGTGTTAATTTAGTCTTAAATTTTTTAACAATTTATAAATTTAGTCCTAAAGCTTTCTATGCGTCAATTTAATCTTAAATCTTTTGAAAATTTTGTCAATTAGTCCTAAACCTATTATTTATTAACTTGGCCACATTGGTAAATTGTCAAAACATTTAAGACTAAATTGGCACAATTCAAAATTTAGAACTAAATTAGAAAATCGTCAAAAGATTTATGACTAAATTGGTATAATTGAATGATAATATCTAAATTGGCCTTCATATAATAGATCTATGATCTTTTCGACAATTTTCTTGTGATTCACATGTCTTAATAAGTGTAGATTATGATTGTTCCAAAGAACGCTAACATCGCATCATCTCTTTCCCTGAGAAAATTACAAAATATGTTTTAAACTTATTGTACTTTTACTAATTTAGAATTTTTAATTGTGTCAATTGTTTTCACGTTTTATCAATTGAAGTCATCCAAACAATTTTAACTGGAAAATTGCAAACATGGACGTCAATTATATTACACGGTACAATTTGTATTGACAATCCTTTCGTGTCTTGCTAGCCGTGAAGCCAAACTATCCACTCAATTGTTTTTGGTGTGAAAGCTTCAACAAATGTATAGGCGCCTCTTGTGATATACGTTCTGGAAGGAAATAAAACATTTAAAAAGGAAAGAGAGAACTTCAAAGCTACTCGGTGAGATCCATTTCACACTGGGCAGGTGCGGAATTTCCGTGAGGAAACGGAGGCGTTTCTGTGCTTTTCACACGAACCGGCGTAGAAGACGACTCTCGCATGTCAAGAGAACGGAATTCAGTTGTCAGAATTACAAATTTTATACGTGGCGTGGCCAAATTCCGCTATTCGATATCGTGTGACCAGCCAACGCGCTACGCCGATTTCCGATCGACGCTGTCGCCCCTCGGTCAACCTGTGTCTCTCTCTGTGCCGAGCACAACCTGGATCCATCATCAAGCTCGGCGAGATTGCCATGTGGAATGGTGGACGAGGGGATGGAGGAGACAAGCGCGGCGGTCGTGGGCAACGCCGGCGGAGAGGGGGCTGAGGGCGTGAGTTGTGGGTTCGGGCATGTGTGTTTTCTAGTTTGTAAATTTGGAATGTCGTGAGGGGTAAAGTAGGAAGAAAGATGGTGGATCTTTAATGGTGCGTTTGGTAAGTGTTCCGGTTCTTAGTTTCTCGTCCTCGAACGAGCTTGGGACAAGAAACCCATTTGGCAAATACCCTTAAAATTTCTGTTCTCGAGATAAAAAATAGGCTAGGGAAGAGTTTTAGATGTGAAATCAGAACCTTTTTTTTTTCAGACGAAAAAGGGCAAACCGATTTTTTCCTTAGTCTTTACTCTCGTTCCAAACAAAAAAGAAAAAACCGATTTCACCAAACGCGTTTATCTTTTCAAAAACTCATCCGAGAACCATTTCTAAAAGAAATGCATTCTTAAAAAAAATTATTTTTGAGACGAGAATGGTTACCAAACGCATCCTAATAAAAACTAAAATTTCTAGATGGAGCTTGGATTGGAGTCTCCAAAGTGATTCGGATTATTGCACGATGCATGCTAACAAATAATATCGTGTTTTCAAAACAAAGGGGATAGCAAAGTTGAATCCTACCCAACCGGAAACACAATGCTCTCTTTCTCTCTCCCCTTACCACGCCTCCGTCGCCACTCGGCGCAAGCACACATCGCCGTCTCCTCCCTAACACCGCTCGTGTTTCTGGCCTTGTCGGTTCGCGCCTCTTTCTCCATATCCTTCCATCGACCGAGATCGAGGCCGGTCACCGTCGATCGCGGTTCCGGCCCGCTTATGCGGTTTGCTCTATCCAGCAAGACGTCTTTTTGTACAAATCAACACATGATATCTGCTCATGGAATGAGCAGACAGAAGTCGTAACTTGCGGATCACGCCCGCGTGAGGAAACAACTTTCGAGATCCTTAGTCCCACACACTGCCCCAAAGCGATAGGGCCTTGAGTAGGTTTCTATGGAAAATGGATCCCAACTGACCTGATGTGAACCGCAGCTATTTTATCTGAGTCGAATGGCTGTAATTTAAAAAAAGAATTAAAATTTTTCCTTCTATTAATGGGATCCCTCCATCTTATATCTTGCTCTTAGGGTAGGTGATCCGGATCCGGGAGACATCCGCCGTGGAATCATGTCTGTCAATTTCGTCAAAGTCAATAAAATTGATCGTCCCAACCCACAAGGTCATGAAGAAGCTTCTAAATGAGAGAGAGAGAGAGAGAGAGAGAGAGAGAGAGAGATTGACGTACGGAATTACGTCAGAATCAATCTGGCGTGTGAAAAGATCCTTGCGCAGACAAATCAATACGAAGAAGTCTCTAATCACGTTCATGGCATCAAGGACAAGGTCAAGAAGTGCTTTTGCTTGACGTAATGAACGTCTATTTGCAGAGAAGGACCGAAAGGCGAGCAAATTCCAAGTTCTTCTCTGAAAAATAGTAAACATAAAGAGAACAGTGAGAATATGGCATTAGATCATATGAAACCATTTAATACACATTATATCAAAACATAATCATATGCTTATAAATGTGCCGCCCGCTCGTTTCCAATTCCGCAAGTAAATGAAATACTGAAACCCCACGAAGAATCTCAGAGCGCACCCGCAATGACCTCCTCCTCCTCCTCCTTCTCAACCATGTCCTGCTTTGATCTCTTTTCATCTCTTCCTCACTTGATCGTCCTCCCGTCACTGTTCGTCGTTATCAGCCTCCTCTTCTTCTTCAAATCGTCGCCGCCGTCCTCGAAGAACCTCCCAAGAGTCTACCCTATCATCGGCTCCCACTTCTCCATGTTTGCCAATAGGAAACGGCTGGTCGACTGGACCGCCGATCTCGTCCGGAGCTCCCCGTCGGCGACCTACATCTTGCAGCTCCCCCTCGGCAACCGCCAGGTCTTCACCGGCAATCCTGCGAACGTCCAGCACATCCTCAAGACTCAGTTCAGTAACTACGAGAAAGGCGGGGTCTTCAAGATGACCCTCCGGGACGTCCTCGGCGATGGAATCTTCAATACCGATGGCGAGTCATGGAAGTTCCAGAGGCAGGTCTCTAGCCACGAGTTCAATACTCGGTCGCTGCGGAAGTTCGTCGAGACTGTCGTTGACGCGGAGCTGAACGAGCGGCTCGTGCCTCTCTTGTCTTCCGTCGCCAAGAGCAGGTCAGTGATAGACATGCAGGACATCCTCCAGAGGTTTGCTTTCGACAACATATGCAAGATCGCGTTCGGCTACGATGCCAAGTATCTGTCCCCATCTCTTCCTCAGCCGAGAGTAAGTGTTGTCCAGACTCATTTTACTAAATTACAGATACCAAAAAGAAAAAATATTGGAGCGACCCTTGCTAAATAACACAAATTTTTTGTCCATCACATCACTCATGAAACGAGTTATTCAATATTCGACAGGCGAAGTTCGCAGAAGCGTTTGAAGACGCAGTGAGAATAAGCAGCGAGAGGTTTCAAGAGTTCTTGTCCGCGATTTGGAAGATCAAGCGTTTCTTCAACGTAGGATCCGAGAAGCACCTCCGGGTCGCGATCTCTGAAGTCCGTGAATTTGCGAAGGAAATCGTGAGGGAAAAGAAGAGAGAGCTGAGCGAGAAGTCGCTGTCCGAGTCAGCCGCTGGCGACCTCCTGTCGCGGTTCTTGAGCTCAGGCCACTCCGATGAGGACTTCGTGATCGACATCGTCATCAGCTTCATACTCGCCGGCAGGGACACCACATCGGCGGCGCTGACGTGGTACTTCTGGCTGCTCCACAAGAATCCGGAGGTCGAGGCCAAAGTCCGGGGTGAGATCATGGAGAAGTCCGACACACATGCTGCGGGATACGATGATGTGAAGGAGATGGTATACACGCACGCATCGCTGTGTGAGAGCATGCGATTTTACCCACCGGTGCCGCTCGACACGAAGGAGGCAGTGAGCGACGATGTCTTGGAAGACGGCACGGTGGTGAAGAAGGGGATGAGGGTGACGTACCATCCGTACGCGATGGGGAGGTTGGAGCAGCTGTGGGGAAAGGACTGGCCAGAGTTCAGGCCGGAGCGGTGGCTGAGGGTGGCTGAGGACGGTGGTGAGAAGTGGTCGTTCGTTAACAGAGACGCGTTCGCGTACCCGGTGTTCCAGGCGGGGCCAAGGGTTTGTCTGGGGAAGGAAATGGCGTTCCTGCAAATGAAGAGAGTGGTGGCCGGAGTGCTGCGGCAGTTTAAGGTGGTGCCCGCGGCTGAGGAAGGAGAGGAGCCTGTGTTCATTTCCTACCTAAGCTCGAAGATGAAGGGTGGGTTCCCGGTGAGGATTGAGGTGAGAAAGTGAAAGGAAAAGTCAACAGTTGGAAACTATCCTCTCTTTAATTTTCCTTTTATGAAAGTTCTATATGAGTTCGAAAGCGTAAATTTTCATTCTTTGGGAGGTAGGCAGGGGATAAGATGCATCATAAATCTCCCTTTATTCTTATTGTACTTATTTTCACAATTATAAACTATTTCCGGGATATTAACATCAACAGATGATCCACTTATTCAAGTAATATAAATGTTATTGTTTGAACCTTGAATAATGTAACATACTATGAATGCATGACGTGGGGTGATTGCATTGCTCCATGATGATTCAAACCTGTCAATCAAAATAACTATACATATCGTGCCTCCATTATTTAGCATAATAATCTTAATTTATTATTACCAGATAACGTTGTCACGAGATAACTCAGGTAACATCATCTAAAGGTGCCTTTGACTAATTCGTGGCTGTATAATTAGACATCGTGGTAGTTAATGTTATCTTGTTATATATTTGACCCGTTCTACTTTAATTTGATGTCAAAGGGGAACAATCAAACTAACCATTGGATATGAGGTTATAGTTATAAATATGAATTGCTCAGTAGAGGCGACAAAACCGAACATCCGACTAGTTCGAGACAAACTCCATGTCTCCATGTCCCATTGTAATCCCGGCTACATTAAATCATTTTAGTTGGATGATTTCTGAGTGTAAAATTAGGCAAGGGATAATTTGTTTAAGTTGGGACCCATTACTATTATTAGGGAAAATACCACCAAAAACCAAAAACTATACTCTTTCTGACACATTTACCCTAATTTTTTGTGACACCAAAAATCTCAAAGTTATCTCATTGTGACACATTTACCCTAATTTTTTTTCTTATTACATTAAAAACCCTAAATTTATATTTTTATGACATATTTATCCCATAATTTTTTCCTTTTTTTATTTTTCTTTTTGAAAAATCCACTTTTTTCGGTGAGCTGAAGTTGGCAAGGATCACCGAAGCTCCCTAGCTACTGGTTGAGGGTCGCGAAGCCCTCGCCGGCCAAATTAGATGCCAAAAATAAAGAAAAGAAGAAAAAGAAAAAAATTTAGGGTAAATGTGTCACAACAATATAAGTTTGGGGTTTTTAATGTTACAAAAAAAAGTTTAAGATATATGTGTCACAAGAATATAAGTTTGGGATTTTTTGTTTCATAAAAAAATTTGAGGTAAAGGTGTTACACACGCACAAATTAAAATTTTTTTGGTGTCATAAAAAAATTAGGGCAAATGTATGACAAATGGTATTTTTTGTGGTTTTTTCTCTTATTATTACGTGGAGTACATGATATACGTTGGGACGCTGTCATAATTAGCTAGTGTTTGACTTTTCTTCAATAATAATTTGGAGCAATCTAGTGTCTGAAGTGTAATCCAACTCAGTCGTTGGACCCGTATTTACTATTGTGCTTGTACACATCACCCTCCTTCAGCAAACATTGAGAAAATAGTTAAAAGTCAGACATAAAAAATTAAAAAAAGAAGAAGAAATCAAAAATTAGATGCCAAAAATAAAGAAAAGAAGAAAAATAAAAAAATTTAGGGTAAATGTGTCACAACAATATAAGTTTGGGGTTTTTAATGTTACAAAAAAAAGTGATATGTGTCACAAGAATATAAGTTTGGGATTTTTTGTTTCATAAAAAAATTTGAGGTAAAGGTGTTACACACGCACAAATGGTGTCACAAATGTATGACAAATGGTATTTTTTGTGGTTTTTTCTCTTATTATTACGTGGAGTACATGATATACGTTGCGCTGTCATAATTAGCTAGTGTTTGACTTTTCTTCAATAATAATTTGGAGCAATCTAGTGTCTGAAGTGTAATCCAACTCAGTCGTTGGACCCGTATTTACTATTGTGCTTGTACACATCACCCTCCTTCAGCAAACATTGAGAAAATAGTTAAAAGTCAGACATAAAAAATTAAAAAAAGAAGAAGAAATCAAACAAAAAAAAAAGGAGAGGGAGATGAGGGTGGCGACTGACCCTTGTACGTTCGGCTATCCAGATGGTCTCTCTCACTAGCTCTTGGTTTTTCTTAAAAATTATCTAATTCTTGCTCTCGTGAATTATTCTTCAACTTTTTCGCTATTTTGCATAGATCTTAGCGACATGGCTATCATGTGTACAACCATATGGACAAAACGTAAGTTCCAGGGCTGAATAAAGTGACACGTCAGATTTCGATCATATTAACCTAGCATGAAAGATTATGTAAAATTATTATAAATGTTATTGAATTTTGATCTAATACGTAATATCATTATGGACATTTAATTTATTCACTATAATCTTTAAGATATTAGTAATTATGCAATCGTTCATATCTCTATTTTTTTTCCTATTTAGAATCTAGTTGCTATGATCAAGCATTGTACATGCTTTTGTTTTTTAGTGTGTTAAATTCTTATTACATATTATATGTCCCGTGTAAAAGTATCATACTAATTGTAAGGAAAACGAGACAAATTCCTTGATACAATGAAAAATTTAAAAGTCCCTTCTTCATTAATTCTCTTATAAGAGCTTATTTACTCTTCATATCTCTCTTTTTCGGCATAAGTATATTGAAAATTCTAAAACTTATTAATAAAGCGTAGTACTAAAACTTTCAAAAAGTACAAATAATTCAAAAAAATTATCAAAATGGCATTATAAGCCGCTTTTCATCCTATTCATGTCGATTTTCATATGGCTTAAAGTCAATATATAATTTAGCACTTTACCAAAAAAATTTACTTTAAGCTTTACCGAAAAAGATATAATTTAGCAATTCTCTACCTTGACTCGATATTTACCTAGTATTTATCATCCTTGCTGTCTCTCCCAATGCTTGGAAAGACGCTTATTCTATAGATGCCAATTGAGCTCTAGAAAAGCTCGAACTTCACCATAGGAGCATGCTTTATCATCATGTATAAGGGGTTCTCAAACGTTACAATAGTCTTCATTACAACTTTTCCTTATTACCACCATGTCTTAGAGAAAATGGTGCTTTATGTCAATATGCTGCAATAGCTCATGAAAAATAGGATTCCAAGCCAAATATAGTGCACCAAGATTGTTAGAGTGTATGGCAACGATTTTATGCTCCAAGTAACAACCCGAGAGCAAACCCTTAGACATATCTCCTCCTTTGCTATAAAACTCAATATCATCTATTCCGCCTCAGTTGAAAACAACGAAATATCATTCTCTAAATATGTATTCCAACTTAATGTACCACAAATCTATGTAAACATGTAGATTGCCAACGGTCTACAATCATCCAACACACTAATGTGATCAAAATCCCCATAAGTTATGGTCTCATTGATATTGCCTTCCCTTTATATACTAGGGGTGTGCATGGTCCGGGTTGGGCCAGTCCCGTGCTCAACCCTAGGACCAACCCGTACAGTGTCGATCCTCAATTTTTGGGACCATGGACCGATCCGTCAAGCTTGGGACCGTGGACTGACCCGATCCTATCGGTCCGGTCCGGTCCTAGGGTCAACCCAGGACCGCTAAAATTTTTGTACAATAAATTCTATGAAACAACCCATGTCCGATAAAGACATCGTGAAATAGCACAAGTAGCAGAGTAAAATCATACCCCAACATTGATAATTGGTGAAGCACCAGTAAAGCAAAATGGGTTGGCGGAACTAGCTATAAAAAGCAGGTTACAGCATGTCGTCCTTCGGCGACGGCGGCGGCGGCGGCGACGAAGCAGAGACAGCAGCGATGACGAGAAGAAGCAGCGACCGGCGGCGACAAGCAGAAGCAGAGACAGCAGCTCGCGCTAGACCGCCGCGACTTCTCCACCGCCCAGATCCTCTCGCTCCGCCTCCTCGGCTTCCTCGACTCCTAGACTCAAACTGATGTCAGCAAGGAAATAATGGGACCAAGATGCGTTGAAGCTCCCATGCTTTTACCATCATTGCAGGTTCAAGAATGAGGACCATCTTGGCAAAAACAAACGAAATGATTGTTCTTGAATCCACACCGTCCCTCACATACAACAGTTCATGGGCATCTACATGGTTGATTTCCTTAGCTCGTTGTCCGCCGCTGCTATTTACTCGGCCAAGGACAGGCTCGCGTTAGCGGACGTCCTCCAAGAACTCGAGTAGGATCCGAATTTGCTGGACAACGACTGGCGGTGAGGTAGAGAAGAACACGGGAGTCGCGTCGCGGCTTCTGGTGGTGTCGTCCTCCGGCGATGACGACGGCGGCGGCGGCAACGGAGCAGAGACAGCAGCAGCAACGAGTAGAAGCAGCGACCGGCAGCGACAAGCAGAAGGAGAGACAGAGGAAGACGCGAGCCGAGCGTGAAAAAATTAAGGCTTGAACTTGAAGACTTGAAGTTGATGAAGGAGAAGGGGGATTCGTGCTGTAGGGCACTTGGGCGAAGTAGACTGTAGGGCACTTGGGCGTGGGTTGGGCTGGAAGTTGTTGGGCCCATGGACTCTTTTCTTGATTTGGGCTGAAGCTTATCAAAATCAACTTGTAAACAAATTAACAAAATTTATTATTTTTATGTAATATATTGTTGGGTTGGTCCGGGTTTGACCAACCCGACACCTTAGGACCGAGGACCAACCCGTACAGTACCGGGTTGGAGATTTTAGGACCGAGGACCGACCCGTTCGTCTTAAAACTCGACCAGGACCGGTCGGGTTGGGCCGGTCCTGGGCCGATCCAGGGTCGACCTTGGACCGTTGCACACCCGTATTATATACTATACCGACATATCTTTTCACCTCCATAAATCTGATGATTTATTTCACAGCTTTTTAATGAGTCTTACTTGAGTGCTTCACGTAATGGCTAAGAACACTCACAAATTGCGAAATGTCAACCAAAATACATACTGTTTAGGTTGATCGTGTATGTCATGGCAACCCCGGGAAGTAGGAAATGTAGGTCATGGCAGCAGAAGGCTATGTTGCACCGGGGAGGATTGCAAAGTTCGAGGATGCACGACGAAGGTTGATCGTGTTGGAAATTGTTTAGGTTGTCCCACATTAGTAAAGAAAGCGTTGATGGGCGATTTATAAGTGTGGGGGAAAGTCTCATCCTTTAAGTTAGCTTTTGGGACGATATAGGCCCAAGACCACTCAACAATGATATTAGAGTCCAAAATGCCAACAAGTCTGGACCCAACTGTCACACGGGAGAGTCACAGATTGTTGCCGCTTCAACCCAAGCCCTATGTATGAGAGGGAGATTGTTGAGGTTGTCATATATCTGTTGGTAAAGGCATTGATGTGCGATTTATAAGTTTGAAGGAAAATCTCATTATTTGAGTTAGCTTTAGGGATAAAAGGGGCCCAAGACCGTCCACCATTGTGATGGGGAAAACCAGAAAACAATTCACCAAAAATTATACCAAATCAACTAAACTGATTAAAATCAACCTAATCTCAGTAGAAACCAGCCAATACAACCTCACAATAGGTAAATATAATGCCAAGTGATAAAGCAATAAGTCAATAGACAATACCAAGATTTTATGTTAAAAACCCAACGAGGGAAAAACAACGGACCACCAAAAAACTTCCACTAATCACCAAGAATAGTCACACACACACACACACACACACACACACACACACACACACACACACACACACACACACACACACACACACACTAAAGGCTTAACATCACCAATACAATAGTATTTTCTCATCGCAAAGGTGGACTAACAGAAATGGAGTAAGAAAAAACCCTAATCGCAATTGGGAGATTTTAGAGGAGATTCTCAACGAAAAAAACCCATCAAGTTGTAGCCAAGGTCTTACGAACAACATACTGAGGTTTGAGCCAATTTAGTCAACGTTTGGCCTTCGAATCGAAACTGCAAAATTGAGTCCTTTTTCCTCCTCTCTCACCGCCACTCTTTTTCTTTTTTCTCTGTAGAGTTTTACACAAACCAGCCCCCTTCTTTATCTTCTGGCCTTTTCACTTTTTGACTTTTTTTTCATTTTTTCCATATGTTAGCTGGGCCCCACAAATGAGGTGGATCTAGCCAACAAATCTCCCCCTCCACCTCACGTGGGGACTTCAGTTGTGCCCACTTTGTTTCTACAAGAGTCAAGTTTCTCCATGAGCAAGGTTTTGGTTATCATATCCAATCCATTGTCATTAGTATGGACCTTCTGAAGTAGATAGAGATTCTCTTCTAATTTATTGCGGATCAAATGATACTTTGCATCATTATGCTTCGGTTGTGAATGCAATACTAGATATTTGCTAAGATAGATAACACTCATACTGTCACAATACATAACGAACTTCTCTTTCTTCAAACCCAACTCTTGTAAGAATTTTTGCATCTATAAGAGCTCCTTACCTACTTCGGTGATAGCGATATACTATACTTTAGCCATAGACAAAGCAATACATTTTTACAATCTGGATTGCCAAGAAATAGCTCCCTAGTGGATTTTCGAGTGTCAACTTCATCAGAATAATCCGCATCTAAGTAGCCACTCAGCTAAGGCTTTGATTTTTTGTAACACAAGCAATATTCTCAAGTGCCCCTAAAATACCTCAAAATCCATTTCACAGCGATCCAATGCTCTTTACCTGGATTTGAGAGAAACCTGCTCACAACACCAATTGTGTGAGCAATATATGGTCTTGTAAAAAGCATGGCATACATCAAACTATCAACAGTCGATGCTTAAGGAATTATCATCATCTCTTCTTTCTCTTTCTTACTTGTAGGACACTCTTTACTACTTAACTTGAAATGGCCTGCAAGTGGAGCACTTATCAATTTACACGTGCTCATGTTATATCTTTCCAACACATTTTCAATGTATCTCTCTTGGGATAGCCCAAGTTTCATGTTCTTTCTATCACGATTAATTCTCATGCCAAGGATTGCTTAGCATGACCTAAATCTTTCATTGCAAAAGCTCTACTTAACTCAATTTTCAAGCTCTTGATTTTCTTAGCATCATGTCCAACAATCAACATGTCATCCACATAGAGCAAGATGATAAAAAAATAATTATATGAGAATCTTTTCATAAAGACACAAGAATCGGAGTTGGTCTTACCAAAACCATGATTTTCATGAATGATTCAAACTTCATATACCATTGTCTTGGCGCTTGCTTGAGACCATATAAGCTTTTCCTCAACCTACATACAAGATGCTCCTTGCCTTCAACTTTGAAGCCCTCTGGTTGTTATATATATATATATATCTTCTTTTAAATTTCCATGAAGAAAAGCTATCTTTCCATCAAGCTGTTCGATTTCTAAATCCAAGGTGGCAACCAACCAAAGAACAACTCAAATAGAAGGCATCTTTACAACCGGTGAATATCTCTTCTTTTCTTTTGATGAAAACCCTTCACAACGAGCCTATCCTTATATCGTGGTTATAAACTACTTTGTCTCGTCTTCAACTTATATACCCACTTATTTGTGAGTGTTCTCTTGCCTTTGGGCAACTTTACTAATTCAAATGTGTGATTCTCATGCAAGGATTTAAACTCCTCTTGCATAGCTCCATGCCACTCATTATTTTGATCGCATGACATAGCCTCTTCATAAGTTTCTGGCTTTCCTGCGTTAGTCAATAACACATGCTCTTGTGGCCGATATCTTTGTGAGGGTATATGTTCTTTTTTTTTATCTTATAATTTGAAGTATGACCAGCTCTTACTCAACTAGTCCATCTGGGTCAACAAATTGTTCTTGCTCAATCAGTTCACCTGTCTCAAGTAAAGAATCAACATGCTGTGATGATTCACCTTCTTCATGGTTTTTATACACTTATGATTTTCCCCTAATACGACGGGTGGATTTGGGCTGAAACTAACAAATTGTTGAGTTATATTATTTGGCTTCCTTGGCTTAATGATGTCTTCAATTGTTTGATGCTAAAAGTGTTGTAGAAAAATTATAGGCTAAGGACAGTGTTCGGAAACAATAATTCTGTATGAAGAAGAATGGACAGCAAATATAACCACTGACACTTAAATAGAAGATCAGTAAACAATCAGCACAATCAACTAGGGAAGAAGATAATGGAACCTGAACAATTTGGAATTTCAACTAAACACCGGAAGGCTAAAATTTGATTCGAGCCCAACAATTTAATGCCGTGTCCTTAAGACAAATTTGCCCGCCTATACACGTACCTCGGCCGTCGGACAATTGTCTCCCAGGATCGAACGAATCGCCGCCTCTCTCTCGCGGTACAGCAAGGAGAGACTCATCGAACGCAACTGGTATTCTGAATTTACCGCACAAAATGAAATAATGAAATGACGAAGTGATCTCCTGGGGTCGGTTTTCCCGAAAATATATATCAAGAAGTGGCGCCTCTTCGTGAATATGTATGTCATGTGAAGTGATGCGAAATGAAATGACGCCTCTTGGTAAATAGTCACCAAGTCTGAAGAGTCACTATTGCTTCTGAAGCAAAAGAAATAAACTGAAGGGAAAGAAAAAAAAATAATAACATAATATTCGGACCCGGGCCCGGCCCAATCCGATCCAAGCCGAGCCGGCCGGACGGGCGGGCGGCGCCCGCGCGTGTGTTGTGGTCACCGGCTTACGTAGGTCCTCTCCCTTCCACAAAAGTGGGGTACCCCTTGAGATCCAAACTCATTTGGGAGGCTTCCACTAATATACCCTCACTCTCCCCCACACTCGTCCTATGTGGGACTACTTTCCACACTTCTCATTCACTTTACTCTAGGGACAAAGTCCCAACAATCCCCCACGTGAATGATAAGTTCAGCTCACATGACTCTTCGTAGATGCATGAATGAATGAAATGAAATGCAATGTAGGATTATTCAATGAGAGATTGTTGCATCAAGATAGGTAGTCTGAGACTTTGAACCTTCCCTAGTAAGATCTATCGGACTTGCTCAGTCAGTCAATAGACTTGATGTCTTTGAACCGCCAACTTTTCATGCAAGTCTAGCACATAACTTTCTCTCCTATATAGTTGGTTCTCACTGTTGTATCCGTTTTGGCCATGAGCACCGCTGGCCTCATGAGTGCTTTAGAGAACCGGTCTTTCGAATTCTCATAGAAGCGGCCCTCACTTCACACTCACATAGGTGATTTCTGAATTCCGTGATATATCATATATCCAATTCAGATTCATTAAAAGCTTACACTTAGCCTCATCTTGTTAGTTCTGTCTTCCACGGGAATGGGTAATAGTTGACAGTACGCTAAACCGTCTACATAATTTAGTTGTCCCTTTGAACCTAGTTCTTGGGATCTCCAGTCATTTAGGTAGGGTTTCGGCTATGAAGACTTAATTACAGGCCTTAGACCCATTCCATTGGATGTTTTGTTAACTAACTCTCCAGTTATGCCTTTTGTAAGTTGATTCGCAACATTATCTTTAGACTTCATATAGTCGATTGTGATAATTCCACTAGAGAGTAGTTGTCTCACGGTGTCGTGTCTTCGACGAATATGTCGAGACTTCCCATTGTACATAACGTTACTTGCCCTTCCAATCGCCGCTTGACTATCACAGTGAATACACACAACTAGCATAGGTTTAGGCCAATTAGGGATGTCTTCCAAGAAATTCCGAAGCCATTCTACTTCTTCACTGGCCTTATCCAAAGCTATAAATTCCGCTTCCATTGTGGATCTTGCTATGCAACTTTGCTTGGATAATTTCCAAGACACTGCTCCTCCTCCAAGTGTAAATACATACCCACTTGTTGATTTAGTGTCTTTCATGCCGGTTATCCAATTTGCATCACAGTATCCTTCTAGTACTACAGGATAACTTTTATAGTGCAAGGCATAATTTTCAGTATGCTTCAAGTAGCCTAGTATATGTTTCATTGCTTTCCAATGATTTATATCTGGATTGGCGGTAAAACGACTCAGCTTGCTCACAGCACGAGCTATGTCCGGCCTAGTGCAGTTCATGACATACATTAAACTACCTAGTAAACTAGTATACTCATTCTGAGATTCACTTGCACCAGTATTCTTATAAAGATGTAAACTCACATCTATCGGAGTCTTCTTAGGTACAATGTTCAAATTCTTGCCATTTTCAAGAATTTTCTCAATATAATGAGATTGGGACAGGGTTAATCCTTCATCTGTTGTGAAGATCTTTATTCCCAGAATGATATCCGCGACTCCCATGTCTTTCATGTCAAACTGTCTTTTGAGCATGCGTTTGGTCGAATTAACAACCTCAATATTGTTGCCCATTATCAGCATGTCGTCCACATACAAGCAAAGGATAGTGGTACCATCTCGAGTGTTCTTAAAATATACACATTTATCCCACTCATTTATTTTAAAACCATTCGACAACATTACTTGGTCGAATTTAGCATGCCATTATTTCGGTGCTTGTTTCAAGCCATATAGTGACTTAATCAGGCGACATACTTTTCTTTCTTGACCAGGAACAATGAACCCTTCAAGTTGTTCCAAGTAAATTTCTTCTTCGAGGTCCCCATTTAAGAAAACCGTTTTTACATCCATTTGATGTATTTCAAACCTATACACTGTAGCTAATGCAATTAACATCCTTATAGATGTAATTCTAGTGACAGGTGAATACGTGTCAAAATAATCAAGGCCTTCTCATTGTTTGTATCCCTTGACCACAAGTCTCGCATTATATTTATCAATAGTAATATCTGCTTTCATTTTTCTCTTGAAAATCCACTTACATTGTAGTGGTTTACTACCAGGAGGAAGGTCAACCAATTCCCAAGTATGGTTGGACAAAATCGATTCAACTTCACTATTGATAGCTTCCTTCCAGAACATGGCTTCTGGAGATGTCACAACCTCTTGAAAAGTCCGAGGCTCATTTTCTAACATATATGTTAGAAAATCAAGACCGAAAGACACGGAGGTCCTTTGTCTTTTGCTACGTCTTGGTTCATCTTCAACAGGATCATTTGTAGACATAGTATCTCGAAGTCTTTTATTGCTTTCAATTGAATCATATACAATGTTGTATGGGAATATATCTTCAAAGAACGTGGCATGTTTCAATTCAATGATTGTACCAACATGTATATCTGAGACCTCAGATTTATGAACCAGAAACCGATATGCACTACTGTTGAGAGCATATCCAATGAAGACACAATCAACAATTTTAGGTCCTATCTTAACCCTTTTAGGTTTAGGAATCGCGACCTTAGCTAAACACCTTCACACTTTGAGATATTTCAAATTAGGCATTTTACCTTTTCATTTCTCATAGGAGTTAGATGTATCTTTCTGTGGGGAACTCTATTCAAGATAAAATTTACTGTTAAAACAGCTTCCCCCCACAAATTCTGTGGTAAATTGAAACTAATTAACAATGCATTCATCGTTTCTTTTAAAGACCGATTTTTCCTTTCCGCCACTCCATTAGCTTGTGGTGCATAAGGATGAGCTTGATGAATAATTCCAGACTCTGCACAAATTTTCTCAAAAGGAAATTCATATTCACCTCCTTGATCATTTCTAATTGCTTTAATTTTCTTTTGCAATTGATTTTCTACTTCGGCCTTATAAGCTTTAAAAGCATCAATTGCTTGGTCTTTGCTACTAAGTAAAAAGATATAACAATACCTAGAGCTATCATCTATGAAAGTGATAAAGTATTTCTTCCCACCTCTAGACGGTATTGTTTTCAAATCGCAAATGTCTGTATGAATTAAATCTAAAGGTTCTGTGATTCTTGTATCTACGGAATTAAAAAGTAGCCTAGAAAATTTAGATTCAACACATATTACATTTCTCACTCGGGCAATCAAGCGTCGGTACAAGTCCCATTTTCATCAATTTCTTTAATGACTTGTAATTAACATGTCATAATCTAGCATGCCAAATATGAGGAGACTCAAGAACGTAAGCAACAGAACTTTTATTAGAAGCCTTTATAGGCATAACAGTCATTACATTTAGCTTAAAAAGGCCATCATTAAGATAACCCTTACCTACATACATATCATTCTTCGAGAGCACAAACTTATCAGCTACAAACATTAGCTTAAAACCATTCTTGATGAGGAGAGATCCTGACACTAAGTTCTTGCGGATGTCTAGCACATGTAGAACATCAATCAATGTCACGGTTTTTCCAAAGGTCATCTTTAGAATAATCTTTCCAATGCCTTCAACCTTTGAGGTGGATGAGTTGCCCATATATAGTATTTCATCTCTTGCTATGGGCGTGTATGAGGAGAACATATTTTTGCTCCCACAAATGTGACGAGTAGCTCCAGTATCCACCCACCACTCCTTGGTGTTTCTAACCATGTTGCATTGCGATATCACAGCAGCAAGATTGATGTCGTCAATGCCGTTTGAAATTTGATCCACCACATAAGCTTGAGATTTTTGCTTATTCTTGGCTCTACACTCCTTAGCTCGATGTCCATCTTTCCCACAATTAAACACTTGCCAGTAAACTTCTTCTGACCTTGAGTGAAACCCTCTCCTTGTCTCTTCCTCTTCTTGTTGGTTTTTGTTCCTTGCGCCACAATTACATTGGTTTTAGACAACGCAACATTCCTGCTCATCTTCTTTTCAGCATTTATGTTATCTTCCTCTATCATTAATCGAACAATTAAGTCCTCCAATGACAACTCTTTTCTCTTATGCTTAAGATAATTCTTGAATTCTTTCCACAAGGGCGGTAGCTTCTCAATGAATGCAGCCACTTGAAAAGATTCGCTTATAATCATCCCCTCAGCATGAATATCATGGACAATTACTTGGAGTTCTTGGACTTGGCTTAGGACAGATTTGTGGTCCACCATCTTGAAGTCTAAAAATTTGCCGACGATGAATTTCTTCAATCCGGCATCTTCCGTTTTATATTTCTTTTCAAGACTTCCCCACAATTCTTTAGCCATCTTCAACGGGCTATACACATTGTACAGGGAGTTATCTAGACCATTTAGAATATAATTGCGGCACAAGAAATCAGAATGCTTCCAAGCATCTACCGCAGCAAACCTTTCTTTGTTTGTCTCTCCTTCGTCCAACTTTGGAGCATCCTCCATGAGGAACCTCGCCAAATTCAATACAGGCCACAAGAATAGCTTCTCAATTGAATGCAGCTGAATTGAGCTCCGGCTCAGCAAGTTCATGACACAACTAAGGGCGTCCACCGAAGTGATGTAGCATCTTGCTTATGACTGGTACAAATTATAGAACACACAGTAGACTTAACTTGTTTTTTGAAAATTACCTCTTAAAATCTGTCCCATTGAATTTTTCCGGCTTCTTTCCATGAGCCGAAACTAAGGGCGTCACCGATGATGTAGCACTTGCATACATGACTATACAAATTTAGAAATTCAACAGTAGACTTAATTGTTTTTTGAAAATTAGAGCAAGCAGTACACTTAATACACTTAACAAGTGGTTTATAAGAAGTTGTTCAATCAATTACTGAACACTATCTAGAGGCACGCAAAAAAGCATAAAATTTGTCTTAAGATTGTTATAGAAAAATTATAGGCTAAGGACAGTGTTCGGAAACAATAATTCTGTATGAAGAAGAATGGACAGCAAGTATAACCACTGACACTTAAATAGAAGATCAGTAAACAATCAGCACAATCAACAAGGGAAGAAGATAATTGAACCTGAACAATTTGGAATTTCAACTAAACATCGGAAGGCTAAAATTTGATTCAAGCCCGACAATTTAATGAGTGTCCTTAAGACAAATTTGCCCGCTTATACACGTACCTCGGCTGCCAGACAATTGTCTCCCAGGATAGAACGAATCGCCGCCTCTCTCTCGCGGTACAGCAAGGAGAGACTCGTCGAACGCAACTGGTATTATGAATTTACCACACAAAATGAAATGATGAAATGACAAAGTGATCTCCTGGGGTCAGTTTTCCCGAAAATATATATCAAGAAGTGGCGCCTCTTCGTGAATATGTATGTCGTGTGAAGCGATGCGAAATGAAATGGCGCCTCTTGGTAAATAGTCACCAAGTCCGAAGAGTCACTATTGCTCTGAAGCAAAAGAAATAAACTAAAGGGAAAGAAAAAATAATAATATTCGGACTGGGCCCGGCTTACACATTAAACTCATTTGGGAGGCTCCCACTAATATACCCTCACTCTCCGCCACATTTGTCCTATGTGGGACTACTTTCCACACTTCTCATTCACTTTACTCTAGGAACAAAGTCCCAACAAAAAGAACACCACATCTCGGCTTCTAATAACTTTCTTTGCAACTGAGTCCCATAACTTTTAGCCAAACTTTTCATGTCCATAATCCAAGAAGATACACTGCTTAGACTTGTCATCAAGCTTGGTCCTTTCATATCTTGGAACATGCACAAATGCTCGGCAATCGATCACTTTCAGATGATTGTACAAAAAATCTTTCCCACTCCAAACTCTTCGAGGAACATCCACTTTAAGAGGAACTGATGGAGAAATATTTATCAAATCCATTGCCGTTCTCATCGCTTCACCCCAAAATGACTTAAGTAACCTTACATGACAGAGCATACACCGAATCCAATCATTAATTGTCCGGTTCATTCTCTCCGCTACTCCGTTCAGTAGTGATGTCTTTGGAATAGTCTTCGTAAGCTTGAGACTATAATGTCTACAATACTATTCAAAAGGGCCTTTATATTCATCACTGTTGTCAGCTCGAACATATTTAAGCTACTTTCCAGTTTCTCTTTCCACGTTGACATGAAATTGTTTGAAGATAGCAAGCAGCTAATCTTTAGATTTCAAAATAAAAGCCCCCACTTTTCTAGAACAGTCATTAATAAATGTCACGCAGTATAATGCACTACAAACTGTTCTAGCATCCATGCAACAAATATCAGTGTGAACTAAATCAAGTACATCTGATTTTGTAAGTAAAGATGAACTATGTTGCTTGCTGGTAATGCAGTTAGTGCATTCCCTCAGGTTTCTCTCCTTCAATGGTAAAAGATTCTTTCTAGCAAGAGCTTTAAGCCCCTTGTCACTAAGATGGCCAAGTCTCATATGCCATAGGTCAACTAAGAAATTTTACACTACATTTACCTCTTTTATGGCTCGTATCTTTTTGGCCTTAACCACTATCAACCAAATATTTTCCATCGCCGAATGAATTACAATAGCCATCATCATCTAAGGCACCTATAGAGATCAAGTGAAGTCAAAATATTTGGAACATGTCTCAAATTTTTCAGAAGTGAATTACACCCCACATCATTCTCCAAATAAACATCTCTCACGTCAATAACAACGGAAACATCAATGTTCCCCATCATAACAAAACCAAAATCGTCATTGTGATAGGAAGTGAAGTAGTAACGCAGTGAGGTGACATGAATTGAAGTTGCGGAATCAATAACCTAGCTAGAGTCTTGGCAAGTAAGGTTCGCACAAGTATTGTCACAAATAAACACAATGTCACCATCGGATGCAACCGTCGTTGTAACCTATTTCTCTTCTTTCTTTCAATCTCCATTTCTATCATGAGATTTATCTCTCTTTGGTAACTTGCATTGTTTGGCGTAATGGCCAATCTTTTCGCAATTGTAACATTTCACATTTCTCATCGGCCTTGATTTCGACCTTCCTCTTGACTTACCTCTATAGTCACTACTCTAAAAATTTCTTGATAGACTTCTCGCCATGTGTTTTTATAACAAGAGCCTCTAATTTAAAAACATAATTCAAGCATTTTTCTCATTGTTTCTTCATTGAACAAGCTTTCCTCAACCATACTCATAGAAAGCACGTCAAAATGAGCCATATCGTTTAACGCCACAATTAAGGTGTCCCAACTATCAGGATGTGTACCAAGCAATAGACATGATTGCAATTCATCACCACGGTCAATCTCAATGTTTGTTAATTGATTTATTCCAACATGCCACCTTCCTCCTTGTATCTAAAGTTCACAAGTCTTTTAACTAGAAAAGCTTTATTTTGTGGAGTTCGCCTCTCATAGAGTTCTTGCAATTTCTTCTACAAAGTATACACTTTCGTTTCTTGAGCAACATGATAGAACACGCTATTATCAATCTATTGTCGAATAAACCTAACTGTCTTCCAATTCATTGGTTCCCATTTTTTATCATCCTTATCTCTTTTAGCCTCATTACCATCAATGAGATCAAACAAATCTTTACAATATAACATATCTTATATCTTCAAGCAGAGAATTTCAAATAGAGTAATTCGAGGCATTTAAATTAAACATTGTACTACTATTTCCTCCATAACTAGAATCTCAATGGAGCTATGATACCAAAGAACAAGCAACAATTCACCAAAAACTATATTAATTCCAGGATCAAAATCTTCCCTAAAACTAATTCGGTCGAAATCAACTTAATCTCAACAATAACTAGCCAATACAACCTCGCAATAGGTAAATATAATGCCAAGTGATAAAGCAATAAGTCAATAGACAACACCAAGATTCTACGTTAAAAACCCAATGAGGGAAAAACAACGGACTGCCCAAAAACTTCCACTAATCATCAAGAATAGTCGGATACACAAAGTGTTCTTCTCTAGTCACACACTAAAGGCTCAACATCACCGATATAATAGTATTTTCTCACCACAAATGTGGATTAATATAAATGGAGCAATAAACTCAGATGCAAGGAGGGAGGTAGCATGTCGGAATAAATCAATTAACAAACATTGAGATTGACCTTGGTGATGACTTGCAATCATGTCTATTCTTTACCAAAAAAAAAATATAAATGGAGCAATAAAAATTCCTAACCGCAATTGGAGATTTCGGAAGAGATTCTCAACGAACAAAACCTATCAACTTATAGCCCTCAGTTTTACTAGCAACATACTGAAATTTGAGCCAATTCCATCTAACGTGTAGCCTTCAAATCGGACCCGCAAAACTTCTCTCTCTCGTCACCGCTCTTTTTCTTTTTTCTCCGCACAGTTTTACACGAACCATCCCCCTTCTTATTTTTCTGGCTTTTTGACTTTCTTTTCATTTCCTTTCATATGTGAGCTGAGCCCCACAATTGAGTTGGACCCAGCCAACAAATATTGCCGGAAAACCTGTAAAAAGACGCAGGAAAACACAAGGATATCGTCTGGGTCATTGATGACTGTCTGTTGTGTTGATTGATTACCGTCAAGTGGCCAGCAGCAAAGATGGAGCAGGAGGGTCGTCGAGGGTTTTACGGGCGGAACGGTGACAAAAGGCATATGACGATTGGGAGTAGCTGCGGCTGTGCTTGCAGTTGGATCTCCTGGAAATTGACCGGTCACCGAGCAAAAGTAACAGCAACGTCGTTGGGTACTGCTTAACGGATCGCTCCCGGTTGCTCACGGTTTCTATCCAGCAAGACGTCTTTTGTACAAATTAACATATCATATTTGCTCATGGATTGAGCCGACAGAGATCTTAACTTGCGGATCACGCCCGCATGAGGAAACCCTTTTCGAGATTCCTTAGTCCGATGAATTGGCCCCAAAACGTAGGGCCTTGCGTAGGCTTCGAAGAAGCATCAATATCTATCAATTTCGTCAAAGTCAACAAGATTAAGTGTCGCAACTCGCAAGGTCCTGAAGAAGCTTTTTAAATGGAAAAAGGAAACTTCGTTGCGTAAAGGCAAAAACGGCGAAACATTTCCTTAGCAAGATCAATCTGTCGTGGGAAAAGATCCGCGCGCAAGCAAAATTTACTTATTGCGTTGGGCATCGCTTCTTGTGCTGGTTAATAAGTCTCGAGTAACATCTAATCAATACGAAGAATTGTATCGCGGGTGAAAAGTCAAGAAGAGCATCTGATCACGTTCATGACATTGATGTCAGAAGTGCTTTTGCTTCCGGGTGAAAAGTCCGGACGTAAAGTACGTCTATTTGCAGAGAAGGACCGAAAGGGCAGCAAATTCCAAGTTGTGCTCCGAAATATAGTAAACAACGGAAATGAGCATGAAGAATGCTAATTCCCTACGTCTTCGAGAGGTGGGGCATTTGCCTCAGAAAGTGAGAATAGAAAACATTTAATCCACATTGAATCAAAACATAATCATTTGCTTATAAATGTGCCGCCCACTCGTTTCAAATTCCGCAAGTAATTGAAATCCTGAAACCCCACAAAGAATCCCAGAGCCCAACGACTGCCGCAATGATCTCCTCGTCCTCCTCAACCATGTCATGCTTTGATCTCTTTTCTTCACTTCCTCACTTCATCGTCCTCCCATCACTGTTGGTCGTTATCAGCCTCCTCCTCTTCTTCAAATCGTCGCGGCCGTCCTCGAAGAACCTCCCGAGAGTCTACCCTATCTTCGGCTCCTACTTCTCGATATTCGCCAACGAGAAACGGTGGATCGACTGGACCAGCGGTCTCATCGGGAGCTCCCCGTCGGCGACATACGTCTTGCACCGCCCCCTCGGCCACCGCCAGGTCCTCACCGGCAATCCTGCTAACGTCCAGCACATCCTCAAGACCCACTTCGGCAACTACGAGAAGGGCGGGATCTTCAAGACGACCCTCCGCGACGTCCTTGGCGACGGAATCTTCAACACCGATGGCGAGTCATGGAAGTTCCAGAGGCAGGTCTCCAGCCACGAGTTCAATACTCGGTCGCTGCGGAAGTTCGTCGAGACTGTCGTTGACGCGGAGCTGAACGAGCGGCTCGTGCCTCTCTTGGCTTCCGTCGCCAAGAGTGGGTCAGTGATAGACATGCAGGACATCCTCCAGAGGTTTGCTTTCGACAACATATGCAAGATCGCGTTCGGCTACGATGCCAAGTATCTGTCTCCATCTCTTCCTCAGCCGAGAGTAAGTATTATCCAGACTCATTTTACTAAATTAGAGATACCTAAAACAAAACAAAAAACAAAAAAGCGAGCCTTGCCAGATGACATACATCTTTTGTCCATCACATCTCTCATGAAACGAGTTATTCAATATTCGACAGGCGAAGTTCGCAGAAGCGTTTGAAGACGCAGTGAGAATAAGCAGCGAGAGGTTTCAAGAGTTCTTGTCCGCGATTTGGAGGATCAAGCGTTTCTTCAACGTAGGATCCGAGAAGCACCTCCGGGTCGCGATCTCTGAAGTCCGTGAATTTGCGAAGGAAATCGTGAGGGAAAAGAAGAGAGAGCTGAGCGAGAAGTCGTCGTCCGAGTCAGCCGCTGGCGACCTCCTGTCGCGGTTCTTGAGCTCAGGCCACTCCGATGAGGACTTCGTGATCGACATCGTCATCAGCTTCATACTAGCCGGCCGGGACACCACATCGGCGGCGCTGACGTGGTACTTCTGGCTGCTCCACAAGAACCCGAAGGTGGAGGCCAAAGTCCGGGGTGAGATCATGGAGAAATCCGACACACATGCTGCGGGATACGATGATGTGAAGGAGATGGTGTACACGCACGCATCGCTATGTGAGAGCATGCGATTTTACCCACCGGTGCCGCTCGACACAAAGGAGGCGGTGAGTGACGATGTCTTGGAAGACGGCACGGTGGTGAAGAAGGGGATGAGAGTGACGTACCATCCGTACGCGATGGGGAGGTCGGAGCAGCTGTGGGGAAAGGACTGGCCAGAGTTCAGGCCGGAGCGGTGGCTGAGGGTGGCAGAGGACAGTGGTGAGAAATGGTCGTTCGTTAACAGAGACGCGTTCGCATACCCGGTGTTCCAGGCGGGGCCGAGGGTTTGTCTGGGGAAGGAAATGGCGTTCCTGCAAATGAAGAGAGTGGTGGCCGGGGTGCTGCGGCAGTTCAAGGTGGTGCCCGCGGCGGAGGAAGGGGAGGAGCCGTTGTTCATTTCCTACCTGAGCTCGAAGATGAAGGGTGGGTTCCCAGTGAGGATTGAGGTGAGAGAGTGAAAGAAAAAGTCAATGGTTGACAACTATTCTCTCTTTATTTTTCCTTTTAGTAAAGTTCTATATGAGTTCGAAAGCGTAAATTTCCATTCTTTGGGAGGTAGGCACCAGGCAGGGGACAAGATGCATCATAAATTTCCCTTTATTCTTATTGTATTTACTTTCATAATTATAAATTATTTACGGGATATTTATTGACATCTAATTTTTACCGATGATAATTCACTTATGGTCTAGTTTTTTATAAAGTTATTATTGATTAGGAATTGTTCCTTTTAATTATAAAAAAAGGAAACAAAAAAAAAGAAGAAGAGAAAAATAAAGAAAGCAACCTCGGGCTGGGCCTTCTTCATTCGACCCATACCCACGCGTGCGGACGAAGCCCGCGCAATCCATCTCTCCCTTGGCCCGTCCTTCCCCAGGCCCATGCCCTCTCTCCTCTTTTCTTTTTCCTGCCTGGTCAATGCGGGGAAGGTTGCAGAAGCAGGAGGCGGGCAGCGTCAACAACGAGCAAAGAAGCTCGGCGTGCAAAAAAAAAAAAAAAACCAGAGAAAAGCAAAGACAGACATAGAGGGAGAGAAAGGGCTAATAAAAAAGGACAAAAAAAGACAAAAAAGGTCAAAAAGTCAAAAGGTGAGAGGGACGGGAGAGAGGGGGTTCTTCGGGAAAAGAAAAACAAAAAAAGAGAAAGGAAATAGGAGAAAAAGAGGACAAGAAGAAAAACGGGAAGAGGGAGAGGGAGCTCGGGGAGTTCAGGGAGAAAAACGAAGAAAAAATCTCTCTCTCTCTCTCTCCACCTCGCTCGCGAATCATCTCCGCCGCAAGCATTTTTCCATAACCAAGAAGCCTCAATTCGCAATCAAGTTCGCTCCAAAAGTTGTCCGAAAAATTCCTCCAGTCCGTATAAAACTCCTTCTCGACCAAGAACCTTGATGTTTTGATCGTCACCGACGCCCACGAGCGACTCGACCGTGAAGTCCGTCGCGGATTCCGGAGTCGCTTTCGGAGAGAGCGTTCTTCATCTCGAGTTTCGGCATGCCTCAAATCCCCTATCGCCGAAGGTTGCTGAAGATCCCACGCGAATCTTCTTCCAAGCTGGCCATGGTTATCGCCGCCGGAAACTTCCCCGCACCGCTCGCCCTTGCTCCCTCTCGTCTTCAACTCGCCCCTCTCGCTCGGTCTCTCGCACATCCTCGCTGAAGCTCACTCCCAGCTGACCCTCTCTGAGCTCATTCGCTCTCGGACTCTCTCTCGGCGGGAGTTTACTCAGCTCGTTCTCGGCGGACCGACCCTTGGCGATTCCATCTCTGGTCATTTTCTTTAGATCCTCCTCATTCCACAGGTAAGTTCGTCTCTGTCGTGTTTCATTTCAGCTCGCTGTTATTCATGAGCTCGCTGTGTTTCTTTGATCATGTTTCGGCTTAAGCCTAGATTTAGCTTAGGTTTGCTATGATTTTGTCAATTCAGCATCGGACGTAGATTAACTTGATTTCCCGAGCTTCTGTGATTCTGATTTCGGATGATATGTCTTGTGTGTTCATCATTGAGGTGTCGTGGTTTAGATTTAAGTCGGTTTCGTTGCTAAGACTTGATAATCATTGTCGCATTTGATGTGTTTGATGAAATGCTTAGATGAAATCCGAAATACTTTCTCTTTGATTCTTAACTTAATTGTGTAGTTTTAGTTGATCACATAAGTCTTTAGTTACGTCGTCACGAGTAAAAATCATAGAATCGCCGGCTTTTTTTATTTTTTTATTTTTATTTTTTTTTTCGGTGCAATTTTGATCTCGGCTAGCGTTGAACGTGGGCTTGTGCGAGAGCATTTGATGAAGGTGCTATGGTGAAGTACGTAGGGCGGAAGAAGACGATCTGCAAAAAAATGAAATAAAATAAGAACAAATAAAATAGAATAAAATTGGCATAAAAATGGTAAACGGGTGGACTAGATTTAATTGCTAGTGAGACGCAGTGATCCCAATTGACTTGTGGGCCATTTATTTTTTTAATATATTATAATGTATAATATTTAAACAATAAAATAATATTTTTATTAAATATTTCGAAAATTAAAAAAGTTAACTTTTTCATGGAAAATCCAGCATACCGTTTCCAAGCTGAACCCGAGTCCCCCTTTTAAACGATAATATAATATTTTAATAATAATAAAAAATAGTATCTTTATTAGAAATTCGAAAATTAAAGAAATTGACATTTTGTTTAGGAAAGCTAATCTTTCCCTAAAAGCCAAATCTTAGCTTCAGATTGAGCCTAGTCTAATTAATCAACACCTCTTTGGAGAAAATTGAGTTGTCCTTGATGGACAATTAAATGCTTTCGTGTTTATCGGTGCTTCCTAGTCTAAATCGTATGTCTTATCAATCGTATGTGGATGTTTGGATGTATGATTAGATGGGCGGCTTATGAGAATGATTCGAGTTAGTTTAAGTGCACGAGTAAATTTCATGTTAATGGTGAGGACATCTATTTAATTCGACATGCGCATTGCTGATGATTTGTTTGATTGAATGCATTAAATGATTGTCTAAATGTTGAAATCGAGTTCCATTGAGTTATGGCTCGCGACAATTACCAAGAAGGTGGCCCAAACGAAGTTGAAGTCATTAGACTGATGTTCATTCCGGTCTTACTTTTGTAAATATTTATAACGAGACCATGTATTTCTAAATACCCGACAAGTCACGAGTTTTACTTTTCTCTTCATTAGTTAATCACATTCAATCATTTGAGTATTTATTTATCGTATCATGTTTCGATTTTTTTTATTGTTTAATTCTTGCATTGCCTTTCAATAAATTGCGTGTTAATTTCTTTTCTAGATTAAGTTAGCCTTAGTTTAGAATTGCATGAAAATGACCTTATAAAAACCATTGCATGAACACTTAGTTAATTGGAATGACCTTTAGGACTTTAAAAGAAAAGCAAGAGTGTACTGAAAGGGCACTAATAAAACAAGAGTGTACTAGTTAGGTACTGAAAGGGCACTAATAAAACATTAGCGTAAACAAGTCCCCGAATTTAGAATCTCTAGTTACGTAGGGATCAAGATGACACTCTCGCGTCTTGATCGGTTTCTAGCCGACCCCAATAGGCTAGTGGCGACTCCTAGAAATATTTTAGGTTGTTAAATAACCTTAAAATATGAAAATGCCTAAATGTCACGCGAGGTATGGATTTGGGAGAATCCAAGCTCGAGATTGAGGAAATATTTTAGGTCACAACAATATTAATATCAATAGATGAACCACTCATTCAAGTAATATAAATGTTATTGTTTGCACCTTGAATAAGGTACCATAGTATGAATGTAAGGCGTGGCGCGATTGTATTGCTCCGTGATGATTCAAATCTTTCCGTCAAAATAATTATACATATTGTGCCTTCGTCATTCAGCATAGTAATCTTAACCTATGATTACCGAATAACGTTGTCACGAGATAGCTCATATAACATCATCCGAAGGTGTCTTTGACTAATTTGTGGCTCCATAGTAAGACTTAATGGTAATTAATATTATCTTGTTATATTTGACCAGTTCTACATTAGTGTGATGTCAAAAGGAAACAATTAAACTAACCATTAATATTGCGATCGCTTGGATATGCTCTTACAGTTATAAGTATGAATCGCTCAATAGACGCGACAAAACAAAATATCCAATTAATTCGACATAAACTCTTTGTCCCATAGTAATCCTGGCTAGATTAAATCATTTTAGTTAAATGATATCTGAGTGTAAAATTAGGCAGCGGATAATTTGTTTAATATGATTGGACCCATTATTATTATTACGTGGAGTACATAATATGCATTGGGACGCTGTCATAATTAGGTTTGTACTTTTCTTTAATAATACTTTAGAGCAATCTGGTGTGATTGTCATCTGAAGTCAGAACCCAACTCAGTCATTGGACCCCTATTTACTAATGTGACTGTGCACATCACCCTACATCAACAAATATTGAAAAGAGAGAGGTTAAAGTCAGAAAAAAATTTAAAAAATAAGAAGAAATCAAACAAAATATAAGGAAAAAAAGGGAGGTTAGAGAGAGATGAGGGTGGCGACTGACCCTTGTACGTTCGGCTATCCGGATGGTCTTTCTCTCTAACTCTTGGTTTTCCTTCATTTTGATCTTTTCTCTCATGTTCAACTTTTTTGCTATTTTGCATAAATCTTAGCAATGTGGCCATGATGTGTACAACCATATGGACAATACGTAAGTTCCAAGACTGAATAAAGTGTCAAATCAGGTGTCAATCATATTGACATGAAAAATTATGTAAAATTATGATAAATGATTTTAATTTATTCAATATAGTCATTGAAATATTAGTAATTATGCAATCAAGTCCCTACATGACATGAAAACGCTAAATTTCATTCTTTTTGCGATTTCAAGTTAACAGAGCCCACTCATGTGATTTCCAATCCGTTAAGTTTAATTGGTAGACAACCAAAAAAAGTTACAAGTGAATTATCCAAGTAAGATTTTTATACCAAATCAAGATAAATAATCCACATTATCAAATGACGATGGAAATTATAACGATCTAATTTTTTTTTCCCTTAAAGATGGGCATTTTAACTTGTCATTTTAATACTCTCACTCATCATATAATAATTTACATCATCAATAATGTCCAATTTGTCATTGGAGCAAACGAAAGAACTATATTGAACATTTACTAATAGTTAGAGATTTTATTGCACAAAGTAAAAGTTCATGGGTAATATTACACATTAGACTAAAGTTTAGAGACTAATAAGTTTTGAAAAACTAATACAAATAATCCCATCAAAGAGTACAATGACCAAATTGACCAAAATTAGAGTTCTGGTCACTTGCACTCTTTGGCGTAATGGCCAAGCTTTTCACAATTATAACATTTCACACTTCTCCTCGGCCTTGATTTTAACCTTCCTTTTGACTTACCCCTATAGTCATTACTCTGAAAATTTCTTGATAGACTTCTCGCCCTGTTTTTTATAACAAGAGCCTCTGATCTAAAAACATAATTCAAGCCTTTTTTTCTTATTGTTTCTTCATTGAATAAGCTTTCGTCAACCATACTAATGGAAAGCACACCAAAAGGAGCCGTATCGCTTAACGCCACAATTAAGGTGTTCCAACTATCAGGAAATGTACCAAGCAATAGACGTAATTGCAATTCATCACCAAGGTCAATCTCAAGATTTGTCAATTGATTTACAACATCTTGAAATTCACTCAAGTGTTCCGACATGCTACCTCCCTCCTTGTATCTTAAGTTTACAAGTCTTTTAACTAGAAAAGCTTTATTTTGTGGAGTTCGTCTCTCATAGAGTTCTTGCAATTTCTTCCACAAAGTATCCACTTTTGTTTCTTGGGCAACATAATAAAACATGCTATTATCAATCTATTGTCGAATAAACCCAAGTGTCTTCCAATTCATTTGTTCCCATTATCTATCCTCATTATCTCTTTTAGCCTCATTACTATCAACGAGATCAAACACATCTTTACAATATAACATATCTTCCATCCAAGACTTTCAAATAAAGTAATTCGAGGCATTTAACTTGAACATTATACCGCTAGTTTCCTCCATAAATAGAATCTCAACCTGAAGCTCTGATACCACCGTATTGGGAAGAACCAAGCAACAATTCAATAAAAACTATATTAAATCCAAGATCAATATCTTCCCTAAAATTAAGCCTGTCAAAATCAACTTAATCTCAGCTACAACCAACCAATATAACCTCACAATAGGTAAATATAATGCCAAGTGATAAAACAATAAAGTCAATAGAAAACACCAAAATTTTACATGAAAAATCCAATGAGGGAAAAACCACAGACCACCCAAAAATTTCTGATAATCACCAAGAATAGTCGAATACACAAAGTGTCTTCTCTAATCACACACTAGAGGCTCAACATCACTGATTCAATAATATTTTCTCACCACAAAGGTATATTAATATAAATGGAACAATAAAAAATCATAATCGTAATTAGAGATTTCGAAAGAGATTCTCAACGAATAAAACTCATTAACTTAGAGCCCTCAGTTTTACTAACAACATACTGAGATTTGAGCCAATTCCGTCAACGGTTAACCTTGAAATCAGACCCACAAAATTGCGTTCTTTTTCTTTCTGTCTCGCCGCCACTCTTTTTCTTTTTTCTCCGCACAGTTTTACACGAACAATGCCCCTTCTTCTTCTTTTTTATCTGGCTTTTTGACTTTTTAACTTCTTTTCTTTTCTTTTCTATTGTGTTGCTTGATTACCGACAAGTAGCCAGCAGCAAAGAGGGAGCAGTAGGGTTATCGAGGGTTTGACGGGCGGAACGGTGACAAAAGGCATATGACGGTCGGGAGTAGCTGTGGCTGTGACTGCGTTTGGATCTCCTGGAAATTGACCGGTCACCGAGCAAAAGTAACAGCAACGTCATCCGGTTCTCCTTGACGGATCGCTCCCGGTTGCTCACGGTTTCTATCCAGCAAGATGTCTTTAATTTGTACAAATCAACACATGATATTTGCTCATGAATTGAGCCGACAGAAATCGTAACTTGCAGATCACGCCCGCGTGAGGAAACCACTTTCGAGATTCCTTAGTCGCATGTACTGCCCCCAAAATGCAGGGCCTTGCGTAGGCTTCGAAGAAACATACGCGGTGGAATTATCTATCAATTTCGTCAAAGTCAATAAGATTGATTATCCCAACTCGCAAGGTCATGAAAAAAAGAAGAGATTTTGTTGCGTATTCTGTACTTTCATAGGCAAAAAGGGCCAAACATTTCCTTAGCAGCATCAATCTGTCATGTGAAAAGATCCGCGCGCAAACAAAATTTACTTATTGCGTTGGGCATCACTTCTTGTGGTGGTTAATAGGTCTTGAGTAACATCAAATTACTACGACCAATTTTATCGTGGGTGAAAAGTCAAGAAGAGCCTTTGATCATGTTCATGGCATCAAGGTCAATAAAAAAAATATTTTTGCTTTCGGGTGGGAGGTCTGAATCGTCTGACATAATAAGGGGGCCGGTTTGAAATCAGACGGTCCTGTTATTGGGGGATTGTTGTTTTTTTTTAGGGTTGTTTTTTTTTATCGGGGGTAGAGATAAAGAATCGCCTGCAATTATTGAGGAGTTGTTTTTTTTTATTGGGAGTAAGGGACAAGAATCGCCTACAATTATTGAGGGGTTGTGTTTTTTTTTATCGGGAGTAGAGGAAAAGGATCGCCAGTGATTAGTTGGGGTTGTTTTTTTCATTGGGGTAAAGGAAAAGGATCGCCTGGGTTATTTTTTTTATTGGGGGTAAGGGAAAAGGATCGCCAGCAGTCCTCGAGTGAAAGGTCCGGACTTAAAGTACGTCTATTGGCAGAGAAGGACCGAAAGGCAAGCAAATTCCAAAGTTGTGCTCTGAAATATAGTAAACATAAGAGAACAGTGAGCATGAAGAATGCTAATTCCCTACGTCTTCGAAAGGTGGGGCTCGCCTCCGAAAGTAAGAATATTGCATTAGATCATTAAAAAAGTGGGGCATTTAATCCACATTAAATCAAAACATAATCATTTGCTTATAAATGTGCCGCCCAACTCGTTTCAAATTCCGCAAGTAAATGAAATCCTGAAACCCCACGAAGAATCCCAGAGCCCAACGACTGCCGCAATGATCTCCTCGTCCTCCTCAACCATGTCATGCTTTGATCTCTTTTCTTCACTTCCTCACTTCATCGTCCTCCCATCACTGTTGGTCGTTATCAGCCTCCTCTTCTTCTTCAAATCGTCGCGGCCGTCCTCGAAGAACCTCCCGAGAGTCTACCCTATCTTCGGCTCCTACTTCTCGATATTCGCCAACGAGAAACGGTGGATCGACTGGACCAGCGGTCTCATCGGGAGCTCCCCGTCGGCGACCTACGTCTTGCACCGCCCCCTCGGCCACCGCCAGGTCCTCACTGGCAATCGTGCTAACGTCCAGCACATCCTCAAGAGCCACTTCAGCAACTACGAGAAGGGCGGGGTCTTCAAGACGACCCTCCGGGACGTCCTCGGCGATGGAATCTTCAACACCGATGGCGAGTCATGGAAGTTCCAGAGGCAGGTCTCCAGCCACGAGTTCAATACTCGGTCGCTGCGGAAGTTCATCGAAACTGTCGTTGACGCAGAGCTGAACGAGCGGCTCATGCCTCTCTTGGCTTCCGTCGCCAAGAGTAGGTCAGTGATAGACATGCAGGACATCCTCCAGAGGTTTGCTTTCGACAACATATGCAAGATCGCGTTCGGCTACGATGCCAAGTATCTTTCCTCATCTCTTCCTCAGCCGAGAGTAAGTATTATCCAGACTCATTTTACTAAATTAGAGATACCTAAAACAAAAAAAGCGAGCCTTGCCAGATAACAAAAAAAAATCTGTCCATCACATCACTCATGGAACGAGTTATTCAATATTCGACAGGCGAAGTTCGCAGAAGCGTTTGAAGACGCAGTAAGAATGAGCAGCGCGAGGTTTCAAGAGTTCTTCTCTGCGATTTGGAGGATCAAGCGTTTCTTCAACGTAGGATCCGAGAAGCAACTCCGGGTCGCGGTCTCTGAGGTCCGTGAATTTGCGAAGGAAATCGTGAGGGAAAAGAAGAGAAAGCTGAGCGAGAAGTCGTCATCCGAGTCAGCCGCTGAGGACCTCCTGTCGCGGTTCTTGAGCTCAGGCCACTCCGACGAGGACTTCGTCATCGACATCGTTATCAGCTTCATACTTGCCGGCCGGGACACCACATCGGCGGCGCTGACGTGGTACTTCTGGCTGCTCCACAAGAACCCGGAGGTGGAGGCCAAAGTCCGGGGTGAGATCATGGAGAAGTCCGACACACATGCTGTGGGATACGATGATGTGAAGGAGATGGTGTACACGCACGCATCGCTATGTGAGAGCATGCGATTTTACCCACCGGTGCCGCTCGACACAAAGGAGGCGGTGAGCGACGATGTCTTGGAAGACGGCACGGTGGTGAAGAAGGGGATGAGAGTGACGTACCATCCGTACGCGATGGGGAGGTCGGAGCAGCTGTGGGGAAAGGACTGGCCAGAGTTCAGGCCGGAGCGGTGGCTGAGGGTGGCAGAGGACAGTGGTGAGAAATGGTCGTTCGTTAACAGAGACGCGTTCACGTACCCGGTGTTCCAGGCGGGGCCGAGGGTTTGTCTGGGGAAGGAAATGGCGTTCCTACAAATGAAGAGAGTGGTGGCCGAGGTGCTGCGGCAGTTCAAGGTGGTGCCCACGGCGGAGGAAGGGGAGGAGCCGCTGTGCATTTCCTACCTGAGCTCGAAGATGAAGGGTGGGTTCCCGGTGAGGATTGAGGTGAGAGAGTGAAAGAAAAAGTCAATGGTTGACAACTATTCTCTCTTTAATTGTCCTTTTATTAAAGTTCTGTATGAGTTCGAAAGCGTAAATTTCCTTTCTTTGGGAGGTAGGCAGGGGATAAGATGCATAATAAATTTCCCTTTGTTATTATTGTATTTACTTTCATAATTATAAATTATTTCTGAGATATTAATATCAAATAGATCCACTCATTCAAGTAATATAAATGTTATCATTTGAATTTTGAATAAGGTACCATAGTATGGATGGAAGACTTAGCGTGATTGCATTACTCCACGATGATTCAAACCTTTCTATCAAAATAATTATACATCTCGTGACTCCGTCATTCAGCGTAGTAATCTTAACCTATGATTACCGAATAACGTTGTTACGAGATAGTTCATATCTTTAACTAATTGGTGACTTTATAATAAGACTTCATGGTAATTAATATTATCTCGTTATATATTTGACTGGTTCTACATTAGTCGATGTCAAAAGGAGTCAAACTAACCATGTAATATCGTGATTGCTTGGATATGCACTTATAGTTATAAGTATGAATCGCTCAATAGACGCAACAAAACCAAATATCCAATTAACTCGACATAGACTCCATGTCCCATAGTAATCCTGGCTACATTAAATCATTTTAGTTAAATGATATCTGAGTGTAAAATTGGGCAGCGGATAATTTGTTTAATTTGATTGGACCCATTATTACTATTACGTGGAGTACACGATATGCATTGGGACGTTGTCATAATTAGGTTTGTACTTTTATTTAATAATAATTTAATGCAAGCTGGTGTGATTGTCATCTGAAGTTGGAATCCAACTCAGTCATTGGACCCCTATTTACTAATGTGATTGTGCACATCACCCTACATCAGCAAATATTTAAAAGAGAGAGGTTATAGTCAGAAAAAAATCAAAAAAGAAGAAGAAGAAATCAAACAAAATATAAGGAAAAAAAGGGCGGTGAGAGAGAGATGAGGGTGGACTGACCTTGTATGTTCGACCATACACATGGGATTCGGATCACTTGCTGTGTTCCGTACACACAGCAAGTGATGTGGTAATCTCAGCCGTCCGATTAAGATCGGATAGCTGGAATTTATAGAAAAAGATTCAAAAGCAAAAGTTTTTTTTTACTTTTTTTTTTGAATTTAGCCATTCGATTCAGATCGGACGGTTGGGAAGCTCCCCACATCACCCCTGTTATGTTTTGTACACATAGTAGGGGATCTATTTCCATCCGGATGGTCTCTATCTCTAACTCTTGGTTTTCCTTTAAAATTATTGTATAATGTATTGTTTTGATCTTTTTTTCTCGTGTTCAACTTTTTTGCTATTTTGCATATATCTTAGGAACGTGGCCATGATGTGTACAAGCATATGGACAAAACACAAGTTCCAAGGTTGAGTAAAGTGTCACATCAGGAGTTAATCATATTGACCTGAAAGATTATGTAAAATTATGATAAATGATTTTTGAAATTTAATCTAATACGTAATATCATCCTAAATTATTAATTTATTCCATATAATTCTTGAAATATTAGTAATTATGCAATCGAGTCCCTACATGATATGAAAATGCTAAATTTCGTTCTTTTTGTGATTTCAAGTTAACAGAGCCCACCAATGTGATTTCCAGTCCGTTAAGTTTAGACAACCAAAAAAGTTACAAGTGAATTATCCAAGCAAGATTTTTATCCCAAATCAAGATAAATAATCCACATTATCAAATGACGGTGGACATTATAACAATCTATTTTTTTTCCTTAAAGATGGGCATTTTAACTTGTCATTATAATTTCCATCATTAATAATGTCTAATTTGTCATTGGAGCAAACGAAAAAACTATATTGAGCATTTACTAATAGTTAAAGACTATATTGAAAAAAGTAAAAGTTCATGGGTGATATAACACATTAGACTAAAGTTAGAGACTAATAAGTTTTGAGAAAGTAATACAAATAATCCCATTGAAGAGCACAATGACCAAATTGACCAAAATTGGAGTTCAAGTACCATACTCAACATCTATTTAAGGTTGATAAGGACACTATATAGGACCAAATTGAATATTAAAGAACATGATATATGCCTTGATTTTTACAACATCTAGTGTGATTTTGATTGGCTATTTAATTAATTATAAACAATCCCATATTAAGTACTCCATTTATGTATTAGCATGTATTATACTTGATTTATGAAGTTAAGTTTTGTATGTCACAAGTTGAGTCACGCATTGTCTACTCCTTAAAATATTGGAATATAACAAAATAATAATAGAGCGGCGCTATATCGACTCCCTCTATAACTAAGTTAACCCCATTTACGCTAAAAAGGCTTACCGTCAATCATTCAAGTGTAAAGTGATGGCCCTATTGCTTTTCTTTTCTTTATTTTTTTTCTATTTAGAATCTAGTTGCTATGATCAAGCATTTTACATGCTTTGTTTTTAGTGTATTAAATAGTTTTCTATATACATTCTTAGATATTCTTATTACATATTATATGTCCCGTGTAAAAGTATCTTATTAATTGTAAGGAAAACAAGACAAATTCTTTGATATAAAACTCAAAAGTCCCTTCTTCATTATTGCTCTTATAAGAAATTATCTATTCTTCATCTCTCTCTTTTTTTGGCACAAGTATATTGAAAATTCTGAAACTTATTAATAAGATGCAATTGAGTACTAAAACTTTGAAAAAGTATATATAAGTCTAAAAATTATCAAAATGACATCACAAACCACTTTCCACCTATTTATGTTGATCTTCAATATGGTTTAAAATCAAGATATTATTTAGCAATTCTCTACCTTAACTATCACTCATGAAAAGCTCTAGAAAAGCTCGAACTTCACCAGAGTAGCATGCTTATCATCATGTATGTTGGGTTCTCAAATGTTACAGTATTCTTCCTAAAGAGCTTTTCCCATTACCATAACATCTTAGAGAAAATGATGATTGATGTCAATATGCTGCTATCGCTCAATAGGATTCCAAGCCAAATATAGTGCACCTAGATTGTCACACTGTATGGCAACGATTTTATGCTCCAAGCAAAAGCAAATCAACAAATCAAGTTCATCAAGCTAGGAAATGACATGATCGAACCTATTCCGACTTAAAAGAAAAATGAAGCAAAAATCAACCGTTGGCATACACAATGAGCTTTATTCTCCTAATCCGTTGACACACGCACACCCGAGAGAGAGAGAGAGAGAGAAGCTAACTTTGAGGAGAGGAGAGGCGATTAGGTCAAGGGAAAAGAACGAGCTCTCTGGTTCTGAGTTAGACAAAAGAGGCGGAGGCTTTGCCATGTGGACGAGGTGGAGGAGAGGCGGTCGTGTGGAGGAGAGGAGAGGCGGCCTTCAGTGAGGAAGAACAGAGAACGTGGAGGAGAGGAGAGGTGATTAGGTCAAGCTCTCTAGTTCAACATCTAGAGGGAGGCGGAGGCGTGTAGACGAGGTAGATGAGAGGCGGTCGTGTGGAAGAAAGGAGAGGAAAGACAGCCTTCGGTGAGGGAGATGAGAGAACGTTCGGTGATGGAGATGAGAGAATATGGGAGAAAGAAAGGTGAGGAGAGGTCAAGGGAAAAGAAGATTAGGTCAAGAGAAACGATTTCTCAATTTCACTGAAAGAACCATAAACAAAAAAAAATTGATTTCTCGTTTCCGGCCAAAATCCTATTTCTAGAATAAAAATCTATTCTTGAAATAGAAAAAACTAAAATTTTCTATCAAACGGATTTTTGTTTTAGAATGAGTTTGAACAAAAAATTTCATTCTAGAATAGAAATTGTGGCAAATCATGTGTGCCCTAAGTCTTTGTTAATTGACAGATTCCACATATAAATCGTGATCATAAGAGGTTCACAAACTAAGCAAGAATTGTCCTGGGAAAAAAACTTGAGCTATAGAATTGTATACTGATAGGAGCTATTCCAAATTGAACTTTAGAGTGATGTTGTAAATAAATGTACTTTACTAATTTTCGTTTAAATTAGGATATTGACCATTAAGTTTATTTAAAAGATCGAATGTTAGATGATCCTTGCATAGGAAAAAAAAATGAACTTGGGAAGCTTTTTAGATTCGAGCACAAAGGAAAACGAAACAACGGTTTAAGAAATGGTGATAAAAATCATTAGTTATATTGATCTGTATCAATGGCCATTTGTCCTCTTTCATCAAATTTATCATTAATGAGGTCCTAGTGAGAGCTATTCTTGATGTTTTAAATCTTAGGACGTGTATATAACTATTTAAGATAGGGGTGGTCAATTTTTTATGAGTTGATTTTTGGCCTAGAATCGTGAAACCAACCATGTGACTCTCAATTCTAAAGAATGGGATTGAGAGCCCAACTGGTCCAACTCTTGGTTCTACTCAAGAACCGGGTAATTTTGTTTTGTCAAAAAAATATTAAGACCGGTTAGACCGGTGGTAATGTCAATGTTTTCTTCATGTTAAAGACCATGGCTTAACTCTTCATGTGTGCGTAAGTGTTAAGACCGGTTCAGCCCTAGGATCGAACCGGTAGAATCGGTGATTCCAACCTCAGAATCGAGAACCGACCAGTTCTAATTTCCCAAAATTGGGTCTCTCTAAAACCAACCTTGAATCTGCCAAATTAACCCCCAGTCTCCCTCTCCCCCTCCTCCTTCTCCTCCATGTTTCTGAGTTCATCCGACCGGCGGGACATGCCCAACTTTGGATCGACGCCGAGGTCGTTGCCCACAGGTCAACCCCCGTCCGTCTCTTTCGTTTTGCATCTGCCTCTTAGCTCCTCTCCCTGCTAAGCTCTTGCCTGGAACGGCGATGTCGACACCGACGTTCATGCCCACGACCACAGGTCGCCCCCCACCTCCTTCTGTCACCGTCGGTTCGCATCTGCCGTTTCCAACACGGAACCAATCAGGTGAGAGACTTGACTTGTACGAAGACAAATTTGTGGTGGAATCATATGCTCCCAAAGTGTGAATATGACATATACACGACAGGATATTCGGGACTCCTCAAATCTTGTGTTAAGGCCAAGGAAATCCTGAGAACCCACGAAGATAATCAGAGCCCAATCGCCCTCCTCCCCTCCTCAACCATGTCATACTTTGATCTCTTTTCTTCACTCTCCACCTTCAGCTTCTTCGTGTCGCTGTTCGTCATAACCAGCGTCTTCTTCTTCTTCAAATCGCCGTCGCCCTCGAAGAACCTCCCAAGAGTCTACCCTATCGTGGGTTCCTTCTTCTCGTTCCTCGCCAACTGGAAAAGGCGGATCGACTGGACTTCCGACCTCATCCGTAACTCCCCGTCGGCAACCTACCTCCTCCACCGCCCCCTCGGCCACCATCAGGTCTTCACTGGCAACCCTGCGAACATCCAGCACATCCTCAAGACCCACTTCGGCAACTATGTGAAGGGCGCGCTCACCAAGACAACTTTCCGGGACCTCCTTGGCGACGGAATCTTCAACGTTGACGGCGAGACCTGGAAGTTCCAGAGGCAGGTCTCCAGCCACGAGTTCAACACGCGGTCACTACGGAAGTTTGTCGAGACAGTCGTCGATGCTGAGCTGAACGAGCGCCTGCTTCCACTTTTGGCTTTCGCCGCCAAGAGAAGGGCAGTGATAGACATGCAGGACATCCTCCAGAGGTTCGCCTTTGACAACATATGCAAGATTGCGTTCGGGTATGATGCCGAGTATCTATCACCGTCGCTTCCTCAGCCGCGAGTAAGTATTTGCCAGACTCATTCCACTAAATTACAGATATAAAAGATGTGAGATTTAGTGCGAGTCTCGTCAAACAACACAATTTTTTGTCAATCACATTATTCGCGAATAAGTTAATTTGACATTCGACAGGCGAAGTTCGCAGAAGCTTTTGAAGACGCAGTAAAATTAAGCACCGAGAGGTTTATGGAGTTGTTCTCCGTGATTTGGAAGATCAAGCGTTTCTTCAAGGTCGGATCTGAGAAGCGCCTGCGAGTCGCAGTCTCCGAAGTCCGTGAGTTTGCGAAGAAAATCGTGACGGAAAAGAAGAGAGAGCTGAGCGAGAATTCGTCGCCCGCCGAGGACCTCCTATCGCGGTTCCTGAGCTCGGGCCACTCCGACGAGGACTTTGTCGTCGACATTGTCATCAGCTTCATACTCGCCGGCCGGGACACCACGTCGGCTGCACTCACGTGGTACTTTTGGCTGCTCCACAAGAACCCAGAGGTGGAGGCCGAAGTGCGGCGTGAGATTATGCAAAAATCCTACGCGCACTCGTCGGGGTACGACGACGTGAAAGAGATGGTGTACACGCACGCATCACTGTGTGAGAGCATGCGCATTTACCCGCCGGTGCCGCTGGACACGAAAGTGGCGGTGAGCGACGACGTCTTGCCGGACGGCACGGTGGTGAAGAAGGGGACGAGGGTGACGTACCATCCGTACGCGATGGGGAGGCTGGAGGAGCTGTGGGGAAAGGACTGGCGGGAATTCAGGCCTGAGCGTTGGCTGAAGGCCGCGGAGGACGGCAGTGAGAAGTGGGCGTTCGTTGGGAGGGACGCGTTCGAGTACCCAGTCTTTCAGGCGGGGCCAAGGGTCTGTGTGGGGAAGGAAATGGCTTTCCTGCAGATGAAGAGGGTGGTGGCCGCGGTGCTCCAGCGGTTCAAAGTGGTGCCGGCGCTGGAGGAAGGGGCGGAGCCATTGTTCTTCTCGTACTTGACCTCGAAGATGCAGGGTGGGTTCCCGGTGAGGATTGAGGTAAGGTAAGAGAGAGCGAAAAGCAGAGTCGAACTTTGGAATCTCTGTTTCCTTTCATCTTCGTTTCTTTATTGTTGTACGTCCATTTGGAGGTCGGGCCCGGGGACAAGGTCAAAAAGATCGAACTTTGGATCATAATAGTTTTATTAATTTTCATATTTAAAGTATCTGCTGGACCTAAAAAGAGATACAAAATCCAGTCATGCAAGATTGCAAGTATAGTATATATTGTTCTTTTAACCTTTAACAATGTTTTATATTAAAAATGTATGATTTGCCGTGATTGTATCGATTGCTTAAACTCCGTTTATGAAAATAACAATACATATCGTAAGTCCGTCATTTAGCATATTGACCTTGATTTATCGTTACGAACACTACAAATATATCAAGTTGCTTTGTCCTTGACTGATACTAAACGATTTTTCACAAGATAGCTTCAGATTCATTAGCCAAAGTTGCATTTGAATAATGTTTTACTCTTATAATATGCCATCGAGGTAATTTTCTTGTTTTATGTTATAATGTCGTGACAATTTGACCCACTCTACCTGAGTTAGAGTCCAAAGGGAGTATTCAATATAACCATGCAGGATAGTGACCATTTAAGTACACGTGTATATCAAGAATCACTCGAAAAAGAGGAAAAAAATTATTCAGAAAATTATAATTTTGTGGGTAGAGATGAGGTAGGATAGTGTAGCTCTACATTTATAGTTTAGATTGCCCACGGTGGTGATTCATAATCAGAGAGAGAGAGAGAGAGAGAGAGAGAGAGAGAGAGAGAGAGAGAGAAGAGAGAGAGAGTATACATACATTCAACTTAGTTCGAAAAAGGAAATAACATATGGTTTGGTTCCATTTGAATGTAATTCACAAATATGTGGTAAAAAGTCCATCTCAAAATGGGAAAATTAGATGATGTTAGTATTTAGCTATTGTTTTGAACCAATACTGCTTTGCGTTGGGAAATGACATTGGAATGAATGAATTCGGAATCTACCTTCGTAGTGGGTGCCAGCAGAATCATTGGAGGAACATGGCCTATGAGTTGAGAGTACCAAGTATGTTTTTTATATTGGGGTTAGTCAAAGAAGCAAATATTTGCTTGAATTTAGCACGGGAATATATGAAATTGGAAGGCTAGAAAGAGAAGTTAATGTCAAAAGCCAAGAAAGAAATACTAATCTAAACAATTATGCAAGTTCTACCTTAATATGTAAGAGCACTCTCAGTGTGTATAAAATCATTGAAGAAGAAGAAGAAGAAGAAGATTATTGCATCTTACTAGAAGAAATGGGAGGTTGTCTATGACATCTAGAATTTTTTTGGTCCAGTAATAATATTTAAGGCAATTCTCCATGGTGTATTCACCGAGGGTCCAATGTGTTAAATTAAATTAATAACGTGTTGATGCGAATGCTGATGATATAGTGTGATGGTAATTGATTTACCACCATATTATTTGTAGATGAGGATTGATTAATTTCGAATTTCATTTTTGATGATTTTTCAAGCTTAAATTTATTGAATTGAAATTTTTTGGGCATCATCACTAGAGGTGGCAAAATGGGTCAAAGACCCATATTTTAACCCAAATTTGATAATATGGGTCATAAATAATTAGTTTAAAAAGTTCGTTTGGTCTTAAATGGGTCACCTAATAATCTCATGTGTCTTAAATGGGTTATAAACGAGTCACAAATGTGTTACTTAATTAATTTTAAGTATTATTAATAAATTATTTTAAATATTATTAACAAGTCATTTTTAGGCTATGAAAAGTTCGATATTCTAATTATTTTATTTTTTAAAAATAAAAATTTGATTACTTTTTTTTCCCTTTTTTTTTCTTTCCTTTTCTTTTTCTCCTTTTTCCCTCTTTCTAAGTTGGTCGTTAGCCAAAAGGCGAGGAATGAGCTCACTAGACTCCGGTGACTGGAAGAGATAGCCAAAAGAATACTTACCTTCCAAAGAAGAGAGCCGTAATACTATGGTTACTCTGGAAATGGCGACATGCATATACATTCCAGTCCAACCGGCCGAATCCAACTTATGTGGTGGATGAGGCCATTGTATTGCAGAAGAACTACATTGAGATGGAACCCAAAGGCAAAGGGGTAGAACGATATACGCGAAATCCAACTTATGAAGTGAACACGCTGGTAGTCGTAAGTGGAGTCTTGAAGTTCAACATAGATGGTTCTCTACTAGTAGGGTCTTTGGACTGGTACTAGTTTGTGTTGAGACTCGAATGGAGTAGCTGTTGATAGCTTCGTTAAATCGATCCAAGCTTCCGGGGGCGATCGGGTTTGAAACTCTAGCTCCAGTCGACACACTAGTGTGCATGAAGTAACTTTTTGATTTGAAGATGCGAACCGATTTGCCCATGGAGATAGAAATTAATAGCTTATCTCTGCTAAAAAACATTTCAGGTACAGATGAAAGCCCTGGAAACTTCTGAGCTTAAGTTTTGCAAATGTCAACTGGGCTAACTTAATTTCGTCCAATTGGCCCATTGTCCCCGTGAGGCAGGCAAATCAATTAGTGGACTAAATTGTGAAGGCCAATTGCAAGAAAATTTTCCTTCGAACTATCTAAAAAAACTCCAATAACTCTTTTAGATTTATCATGATCCAAATGTTTCGAGAGAAGAACACTAGAAGTGCTAAAAGTTGTGTACGACACTCACTTTGGTGCCAAAAGTTTCAAAATACTCACTTCAACTCCACTTTTTCAAAAAATCAAAAATTTTAATGCCAACTCCGATATACCTGCTGGAAATCCGACGTGGCCTATTATTTATTAATTTTCAAGTCCAATGTGGCTCGCTGGAGGCCCAGTCAACATATAAACATAAAAAAAACGACGTAATATAGTCAATAATTCTAACAATAAGAACCCTAAATCAAAAAACCAAAAAAGAAAAGGAAAAAAAAGGAAATGTAGGGGGGAGGAGCCCTCCTCCCTGTGCTTGCCGCCCCAACGCCGGTGGGCAATAGCCGATAACGGCAGGGACCCTCTCCCGGTGATGGCGAGAGCCGCCAGCCATCGCCGAGGAGCCGGTGACCCCGTCGGCCCTCGCCAAGGGGCTGGCAATCCCACCAGCAACGGCCACTGCCCTACCGGCAATGGGGCGGCGACCACAGGCGGGAGGGCTCCAGCCCTCCCCAGGTATTTTCTTTTTATTAAAATTTTTTCTTTTTTTTAAAGTTAACTAAAATTTAAGTTTAAACCCTAATTTGATCGATTTCCTACGTGGAATATTATTTTGGCCAAACAATTACTATGTCAGATAATACCAATAATTATAAAAGCCACGTCAATTTTTGGCCGGAATTCTCGCCGTTGACACTTAAAAGATCATGTTTTTCCGTAATTGGCACTGAAGTGAGCATTTTGAAACTTTTGACACTAAAGTGAGCGCCGTACCCAACTTTTGGCACTTCTGGTGTTCTTCTCCCAAATGTTTCACGAACTTTATTCTGGTTAATGATAAGAGTGTCCATTTCAACCATAAAAAAGAAAAAGAAGAAGTCAAAAACCCAACCTCTTTACGAACAATATATCATTTTTGAAAAATATTTTCAGGAAATCATTTTCCTAACAAATGATAATAATTGGGCGTTCGTTTGAAACTTAAAGAAAATTATAAAAATTAGATTTTTAATTTTTAATTTTTTTTTTCTATTATACATTGACATATCATCAGCCACAAGTGTCGCCAAGTTTCCACAAACTCCTAGCTTACCACCAGAGGCCATGAACTTGCCAATCCAATACAAGCCTTGAGCTCGCCTCTGGAGGCTACAAGCTTGCTGTCAAAAGCCGTCGGCTTGCTGGCCTCGAGCGAGGTCGAGGCACATTGCTAGAGGTCACGATATTTAAAGATAAACAAATAAGATGGAAAATATTTTTCACTCTCTACTTTTAAAGACGCTTTTTCCATTGGTGGAAAATATTTTCCTTAACTATTTTGTTTTTCGTGAAAACGAACACCGGAAAATTCAAAAAATATATTCCCGGAAGTTATTTTCCATGAAACAAACGGAGCCTTCATACTAAAATTTGTGTGATCACTTCCAATTATTTTAAAGGTTTAAGTGTATAGGTGGAGGGAAATCACATGCATATTAACAACATATAAATCTCATAGATAAGTGATGTGCGACACTTCAACAATACATTTCCTTTCTTTCCAACTTCAAAAATTAACTATTGGATTTTGCTTTGGGTGCCAAATCAAACCAAACTGCAACGTGTAATCTATTCTCATTTGCTTGATTTGATATTGTGTTTGTGTCTTGTAGAAACGTGAACGTGTGCGCCTCTCGTGGCTCTATATAAAGCAATGTTAAAGATATCAAACTTTTGCTAAAATTTCTTTACATAATGATGTGCCTCAAATATTTATAACTTTTTAATTAATAACTAAAAAATCTGGCCCGACGAGTTCGTTCCATTAATTAGTAATCACAAGCGCCAACATTTAGGAAATAAGGTCTAATGTGCTATTTATAGAATATATAGCAATTTCTTAAACGTTGAATCCAACACAAAATGCATCTCCCATAGTAATCCCTTCTGCGTTAGATCATAATTTTTAGATGCTTTATGAGTGTTGAATTAGGCAGAGGAAAATTTGGCTTAATTATCGAGCCATTTATAATTGTACGTAGTACATAAATATGTATGCATGAGTTGCAGAGTAGGGATAATTACACAAAAACCCTAAGTTTTAGTCAAATATGCAAAATTGTCCTTGAATTTTTAATTTGTCCAATGTCACCCTTGAACTTTAGCTCAATATATAATGTAGTAATTGAACTGTGTCCATAAAGTTTATAAAAATATCCAAGGTTATCTTTCTATTAATTCAAGTTCGAAGATAATATCCAATATTTTCATATAATTTAGAGACTATATTAGATTTGTATCAAATGTTCATGAATTACGTTGAATAAATCAAAAGTAAAAAAAACGATGTTGTATTTTGGTCTAAAGTTTCAAGGCGACATTAAACAAATTAAAAGTTTAAGAACGACAATATATATTGGGCCAAATTTAAACATTCCGGTTTTAAATCCAAAAACTTGGAACCTGCCCATTAGAATAGAATACTCAAAATTTTGAACTCAAGACACTAATTTTCAAGTTTTCGGTACTATATTGAAATCATGCTCACCTTTAGACATAATCACACGAAGGTTGGAGAGAGACAAGAGCAATGACCAACCAGCCTCGCCCCTTAGGGACAATTGCTATTTAAGTTCTAAATCTTTTGCAACTTTACCGATTCAGTCCTAAACTTTTTTTTTTTTTGCCAAATAAGTCCTAAACCTTTTGCAACTTTGACGATTAAGTCATTCCGACGAATTTTGGCCTGAAAATACCTACGTGGCGACGACGTGACGTGACTGACAATATAAATCGACAAAGTTGTAAAAAGTTTAGATTTAAATAACAATTCTCCTCGCCCCTATATGTCTGGTCCAGAGGGTCCGGTCGACACACGCCGAGGACGGCTATACATTTAGAATTCTAGCTCGCATCAATTCACGGGCTTTCAAATCATATAAATTATTAGTACGGAAGATAACTAATTTATATAAAAGAAGTGGGTAAGCGCACGTAAGATTTCGCGCTATGGTGGAAACCTTTTCCTCCACGATCTTTCGGTAACTTCCAATCATCACCCTCTCCTTCCACGCTCTCACTTCACTAACTGCCACTACCGACGCCATGCACCTCTCCCTTCCACACACCTCCACCACCACCACCACCGCCACTATCACCACCCCCGCCACCACCCCATCCCCATTGTCGTTTTCTCTGTAACTCCCGCTGCGAAACTAGAACAACGCCCCTCTCGAACCCTCCCGAGGTTCTGCCCATTTCCACCCGCGCTTACCCCACCCAACCCCCCTCGCGGCGGCTCTGCGGTGGTCCCCGTAGCGTGCTGGTTTCGGATCGGCGGCGGAGCAGAAGTCTCGAGGAAGTATCTAGAGATGGCTCCCGACGACGGCGCTCCGGTCGCGGCCGACGCTCAGGCTCTGCTGAAGAAGAAGGCGGCGTTCTCTCGGAGCTGGATCCTGCTGGACCGGGAGGGGCGGGGCAGGTTGCTGGATGTGGACAAGTGCGAAATCATGCGTCGGGTGGAAATCCACGCCCGAGATCTTCGCATGCTCGATCCGATGCTGTCGCAACCTTCTAAGATATTAGGCAGGGAGAAGCTGATTGTCCTCAATTTGGAGGTAATTTATCTGCTCGGGGACGTGTCGCGGTCTTGTCTGCTTGAGTAGGTTTCAGGAGTTGTAGTCGCTGATTCGCCTGCGCTTTCCTTGTGTTGTTTCTTCTTGTTTGATTTCGAATTGCAGCACATTAAAGCGATCGTCACTGCAGAGGAGGTACGTCTGTTGTTTTTTTAGCTTGTCTGTTTCCAGCTTCGCTCCTCTCGTGAGCGTTCCACATTTCTTTTCGGCGTTTATTGGGCTTAATTTCCTTTTAGTGATGTCGAGTTTGTTCGGTCAAGGATTGCTTTCTAATTTGTATAGGTGTTACTTAGAGATCCATTAGATGAGAATGTCATTCCTGTTGTCGAGGAACTCGAGAGGCGGTTGCCTGGAATTGGTCAGTTTCAAGGTGAAGAGGATGAGCAGCAAGAAGCAAACAATGACGCTGACGTCGGGGAGCAAAATGGTAGCATGTTGCTGCTTTAGCAGATGATGCTCTTTCGATAATTCCTCAATAATTAAATGATGATGAGATAATATAAAGAGTGTTCTCCAATCACCTGCGTTTGCTTAGTTCAGTGACAGCTTTGTCTTTGTGATATTTGCCAGAGGAGAAATGTCTTGATTGAGATGCAGGTCATTTTGCTATACTGTGCAGAATTTCCTTTCGAATTTCGGGCATTAGAAGTTGCACTGGAGGCTATCTGTAGTTTTCTTGATGCACGGACAAGAGAACTGGAGACTGCTGCTTATCCAGCTTTAGATGAGTTGACTTCAAAGGCGAGCCTTTCTTATAAACGTATTTGTTTGCTTATTTCCAATGGGAATTTACTGAATAATAAATTTGTCTTTGACATGGTTATGTTCTAAGACGTCCACCTGGAGTACACATGCAGAAAACTTGCTTTTCCTGCTTTTCTTTCCCTGTTCTTCATTATATCATTAGACCAGATCAAAGATTTGGTTTGTGTTCCTTTTTTATTTCTCTGTCTGTTAACACAGATAAGGCTTGCAGATTAGCAGTCGCAATTTGGATCGAGTGCGAAAATTGAAGAGTGCTATGACAAGATTGACCAATCGTGTTCAGAAGGTATTGAAATTAGTGCACACATGTTCAGGTTTATAACGCATTCCAATCACCAGACAGTCTTATTCAGGGAAAGGCTTATAGACTGCTTGTTCTCACTCCTGGCTGCATTCCTGTAGTGTGTCACAAGGATTTACAAGTTTAGTATTCCTGTTGAGTGATCCGTTGTTAACTGTGAAGGGTTGTCTTTTCATTGGATTGGAGTATCAATACTAATTACCCATATATCACTTTCTACTTGCTAAATTTGCATTACTGATTGTTTTCATCAACCTAGTTTTGTCTTTGTCGGACTTAAAGTCAATTGTTACTGCTTGTGGTAACTTTCTTAGTATTATACCTGACACAGATATCAATCAATTTAATCGGTGGTATGATACCACTCTCGTGACAGGGTAAACAGACTTGCAGTTCTTGCTTTTAGTGAGGCATTTGATGTAAAATAGATGAATTCTGGAATGAAGGGTGCATTTTTGAAGAGTAAAGTGTAGGTTTTCTACTGCTATCACAAGGAAATATATTACCTGGCCTAGCACCCTATGGACCATTTAATGTTGGATGTCTAACTACTCTCTCTCTCTCTCTCTCTCTCTCTCTCTCTGTGCTGAGATGAATGGCATTTCTTCCTAGTTTCAGTAAGACAAGTTTTTTTGGAGATGACTATGGGTTAGGCCATCTCTTTTCATCATAACAAACAGGAAACTTGAGAATTTTCTGACATCTAGTGCTTCGAATTTCGAGCCCTCTTATGCTCTTTTCATATTCTGCTTACACAACGGCATCTCTGCTTATGCGCTCTCTTAATCTCTGTGCATATTATTTGTCCCTCTACTTATCAGTCTGAACTTTCTTAGGTTCAGGAAGGAAAATTGACACAAGTAGCTTTACCAGATAAATGGTTGGTTGACATTATCCTCCCAAAAATAATCCAAGAAAGAAATCTTGTAGAAATATCAGAAAACCAAGTTGTACTAACTGCTGTGTTCATAGCACTCAATAAAAGATCCTTTCTTTTACATGATAAAATTGATGAAGAGGTTTTTTCTGTTATTGCCTTGGTAGCATCCCATGCTTTTGAAAACACAGATGAAAACAAAAGGTAGATTCTATGAAAAGTAAAACAGAACTCTAGAGAATCAAGTTCATGGGAATCAATGTAACAATGAAATCAAAGGTTTGGCGTTGCTTCAGAGATTAGAAATCAACCTTTTCTTATTAAAGAGGGAGCAACTGCTGAATAAACCCAATAATGGGTAGCTCTATTGATTAAGAGCTTATCCCTCATCTCCGAGATTAAGGGTTCGAAACTCGCAGTTGCTAGCGTCTTCAGTGAAGGCCATGGTGTTGGGATCCTGTGCTAGTCTCGGATCTGGCCCTTTGGTGTGCCATGGTGGAGTCCTCGGTTACAAAAAAAAAAAAAAAAAACTGCTGCATAGTTTAGCGCCATTAGAGCTATGAGGATTCCCTGGCAATTTAAGTATCCTAAGCACGGAAATGCCACATCCTCGTGCTCTATAAGCAGATCGGATGTCTTTTTGCAGATTAGCTTACTGATGTTTGCTTATCACTGACAAAGACATTATTTTATTGTCTCTTTATTGAAGTATATGTAGATATCTCATCTATTATGCTTCCACGCTACATCTCGTGCCTCAAATGCCAGTTTAGCAGTCAATAGCTCCCGTATATTCAACTGATGCTCTGCCTGCAGAACCATTTAGCAGTATAGGACATGGCATTTCTAAATTCTTCGTTTGGGGCATCAATGGGTATCGAATCAGGATTGCAAATGGATTTGACTTTGACAATACCCGTGCTTGACTGCACATAACCTTGCCTTAGATTGTTTTCTTGAATTCAAGAAGCATCGAGCTTGCTAACTTTTCTATAGTAACTAAATAACCATGTCATATCGGAACTTTCGCTTGATCTCTCTATATAACTAGATTGTAGTGGAAATATATTAAGTGCAAATTTCTGCTCAACTATGACACTGTCTGCAAAAAATATACGGCGTTTGAGACAGTCCATCTCCATCTTCACTAATATTGTTCAATGCTCTGTTATTCTGTTCAATATAATGGTGTGTTTTTAATGCCCTTTTCTTTTATGCATTAAGTTGAGATCATCAACTGCACTTTCAATCAAACCATGAACATGTTCTTTACATCATCATAATTGCAGAATATTATTTGTCTGATGATTCCAGTTCCATGTTATTAACAGCCAATACTCAGTTAAATGAGACCTAATTTCAAGTGATATTGGTTTCCAGGTGAGAGATGAACTGGAACAACTTCTTGACGATGACGAAGACATGGCAGACCTTTATTTGTCAAGGAAACTGGCTGCAGTGTCTACCCCTGGCAGCGGGTCTGGAGCTCCAGATTGGTTTTTTGCCTCCCCTCTAACTGGCTTAAAGTTATCCAGAACAAGTAGGGCAAGTGCAGCAACAGCTCGTGAGGAAAATGATGTTGAGGAGCTTGAAATGTTGCTGGAGGTTAGATAAATTCAATCAATGTTCTCAATTAGCTCATTGAGAGAGTCCATAAGTGATACTGCTTCTTTTCTGCAGGCATATTTTATGCAAATTGATGGTACTTTAAACAAATTGTCAACGGTATGCATCGTTATTGATATCCTTGCACCAGTTCTTTGTTTCATCATGTTGCCTCACAAATTCCCTTACGGAAATTTAAGGAAAATTTCTTTAGAAGTTAATTATCTTGATAGACTAAACTGTGCTATTCCTGGAAGCTGATTTTATGTATTCTCTTTCAGTTGCGTGAATACATTGATGACACTGAGGATTACATCAATATTCAGGTAAGCTTTTCAAGAATTTGCAACCATATTCTCAATTATGTGAATGTAATTTAAACTAGTTTTCTCCTAGTTACTGCACATTGTTGGACTACATAGTAGTAACTAGGGACATTTCGATCTGCTTTTTGTCTTGTTGCAGCTTGATAATCATCGGAACCAGCTTATACAGGTAGGATTTGCAAGATATGCAGAACTCCACTAGGTATTCTGGAAATCGACCCCTGTTGGCACATATGTTATCAACCAAATGAATCTCCGTTGCACGAAAATTCATGTTCATCGCTAATTTATCCTAAATTTGAACTGGCCATAGCTGGAGCTCTTCCTCAGTTCAGGAACTTTGTGCTTGTCTGTGTATTCTCTGGTAGCGGCGATATTCGGCATGAATATTCCCTACACGTGGAACGAAAATCATGGTTATGTCTTCAAATGGGTATGTAAAATCTTATCCTGACTGCCTTGACCGTGATAGGCTAACCCTTAAGTCTTGCACAAAATTTTGTCCGTTCAAAATAGACTTATGTGTTTTATTCATGTTAACGCTCGCTGTGGAAAACTCTCAGGTGGTCATTCTCGCCGGAGTTGTGTCTGTATCCATATTCCTATCAATAATGTCCTATGCTCGACACAAAGGTCTGGTTGGTTCTTGAAGCGATACAGTTCAGGAGGGAGGGAGGGAGGTTTCCGTGGAGCTCGAAATGTCACTGAATTTAGGATCCATCTGATGTGCCGGCTCGAGGACATCTTGTGGATGAAATCACCCTATTCGCGTCCCACAAAGTGTACCCCATGCCAACGATGTCTGCGAGATGGATGAGATGGCATGCACGCATTATCTCCCGGTCAGCTTCACCCTTCCCTACATATGGTTAGAAATTAGAAGCCATTGGAAAGTCCAAAGTAGCAATCGTGGTCAGGTCAAGTGAAGAGGAGTGGATGACGTTGTGCAATTTTTGTACGTAGAGAATTACTGTAGTAATGAAATTGATTTTCTTCCCTCGTCTATCCGAGGTTCGGTGACGACGATCTCACCGGGCAATTGTTGATGCAAATGCTTATTTTACAGAAATAGTAACATATTGAATAGGCCTGGCCTGCATTCTACGGAATTCTGCTAAGCACCACGTCAACGACAGGCTATTCCATTTACTGATCAACACATGGCGATCTGCGAAAGTCAGGCTCCTCTTGCCTTATTCCCCTAACATTGGGGCGTCCAATTAACATCAGACGGCCCTAATTAAAAAAAAATGAGAAAAGTTATTTTTTTTCCAGCCGTCCGCGGACGGCTGGCGTTTGATGTATGTCAGACGATCCATTTTGGCTAACGAGGAAACCATAACTACCCTTTGTTTTCTCACGATGCTATATTATTTTTGTTTGATAAAATATCGGTAGTGAGTTAGAAAATCTGCTTCATTAAATTACAACTATTTAAAAAAAAATTCGCGTATCTTACCAACTCATTCAAATTGGCAACTCTTACATGAAGTTACTAGCTTTAATTTTAGCCGGCCTGCCAATTTCTTCTGAAAAAACGCTTCAACTTTTATTCACGTGCCTTTATTATTCTTAAATTGTTCCACTTCATGACTGTGCAAACATGTATTTTTTTAATTGATTTTTCCTCCATTTTTTTTAACTGGTAAAAAAGAAAGGCAATGCTAGCACGATGCTCCTCCGGACTTTAAGATTTTTGTAAAAAGATAGTAACACAAACAGTTAAAGAACAATAATCTATTGTGTAACATTATCTCTGAACTTTACTTTTCCCCATGATATGTTTAGTTTCAAAAGAATATATTGAAAGCCATGCTATCCGCTTGAGAAGTTAAAGATGATGAACTGTCTTCTACTTGAATCTAAATATTTAAGATTCGGATTTTCTGATCCATTGGTTCCACAGGAGGTGACAAGTGGAGAGCATACTAAAACTAAATCATCTTATTAGGTCAATAGCAAAATCCTAATCAGAAATTCTTATTCTATAAGAAGAGGAGGAAGAATTTAGAAGATTCCGCACTGCTGCTGAGTTGTCGGACTTATCCACCAAGGGATTCGTGGAATTTCTGTGGATATCCTAAGGGGTTTCACGATACGATTTTATTACTAGAATCAGTCTTCCCTTCAATTACACAATACATTGCCTTTTATAGGCATGAATAAAGAGGTACCAATTCTCATGACACACATGGACAAACACACGTGACACTCATAGACAAAGGTAAAGGTAATACACTAATGACACCCACTCTCATAGTTCTGCAAGGTCACTTTCTAATAGGCCGCTTGGTGACGATGGATTATATGTAGCTGTGTCATCATTCTTTGTATGTGTCTTGCCTTCTTTATTTGCCGAGCAATCTCTATTTTTACAAAATTATATGGCAATACTCTTTACCTTTTTCTTTCCCACGCCTGAGAGAATTGAGACCAACTACACTAGTGTAGTATTCATCAAAATTGTAGCCGTACTTCCGTTGTCAATAGCTCCAAATAAGTTCATCAATTTCTCATTGGGACAAAGGCTATCTTATGCTTGGGATTCTTGACATTGCCACACATGGAGCATTTGTACTGGTTTGAGATGTCCGAGGCTAAGACCATTGGAATTATCTTGAAACGTAGTGGATACTAGCTTGTAGCTTGGAAGAGATACAGATCTTGAGCTGGTGGTCCACCCCGTGGGCCATGTGACATTTTAGTGCTTCCTCCTCGCATTTATCTTTCTGAAAGATCATCTTTAGAGAATTTTCAAAGAGTTTGTTTTATTTGGTGACATGCATTAGGAAATTCATGTTTAGAAATATCAAATGGGTTTATCACGTGGTCATATATCAAGAGGGATTATTTTATTATGGTAGCATAGATTTCTCTAGAGCTCTTAGAATTTTTCAGAAATTTGACAAACCCGAGCATGGAGTTCTAAAAGATAAATCATGTATTGGTCCAGGCAAATCCATTATTATAAGTAAAAGAGAAATAAATGGAAATACTTTCATGATTTTATTGACCCGACAAGGAATTTTTTTAGGATAGGCTCCTAATTGTATCTAATTCTAATCGAATGGATATTAAATAGGTCTAGGTTCAATTAGTGGACCAATATAATATGATTTTCTCTTTTCCCAAAAGATTTATACCAAAGAAAGGGGTAATTTCATTCAAAAATCAAATTATATTATTAGATTCAATTTTCAATCCTATAGATCTCATTCATACCGAGTTGAGGCATAAATGTAGAAATTCCCACCTGACCTGAAGTCTTGTGAAGTTCTCTACAAAACCTTAAGAACATCCATGACCTGTGAAAATGTAATTTCGGATTAAGCCTGCATGACCTGAGATTTACCTAGTAGTCCAACCACCATGCCCTTAGGAGTTTGAACAAGGATAAGAACTATGCTAAATGTTCAAGACAATCTAGTTCTCGGTGGATAATCCTACTAATAATTAGAGGCATTTTAGCAATAGAAAATTTTAAGGCTATTGTTAGCAAGCTTGGTAGGTACCAGAGAAATCATTAGAGCTTTTCAGGAAATAGGACAGCATGAGATATTGTAATAAAATATATAAATAGATTTTTATGATATAATCCCAGTGGTCTCAGACATAACTCTTGATATATGAAAGTAGCATACCTAGAGCAATTGAGTTAGACTCTCTGAATAAATATTGCTTTCAATCAAATTTGAGATTTCGGGTAGATATTATCTGTTTGGTCACTTAGGCAAGTTGAGTTGAGCTAAAACTTGACCTATTGCCTTGGAGACATACATCACATTATCATTGGGCTTGGTCTGGATAGGAAATTTGCAAGCACATTCCTTTCTTCCACAATGTGTTTTGTTTCAAAGAATATTTTGAAAATTATTCTGACTACCTGAGAAGTTGAGGATGAGGAATTATCCTTTGCTTAAGTCCTAACATCTAGGTAAACAATGGCATAATATTTTTACTAAGAAATGATAAAAATAAGATGAAATTCAAATTAATTAATCGTATACTTAACAGCCAAAGTTTTTTAAAATGCAGATTATTAATAGAAATATACCTAAGAGAATCTTTCACTTTTATGTCCACAAATTCATCTCTGACCAGATTCTGCTTTTTCTAGGATAAGTGATGCTTAGTATTTGCTATTAGCATTTGTTTGAAAGATTTTTTTGCCTTCAGAATTAATTTGTAAATGAGGCAAGGATTGCAATTTTTCCTTGAGCTATTGAATTGCCCTAGTCTGAAAGGATGCCTAGGGATAAAAAATTTTCTTCAGTTTTTTTTTTTTTGTAGATGATGCGTGTACTTGGTGATTTTAGGAATAAAATGTCTCAAGTAGTTGACGATTGCAAAAAAATTGATAAACTTATATGTGAGAAAAGTTATCATTAGGAAATTTGAGTAGTTCTTTGGCAACATAATCACTTAGCTAGAAGGCACCATTTTTTATATGCATCCCAAGAAACTCAATCTCAGTCTAGGCAACTTTCATCTTCTTTTATGATAGTATGATCCCATGCCTCTTCATGATATTAGCAAACTGAGACAGTGGTTTACAATTGGAGTTTCATCCAAGTTATAAAGTAGAATATCATTAATGTGAACCAAAGCATCAGAGCCAATAGGGTGAAAAATTCTATACATAGCCTTTTGGAATATTAAATAAGCTATTTTCAATGCAAATGAAAGGACCTTCCACTAAAAGTTTTGATATGGAATACAAAAATTGTATTATCCCTTTCTTCCAGATGTATTATTAACTGTCAAAGTCAGGCCTTTAAATCAAACTTTGCATAGATCGCAGCGTTAGATAACCTTGAGCAAAAATTTTCTATTAGACAAAGGAAACGTGTCATACTGAATAAATTAATTTAATAGCTAGCATTTTCTTGCCTCAACTTGTTCAACACATTTTTTCCACATAAAATGCCTTAAATGGTCACTAGGAGCTTGTAAGCTCAATTATATCTCGTTGAACTAGTTCTTTACGTTACTTTTTTGCCAGCTAGAAATCTGTTAGATTCATTTCTATGGGCTTGCTTTTATAGGATATTTTCATTTTTCTTGAGGGGTAAATTGACGAAGAAACTTCATTTTTCCACAAAGGCTATGAACATTTGGTACTGAATTCTGAATGATTATCATCAGACGATTGCAAAAGAAGTTGAGGATTGGATCAAATTGTTCTAGTTGGATTAGACAAAGCCTTTAGGTTTCTAGGAATTCACAGAATTGAGAATGGAACTTGAGTTCATTGGACATGATTTTGAGGACAAGAAACTTAGGCAAGATGTCTCATCCAATGATAAGGTATTGGTCGGGAAATACATATCCAATAATTCTATTAGTGATTAAGTACTAGGGTAAAAATTGAATTTTGATGGGTTTGCTTCTCACTTGTGTGCTCAATGTATTACCTGATGTCGATATGAAGTATCGAGTATGAGGTTCCCACTACTCTTTCGAGAGAATCTTAGGGTTAAAAATGGAGGAATCTACTCATGTGTCCATAAAAATGATAAGGGAGATAGGTTTAGCATACTTGGAAATGAAGATTTGGAGGGAATGCATGGTTTGAAAGAGATTGATCTTTTTTTGGTTATTTAAATGGGTGGATGGGATAAGGATGGAGAGGATATTGGTTGTTCAAACAAAAACATATACTCCCCTAGAAAATCATAACTTTTATCTTCACCAATATCCGAGAAGTTTTTGGATGACACAAATAGTTGTCTCTGATAGCTCATCTTCAAGGGAGAAAATGTATTCAAAATCATCATTTCCAAGGGAAATTTCAAATTTGTGTTGAATGGATTCCACCATACTGGTACTTTTTCTTTTCACTTTAGGGTAGTTCTTAACAAAATGTCCCTTGTTTTTTTTTACAGATGAACTATCAATCTTTCTTCCTTCTTTTTCCCTTGCCATCACGTTTGTTGCTTTTGTGCCCTTTACTCTTCCAGAAGATCTTCTATTTGCCCTTCTTTCTCCATTGGATTGAGTTTTTTTTTTAATGTTTTGTCTTTTTTTTTTGGCATTCGCAAAATAGATCACTATGTCTATACTTTATTTGTATGTCTTATTTTTTTACAATTCTTGTCAAGCATTCTGTTTTTCTCTATACATTTTTTGAATTTTTTTTGTAGTGATGTAGCTCATCTAAAGCTATGTGAATAGCTCATGTAATCTCTTAGAAGGTAGCTTTATCCACCATGTTAGAAATTTGTTGAGAAATTGATGATAGAAATATTGATTTAAGTGCAAAATCTCCTCTGAGATTATAGTACAACTTCATTATCTCATCAAGATCTTTTATTTAATAAGAATAACATTTTCTTTCAAAAGATTCCTTTCTATATGCTCTAAAAGGTTTTCTGGTCTCCCAATAGAGTAATGATATAATATTCTGACAACATCATTGAAGTCTTCGGCAAAGAAGGTATTTTGATCGGTCGATGTAAAAGCTAGCCACCAATTTAATAGGCTTCTTATGAATTGGATGTTAAACTCAATGAATATATGAAACCGATCATTATTTAGATCAATGACTTTAGTATTCATCCATGCATATAATTCTTATAGCCTATCATATCACTTGTGATAAGGAATATCATCAAGTATAAATAAAAATGTAAGGCCACCAAACAGTAAAGGTCTACTAGGCACAGTTGTATGTTGGAGAATGTCCTACTCTAGGATTTGCATATGTGATTTTGATTCCATCATGATGACAGTTAGGACCTCGGCTTTTCATCTGAAACCTTCTCAATAAATGCTACAAAGTCGTCTTCGAGTTCGGTTTCAGATGAACTCATGGTTTGGTGCTTTTGTTCACTAGCCATGATTGTACTTAACTTGGCTTGTTTTATGAGAAAAGAGTCAAGAAGGTTTGAAAATCATGTGTGAGACTTGATGGGTAGGTGATTTAGAATCAAAGTCCAAAAGGTCAAGAGATTTCGATTTGTATGGGTTTAAATTTAGCTTTCTCAGCCATAAATCTTTCTGAAATGGCTCTTGCATTGTTTTTGCAAATAGGAGTAGGCTAGGATAGGCTAGAAAGAAGAGCAGAAGTTGATGAGGAGCTATGACTATTTGAGCGAGAACCAAAAAGATCATATATGAAAAAGATGGTTTGTTCCATGATGGAGCAAACATGGGATCAAATGAAAAGGCTGTTGACTTGTTATTGTTGGATTTAAGCTCTTCTATTTGTCTTCTAAGCCTCTCAATCTTTTTATTATGATCATCAAGATAGTACTTAGGCTTTACAATTCTTTTTCCATCTTTGATAACATTGCTTCATAGTGCTGAAGAAGACGACCCTTAGATTTCAGTAGTTTAGTCTACTCTTTGGCAGACTTGATTGAGCTGAGTTTTAACTTCTCCAACATCAATTTTAACCTCAGCACCCTAGTTTTCTAAGCCAATAAAACCATTGTATTGTTCAGAACTCAAGGTTGCGAGGGCCTTGTTCTAGAATAATGCATTTAGTTTGCCAATTTAGAAAATAATCAGAAAGAGCTGGTTCTTGGGCACTTCTATTCACACCAGCAATAGTCAAACTAGATATCTTAGGCTAACATTCGTATCCAGTTGGACTAATGTATGGTTATAATGGCAGAAAATTAGCATTATTAAACACGCAAACACGGCATTAAGTATTTGGGACTAATTCAACTGGTTTGCAAATTTGATGGATGTGGGGATACTATCCGAATGATTTTTTGCCCATTTAAGGATGGGTTTATAACATGGTTTGATAGGTAGATTTTTAGGTGATGGAGAAAGGGATGGTAAAAAAAAACAAACTATAAATTAATATATGTCTCCATCTTCTCCAAGAGGACTAACAGTGGGGTTCCCATCAAGATATTTCTAACAAAGACTATCCTTAGGCTATTTTTTCCTCTTCCATAAAGACAGCCTATCACTCTTCGTAGTCATCTAAAATCAAAATGCCAAAAGCAATGATCTGTATGCAAGTCTTTAGAATAATTAATCGATTTTCCTTCAAAGTCAAAAGATTCAATTAGCTCTTTTAGAGATAGAGAATGTTGTCTTTAAGAGCATTAAAGGCACATATTGTAAAAGTGAGGATGGTGGAGGAGATGGAACTTTCTGCCTTTTTTATGTAAGTGGTTAAAGGTAATGACTACAGAGTCATTGTTCTTTTTTTTATATATAAATTTTGATTGTGTGGCTAATTAATCGCCTGGGCATCTGGGAGGAGTATGACTAACTCAAAATTGGAGGTATGTCGAGGAACATGAATGCGTGATAAGGTCCTAGTTTTGTTCTTCTATCGAAGAGAAATTTAGGTCTAAAGCATGTTTTTGAACTCTATACATCATTTGATAGTATAAGGTGGTAGCAATAGAGTCTAGCATGTAAGGAGTACTAGTAAGCTGCAACTAGACCTGAAAGCATTAAACAGGCAAGAATCAAATGGAGCCATGTTGAAGTTTGGAAAGAGAGTTACATATATTGTGCCTGCATTAAGAGTGACTTCCACTATCCTTATAGAGCTATTTTGTTATTCAAGCAATTGAGCATCAATAAAGACCACGCCAGTAGGTGTACTGCTCCAAAAGAGATGTCGATATAATAACTTTGCGATTGCCATTGCTACACAAACTCAAGAGGTATTGTAAGTTGACAAGATGTTCTTGTTAGGTAGCAAGAATGAGGTGTTGGTCAAAATGGGTGGATTGGACATGTTCTTTAATATCTTTAGGAGTATGATGAATGTGTTTTTTGATGGAAAGAATGATTTACCAAACTCAGAAAATGGCTTTATGAATGGAAATCGAGTGCTGAAAATCGTATCAACTCCACTGAGGAAAGTAATATTTTAAAGATAATCAAGCTTTGATTAGATTTATGAAATGCTGGAAGATTCAATGAAAAAAAGGGGCATCAATAACGAGAGGTTGCTATTATACTGTAAAGAGGAAAGGCTCTTCTCCTAAGTGTGATTTCTAATCATAAGATAACAATCTTAAATCGGTTTTGATGATAATGGCTCTGATATTAAAAATGGTGCAACTTTAAAGGTTTAGAGAAACAATTATGTTATCTCCAAGTTTTGGAGGCTCACCTATGCCATTGGAAGGGGGATTACTTCTTAATTTCTCTTAACAATGAAGCCCATGAGCCTCTTATACATGTTCAGTTTAGGTCCTGCACTATATTAAACAAATTAAAAATTTATGGATTTTAAGGAACATGTTGTGTAAATTAAAAATTTATGAATTATATTCCACGTTGAATTTGAGATTCAAATGTTATTTGTTTCAAGTGCCACGTGACCACGTTGCTCGCTGGTTCAACCAGGTCCTGGCGGCTCCGTCTCAGCCATTTTCTTTCTCATCGCTCCTGTCTGGACTGGGACCCGCAAGAAGACTTCACCCATTCGTGATCACGAAATTCAAAGCCGAGAGAGAGAGAGAGAAAGAGAGAGGCAGGGAGGCTATTGTCGTTGATCCAGAGTTGCGTTCTTGCAGAGAGAGACAGAGAGAGAGAGAGAGGCTCTTGTCGTTGATCCAGAGTTGCGTTCTTGCACTGCAACCCCATCGCAAGTCAAACGATCCGGAGGAAATAAAAAGAGTGTCCCTCGTCCTCTAAAATGGGTTCCTCGCTTTTTCTGCACCCTCTGTCCCACGACTTCCACAGTACTGTGAGATGGTGTCGCAACCGTCGACTCCTCCGCATTTCGCGGTCGGTGACCGCGAAGAAGAAGCGGCGGCGGCGGCAGGAGAAGCAGCGGAGGGAGGAAGAGGCACGTGGAAGCACGCCGCCTTCCACGTGGCCACCACCATCGCTACTCCCGCTGCTTACGCTCCTTTGCCCTTCGCTCTCGCCTCACTCGGTTGGCCTCTCGGTAACGCTCCATCTCTCTCTCGGGTTCGGTGTTTGTATTTTCTTCTTCTTCTTTTTTACATGCTTATTTTGGCTTTTCTTGATTCTTTCTGGTGTTTGACGGAATGAATAAATTAGAGTGATATTCATGAGTTTATTCTTCGATTTGGGCTGTGGAATCTCTGTGTGTGTCTGGACCCCGATGACGACGACGACGACGACGACGAAGTTGGCGCGAGTAGCACCTGTCTATTGTTTCCAAATTAAGCAAACAGCACCTGTTTGATCTGGAGCTCGGGTGAATATCGATTTGATTTGTTTAATCCCCTTCCTTTCTGGGACTTCAGGGGCGGAACAGAACAAGAAAGTGTAGCGTGTTGTGTCTTTCTTTATCATCTAAGATATTGTTGACCACTGATGGCTTGGGCCCTTGCTAAGCGAAATGCCTCGATCCTGAAAAACATTGATTACACGCTACACAGGAAAATTAGTGTATTGGAATTTAGAAATCCTGCTTATTTTGTTGCCTGTTTCTCTACCCCGCTGTCGTCACCGTGGTCGTCGTCGTCATCAATTTACTTGAGATATTAAATTTGGGCTGCTGCTGGTTATAGGTGTTAGTAGCCTGGTTGGTGCGACCCTGGCCACATGGTACTCCAGTCTACTGATCGCGTCTCTCTGGAGATGGAATGGGAAGAAGCAGGTCACGTACCGTCATCTCGCCCAGAGCATATTCGGTTTGTGTTGCCGTCTGCTCTAACAGTTTTATTTTGGTCACTTGGCTTGTAAAATCCTGCTAATTCATCATTTCTCCTCCGCTGTTTGGTTTAGAGTAGTCCTGTTTCAACCATTTTTTCCAGTCAAAGCTTACAGGCGTGTCATCTTTTCGAGAAGTAGTCTTTAAGCTCATCTTACTGGCTCCGATAGTGGATACATCGCCATGTCTCTTGATAAAAAGCTCATTCTGTATCGGTTGCGGCTAACTTGTCTTTCCAACTGACATAAAATAGTACTTCTTTTTCCATCGTAATGTCATTAATTCGGCAAGTAGGTATCATTATGTGACTAACTATCGAGCTTTACCTTAGGATCAGTCTCTTTTTAGTCTGACTAGATTTTATCTCAGAAAACATCCGCAAGCACCCTAAATGCTGCTGCAAGCTAAATACAGGCTTGTTATGGTACAGTTCATAGTTCAGAGGAGTCATTTTGCCACATCAATATTTGACTAACTTTAATATTTGAGCGGTCACATCAATTCCTCTCGATGCTCTAGATATTGGACATTACTGTAGATCTGGGGAGTCATTTTGCCACTTAGGCATCATGACATGAAGTTCTTCTTGAAAGATCCAAAAACTCAAAATACAAAAATTATTATCATTGCCACTTAGGCAGCGCTTGCAACTAATTATGTCTTGTTTATTTCCCTTTTCACTTGATTTCATGACTTATTCTCTGTCTTGTTGTTTATATAGGTTCCTGGGGTTACTGGTCTATTGCATTTTTTCAGCAGGTCGCTTCATTGGGGAACAACATAGCGATTCAAATTGCTGCCGGCAGTAGCCTTAAGGTTAAACAAGCTTTCCAAGCCTCACTTTGGAAAACATGAATTCCTCCTTTGTCGTCCAGCATCAGTTTTTCTCTTTCTTGCTTCTCACATTCTCTTCCCTTCTGTGTGTTGGTTTTCCCAGGCGATCTATAAATATTATCAAAAGGATGGGACTCTGAAACTGCAGCACTTCATTGTTTTCTTTGGCGCCTTCGAGCTTCTCCTCTCCCAGCTCCCCAACATCCACTCGTTGAGATGGGTCAATGCGATATGCACCTTCTGTACGATCGGTTTTGCTGGCACAACAATTGGCGTGACAATCTACAACGGTACTTCTAAGTTGCAGCTATTTGTCTATATTACTACCTTTCAGAAACTCGACATCACGTCATTGCCTCCTTAGGTTGAGATTACCGGTTGCCATTCAGGGAAAGAAATTGATCGGGAAACAGTCAGCTACAGTCTGCAAGGAAGCTCCTCGTCAAAATTATTTAAAGCCTTCAATGCACTTGGTACAATAGCATTCTCATTTGGGGATGCAATGCTTCCAGAAATACAGGTAGAGCTTCTTCCACCTATAGTGTGGTAAATTAACCGAGCTTCCTCTTTTCCTTTTGTTTTGGTAGTTCCAATTTCAAATGCTCTTTTTAGTCAAGCCTTGAAATGCTTTGCTTTCGATTGGAGAAGTCGAGATCTAAATTGAGCCATCTCCTCATCAGCATACTGTCAGAGAACCTGCAAGAATGAACATGTACAAAGGCGTGTCAGCAGCGTACACCATAATCTTATTAAGCTACTGGCAGTTGGCCTTCTGCGGGTACTGGGCTTTCGGATCAGATGTGGAGCCTTACATCCTGGCTTCTCTGACAAATCCGGATTGGACAATAATCATGGCTAATATTTTTGCCGTTATTCAAATAGCAGGATGCTTTCAGGTAGGCGCATGTATTTCTACGAATTGATAGGATGTCTTCGATTCTCTGTTTATTTGAGAATTTGGAATTCTCTATACATAATGTAGACCTCCGTGATTGTGAAGCAACAACTGAAATAGACATTAATCATACTTTCTTGATGATCCTCACTGCATGGTTGCCGTTCATTAGAGGTTTATGTCAGATTTCAAACGATCACTTTGAGCACCATATTCTTTGTAAGGCTGCAAAGGGAAGGTCTTGCTGCTGCATTAGAAGTAGGACATGGAACTTGTTTCCCATCTTTCCACGAAGATCCAAAAAATTGAGTGTTTCTGTTACATAATCTTCACTTCAAAGGAAGAAGCCTGATGATTTTCTTTGCACTGAAAAGGAGATGAAGAAAGATGATCATGTAGCTGTATGGAGTCGATCATTTCTGTAGGATGGTTTAAATGACTATTTGTGGACTAATGACCGTTAAATGATAAGTTTCTATGTACAGATATATTGCAGGCCAACATACGCATACTTTGAGGACAGTATGCTTCATGACAAGCACGCCTCCCGTTTCCCGTTCAGCAATCGCCTCATCCGTCTAATTCTGACCTCCCTTTACATGGTCGTGATTACTCTCGTTGCCGCTGCAATGCCCTTCTTTGGAGATTTCGTGTCCATCTGCGGCGCGATCGGGTTTACACCGCTTGACTTTGTGTTCCCTGCCATTGCATTTCTAAAGGCTGGAAGAATGCCCGAAAACTCGAGACTGCGCATCCTCGTTCGAGTCTTCAACTTGGCCATAGCGACATGGTTCTCCGTCGTCGCCATTTTGGGCTGCATCGGTGCAGTAAGATTCATTACAGAAGATATCAAGACGTACGAGTTCTTTCACGATATGTAAGTCAAAGTGAAGCGTATGGACATTACACATATTGATTTGGAAATTTCATCATTGAACGTGGAATATAATCTTATGGAGTTTTCTTTTATTGTACAATCGACATTTCACGTATGTTACCACTAGTCCTTTCATGAATTTAGGCATTTTACTTGGGCTGAAGTTAGAGGTGTGTATGGTTCAAGGTGATCCGGTTCCTCCGCAGATTTGGGTCCCCAAACTCTAGGACCGTGGACTGGACTGTCTAGTGGTTAGTCCGATTACTAGGAAATCTAATGGGACCCATTGGAAATCGAAAAAAATCTAAAAAAACGAGTTTTTTTACTTTTAAAAAATTATTTTAGTAAAATTGGATAAAGATTAAAACGCTAGAAATTTAAATTGAATTTTGTTACTTTTAAACATCCTTATTTTTATTAAAATATAAAAAATTCATCGGTCTAGTAATCGGAAATCTGATCGCTTGGATATCAATTCCATATTTGGGAATCGAGGATCAAATTGACATTCTTGTCGGGGCAATTTCAGATTTGGGCAGTCCAAGTTGCTCATTCCTAGCTCAAGCATCATTAGGTTGGACACCATATCAGTACCACATGTCAGTCGTATCAATGGTTGGTTGAAGTAGCCAATCAGATTCCCAAGTGCATCAATTGCAAAAAGCCTTGGTTCAGTTCAATGATTGAAACTAAAGTTTAAAGTTGGAATTGGAAATACCACTTAAACTTAGTGACTATTCAAGGAAATTTAATCTATTTTCTCTTGTTTTTCATCTCAACTATTATTTTTCTCAATTTCTAAGGCCTCCTTTCTATAAAAGGGATAATATGTCATGAATAGTTCAATTGAACTTTTCCTTTGACATTTAAGTAAAGATATTATCCTGAAAAATGATAATATCTTCACATACTTTATTGAGTAGCACACAAGATGAGGTATATTAGAATTTCTTCTTTGTTTCCTTTCTTTTCTTGTTTTTTTTTTCCATCTTCTTGTTTCTTCCCAATCGTGCTCAACCCTTCACGTCCTGCAACAATCGTTCCCTAGACCATCTCGTCGCCCATGAGCCACCGTCGTCCTCCATCACCTCGCCACCGTAGCTACCCATCGTCCTCCTCCCTTGCTTTATCTTGATATAACGAGAAAAGTAATGAATTTGGTAATTCAAATCTAATATCAAAAGATATTAGATAAGTACATGAGGTATTTACGATGATTTAGTTCAAGTGTCAAAATTTGTTCCATAAGATTCTCTTCTTTTCTTTTCTTTTCTTTTTAGGATTCAAGTTCAAGACACATTTTTAACTCTCTCTTTCTCTCTTTGCAATTAACTCGAAATCTGAGGCGAATGAAAGTGCGTCTTCCCACCATCAAGTCCAGGTGAGCGTGGTGTGTGGAGAAGGAGCAATTCAATTATGGGGCGGAGAGGAACCCATGTCAAGGGAAAGCTTCGTGGTGAACCTGGAAATTTTATTTGCTGATTAAAACCTAAATGCTGTGGATGTGCACAATGCCCGGACAGAACCAAAAAAAAAAAAAAAAAGTTATCATTTTGACTAGGAAATAAAAGGACAAGGACACTGGTAACTAAAGGTAAGTTTTGCTCTCTGAAACAGAAAGGAAAAAAAAAACATAAATCCTTTTGGTAAGTCAATAAAAAAAATCGAGAAAAGAAAAATAGTGGGAGAATAAATTTGAAATAGAGATAATAAAAATAAAAATATATATACTTCTATATTTTCGGGAATAATTTCTTCGAAATTAGTTTTTTCTTTATTTATTTATTTTTCTTCTACTTCGTCTAGCTTGTCGATCTTGCCGCATTTTGGCAAGCCCCCCCCCCCGGTTTGCCTCGAGGTTGACCTCGCCACAGCCAAACTCGGCCAAGCTCGAAAGCCTCGTGTCAGCCTGGGTCTCTAGGTAGTGGCTGGTCATTGTCGAGGCTCGACAACCGGACAAAAGAGCAAGAAGAAAAAAAAATAAGAAAAGGAAAAAAAAACCCAAAAAATTAGTGTTCTATTCTTTTTCTAAATTGGGATTGACAGTCACCAAAGGCATTCTCTTGCCAAAAAATCATGTAGAGAATAGAAGAATCCGAAAAGAAGTTTTTCTGGAGATTAAAAATGTTACCAAATGCATTTTAAATGTTACCAATCTTGCCACCCCGATGGTGTCATATCAGAGTTGGCTTTATCACAGTGGATGGGGTTACATGAATTTGTAACTTCTTCAAATGTTCCTCTAATAAAATTCAGTCTTGGAGATCAATGAAAGCCCGTCACTCAACTTCGAATTCACGCTTATATTTTCAAATTTAGTCAATAATGCTAAACCTTTCGACAACCTTTCATTATAGTCAATCAAGCCAATTTATGTTGAAAATCATTGGCGTGATAGTATAGTCAATACCAGTTACTCTACATGACACGATCGGTGATTGATGTGGATGATCTTATATGAAATGACGTCGTTTTGCAATTTCCTCAAAATTTTCTAAACTCTAGTTAAGCTACTCATGCTTGCTTGGATCTAGGCAAGGCTGGTCAGTTGAACAAAGTCAGTTGAACAAAGGCGAAGATTATGGCTCTCGCTCTTGGAGCGCGGTCTTTGCCAATACCAAGCGAGGGCATGCAAGTCCCTGCCTATGTTCAGGATATTCGCTAGCTGTCACCAAGGCTCTGGCGACTGGCAAAGGAAGAAAATAAATTGTAGAGTAGGAAAATAAAGGAATAGCGAAAAAAATAAAGACAATAAAAAATTAAAACAATTGCAGAAAGACATAAAAATCATTCATGTCAGCAATTAGCTGTGCCACAAAAAGTCGTAGTGATAAATTGGACTATCATTGCTGATGATTTCCAGTCTAAATTTACTAAATGACTCCATAAAAAAAAATTAGAACTATATTGGCCAAATTGGAAATGGGAAATTGACACAATTGATTACTGAACTTTGGCCTAGTCTGTAATATGGCCCTGGACTTTTAAATCATTTAATGTGCTCTATGAATTATTGAAAAATGTCCAAAGTAGCCATGTTTGTTTGCTTAAATGACAAAGCAAGTGTTATTTGCTGATGTGAAATATTATATATTGAGTTGCATTTCTAAAAATGATGAGTGAACATATTTATATTGATATCTATCTACTTTAACTAATGAAAAAGTTTTGGCGTTCGCATGTTAATTTTGTGCGATGTTCAAATATTACGAATTGAATGCCGCATTAGTAGATTTCTTTTATTTGAATAAAAAAAAGGACAACAATGAACTTTTTGATATAATCTAGAAACTAGATTGAATATTTACTAATAATCTAGGGATCACATTGAATAGATTAATAGTCCATGGATGAAATTACATATTGAACTAATGTTCAAGGACTATTTGTGTTATTTTTCCAAATGAAAAGTTTAGAATTGAATTAATAGCCGTATGATAAGTTGAGAACCTTTTTAACAAAATTCTTTGTTTGAAATGTTACTTTAGCGGAAGAATTTTATACCAGAGGGATATATGAGTTTATAAAACATACCAGAAAACTACATTTCTCCAAATTTGTAAAATCTGGGAAGCCAAAAAAGAAGGAAAATTGAATTAGGCTACATTTGCTTTGCAAGAAATGTAGCATCTCAAGAAACCATTATTCAAGATAATGACAATATTTTTTGGTATTTGATTTAAACTTGAAAATGAATTAGAATATATTTTTCATTGTTAGGTACGAAAATTTTGATTTGTTTTTCTTAAGGAAATTACCAATAAGTCATAATATACATATTTGAAATGAGAAACTGTCATCCCAGTTACTTACCTCACTCAAGAGAAATGGTTTTTTATTTAAAAATTTTAAATTATTTTCTATTTCCTTCTTCCTCAACCTATCATCGATGTCTCTATCGTCGGCTACCATTGCTAGCCGCCAGTTGTTAATCTTCGCCATTGTTGATGATTGACAATTAGAGGCAGCGACAACCAACGATCGACTGAGGAAGAAGCAAAAAAAAAAGAATGAAAAGAAAAATAAATAATAAAAATAATTACTATTTGAATGTTAAAAATTTTTATAAAACAATTATATATATTTTAAAAATAGTTTTATAAGCATGAATGTTTCATTAATCAAGGACCCAAACTCGAGTGCCGAGGACCTACGCATGATCATTGTGGACCTGAGCTTAATTGTCAAGACAAGAGATTAAGCATCGAGGACCTGAACATTGCCTTTATAAACCTGGACTTGGGTGCCCAAGCATTGGGTATGGGCACCAGGGGTTCGGGCTTAGCTTCAATGGACTTGGGTTTGACCCCCAATGATTTGAGAACAAACCTTGGGATTTCCTTGTCCAAGGTAGAGTTTTGAATTCAAGAGCCGATATTTAGTTATATTTTGAAAATTAATTTTCAGTTTTCAAAAAGGGTAATTTTTTTTCCTAATCTGAAGTGTAAATTTTTTTGTTGACTCATTTCTCTAAGCGAGCCAAATGTTAAAAAAATGAAGAAAATATTTTTCACGACACAAACGGAGTCTTAATGAAGTAAGAGAGAAAAAGAAAATATCATTCCAAAATGACAAAATATCTTCATCTAATTACCCAAAACAAGCTATTTGTCACTCAATTAATCCTTCATGTGTTCTTAAACTTTTACCATTGAATTTAAGCACTAAATGGCATCATCGTGAGATATCACTTAATTGTGGTTTAGATAATCCTTTAATGATGTAAATGAAAGGGAAAAAATACAATTCACCTTCCATATGGCCAAATCAAACCCCACCCTCAAATCTTAAACTTCAGTATTTTTTCAATAGATAAGTATATTAAAAATTCTAAAACTTGTCAAGTAGAGTAATTAAGTCTTAAAATTTTCAGAAAATACAATCAAGTCACACAACTTGTCAAATTAGTTAAATCAAGTTCTTTTGTTAACATCGTTAATTTATTTAACAAAATTGCTAACTTGGCATTATTATTATTACTTTTCATTTCCAAATCATATTTAAATTAAACTAAAATATGAAAAAAAATTCTAAACTCTTAATAACAAACTGAAAAGAAAAGGAAGAATATATAGAAGCCTTACTAGTAAGGTGTTGCCACTGTCCACTGCCCAAGGTCCCCAGCAACCATCAATCGTTCTTAAGAAGGCCTCACTAGCCCTAGGTAAGGGCCAACAAGCCTGACTAGGTAAGGGTGAAGCTCTCCAAGATTTGAGCAATGTTGGCCCTTGCTTGAGGCCGACAACACTTGCCTAGGGCTAGCGACCTCCCCCCAGTCCTTTGGGGTGGCGGCGACGAGGGCAGGGGCAAGGGCGCCTCGTTGGCAAGGCCCTACCACTTTCTTTTTCCAGTTTTTTTTTTCATAGTATAATATTAGATTTTTTTCGCTCTTAAATTTAATTTAAATATGATTTAAAAAATAAAAATAAAAAATGGCATTTAGGAGAGAAATTAAGCTAGAAATGCCACGTCAACATTTTTTCACTAGATAAATTGACAATACAAATAGAAGCACTTGGTTGGATCAATTTAATAATTTTTAGAAATTGATTGCACTTTTTAAAAATTTTGCGGACTCAATTGTATTTTCGCGACAAGTTTTAAAACTTTAAGTGTGTTTATCCTATTTTTCTATCTTCCATTTTCTTGCAAAGAAAAGTTTCAACTCAAATTTTACTACAAGCAAGCTTCAAAGTCTACCCAATTTGAGTTCTTTAAGCTTTTAGTTTCCCTTATCAACTGTCTTACAAAGTAAAATTATTGCACTCCATTTTCATTTCTTTATCAAACTCGGTTTTGCTTTGAAAGATATATAGTTGTTACTTCTTATTATAATTTGTTTTGCTTGATTAGGCTTTGTGATTTGTTAAATTTTTCCACTCAAGATAAGTGAAATCTTTAGGAACTAAGTTAAATTGATCTATTAGTCATTCCTGAACTTAATTTGGGCTTAAACACCATAGTGGCTTAATTAGTTTAAACATGGATATTGAGTTTAATTGGACCTTAAGAGTGGCATTTTGAGCTATTGTGATTTCTTGGCTTAGATTGAAAAGTTCTCTACAAGACTAAAGCGTGTTTTGATTCCCAAAAGGTTTTGTTGCATCTTATGCGAATTATGCGAAAATGGTAAAATTAGTCCTAAAAGTGGCATTTTAGTAATTTTTTACATATTTATATGCGCTTTAAAAATTTATGGAAATGGGATGGCTCTTTGCATCAGGGTTGTTTTATGATTTTATGTGTTAAATAGCAAATTATCAAGTTAGATAAATCAAAGGGTATTAAACCACTTTAGATTAACTATTTTACTGCCGTCTAGATTCTTAATTAGGATAAAAATGAATAGAATAGAATAAGAAATCTAGATCCGTATCATATTTACTACTTAGTGAATTGCAAATTTAAAGTCGCATATTCTTATATCCCCCATATCCACTGTTTGGTAGAAACCAAATATAGATATAGAGACAGCATGAACATGAATGCAATATATATGAGTCATATTAAAAACATAAACATGATTTATAGCAAAGAATCCAGCACATTATGAACTTATGCAACACTTATAGCCAAGAAATCAACATAATTTTTAACATGTATAGCAAGAACAACAATGAATCCTGTAAATTTGAGCCATGTACAGTAAAAATCATATTTCACAGCCTACAGTGGGGGGACGAGGGTGTACAAAATTCAACAAAATAGCACATCCTGAAATTAAATTTTGCCAGCTAACAGTGATAACGATATAAACCACCATGTACGTGTCTGAACAAGTCCATTGCATGAGAAGTGGATTCTCTACCCAAACCAGAGCAGCGGTTAGTATGCGAAAGAAAAGACACAAATCCACATATGAACCATTTGTGATTATAAATGATTTCTCTACATCAATACCTAAACACTTATGATACGTGCAATTCGAAGACCTCAAGCTCAAAATGAGGAGATGAGACTTCATAGACGACATCATGGATGAGGACGACGATGAGGAAGGGGAAGATGACGATGAGGACGAGGACGAGGATTCGGCGGCGATGGTGGGAAGAGACAGCATGGGAAGAGGAGATCAGAGTATGAGTTCTTCGATCTCAAGGCTCGAGTTAACAGTGATGAGAAAGAGAATAAAGATGATGGTGAGGACTATATGTGAAAGACTGTTTCTTCCTCTTACTAGATAAGCGAAATCTTATCCAATTTTATCCCATCCCTCTCTTAAGATATTTTTATCCGAGCTACATACCCCATATTCCTCTTCATCATTTCCTGGACAGTTATTAAACAGAGAATTTGGTAAAACATATATTATCGTAAATTTTATTTGGACAACCAAACGCAACTTTAGAACTTTGGGGACAAATTTGTAGTTTCACTAAGCTAACGGGACTAATCTACTAAAATTGGCAAATTTGGGGGCTGATCACAATGTACAAAACCTTAAGATATAGGTAGTTAAATTATTTAAAAAATAATTGCTTAATCTAGACAATTTATCTAGTTAGATAAAATGGACTTAATTGCATACTTGCCCTAAAATTGGCTGTTTTGATAAATTTTCAAAATCTATAGCATGTCTAGAGTGTAAATATATTATTCATATGCCTTAGATAACAAAATATTGGTTTTAGATAAAAATTGGGAGTTTTGAGGAAAAATTGTTAAATGAGAAACTTCATTATGTCAATTATGTAATTTTTAGAAAACATGACTTATAGGAAATTAGTTTTAATTTTGATGATTAAGAAGATTTAAATTAAGGCTTTCCTAGGAAAAAAATTATATGAGTAACTAAGGTTGTAAAAAAATATCAATTGTCTAATGTAAAATTCATCAAAATGAGATATAAATTTCGCACAAGCTTCATTTTAAGGGATGATGGCATGGTGTCCAGAGGATGAATGTTCATGTGTTGAAAAGCGTGCAATTAATTGATTGCCACTATTTACATCAGAAATGCTAAGAGATTAACTTGTTATCATACGCAATGGTTGTTATTAAAGTATACATGACATTTATTATGCAGCAATGAATTTCGTGTGAATGATGATATGTATCAAATTTCGACACCATGGTATATTCTCCGGAGAGTGAACTTCCTTATATGAATTTGTGATAAGATTCTACAAAAAGACGTTCTAATATCTAAGGCGGACCTCTATGTGTTGGTTGATGGGGCATGATCGAGGTCCATTGGTTTCTTCCATGTGATGGGCTCGTGACTCTCGTCCATGATGTATGAATTCTAGAGTAGTCGATTATGAGATAAATATCATCATGAGGGGTGTACGTGAAATATTTATCATCGTTAATATAAATGACACTCGTGATGGATGCATTGAGGGGTGGCTAGATGAGCTTAATATTTTATCCTCCAAGAGCTGGAGATGATGACGCCTCGTTAATTTAGATGATTAGTGGTCAAAGACAAGTGGGAGATGATTATTGGTCAAAGACAAGTGGGTCTAATTACTCACTCATGTATATTAGTGAGCAGCTATTTACGGCCCAAATTTCTATAAAATTTGAATGTCAAATGAGTAAATAAATTAGCTTCCTTACAGTCCTCAAACAAAATATCTATTTCACTCTTCATTGTACAAATAGTTTAACCTTAACTAATATACATCAAAACCTTACGTACAGAAACCTATCTCTACTTTCATTGCACACTATGGTCCGATCCTTACGAGCTACCTATGGAAGTGCTAAAAGCTCTTGAACTACAGATCAACAACTTTGTTGATTGACATACCATAACCATTGAAACCCCTCAGTGATCCAACTAATACACCTCCGGTGTTGAATTACCAAGTGGCAAAATCGATTGAAAAACCCACTCTAGCAGGCCCCACAACAACTCACATAATAGAACTACACGTAATATATCTACTGATAATTTTGGTGCAAGCACATCATGATATAATCAAAATAGATGTAAGCTCCCAAAAGCAATGGCAACGGGAGAACCATTCTACCTATCTAAAAAAGTAAAAGAGTGACTGAAACCTAGTAAACAAAATCTCTAATGTAGAATATCATTCTGTCATTTAACCCAGTACAAACAAACAACGTGAGCTTAAGATCAATACAAAATAATCATATATGACATATACAGAAGTAAGTGCTCTTTCCTATCATGATATGCCAATGATAAATATTAATAACATTTCTTAAGATGGTTCACTCAAATGCAAGGCATTAAATTCCGTGACGTATGATTATCACTAATTAGTTCATTAATAGACATTTGTGCTCATAGACATACATCCCAATTCAATATATCATCTCATGTCGAACACTCTTGGGACATCTTAACACATGTGGTATCCTGAACACTCTTGTGATATCTCGAAACATGGGGCATCTCCACTTCTAAAGCATCTTGGACACTCCCGAGGCATCCCAATACATGAGGCATCTCAACTCCGATGCATTGTTACTACTAATATAGGGTCGATGGAACAATTTAGCATAATACTTTTAATATTTAAATAAACAGTAGCTATGCCCATGATAATATTATAATCATATGATTTCCCTTATATCAACAATGAAATCAACACTCATTTTCAAGAATCGATATGCGGTACACAACATCAATTCATGTGAATCATTTCCAATATACGATTATCTTGCCTTTTCAATGATCTCATATGCGGATAATGATAATTACATACTTACATCCTTTCATCTCTTACGCAACTAATGATAAATAAATTGTTACATCTACTTCAACACATCTACATTCCTTCTCTTCTCATCATGTCAATGTTATAAAAGTCTTTAGTCAAGCAGCCGGGTCGAAAGGGATATATGGCCAAAGACAAATGGGTATAATTGATAAGTGAGTGTAATCGAAAAGTGGGTATAACCGACAAGTGAGTATAATCGATAAGAATTGACAAGTGGTGAAAATTATGTAAACTAGTTTGTTAAAAGAAAATAGTGCCCACGAGTTTACATTGTAAGCACTTGAAACGTGAAATTTTGGAACTTCGGCAACACAAGTATGGGACCTTTGATTTCTTGAAAGGTTAGAAAGTGAAAATTGAAGAGGAAAGTAACATAATATCTTTTTCTTTGAAGAAAATAAGTAAGAATTTTTTTTTTTGAAAGCTTGAAGACCTGAAATATCTATTTATATGGCTATCGGGATGAATTTAGAAGAATACCCATGAGTTATCAAGAGATAAAATCAAATAACCAACATTAGATTTAAAATGTTTGGTATTATTGGAGGAGATGGGTTCATATAAAAATATTACACACGGTCATATTTGATTTGTTTGATGAAGATATTTTATGTACAAGAACAAATAAACAAGGTTAAAGTAATGATGGCCTTAGGTTAAGTGCAAAAGAGAGATAAGTGTTCCAATCCAGAAACTACAAATGACATAATATGAGTAGCTAAAAGGAGATATTTGGGTGAAAAAGAGAGAGAGAGAGAGAGAGAGAGAGAGAGAGAGAGAGAGAGAGCTTCATCAATCAAGCAAAATGCATGAATGAGAACTCAAGCTTATCAAGAGTGTTAACGGATTAAAGTTTAAAGAGGCGATGTAAAGCATGATATCAGCTATTAGGTCAAGTTCAATGTCACCAAATAAAAGCATGTGGGCTAAAATAAGTGATAAAAAATGAAGATGTGTGTGTACAAATTAAAGAGTGATAAATGGCTCGACCATATGATTTCATAGTAGATATTTTGTGAAGTTACCAAAATATCTAGTAAATCATTATATAAATAAGGAAATCAATATCTATTGAAAACACTGATAAATTAGGAAAATATTTTGAACCCCCTAAAACATTTCGCTAAAATTATCAAACACCAGGGAATCACAACTTGGCAAATTTTAAAACTTGGAAATCATCCAATACATATTTCAGATTCGGAGTGCATTGGTCCCTATCAACATATACTAAGGCGATAAGTTAATCACAATTGCTCTTCACAAAATAACATATATATTGTCATCTATCAATTTAATCTTAATGCATTGTATGCCGGGCAACAACGGTTGCGGAAAATCATCCTTTCATTCATCACAAAATTAATGATCATATGAGATTCTATATGTGCCATCCAAAATCCAAAACAAATTATACTTAGCTTTATATTCTCAATATTATTGCCGAACATAGAATAATTTCGGATGTCACATATGTGATTAGTGCGGATCATAACATAATATGTTGTTTGCTTGCATTTGAATGACTAATTTTATGTTACATTGACAAGTAATTTTCATTTGTAGTCATGCGATTATGCATCTACTCACCTTCATTTTGTATATGCCAATATTATAAACTCATCTTGAATTCACACCACTGTATCTGATACCAAATCTAGTGAAAAGATGATTTTTTATCTTAGACCCAGAGATTTTATTTATTAGGCTATAACTCACCCATTTCATTTTGCATATCTGTACTGATATACCCACCTTCCACGATGAGATTTGGGATACCACTATCTTTTGAGTGTGACTATCAATATGTTCATCAACTAGTTTCTCGGTAGCGTTTGTAAAGTGCAACTCCATAATTTGGATCGACATAGAGTTACCACAACTTGTTCCTTATCGTTGTCATCTAGTAAGTTTATATTAATGACAAGTTGATGGTACCTCTAAGAGATGGTCCACCAGATTTTGATGATAGAGATGACATAATAGTCCTTGAAGTTATAATCACCTAAGTAAGGCAGTAGTTTGAACATTGTATTAGGCAGGCTATTGATTAGATGGTTTTATGTATGTAATACTTTTAGGTTTACCCCCAATATGATCTTGGAGTGATATCTTATAATATGTTAGATATTCGCGATAGTTTTGAAAAAAATGTTTAAGCTATTGTACATGAGCCCATTTAGTTCTAAACTTTTCAAATTACTAATCTAGTCTTAAAATATTTTAACAATTTGTCAGTGTAGTCATTCTAGTTAGTTTTGACCAATAATCACTAATGTAGAAATCATTTGTCTTCTACGGAATGCTCACATTAACGTGAACAATTTTGTAGTTTTTTTTTAATTTTCTATTTTTCCCTATTTTTCTATTTACCTCCGTCAGTGACACGTGATTGCCATGACACCCTCGTGGGCCATAGTGAGGGCTCTCACACCCTCTCCTAAATCTAGTGAAAGCCACAACGCCTTCACTAGATTTGGGCATTCGAGGGCATTGCAGCCCTTGCTTGTGGTGGGACCTTTGGAGGTTGTTGGCCATTGTAGAGGTCTTAGCAGCTGGTGGAGGGAAATATGGACAAAAGAAAAAGGAAAAAAGTTTAGAAAGTTTTAAAATTTGCAAAACTCGACCATGTCAACACCCCCTATGCTATAACAGACGACTAGCGCTAACTAATCAGTTACGTTAGTGATTTCCATTCAAAATTAACTAGAAAGACTATATTGGCGTATCGTTAAATAACTAGGATTAAATTGATCAAATTGAAAAATTTAAGACTAAATTAACTATCATACATTACGGCTTTTTAGTAGGGGCATCAAATGTGTGGATCAGGTCGGGTAAAAAATGGTCCGACTCATATTGACCAATTTAATCTGTTTTGATCAATTTTCATACAATACAATTTAAGAATTGTACCAGACTCAACCCATGCCCGATATATATCCGACCAAACTCATATTATTAAAACACTTATATTTAAAAAAGTGTAGAAACTTTTGCTTCGTGATTTTATATATATATATATAAATGTATTGTTAAAATAATTTTATGCAATACAATTTAGTTGATAATTTTTATTTAAAAAAAATTAATATCTATTTTTATTTTTTTCTTTTCCTCTTCTAGTCATCGACGAGGCTCCAGCATGCTAGATTTCAACAAGCTCGACCTCGCTAGATTTTGACGAGCTCAACCTTGCCGACCTCAAAAGACTCTCGAGACTCGCAAGATGAGGTTGAGCTCATCAAAATTCAACGAGTCTCGACCTCAGCGAATCAAACAAGCTCGACCTCGTCGAATCTGGGGAGTCTCAACCTCGGCGGCCTTGGGCAAGCTTGTCCTCACCACCAGATCCAACAAGTCGAGTTGGCATATTGCGCCTCAAGACTTGGCCTCTCGAACTTGCCCAAGGCTCGAATCGAGCCTCGCCGACCAAGGGCAAGCTTGGGCTCACCAACTTCAACGAGGCTTGAGCTCACTAATTTGGCAAGGTCTCAGCCTCCCCGAAGTCTGGTGAGTTTGTCCCTTGTCTCTTGGTCGACAAACGACTAAGAAATATAGAAAAATGAGGAAAGAAAAAGGAAAGACAAAAAAGACAAAAAAACAACAATCAAATTTTTATTTAAAAAAATAAAAAAATAGTATATCGAATTTTTTATAGTCTAAAAATGACTTGTTAATGATGTTAAAAAAACTAATTAAGTAACCTATTTATGACCAATTTGGAACCCATTTATGATTCTTATTATATCATACGAGTTAAAATATGGATTTTTTTTATCTATTTTTCCACCTCTACTTTTTAGACAATTTTCTCCTTAATTTTGGATGTTTGTATTCTATATTGATGATTAATGTTACTACGAAGGTGCATGTATAGTCTAACTGGATGTTGATTTTTTGAGGCATGGTTGGTACTTATACTATAATGTTTCTGCATGATCTAAAAAAATAATAATAATGAGGTATAATGCTTAAGGATAATTTGTTGAAGGAGAATGTGGGGTACAAGGAGGAGATGGCATAAGATGGCCCATGGACAGCCAAGCTAGTGAGGTTGACGATTCAACATTTCGATTTTTTTTAACCGAGGTATCCGGGCCAGCTTGTGCGCATTTCGACTATTCCTCGGGGAAGACAAGCACAACAACCCACCATCATGGCCCTCCATTTAAATCACAGGCGCTTCCCTAGAGAATCGAACCGAAAACAACATTTCGATTTGTTTTTTTTTTTTTTGGTAAAGAACATTTCGATTTGTTTATTCTCTAGTAATTCAAACAAATGTATGGTTTGATAAAGAATGATAATGTGGCGTACGAGGAGGAAACGGCGGAGGATGGCTCACAGACGGCCAAGCTAGCGAGGTCGACGGTTCATCAATTCGATTCAATCATTCTCCGATAACTCGAATACATGTGTGGTTGGGCGAAAAACAAGAACACGGGATGAGGTCGATGGACCATCAGTTTGATTGGTTGTTCATTCGAACAAATTTGCGGTGTGATGAAAAAATGGCATTTGTTTCGGACATTGGTTTACACTTGAGTTGACATTAACATCCACTTATGAGAGAGAACAATGAACGAGCCAATGTAAGTTGCGTTACCCAAATTGAAAGAAGCTAGCAAAAGAATATGATTGTATTAATTTGATAAGTTTTTAGGACTTAATTGCACTTTTCAAAAATTGTAGGAGTCAATTGCATATTCATACCCACCCATGAGTAGCCCAGTTGGTTAGGGCGAACTTGGATTTCGTTAAGGTCTTAGGTTCAATTCCCCCAAAGAAACGCATGTGATTTAAGTGGGGAGCCAGGACGGTGGGTTGCTGTGCTAGTCTCCCCCGAGAAATAGTCGAAGTGCGCGCAAGCTGACCCGAATACCTCGGTTACCAAAAAAAATAAAAATTGCATCTCCACAATAAGTGTCTCTAGACATAATGATAATTTACCGTAATCAAGAAAATAACATTTTATCTTTTGAAACTGAATTACAAATATTGCATAAGTACATCATATGTTCCTTCTACGACAGTCGAAATTCCTACTTTCAATAACTTGGGCGCATAACAGAGTGTAGCGGTGACCCTAGAAACTCGAGAAATGACTATAATTCAGCAAAATTCTTGGAGTTGCCTAGATAAAGCTCGTCTGGTGTCTTCCCTATCAAAACATGGATTTGGAATACAATTTGTCAGCCGGCAGAGAATCATAACACCTGCGGTTGCTAAGGTCTTGAGGATCATTGGTAAAACTATTACGAGAAAGCCGACTCCTTCCAAAATTTTGGGCAAGCTTGTAGGTCCAAGCCTATCATCATCTCTTCTCTTCTTACATGGTTCATCGGTTTGCACAGTATTTTGTCGTCGTTTGAAGGTTGAATTATGCGTGCAGACCAAAGTCATGTCCAGTGGAACATCCGAGGTACCCTTTCATGAATCATGACCATTCTTTCAACTATAATCTGCGAGTCACCCGCACACGCTTGTGACATCAATATCAAAATCTTACAAGCGTGTCAGATACAAAACAAGTTAAATCAACTTGTGCTTATGCTTTACAAGCACAAAACATGCTGTTAAACCGCCTGAGCTTAAGTGACCATGACGTGTTAAGCCGAGTCCTCTGTTTTGATTGCATCAGCTAAGTTAAACAGGTACTTGACACGAGAGAATGAAGGGAAATTGAGATAAGGATTTTTTGATTCGATTATGAACTTTTAGCTCATGGTGATGTTTGCTTGTGTGCTTTAAAATCCGCTTATACATCAAAACAAAAATCATGAGAAGTTAGCGCAAGAGACTTCAAGTGGCTCCATATGATATGAATTATAGTACCTATCGATTCACATAGCGAGCACGAATTGATTAAAGCATTCACCAAAGAGCAATTCAATTTACTATATTGCGAATTGACTCCTTAACTCAGTCTTCTTATGTCGGAAGCAATCCATGCTTTACATGTGCTATCCGCGACTATTGTTTTCCCTTGACTTTGCAGATCGGCCTTCATGTAAAACAATCTTCAAAGGCCATTTGGAGATGAACCAGACGTGCAGTGTGTAGGAGTCTGGGCTAATTTCAATTCCTGCACTTAGTTTTCCAGCTATAGTGATGGTTCATAAATTTCTCCATCCATGATGGGTATACCATATGGGATTGTTACTCTTTACTGTAGTTTTTTTACTCAAAGTATGGATTCATTCCGAAGCAATCTAATGTTCAAGTTAGTTTGAGATGGTAATAAAGTTGGGTCTCATGCTATGGTCCACTTTGGAGCTGGTGTTCTAGTTCTAGACCAGCGAAAGGCAGCTTTCTCCTCACAACGAAGACGGTGATACCATCGGCTATACTGCATAGAGATGATAATTCCTCTCTGCAAGTTTTTGATTTGTTGGCATAGCTGCAAGGATCAAGATTTGGTTGATTTGAAAGAGCCGAAAGTGAAGCTGCAACACCCTGTTGCTTATTCACCTATCAAGATTGGAAAAGAGCCCAACATATGCCACGTCAATTTGTTTTTTTGTCCGGAGTTCCTTTGACTTCAACATCGATCCAGTAACACAAAAGACGAGCAAATCTGAGGATGAATTACGGGGCTTGAAAGATAGGCTTGTGCACAATTTCGAGTCAAGAGACTCAGATTGTTCTGTTCTGATTCCATATCATTCTTTTACCACCTCATGGTCAAGAATGCAACACGAGATGACTCTAAAAGCGTTCTGGACTTCGAAAGTTCTGAATGTTCCGTGCTTATGAATGTAAGTTCGATCGAATTTGGTGCACCAATGCGTATTGAGAAGCTCCTACTGCTCGTTTTGTAGGAACAATGGAAGCACATGAGTTGTTACAAGGTAGGAAGTTCAAGCAAGGGATTATGAATATACCATTGAGCTCTATGGAGCACTATTTGCCATGTCGCATTAGGACACGAAACATGTCGCTTGTTTAACATTCATTCATGGACCAGGAGATGATTTTTCACTTGTTAGGCATAAGTAAGTGATTTATACGAAAAGAATTTTTGGATTGCAAGTTAGATGCCTAATGCATTGCAATGCACCTCGCAAAACTTGGGAGGCATGTTCAAGTTGAGCGACATTCGAGCGAACAGTTTCCGGGGCAAATCTCCACGGATTCACCCGATTCTCGGTGCAACAGAATCCTCTGTTTATCTACTTTCGTTCGGCCCCTTAAAGCCCCGGATCCTAGCGGGGCATTCTCCACGGACCGGCCAAGACCGCGACGAGATCGCGACAAACCCTAACGGTGACCATTGTGCATTCGAAACGGCCTATCTCCCTCCTGCCTCGGCCTAACCTGACGCAAAAGAACTCATTAGAAAGCTCACATAATTACCTACAAGACGGAAAAAACCTCATCAAATTCCATGGAGTCCGACTCCGGCAATGCTCGGATGAATCAAGCTGAAAAGCACACCCAAAAGTGCACTAAGCCTCCCTAACCCACCCTCCCCCTATCCCCTTCATGATCCTCTCCCCCACACATGCGGCTTCCGCTTGCGCGACCACAGCCGTCGAGATGGATCCATCCGAGGGCCTACATTCAAACTCCAGGATGGCCCCGATCCGCGTGAGGGTCCTCCCGGCCAATCAGAGAGCGCCTTTTAGATATATTCTCTCGCCATCGGACTATTTAAATTCTCGCCATTTCCGTCTTCTTCCTCTCAACGAGATTACCCGCAGGGACGCGCACGCATCCACCATCTCTCTCTCTCTCTCTCTCTCTCTCTTAGCCGATCGCAGATCCGTTCTTCCCTCTTCCCTGCAATCCCCAGCTCCTCCTTTTCGGCCGGCGAAACCCTAATCCTTCCAAAATTCGGATAAAATCTCTAGGCTCGCTGATGGCAACTGAGGAGCCGTTGCCGGCGGTGGAGCCAGCGCCCGAGGCGGCCAACCCCGAGGCGGCCGACGAGAACCCGGCGCCGAAGGCCGGGAAGTCGAAGAAGGCGAAGGAGCCCAAGGCCAAGAAGCCCGCCGCCCCGAAGAAGCCGCGCAATCCTCCCTCCCATCCTCCCTACGAAGAGGTAACGACGGGCGTGAAATCCATCGAATTTTTGACCGCCGCTCGAGTCATTTTGGATGGTCTCTGATGTTGTTTTGTTGTGGTGGGTTTCTTTCTTGCAGATGATCAAGGACGCGATCGTGACTTTGAAGGAGAAGTCCGGCTCCAGCCAGTATGCCATCGCTAAGTTTAACGAGGAAAAGCACAAGCAGCTTCCGCCCAACTTCAGGAAGCTGTTGCTCTTCCATTTGAAGAAGCTCGTCGGCTCCGGCAAGATCACGAAGGTCAAGGGCTCGTTCAAGCTCCCTCCAGGGAAATCGGCGGCGGCGCCGGCGGCACCGAAGCCGGCGGCCGTGGCTAAGAAGCCAGCGAAGCCGAAAGCTGCTGCGAAACCGAAACCGAAGGCGAAGGCGAAGGCCGCTGCCAAGCCCAAGGAGTCGAAGTCGGCCAAGCCTGCTGCGAAAGCCTCGGCCAAGCCGAAAGCAGCTGCTAAGCCGAAGCCTAAGGCCCCCGCTGCTAAGCCCAAGGCTTCCGCTGTAGCTACCAAGTCGAAGGCGGCTAAAGCCAAGCCCAAGGCTGCAGCTGCCAAGCCGAAGCCTGCTGCCCCAAAGGCTAAGACTGCAGCCAAGCCGAAAGCCAAGGACAAGCCAGCCAAAGCTTCAAGGACGTCGACGAGGACTTCTCCGGGGAAGAAGGCCCCGCCTCCTAAGAAAGCCCCGGCGGCAAAGAAGGCATCGGCGGCTAAGAGCGTCAAGCCGAAGAGCGTCAGGTCGCCGGCGAGGAAGCCGTCGACACGGAAGGCGAAGAAGTGACGGGAGCCATAGAGAGTGAAATAGGAATGCTTGTCTAGGGGTAGTTGCGGTAAATTCGATAGAACTCGCTGGTATTGTATTGTGAGGCCTCTTTGGAAAATACATAGCATCGGAATTTTCTTTCTTTTCCTTCTTTTATTTACTTTCTCTCCTCTTTTTCACTTCATTTTCTTGCTTTGTTCTCTGTAAGTTCTTAATGGTTTCTGGGAGTAGCATTTCTCAGATTTGTGCTTCAGTCGGTTGAATAGATCAACGAGGTGATGATATTCCCTTCCGAGTCATGGCTTGAATCCTCTCTCTGCACTCAACCCTAACGTTTTCCTTCCGCCATGATCCTTCTCTCCCCACACTAAATAGCTCCATCATCGTGCGAGATCTAAATCTGGTTGGGGCTCGATTAGGGTTTGCAATAATGGATCGGCGTGCGAATCGCTTGCTCGAGAAGGCATCCTCGCACTGGCATCCTATGTAGGTTCTGAATGATTTCGGCTTCCGCATTGATCTTGGGGTTAGCTGTTGGTCTTCGTGTTTCAGTTCTTTATGAACTGCCTGTGCTTTTGGGGTGAGAATGATTTTGTTCGTCGACTGACATTTCTATGGTGGGTTGCCGACAGAGAGGGTCAAGCTTTCGTCTTTTGCATCATCCATGTTTTGTATATCGGGGGCGCATTTCAAGCATTGTTCTGGAACCGGAAGTAAATCCCCCTTTGCAAATTTCAAAAGTATAGAATGGGCCAACTCGAGCTTTATCCGAAGAACAATCCTGTCCTATCCCCTCACCTGAGCTGAGGATTTCGGAGGTTCACATGTAAGAAAAACAAAAAAGGGATTTATCTTCGAGTGTGAATTTCCTAGGTTCACACAGAATTAAGCGACTCTCAGATGATTGTATTAGGCAATGCCTGTATTTGGGGATATCTTGCTTGCTCGCTTCTACTTTTGGACAATTCCTGGAGAAAGTGCATTTAGCAATTTAAGATTTGGAACTTGAGGGATCTAAAAAACCTCTTGGGACTCGAGAGTCGAGACAAGCAAGCGAGGATCAGAAGTTCTGACAGTCTTGACCATATACTGCGGTGCGCTGCTCTTGACGCAATGCCTTTCTCTTGGCGAGATTATGGTTCGACGCTAATGAAGCAAATGAGGTTTTCGGATCCTTAAATAGGCTTCTCAATATCTTGCATCAAGTCATCGTCAATCTTTCTTTACATAAAAGGGTAATGCTTTCCGATTGCAATGGCTCTTTACCGTATGATGAACTAGTGACAAGTCGTTGTAGTGTTTCAGCTTAGTCAGTATTATATTGTGATGGCCCTCAACATATCTAAGTGGAAATGGTAGATTGAAAATCTAGTTTCTTGCTACTAACTCCGGGAGAGAGAAATCTAGATGCTGGAACTCTGGTTTCTTCGCATTATGCAGGGGAAATGATCTGATCTGACTGCTTTTAGGAGGAAGCTAACTTCTGGGTATCGTGAATGTTTGCCATATTCCTGAAGAAGGCCGAGGAGGCAGAAACTTGATATTAACTAAGATTCCCTGCTAGGCTTCCTTTGTTTTGATTTAATCCCTGGAAGGAACAAACTGTTAGGCATTATCTGGCGAAGATTAACAAGTGAGTTTTGCCGGGAGAGCTTTGGGTGGAACTGGAAGAAACAACGTTTCCCAGTCTTTATGAAGTAATAACATATAATGACGGCAAGAAAACTAGTAATGGAGCGTTCATGTGGCGTCTGAAGTTACTTTGGTGAGCGAACCTTGGCTGAGAGTTCATCTTTAGGCTCCGTTTGGTACATAGGAAAAAAAGTTTATTTTTGTTTTCATTTCTCAAAATTTCACTGTTAAGTTGTTTGGCAAGCATTTTCCTAAGACGTTCTCAGTTAATATGACGGAGCAGGCAAGGCAATGAGTGAAAGACAATCATGAGACTCATTACGCTCTCCCATCATGCCTCATCTGAAGCTTCGACACGGATGCTTCTCTTTTTTTGGTAACAACCAGCTTGCGTCGAGGATGGTTTTCTTTTTTTTGGCACCCAACCAACATTGAGGCGGAACTTGAAGAAGCTGATTCCCAAATCCGGTTTGGGATTGTGCAGTTTCCAGGTCTTCCCCATCATCAATTCAATTTCCGGCAAAAGCTAAGCTTGAAGAAGCTGAGGCTTCTAAGAGCTTGGTGAAGCGCCAAACACTGGCCAACTTTTAACTTTTCTTTCTATTCCATTTAGATCCTTTTGAAAGCTTCATAAAATTTTCAAGCACGAAAAAGAAAGAAGGCTTCACGATTTCGAAGGAGCTAAGAAACAAATGAGAATACTCTTTATGTTCTGTTAATATTTATAGATCTCTTACCCTGCAATTATGTGTCATGTTGCAGTAACTAATACTTCAAGTAAACATGCTTCCAAAAAGTCTGCATTCCTGTCTAAAAGTTTAATCTACATGAATGAAATGAATTTTTGAGAAAACAGAAAACTATTGAAAAATCTTTGCAAACCAAACGCTCCTCAGTATACTGTATTTTCTTCCTTTGAATTTCTGCAGCATGTTTGAAATGTATTCTCCTCTTCCACGATAATAAACGCTTTCCTTCCTGTTTTTCGTGAAGTGGGGATTTTATGACAAAACTTTGAATCTTGATGGCAGGTTGAGTGCGACATTATCATAGAAACAGGATTTGCTCTTGCTTAGTAGTGGCTGAATTGTTGGGAGATGTGATATTGTTTGGGTTCGTTCCTTCATAAGCATGGAATCCATGCGAATGTCATGCTTTGGCCATTGAAGTTTTGTTTTCCTGCTATCTAACTTTCACTGATTGTTGAAATTTGTACCGAACCCTCATAATGTACAGATTTTACAACAAAATAGAGATGTATCGGTTCTTTTAAGCACTCACTAGCCAAGTGTTGCTTGCATGCATTTATAGTTGCAATAAAATTCAGATTCTTAAAATTGCGTACAACCTCCATCTATTCCACAAAGTTCCTATGCTTTTGATCAGAATAACAAACATCTGATCAATGTGTGAATCTGAATTGTAAATTCCAGTATGAAGCTGCAGTTCCTGCATAGTGAATCAAGTCACTTTGATCTCTCAACTTTCTGGATTGAGTACTTCAGCTCCTGCTGTATGCTTATCCTTGAAGGTGATAGTACAATGTCTTTCCAAACTGAACCAGCCTCACAAGCTGGGTTCGGTCGTCTGTAGAGCTCGTTTATGGAGTCTGCTTCTTCGTTCAATCTGCCAACTGTTTCCAGACAGCTTATTTCCTCTGGATCGACCAACAATGTCTTGTCTCTGTCTTTCCATCCTATCAACTTGACAAAAAAAAAGTAGAAACAAGCTCACATGAATCCAAGAGTTTATATAGATAAGAAAAAAAACGTGTGAAGCATTTGTTGTTTTGACCATGAACTTAATTTTGAGATGAAGTTGTTACAGTACAAGGAGGTTTAGCTATTTCATGTAAACAGGTCACTTAGCGATACCTGGTCTCCTTATTGAGGGGGAAGTCTTTGCTAGACTTAGTCCATTTAGATCGAGGTATCCAAACTTTTGTTTAGGCTTTACTTGGTTTGTCTCAATTATTATTCAAGTCTTACATCGTATTCCTATTGACGAACTGTCTAATTGTCTAAATGGTCTCACAAATGTCTTTCACTTTCAATACCATTATTGCCTGATTTTAGAGCGGCCTGATAGGAAGAGAAATTGATAGAGAAGGATGTATGATACCTTTGGAGGGCCTTCTAGAGCATTAGTACAATATAGCCTAGCATTGTCGACTAGTTGACAGTAAGTCAAAAATGCAGTCGCAAATCTTTTGTGCGATCTTAACTGAGATTTTACCCTCACGGCTCTCCTGCACATGATTGCTCTCCTGGAAACACCCAAAGTCCATAACTTAGTATTGTGAATACCCTGAACTATTCCATCAAAGAAGAAATCTAAGATCAACCATAAAGCTGTGCTTGATTCTGCAATACCTTATTCCTCTGATGACTGCCAAATAAGCATCACAAACAACTCCAACTAGCTCTATCCGATATGGTTTTCTCTTCTTTCCCTCAATTTTTTCCTGTTCTTCTTCTTCAATGCGTTCCCAGTAGTTCTCTGTCACTGACCCATCTTCTCCTTTCTGATAGCCCACACCCATGCGATAACGATGGCGGTGGACATTTCTGGCCATTGTTATTGTCTGCACAACAAATGGCACCCAGGAAAGCGTGCCATCCATGATCACATCTCGTCCTTCATTTAATGCCGTGACGAGTAATGATGATGCTGCATCAGTAGATGATTGGTGCACCTGTTTGAAAAATTATCAACTCCCTTTCTTCGATTAGACGCTCACAGTATTGTTCTTTTAAATATCGAAAAGCAACTCAACAACTACCACACAAACCATGAACCTATACTGACTAGTTATTTTCAGGTCAGCAGGAAAAAGCATTCAAAATAATATGAAGTTAACGAAAGTCAGCTGTAATTTGTATTGACATAAGGACCTATCAATGGAATATTGAAATTATCAATGTGGTAGTGCTGGACATACATAGGAAGAAATAAGAACATGGAAGTGAGAGAGGTTTGCAACTTTCTTTTCTAGTGTCTAATGTTTATCCCGGAGGAGATTGGACAAGTAAATCATTATAGGTCTCTATTTAGATCTGTAACTACCCTTTTTCATATATTTCAAAAAACGGAGTTCAAGTCCCCAATTCTCATGGCACATGTGTGTGCATGCGCTCGCGCGCGCGCGAGAGAGAGAGAGAGAGAGAGAGAGAGGGGGGGATTTATTTCATGTCTCACTAGTTCAGCAGTTTGCAGCATGTCAACATGACCTCTGGAGCTAAGGGCTCTGTAAATGACATCAGATTCTTTGAAGGCATCTGCCTCGATGATTACTGCATTCCCCGCTGCTTCTGCCCAAAATGGCCTGTGCACAAGTCACCCAGAGTCACCGTAAGTGGTCATACTATATATACAAATTTTCATGTTTAGTTTTCTCCGAAGCTACTTGAGAGATGCATTCTCTATCTTAGATGGGGTCAAAAGAAGAGTGCTTATGAACAACTGATCTCAACATTTCGTGAAATGAATAAATTTTTCAGATAATACTTTGGTGGTCATATGACTGCTGCAAGGAAGTCTAGAATGTTTATTTTCCAAGTAATTTGTTGGAAAAACTTAGCAACATAAGTATGCTCGTGAAGTTACCTCGGATAACAGGAAACTAAATCTTTTATCTTTCTCAAAATCTGATTTATTTAATAAAAAAGGCTATAAAACTAACTTTTTATCCTGGAAGCAATCGATTAGATTAAAAACAATCTAATGCAGAGCTGTATTAGAAGAAGAACTTGTAGCGGACTTTACTCTTTCAGAATGTCCTTCAGAACAGTGCTCTTTCCTGCTCCCATCCCCCCACCCATGAAGAGGAGGACTGGACTTCGATCGCTGTGAGCCACTGGAGCCATTACATCGGTGCACTCCGAGTCATCGTTTGATGCCCTGATTGCTTTCATCTCTTCCACTAAATTTGTGAAAACTCTAGCCACTTTTAGGTTTTTCGTTACTGTCTCGAATCTTTGCTGTCTGCATTTCACATGATAAAAAGGAAAACTTTGAATTGAATCATATGTACAGGAAGAAAACCATTTCAAGTAATTTCCTCTCTTTCACAGAACCTCAAAAGAAAACTGAATGTGCTAAATCTGTTGAAAACGGTCTTATTTCACCATTCCTCCATCTCTTTTCTTACCCCTGAGTTGATCTTATATGCTTCAGGTATTCAGTACGATCTTACTGTTCATGATCATCTCCATCATGGAAAGTGACAAACGTGAAGTGCATTATCCTTCTATTTTCTTTTGGAGTAGTCTCTAGGCTAAATTTGTTTATTGCCAATTTCTTGTCTAGTGTAGTGATTGACAGTTCTTTGAAGCTCTAATATCGCAAAAAAGGCCAGATTTCCAAAAGCGAATCTTTGGTATCTAAAAGTGTTATACATGCTTGGTCACAAACTTTTAAGTGTTGTGCAATTGGGATACCTGTACATATGCATCAAAGTTTTCTTCGGGGTGACTTTCATCTACTATTCAATTGTTAGAGTTAGCATATAAGTACTAAAACCAATAGTGACACCGTTAAATGTCGAATTTGTTGATATGAGCACTAGAGGCTTACCTAGTTGCCTTCATGACAATGTCCTTTAACTTCCTCTTCGGCTCGGCATCACAGCTTAAAACCTGAAAGAGTGCAATCCGAAATAAGCTCATGCCATATCTCAATATACATATACCATTATACTAATTCACAACGCAAATTAACACCGTTCATCTATTTAAGTGATTGTGATGCATGGCGCATTGCCTCTTCAACATACCTGACTGATCATAATCTCGGTGTGGCTCCAGTGGAATGCAAAGTAGCTGAGGATGCACCTCTCGAACTCTTCTACAAGCTTAACAAAGAGCGAATCCGCATCTGGTTCGCCCGAGAAGAAAGTGTAGATGTCATCCTCGAAACCTTCACACTTCGTGATGTATTCAGCAGCTAATTTGCATAGCTGTGGGCATTCTCTTCTGTCGCTGAATCCCATTTGCCTCGCTGCGAGAATATTTAAGAGCGTTTTAGTTTTGATAGAAGGTAAGGGAGATGGAATCAATTGAATAAAACGGAATCGATATCAATCCCATTGAAGCAGAAATTTTTCTTTCCTTGACCATGTTGAGTTTGCATCTTTCAAATCAAGCAAGGTTCTAGAAGTTTTGGATTACGCATTGTTCGTGGAAATAATTTTTATTGCATTTAAGCTCATATTGATCTATAACGGAGTGAAAGAGATTTTTGGATCATAGAATTACCTACATAATGGGAGAATTTTTCAAGCTTGACGACCCGGCCAGAGTCGGATAACCGCAGGTGCGGGGCTATCTTCCGGTCCCTCAGCCTTCGTAGCTGATAACGCATGGCTGCGGCAATGATCAACCCAATGGAAGACGCCACGATGATCTGCGAAAAGGTGGGTCTGCCATTGTAGTCTGCAACGGAGAAGAATGTAAACAACGAGAATTTGTCGAATCAAGGAATGCAGATTTTGTGAAATGCAGTGAAGCTTGATTGATCCTAACCTCTCTGCATGTTTTGAGCAACCAGAGAAGGGGCGATTCAGAATCGGCTTGATTTTTGTGTTGTGAAGGAGAGAGAGAGAGAGAGAGAGAGAGAGAGAGAGAATGGACATTTGTATGTTTATACAGCAGCAGTTTTTCCATCGGAATGAGCTGTTTTGGATATGTGAGAGACCATCTAAAAATGAAAACTTGGGAGACCATGCAGTGACGAGGTGGCACGTTGCCGAGAGATGTGATTGCATGTGAAAACTACGTGCATGAGTTTGACATTTTCATGTCGTGCCTGAATCCAAGAAAGTGTGTTTTTGCCGAGTGCTCGTGCAAAGCATTACGTAATTCTTGATTGATCAGACGTTGAAAAGGACAAGAGGATGTGAGATATTTTATCGAATTATTTGAAAATGAAAGACACATCTAACCTTTTACCATATGACTACTCATATACTTTTGACTCTTGACAATATGAATAAGTATACTAAAATTCCTAAACTTTATCATGAAATGTAATTAAATTTTAAAATTTTCAAAAAAATATAATCAAGTCATCAAATTGTCAATTGATTTTTGTATTAACTCGTCCAACTTAACTAACAGAAAATGTTGACCTTATTTTTTGTTTATATCTTCTTTTCGGCGTGGTATTGACATTGTCAAAACAAGAATGAAAAAACTAAAAAGGTTATCATTTTGAAACAAATCTAATATTTTAATGTAAATAAATTAGATTTTTAAAAAAGAGGAGCCGTTGCCCCTTGGATTGTTGGAAAGGGCTGGCCATGATGGGATGAGAGTCGGCTAGGGTTACCGAGCCTTGGCTAGTGGTCAGCAACCATGGTTGACCGTTGGCTAAAGCCGCCTTGGTAGGGTTGCTGCCCCATCCCAGCCAGTGGTGGCCCTTGGCCTACTATGGACGAGGGTTGCAATCCTTGCCTACAATCGATTAGGGTGGCCGGCCATTTGGTTTGGGCTCAACAACCTTGATTGACCCTCTCCTCACCATCGCAATACTTTCCGACAATGGGGAGTGGCGGCAGATCGGCGGCAAGGGCCCTATAGGTCAACACTTGGTTTTGCCATATTCCTCTTTTTTTAATAGTTTATTTTTAAACTAATTTAACTAATATTTAGATTTTGAGTTAAATGATGTCATTTTAGCCCATCATTCTTGTTTTAGCCACGTAGAAGATAGGAAATAATAATTAAAAAACTAAGTCAGTATTTTCCGTCAATCAAATTTAACGAAGTTAATGAAATGATATGATTGTATCAATTTGACAAAATTTAGAACTTAATTAAAGCTTTTTGAAAGTTTTATAATTTTCAATACACATATCCCTTGACAATATCAATTACATATTTGAGTTACAATTTTATATCAATTATGCTTGTAATTTTATTTATAAGAAACCAATTTTCTTTTCAAAAAATCTCGTCTCTAAACCTTGAGTTCTCACCCCATCTGAAATAGCTCAAGACCATACAAACCAAACCATCCAAACTTGAAATAAGATTCTAAATTGAATTTCAAAGAAGGAAAATTTGGTCTTTTAAATGTGGAGCTTATTAAAAGATATATGAATGATATATATATATATATATATATATATATATATATATATAACTTTAAGTGGTCATTTGATGAAAAATAGATGCGATTTAATTCTTTTTCTTCGGAAAAAATGGCGTAATGCTCCATTAAAACTTCTTCCCCATTTGCCACGCTGCTGCAAATGACAAATAAATGTTAGTTGTGTGTATAGTAGTAATAACTGTTTTCCTTTTATCATTTGGTTTTGTTTGTTTAGTCTTAAAAGTTAGTATTTCTTTACGAGTTCTGCCCGAGCACTATTACTTTCTGTTCTTCGTGTAAAATTTAACCTAATAATAAAATTTACATATTCAACCAAATGGGAAAATTGTCCAAAAAAGTTATAAATATTTAGATTTTTTTTGTCAATTCAACCACAAACATTTAAGTATGTCAATTGAGTCATAAAGCTTTTTAAATTTTGTCAATGAACTCATTCCATTCAATTTTGATCGGATATCACTAGCGTGGAAATTAGCTGTCTTACATGTTGTGGATGTCAATAACATTGACAAATTTATTTATAGTATATTATTTTTTCTAATTTTTATTAATTATTTTATTTTATTTCTTTTTTTCATTTTCATTTTTTGCCTTCTTCACCTATTCCTTTTCTCCTTTTTTTTTTCTTTTTCCCTCTCTCTGTCATTGCCAAGCCTCGTCAATAGTCGGCAAAGTTCACTAGCCTCCGGCAAGGGCCGCCCTCGCTCAACTAGGTGTGGGCCCCCTCGCTGAAGGTCGATGAGAGCAACCCTCACCTAAGGTTGATTGCCATTGACAATGCTCGATGATGGCCAACAAGGGGGAAAAAATGAAAATAAGAGAGAATGAAAAATATAAAAAAAGGAAAAAAAGAAGGAAAATAGAAGAAAAGAAAAAGGAAATAATTTAATAAGTCCAAAAAATGTTAAAATGATTTTAAAATTTATACATGCCATCGCCAACTGTGCCATGTAACACAACTAGTGTCCCAACTAGTGATTTCCAATGAAAATTGGCCAAATAAACTCAATTGGCAAAATTTGAAAATATTTAGGACTCATTGACATTAAAAAGATTAAGATTAAATTTACAAAAAATGCAATAGGTTTATGAATTATTTGATAAATTTCCAATGAAGATTGGCCAAATAAACTCAATTGATAAAATTTAGAAATGTTTAGGACTCAATTGACATTAAAAAGTGTAAGATTAAATTGACAAAAAATGCAATAGGTTCATAAATTTTTTTGATAATTTCCCATGGACAAATAAATATTTGACATTATGTTTATAATCATTAATTTTTTCCGTAGAAAGAAAATTTTAAATAAGCATTATTATATTTTTATAAGAAATAAAAAAATTATCAAAAAATGAAATAAAGAAGGCAATCATGTATGGTGCAAAGATAACACTGGTGGAAAGTAGGGAGTGAACTTCTTTCTTTTAGGGAAAATTTCAAAAAAGGACCCAAAGTGGATCAAGTTTTTCAAAAAAGGACCTAGAGTGAATATTGTGTCAAATAAGGACCCATAGTGACTAAAGCAGTCTCAAATAAGGACCTGATCTCACCGGCCGGCGAGAATGTGACATTTCCGATGGCCGGAATATGTGCAATTTTGTAAAAAAAAAATGGATAAAAACTAACAAAGTCTAAAACCAGAAAAACCCCACTGTTCTTCTTCCCTTTCCCTCTCACGAACTGTTCTTTTGCAAGCTTGTCACCTTCAAGCTAGTCACCAAGTTCGTGCCCTTCACCGAGTTCGGGCTGGTCACCTTCAAGCTGTTCTTTTGCACCACGAACCTCCCAGCGCAGGTGCCCCACAGCAGCAACCAGACGTTCAGGCCGCCGGGAGAGGGCCGCGACCCTCTCCCAGATCTGGGCGAGGGTCGCCGACCTCTCCCTGGTTTATGCGCGCAACGGCATGCCGGCCCTTGGGCAGGGCCGTGCTGTTGCTGGCCAACGGCAAGGAGGAGAGATATAAGTTGGCAGCGGTGGCCGAGGAGGAGGAGGAGGTGAGGCGGCGAGAGGTGGAGAAGGCCTCGCTGTCAACGCAGGCAGGGGAGGAAGAGACGAGCTTCTGGGTGTAGACGACGTAGGTGACGGACACGAAGAGGATGAGCCACACCATCAACTTCGACAGCGCTCGGGCTTGCGACCAGCCGATGGCGGACACTGCAGTCGAAGTTCTGGACGGTGACATCCTCATCTGGTCCCAGAAGGCCATTCTCTCCGAATCTTTCTGGGTCACCTTCATCTTCGCAAGAAACATGAAGAAGAAGAAGCTGCAGTCACGGCGGGCATTTGGAATCTCAGGGGTTTTGCATTGTGGCAAAAGGCGCAAGATTTTGTGGGAGAGAGAAGGGCCGGTGGACCTCGCCCAGATCTGGAAGAGGGTCGCAGCCCTCTCCCGGTGCTGGCGAGGAGCTGCCAGCCCTCGCCGAGGGGGTGGCGGGCGGCGGCCCCATGGGGTGGCGGTCATGTACTTTTTTTAATTAAAAATTAAGTTAAAATTATTTTTTGACAAAAATTTGGACAAAATTGCCCGTATTCCGATCGCCGGAATGTCACATTTTCGCCGTCCAGCGGACATTTAGCCGGCCGGCGAGACCAGGTCCTTATTTGAGACTACTTAGGTTACTATGAGTCCTTATTTGACACAATATTCACTTTATGTCATTTTTTGAAAAAATTGCTCCACTATAGATCCTTTTTTGAAATTTTCCCTTTCTTTTATGACTTCATCCTTTTTGTTCAGCCAATTGCTCTTTTCACTTTAAAGAAAATTTTGTCACTAAGTGGAATTTTTTTATTGGAAAGTAGTATTTGATTCTCTTTGTTTGTTGTATTTGATCAATTTAACTCTTTTCTCTTGAAGTTAAAATGCACTATAATATCATGGCAATTTGTGTGTGAGGGTCGGAAGGGAATTCTAAAAATTAGACAAAATAATTTTTTGGCTTAATAACATAAATAGATACTAAACTTAATTCTACAAAATGTATATATACAACGAAAAGGCAAGTGCAAATCTCTGGTGACTCAATCTTTGTGGAATTTCTCGATTATATCACTGTATATTGAGTCCTACCACTTAATGCTCTAATCTCCCATTCGTTTACCATTTGATGCATTTTAACATGAGATCAAGCAACTTTCCGACATAATCCTAATGCGGTATCGTATGGCCAATTTTCCAAGAAAACAAAGGATAATCAAGTGATTTTTGTAACTTCATTGCAAGGCAGAAAATGCACCCGTTGGCATTTTTCTTTTCAAGAATTGCCCTTTAAATAAGACAAAGGATAATTAATTAAATGATAAGTGTAGTGAAAATTTTAAAACTTATCATGTACAATCGAATTTTAAAATTTATCATGAGAGTACAATCGAGTTATAAAACTTAAGATGAGAATGCAATCAAATTTGGAAATTTTCAAAAAGTGCAATCAACGAAGAGTCTTATTTAAATCAATGTAAAAATTATAATACTTGATTATATAGTTATATTATTAAAAAAATTATAAGATATAAATATATTTTCGTGACTACGATTTTTAGTACATCCTTTGACATCCGCTTTGAGCCCATGATTCCAGTTCAAGTGGGGTTTAAGGCACCGGGACTCAAGATTGCCTGCGAAGCGTTCGTCGCTCGCCAGCCATGGCTTCCAAGGCTCTGCGTTCTTCTTCATCCTCTGTTTCTGCTTCAGAAGGTAGGCTGTCCTCTCTCTTCACATCCCCACTTCGACAATACCCCACAAGTCGCGATCACCTGCAAGAACCCACCGTTAAAGTCTCGCCTTCGCCGCAAAAACCCAAACTTTCGGACCACACCCAGGAAGACCGAACTCGGCTGGCTCTTTTCCTCGAAACGAAGTGTAAATCAGGGGGTTTCTCCGTGGACGAAGCGCTCCACCATTTCGACCGCATGATCTCTGTGCAACCCGCCCCTCCCACTTCGTCGTTTCGCTTGTTATTAGGCGCACTGGCTAAGAACGGTCATTACTCTACCTTGATTTCGCTTCGCGCGAAGCTGGAATCTGCCGGGTTATTGTCTGATTATATTGTGCTCAATATTTTGTTGAATTGCTTCTGCAATGTAAGGCGGGTTGCTGATGGTTTCGCGGTTTTGGGGGCCATTTTTCGGAGAGGTCATTGCCCGAATACTGTCAGTTACACTCAGTTGGTGAAGGGGTTGTGCTTAGAACATAAAGGTGGCGAGGCGGTTGGCTTATATATGAAAATGTTTCGCTTGGGTCAGAGGCCAAATATTGTTACTTATGGAACATTGATTTGTGGGTTATGTAGGAGTGGTAATACGAGTGTGGCACTGAAGTTACATCGAGACATGATGGGTAGTAATGGCAAGCACAGTTCTCTCTGCAAGCCCAATCTAGTTTCTTATAGTGCCATCATCGATGGACTTTGCAAAGATGGGCTGTTAGAAGAGGCTAGGGAACTTTTTTTGGAGATGAAACTTAGTGGAATTTCACCGGATGTAGTTGTCTACAGCTCTCTAATACATGGTTTGTGTAGCATCGGACAGTACAAGGAAGCCAATGTTCTGATTAATGAGATGGTAGATCAAAGAATCCCACCTAACACTGTTACATTTAATTCGTTTATAGAAGTTTTTTGCCGAGAGGGAAAGTTGGAGGAAGCAGAAAATGTGCTTAAAGTAATGATTGAAAGTGGTGCTGAACCTGACATGTTTACATATAACACGATAATGTGTGGCCTGTGTTTTGCTGGCAAGATTGATGAGGCAAGGGAACTGCTTGTTCAAATGGTGAGTAAGGGTTGTGTAATTGATGCAGTCAGCTACAATGTGCTGATCAATGGGTATTTCAATCAGGGAAGTACCGAAGAAGCCATAAATACATACAAGGAGATGATTAATGAAGGAGTTAAGCCAACAGCTGTCACCTTTAATACACTAATGAAGGGTTTCTTCCAGAAAGGTAGGGTTGGCGATGCAAGGAATATGTTTAGAGAAATGAAACATCTTGAAGTGGAACCTGATACAACCACATTCACCATATTTATTGATGGACTTTGCAAAAATAATTGCCTCTCAGAGGCATTAGATTTGTTTAATTCTCAAGGCCTCAATATAAAGCTGAGTGTACAGATCTTTAATCCTCTCATTGATGGGTTGTGTAAAGCAGGGGATTTTGAAGCTGCATGGGACTTATTCCACAGGTTACAGAAGGATGGGCTAGCACCAACTGTTGTAACATACTCTATCATGATACATGGACTCTGCCAACAAGGTCAATTTGAAGATGCAAATGAGTTATTTATGAAAATGGAATCCAATGGCTGTCCTCCAACTGTCATCACGTTTAACACACTTATGCATGGTTTTTGTCAAAATAATGAGATTGTCAAGGTGATTGAGCTGCTTAAGAAAATGGCAGAGAAAAATATTTTACCAGATGAGTTTACGATATCTATGATAGTTGACATGCTATCAAAGGATGATAATTATAAGGAGTATCTCAATTTGCTTCCTACATTTTCAGTAGAAAGCTATCGGAAGAAGATACTTTTCAGTCATTGGCATGCTCTTTGCGTAAAGACTGTACTGCAGCAGTCAAAAAGTTGATCCTGACCTTGAGCTCCTTGGAAGTTGGTAAGTAAATCTCTGCAGTTCTCAAGATTGGCATTGTGGTTTTGATGAGTCGTTTACTGGTTAGAATCGGAGTTCTTCCATACAAATTAGTGCAAGTGAAGAAGCACATGCTGCATCACTTTGCATGCCCATTCATAAATGATAACTTAACCTACAGCCACTTCATAAGTTTTTCATTTTTCCTTTCGAAGAAGAAAATATAGAATCAACTGTGGAAGGATTTTTAGTTTGCACCACATGGATCTCATCGCATTTGATTGTAACATTGATATGCAGTGCAAATTATAGGAATGGACCATGAGATGCATATCATCTCTTTTCAGACAAATTTTCTAATTTTCTAATTAACTATGTGTGAGATTTTGTGAGATCACTATTAACTGTTCTAAAAGTTTAAGCTATTAGATGAAGGCGTTGATTAATATTTAATTACTCTTAACTCTAACACTCCCCCTTACGCTTAGTTTGATCTTTTCGCCTAGTGCTAAACGTGGAAATATATAATTAGGGAGGCAATTTAGGGCCTGGAAAGATTCAAGTTCAGGATCTCCTGCTCTTATATCATGTGAGATTTTGTGGGATTACTGCCAACTGTTCTAAAAGTTTAAGCTATTAGATGAAGGCGTGAATTAATATTTAATTACTCTAAACTATGAGCTAACATTTTGAGCTTTTCCTAGACGTAAAATTTGTGTCAAGATCATAGGACGCTTGCTTGTGAAGATGCAATCTTATATGGATCACTCGGAGGGGTTTCAATGAATTGGGATGATAAGTATATTCAGACTGATTTCTGAAATAAGGTGGCAAATTGGATGTTATAACAAGCAGGATTGGGCATATCAATTTGTAAATTGATTTTGTAAATTAGTCTAAGTATCTCTATCGTTATTTGAATGTATTATTACACAAGCCTTAAATACTCACTAATAGTTAGCTTTATGGCTTTATAAACCAAATTTGTAAAATCTCTATCAGTATTCTAATGAATAAAGTTTGTGAATGTGTCCTACGAGTTTCTTTAATTATGTGTTAGTTTCGTACTAATTTTACAAGCACTTATGGATTCACAGTTTGCAACACTTTGCTCTCCTCAGTTTATCTTTCTTCTTTAGAAGAATTTCACAAATGACAAGGGATGAATTCTCGTCAACTAATGAACGAATTACACAGAGTACAGGTGAATTCTTGCTGTATACAACTTAGACTTTGAGCTCAAGGTAAAGTTCTAACTCAACCATATGAGTAAATTGCAAGAACGAAGAATCGACGACATTGTAATATGCAGACAAAACGGAGCATTGAAGTATCTGGTATTGTGATGTTTTTCCATTTTCTTATTTGATGGTTGATTGCTTTTGTATGCTTATAAAATTTCTTATCTTCAAATTTGTTGCCATTGTAGATTCTTCTGTAAAACTGGACAGCTGATTTTCTGGCCCAAAAGGATTTGGAATCTACCTTGTATATGCGCAGTGATGTAAAACTAGGGAACATGGAACAGCCTATTGGTCATGAAGCGGGTGTTTTAGGTGAGTATATGGGGACTGTTGCTAGAAATTTGGATTTGGCACCCTTAAGTTTCTTGAAGTGGGGGCAAGTTACCTAAAAAAATGAGGGGTGTGATGGTCAGAATTCTTGAGGTAATTTAATGCCTGTTTAAGTGCAATATAGCGTTCATTCTTAATATACGACGAGTAATGGTCTGGATTGTTGAATCATACATTTTTCACTTTCTTTTGCAGTCTTGGTTTTAATACCTGAATTTCAGTTCACAAGGAAATGGATTAAGAAAACACTTGGTACAATGGAGGAACTATAAGAGTGAGTAGGACGCACACTATTATGATAGCATGAGGTCATCGTCATATTATTTAACCCGAGCTCGGCTAGTGTGAGTAGAGACCCATGGGCAGGACCTGTCATCTTCAAGAACTCTGGTCAGGGCAATGTGTTAAACTTTTGAGAGAGAGAGGCCATAGGAAAGCTATGCTGGGATTACCTCTGGCAAGGTGTCAAAGCTAAATGATTGATAAGTTCTAGGATTACCCTTGGAAGGTTATCAAGCTGAAAATGCAACTGTTCGTCTTATCTAAATAGTTCTGCAAATAAATTCACGTTTCTGTCAATGGCATACAAACTAATGTAAGTCTTTTTGTGGTATTGTTCCTTTTTTTGGATAGCTATAGTTAAAGATATATTGAAGTTGTATTCTGAAGTGAACAAAAGAAGATATTTTCACCTTAGCTTGGGACAAGAAAAACCTGGGTTATGTTTGAGTTTAGCCCTCGTCGTTTAGATTTTTCTGCCTCATAGATGCTAGTGTGTTTTGAATGGGCATAGGGGGTATGTGGGGATCGGGTGCTATGTCGGGGATCAGAGCCGAGACAGGTTGGCTGCCGGTAGAGTGTGGCGCAAGGCTGGTGCTTCCAGTTTGGAGCCTCAAAGCTGCTGAGAGGGCTAGTGCTTGCGTCATCTCCTAGTGTCCAGATTCGGAGGTCCTGGTCATGGCGCTCGATCTCAGCTTGCTAAACTCCATCCACTTGCAAGAAACTGCTCACATTCTCTCTGCATAAACGAATTGAGATAGTGATTTTTGGAGATTAGACTCTAATTAGGAAATTTGTGCTTTTAAGCAAGTAAATGGGCACGTGAGTATGTGCAGTTTGAGACATTCTGGGACAAAAGTGACCTTGTTAGGAGCAGGAAATTGGTCACGTGACTCACACATGATCCCCATTGGGACGATATTTTGGTCAACAATGAGCAGGGAGGTTAATTTTAGACGACGTTGCTAACTTAAGGGTCTTTTTTTTTTAAAGCAAATATTGTTTGAGGGAGAACTTTGAGAAATCGGGCTCACTTCAGTTTCATGAAATGTTTAAATTGAGATACGGTTTCTTGTGGCTTTGTCGGTTTTATCGTGCATTATACTTTTTTCTGCTACAATACATCTGATTTTCCTTTTTTTCTTCCATCCAACCGAAGTACCAAATTGTGTTGTAGGAAGATAGCAAAGAAGGGTTGCTCTGTATCCATAAGCAGTTACCCACCTAGCTTCAGTCGATAAGGTGATACCCTGCACTCTCTAATTCAAGTGGGTGATTTTCATGCATATACATAGAATCCAAGTTCAAGCTTTTAGTTTGATTTTTGCAGGTTGAAATACGTGGGAGAAATTATGAGCTTCGGTTTAAGATGTTTGACTACCCAGTGCATATTCTTCCTTTCACCATGGAACTGTTGAACCCCGATGTGCTTGATTGGTGTTCTTAAAGACTTGCAGGTAATTCAGGTTCGGAATTGTCAATGTAAGCAGCTTGACTGAATATCTTTTGACTGTTGTGAACTTGACATGATCGGAAGATTTATCAGGACCAATTGCAAATGCCTTTATGATGACCTTTCTCCAACGTTATCCTCATGACCAATGTGTTCAGCAAAAGCCATTCTCACCAGTATCCTAAAAACTTACCTTGATAAAGAATCCGATTAATTTGATCATCACGAAAGATTAGTGGTTTCACCCATGCCGGTCTTTTAATCTGAGTCCAAGCTTTGTCGCCCTTTGAGTTTGGAATAATTCAAGAGAGTTCCTCCATTTAGATCTTACACACCCGGAGACAATCCGATTCTAAGAGAGATAACAAATATTCATGTCATCCTATCGAGGGTGAAATCAATATCAATTTGTTATAGCCCATATTTAGGTTGAGTTTGACATGGAAACTCTGACGACAGTGCTTAAAACAGTTGCAAAGAATGATAAGAACGTTTGGCATTGTCCCAAAAACAAATGCAGATGCTAATTTATTAACACCGTTTAGTTGATCGTCCTCAAGCGACCTTCAAATCAACCTCTAGTTGCGTCTTAGCACATACCCCAACTAGTCGATGGACAGAGAGAATAAGCAGAAGTTCTTAGGTTTTCAGGTGTTCCGGGATGTGGGTTCAAGGCATTGTCGTTTTTAATTTTGATGAGTTCCATGCGGCACTCACATTATCTCAGAGCTGAGGTATGCTTGGATCCTGTGAACCTGGTGCATCAAAGAGAATGAGATGGAGAAACAAAGAAGGGAGAGAGAAAAAGATATGGTTGGAAATGGCCTGTTCTACTTACTACTGTTGGCAGAATACTTACAGGTGCAACTTGCCGGCTCTACTTGCTCTATCGTAAACGAATAAACCCCTCCATGGTCGTCTTTCTTTAAATTGTATAATCTTCTCATAATTTTTGAAAAAAGAAGAGACTAAGTACTTGTTTAAAATCTTGTTAAAACTTAAATCTCGCCACTATGTGCCAAACTTGTATGTAAGATCATCAACATCAATCGAGTCGATACAATCATTTCGAGTGTGTTTGTTTTGGGGGAGAAGTCCATGATGAAGGAAAATGCTTTTCAGAAAATCAGTTTTAGAAAGAGTGTTAACGTTTCTTTTGTTTAGCGCTATGCAAGAGAAAATATTTTTGATTTTTAAATCTCATTCAGAAAATGATTCCAATCTTATGAATAGCGTTCCTTCTTCTCCACCTTCCATCTAACACGTTATCATCACTAATTTTGAGAAAGCAAAGCGAGATCCAGTCTTGATCTCCTCAGAACTGGTTTTTCCTTCGGCTTCTCTAGCTTTCCTGTGTATTCTCTGTCCATATCATAAGACTCTTAACGATCTTCGCGACTTCGACCACTGGATATCCACACCTCGTAGTCGTAGTTGTAATCATGCCAATCAAAGTAGTGGTGCTTCAGGCAAAAGAGTTCGCCACACCAACATCAGAATCGGCTGAGGCCTACAACTTCCATCCTTCGAAATTTGGAGCACCTATTCACCTCTCCCTAGCGTCTGGGTCGGTCAAGGGAGGCGAAGTGGATGTCTCTCTTCTTCTAGTTCCCGTCGTAAGACTAGATCGGTCGGGCCACCTAGAGGAGCCCAGTTTGTGAATCTTCTTGGCAGAGAACTTGAGGGCCAAGATGTAGCCTATAAGGCCGGTGGAGGAGGAGGAGGAGGAGGCGGCGTTGAAACATTTCTGGCACATGTTGTTGATGTAGGATTACCGGTGAGTTCACGATTGATGGTGTAAAGAGTAAAGGCAGAGAGAGAGAGAGAGAGAGTGTGTTTTCTGCAACTTTTTAGATTTATGAATTCACTTTCTTAATACTATACATGAATGTTTTTGTCAATAGAGTGCTTTGAGTTCACTCATCATTTTCGACAAATCAAATTGGTGAAAATCTAGGAAACTAATTTTTGGAAAACACTTTCACTCGAACTAATACAACCTTCATGTTATTAAGCTACAACAATTGAGTTTGAGCTAGATATCTTTGTTAATCATGTCAAACGGACTAACATGAATTTATCGTGGAAATGGTTAAATAGATATAAATTAATATAGACTGATATTAAAAATATTACTTTTAAGGATTTTTTTTATAAAGATAGGTAGTGTTTGATTAATTACAAATGTTATATGTAATGTATTGATAGTTGGAAAGATAAAAAAAAGAAAAAAGAGAATGGTTGTGGCAGCTGCTTCAATTAAGAAAGAAAAATGAATGTGCGTACGATAGCGTCTTAATTAAAAGAAATGTCACAAAGATACGTACAAAAGCTAGTCAAGACATATTGTTTGTTTCGTACAAAAGATCTCACATTTTAACATATTAAAGTAATCAAGACAACATCAAAAACCAAAAAAGCCTAACCAAGAACCTCATTGTCTTTGATTAATTGCATGGGATGTGAATTAAAATATTTTTTCGTCAACAAAATAAAATATTATACTGCTGTGTCTTAAGGCTAGTTTATTTGTCTCTACTTTAAATAGTTATATTGATTTTTTTGATCGGGATTTATGCTCTCTTTTTTACACTGAAACTCAAAAATTCAATCGAATTTATGCAAGTGATCAACTGGTCATATTCATGTTAGCTCATGATGCCTTTTCAAAGGAATTTTACATGCTCATCTTGCCAAGCAATTTTTCGATTTTCAAAAAAATAAAAGCAGTTGCTTTTCCTTTGAAATTTGGTCTAGGCATGAGGTCACCTTGGTCGGAATCAATTTTTCGATTGAATAATTTGGCATTTTTCGTTAATTAATACAATTGACTAATCTCTATTCGACATGATAGTCTCGACCATCTAGTCATATCGAACAACTCTAAAGTCCCGTGGGTAAAGCCTAGAAGTGGCTACGAGGAACTGGCAATGAAGGGATCGACTTTAGGAACTCTCTTCTGGAGATAAATAAGCAAAGGAGCTATCCATAAGCAGTCCACCAATACCATAGAAGTAGAAACATCAGAACTTAAAAAGGAAGAGAACTGAGCAACTCCAAGAGTCGTTGGATCGACATCTTTCTTGCAAATGTTTTCATATATCATGGACTTATAGATTGTTGATCATGACCATCGAGCGGGGTAATCCAGTGACAAAAGGGTCATACTGTATGTCACGAATTTACAAATTAGAAAGATATCTTGACCAAATTTTGTAGCCGGCTCGTGCGGTGGGAGGTTTTGAGAAAAATTCTGACTTCTAGAACGCGGATTGAGCTATCCATGACCGGCTTATGCTCTGCGAAACATTTGTGATGGTGCTTATAGGAGCAACCACGCTATATAAACCGTCTCTATTTATACTTATAGATCGTTTGACTCACGAGTCATATCTCAAGCACGTAGATCTGGTGGATGAAGACTTCTTCTAACATGCAGATGGTCTCTCTGTGACGGTTCAGTTGGAAACAACGTTACTTTCACTATATACGAGGGGCAAGTCAGTTTTTTATCGTTCACGAAAGCCACGAGCTAAAAACTGGAGTAAAAATTGCCCTTCCATGCGAAATTTGCAAGTTCGGGCCCAAATTGTTTCCCAGTCTCGAAGGTTGAACGCGAAACTCGAAAGATCGGGGCTTCTCCCTTCACGGCGGTAAAGCCCGTCTGAGTAATGAAGAAGAGTTGAGCTGGATTGTCGAGAAGCCTTACCTTTCCCCGTTCTGCAGCGATGGCTTCCAGGACCCTGTCTTCTTCTTTTTCCTCTTCTTCATCGGCTGCAAAAGGTAAACTTTCCTCTCTCTTCGCACACCCACTAAGAAATTCTTCCCAAAATCTCAAACTTCCGCAAGAGCTCGCTGGTCGAGACTCGCCTGCGCCCCCAAAATCCACACTTTCGGCCGACCCGAAAGACCAATCTCCCTTCGCTCTTTTCCTCGAGACGAAGTGTAAATCGGGGGATTTCACCGTGGACGAAGCGCTCCACCATTTCGATCGCATGATCTCTATTCGACCTGTTCCTCCCACTTCGGCGTTTCGCGTGTTATTAGGTGTCCTATCCAAGAAAAAGCATTACTCTGCAGTGATTTCTCTTCGCAGAAAGCTGGAAGTTACTGGGCTCCTGTCTGATTACTTTGTGCTGAAGGTTTTGTTGAACTGCTTCTGCAATGAAAGGCGGGTAAACGATGCTTTCGCAGTTTTGGGGGCGATTTTTCGCCGAGGTTATTGCCCTGATGCAGTCACGTATAATCAATTGGTGAAGGGATTGTGCTTACAGCATAAAATCGGCCAAGGGGTCGCCTTGTTTAAGAAAATGGTGCGTTTGGGTTGCAGACCGACTGTTGTTACTTATGGCACTTTGATTAGTGGGTTGTGTCAGACTGGTAATACGAGCACGGCACTCAAGTTACATGAAGAAATGCTGACCAGCAATGGTGAACATAGCGTTTTATGCAAGCCCAATATAGTTTGTTATGGTGCTATTATTGATGGATTTTGCAAAGCCGGGTTACTAGAAGAGGCCAGCAAACTTTTCATAGAGATGAAAGACAATGGTATTTCACCAAATTTGGTTGTTTACAACTCGCTGATACATGGCTTGTGTTGCATGGAACAGTATAAGAAAGCTGCTGATTTGCTTAACGAGATGGTGGATCAAAGAATGGAACCTGATTTAGTATTATTTAATTCTCTGTTGAATGTCCTTTGCAAACAGGGGAAGCTCAATGAAGCCGAAAACATGCTTAAATTGATGATTGAGAGGAGTGTGGACCCTAGTACCATAACTTATAACACGATTATGGATGGCTTGTGTTCAGCAGGTAAGATTGAGGAAGCAGGGGAACTGCTTGCTTATTTGATTAATAAGGGTTGTCTAGTCAACGAAGTCAGCTTCAATGTGCTGATCAAAGGGTATTGCAATCAGGGAAGTGTAGGAGAAGCCATGAATATGTATAAGAAGATGATTAATAATGGTGTTAAGCCAACACTTGTCACCTTCAATTGCCTCATCGATGGGTTATGCAAAGCAGGGAATTTGAAAGCTGCATGGGACTTATTCCACATGTTGCAGCAGGATGGGTTAGCACCAAATGTTGTAACATACTCTATCATGATAAATGGACTCTGCCGGCAATGTCTACTGGAAGAGGCAAATGAGCTACTTGCTAAAATGGAAGACAATGGCTGCGTGCCAAATGTCGTCACATTCAACACATTGATGCATGCTTTTTGTCAGAATAATAAGGCGTTGAATGTGATTGAGCTGCTTAAGAAAATGGCGGGAAAAAATATGGTACCAGATGCAACCACAGCATCTATAGTATTTGACTTGCTTTCAAAGGATAAAAATTATCTCGAGTATCTGACTTTACTTCCAGCATTTCGATCATGAAAGTTCATGGGAGAAGGCACGGATTGGTCATTGGCATGCTTTTTTCAGAAGGACTGCAACGGACAACACCAGCGCCATCCTTTGGTTGAGATTTTTGGGTGTTGGTAAGTCAATTTTCTGTTGTACTCAACTAGCTTCGGCATTGGTGGTTTTCATAGATGATTTAGTGATTACAATTGACACAGGTATTTCATACAATTATACACGTGAAGAAGCGTGAGGCACATCCCTTGGCATGCTTGTCCATATATAATAGCTTTATGTTTGACCACTTGATGCATCTTATGTTTATTCGTCTATACAGGAGCAGACAGGATTGATTGTGCCATCCAGTTGCATAGCTGTTGGAATGCCTGTGTAGGATACTCAAATCTCCAAGAAGGCTTGGAGATCTACACTGCCGGGGGTGGGGCCTTAGTGGTGCACTTGGAAATGGAAAGGAGGTACCGGAAAAAGTTTGGAGTTCCCAGTTAGAAGCTGTTCTTTCCAGAAGGTAAGAGAATGGTTGCAAGGATCCGTGGTGGTGAGCTACATTGGAGTAGGAGAAAGCACCCTCCACTAATTATGCAGAAGGAACGATGAACTGAGGGACTCGTACATACTAAGCATGTTATTGTGAGGAACAAACTCAAAGCATCAGTACGACGAGGTCGCTTCAGTCGAACATTGCCTTTTTCCTTGACATTACGTTGATCTGAGCTGGGGGGCTAAACCGGTTCTACCAAGGAAGCAGCTCCGCTGATGTTCTTGATGTTCCAATGCTGGGCTTGAGGTATTGAAGCAGAGAATAGGAATGCATTTAATTATTTTTGCCTGTTACTTTTCATTGTATTTTCATACTAATAAGAATATGTGTATCAAGAACAATTTGTTGACTTTATCAATTAAGCAATAAGAGTCAATTTTTAGGCGCTGCAAATATCAACTATCTGCAAATTTTCCTTCTATGTTTTAGGGAAAGAAAAGGGAAGAAAATTCTCTTATCATCAAACTAATGGAATTCCTTAGAATCCTTTTATTATCTAAATAAAAGTATTTTAGTATTAATCTGTGTAAGGTTAATTTGTATGACTAAATACTGTATATATTAATATTTATTTTTATATCAGGATATATGAATGCTAAAACTCAAAAGCTCAATTTCAATTGCGATAAATAACGCAGTACAAATATCTATGGCAGTACAAATATCTATGGTAGGTGATTAACTGATGGATATTCATTCCCGCTCATTAAAAATGAGGACAAAATGTGTCATAAATTTTTGTACCGTGCTCACTTGAACGCTGTAACTTTATTTTCTGCCAAAATGAGGACTAGTACTTTTTTATATTATAATATATTTTCTTAAATTTTGTTCAAAGCTAATAATTAATCCTCAACAATTTGTGTGTGTTGCAGTATGAGTATATAAGTCTCATTTGAGCAATTGAAAGGGTCGTGCAAATCGGGCGCCATGGAGCTTCTTATGTCATCGAGCTTTTCTTCATCTGTGAGGATGGCAACTTATCGAAGGAAGGAGTTCGACTACTGAGATAAGTCTACGCAAGCGGATAAGTGGTAAAATCCCGTAAGAAGTATCTCAACGTTGAGAGCAACATGTGGTGGAACAACGCAATGATCTCTAGAGAAGAGCCTTTTTGCTATGGCTGTTTGATGCAAACCGAGCACTACAAGAGGAGAGGATGGGTGCACAGCATTGACAGTTACGACGACACTGAATGAGAACGATGCATCTGCCGAGCGCAGAGAGAGATCATCTACAAGTATTGCAGTGCCCGTGATCATAAGAGGTTTATATTGTGAACGTAACCTGATTTCACAACATGAAAAATGAAAAAGAAGAAAACGCGGAGAGAGAGAGAGAAGTCAAGTATGAAGGGTGAATCGTTGCATATTTAGAAGTCATATCTTCCTTTCTTCTGAAATTAACCGTATATGTTGCTCCGTTACCATTTGATCAGAAGCATCATTTTTCTCCATACCACCATTGGTAATGAACTTGCTTGCATCTAAGAATGATTCCAGATGAGCCCTCCAGTCTTCACATAGTGTGTGACTCTGCCTTGCTAATTGAACTTATACTTACCATTCATAATAGGCTTTGTCATTTCAATCGTGCGAGAATTTCCCCACCCATCGCGCAACTTTCTTTTTGCATTCAATCCTTGTTCCTTTTATATGTGAAAAGCGTTGATGCTGATTTTATGATACAAAGCGCAAGCTCACCCTATGATCCATATATTAGTATTACCTCATGCGTTGTTGGAGATATTCTTAAAGATATGATTAGAAGAAATTAATATGGATTCTAATTACGGACCAATTGATTCCATCAATCTGTAATTCATTTATTATATTAGGAAAATGTAATCTCATATTTTTTCTTTTTTCCTATATTCATATTTCCCCTTTGTACTGTAAATAAGATTATGTACATTGACATAAATCAGAGAAATACGACACAAATCCCTTCAATTCTCTTTGATTTTCGTCGTGATATTAGAGCTCTCATTCGTAGTCTAGCTTCCGCAAATTTTCATTTTAATTGCATTGCCTTTGGTTTTTCAGATTTGTTGTTGTAATTGTAACCTTGTAAAACAAGTTAGCAACTTGGGTAGGATTTATTTTTTTACGATACCATGCAAGGTGATCAAAATGCAAACACCGGTAAAAACCATGATCCTTCGATGGAGGAACCCCCAATTCAACTTGAGATTAGATCAATCCGATTGAAGACCAAATGCCTCCTATTCAACATCCTACCCTTACTCCAGTTTGGATTCTCGACGTGGTCCAATGGTCACATCATATGAGAGCTTTTAACCATTTTGTGGATGGAAGATTATAATAAAGGAAAAATCTTCAAGAGTCATGGAAAAATTCAAAATCAAAACATTCTCTTCGATTCAATGTTATATGAAATTATGTGAGATTATTTAAAAATGTTTTGAAATTTTAAATATTTAGATGAAAATGTAATTTAATATTTGATTATTTTGATGATTAATACCACGCTCCACTTTCCTCGTTCCCGTCCATTTGTCATACCAAACGTGACACTAATAAACTTTCGCCAAACTCTTCCTTTGTATTCTACGTGACATCTGGACGCTCGGGTCGATGTTATTTCCGAGAGGAAGGCTGATGTTTTTCATGGGAAACTTGAGAGTTAAAGAGTCGAAATTGTGCCCGATGAAGATGGGTGATCTTCATTTGTCAAAGAGTAACCCGTCTGAGGGGCGATCCGATTCTAGTTAAACTGCCTTGGCTTTCTTCGTTCAACGGTGATGGCTTCCAGGACTCTGTCGTCTTCCTCTTCTTCTTCTTCTTCTTCATCAGCTGCAAAAGGTAAACTTTCCTCTCTCTTCGCACACCCACTTAGAAATTCTTCCCAAAATTTCAAGCTTTCGGAAGAACTCGCTGGCAGAGTCTCGCCTCCGCCCCCAAAATCCATACTTGCCGCCGACAAGAGAAAAGAATCTCCCTTCGCTCGTTTCCTCGAGAAGAAGTGTAAAACGGGGGATTTCACCGTGGACGAAGCTCTCCACCATTTCGATCGCATGATCTCTATTCAACCTGCTCCTCCCACTGGATCGTTTCGCGTGTTATTAGGCGCCTTAGCTAAGAAGAAGCATTACTCTGCAGTGATTTCTCTTCGCATAAAGCTGGAACTCACTGGGCTCCTGTCTGATCATTTTGTGCTGAATAATTTTTTGATTTGCTTCTGCAATACGAGGCGGGTAAAGGATGCTTTCGCAGTTTTGGGGGCGATTTTTCGCCGAGGTCATTGCCCTAATATAGCCACTTATAATCAATTGGTGAGGGGATTGTGCTTAGAACATAAAATTGGTGAAGGGATCGCCTTGTTTAAGAAAATGGTGCGTTTGGGTTGCAGGCCGAATGTTTTTACTTTTGGCATTTTGATTAGTGGGTTATGTCAGACCGGTAATACGAGCACGGCACTCAAGTTACATGAAGAAATGCTGACCAGCAATGGTGAACATAGCGTTGTATGCAAGCCGGATATAGTTTGTTACGGTGCTATAATTGATGGACTTTGCAAAGAGGGGCTGTTAGAAGAGGCCGGCAAACTTTTCATGGAGATGAAAGACAGTGGTATTTCACCAAATTTGGTTGTTTACAACTCGCTGATACATGGCTTGTGTTGCGTGGGACAGTACAAGGAAGCCACTGATTTGCTTAACGAGATGGTGGATCGAACAATCGAACCTGATATAATCACATTTAATTCTTTGTTGAATGTTCTTTACAAGCAGGGGAAGTTCAATGAAGCCGAAAACATGCTCAAATTGATGATTGAGAGGGGTGTACGTCCTGATATTGTTACCTATAACACGATAATGGATGGCTTGTGTTCAGCGGGTAGGGTTGATGAGGCAAGGGAAGTGCTTGCTCATGTGTTGAAAAAGGGTTGTCTAGTTACCGCGGTCAGCTACAATGTGCTGATCAATGGGTATTGCAATCAGGGTAGTATGGAAAAAGCCATGCATATGTATGAGAAGATGATTAATAATGGAGTTAAGCCAACAAATGTTACTTTTAGCACTTTAATGCGTGGTTTTTTCCTCAAAGGTAGGGTCGTTGATGCACAGGAATTGTTTAGTGAAATGAAACGTCATGAAGTGGAACCCGATTCATGCACATTCAACATACTTTTGGACGGACTATGCAAGAACAATTTGCTTTCAGATGCATTGGATTTGTTTCATTCCAAAGATCGCAACAAAAAGGCAGATGTTACGACCTTCAATTTGCTTATTGATGGGCTGTGCAAAGCAGGGAATCTGAAAGCTGCGTGGTACTTATTTCGCATGTTGCAGCAGGATGGGTTAGCACCAAATGTTGTAACATACACTATCATGATAAATGGCCTCTGCCGACAAGGTCAACTTGAAGAGGCAAATGAGCTATTTGCAAAAATGGAAGAGAATGGTTGTGCTCCAAATGTCGTCACATTCAACACATTAATGCAAGCTTTTAGTCAAAATCATGACGTGTTGAAGGTGATTGAGCTGCTTAAGAAAATGGCAGGAAAAAGTATAGTGCCTGATGTAACCACAGCATCTATAGTGTTTGACTTGCTTTCAAAGAATAAAAATTATCACGAGTATCTGACTTTACTTCCAGCCTTCCCTTCTTGAAAGACTGTGGGGGAAGAAACTATTCGGTCATTGGCATGCTTTTCGCAGAAGGACCGCAGCGGACAAGACCAGCACCATCCTGCAATTGTGATTTTTGGCCAATGGTAAGTCAAATTGTCTGTTGGACTCACCTAGCTTTGGTATTGTGATCTTCATAGGTTATTTGGAGATTGCAATTGGTACTGGTTTTTAATACAATCAAATGCATGTGAAGAAGCAGGTGGGACATCCCTTGGCATGTCCATCCATACATCAATGCTTTATGTTTGGCCACTGGATAAGTCTCATGCTTTTTCCCTTTATAGATGAGAAGACAGGATCGATTGTGCCCTCCAGTTGTGCAGTTGTTGGAATGCTTGTGTAGGAGACTCGTATCTCCTAGAATTCTTGGAGCTCTGCACCGGTGGCTTTCATTTGGTGCATTTGGAAATGGAAAGGACACACCAAATGATTTTTGGAGATTGTTGTTGGAAGCTGTTTATTTCAGAAGGTAAGAGAATGGTTGTAAGGTTGTCTGCGGTGGTGATCTGGAGTGGTGTTGGAGAACGCGCCCTGCACCATTGTATCGAAAGGGTCAGATCGATTCTTCCAAGGAACTGGCACGGCTGGGATTCTTAATGTTGAATTGCTGGGCTTGATGTACATTAGCAAAGAAGAGTAATGCGTTGAAGAAGTATCAGCCGGTCTTGCTTTTCAACTGTTACTGGAACCGTATGCTTCTGTTGCTTGATCGAGGTCCACAATTTCAAATTTTCCTTGTGTCTGGCCATCTTATATTTTCCTTAGCACTCGATTCATCAAGGCTTATCCTTCCTAACAATAAGATCTATATGATGTCTTGGGTGGAATGGAGCGGCTTTGTTGCTACCAATGAGGTTGGCACTTTTTTTCTGCTGGTGGGCTTAGTTGACTATGCAATCCCATCTGTTTTCCAATAAAAGACTTTCCCCTACTGTGGATGTAGAAGTTTTAGAAGGCCGGAAATGATATCTTGAATTTGAGTGACGTGACACCTCGCGGTTTATAGTTCGAAGCTTTACTGCTTTTTCGTCAGCGTGAGATGATGTATTAGTGAACAAGACCCTTTAAACGAATTGACTGCATGTGTCTATTACTGATATACCACAAAGGATAGCTTTCATGATGCTGAGCAAGACTTATTTTAATAAATATTCATTCACGCCTCTATTTGATATGCAAAGGTTACTATTTGATTTTAAGGTTTTTGAAGAAAACTACTTATATCTATAACTATTACTTGGCAAAATTGCAGGGATATCGTGGTGGCACCCAAAGAAGGCAATGCCTTCGTTTAGAGGTGCTTCGAATGTGATAACTTGAAAGTTTTGTATAAGCAAGGACTAGTACCTTTTTCTGTTATAAGCCAAAAATTGACCATCAACAATTTGTGCGTGTTGTGGAATGATTATGTAAGTCTCGTGAAGTGGAGCATAGGAATGGAGTAATTAAAAAGTGTCGCGCAAATCGGGCATTGTGGAGCTTCTTATGTCGTTGAGCTCCTCTTCATCTATGAGGGTGGCGAGTTATTGAAGGAAGGAATTCGACTGCCGAGACAAGTCTACGCGAGCGGGTGAGTGATAAAATCTTGTAAGAAATATCTCAACATTGAGCACATGTGGTGGAACAATGCAACGATCTTTAGAGAAGAGCCTCCTTGCTATGATTGTTGGATGCAAACCGAGCACCGCAAGAGTAGAGGATGGGTGTCCAGTATTGATAGTTACAATGACACTGAATGAGAACGATGCATTTGCCGGGTACAGAGAGAGATCTTCTACAAGTATTGCTATGCCCGTGATCACATGAGGTTTATATTGTGAACATAACCTGATTTCACAACATGAAAAAGAAGAAAACATGGAGAGAGAGAGAGAGAGAGAGAGAGAGAGAGAGAGAGAGAGAGAGAGAGAGAGAGAGAGAGAGCCAAGTATAAAGCGTGAAATCGTTGCAAATTTAGAAGTCATATCTTCTTTTTTTCTGAAATTATCCGTATCTGTTGTTCCGTTGCCATTTGATCAGGAGCAGAATTTTTCTCCATGCCACCACTATAAATGAACTGCTTGCATCTAAGAATGATTCTAGATGACACCTCCAGACTTCACATAATATGTGACTCTATCTTGCTAATTGATCTAATATTTACCATTCATAATAGGCTTTGTCATTTCAATCGGGCATCATGTGAGAATTTCCCCACCCATCGCCCAACTTTCTTTTTGCATACGATCCATGTTCCGTTTATATGTGAAAAGCGTGGATGTTGATCTTATGATACCAAGCGCAAGCTCACCCTATGATCTATAGATTACCTCATGTGGTGTTGGAGATATTCTTGGAGATATGATTGGAAAAAACTGATACATATTCTAATTACGTACTAATTGATTCAATCAATTCATAATTTATTTATTAAATTATGAAAATGTAATCTCATATATTTTTTTCCTATTTTCCTATTTTTTGTATTGTAAATAGAATTATGTACATTGACACAAATCAGAGAAATATAATACAAAATCAAAGTTCTCATTCCTGGTCTAACTTCCGCAAATTTTCTTTTGATTTGCCTTTGCCTTTGTTTTTCAGATTTGTTGCTACAATCCTAACCTTGTAAAACAAATCAGCAACTTGGGTTTGGATTTTTTTATATTTTTACGCTACCGTGCAAGGAGATCAAAATGCAAACACCAGTAAAAAACCATTACTCTTCAATAAAAGAAACCCCCAATTGAACTTCAAATCAGATCGAATCGATTGAACACCAAATGCCTCCTGTTCAGCATCCTGCCCCTACTCCAGTTCAGATTCTCGACTCAGTCCAATGGCCACCAATGTACTGGGTTCTGATTCAAGGCTAATGGCCCACCGGGGTAAATCAGACGAGGCCGAACGTGACTCATCAAGAGAGGAAGGAGGATCAGGTTTTGGAATCCAGCCCAATGAAGGTGGACCGATGGCCTTTTCACTTGGGCCCAACCCAAATGGTGGAACGGGTTGGACCGCTCCTGATCACAGATCCGAATTCATTTCTTCAGGTGTTGGAACAAATCCCTAACCAATCTTCAACCCGATTTCATGCCCTATGCCATCCTAGCTAGCGGCCGACACCCAGAACTCTACGATCCATTCTACACATCACCGGCTGATGGACCAGAGCTACGGCTCATCAACTTACAGCTCATCGGACCAGATAACTACACCACCACCTCGGCTCGAGACTTCGGTGAGTTCTGGTAAAAAAAGACAAAGATGGCTTCATTGATGGAGCTGTCCCCTTTTTGACTAACGACATGCGACCACGTTATTGGCGCAAGTGCAATCAACTAGTTAGCACTTGGGTTGGGAATTGTATAACCCCTGACATTATGGCCAGACTCCCACAAACTGATTTCATGCCCTATGCCATCCTAGCTAGCGGCCGACACCCAGAACTCTACGATCCATTCTACACATCACCGGCTGATGGACCAGAGCTACGGCTCATCAACTTACAGCTCATCGGACCAGATAACTACACCACCACCTCGGCTCGAGACTTCGGTGAGTTCTGGTAAAAAAAGACAAAGATGGCTTCATTGATGGAGCTGTCCCCTTTTTGACTAACGACATGCGACCACGTTATTGGCGCAAGTGCAATCAACTAGTTAGCACTTGGGTTGGGAATTGTATAACCCCTGACATTATGGCCAGACTCCCACAAACTGAGGACTTGAAGACGACGTGGGAGAACAACTGTGAGATGTATAGGAAGCTCAACCACGCTAAGCTATTCACGCTTGCTCAAGCTTTGACAGAACTGAAATAAGTGAACCTTTTGATCACCGCTTGCTTCAATTGATTCTCGACTCTGTGGAATGAGCTTGAAGCTATCGAAGAACAACTTGAAGGGCCTGAAGTCACTCTCCAACAATATTGAGCAATAAAAGACGAAGAAAAGGTTACCCAATTTTTGTTGATTCTAAATGAAACATAACCATCTTTTCGGTCCTAAATGCTGGCCATGGAGCCAATGTTGCCACTCGGTCGAATCTATCAGTTGGCTATCCAAGAGGAAAGCCAGCTACTGACCACACTCGAACATGCACGAAACGAAGCCGTTGCACTCATTGCTCCAACAAAAAGCACTGCATTGTGATCTCAGGAGCTTTGAAGGCATTGAGTCCCTTGGGCTACATCAAGCAGCAAATGCTCACTAGGATGAAGACCTAAACCCTATAGGGTTCTCTCAAATAGACAGTTAAGATTAGGGATTGAGATCTAATGGCTTGTATTTGTCAGTCACTTAGTCAATTCCAATGGTCCACGTTCAGCCACATCAGCCCCAGTCTTCAAACCATCCAATGGTCCACACAGTGCCACATCATCACGGAAGAAAAGTGGGAAAAGGTAATTTTTGCGAATATTGCAAGCAGCCATACCATACTATTAATACATGTCAAAAATTACATAGAAAGCCAAATGACAAAGAAATGAACGAAAAAGAATGTTCTACTTATCAAGTCTCGGTAGAAAGGGTTGAAAGAACACATCTTACAATTATCCAAATATGAAATCTCTTAATTAGCTAAGAACCTTGGACAATAATTGATTATATCGGAATACTACTGAGAGGATTTTTGGTACCTTCAATGAATTCAATTTCAGTTGATGTATAAATAATTGATTCAAGTGCTAGTGACTATATAGTTTGCAATGAACAATACTTTTCTCACATTCACAAAAATCCCCACTCTTCTGTGTTAGTAAGTCTCCCAAAAGGGAACACCCTTTATGTCAATAAAATTGACACCATCCAACATTATCATCAAGAATATTCTTTACATCTTTGATTTTGAATTTGGTATCATATTTGTCTCCAAGACTTGCAAGGATAACTTTTGTCATGCCATATTCAATTCTGAAAGTTGTTTCTTTCAAGACCATTGGACGAGAAAATTGATGGGCTTGGGTAAAATCGCGCAAGGACTGCATTTTTGGACTAGTTTTTCGAAAAATTTTAATTTATTGACTTATGACATCTCTCATAATGCTACTATCACAAAAAAAAAATCTTATTTATCATTAGTATCTAGAACATAATGTTCATTTTCCTTATCCAGAATGTCCTATGTGTCCTTTGGCTAAACAATCACAAGTATCTTTCCTAATTGTTATATTTCGAGTAATTACTACTTTCTCTTTGCTTCATATGGATATCTAGGTCCCTACTGTACTCGACATCAAGATGGACCTCCTTTTCTTTCCTTACCATCGATGATGATTATACTCGTGCCACTTGGATGTTTATCATGCAATTTTAGAGTCAAATAGTTTCTCATCTATACACAGATGATGGATGCGAGTTTTTCACTGTGAATGCAATTCCTTCCTATTCTCTCAAGGAATACTCCATGAAAGCTCATGCACTTTGTTGAGCGCAAAGATCGATATTTCTTAGAAGTAGCTTGAGCTCTAAAATACCATGTCTCAACTCCTGAAACTTTTTGGGGGAAATTGTATGGTCATGGCAGTCTATTAATTAATAACACGCCAACTGCAATTCTTGAAGGTAGAACTCCTTTTGAGATGTTTTTTGGAAAATAGTCCAAGACTAATAATCTAAGAGTTTTTGGGTGCTTATGCTATGTAACGATTGTGGGCTCTTGAGATAAAATGAATCATCATGCTCTTAAATGTGTTTTATGGGATATTTCACTCTACATAAAGGAAATCTGTTTAAATAGCTTCAGGCTGTTTTTTTTATATTGTAAGCCGTGACATCGTTTTTCATAAAGATGTATTTCGATTACAAGAAATAATGTATGCGTCTCAATAATCTGTCTCATCATCCAAACACAAACATTTTTTTTTCATCAAAGGATGATCTATTTACGGCACCTCAATGCATCTTCAATGCGCCAGAGCCACTTGTGCCAATTAATACTGATGACTTGAATTAAGCAATTGGATCTCCCACATTATCATCCGAGGAGAATCATATAACTAATTTATCAGTTGTATCACTATCACCTTTGGGTATCGAATCCTCTCCAGCAATTCCCGAGCAAAAAAATACTCAGCAACCTCAGCGCTCGGGAAGTCATGTTCATCCTATCATATGGACCAAGGATTGCATATATCCTACCTTAAATTTTCCATTTACACATTATTCAGATTCATCATATGTCTCTTTTAATCGACTAATCACTAAAACTCATGTTGTAATTGCAATAGTCATATTTCCGATGAGCATGAACTATCCTTTTATACAAAACTGGCACAGTATTCACACTAGCAACATACTATGAAAACTGAGTTAAATGCCCTTATGGAGAATCATAATTGGTAGAGTGCTCCATTGCCCCCACATTATAAACCCATTGGTTACAAATGGGTGTATAAGATCAAGTACAAAAGCATGGCTTTATCAAATGCTAAAAGGCTCTCTTAATTACCAGGGGTTCACACAACGGGAAGGTTATATTTATCAAGAGACTTTCTCTCTAGTCGCCAAGTAAGTAACTATTCGCTTTTCTTTTTATATCTTGTTTTTTTTTTTTTGTAATTGGCAACTCTATCTAGTGGATTCCCACAATGCTTTCTACATGGGAACATGTATGAAGAAATATATATGGATCTTCCACGGGGCTTATCAAGAAAGAGGGAGTTTTGAGTATGTCGTCTCCTTAAATTCTTATATAGACTTAAGTAATCTTCTCCATAAATGGTATGCAATATTTACTAATGCATTCAAAATATAGGCTTTTAGCACTGCAAATATGGTATGACATATTTACACCAAAATACATCATCATTATAATTATTAATATATATTGATGTCATTGGAAATGATGAATCTGCTATTAAGAAATTCAAAGAATATCGGCACTATACTTTCCACATTAAGAATTTGGGGCCTCCCAAATACTTTCATGGTATTGAATAGCTCATCTGACAAGGAAATATGTCTTAGCCAACGGAAGTTCATTCAAAAAATTATTTCAAAAGGTGGACTATCATGGTGCGAACCAACTGTTATATAAATTGAGCAAAATGTCAGACTAAGTACACATGAATTTGATGCGAGTTAGACCCATTTGCTCAAACATGTGTTAGGATATCGGCAGCTCTTAGAAAATTAATATACCTCACTATAACAAGACATATATATTATGCAGTGCAGATACTTGGTCAATTTATGCATAACCCCAAGTGGTCTCATAAGAATGTAGCAGTTAAAGTTGTAAACTAATTAAAATGATGTATGAGACTTGGTATACTTTTGTTTCAAAATTACAATATGAAGGTGATAGCTTATTGTGATATGGATTATGCTACTTATCCAACGACCAGAAGAGTTATCACTAGTTTTTGCATCAAATGGAAAGTCATTGATTTCATGGAAGATAAAAAAAAAAAAAATCAAATGTCTCATTGTCATCAGGCAAATTAGAATATCAAGACATGGAAAAAATTGTTTGCGACATAGTTTGAATATGGGGCTTACTCTCGGACCTTGGAGTATGAGTTGATGGACCGAGCGATTTATTTTATGGCAATGATGTTGCACTCAAAATAGTGGCAATTCTAGTCTTTCATGGAAAATGAAGCATATAGAAGTCGATTAGCACTTTACTCGAGAAAATGCCCAATAAGAGATATTTGTAACAAGAGAAATCATAATTATGGAACAACCTGCATACATCTTTAACAAATCTTTAAGTCAAATACAACATGCATATTTATTAACCAAGTTAGGCGTCTTTAACATATACTACTCACCAGCTTGAGGGGGAGTGTCAGAGATATGATTGGAAGAAATTCACACATATTGTAATTACGAACTAATTGATTCAATCAATCTGTAAATGATTTATTACATTAGGAAAATGTAATATCATGTATTCTCTTTTCCTATTTTTATATTTCCCCTTGTATATAAATATGATTATGTATATTGACACAAATGAGAGAAATACAATACAAAATCCTCCAATTCCTTTTGGTTTTTGTGATGCACATCACTACTTTTTCTTTCTTTTTGGCCATAGCGCAAGACACTACTAATTGAGTTACCAAAAGAAGATAAAAGAAAAGAGAGAGAAGAATAAGAATACTGCTAATTCCATGTAAGGGCATCTAGGTGAGCACAAGGTCAAGAATCAAGGCATCAAGGCATAGGCTCCAAGGTCATCAACCATGGCTTGATGGAACTGAGCATAGGCACTAGAATCTGAGGGCCAACAACTTGATGGACTTGTGCTCAATCTCAATGGACAAGGGAACAAGCTTTGCTCTTGAGCCTGCCCTCGATGGGTCCGAGCACAAGCACTATAAGTCTTAGACCTGACCTTGATGGACCTAGTCCTGTGCTCTGGAGACCCGAGCACAAGCATTAAGGTTTCAGGTCTAGCTTCAATAGACACGGGCTCAACCCCAATGAATCAAAACATTGGCATCAGGATCTTGCATCTGACCACATTTTACTCGATCCTTGATGGGAGGACATGGCATGGACGCTAGGAACTCGAAAGTTAGCACCAAGGCCATGAAATGAACATTGCATAGATTGTATGGACATGGAACAAGCACTAGGGCCTCGAGCCCATTTTGATGGACATAGGCCTAGGCACTAGGACCTAAGCACTAGAACCAGTGACGTGGGCCCTATCTTAATGGATTGATCTCGAGCATAGGGGTTATGGGCCAAAGCTTGCCTCGATGGCCTAGTGCCTTGACACCAAGGATTTGATCATGAGCACTAGGTCCTCGAACCCCATCTTTGTGGACTCAAGCTGGGCGTCGCAGTCTTAGACCCAACTACTGGCACTTGTTTTCTGAGCCCAAACTCTATGGACTTGGCCTAGGCACTGGGGCTTCAAAACCTAACCTCTTTGAACTTGGGCTTGGTCTCAATGGACCCTAGTGTACCTACGCCGGCCTCTCAACCAAATCCACAACGAAGGGCACAAGAACAAGCATTGGGACTCTTATGCCCAAACGTAGAATTTTTTGTCACAAACACTGATATATAATCTTTTTGAAATATTAATTTTCGATCTTTTGAAGCTGAAATTATTTTTCCAAACTTAAACATAGATTGTTTGTTAACTCGAAAAACTTTTTTTCCTGGATAATGTAGCAAATTTGGGGAACATTTTTCAAAAAGTCGTTTTCTAGGAAAATGACAACACTTACTGGTATTTAGATGAATTATAGGAAAGATTTAGAATTTGACAAATTTTTCATATATGTTTTATTCTTTTATTCTTTCTTCTTCTTTTTTTCTTTTCTTTTCTTTTTCCTTTGTCAATCGCTAGCCATAGGAGAGGGACAAGCTCGTTGGAAGACAATGAGGCTCGAGTCTCGCCAAGCTGGTGAGGCTTTAGGCTCGTCAGCTTTCAGTGAGCTTGTCCCTTCCTGTAATCGATTGATGGCCGGCCACTAGTAACGAAGAAGGAAAAAGAAAAAATCATTAAAAATTTGATTTTTTAAACAAAATAAAATTATAAATAAAAAATAATTAAAAGGAGTGCAGGGAGAAGAACGTATTTTCGCCTGGGTGAAAGGAAGAGGAGGAAAAATGATTTTCGCTTTTGTTTTTCTCTATTTTAGAAGACCTCTTTTTTATTGATGTTAACATTTTCTTTAATTAGTTTGTTTCCTTGTGCCAAACATCACAGTATCCGAAAGATATTTTTTAAAGTTATTTTTTATAAAGTGAATGGAACATAATAACATAATATTTCCTTTACCCAAAAAAATAACATAATATTTCTAATAAGGTTGAAAAAAAATGCAAACCCCAAAAATCGTAAGCTTGAAATTTTTCTTATATATGTTTTCATATAATATAAGCTCAATGATCACCAAGCGTGTAATCCAATGGTAAAAAGGTCATAATATCTTTCATTAGATCACAGATTCAAATGATATTATAAGTGAGCTTTTAACCATCTTGTGGACGGAAGATTATAATGATGGCAAAACCTCTAAGAAGTAAAGAAAGATTCGAAATCAAGAGATCATGCTCGACGATATTTGAGATTTTGTTGGATTATTTTGAAGTACTTTAAAATTGAATGAATAATCATATGAAAGTGTAATTTAATATTTAATTATTTCGACAATTAATTCCACGCTCCACTTTCCTCGTTCGCGTCCATTCATCATCCCATACGTGACACGAAACTTTCGACAAACTTTTCCTTTGTATTCTACGTGACATCTGGACGTTCGGTCGATGTTATTTCGGAGAGGAAGGCTGATGTTTTTCATGGGAAACTTGAGAGTTAGAGAGTCGAAATTGTCACCGATGAAGATGGATGGTCTTCATTTGTCAAAGAGTAACCCGTCTGAGGAGCGTTCCGATTCTAGTCGAACTGCCTTGCTTTCTTCGTTCAACGGTGATGGCTTCCAGGACTCTGTTGTCTTCCTCTTCTTCTTCTTCTTCATCAGCTGCAAAAGGTAAACTTTCCTCTCTCTTCGCACACCCACTTGGAAATTCTTCCCAAAATTTCAAGCTTTCGGAAGAACTCGCTGGCAGAGTCTCGACTCCGCCCCCAAAATCCGCACTTTCCGCCGACACAAAAGATCGAGATCCCTTCTCTCGTTTCCTCGAGAATTGTAAAACGGGGGATTTCACCGTGGACGAAGCTCTCCGCCATTTCAATCGCATGATCTCTATTCAACCTGCTCCTCCCACTCGATCGTTTCGAGTGTTATTAGGCGCCTTAGCTAAGAAGAAGCATTACTCTGCAGTGATTTCTCTTCGCAGAAAGCTGGAAGTTACTGGTCTCCTGTCTGATCATTTTGTGCTGAGAATTTTGTTGAACTGCTTCTGCAATAAGAGGCGGGTAAAGGATGCTTTTGCAGTTTTGGGGGCGATTTTTCGCCAAGTTCATTGCCCTAGTGTAGTCACTTATAATATTGTGGTCAGGGGATTGTGCTTACAACATAAAATTGGCGAAGGGGTCGCCTTGTTTAAGAAAATGGTGCGTTTGGGTTGCAGGCCGACCATTGTTACTTTTGGCACTTTGATTAGTGGGTTATGTCAGACCGGTAATACGAGCACAGCACTCAAGTTACATGAAGAAATGCTGGCCAACAATGGTGAACATAGCGTTGTATGCAAGCCGGATATAGTTTGTTACGGTGCTATAATTGATGGACTTCACAAAGAGGGGGCTGTTAGAAGAGGCCGGCAAACTTTTCATGGAGATGAAAGACAGTGGTATTTCACCAGAATTAAATATTTACAACTCGCTGATAAGTGGCTGGTGTTGCTTGGGACAGTACAAGGAAGCCACTGATTTGCTTAACGAGATGGTGGATCGAAGAATCAAACCTGATATAATCACATTCAATTCTTTGTTGAATGTTCTTTACAAGCGGGGGAAGTTCAAAGAAGCCGAAGACATGTTCAAATTGATGATTGAGAGGGGTATATGTCCTAGTATTGTTACCTATAACACGATAATGGATGGCTTGTGTTCAGCGAGTAAGGTTGATGAGGCAAGGGAACTGCTTGCTCATGTGTTGAAAAAGGGTATTCGAATTACCGCAGTCAGCTACAATGTGCTGATCAATGGGTATTGCAATCAGGGTAGTATGGAAAAAGCCATGCATATGTATGAGAAGATGATTGATAATGGAGCTAAGCCAACAAAAGTTACTTTTAACACTTTGATGCGTGGTTTTTTCCACAAAGGTAGGGCCGTTGATGTACAGGAATTGTTTAGTGAAATGAAACGTCATGAAGTGGAACCCGATTTATGCACATTCAACATACTTTTGGACGGACTATGCAAGAATAATTTGCTTTCAGATGCATTGGATTTGTTTCATTCCAAAGATCTCAACAAAAAGGCAGATGTTACGACCTTCAATTGCCTTACTGATGCTCAGCGCAAAGCTGGGAATCTGAAAGCTGCGTGGGAGTTATTTCGCATTTTGCAGCAGGATGGGTTAGCACCAAATGTTGTAACATACTCTATCATGATAAATGGCCTCTGCCGACAAGGTCAACTTGAAGAGGCAAATGAGCTATTTGCAAAAATGGAAGAGAATGGTTGTGCTCCAAATGTCGTCACATTCAACACATTAATGCAAGCTTTTAGTCAAAATCATGACGTGTTGAAGGTGATTGAGCTGCTTAAGAAAATGGCAGGAAAAAGTATAGTGCCTGATGTAACCACAGCATCTATAGTGTTTGACTTGCTTTCAAAGAATAAAAATTATCACGAGTATCTGACTTTACTTCCAGCCTTCCCTTCTTGAAAGACTGTGGCGGAAGAAACTATTCGGTGATTGGCATGCTTTTCGCAGAAGGACCGCAGTAGACAAGACCAGCATCATCCTGCAATTGCGATTTTTGACCGATGGTAATTCAAATTGTCTGTTGGACTCACCTAACTTTGGTATTGTGGTCTTCATAGGTTATTTGGAGATTGCAATTGGTACTGGTTTTTGATACAATTGAATGCATGTGAAGAAGCATGTGGCACATCCCTTGGCATGTCCATCCATACATCAATGCTTTATGTTTGGCCACTGGATAAGTCTCATGGTTTTTCCCTTTATAGATGAGAAGACAGGATCGATTGTGCCCTCCAGTTGTGTAGTTGGAATGCTTGTGTAGGAGACTCGTATCTCCAAGAATTCTTAGAGCTCTGCACTGGTGGCTCTCTTTTGGTGCATTTGGAAATGGAAAGGACACACCAAAAAAGATTTTTGGATTTCTTTGTTGGAAGCTGTTTATTCCAGAAGGTAAGAGAATGGTTGTAAGGTTGTCTGCGGTGGTGATCTGGAGTGGAGTTGGAGAACGCGGCCTGCACCATTGCAGCGAAAGGGTTGATGAACTCAGGGAAGGGTGCAAATCTATTCTACCAAGGAACTGGCCCGGCTGGGGTTCTTAATGTCGAAATGCTGGGCTTGATGTACGTCAGCAAAGAAGGGTAATGCGTTCAAGAAGTACCAGCCGGTCTTTGTTTTTCAACTGTTACTGGAACTGTATGCTTGCAATGCTCGATCGAGCGTCCACAATTCCAGATTTTGCTTGAGTCTGACCATCTTATATTTTCCTTGGCACTCGATTCATCAAGGCTTGTCCTTTCTCAAGATAAGATTCATATGATGTCTTGGGTGGAATGTACCGGCTTTGTTGCTACCAATGAGTAGGGGTGTCAAATGGTTGGGTCGGGTCGGGTTTGGGTCGGACCATATTTGACCCATTTAACCCGTTTTGACTCATATTCATGTAGGGTAAATATATGACCCATACCCGACCCGACCCGACCCGACCCGACCCATACTTGACCCATACCCGAGCCGACCCGTATTTCTAAAATGCATTAATATTCTCGGAAACCCACACCTACTTAAGCTATTCATATGTATAAGCTACTTTGATAAATTCAAATCAAATTAAAAAATATATAATTAGTAAATAAATAAAAAAGTAAAAAACCAATAAATTGAAATATTTATAAAGAACTTAGGGACAACAAACCCAATTGAAATAATACTATGATATCCGTTGCAAAAATTATAGCAGTAGAAATAAATTTTCAACATCTAATTCATATCTATAGTTTCCATTTTAATGAACCATGTAGTCTTAATACTTGATGGTTCAAATAACGACATCCTAGAAATCATGAAAATCAATATGGTAAAATGAACAAGCATGTTGCATTACTTCTTTAGGCTCAAATCCTAGTAGTCTGAAATCTGGCTTGCTTTATGTCAGTGCCCACATTGCAATGCCCAACGTATCTCTGCTTCATATCAATGACTGCCTCAGGCTGCAACAGAGAAACATAGTAAGTTGATGGCATAAGAGGACAAAAATCAGAAGTACTCACAAAAGCATGACAATGACAATCACTTTCACCATTTCATGTATCCTTCGTAAATCAGCCTAGATGCCTTATCTCAATCTAAATGGACTACATATGAGTTCCCAGGTTGAAAGAGCTAATGAACTAATGAGTCTTTCTCACTATGACTTTATAGAGATGATGAAGGAGAAAAAGAAGAATGAACCTCGCAATATCATCAGCTTGATGATACAATAGGAGCGGCAAATCTGAAGCATAAAAAGAGCCCTCTCCTTCAACTAGAAGAGAAGCATAAATTAAAAGCGCATATTGGTTCCTAATCTTTTTGAGCAATAGAATTTCGACTCAGCATACAGGAAATTGTTCAGCTAAAATTACTAGATGCTGATCAATCATATGTCTTCTGAAAGAAGAAGTGTTACGCCCGCAGTTAGAAGAATAGCTAGCTGCCAAAACAAACAGAGATCAGTCCATAAGAAAGGCACTAAAATTGAATCCACTCGAATGTTCAATGACTTCCAAAGGAAATTTAAATATAGTTCTCTTCTCCTCAGCCTCCATCTCAAAGCCATGATCAAGACATTGAACAACATACCAGAAACCCCCAATTCCGCTAGAAAACCCAAAAAAAGCCCATTCCCAGTTTCAATCGAGAAGAAGCAAAAGCATGTCTCTTTGCCTTCTAAAACTTCAGCGACGTTGACCAGCACAATGCAGAGAGCAGATTGTAGGACAACCTCATCACTACATCAAAAGAAAGAAAACACAAAATGGAGAACACAACCACTCAATGAATTCACCAAGCACACGGCGATCACCTCCCAAATCGATTCAAACAAGGCAAGCACAACACAATCTCCCCGAAATTTCCCAAACCCGTGACACCATGAACATCCAATTCGGAGCCAACGAAACAACTAGAAGCCACCGCAAGATCACCGACGGATGCGACGTTTAGAACAGCAATTCTCCTCGCATTTCTTCAAACGAAAGGAGCGCAAAACACGTGTCTGAAATCCTCAAAAGAAACCGGAAAAAGAAGCAAACACAGTTTCAAACTCAAGCTCCTGCCAATTCCCTTTGCCTTTAACTCGAGAAACCAAGCACACATGCACAAAAACTTGAAAAAAAAAAACCATGGAAGCGAGGAATCATGATCGATGCAGGCCTCGCCGGTGGTGCCGCTATTGAATCTCACCTCCAGACCTTAATTTATGTGAAAACAATAGAGATAAAAGTGAATTCGCCAATTGAAGCCATGGCTCTCTTCCTCTCTCTGTATTCGTCACTTTGTCGAAGAAGAAGGAGAGGGAGAAGCTGAAGTGAAAGGAAAGGGTGCGTGTGGGTTTTGAAATATGGGTCAAATATGGGTCAGTTCAGTAACCCATATTTGACCCATTTTTTAAAACTCAATTTTCTTCGACCCATATTAGGCCCAATTAAAAAAAAACGAGTTATTTATTTAATTTTGAATCCCTTTAAACTGAGTCATAAAATGGATATATGACCCATTTTGCCCACTCTACCTCTACCAATGAGGTTGGCACTTATTTTCTGCTGGTGGGGCTAGTTGACTATGCAATCACATCTTTTTTCCAATAAAAGTCTTTCCCCTACCGTGGATGTAGAAGTTTTAAAAGGCCGGAACCGATATCCTGAAATTGAGTGACGTGACACCTCGCGGTTTACAGTTCGAAGCTTTACTGCTTTTATTTCGTCGGCGAAAGATGATGTATTAGTGGACAAGACCCTTCAAATGAATTGACTGCATGTGTCTATCACTGATATACCACAAAGGCTCGCTTTCATGATCCTGAGCAAGACTTATTTTTAAATATTCATTTACGCCTCTTTTTGAGATGCAAAGGTTACTATTTGATTCTTAGACTAAAATCTAAATGTTCCCTGCAATTGTACATATTTCAAAGTCCAAATAATGGAAAGCGCAAGGATTAAACAAAGGAAGAATCGGCTTTCCCAATATCCTTGAAAAGCACCGTCGAAGAATTTGATTGATTTATATGCCTAAATCGTAATACAAGAGTAAAAGATCTCATTCCCGTACCTGCTTCTAGTCCCGAATCCTGTGGTGGCAGAAAAGATTCATTTCCCTATTAAATTATGAAATTGTGATAGGTTGAAGATGAAGTTCAATGCAAAAAGAGGAAGACCTGTCCAGTTCATTTCCAATCTTAGCCTTGAAAGGAGTTGGCCGTCCTAACCTAACAATAATGGAGCAGTTGTGTTCTTTACAACTGCACAAGAACTTCTAAGAAGTGAAGCCTAGCAGTAATGCAGATATCGAGCCCCCCAAAAGAAAACAGCACAAGAATTAGCAACAAGAGCTCGAACTCAAGCGCCGATTTTTACCAATTTATGTGAAAGCTAGATATTCCCAAAAATGGCCTAGGCAGACTTCGTCCCTGGAGTCCCTCTAATGAGGTTTCACCTTCACCTTGAGGCCTAGCTTCGTCTCCAGCAGCAACATGCATATGCTCAAGCTTAGGAGATGATGGAGCAAGAAACTGAAATATTAATGCAATGATCCAATCAAAATGTAACTGCACTCTTTAACCGTGCAGGCTCAAGCTCAGACAGCAGTTCAGAGACCACTTTTCGCAAGGGTACCCGATTCACCTGAGCACTCTTCCCGTTGATGACCATCTCCGAAAGAATGCTAATTTCACAAGAACCCAGTTTCTCACTGAGAACTAGGTTCCAAAATTTGTCATCTTCATTGAGATTTGAAGCTTTCATGAGTTCTATAGCCTGATCTAATTTTGCCACATTCCTGCCTGCACCACAGCCCATAGCCGTTGCAGCACCAACTGCATTCCCAAGTGCTAATGTGTTGACCAAGGGAATATTATGGATGAAACCATAGGCAATAGCAGCTACAAAACTATCTCCACAACCAACAGTGTCAACGACATTCACCTGACACCACGAGTTATAACAGGATTAAAAAATCAAACACGGAACAACTAAAGATAGGAACTTGACAAGCAGAAAAAATTAGATGCCAAGACAGTTAGCCAGCATGAAGCTTAATGAAGTGTCAAGCCTACAGATAATTCCAAGATTTTGTGTAATAGAATCAATCTTGAGATAGAAAAAAAAATCAGACTCCTATTAAAATTTAGTAAGATCAATTCGGCTACATTTTAATCCAATCTTGATACAGACAACTGACCTTGTTGACAAGTGAAATTTGAAACTCCACTCTTCTTGTAAAAAGGAAAGCTCAGCTGCCCGGGTCAGTAACAGTGAATAATTATTGAATAAACAATTCCTTTAATTTCCCATCCATAAAGATATACCACTGCTCACAATGTCAACTTTCATGGTATTGGGGAGATCATTCAACATCCAATTCCAAAAGGACTCAGTTATCCAATGAAGGTAAAATTATTAGACTGTTTTTCACACTCGAGGCATGAGCATCTTCATGAAATTTCTTTTCCATAATTCACACAGGATAATTTTATCTAGGTTATATCCCTCATATATCCGGCCCTATCCTGTCTTGGGCAGCAACCAAACATAGAATAGGACCTATCCCGATTTTTATCCTGGTCAGCACGCATAGCCTTACTGACTAAGGAGAATAAGTCCCCCAGAAACAAAATTGAACATGGAAAATACTACTAGACTTCATTATGGCCCCTGGGCAGGTTAATCTGCCGGGTGCCCCCAAGTTTGGCATGCCTAAACACAATACGCAGGGTCCAAGCATGCAATTATTATTGGGCCAAGTCCAACTAAACCAGATACAAGAGTGCATTACTGCGAGTATATACAAACCTTAAATGCAGGTGCGCAAGATATACTTGATCCTGTAATGATGATGGAACCTCTAGCACCCATCTTAATGACAACCCACTTCATACGTACACCTTGCTTTAGCAACTCCTGTCCCGCTAGAATCGGGTTATCAATTCCAGTCAGTGACTCAGCCTGAATCCAAGCAATTGAGTAACAGAAAATCTATTAGAAAAGACAGAAGTACTGAATAGAGATTGGCAGGATAGACAGTGCAGATCCAACATGTCATGACAAGGAGAACACGTAAACAGAGTTCCAAGACATTATTACCAGATGATAGATTCTACTGCTCTCTAGTACAATCAATTGCCTGCACCCGTCATTAGATCTACCACCAATGTAAAGGCACACAAGAAAGAAAGGTGCACGCTCAACCTAACATTACAATTCAAAAAAAATAAATTCCCAAACATAATTGCTTCTAGATAGGGGCGTCAAACGGGTGGGTCGGGTCGGGTTTGTGTCGGGTCAAATATGGTGGGTCAAATATGGGTCTGACCATATTTGACCCATTTAACCCGTTTTGACTCATATTTGCGTAGTGTAAATATAATGACTTATACCCGACCCGACTCATACCCGAACCGACCCGTATTGTTAAAAATATAAAAATAATCAACATTTTATTTTTAAAAAATAAAATAATTAGAATATCAGAATTTTCATAGTCTAAAAATGACTTGTTAATAATATATAAAATGATTTGTTAATAATACTTAAAATTAATTAGGTAACCCATTTATGACCCGTTTAGAACCCATTTAAGACCCATGAGGTTGTAAAGTAACCCATTTTAGACCCAACTAACTTTTTAAGCTAACCCATTTATGACCCATATTATCAAATAAGGGTTAAAAAATATGGGTCTTTGACCCATTTTGCCACCTCTACTTCTAAGAAAAAAAGAATGGACAAGCAACAAGTGCAAACTGGTAATCTGTCACGTGCTGTGCTTCCCAGTGACTGATACAAATGCAATCACGATATTTCTGATTTCCTTTCAAAGTAAATTGCACTTATTTGCATATTATTTATACTATACATTAGAGACCATTCCAATGAATAACTCTTCGAGACTTGGGGAAGAAAAAGATCATGTCAGATGTTTTTGCCAATTATGCAAAAAGTACTAAGTAACATGAGGCAAGACAAGAAGATTGCATGTTGATTTGCATCTGGTGAAAATTTGGCTGCAGCAACAATGACATGACTCACTAAGAGATAATGAAAACTAGAGGATCAGTAACAAGTGTAGTTGGGCAAAAACAAAAATTCAGCATGCTGAAGATAGCTTATTTCGACACAAGTGAAGATTGACTAAGCAAACCAGTGAAAGTTTTGGGAGCCAAGGTAAATAAGCAGAGATGATAAAAGCTCCAGAGCTATACATGCTGCAAACCAAGTCAAATGGCATTTAAAGAGTAAGGACGGTAGTGCTTCATCAGAGCACCTAAATTACCTGCCAATTAGAAACATTATTTAAAAAAAAAAAATAGCTAGACTTTCCGGATGGATGTTTTAGTGCCCACTTGAGGGTAAAAGGGAAAGACATGAGTAATAAGAAACTTGGCAAGGCTACAATAATATCCATGGTTAAAAAAATCCCCAAACAACAGTATAGAAATGCAAGAACAGTACCAGTGATCATTGAAAGAATATTTCGAGAAAGGAGTTGAACCTCATCAGAAGTAAGAAGAAGAACATCACTCATCTGCAGGATCTTTCTAAGTGCCCTCTGTTCTTCTAGCGTTCCCCTGGAAAGGCTCTTTCCTCGTGGTCCAGGGTCAAAAAAAATTGATGTGCCAACCTCAACAGAATAATCTAGAGCGGAGGTTATTAAATCAGGGGACAGATCATCAAAGCCATAACCATTGCAGAATAAGATCTTTGACTGCATGATAGCCAGCTTTACTTCAGCAGATAGTTTATTCAACCAACTGAATGCAGGTTCATTTCTGAAATCAGCTCGACTGGTAAAATAATAGATACAATTAGACCTTCGATCAGAAATATTCTCGACAAATATGTACTGTAGTATTAGTATTGAAAATTGATAGTGACAAAAATGCTTGACAATTCCAGTAAAGATAAAAGAAAAGCAATACTTTTAGTGAGTTTACCTGCAAAAACCGTGTCTTTGTAATGGATCCACCAGAACCCAGCATAGAAGCGTTTCATACGAGGCACTGGAGTTGTCCACATCAGCATCTTCATTCATCCCAACCATTCGAATACCCTCATCATGAAGGACATCCATGAGGAACTTCCCATAAATTTCGTCACCCATATGACCAATTGCAGTACAGTTGAGCCCCAATCTTGCTGCTGCTATAGCAGTATTGCAGTTGCCTCCAGCTTCCCAGTGTCGCTATGCACGAAAGCACAAACAAATTACAAAAGGAATTGCAAAAATATATACACTAAACAGCTTTTCCCAACTACATCATCTGCAGGGAGAAATAAACGACAATCATGAACAACTTGATTGACTCCTCCTCATGGTGAAGGAGGGATTAGCAAGTTCTCTTGTTCTACCATGCACAGTTATTGTCCTATCAATCTATCACATCCCGCTCAAAATATTAAGGCAACCTAGCAGAGCAGTATCTAAAGACTAGGGTCAACTGTCCTACACGCGAAAGCAGAGTAACCTGTAGTTTCAGGGTCAGTTTGCTTTAAGAATCTATCTACCTTTGAAATCAGTTCAATATCCAAAGATAGGTTCCGTCTCACCTACACAGCGGAAGCGCACAGAATTCTAGAAGCGGCTACGGGAAGGAAACGCCCATTCTCATTTACCTTACATCTCAAACGGCGAATTTCCAAATATTGTCCGACTTATGGAAAATTGGATCTACCATTAGGCGCAGTACGCCTCCAAACAAGACAAGCGACTGAGATCCTAGGCCAAAGCAAACTGAAAAACCGCCACCACTTCACACAGAATGCTAGGGGAATAAAACACCCGAAGCTCAAACGATCGAACTGCATTTAAGTTCCCCCAACTGACCTTATCGGGCGGCGAAGCGGACAGCTCTTCCATATAAGCCATCTTCTCCTCCTTAGACGGCGGAGGCAGAGCAGGGACGTTGAGGACGATGTCGACGCAGAGATTCCCGAGCGTGGCGACATCGACGCCCTTCGCCGCAACGTCCCGGGCCTTCTCGCCGCCCAAGCGGCAGTCGCCGTACCCGGCGGCCGCGAAGCCTGACGGAGCCGAGCGGTGGAGCCCGGCGGCGGCGGCGGCGGCGGCGCAGCGGGGATGCCACCGAGCGCGGAGGGACCTGGTCAGCGGCACTGGGAGCGTGAGCGGAGGGTTTTCAGATAAGGTCACATGGAAGAGGAACGGACGCTTGGGAGAGATTGCGGAGCGATGCATTCAGAGAGCGAGAGAGAGGGAGGGAGGGAGAAGGCAAGAGGCAATTGACCAGAACGCGAGCAAGAAAGAGAGCTCCTTTATAAAGCCAAGAACAAGAATTCGCGGAAGCCCAAGGAAGAAGACTGGTGCGTTGTTCTGCAACTGTTTTTCATTTGGATGATTTGAATAGATGGGCAAAAGGGGAAAATAATAATAATAATAATAATAATAATAATTTATTATTATTATTATTATAAGTAACGAAATAATCACACAAAATTCTAAATTTATAAATGCGCTATAATATTCATGACATAAAAAATTACAAATTTTTTTTCCATGATGCTAATTTTTTTTACAAAAACACATTATGCGAATATAAATTTTGAATTTTTAATATCACCATAAGAATTTTTAGGTAAGTATTTATACTTTACAAATTTGAGATAAATACATTATATAGGTATAAATTTGAGGTAAATAAATCATAGTCGACATAATAATAATAATAATAATAAATATGGGGAATGTTATTCGAGTGAAGGGGGAGGAGGGGGGAATCCGGGTCATCAACTTGACGCTGCCCAGCTGCCTCTCTTTTTGCCGTTTATGCCTTTGCGGGCGATCCTCGGAATTGTCCTCTTTTCTCTTTCTTCCTTTCTTTCTTCCTTTTTTGCTCTTCCAAATGGATTCGCTTTTCTTTGTTGTTCGCCCATTATGTCGGTGGATTCCTTCATCGAGCGACCCTTGAGAAACGCCTCAATTTGTCAAGCTGACTGAAAATTCTGCTTCTTGCTCTAATTCTGTCTTGTTTCTCTAGGATGCTCTGGCTCCTCGCCGTCCTTCTTGACCTAAAGATACCATTCTTTTTAGTAAATTTAAAATAAGAAAGAAAGAAAGAACATGTTGGCGATAGCAGAGATCAACATTTGGAACAACTGAGAGCGATGATTATTGAGTATTCTGAAGAATGGGTTTGATCGTCGAACGTGGAAACAGCGGTAGCGAAAGTCCTCGGAAATTGTGTCCGATGCAATCGAGTTGCGGATCTTCTAATCAATGCAAGCGAATCTCGAATCGGTCTTACAAAAGTGAAGCGAGTCCTGTTGATGATTTCCGTGATTCTCCTTATGCAACACTCTTTTCATGCTACCATCTGCAACTCCGCTGTCATGCTCCACTATCGCAGCTACTGTGGCTTCCAAGTATGATACATGAGAAGTTAGGAACTTACTGCAGGATGCAGGGCAACCGCAACAAAAGAAATGCAAAGATTGAAGTCATGGCAATGAAGAAGGTATTGAGCCCACTATCATGTTCAGATGGCATGAAAAAAAAATGAAAGAAGACCCTACAGAAGGCGAAAGGAAGATATTGGGCATGTTTTTACATCCGTGAACAAAATCCAGCAAAAGGACAACTTGAATGAGCAGAAAGAATCCAGAGCCAAATTTAAAAATGGACTCCGCAACAGAAAAGTTTCAATATTTCTCAATCTAAGCAACAAAAATGTAGTTTTATGGAGGCCAAGTAACCAAACAGTTCAATGACACATATCTAGTTGCTTCAAACTAGAAGAGAGAGGAGCAACAACTATAGCAAAACAGATTGGGCAGAGGAAACGAGCGAGACTGGAGAGAACTCTCTTAAAGGGAAACTAGGCCGGTTCCAATGCCGGTCTGGGCGGTTCGGTCCTGTCCCGCTCTCCCAAGAACCGCAAACCGGTTCTATTTTTAAGAACCGTGGACCGGACCACAACTTCGAAGAACCGGATCAACCGGATGGTTCCCGGGTTAGGTGGTTTATTGTGCTCGGCCCTATTTGAAATGCACTTCTTTTATTCATGATGGTGTGTGGCGACTTTCGGCCCTTCAACTTAGTGCATCTTCGATGGGACAATGATGGATGTCGCTTGCAAAGATTTGCCTGTCTTTTCTCCATCCATGCTCCCAACATAAATGAATCAAGATGCTACGGAATTTTACTGAGCAATTTTAGCTTATTTGCCTATTTACATATGGATTTTTCTTGTCAAGAAAGGTTAAAGCATGTCGGGGCGAATTTCTTGATGGGGATTTTCGATCCATAGAATTCGAGTAATGTACAAGTCAAATGAATCTCTACTGTTGGATTAAACTGTGTGAGAGGAATGCACAATCTGCTTCGCTAATTACCCTATGGTACCTCGGGGAGATGGGCATGCCGAGGTGTACGAGAGCTAGTGTAAACTATATCTAACCACTAAATCGAAGGATAGCTTTAAAAAAAAAAGGTTACTAAACGTTGAAGTGAAGTAGTGAAATTGATAATTCATTCTGACAAGTCACTGATAAAAAAATGTTTTATTAGTGACCGATACGTTCATACTTGCTTTCGGGATATCAAGTATTAGTGATCATTATTGAAAACAATTACTATAAGTTAGTAGCATTGTTAACTTACTTCAAAAACCAAAGAATTTGGCTGAACCAGAAATGAGTTGGCCTAACTCATCAAAGCCCATAGGCCACCAAAAACATGGGCTACTCGTCATGTCGGCTTATACTCGACCCGATATATCCCCAACATGGCCCCACCATCAAATGGATCATTTCGACTCGACTCGGCTCGGCTCGGCCCGGCCCTTTTACCATGCACGTACGTATGCGCACGTGTATTTTCATTGGTATGGCTTGTTTGGCTTATTTGTAGCTGTCCTAGAACTCAAACGTGACGAACTTGCATTGCAGAGTGTCTTGAGAGTTGGAAAACATCATGTATGATTAGTCTAAAATGCATTGGAAATTTCGAAAGGCATCTTACACTCTTTTTCACGATTATTGCATGTAGCCCAGAAAAAAAAAATCCTAAAGGCCTCCTCCAAAGCATAGTTGATTATTCAATTTACATCGATCCAAATTGAAGACATTATCCATAGATTGCACACAAAATCTCATATGCAATCATCTTCAGCCGAGAGAGAGAGAGAGATCAATTCGAAATTGATTTTGACCTCAAATGATGAGTCAACGCGTACAATACACACACCCACACAACACTTGATGATGATGATGATGATGATAGTAGAGAGGAAAACGATACAAATATAAAAATTCACATTCGTCCACAGCCATTAGCCAACCACCGCCCGAATGGCCACTTCCATCACCACCCCGAAGCTCACCGCCACCATCTCCTCCTCGCCGTCCCTCCAAACCCTCCGCCGGAAGCTCTCCATCCCTCTCTCCTGCTCCCTCTCCTCCCTCGACCTCCTCCCTCCTCCTTCTTCTCCCCGGGCCCTCGACCTCCGCCGCCTCCGCTCCCTCCCCAAGCCCCGGCCTCACCGGCGGCGGTTCTCCGTCGAGGCCGCCGAACCCGACAACGGGGCCGAGACCGCCCGCCACTACGACTTCGACCTCTTCACCATCGGCGCCGGGAGCGGCGGCGTCCGCGCCTCCCGCTTCGCCGCCAATTTCGGTGCCTCCGTCGCGGTCTGCGAGCTCCCGTTCTCCACCGTCTCCTCCGAGACCGCCGGAGGCGTTGGCGGAACGTAAGATGATATTCGCGGACCTCTTGCTTTTCTTTTCGAGCTCCTTTTTTTTCTTCGGGAGGACGAAGTGTGTGATGTACTTGATGCTTCTGAATTTTAGCTGGCGGATGTTGTATTAGGTCAATTGTAACGTTTTCTAGGAGAATTAGCTCTGCTGAGTGTTGTTTTGTTCCAAAGTTTGAATTTTGTTCTCTCTTTAGTTTGTTGAAAGGACTGGGTTCCTACTTCCTAGTTAGTATGTGAGTTTGCGGCGTCATTATGCGATCACTTATTCAATATTCATCTTGACCGCATCTGCTTTTTCATTCCCTCCAATACGTTTATATTGACTACGAAGTCAATTCCTGTTCTGGTTAGATGTTTAAATGTCCCCAAGCCTTACTGAATTGCATGAATCTCTACCTGGGAATGTTATTCCAAGATGATGGGTGATAAAGGAGAAGTTGCAAATCTGTGCATGCCAAAGATTAAGTGCTTTGAAAGGCTGGCATGATCTGATAATGTTTGTCATTTCATCAGTTGGCATCCTGATCGTTTGACCATATTGACTTATAGTAGTAGATAAGTTTGGTAGAATCCTTGTGGAGAAATTCTAGTAGACAACTCTATGTGTTGTGAGGTCTCTTAATTTTGTTTTATCTAGAATTGAATGGACCCTCTGGTCCATGATCAAAGACTTCTTGGCACTCATCATTAGCTGCATAAGTGGCCTCATTGACAGGATTGTTGATCACGAGTTTCTTTCTTTATTCTTCTTAATCATATTCTCAATGCAGATGTGTACTTCGAGGTTGTGTACCCAAGAAGTTACTTGTTTATGCATCCAAATACTCTCATGAATTTGAAGAGAGTCATGGATTTGGATGGACGTATGATGCTGAGCCTAAGCATGATTGGAGCACCTTAATGGCTAACAAAAATGCCGAGTTGCAACGACTCACGGGTATCTATAAGAATATACTAAAAAATGCCAGTGTCACTCTACTTGAAGGCCGTGGAAAGGTGGGATTGTGTACCTTCTTGCAATCAATATTCTAGTGTCTAATATTGTCCTTTCGAGGGGTTTATGTCTATTCAATGGAATTGGACAGATTGTGGACCCTCATACAGTTGACGTGGATGGAAAGCTCTATTCAGCTAGGCATATACTGGTTTCAGTTGGGGGACGCCCTTTTATTCCTGAAATTCCTGGCAGAGAATATGCAATTGACTCAGATGCAGCCCTTGATTTGCCCTCGAAGCCCGAGAAAGTTGCAATCATTGGGGGTGGCTACATTGCTCTTGAATTTGCTGGTATTTTCAATGGTTTGTCAAGTGATGTCCATGTATTTATAAGGCAAAAGAAGGTTTTGAGAGGTTTTGATGAAGAGGTGATGAATCGTAGACTCCAATAGTAATACATTATGATTATGCTTACAGTTATATGTATTTCATGCTAACGTATCTTCTTCGTTGCTGCAGGTCAGGGATTTTGTGGCTGAGCAGATGTCCCTACGAGGAATTGAGTTCCATACTGAGGAGTCGCCTCAAGCCATCCAAAAGTTGCCTGACGGTTCACTATCTCTTAAAACCAATAAAGGAACTACAGAAGGTTTCTCACATATTATGTTTGCTACAGGAAGACGGCCTAACACAAAGGTCTGCAGTTCTTGATTTCATTAAATGGACTGTTTGTTTAAACATGGTAGAAACTTTCAATGATGATTGTATTTTAATACACTGTGGGTGCAGAATTTAGGATTAGAGGAAGTTGGAGTAAAGATGACCAAGAATGGAGCTATAGAGGTAATTTTGTTAGAACTATGTGCCTCCTCCTTCTGTTAGTCTTCGCATATAATTTCTTCCATATTTCCTAGGTTGATGAATTTTCCCGAACATCAGTTCCGTCCATCTGGGCAGTTGGGGATGTTACTGACAGAATTAACTTGACCCCAGTCGCTTTGATGGAGGGAGGAGCATTGGCAAAGACTCTGTTTATGAACGAGCCAACAAAACCTGATTACAGGTACTGATATAGTCACATTTTGGGAATGAATGAATCCCTAACCAATTTATTTAATTGAGACATATTTACCTTTTGTGTATAATTGATCATGCTTATTTTTGGTAGTATACATATGCAAATGATTGTGATGACAGTGGTTTCGCAGCCATTAAATCAGTTGAGCAGGAGGAAGTTCAGCAATTGCACAAAAGAATCAACGCTTAATTTCAACTGGACTGTGATTCAAGCTAGAATATGTTTGAGACACTGCTGAACCAACTCAATGGATTTTAAAATAGATCTTCGGAACTACTGTGAACCTAGGCCTGCCTCTTCGAAGACCTCAAAGTTACAACGTCTGTATTACTTTGGTCTTCTGCGGTGGCAATTAACTATCCTCAGCTTATATTAACCTCTCAAGAACTTCCCCATTATGCAATTTGATTTTGCAAGAGGTTGGTTAACATTACCTCTGTTAGAAGTAAATCTAACACTCAAAATACTAATGTTTATGGTCAAAATGCACTTCTACATGGAGTAGACAATTTACATGCTGCATGCTATCACATTTTTAATGCAGTAAAGTTGACGAGTGTTTTTTAGGTTTATCAGAGTGGCATCGTGCCTTACTTATTGTGCATTTCAATACATAATTTCCTCATTGTGGGCATCTGAAACTCTAATTTACTAAGGAATTTGTAGGAGAGGATGATGAATGTTGAAAAATATTGGCGTGACTTTGTATTATGTTTTGTTCCCTGTGTTTGACTGATCTATTTTCTTGGTATGTTTAAGCGAAGAGCTGATGTTACTTAAATAACTGGTTTAATGGGCTTGGTGAATCTGTGAAGTCGAAGAATGTGAATTGTCGACTGATTTTAGGCATTTTGTATTGGCATGTGGCAGAATGTTGCATTTTAATTGCTGTATAAGCTGGGGTTGCTCCTTTCATAATATATTAATTAGGTCATCTGATGTTTGTAAATGCAATTTTACTTTTTTTTTTCTTTGTAGAGCTGTTCCATCTGCTGTTTTCTCCCAGCCTCCAATTGGACAAGTTGGTCTTACTGAAGAACAGGTGACATAATATTTTCACAAATTTATTGGGCAAGACATTACTTATGTATATTTAACAGTTGAAGAATGTTGCAGGCTATTCAAAAGTATGGCGACGTTGATATTTTCACAGCAAATTTCAGGCCTTTGAAGGCAACTCTCTCTGGGCTCCCTGACCGTGTTTTTATGAAACTGATTGTCTGTGCAACAACAAACAGAGTCCTTGGGTTGCATATGTGCGGGGAAGATTCTCCAGAAACTGTACAGGTAAGATGTCTTCGACCAACTAACATGCCTTAATTAAGTCTTGGAACTTGCAGTTTTTTAATCATTTTGAAGTTTTCAATTCCAGGGTTTTGCTGTCGCTGTGAAAGCTGGTTTGACCAAAGCAGACTTTGATGCCACAGTGGGCATTCACCCAACTTCTGCTGAGGAATTTGTTACGATGAGGACGCCCACTCGGAAGATACGGAGGGGTCCTTCTTTGGAGGTATAACACGAGCTGAGCCTTGCAGCTCTTGATCCAACTACATCATTCATCTAATCATAATGACAGAATGTTTGGGAACTCTTATAAGTTCGAAAAAAGTTTATGCAGGCTCCATTCAATGGCCTTTTCTAATACCTTAATATCATTTTCCGTGTATGCTGTTGGGGCTGCTTAATAAATTGCTGTCAAATCCTTAAGAGTTCAATACCTGCGTATATCAAAATATACAGAAACTAAAACAGCAGCTCGCTGATTTTACAATTACTCTCCAAGATAAAATTGTTTTGAGGATCTGGTATTCTAATGACTTATCTAACCGATCCACTTGGTGACTTATTGTCCAAATTGCCAAGCAATGTATATCCGCAGCCTTGCATGATTGACATCAAGTTGGGTTCTGAAGTCCCTTTTACTTGAGCTTTTGAATGTTTTTGTTTTATATCTCCAGGATGAAATGATGACATCTTTAACTGATTGCCCACTTGACAGGGAAAGGACTCTGATGCTAAAGCTGCAGCTGGGGTTTAGCATGTAGGGACTAATGGCATAGCTAACAACAGAGTGGTCTCCCTATAATGGTATGAGCAATCTTTTAAACTTAAGTACTTTTCAAAAATTTTAGTCTGGTCATCAAATGGTTATTTGCTAGGAGGGTGGGAGCCGTGCAAATGTGGAGTAGCATATGTTTATTATTTCAACTTCAACTGTTGTCATTTAGGCAGTTTCTGTCATGTAAGCTTTGGTTCAGAGCACTGCTTTGCCTGCAATAATTTATAAGTTTACCTTTAGCAAGACGAGGCTGATCAGAAATTTTCTAAAAGGTTTAAAATCTTGAGCATGATGAGGGCTTATTGGAACTGCGATGCACCTCGATATGTATTCTGCATTTCATTTCCTGGAAAGGTAGTGTACAATAACTTGCGACTTTTTGATTTTTCACTTTTGGCAGCTGTTCAACGATGTGATAGGTTGTATTCTTGACTATGGACTGGTTATATGCCTCTTTGCGAGGGAGCATTGCGCTTGTTTGTTAGAGGCCGGAATTGTTTATTGTATTCGAAGGGATTTCTGGGAGGACAAGTCGAAGGCCAGGTTCTGAGGACCAGCGCAAATCTTGTGGCATAAGATGTTGTTACTGTGCAGTGATAAATGCGGTACCGGTGAATGTGGAAGAAACAGGAGGGCCAAAGAGCTATCATATGGATCTTCTATACAGTTATTCTCTTCAGTTTTTTTTTTTTTTGCTAGCTACTCTACACGTGTGTTCTGCCTCGCTTGTTTATCACGCTTTAGTCATACGTCTGAAATAGCAAAGGAAGAGGTAATTGTTAGTGGTAACAATTTCGTTAGATTAATTGATTGTTACAGGCTTTCCTTCTTCTTTTTCTTTTTTCATGGAGGAGTTTCTATAAGCTACCAAACGGCAGATTCTGGCGTTTACCTCTCTTGCTTTCCCTTTACCTAACATTGTGAAATCCATTGCTTTGAGCTCTCAGAATGAAAGTATGTCTGCATAGCTGATATTCAGATGAGCTACTACCAGAAAAAAAAAATCATTAAATTGCGAAAAGAGTAGGGAATAACCCTAAAAAGTAATTTATGGTGCATTTGTTTCATAGAAAATTGATTATTTGTTTTTTTTTAAATGTGCTCATAAAAATGAGTGAATGAAAGTATTTCAATAATATATAAAAATGTTATGATACAAATTATTATAGATAATGATAACATTCATTGATTAACTATCTCAAGTAATATATATGATATTTTTCTGGAAATCATTTTCAACAGAACCAAATATGAGAAAACAATTTATTTTCTAAAAAAACGATTTATTAGGATTTTTTTTTCCCAATGACAATGAGCATTCAGTTGAACATACGGACTCCTAGTAGAAAGGGGCGACAGCGGACTGGATAGACGTAAAAGACCAAAATGTGAAGTGAGCCGAAAGATGCATTTGCTCTCTGACAGCATCGTCTTGTGCACAGATTCATAGGACACTAGACGCCGGGGAAATTGCTCGTGGCTTCCTGAAGAGAAGATGACAGGCCAAAGGAAATTGCTGGGTGGCTTCCTGAGGAGAAGAGGACACGCCAAAACAACAGGGGACGAAAGGCCCAAGAGGGAGGGGGAGGAGGAGGTGTGGTTAGTTGAGTCCATGGAGCCCGGGAATGGTGATTCCAGTCCTAAATTGGTCTATTTTCACCATAGTCCAAAACAAGCACCATGTCGTTTTAGGACTCAAGTTTGATTTTCGACGTGTTCATTACGCCTTAACCAATCACGGAATGTAGTACATTACCATTTACACAGTTGCTTACAGCGCCTTCGTTATTGGGTTACGACGAATTTGAACGGATGTTATGGTGGCTGGTAACCCGAGACATAGTGCCCCGAGGCATCATACGACACCCGTGGAAGGGATGGCAGATTGCTACAGATTTTTTTGGGTGGCCCGGACATGGTGTGGGGCGGGGGGCAGTGGTGACACGCACCCGTCCCACAAGAAAAGCTAATTCGAATAAAAATCTTGTAATGCAGTTGGTATGTTCACGATGCTATGCTTAATGCCATGGAAGCATCTGTTCAGTAATCAATCATGAAAACTTTACAGTTTCAATGCATTGACATGTCTCGTATATATTACTTGTAATCTACACTTCTAAAGTTAAATTAATCCACCTCGTGCACGGGAGTCACCCCCATTAACGCTGCCACTTATCATTTCATGAGTTTATCATATCCATCTTCAAACGGTGGTACGTTATGGACAAGCCAGGTTTGCTTGTAGAAGGAACAACAGACAACCAGCCAGCCTTCACTCCATTAAATAAGAAGCCACTTCGACATCTCTTTCTCCATTATGGTTTCCTTCATTGACTGCAGGTATGAACTTTCCTACTTCTCATCTCTTGGCAAATACTAAATCATGCAAGTTTTCATTCACGGTGCATGGACGTATGCTTACTACGTCGATGGACGAGAATTACTTAGCGCCCTTGGAGTAGTTAGTCAGGTCAAAGCAGCCAAAAAATGCGATTTGAACAAAATTGAATAAAATAATAAGGCTGCTGAATTGCATGTTATGTACAAACTGGCGTTTCTCAATGCTCTTTACATGTCGAGTTTTGCTTTCTTGCTATGCAGCTTGTGAAGCATATTTAGATTGGACTGGACAAGAATGATCGCTGCAAAGAGCCTCATCATAATAGTATTATACTTGTGGCTTTGTTCGAGCTCCTACTCATTCGCAGCTAATTCCTCTGAGGGGTTGTTGAGAATTGGTTTGAAGAAGCGGACACTCGATATCAACACTGTAAATGCTGCCAGAATTAGCAGACCAGGAGACCATTATTACGTTGAAAAAAAGGGATATAAAAGGAGGAATCAAATGGAACCAAAAGCAGACATATATCTGAAGAATTATCTCGACACCCAATATTATGGAGAGATAGGCATCGGCACACCGCCACAGAAATTCATGGTCGTCTTTGACACCGGAAGCTCCAACCTTTGGGTGCCATCTTCAAAATGCCTGTTTTCTGTTAAGTGACTGAGTCAATATACATCTACGTTTTTAATGTTTGTCCTAAATGAGTAGTTCTGAAGTACGTAAACTATCTACCTCTTTGCAGATTAATTGCTATTTTCATTCCAGATACAAGGCGAGACTGTCGAGTACCTACACCAAGATTGGTAACCGATTTGCTCATTGCAAAACTTTCATTACATCATCAGAATTCACGACAATTAATTGTGATGTGTGAGAATTTGCATGTGTGAATATACTGCTGGTTGTTGCTGATTCGGTTTCTTTCTGTGTTCTTATCAATCTAGGGATACCATGCAAAATCCACTATGGTTCTGGTTCAATTTCTGGAGTCTTTAGCCAAGACAACGTCAAAGTTGGGGATATTGTCGTCAAAGATCAAGTGTGTGCTCGGTGTCTGCTTTCAACTCTTCCATCAGATCAGGATTTCATTCTATTAGATACTTCAATATACATTTTTTCATCCTTCAGGAGTTTGTTGAGGCTAGGAAAGAGGGGTTTTTAGCTTTCTTAGCTGCTCAATTCGACGGGATACTCGGGCTTGGATTTCGAGATATTGCTGTTGGTGAAGCTATTCCATTGTGGTACCTTTATGCGTTAATCTGTGTGTTCTATCCACGAGAAGCTTTTGCTAATGGTGCATTCCAGATGCTGATTATTATACTGCCTGCAGGTATAATATGGTGCAACAAGGTCATGTTACTCAGCCAATATTCTCTGTCTGGTTTAATCGAGACCCTACATCAACTATCGGTGGCGAGATTGTCTTTGGCGGTCTAGATTGGAAGCACTTCAGGGGCGAACATTGTTACTTCCCAGTTACTCGACCAGGTTACTGGCAGGTCCAGGAATTGAGACTTGGAGTTTATGTTATTAGTAAAAATCGACTCTTTCAATAACTCTCCTTATCGAAAGATTTTACACCTGACTTTGTCTGCAAAATCACCAGATTGACGTGGGCGACATTCTTGTAGCTGGCAATTCAACAGGCAATGACTGATCTTGCTTTGTGCTTGTGTTTCTTCTTGTCAATAGAGGCATACTTGACTCATTTATCTTTAAAATGCTGATTCATGATCCAAACGCACTGGTAACATTCAATCATGTTGATTTCAGGATTATGCGGGGACGGTTGTAAAGCTGTTTTGGACACGGGAACATCTTTTCTTGCTGGTCCAACTGTAGCATCCCCTTCCGAACAATTTCTTTTGAAAATATTAACATTTCACATGCACTTTTTTGTTCTGTAATTGCTTTCGGCGCCATTTTACGAGTTTCCTATCACAGAGGGCCATCGCTCAAATTAATCACGCAATCGGAGCGGCGGGAATTGTGAGCTTTGAATGTCAAACTGTCGTCTCAATTTACGGAAATCGAATATGGAATTATCTGATATCGGGGGTTTGTGTTCCTTCCTATGTCTTGGTGATTATACATGTCCTCCTTCATAGATAAACAAAAAACCCCAATCCTTAACTTGCCATTCGTGCAGCTTCGCCCAGAAACAATATGCGTGGACATCGGACTGTGTTTGAACAACAAATCCCAGCATTTTAGGTACAAAATTTGTCTTCATTCCAACCTTTCACAAACTTCCTTCTAGTCTAAGGAATCAGTTTCAACTTATTGCAGCACACAAATGGATGAGACGTTCAAGAATGGGACTGAAAAAGGCTCTTCGGTCAATGAGACTGCTTTATGTACTTTCTGCGAGATGATTGCCTTTTGGATTCAAATGCAGCTCAAGCAGCAGAAAACAAAGGATAGAATTTTCAAATACGTAAACGAGGTGATATTCCACGAAAGATATCTGTTTCTGTGATGATCAACAATTGGAGTTAAAACAAGCTGAAGCAAGAATTCTGTGGTTTTTTTTTTCTCTTCATATGGTGAAGCTGTGCGAGAAGTTGCCGAACCCGATGGGAAAATCCTTTGTGGACTGCGATAACATCGAGAACATGCCCCATGTTTCGTTTGTCATGGGCAATAAGTATTTCCCGCTGTCTCCTGAACAAGTAAGATTATCCTCGTACTCGAGCACTCTTCAATTCCTTTCTACACTAAGAATCTCATACTCTTTAACGACCATGAGGATCCGTGCCTACAAAAGCAATACTTTTGTCTTATCTCACAAGAGCTGTAGTACCAATTTTGCTGCTGCACTTGCACCTTCAAGTTTACTTTCGCTCAAATACTCTCCATTTGGAACTCCTGATCAAACGATGGTTTCATTAGGACGCTGACCATTTCCTTTCTCTGTTTGCGAGCAACTACACAGTATATTCTCAAAGTCGGAGAAGGCTGCTCGACAATCTGTATAAGTGGATTCATTCCTCTGGACGTCCCAGAAAGTCGTCTCTGGTAGGCCATTCTGTCCATAAAGCATGACTTTAAAAGAGTTTGATTTTGTTTCTTCCCCCCTTGGCCGCCCCTATAAATTAATTTCCTGCATGATGAACAAGCTGACATTTTGGGCATCAGATGTTTCCAAAGGTAAGAGTATTGACCTGTCTCTCTATAACATGGTATCAATAAAAAAATGACTGCATGATCGCAGGATTCTAGGGGACATGTTCATGGGAGCATACCACACGGTTTTCGACTTTGGTAATCTTAAGATTGGATTCGCAAAAGCAGCCTAGAAATCTCCGACTTCTTTCAGAGGAAATTCAGATGATAATTATTAAAAAAAAAGAATTTGTGGTTGCACCAGCCGGGAATCGAACCCGGGTCTGTACCGTGGCAGGGTACTATTCTACCACTAGACCACTGGTGCTGCTGTAGAATGTTCATCTGTAATATCCACTATATCGAGTTTTAGGTTGCAATAGTGTGACATGAAGAATTGTCTCTTTGATCATTTGCTGGGAGGACTGGGCCGGTCACAGCTCTCTTTGTATTTGGTGCGCAAAAAAACGTATAAGACATACAGCCTAATTTCATCCACGAACCAGCCCAGTCCTCATTGTGGATGGTGAACTGATGGTCACATGTTTATCTGGATTTCCCGTTTCTTCCGATTGGAGTATCAACATTTGGTCTGGCTCATTTGATCAATAGAGAATTGGGTCATTTATTATCAGATTTTGGTTTCTATCAATGGATGCGGCGATGTATCTTTCGGTGCAAGGCTTGTTCTTCGAGCCACTTAATTGGATGCACAATCCATACCTAATCGTCACTGTCCGGTGAGTTCCAGCGACTTGCTCCTGCAGGAGCCAATAACCTAATATCATGAATAGGACATGTCTCAATCATGTTCGTTTTTCAGTGAACAAATATGCATAACTTAAAACGGCTACTCTGTCTACAAGGTGTAATTTAAAAGTATCGCAATTTTCTCAAGGGAAATCTAAGCAATTACATGTTCAGAACTAGGAAGAGAAAAATCATGGTGACGCGCCAGACAGTCTCTCCACTATTACTGTCAATATCAAGTTCACACTTTCAGCTTCCTATGGAAATAAGAATATTGTAATTCTGCTCAGAGTCCCCGCCTGCATCTTATATCAAATTCTTGTGCTTCGAATCTGACAGGATTGATAACTACCGGATGAAATTCATAGACATATTAGGCCCCGATTCAGTAAGCATCCCAGTGAACCCCAGCTTGTCCGTCAGGTCAGGCAACTATTACGTGAAGATAGGCTTCAGCGTGCCTGCCGGGTACCATGCCATGCCTCTGGATACCGGCAGCTCTCTTTCATAGCTCCAGTGCCGGCCATGTGCAATCCACTGCCACGCTCAAGTCGACCTTTTGTACATTCCGATTCCAGAGCGTACAAATTCTGCCTATCCTCGACCTCTCGGTGCTCATCATTCAAGGAGGCCGCTCTGAATGACCCCTTTTGCGAGGACAAGACCAGCAAATGCGTGTACACAGCGAGCTACGGCGACTCGTCCTACTTGGTTGGATACTTGAGCCAGGTCTCGCTTAGCTTGTCCCCATTCGAGACTTTGCCTAATGTCATTTATGGGTACAGCCGGGACAACAAAGGGCTGTTCGGGAAGGCATCCAGCATTTTAGGCCAGGTTCCCGCCTCCCATTGTCTTCCATCGGAAACCGCCGCGGCAGCGGCTTCCCATCTCTTGGGACAACTTCACTAGTGGCATCAGCCTTCAGGTTTACTCCCATGATCACTGAATCCAGAGAACCGAGCTTCTACTTCTTGCTGTTAGGTGTAAATTTCACTAACAATAAAACCTTCAGCAGTCGCGCATAGGGTCCCGATTATCATCAACTCAGGGACAGTAATCTCACGCCTGCCTAGTTGGGTCCGTGCTACACTCAGACAGGCTTTCATCAAGATCATGTCGAGGAAGTAAGCTCAGGTGCCAAGCTTTTCCTTATTGGACACCTGTTTCAAAAGAAGACTAAAGACTATATCTGTATCACAGATGCAGCTTGTATTTCAAGGCAGCACGGATCTTGCTCTGGCACCTACAATCGTTCTCATATATGTCAAGAAGGGCACTACCTGCTTGCCCTTTGCTAGTAGCTCCATAGGCAATGAAACCGCTGTCACTGGGAATCATCGGCAACAGACATTCAAGGTCTCCTACAGTGTCATCAATTCCAGGATTTGGGTTTGCAGCCGGTGCCTGCCAGTGGATCAGCAGCTCTTTCACTTTTCGAATGTCATGAAGCATGCAACTATTCATACATAAGGATGCCATGAAATATGCCGGGATTGGAATGTCATCAATTCCAGTAATGTTTGTTTTCTTTAAGTTGCGAACGATAGGAAAGTGATATCGCCTGCAATGTCAAAAGACTCTTCATGTACATTTATGATTTGATTATCTGAAGCAAAGATAAAGAAACCATTTCTCGTTGAAGATTTGCAGCAACTAAATCCGGATCTATGCCCTGAGTTTGTCTCCAACAATTTTTAATCCCTAAACACCGCTCATTTGCATTTGGCTATCTATCTTTAGTTTGAAGGCAAACAGAAGAAGCCTCTCAATATTGACAACTGCAGACTGCGACCAATATAACCACGCAATTGCCTTGATTCAAACGCATGGATGGCGAATTCTTCTCCTTCATTCCATTTGCATCAAATGAAAATCGATGATAGAACTGAACGGAGTGTAAACACATAGAACTGATTCTCTTATCCTCACCAATTTGTTTGTTTTAAATTCTGACTACTAACAAGTAGAAAGCAAGAAGCTATTCTCTATTATGTACAGCTAAAATGGGAATATCGAGTGTTCCTCCTGTGCTCATCGCGAGGCACTTCTCCTTAACTTTATGCTTGCCATGTAGCATGACTATATATTGCCACGTGGCCCAATGATCTTAATGATGATTTACATGTCATCCCGCACACTTCTATCCTATTTTCAAATGGTAACAATTGATGAAGTCGATATTTAAACAATTTGTAGAAATAAGTAAATACAAAAACACCTTAAAATGTCATCGAGTGTCATCAAAGGGATTTACAATGTTAAATTATTCCACAGTGATCGAGTGTAGAATCGTTTGTTAAAAATAAAAGAGGTGTCCATACTCCGGCGTATCCCAGAAACGCCCCAGCTCAAAGAGATCAAAACAATTCAGAAAACATCAAAAGGTTGAACTTATCGTATGATGTGTATGAGCCACAGAGCTTAGCTTTGGACGTCATAGCGAGTGCAGGGCATCAGTGAACGTGCCAGGCATTGCTGGGCGCACACAGCCTTGAGTGCTTATAGGCTTTCCATACGTCAATGTTACAACACAAAATAAAGCACGGCTTCTAAATTTTAACACTCTTGCCTTCGGTTAGGAGATTTCAAAATTTGAACTTCGCTTTCTTCCTGTCTGCTATGATATGAGTGAATTGATTCCAACAGCCCGCATTTGACTTTTCTGCCACCATTCCCACAGCTGCGACACTGATTTCTTCAGGATCTATTGCTCATGCTAAATTTTCTCTTTCTCGCGTCTTATATTCCCGTATGCCTCCACGTCCACTTCTCTGCTGTGAACTGAAAGTGGAAGTCTTGGTCGACCCCATGACCGCATCATCAGCAACAAGAAAATTTAGCTTCGACTAGATGGTATGTGGTACGTTCATCTGAAAGATTTGATACAACTTGCTTTTGTTCCTTCTCTCTCTCCACCACCAAGAATATTGACTTCCATGAAGATCTCTCTCTCTCTCTCTCTCTCTCTCTCAGAGAAAGTATGCTGCATAAAATGGACCTGAATGTCTCCTTTGAAGATAATTATCTGCTTCCCGTTTCCCAGCAATCTAGCTTTCTTTTATGCTGGCAGAGGAATTGGTCTCAAGTTACTCGGAAATCAACAAATATAACTAACATCTCTGAGACCACCTGTATCAATGCCGTGTCAGGCTGCAAGGCATGATCTAATTGTTCTCTTTTTGGTACATAAAGGTCCGACAACTTTAGCAAGAATTACTTCTGTTTTCCACTCTCTGCTTCATGCCATTTGTATATTGGATGTTGTTGAGGCAATAACCTATCGCCTATCAAAAATTAAATTACAAGCGCACAATGAACATAAAAGGTCCTTGAAACCCCTAAATTTTTGCACTTTTGACTAAGCTAGAAAATTAGATGTGAACAAACCTTCTCTTTTTAATAAATAAACGTAAAAGTTCTACTGTCAGTAAAAGAAAGAAAGAATTTTCATCGATAAATTTCTCTCCTTGAAATATACTCTACTGAAGAAAAGAGATCGGGAAGTTCATTTTGAAGATGAGTTGTTCTGTCTGGTCCTTGATTTCCTGGAAAATGAGTTTCCCTTATCTTGTCCAGAAAATTAAGGAAGTGGAAGGGAGTGGGGCATGTTTTCCCAGTCCCAAAGTCATTGAGCAGAACCATGCTTAATGACAAAAAAGTGATCACAAAAGATCGGTTGTCTCGCAGGGCGACACAACACACACATTTCACTTGCTAATTAAATAATGGGTCAGCGAAAATTCAAATGCTCGAGAGTTTCCCCCATTTCAAGGATTCAAACCAGAAAGTCATATCATTTGTGCAAATGCGAAAACCTGATAAGAATCATCAAAAACTTTACTTCAGCAGACGCTTACCTCAGTAGAATGCGCTGCGTTTCCTCAAACATTGTAATGCGGTCAATAAGCTACAGAGAAGAGCTGAATAGGAGCTTGCGGAGAATGGCAAATTCCATAACAGCATTGGAAGATATCTTCACCTCTAACAAGGGAAGCAACGGATTACTTACGCTTGTATGTACTGCTAACAGTGTAGCCAACCAGCTCATGTGCAGAAGTATCAATTGCAAGTCATAAACAAACCCCAGATCAACCAAAGCTACATACAGAGTGATACATACTGTGACTGCTCAGCAGTTTTACGAGAATGAACAGAAGAAAATCACATGAAGACAGCAATTTCTCAGCTCATCCATGAAGATTTAGAATCCTATAACATTGAATTACCTATATGGTCCAGAAGTCGGCATTCATTCTTCAAAGAAGAAATGCTTTCAGCAAATGCTGAGAACCATGGCAAAACTGCAGATCCACCCAAGTGGGAGTATAAAGGTGCAGGGCGGTCGAGAAGCTTTCATACGGTTAAGGATAACAATGCACTGCTGGCTAGAATTTTGTTAACAAGCTTTTCATATGATAATAATGTCTAGGACAGCCAAGAGAAAATACCACATCCTGAATCTCCAATGCACAGCGCTCATAACAAGTACAATATCACGACAGTGGGCAGAACACCACAAAAAGAAGATGTTTTGATGGACAAGAACATTGGAAATGATGAAGCTGTAAAAGATGAATCAATCATGTTATTGGTCTCAGGATCAGAAACCAAAGAAGTGATCCCTAGTTCACTGGAGTTCCACGAGCGATTTATTAATTGCCAAAGATAATGTTGCTCAAGAAGAGAGAAACATATGGAGAAAGGATTCAAGAGAAAGGCATTGCAAGAGGGATTGATCACTTGCAGTTGCTACCACCATTCAATTTTAGAAGGTGCAAGATTAAGGGAATGGCTTCCTGCAAGAGAGCAAGTCTCCTCTCCTGAAGACTACGCAACTCCTAAGTTCAGCACCTATTCTTTGCTGAAGTCTGAGAATCTATGCGAGGCCAGCGAGGACATCTTCACTAAGGAACTGGTGAGTGCCTTCGAGAAGCACATGCCAGAAGTAGATGCAGAAGAAGAAACTATTCTCAAATAAATCGCATGCAGAGCTATGGAACAGGAAGGTGCCAAGGAGAATCTAGATGAAATTGCTACAACCTAGATAGGACAATTTTTCATGTGGATTTGGATAATGAGAAAAGTGTATGGTCCAAGTCTGAGGAGAATTTAGGATTGTATCCCAGAGTTAGTGCCCTTGCATTGCAAGATACATTGAAGTGAGAAACATATCTGAAAATGAAAAGCCCAAAAAGGACTGTACGCACACTCATGTTGTTAGTCAAAAGCACTGTCTCTTCATCCAACTGCAGCGATAGGTCCATGAACATGAATGTTTCACATTCATAACTGCCATCACAGTGAAATATCCAAGAAGACACATACAGGTATATATGATCGAGCAATTACAAACATGATTTGTTGAAAGTATGTTTCAATGAAGACTAGCTCATCACTAAACAAAGTTACTCATATTGCTAGAAAAAACTGAAAATGACATTTGTCCTTCAATGGACCTCATCATCCCAACCACGTGTGAGCTAGCAATTCATCGAGGGCCATAATCATACAGTTGATCAATTTCGCAAGAACATAAGAAAGAGCTTTACTGAAAGGGAGAGAATCAGAAGACTCGATCTGAATGTTCCAGTAGATTGCCAGTGCACTGAAGAGCCAAAAATTGACAAGCACATAAACAACAATAATCAAAGCAGATATAGTTCTGCAAACACAGAAAAACTTCAGAGACTTGTATTGGGTTTAACTCGACATCATCTAGATTCTAAAGCATCCCTATCAGCATTTTTCAATGCCTACAAGTTTTTCAGTCATCATGTAGGTTCCATTTCCTACATGCGTCTTAACAGGGCAGCACCTGATCTTTTACCCGTGCATACTTCTGTGTCCATACACCGACAGTTTTCTCGTATCATCCTCTCTGGTGTTTGTATATGTGAACATTTTCAGGGACAAGAGGGTCATCTGGGTCGTGGTCAGTAAGAAGAGAGCAGACCTAAATAATAAACAATACCAGAGGAAGTGAGAATTCTCAGTGTCCTCTCAAATAACTTATCAAAGGGAGTGAAGTAATCATCATCCATAGTCTCGATTGATTGAGAAACCTTCACCAAACTAACAAAACCCAAGAATTTCGATCTTTCAACACAAAGGAAGAATGTCCCGGCACTTTGATCTAGGATGACAGTTCTCAATTTTGAAGCTCATGCCCGATTGTAATGGTGCAACTTGTATAACAGAACTCTTCCAGCAGCATTTCCTACAGCCAAGAAGCCTCCTCCCGGACTGAAATCCACACTGCGAGGGTATTCCAGAGTCTTTTTTTGTAGAGGAAAATTCGAGAATACACTAAAGGATGGGACGTGTATCAACTTCAAACTGTTCTTCTTCATGCCAGAGCAGATAGCCAATATTTGGGCATCATTATTAAATTTCAGGAGATCCACTTTAGTTGTTAGATTCTCGATGGCTTTGATTGGCTTTCTCTTCCCACCCAAAAACTCGTGTCTGTTGTAAACATTCACAATGCCGCTGTCTGAACCCGCAGCAAACAATGCTCCATCAGGAGAAGTGCAAAGTGCTGTGCCGTTAATACAGCCCTCATCCACAGCCTTATGGAAACAAGTCCGTGTTCTTAAATCCCAGTGATAGACCTGCCCATCACCACCCGAGCTCAGCAACTCCTGCCCATTATTAGCAAAAGCTATGGAGCGAGCAGTTCCGTTCATCTTCAATGTTCCAATCAACTCCTTTGTCCTGGATGAAACTAGCAAAATATAGCCCTCATTGCCTACAAATGCAATCGTACTAGAATCAGGAGAAACCTCAAAGACTTCCAGGCTCTTCTCTTCCCTTCCAACAAGGGGGCCTATTTTATCAACCTTCGCTTTCACCAAGTCAAAAGTATAAAAGAACTTTCTCCTTCCAGACACAATGACCTGAGATCCATCAGGTGTGAAGGATGCTTTTCTGATAGGGCAATCATCAAGAAAGATGCTCTGAATCTTTGTATTCCGTTTTCCATCAATTTGAAAAAATCTAAGTCTTCGATCTAGTCCAGCTGCAAGCAGCAACTGAGCATTCTGATGAAATTGAACTGAATTAATTGGACCGTTTGATGGATCCTGGGCATTTGCATCCACAAGCCTTGAATACTCAAGAAGTCCTGGCAAAAGTTTTGCACCCCCCTTCACCACAAGGTCTTCATCAGTTCGAAGAATGTTTCCCAGTGATTCAGCATCCTTGTGTTTCCCGGCAACAACAACCCCATTTTCTTCTTCATCAGATGATTCATCATCATAGGTGCTGTCTTTCTTATCAAGTTGGGCCCACTCAGTCCCAGGATTTAGCTTAACATGTTGAGCCCTTAATCTTGATACATACTCAGAACCAGATATAGCACTTTCATTCTCTTCCTTCCTCAGTTTTCTCAATCTGCTAACACTAGCTATGTTGATATTTGCCTTTTCCTCTTCCTCATCCACCCAAACAGGTTTTCTTTGCTTCATTTCCTCTTCGTCATTCGTATAATCTGAGGACCCAGAGTCTTCCTCATAAATGGAAAGTTGACTATTCGCAGAACGGTCAGTGAAGAATAAAGCACGACCATTCTGGGCTTCGTTCAGGACTCCTTCTCTTTCCTCCTTCCCAAACTCAACAGGCTCATAGAGGGATCCGAACAAAAAGTTCTCAAGCTTTTTCATTTCCTTCTGCTCTTCAATTTCAACAAGACTATCCTTCTCTTTCTTCCTCTTCTTCATCATCCTCGAGATATTGGCATCTGATTCTCTTCCTTCATCGTTCGGCCTTTTCTCTTTCAGAACCGCAGACTCATGGTTTTCATCACTTTTGTTTTTGCTTTTTCTCTTAGATGCAACATTCTGAGATATTAAACTCATCTTTTCCAACAAAAAGAAATGACCAGTTCTGCAAGAACAAATAGACAATTATATGACAGCTCGAAAACAACAACATCAATCAAAGCTGTAACTTATAATGATCCTCTAGACCAACCAAGTTCAATTGAATTGCATCTCTTGAAAAATAAAATATATCACTCCCCTAATACAAAACACACGGTCCAACAATAGCCAACAAACAAGAAAATAATCAACTGCAAATCCCATGGCTGAATTATCAGAATGGATGCCTACAGAATTTTGAGGTTCACTATTCAGGTTTCAACACCTATAATTGCTGCTTATACAATGTTGCTATAGTTTCCCAACAAGAGAGGAATGAAAGAAACCATCCAGAACTGGGAAGCAGAACTCCCACATAGATAGAAGGATTCCATAAAACCAAAATTAGTTAATCATCGGCTAATACATTCGAAGACTAACTTTGGCATATCAGCAACCAAAAAAGGACACAAGGACATTCCAACACCCACAATTCTACAAAAAGGCATTAATGGTAGCATCAAACTAAAAGCTAAACGCTACAGCGTGTACATAACTTCGATAATCCAGCAATGCTTCAGTCCAAATCATAAGTAAAAACGCAAAACCAGAATTTTGGGTCACATTACTCATATATGGAACACACAGAGAGAGAGAGAGAGAGAGAGCTTACTGTCGCGGGTTTCTTTCGCAGTCAGACGACGAAAGAAGCTGGATAGGGAGAGGCTTCGCGCCGCTCAAAAATCAGCGTAGGACTATCAAGATCGCGGTGGTTGCCGTAGATCGCCTCGGTCACTCCGGCGTGTGATGGTGCCGTGGCCGGCGGCGATAGAAGTTTCAGAGGAGAGAGATAGAGAGAGAAGACACCACGGAGATGGCGGTGAACACCGACGGAAGAGCCGAAAATTTCTTAAATCTCATCTAAAACCCTAATTGACGGAAAGAGGGGCAAACGTTAAGGGCATTCTAGTAATTAGACCTTCAGGATAAGAAGTGAGAAAATAACTCAGGACGAACTATGTCCACTTCCACGGAACTAGATCCCAACATTTTTCACTAATGTGATAAAATTGCCCACAATGGTTTTATTATAATGCAAAGTGGTGACACCAATTTTATTTACTTTCCTTCTTATTCTACTTTTTCATATTTTTATGTATGATCCAGTTGTCAAAATTAATAATATTACGTATTTTTTTAAATACCGCCCACTTAATACCGTATCAACTTCACATGTTCTTAAAATACATTAATGAATGTCATTTTTCGTTATGCATATTAAAGACACTATGTTTTACGGTTAAATTAGCTCAAAGAGAGATATTTCCCCTCAAAAAATAACCCTCTATTCTTCTTGACATTATTGAGCAAGCTTATGAATTAATCGTCAAGTAGAATGGACAATCATGAATTAATCCCCATCAAACTTTTTTCGAAATACAAGTTGTGGCTGCAATTTTTTTACTTTTCTTCTTATTCTAAATTTTCTATATTTATGTGGGATCAACTTGTCATGATTAAGAATAGCACATGTTTTATATTTATTTATTGTGGATACCTTGTATATGTTAAAGGCATTATGTGGGATCAACTTTTCACTCACATAGATTAGTTCAAACAGAGAAACTTTATATATATGTAATTTTTTTCACATTGTTGAGTAAATTTATCAATTAATAGTCGAGTAAATTAGAAAGATTTCAACATAAACAATTTTTACACAATCATTGTGTTTATTAACTTTTACTTTTGTTGTACAAATCACCATCAAGCTTTTTAGTATTAGTTTATCTTTCATATACATTTACACATAATGGAAGATCAAATAAAATAAAATAAAATCTCCTAAAGAATTTTCAAAACAAAGCCACAGTATCATTCCCAAATTGAAATTTTGAAGAGTGAAAATTCAATTAAATCAAAGCTTTAAAGAAAATCAGAAGTTTTTCAAGATGCAAGTGAGATATCTCACTCGTCTCGAATTGATAAAAATAAATATCATTCATGTAAAATTTTAGAATGAATTGATGCTTTTTTTAGTATATCTCTAAATACTCTTATAACGCCTTACACACTAAATGTAAAAGTGTCTCGCCAATAACAAGGAAGGAGCACAAATTTTTTTTTTACCGTGACTAAAGTGACTTGGTATTTTTCTAGACAAATGATGTTAAAAAGTGAAAAAAGAAGAAAAATCACTAGGAATTTGAGATTTTGAGAAAGGGAAGACGAAGAGTAGATAAGTTGTTATAAGAGCAATGATAAAGAAGAGACTGATTTTTATTTTCTGAATAGCAATAAGTTTAAATTAATTTGAAGGAAAATCACAATAGGCAAATAACGGAGTTAATTAAAAAATTCAGGCCGATTTTATCTATCTAGTTAAAAACAAAATCTACCCTGTGAAGTTTGAGCTCCATATCACTTTGCCCCAGCAACGTTTCGCTAAACTAACTCCTGTCCTCGTAATAACTGGTCCATTACATTCTAAATTCGTGTTTGTTATTAGTACGAAAAAAATGGTGAATTTAGTTATAGATTTTACTTGTGAGAACAATAATAACAAGAGTTCATTATTATTCACAAACCAATAATTTAGATTTTATATGAGGAAAGTTCAAAAAGCAGAGTGAGCCGTTACCGTCGCCCCTCGGTCATCGGATGTTCGATGCACTTTTTTTTATAAATTTTTTTTTATATTTGCTATGTTCTATAAATTTCGTCAAGTGAAATTTGTTTGTCTCACTCTCAAAATCCAGATTTTAGTAAAATGTTTTAGCTTGTCCTTCGCAAGTTAAAACTCTATGCCCATTAAAAACACGGCTCAATATTTACGGCGCTCATTTATCAAAAATTGCTAATGTTGATGAATCTAATGGAGGCAATTAAGCTTTGTTTTCATGAAAAATGAGCTCGTGTTATCAATTTCTAGAATACTCATAGAAACTTGTATATTAGGATAAGTACATAAAATAGGGGCCTAAGGTTTTGATCATTGGTCAATCAAAGACTTTAGATTGTATTTTAATCAATTAAGGTCTTAAAATTATATATTATGGTCAAGTCCGCAATTTGTCAATCGAGGTTCAAAGTCACAACTTATGCTTTCGCACTTGTATTATTTTTTTAGTGAGAGACACGATAGAAATGAATTTCGCAATAACATCAAATTCGATGTGCCGATATTATTTTCAGTTAATATACGGACAACTTACATACTGACATTGAAATATGGGTTTTATAAGAATGATTTGATAAATGCTTTCATATCAAGTGTTCTTCATATAAACTACTTTGTTTTTTATATTTAAACCTCAATATCAATTTCTCATAGCAAATCCTACATATGATGGAAATCCACCAGGAACTTTCTTGAAGTCCCCTCTCGATTGCCCCTTTTAAATAAGGGTAAGTTGAGGCGTGAGAAGCATATGGGGTTATTTATATTAAGTGACCATATCTTGGAACCAGCAATGCATCAATATATTATAACATCACGCCTCCCCACATGACCTTCAACTAAACCCATCCGCTTCAACTTTGCTCATCTCCGCCATGGCCACCTCTCTCTTCTCCATTGCTCTCTCCTTCCCACCAAAATGGCAGCACGAACACCGTGCCGTCATCCCCCAGAAGCCTCTCCACAAATGCTTCCTGCAGACAGATAAATCGTCGGACCCTCCTCGCGTTTGCCGGGTCCTGTCCAGAGCGCTGCGTGACCCTCTGCCGCTGGCCGTCGATGACGACGAGGGCTGCGTCGAGAGAGAAAGAAATGGTGGTTTGGTAGATCTGAACTGCGACGGGGGAGCGGGGCCAGCCGTCCGGCTGCCCGAGAGACGGTTGTCGGACGCGTGGCGCGAGATCCATGGACAGGATGACTGGGCGGCCATGCTTGACCCGATGGACCCGCTCCTGAGATCCGAGCTCATCCGGTACGGCGAGATGGCGCAAGCATGCTACGACGCCTTCGACTTCGACCCCTTCTCCAAGTACTGCGGAAGCTGCAGGTCCCAAGCTTCATGTTCTGATAAAACCGTGAATCACATAGAAAACGTCGATGGTTCTATCTGCGTCAGTTCCTAGAATGATGAGATGTGTTTTCTCCTGCAGGTACGCAAAGCAGGAGTTCTTCGAGCGCTTGGACATTAAGGACCACGTCGGGTACGGCATCACGCGGTACCTATACGCGACGTCGAACGTGAACCTGCCCAACTTCTTCAAGAGGTCGCGGTGGCCCAAGGTGTGGAGCAAGCACGCGAACTGGATCGGCTACGTGGCGGTCTCGGACGACGAGACGACGCGGCGGCTGGGGAGGCGGGACGTCGCGGTCGCGTGGAGGGGAACGGTCACGAGGCTCGAGTGGGTCGCGGACCTGATGGACTACCTCGTGCCGGTGAGCTCGCAGAAGGTGCCGTGCCGGGACCCGGGCGTGAAGGCCGAGTCTGGGTTCTTGTGCCTGTACACGGACAGGGAGGACGACTGCAAGTTCTCCAAGTACTCGGCCAGGTGAGACGGTCTTCAAAAAGTTCCTCGCCTGTTCTCAAATTAATAATTAAAAGCCTGATGAGGCCCCCTAAGAAATTCAATCAGGATTATCTTAATTCATCGTTAAACTCATGATTATCGAACTCGGACGTGCATGGCAAACGAACGAAATCGATACGCGTTTTATCCTTAGGGAACAGATCCTGACGGAAGTGAAGCGCCTGATCGAGAAGTACCCCGACGACGAGCTCAGCATCACCATGACGGGCCACAGCCTGGGGAGCGCGCTGGCCATACTGAGCGCGTACGACATCGCCGAGGCCGGCATCAACGTGAGGCGAGACGGCCGGGTCGTCCCTGTGTGCGTGTTCTCCTTCGGGGGGCCCCGGGTCGGGAACGTGCGGTTCAAGGAGAGAGCGGAGGCGCTCGGGGTCAAGGTGCTGAGGGTGGTGAACGCGCACGACTTCGTGCCCAAGTCGCCGGGCCTGGTGTTCAACGAGCGGTCCCCGGTGGCGGTAATGAAGCTCGCGGCGGGGCTGCCGTGGAGTTACTCGCACGTCGGGGTGGAGCTGCAGCTGGACCACGAGCGCTCGCCCTTCCTCAAGCCGACGGGCGACCCCGGCTGCGCCCATAACCTGGAGGCTCACCTCCACTTGCTTGACGGGTACGTACGACTCTAACCTCGGATAACTCCCGTCCCATCCGATTAAGGATTCCACTAGGTTCGCTTTCATCCAACTCGGAGTCATCAATACTTAATGATAGATAAATAAAAACATCTGATACGATTAATGCCTCTCTTTTGTGTTATCCAAATGATGCTAATAAGATAAGAAGATCCAAAGTACTAATTCCCCATAGATAAATAAATAAGAAAAACTCTCAACTTTAGCTCTAGTCTAAAATTTGTCCTCATCTTATTTTGTCTCACTCTCATCGCAAGTTCGTCCGCGCATCTAACAGTATTATCAATACCTGGATATGATGTTGCTAGTTCCCTTACAAGGTGAGAGTATTGATCAGAATGCATGTTTTGATAATGAACTTCTAACTGATGTTGATATTGTGGACAATTTTGACTAAACTAGTGATGATTTTGGGATGTGTGAGCAAACTCGTGCCGAGAGTCAAAGTGAAGGACTTAGTTCTAAGTAGAATCAGGATTTGCTGGGGGAGGGTTAGGGAATAAGGCCGCTCTTAAAAGACTAAAACTCATAGCCTCGATAAGTACGTACAAGATCTCACGATGATTCGATCTTTACTTCAGTAGATGCTTTGGACCAGAACTCGTGGCGAAAACACTAAGGGTTTCATATTCACATATGAAAAGAAAATTGCATTGATTAATTGTGCACATCATGAGAGCTCGCGGCAAAGTCGAAAAACACGTCACGAGAGTCAGCCATCGGAGACGGTTGTCATCAGTGTCTAGCTGGCTGCGCCATTACGATACTATAAACAAAAAGGCTTGGCTTTATAAAATAATAGCCAAAACTAGGGAAAGATGAGTTAAGAGGGTTTCTTTAGTCATCCATTTGAGTCCTCCAAGAGAGTGCGACGACGTCGAATTGGAATTATATACATTATCTGGATTAATCTTGATTTTAATCCTTTGTTTCATTTAAATTTTATGATAGGCGCACTTCAACCTTTTATACTTTACCACGTGATCCTTATGCTATAACAATTATATATATGTAGCGTCATCTTCACTTGACTGATATGTATTTCACATTAGTGTTGATGTACCGAACAATTAATGATGTTTTTTTTAATATCATTATAATTGTCACATTTGACTCGAGCTTATATGATCTCCAATAGAATCGAGCAAATCGCAGTTTAGGCATAAAAAAACATTAAGCACGGCCATCGCGACATGTGCTTTGGGGACAACTAATCATTCATAAACAATGCCTTGAAAGAAAATTAATTAAGTGACTAATATAATAGAGGATTCATCAAAGACTTATAGAGGCATCGATTTCTTTCTTACTTCTTGAAAGGACCTCAAGTTGCTGCTACTACAAAAAGAAAATAGAAAAAAGAATTGCGAACAATCCAACGTTGAATAGAGATTCGAAAGAAATAATCTATGCGACGATTGGAGAAATCCAATCAGTTCATCTATATTATTAGTTAGAATATAAATCATATTATCAAATAAGAGATCACCAAATATATTACTTTTAGTATTTTACTAAGGGTTAGTACCACGAAAAGTCCTAAATTAATATATTTGTAACAAATTTACTCTGAAATAGTTTTTGAGTTACAAAAAATTTCAAATTAGTACACATCTTAAACTAAATTTTCTCATCAAAAGCTTCAAATTGGTATATCTGTAATAAATTTACTTAAAAAAACTGATGCGGATGTCCACGTGAAATTGTTATGTTCCATCCAACTCGGCAATTTCACGGTAAAATTGGAAGGAAATCAATATAGTGTAATTACATCATGAGTTCACTAGTTTATGATTTTTGACTATCCGAAAATAAATTTAGGATAATTTATTATAAATGTATCAGCTTATGATTTTTTGAAATACTAATAATCATTTTAATAATGGGATGCAGGTACCACGGGAAAGGCCAGAGGTTTGTGCTGGCGAGCGGGAGAGATCCGGCGCTGGTGAACAAAGACGCCGATTTCCTGAAGGACCACCACCAGGTCCCACCCTTCTGGCGGCAAGACCGCAACAAGGGCCTCGTCAGGAGCCACGCGGGCCGTTGGATGCAGCCCGAGCGTCCCAAGCCGGAGGATCATCCCGCTTCCATGGACCACCACGTAGAGCAGCTGGGCCTCCGTAATGGTCGCGCTTGACTCAATGGAAGATGCCGTGTCAGACCGGTGTGCCCGGTCGGATTTGGGTGGTGTTGAATATGACCCGAGCAATTTGACTCGTATTTACCCGTTTTCACGGAAAAGAGAAAAGAACGAATTAAATCCCCTTGTAAAGGAATTATTGAAAAAAAAAAATCAGAGATCTTGAATTTGAGGGTTCGGTTACTTGTGAGAGGGCTTAGCTTCGCATGACAACTTTTCGCTACCGTGGCCGTAGATTGGTTGAATCTTGAGTATTACATCGTTCAATTTCTCGAGTGCGCATGATATGTTGCATTAAAATTCTGAAAATACCGTCAAGAGGCTTATTCAATGACATCACTCATTGATGAAGAACATTTTTATCATATGTGAGGGCGGGACTTTATTCACGTGTGAACTCATCGATATAAATGGAAATATTAGTTTAAAAGTGAAATGCAAGCGCAATTACAAGAAATGATACGATACAATAATGAAATTGTAAATATGATATTCAATTGAGAGAATAACATGACAAAAATGATATGATAGGATGTTGTGTTTGGAAGAAGGGAATTGATTGAAATAACATACCTACTCTAAGACTTTGTTTTTTTTCTTTTTTTGGTAAAGAATTCTAAGGCTTTGTTTGTTTTCACAAAAAATAAATAATTTAAAACGTATTTCTTAAAATTCATTTTCATCATTCATGAAAGTATTTAAACATAAATTACGGTCAACAGTTGATTAACAATTTTTTTTTCAGTTTCTGGTTTCTTGGCCAAATCTATTTATGGAATAGATTAAAAAAAATATACAAAACGGATTTCTATTCCATGATAAATTCTTAAAAGGAAAAACTGTACCAAGCAAGAAAAGATAAGGAATGGGTTCTAATTTCGTCTTAAGTTGCTATCCTTCTACCAATTTGAACAACCAATCCATCCCATTAATTTACCAATTCAAAATAAAAATAATAGATAATTAGTTATCAGAAATTATTAAAAAAATAATCTGCCTTATTAGTTAAACTTAAATCTATGGATTCTTTATGCACATTAATAAATAATTTTTCTTTTGTAATCAAACCGTTTACCATTTTGCAGAACTACTGCTGCTATGCAGAACTTTAATAAAAGTATCGTAAGAAGATTAATTTTAATAAAGGGCTTTGCAAAACTACCGTTAACCTCCCTGATTTTGAAATATCGTTAACTAAATACTATCTTATCCTAAATAAATTCTTATGTATCACTCTTGTCGCTTCGCTTTCGCCGTGACAATCTCGCAGCAATGGAGGTCTCTTCCATCGCCGCCGTCTCCAGGGCGCATCTCTCGTCACCTTCCTCAGGTCTTTCTCACGATTGTGGATTTCTACTTCAGTCTTCACTCGGGATCGTCATGGCTATTTACCATCCCATATGCTTCTGTTGCGCAGCATCGTTTTTCCTCATAAGCAAATCTAATTCCTTTCGAATTCGCTTGGAATTGGCAATTCTAGAACTCAATGCGCGATCGACTGTAGCTTTCTCTTTTGTGTGATCGCGAGTTTCGTTTGGTGGTCGGATTTCATTGGCTACAGACTCGGAGGCGATGAATCGCAAAAACAATCGGGTTTAGCTTGAATTTTGCGAAGTCAACTTGACTAATCACCCTTTTATGGTGGGCTTAAGTTAAATGTGTGTGGAACCTGAATTACGAGTAACGAGTACTGGGAACCGTCGTTCAAGAGAGGATAAGGTTAATCAGTATCTCACCCTGCTGCGGAAGAACGAAAATGAGGCAGCTGGTCAGGTCCGGGAACAGAAACTGCTCGAGTTTGCTCAGTTGTTGTTGAGCTCAGTATTATAAGGTCTTGGCGGTTTATTCACTTGAGTTCTTGCTGTATGCACCAAGCCTTGAGTTCATGAACATAATTAAGCTGTCATGCAAGCGCGAATTTGATCTATTAGTGCACAGAAAGTATTTTGTATTGTATCCCTCTGTGAATTTGCTAATCCTTCTTCAATAAATCTATCATTGATTCCAGATAAATTTACGCATGGAAGGATAAAATTTTCCAAATGGCAGCAAGTTCTGTTTTTTCCAACATCTGGATGGAGTGCAAAGGCTTTAGATGGCCGAGACAGTTCATCCATCCCAAAGCGTCATTGCATCAAGGTTCGATTGATTACTGATTTGTAGTTACTGTAACTGCTCCTCTCTCTTTCAAGAGCTTTCCACTTTTTTTGGTGTTGTGATGATCATATTTTCTCTTCCACCCACCCAACCCCCTGCCCATTGGAAATTTGCAGGCTCTCTGCAGCCAGAAGAAAGAAATTCCTACCGTGTCAGCCAGGTATCTTCTATTTGAAGGTTATCCATTTGCTTAATGCACCAATCTATATCACAGTAGAAGTGGCTTCTGTTTTGCACTGCTGTTTTAAGTTGCCATATAAGTGATTTGTGTATAGTCATGCTTAATTTGTCTGCTTCAGATTTTAGATGCATTTTATGCTTCTTGCTTTGGTTTTCATTGCGGAGAATTATGTGTGTATATATCAGTAGTAGAAAAAGGAAAATGTTAAAGAGTTCCTTTAGGGCACTCGTTTAGGGTCCTCAATTGTGCTTTGAAAATGTTAAAGAGTTCCTCCAGGGCACTTGGTTAGGATTATCCTGAACTTATATTGTTGAGGCAATATCCTAGCAATGAAAACTTTAGGGATAATCAGAAAAACATAGTCTTTACTTTCCCCTTAACTACACTTTGCACTCTCTAATTTCAGAACTTACATGTTGCACCTTCTGTTCAAGATGTACATTTTATGTAGCGAGCTCTCAAGGGAAAAATAAGGGGAAACCGCATTATTTTGATGGAGGGAAAGTGTGTAGTCTATAGCTTCACGTAAAATCAGTAATGACTTCACATGGTCTAAATGTCTTGTCCATGTCCAAGCATTCCATTTGATGTCAAAACATGTAACTAATGTTGCTAGGTCTCATGGCGTAGTTCTCTTCACTTGGCAGCATTAGTTGGTGATTTTCTCCGTATGGATTTGATTGGTTTTCTACTTCTACTTTTTTAGATTTTATTGGAAGTATATTATTCACGTTCCTTTACGATACGTTTCGGAACAAAAGATAGGGAAGAAAGCAACTGAAAAGGAAGAAATATCAGAGGGATTGAAACTAGAGGAAGATAAAGAATGTCTTCTCGCTCATCAGTATGAAAGGACTGTCAAAGAAGGAAAATAAAACTAAATTACTAACATAATGTTTATTGTGCAATCTAGTTTCATTTTTAAAGGTTTTTTTTATTTATTTAGAAATTTGATTAAATTGTATCTTTTTCTTAATTTCTGTCCAAAGTTGCAGATTTTAAATTTGCCCCGCAGAAAAATTTTACCTCCAAAATCAACTCCTGCAACTTTATCTCCTCTTTTCAAGTGGTGGAAAATGACTTTCAACCCTCATAAGCCTTCCACAAATTGCTTCCACCTATAATCCACCTTTGCAAGCAAAGAAATAATTTTCATCTCTTGTTTATCTGTTTCAACTGCTGCAGAAACGCTTAATGCAGTTTACTTTATACTTGCTAGGGGCATGGATGATGTATATGATGCTTTGGCCGAACGTCTAGTCCCTACGGCAGCAGTTGCATTAAATCCTAATTCAAAGTAAGTTAAGCTATTTGAATTGCGTAAAAACTTGCATAATTTAGTACATTTTGTTCATCATTGGGTACAGTATAAATGCCACTTGCTCTCAAGTCCTAATAAACTACTCCTTGATCTCACTCGATCTGGTCCTATCCAACCTCCCCTTACCTTCCACTGCCTTTCTTTGTTTATACATAAGTATTCCATATGAAACACCATGGATTTACACAAGGAGAACCTAGATCAATTTTGAGTGAAGAAGTCTAGAGCTGCAAGATGACTTTTATCAATGAATATAATGGACTGAGGCTGTTTAAAGAGTGTCTTTTTCTCCATGCCGGGAACCTTTCATTCTTGAGGTTGAATCATTTTGTGGCTGAACACTGGCTTCAAGGAAAGTCAATGTTAATGTCAGAATTACTGCTGAGATTGGATCTTCTCCTTGCTTGGAACCTTCCTTCTCAAGCTTGAATCATCATGTGGTTGAACACTGCCTACACGGAAAGTCAATGTTTTTATCATAATTACTGCTGAGATTGGAGCTTGTCTGGTTTTCCCTATTATTAGTCAATTTCCTCTGCATCAACTACCCCCTTCCTCTCATGTGCATCCTCCCATCCCTTTCTCACTGGAACTAAAGGCAGGTGATTATCCTGATAAATGTCGATGATCTTCATTTTTAGAAGACCAAATTACCTTCCTACTCGAGCTTGAATCATCATGTGGCTGAACACTGCCTGCGAGGAAAGTCAATGTTTTTGTCAAACTGCTGAGATTGGAGCTTGTATGGTTTTCCCCAATTATTAGTCAATTTCCTCTGCATCATCTACCCCTTCCTCTTATGTGCATCCTCCCATCCCTTTCTCGCTTGAACTAAAGGCAGGTGACTAATCCTGATAAATGTCCATGATCATCATTTTTACAAGACCAAATTCAAACCTAGACACAATGCTTTATGATGTTAATCTACCATTGCTTCAAAAAATTTAATAACTTGAAAGCTAGCTTTAAAAAAAGAAGAGAAATTTCATGGAACACTTCCATTGGGCTAATTTATTATTATTGTGCATAGCTTTGTATAAAGTGTTTATCATATCTGACCATGTTGAATCATGCTTGTTCCTCATTTTGTGGAGTAACTTCTTTCAAGTATTGCAGGTATATTTTGGGTTTGGCTGGTCCTCCTGGTGCTGGAAAGAGCACTTTAGCATCAGAGGTAGCACAGAGAGTGAATAACTTATGGCCTCAAATGGCTGCTTCTTTTGATTCTCAAGTGGAACCAATGGATGTTGCAATAGTCCTTCCAATGGATGGCTTCCATTTATATCGCTCTCAGCTAGATGCCATGGAGGTGAATGATTTCTTTTTGTCCGTGATTTGCATATATAGTTTTCCTATTTGAGAGGATGACTCTGTGTTCTATTAGAAATCATAACTTTTATAGTTCAACAGAATGCTTTCTGATGGTTTGCAGTAAAATGCTGTCACAAAGCAATTTCTGGTGATGAGGTCCTAATTTAGGGGGTGGACCTGTCGTGCGGATTTCTACCCCCCTAACCGAACAAAAATTGTAGTTGTTCTCATAAGCTAACCCTATTATTAAGTACAGGAGTTAGGCTGTCTATATTTGTTTGAATAGGATGTTGAATGAAATGCTGGATCTTGCCCTTTGTGTTATAGTTCGTTCCCTTTTCTCCTCTTCTTAAATTAGAAGCAACAGTATGTAGCCAAAGAAGTATAGCAAAGTTCAGTGAACACCTCTAGATGAGGGCAAGGCAAGCCTTTTGTTATATTATAAGAAGCTAAAGTCCGTTAACCCTTGCACGAGTGTAATCTAAAGCCAGTCCAGCTATTCATCAGACCCTGCGCATTTACAGGTTTTTTTAAGTAGTCACTTAACCAACCAGTCCAAAGAGTCAAGCTAGTTTGCCCAATGATGAGCAAGCTAAAGGGTCCTAGTGGCTGTCTATTCAACTGAAAAGCCTCTTTTGGTCTGGCGGTATCACTATTTCTAAAAGGAAAGAAGCGAAAAGGGGAATTAATATGAAAAATTGCTTTTGAAAAAGTACATAATAAAGCGAATCCAGTAAGATGATGTTGCACATTGTACATATGGGGAAAGACCTACTATTGAAGTTATTGTATCGATTGTGATCTATGAGCAACATGAGAAATACACCTGGTGGAGAAAAAAAAGAGAAAGTAGAAAAGGAAAGTTGGAATTGCAATTTGCCATCCTTAGCTGGACAAGCATCACCCTCAATTGTATAAAGAGTATAGTTCCCATAAACAGTCCGTTTGCTGACAGTGATGGAATAAGAATTTAATGTGATAGTTGTTATGTTGTAATGTGGTAGAGATGTGATGACTATTACACTGTTTGGTTTAAGTAATGTAATACCAATTACACTAGTTGGTTTCATGAATGGCATGTGAACTGGGAGGAAGAACGTCAGACTTTCCAAAATACTCCTAAAATCGTACTTAGAGGAAATATTATAATTATTACTCTAATAGTCAATAATTATTATTTTTGAGTTACATATCCGATGTGTATCATTAGATGTATAATTTATTGTGTGCGATATTTAATTCAATTTTTGATAATTTATTAATGATAAAAAGCTAACCACGTAACATGTGATTATATTAAAATACTTCTATGATAATTATTACTTTAATAGCTGATGATGAGTGGAATACCCTATACATTTATTTAAAACGTGGCAGTTTAATTCAAATATTTATGTATTATATAAGAATTAATTTATGATCATCATTTCAATTTAACAACGGACATGTGATTATACTGAGATAAATATTATTCATTACATAATCAGTAGTATGGTTGAAATAATAATTGTAGGATATTTTGAGTGTTGATTACTACAATTAGTAAACGAGATAGTTGTTATATTATGAATAGTTTAATATATAACTATGGAAATTAGATAATCTTACCTAATAGCAGGCAACTAACATATAGTATATTATGAATAATTTGGCATTGTCATAGTGTAACTATTATTACATCAGTTATTCACTTAATATTTGATTTGTTAATCATATTACATTTGAATATGTCAAAGAAATCATACTTGGCATTATCATTATAGGACCCATATAAAGAAATTCAGTTATACTAAACTTGGTAAATTGAGTGGAAGAAAAGAGACGGTTATTTTATGAATGGCCATTAGAGAGAGAGAGGTTTTTATAGCGATTAAACAAAGGGGCCATGGAATAGCTGTTATAACTATTCCTGCAAGGAAACACTAGAATAGGTGGTCAACCTTTAATACACCTGCAATGTAATAGTCATCACTTCAACTGAATGTGCTATTGATTAGAAGATATGCATGACAGTGCAGTTTGATGGTATTTAATTATCCCAATTAGCCCTTTTTCTCCCAATGGAATCTTTTAGTGAGTGTTTCCTACAACCTTTGTTACACTCCAACGAGGATCATGGAAATGTGTATTTTCTTTTTAACCTATCATTATGTACATACCTCAACTCTGAACAGTACTGACCAATTTTCTGGTCGGTATTATTCGGAAATTAGGACCCAGAGGAAGCACATGCAAGAAGAGGAGGTGAGACTATTGTAATTGCACTACCATATTTGGGGACTTCTCAAAAGTAATTTACAAAGCCAGTGTGTGACGTTTCAGCTCCATGGACATTCAACCCTGAGCTGCTGCTTACTTGTCTCAAAAACCTGAGGGATCAGGTGATTTGAGTTGTAGATTGCTTCTACCGATGTATTTTTCTTTTTGTAAAATTTTCCATCCATATTACACGAATTAGCTGCACACTCTTTAGGTATGATTGAGTCTTTAGATCGTAATTGGCCTTTCTAACCCAGTGTTGGCTCTTTCTGATTGTTTATCATGCTGAACAAGATGTAAGTGTTTTTTCGAAGAACGAAAAAGCAAAACACGAGAAAAGCTTGCTGGTTAGACTTTGTTGCTAAAATCTTATAAATTTCTGAATTGAAGTGCTTGAGATAACAAGCCTTAAATCTGGTATGTTTTTCTCTTTTTTAGGTGTTTACAAGTTTAATCCTTGCCATTAACGTGTTCCATTTCTTCATATTTATTTCAAGGGTGCAGTTTACGCGCCATCCTTTGATCACGGCATAGGAGATCCAGTAGAAGATGATATCTTTGTAAGCCTGCAGTAAGTAGTGGCTATGTCTTAACTATTGATTCATCTAGTGTTTGATTTATAGATAGTGAAATAAATGATGTAGGCAATCTTTTTATGGTCTTTGCTAATTGTTTAATGGTGTGTACTGAGGTCATGATTATTTTTCTATTCATTTTAAACCAATAGATGGAAAAAAATGAATTGAAAATCTATTAAGTTCATTAATAGATTTGGTCAACTTCTAATAAACTTCCTTTTCACTCTATTGATCACGAGACAAACCAAAAAGAACTGTTATCTCCTCTTCTTTGTCTAGATTTCAAACTCCAATTGTCTTTCTCAGGATGTCTCTAATTTTTCCATATGTTGCCATCACTTCTCTGAGAGATTGCAAATCTCCCTATTTGTGTGCAAAAAAATTGTTTAGTGGATTGTAGACTGGAATTTTTGGCTGGTCTTTTGTAAAAGATTGCATACATTTCAAATATTGGATTGCAAGAAATATAGTGTGTCACCCTGGTAAAGCAACTTCCATCTTTGTCGAAATTGGTGCATGTGTTTCAAGGGTAACACTGACCTGCTTTGCAGGCACAAAGTGGTTATTGTTGAAGGCAATTATTTGTTGCTGGAAGAAGGAGTTTGGGCAGATGTTTCATCCTTGTTCAATGAGAAGTGGTATAACTTTGGGTTCTACGTTCTTTCAGGCGCTTTATGAGATTGTGCATGCTCTCTCATTAAATTCAAGTTGCAGGCATCCGTGCTTATTTTATGCTTAGTTATAACATTCTTATTTGAGAGATATGCCTGCCCACAGTTCTTATTTTGCATGACATGGTGAGATTTGAGAAACATTAGAGAGGGATAGGGGACATATGTTTGGTTTGCTCAAATTACCCGATAAAGATTTAAATAGGAGCTCTCTATTGATATACACTCATAAAACGTTAACCGTCTTATTCAATATTCACCTATCAACTGATTCCTGATACAGCTTAATATAATACAGCAAAAAGTGGCAAATCTGCATATGCATCGTACACATATTTGCTCTAAATCAGAAAGTGCGATTCAACGCCACAAATCTATCAGTATGCAAAGTGTCTATAAATGCTGCACGTTTGATGGCGTCTATCCATGAGCGAAGTCAATTGTTCATTCTTTGCAATCTTGCTTGTATTTCTGACCTGAAAACCAATATTATGGAGTAGCTAGGATGTTGTGTATACTTATAAAGCACCAGGGCCTAATCCTTTTCTATTTGAACTCTGGTTCATTTCCATTACGATCTACTTGCGTTAGTGGCATGTATTTTTAGATGGTTATTATTGCTGCTTTATTTGTGAATTGAGATCTTGTCTATGGACGCACTAGTAGTTCAATTGACAGGCAACTCATGAATAGCTTCTTGAGAGAGAATTTTTATGTTTTGTTTGCTATTACTTTGGAATCTCATTATGTTGCGGCTGAGGAATGTTATTTAAGCTTGTAATTCTTTCTGCGCAAGGTTTATTGATGTTGACATTGACAAAGCCATGCAAAGAGTTTTAAAGAGGCACATTTCCACCGGTGGGTGCTTTTTCCAGAATTCCAGTATTTACTTGGTTATATATCTCTATTGATTTCTTCCTGGATTGATCACTAATGGGAGAATTAGAACAGATATTGACATACTTTGGCCTTTTTAATATACAGGAAAGGCTCCGGATGTTGCTAGATGGCGGGTATGCTGATCTTGTCTTCTTCTAACTGAATAAATCCCTTAATTTCTTCATCATCCATCGCTTGAACGCTGATGGTCATTTTGCAGATAGAATACAACGACCGACCCAATGCAGAACTTATAATGAAGTCAAAGAAGAATGCTGATTTGATAATCAAATCAATTGACTTCCAAACGTGATTTCTCTGTGTTGGCTTTTTAAAGCAATGAGAATCCCAAGGTCAGTTAGGTTTCTAAACCATCAGGTTTGATTGATCGAGGCCCGATGCATAAGCTCTCTATCGAGTAATAATGAAAATAATACTGTGGTCCAGATGAAGGATGCAACTACCGCTTTTCCGGTGAATGCAGTTGGAAAGTCAATTAGCTGAACTGTACAAAGCAGTCAAAGATAGAGCATTTCCAAAGTCTAGTGTAAGGAGTTAACTCTTAAATGGGCCAGATTATAGTTTGCTTCGGGGGAAATTTATAAATGCAAGATTGAGTGAATGACAAGGATTAAACATTGTTGACGCCACTTAGGTTGTGTATGCGATCCATCTGGTGGTGTTATTGAATGATGGATTTTCAGTCCATTTCGATGTTGATGAATGATGTTAGCAAATGTTTTAATTTGATATCCGTACAGTCAAAACACTGTTCTGCTTGAGCTTCTTTGGGGTGTAATTGCTACTACGATTGGGCAGTCTGTATTGTGGATGTATAGCAAGAAAAAACGAGATTTGAGATTTGTTGATTTAATGTGGATAATGAACCCCTATAGGGCATCTGGGATGGGGGCTGAGGGCAAATCCCAATCATCATTAGCAGTATGAAAACCACGTTGGTGTATGCGATGCATCTATACTTTGTGGTCCAGTGGCTGAGATAGATGTTAGGATAAGTGGAGCTGTCAAAATCTTCAAGATATGCTTTTGCTCTTTAAAAACAGGAATCAGCAAATTGCTTCTTATAAATTCCTGGATTGTTGCAACGTGTCTGATGGTGTTTCGTTTTTGGAATGTCACTGGTTCAAAGGGTCCCCAATATTCTACTAAAGAAATCAAGTATTTTCAAAATAAAATAGTTACCTTATTTGAAAGGAAAAACTCTGAAAAGGAGGAAAGAGTTTAAAAACAAAATAGAAGAAGGGAAGGGAAGGGCATGGATGGAGGGCACGGCTTCTGCCGCCACCACCGCTGCCGCAGGTTGACTCCAGCAAGGGCGGATTGGGCCTTTCTTGGGTTGCCCAATGCAATCTCCACTCGAGATCGACTCGGGTTTTGCGAGCGAGGGTTAATGTGTGATCAAGCGAGGGGGGGGGGGGGGGGGGGGGGGGGGGGGGGTGGGGGGGGGGGGGGGGGGGGGGATTATCATCGTCTAGGTTGCGTGATCCAAGACAAGGACAGATCGATGCATTGTCAAGCTACTTGCATATCTTGCCAAGTTGAATTCAAGCTTGCTAATTCTCAACTTGACGGGCTGATGAACCTAATCAAGTTTCTATTTTTTTTTTTGATTTTTTTTTAGCTAAGATAGTCATGAAGATCTTCAAAGTTACATAACTCACCGATATTATTAGCGCTTTTTATGCTTGAGTTTCTTCATAAATCGATTATAGTCAAGTCCAAGTGTGCTAGAATATCTCAATTTTCTAATTGAGTCGACCTCGAGATGAAATTGCAAAACTTGATCAAGTCCGATTTGAGTTTCGAGCATCGAGCATACGAGTTGAGTTGAGTTCAACCTCGGTATTTCTTCAGCTCAGCTCGATCTGATTACACCCTAGTCATCCACTTCCTCTTCTGTTTTTTATTCATATGCTTTCCTTACTTTGATCTTTAAGCTACTTTTTATACTTAATACATTAATTAGTGGATGGATTCTTACGTGCTCTAGCGAGTTAGATCAACAGTGACAATGGCCGAAGTCAATGGCAAGGGCAAACGGAAGCGGATTCCAAAATGTCCGGAGGAATATCAAAGAAATTGACCATGCCGGGGGCAATCGCAACCTTTGCCAACTGGGAAGAACGAGTTGGGAGTATATAAAATGGCTGCTTTCGATAGGAGGCAACTTTGAGCAAAACATGAGGAAACGAGTCATGCTGGAGCACCCAGATAAGAAGATATCCGACACTGAGCATTTGGACCTTCTCACCCAATAATAAATGCTGTGTCTGGTGATCCAAAATTTTCAGATTGAACAAGATACGACGAAAAATCATTTGGGACGATCGAACGATCACTAGGGACTGAAGATAAGGACAATGGTTTGGCTTTTTTTTTTTTTTTACATTTATACAATGAGAGGAATTCTTATCCAAACCCCTCGATTGATATATACATATATATGTATATATATGTATGTATATTCATGTTTGCCTTGACCCTACGAATGATGATAATGGCCAAACACTAATTGTTGGCGAGTTTGTTTTGCTAAATCGTTCGAGCTAAAAGAGAATGCTTTTCGTAAGAATCATTATTGAGGAAAGAGTGGTTGGTTTTTATTTGTTTGGCATGCTTAAAACGCATATTAAGCTCTATCTCAAGAAGTCAAGAGCATCTTCCGTGGCAGGCAACATGTTATGCTTGAGAAAATGATATTCTCCATATAGGCAATTTCTTATTGTCTAAATTTACATGTGCGTGACTTCTTTGACCACAGAAGTATTTTTTTTTCTTATGACTAACTATTTCCAACGAACCATACACGTGAAAATTCAAAAAACTAATTCGCGGAAAACTCTTTCAATTAAACAAAATTACACCCTAAAAACGAAAGGTTAGGAAGACATTAATTATATATGAAATAAAAAGCGCACCTCAATATACTAATTATCCAATCCCCAACTAATCCTTAAATCAACCAAACTTTACCAACATATATTTTTTACAGTTTCATTCAAAGATACCAAACTCTGCGCATTTTCTCAAGGCCACACTCAAGAGCACGAAGTTGTGTGTCTATAGCGAGTACTCGGTGTCCGTTGACGGGGAGGCTCATCACATCTGGTGGGGATTAATTATGCGTTCAAATTAAGAGTACCAAATACTCCGTTCATACAACAAAAAAAGAAAAGAAAAGAGAGATATCAACGCTCTTTTTCCCAGCTATGTCAATACACTATCGTACCTCTAGGGGTTAGAGAGACAGGCAAATGCAACTCCATAATTAAGGATCATGTGGTGGATCATAAAAAAGTCGAGCAATATAATATGGGAATCGCCAGCTACCACCCTAGCCATTAATGGCTCACCACCCTCGATGTCTTCATACCAAGGGACCATCGGTCCATAGTCGTTGGTCAAATTTGTGATAATGTCCCTTCACTAACTCTCTAATTGGCACATAAAAATCGATTCTCCCCCCTCTGCATTCCAAAGCTTTTTCCCCCCGGTTTTGGATTAAAGTATGACCATTCATTTTGCCAAAGAAAAAAAATGAAATTGAGCATGAGTAAATGCTCCAATAAAAGAGCACATGCTCATGTTTCCCCCTCCGACATGCCATCAAACATGTTCCTAGCTCTGTATCGTGCACAAATAATTTCCATGTCACAAGTTCGATTTATTAAAACACAGCATTCAATAAAGAATCTTGAAACTAACCACTAATAGCTTTAGACTAATTAAAGAAAATAATTGGGCAAAAGGGGAAATCGTGGGAAACAAAGCACGGTACATAGGTATATGTTATTGCTCGGCTAGAGCCAGACAATATAGGTTTTACACTGAGATAAAGCAAAGACATAACCGAGTCTTTGGACAGACGAAAGAGTCATAAAGTTCTTGGGGCTCATATTTAAGGGAATTCATGAACATATATCTCAAACTTTAACGTAATCACAAGATGACATGATACAAGGAAACACATTCAAATCACCACCTGCTCAATCCATCTGTGCTGTCTTTCAACCACCAGATCAAAGGAGCAGGCTGTTAGTCATCCGCACGCTTCTTCTAGCTTCTACTCTTGCTTTTTTCCATGGCTCTTGGAGCTGAATGTTGGAGGGAAAAAAAAAAGCATTAAAACCAAATAAAATAGAGAAATAAACGTGAAGAGACCCCCCCTCCCAAAAAAAAAAAGAGAGTCGGTGTTTAAATTGATCAAAATGAAAGAGTGACCGTGTGTTATGAAACGACACTACTTATCCCATTCATCTTAATTCTTAGAATTAGACGATTCACAGTATATTTATAAATTTATAGAGACATATACTAACCGAGCCCAACCGCCTCGGTCCCTTTCATGATCCGGAGGCGCTTGCATGATTCAACAAACATCCTGTAAAAATGAAATGAGAAAAAAATGGGCTTGCAAGTCTTTCATAAGCATAGGAAATTCTGCGATTTTTTCTTTCTTTTGGCTATAAAATCAAATTTCCTTTTTCCAAAAGAATGGCGAAAATTCATTTATAAGTGGGAAAAATGCTTACTCCCAGGGAACGTCACCAACGAGCATCCAGTCACCATCTTTATCCTCATAGGTGGGAACGTAGTCAGAGCCATTCAGAAGGTCCCTCAGCTTGCTCTCACTCATCAAATCCTTCGCTCCTTGGGATTCACATCTTCCTTCAAACCAACCCAGGAAAACACCACTTCCAATATTAAAACCTCGGATCTCACGTCGAGCACTAGCATCGACAGGAACATGAACATTTATATGCAAATTACGACAGGAATTTTATACGGTTTCTCAAAGATACTTTGTCAGTGTATGTCTACAGCTATGCCGATTAAAAACATGTACGCCGATGCAATGTATCGGTATGAAAATCGGAAGATGAAATTTGAAGAATACCAAAAAGGGTGAAGTAAGTAGTTTCGAGATTATGCAGCTAATGTACTTTTCTGTTATTTTTCTTTGGGTGACGAGTGAGATCTTTTGTTAGCTTTTTGCTAAATTTCAGATTAGGGTATTCAAGAATTATAGGTTTTTTTTTCTCAAAGCAAATGCGTAAGAAGAAAACCTTTTGAAAATGTATGTCATAATAAAATTTAATTGAGGTTAACTAAGTACCGATGGTGAAGGAGCTGAACATCTTGCACAAGGCCTCAGACAGCTCTTGGTAGCTCTTGTACATCTTCAAGTCCACCTTACGCAGGTATGGCGCGCCGTCCATGCTGACCTTCACGAAGGAGGCGGTGCCACTGCTGTTAATGTCCTCGGTGCTGCTCTTCTGCGCCGCCACCATGTTCTTGCGGAACGATCGGACTGGTGGCCAACCCACCACTTGGGCCCTTAAAAGAGTGTGGACATGGTTTCATTGATACGAATATAATGTCATCACAAGGAACAGTAAAGTGAAATTGATGACTTGGTTATGCTGCCACTGGAGCACCGTGTGATGTCAATCAAGAAGTGTGTATGATTCTGCAACAAGATAGGCATGGCCTCCCTCATCTACAGTTCTGATGCGGCTAGATAGATATTTTTTAACAAGTAGCGCTTGAATAACTTAAATAATAGGAACCAACAATTATCAAATCGTCTGTATTTTATGCTTTTCAAATATAATAATATGCTCAGTAACCGATTGAGAGACCAAATTTTGATCATGATGTGAGATCTATATTACCTCATGGTCTCTTTTTCATTACCTTCTCAACCCCAGAAACTAAGAAATCCACTATAATCAACGCAAACCTCCCCAAACATATTCATGAAAAAAGAGAAGCATCACTGAGAGAGGAAAAGAAAAAGCAGAAGCAAATCGAAGGGAAAGGAGAGGCCAAGACTAACACTCTTTAAAACCCATTAACACCAAAGGCAAAGAAGGAAAGAAAAAATGAAATCATCATAGTACGTAAAGTACATAATCTTAATTCAAAGAAATCACTAACTTAGCTGGAGGCTTGACAGGATTATCAGAAGGGGCACGAAGCAGGAGGGTCTTCTTGTCCTGCTTGTTCGGTATCGAGTTGGTCTGGTCATTTGGATCAGAGCCTGATGATGGTGGTGGTGAACAGGAAGAAGAGAGATTGAGGTTGAGCTTCAAGTCCACCTCGGTCTCGGCATAGCCTCTCTTCCTTGCCCCTACCCCCACTTGGTGGTCTGGTCCTTGACCAGATCCGGATCCTCCATTGTTGCCCCCAGGCAACCCTAGCCTCAGCTCTGTCTCTCTCTCCTCTGCTTCTGCACCTTCGTGCTTCTTCATCTGACCTCTCTCTTCGCTCTGCATCAGCTTCCCACCCATCGTCAGTCCCACTTCCATCATTTCTCCTCTCTCTCTTGCTTTCTCTCTCTATGTGGTGTTTATATGGGTGCAGTTGCTTGGTGTTTCTTTTTTTTTATTGGTTGGCGTGCATGGTAACATGTGGACTATGATCTGAATAATTATTATGTAGGTCTTCCATATAATCTGACGGTCCAACTAATTTCGATCTACATGATCTTTAAATCATACAATAATTATTTCTATCATTGGTCTTTTACCGGCGTACTTAGATTTTTTTTTCAATAGCGCAAAAAGGCTCATGGAACAGCCTATAAATTTTATTAAGCGATGATTAAGTCTAGATTTTTTTTATCTAAGTAGATAATAACGATCTAGAATTTGCATGTAGATAATTTGATTTGACATGTAACCTCTAGTTCTCAAGTCAAAAATTTTATTTACACTTCTATCATCTCTGCTACCACGGGGAGTTAATCTACTAAATTAATATACTAAATATCTTGATAGCCTATTATTGAGTGATGATGTTGGATATGACCCACTTGTCCAAAGGAATTCATCTCCAATCTACCATATTGCTTGGTATAGTAATCCAACATAACGGTGTCAATATTCCCGATATTACTAAGTGTGTGTCGTAAAACATCAATTTTAATAAATAATTTTAATGGTAAGTTCATCAAATAATTGGATACTTTACAAGAGAATACTTTTTTCTTTAAAAGTGCTGCCAAAACTAATTGTTAATTAAAGTAAAAATAATTCATACCGTTTTTGGGGAAAGAAAAGAAGAGATTATTGCACAAACAATGAATACGAATTAAATGTATTCACAAGGAAATTGGCCCAAGACATTTGTCGTGTCACTATCAATTTAATTTTAGGATAATTGCCAAAGGAATCTTCATAATAACAATATATATCAAAAACCATCATCTTAGAAAATTTTCAATTTACATTTCTCCCAAAGTAAAGATACACATTTGCCTCCAAACCCTCCACTCATCTCTCTCTCTCTCTCTCTCTCTCTCTCTCTCTCTCTCTCTCTCTCTCTCTCTCTTCTTTGCTACCACCGTTACCAGACGCCACCTTCTGTGCCCCTTGCCCTGAGCTCCTCTGTGCTTTCCCTCACGGAGCTCATGGCACACGATCATGGGAGGCCGAGCTGGTGCGAGCCGTGAGCACAACCTTGATGGGCTCACGTGAGCCATGAGATCAACCTCGCGGGGCTCACGTGAGCTTGACAAGGGTCGTGACAGAGCTTCCGGCAGCCATGCAAGCTCCACCACATACCAGCCATGGGAGACCAGGTCCAAATCGGATATGGATTGGGCCAGTCGGACCTCGGTTTGGACTAGACTTAAGACGGCGATGGTCGGGGACGGGAAGGAGAGAGAGGGCGGAGGAGAGTGAAGAGCATTTCAGAGTTTGTGGTTGGTCTTTTGGGGAAGGAGAGGGGGATGAAAATGGCAATCTCTGTGAATAAGTAGGGTTGTGATAATGTAAGTAGATATGAACGTTGAAAGTTCACGAGAGGGGGATGTCTAGGCTTGGCCATTAGCAGTATTTACGAAAGGGTGCATTGTTGTTTGCGAGTTTAGGCATATAGGTTATTGACACAAGGGAGGTCTTGTTGGCTTCCTATGGTTGACATTGGATATTTTCTAACTCCTCTGTTTATGAAATTAAACCGGATTTCCTCGAATTTTGGAAATAGTATATGTTTGCTTTTACACTTTCAATTATTACACATTAGCTCCTGAACTTTATTTTGTGACAATTATTAATCCTTCACTATATTTTACATGAGAATGTTCTATGTACACAACTTTTCGAACGTAAAGGTCCCTCATATTAATCTTTTAAGGAGCTCTCTCTCTCTCTCTCTCTCTCTCTCTCTCTCTCTCTCTCTCTCTCCCATAATTTCAATAAAATATCAAAAAGTAAAAAAAAATAGAGAAAAATAAAATAATTTATCGATAATAATATACTTGATGAGTACATAAAAAGAACTAATAAGATATTTAAGAAAAGGAAACGTGACTAAGTTAAGTTGAGAAAAACCTCAATAATAAAATGATCCAATTACAAAACTTGGATATTCTTTATGTGTGTGAGTGTATAGTTAATTATCCAAAAAAAGATTGACTTATAGAAAAAGTTCACAAAATTGTCATTTCAGACGATCATTTCCTTTTATGAGTAGGGAACATTGTGTCTTTTTATAATTTTTTTGAATATTTTCACCAATCAATCCTCACATTGATTACCCCTTTCAATATGTATGATGAGGAGCAATTTATGTCATTTGAAATTTTTGTTTTTGAGGTATTTTTCCTTATCTTTAATTTTTTCATTCTTTTTCTTAAAATATCTTATTTAGTCCTGTTAAATTGGCTATACTAATATTTATTAGATTTAAATATTTTTGTTTATTTTTTACAAGTACCATTGGTATTTATTATTTATACTATTAATATCGTATTTTATATTTTTTTCATATTTTAACCCACTCAAGGGTAACATAAAATATTTCCTTCGATAAATGAGATCAATTTACTTTTACCTTTTGGTAAATTACACATGCTGGCAGTAATACCTCTAATTTATAAGAGTAGAATTATCGAAATTCAACCTCTCTGTGCACTTTAACCAGATGGACTATTGATAGTTAATTTTCCCTTTTAAACATGTTCATTTTAATCGAACATCATTGATGTCAAACTAGCATTTTGCTTTTGAATCAACATAGGGAAAATTTGCGATAAAACATGATCAACGTAAATCGCGACTCGATCCAATCTACCGGCAATCCTTTTCACGAAGGAGGTGCTCTTTCTTTTTCTGTTTTTGTTTGCATCAATTTCCTGTGTACTTCTTTTTACCAAATTTCTAATGTCCTTAATATTAGCTAATTTAAGTTAGAAATATAAGGAGTAAATGATAGTCCTCTAAATTTTCATTCTAGTAGCTAACTCTGTTTCCTTTTCAATTTCTATTTCAATCAAAGGTACACTAGATTCACGATATCAAAGTTATAGTAATAATGATGTTCTTTAATTGGCCATTGTCTTATGAAAATGTAATGGAATTATTTTTATTCAGCCGTGAGCTAATCTTATATATTCAAGCTAAAATCACTAGAAAACCTCAGGTCAATGTTACCTTTTTATAGTGGAGAGGAAAGAGAATAAGGTTTTCAACTCTTTGTATTTATTGTATGAAATTTTATTTTGCTTTATTAGAATATTACCATCATCTCATTAAAAGAAATATTCATTTTGCTAATATCTTGGCAGTGGCTACAATATGATCAGATGAGAGCTTGTATGGTACGCATTATTATATCTTTATTGAAGTTCCTAAGCAACGTAATTAATTAAAAAAAGAATAAATTGAAATACAAAATATATTTATTATCAATTACAAATCTTCACTCACATTCTCACCAATACTTATCAAGCGCGCCAACCTCCAACTGTTCTCATCGCAGGACACGAATTGAAACCTATTTTCGATAAGTGGCTCGAGGCTAAAGAGTGGTCAATTTGAATAAATTCTTCCATTCACCAGTTAATTCCTCGTATTTAATGTTTTTTTTATGGTCCATGATGGGAACAATCAATCGGTACACATGCTCATGTACACATCCATGGCAGCTGATGGTAGGGTACGTTGCCTAACCTAACTTCTCATCCCTCTTTCACTTAAATCTAGGGTTTGACCGCTCGCTGATTTCGAGCCAAGGGATTTCGAAGTCATGTTATGCTGTCCCAAAGCATTTGCAACCAATAATTTTTCCTCAACCCAATAATTTGAGTGTTTATGTGGTCCATGTGACGGTCCATCGTATTCAAAGTATGTATACAGCTGCTGATTCATGATGGCAAGAAGTTAGATTATTGAGAACCAAGCTAAATTAGAAAGGTTTCCAAACATACCCACCATAAAAAAAAAAAAACACAAATCAATGTGAAACTTCCCGTACTGGGTCCCTGGTGAACTTTCAATTCAAAAGATTATGTTCCGACATAATCTATGAGTGATCAAGACTGAACTTTTACATGTTTTCCAGCATGTGTAAGAGCCAGTGATTTTCGCAAAACAAACCAACTCAATGCATGAGCATGAGCGCCTCGCACAGGGGGGGATTCTTGCTCCCGTGATGAATTCATGATCCGCTGAACCAAGTGAACCAAGACTGGTAGAAACTAGAAACTAATCGTGCGTGGAGCCAGCATGAAACCCACAGTGCCGACGGCAGTATTCAATGGATCCCACATACTGGTCGAGTGGCGGAGTCCTTAATTAGATAAGTTTACACTTCAATCAAAGAAAACGACTCGATATCCTAAAATATCTATGATTTTAGGTTCAGCCTCAACTCTAACCTAAAATTATTTTCTTGGCCCTGAAAAATCATTAAATATAAGTGTAGACCCAAATCTATCCTAAAAAAATGTTGGTCCCATGAAAAACTCTTGACTTTAGATTCAATCATAATTCTGCCCTAAATTTTTTTTTGTCTTGTAAAGATTACCGATTTTTACATGAGTCTCAAAGCTACCACCATTTACTCCATGTCCAACATTTCTCTTAACAATTGAGAGATGTAAAACTCCCAAGCAAGCAATTAAAGCGTCTTGGATCGAGTGTCTCGAGCACGAGCTCTCTGATTACTAGAGAAGGTAGACTCCCGAGCATAAAAGATTGGAAACTAAGCGCAAAACCGAAGATCTTTGAGCGAGATGGAAGGAAGACTCTCTCGAGAGCAAGAATGATCGAAGAAGACTTACCCTAATTGCTTTGATTTTTAACCAAAATTGAAATACAATAAGACAGTCTCCAAAAGACATCATCTTTAATATGAAATTTGGAAGAAAAAAATAGAGCAATGACATAAAAAATGTCACATTACTAAGAGAAATGTTGAACATTGCGGGTCAATTAAGTAGATATGATGATTAAGTTAAATTTGGTGGTTATTTATAAGAACAAAATTAAAATTAGGATAGAACTGAGATTGCATTAAAGATTTCTAATATGTTATTAGAAGAAAATAAAGCTTATGGTAAAATTCGGACTAAAAAGTTGGGGGTTTGTTAGGAGAAGAAAATGCGGTGGGACCCATGGGGGGGCAATAGCATGTGGCGAGATCCACCCGATCAGAGCTGCTTCCGTAGGAGGGAGGGCCCCACGTGTGAACTTCGTGGTGTTGTGATTGGGCCCCCCATGTGCGCCGCTGCAGTTGTAGCTGCAGGGCGTCCCACTTCCCTTTATCCCTCTCTCAATTTTCTACTTTAAAAAAAATTAAAATACCGAAGATTCTATTTTTTTTTGCAGCAATTCCTCGCAAATACAATTATAAAAAATATATAGTTTTTACAGGATCGACATTTTCGAGAAAAATGATGAGGAAGTCGTACGGTCTCAAATTCTTCAATTTAGGTAAATTAATCCTAATTCTTTTACCATTTACTTATGTGATCCTTCTAGTAATTTTGACCATAAATCGCTAACATGACAATTCATTCATTGTCAAAGCGTTCAACATGACTCGATGATGTGAGTGATTTTTCGTAATTTTAGTTATTTTTTCTTTTGCTTTCCTTTTTCTTTTCTTTTCCGTATTGAAAGAAAAAGAAAGGAAAGGGGGAAAAACAAAAAGTTAAGGACATTGAAAATATTGTTCACGTCAATGCTAGTCATGCCATGCAAGATAACCAGTACTCATATCAGCGACTTTCAACTAAAATTGGTCGGCAAGACTATATTAACAAATCGCCAGAAGGTTTAGAATTAAATGGCCAAAAATTAAAAAGTTTTGAATAAAATCGGCCGTTGGACAATAATTTTTGACTTTTTGGCCAATTATCCCATCAAATTTCACATCCCATTTTTATACATCTCTTAATTTTCCTATTTTATTCCGTCCATGATACAAGAGAATCTCTGTGTCTCCCTATCAACCCCCATCTATCATGATCTCCAAACTATATCATATGATTAAAAGATTAAGCAATGTGATATTATACAATTAAACGTTTCGCTAATGCAATCGATTCCTCTTTCTTTTTTTTCGTCTTCTTCTTTCTTCTTTTCCCTTTTTCTCTTATGGGTGAAAAATATTGAGGCAATGATTATCCATCAACCGAGGCACGTTACTCTGTTCACTGGGTCGGTAATCATTAGTTAAGGATGCATCCGACCCCAAATCATTAGGAAAAGGATTAGAAGAAGAATCATTGTGAAGGGTCACTTTGTTCCAAAGTGGATTCTTCTGGTATTATAGCACCCCCTCTTAAAGAAGTTGGTCAAACCCAAAAAGGAATCTTGATGTTCTAGAACCTCTCGACAAGCTAATCTAAAAATTAACAAGTTATTAGATAAATGAGGAATTTAAAATTCAAAACCTTCTAATTCTCTCAATGTATATAATTATGGATTTGGCCTAAGATCATAGGGCCAAGAGGATTATAAAGAGAAGGTAAATAAGGATATCATTGGTCAACTGAAAGAAAGGTTTGGTTAGTATTTAAGTATTCTAACGAGATGATGATGATGTGTTGACCATGATCAATGGATAAGGTAGAGGAGCATCTCTACGCAATGGTAATAAGTCTTAGCCATGACGGGGACTCGTCAATCACACATTTGAGAACATTACTCAATACGGCTAAGTAATGTGATGGGTGGTGTTATGCTACATTTGCTAATAGCAAAATGTGTATTATACGAAGTGAATTTCTTTAGTTGTGTAAAATTGATATGTAGATTTTCCTATAAATTATTTGTTTAAGTTTTATCCAGTTTCGTCTGAATCCTCATCGTTTGAACAAAATCATATAGACAGATCTCTCTATTCATTTTATTAATATAGAATATAGATACTCAAGCAACTAGAAAATTACTAATCGTCGTTGTTATATGATGCAAGATAATACTATACATAGCCAACAACGTTATTTACATGTCGAGAGAAATTAACAAAGATCTTTCAAGGAAGTGCTTTCTAGGTATATTTACATAAAGAAGTGTTAAATTTTGAATAATTGTGAACTTACCATGTTAGAACATACTAATGAACATTCTGAATTGCAGTTTGCACCCTAAGAAGTTTGGGGAAAAAGAGAAAGACCCATACTTGTGCATCCTTCATAAAAGATGAGGATGTAAATTAAGAGCATTCGAAACTCCAAGGTGTGAAATCAGGGGTTTTCGAAACATTAAAGACTTCATGTGGAGCTTCGAAAAATAAGAATTAAAATTTAACGGGACAAAATAATCGCGTCGAATTAGTAAAATCTCCTCAACATTCTCGCAATTATTAAAGTGAACTTGGATCTCTATATATGATGGGTTTCACGCGAATCCATCAAATTTAGCCAGCCATCCAGATTCATTTTAGCACGCATATGAAGTCTGACTCGAGTGACATGTCGAGCATTTGCCCATCACAGTCTTCGTCGTGATCATCGAAGCTGTCCTTAGGCAAGAAAACGAGGACCAAGTGGGGATGATAATGGGGGTGGAATCTTCCTTGCCCAACCCCCTTCCTGCTAAGGCAGAACAGGGCCAACACATACTGTCACGCTCGCATTCAACACCTCACACGTGCACCCGATAAGTTTGGGAATTCGGAGCATTTAATGTTACACCTATTCATTCTGTCCTGAAAATCGATCTCACCTCGTTGTGTTTCTACTAACCACGACGGAAATTAAGATTGCAGCCTTGCACTTCCATTCACCTGCGCATGAATTCGGCCATCCCCTCTCTTTCTCCGGCGACTTGTGCTGTGATTGTCTTGACCAGGGGTTGTCGATCACGTTCGACCTTCGATTTGAGGCTGCCCTAGATCGATGGCTCCGGATATGAGGATTTAACCTTTGACTGGTGCTAGAAGGGAGGGAGTAGTAGCCGGCGACGTTAAGGTGGCTAGAACATTTTTTACATAATATGAAAGCGGAAGAAAATGCCTACAAGTCTCTCTAAGATCAATTTTCCTGTTGGGCCACCAACTCGGGATTCGACTCGCATCTTATCAGGATTCTCATCAAATACTTTATGAAACCAGTGATTCTATGTTGAACGAAAAAGCTTTATCTTGGAACGCATCGTCCAGTAAAATCCAGTGCATGCCGAAACAAGATTAGGTGGAGTGGATTGGCCAATAGACAGAGAGACGGACATTATATGGGGGCTATGAACTGTAGGTGACAGAATCTCTCTCCCACGTTCCTCCGTAGGTCCGAGTTGATACCACGCAGGGGACAGAGGCTAGGAGGGACCCTACACGTCAAATCGTTTGATCTATGCAAGGAAAGCGCGGGTGACTGCGATGAACATGTGTCATGTTCTGCAAAAGAAAGATTTTGGTCTTTTGTGTGCAGCGATGGGTGCTTTGCCCCTTTGATCTGTCCAAGTTCCTCGTTCCTCTTTTCATCCTCTTGAATGCAAGAATGGTGAGTGTGTTGGTGTGGGCAAGTGCATTGAGTTGGATCGCGGCACCCTTTTTGGCGGCCAAGAGAGCATGGGATTCCAGAACTTGTGTTGTTTTATTGGGACCTTCGAAGGGGCAGCGGCACTTGCAAAATGAGGAGTTGCTCTATTGGCAGAAGAATCAGTCCTTGAATTGAAAATACAGAGAGGAGAATTATTCAAGAGCAAGAGGGAAAAATTATTGCTTCATGAGAGGAGGAAAGCTTTGATCGGTCATTCAATCGCGGGGCTGAACTTTTTGTTTTCTATCAAGGAAAGGCTTCTCGATGCATTGACCGCCGTGCCACATGTCTATTTTTTAGGTGAGCTGGATCATAAATTTGTAGGACACTATAGTAACTTTCGACTTTTCATATCTAGCTAGACTTCGCTGTGACTATTACCCATATGAACCTCGGTATTGAGTATATAATTATGCCTATTGAGTGGATGCTGCAAGAGAGTTTAATGCATCATAGATGGATTCTCAATGGATATGAAAAGTGGTCTTTCCTCGAGAGATCACTTAATCAATGGGTGCCTCAAATTTAAAGAAGACTCATTGGTCTTGTCAGGTCATAGAGATCAAGAAATTCATTAGGTTCCGATACTGCTATGATTACATTATAATGAAAAGGGACTCAGCATGAATAGACATCAGTTTTAGCGAATGGTGAGTTGAATTCAATATTGCAACTGCTAGGGATACAATAAGTATGAGTCCAAGATCAGGAAGACCGAAGCGAGGAGGATAGAACATTGATGATAAATGCGAAAAGCACTGTTGACGATTTGATTCCATGAGCTCGTGGCAAAGGAAGGAAGTCGTCATTCTCTATCTCTTTCGCAATTGGGATAGAGAGTTCTTTTAAATCAATCCAAAACAAAGGTTACTAAAGTAGTCCTCGTTAATTGTTTACGAGATTTATCTACTATTTTATATACATGTGGCATCTCTCTATTAATAAATGTAAACTATTTTTATTGGACTTTCTAACATTCTACCCATCTGTGTGTATGATTGATTGGCTACTTAAACCGTAATTTTTCCATTAAAATAAATAAATTTTTCAACAATATATATATCTCTTTTTTAATGTATACTCGTAAGTTTCATTGTAGTGCTCGCTATTTATTTATTTTTTTTGGGGGGGTGTCGGAAAGTACAATTTTCGTTAACTAATTCAAAGTGTTCGAGTACAAGAGACTTGATTCGGAACATATTAAAGACGCCTAGGTCTTCCGGAGGGTTGGACGACCAATTGTGAGATATGGACCTATTTCCGTGGGCTTTTGCCATCTAGTTCACTACCACATTACACTCTCTGCTACAGTGGGCCAATCTTAAATTCATGAAGCCCAATAGCGAAAGCCTAGCCTTGGTGATTAAATGCATCTACTTCCCATGAATAGTGATATGTTCCTTGAAGTGTCTTTATCAAAACTTCATTGTCAGACTCAAGCAGAAGACTTTGTCCTATTTGTGTGAGCAAGAAATCTAGGGTTTTGACCAAAGCCAGAGTCATCATCTGATCGGCCGAGCTTGTTCTTATTGATTCTGTAAATCCATCCACTAATAGTTACGGCAAATGTAGCTAACAGCTCCGGTTGTCGAACTTTCCAAGAACAACCTGTCTATATTTAAGGGTGCCTTTGCTTGGGCCCTTTGAGATCTAAGGTGAGTGGTTCACTTCAACTCGCGTTTTATTCTTGATTCTACCTTAGTTGTTAAAGCATTAATATTCTACCACGACTAAACTAACAAGATGCTAAAACTCCAATTCTTGTTTGCGGAACATAGACTTGTTCCTCTCTTTCCATATACACCAAAAGACTGTAACAAGGAGGTCGAAACTCAGCAACGTTTGTTTAAAGTTCAGTTCCCATTTGTCGAATCGGGCAAGATTATAAGGTGAAACTTTGAATATGTAGTGCAGGTTCCAAACAAACTTGACCAATCCAAGGGCAGAGCAAAAAGAAATGCTCCAAGGTTTCTTGGTGTTGCTTGCACAAATCACAGGTATCATCTTCCACTATACGTTAACAGATTTTCCTTAGTTGACAAAGCATTTTGAAATATTCTTTATAAGAAAATTTTGGATATTTGGGCTTGTGTTAGACCTCTAGATCTTATTACAAAGATGACGGTACTATCATCTACTACATTCTCTCTAATTTTGTTGTACCCACTCTTTATTGTCATTGACTTGGTGTCATCCAGACCTTTTTATCCACTTTCATTTACGAGCCCAACGAAAATGTTTTATTAGTCATTTGCTCATCGAATAGGTTCGCAAGAAGCTGTTAATTCCAACTTGGTATATCTCTAACAATTATCTTAAAAACCCTCGCTGGTTCTTCTCGGTTTGCTGATCCTCCAATTACTCATCTTTGACTTCTTTGATATTGATTCTTTTTTTCATTCTCTATTCCCCATCTCACTGAATGATGAGTTGCTTCTCTACTCATAAGAAGACTTGATGCCCCTTACCAGATGCTTAGTTGAATGCCTTCAACTGTGTCATGCTTTAATGCATGTTTTATTAACAGTGAGAGTGTACTCATCACCAAAATGAAAATATATGGAGAAAGTGGGTCAACTTCTCGAAGGTCTTGTGACGATTGATTAAGGAATTGGTTCATCACTTAATTTGATACCGATTGAAACCATCAAATATATTGCATCACCTAGTTCACCTATTTAGAATGAAAACACATCCTTAACATACAAGCTCTCAAGAAGTTTCATCCGGCTCGATCATATGCTTTCCATATCCAATTTTAAATGGCCCAAAACTTTGCTTTCCTATCTTGAATTTTGTGCTGGTGTAGAGCATCTTAGATAATTAACATATTGCCCTAGATTTCTCTTCCACTAACAAAAGCACTTTGGTCAGGAAAGATTATTTAATAAGCCACAATTTTAGTCTATTTGCCATGACTTTTGAGATAATATTGTAAGAGGAATTGCATAGACTAATGGGGCAATACTTATCCAAACTCTCAAGATTTGGAATTTTAGGAGTGCAATTAATTAATGTTCTGTTCAACTTAGGATTGAAAACTCTTATTTCAAATAAATTCATCACTTCTTGAAAAATTGATGACTAAATATTGTCTCATGAATATTCTCTCGGTTGTCATTATAAAATAGTCGGTTTAGCAGCTCATAACTGGTAAATAGCCTCAGAAACCTCTTTCAGTGTCACATCTGCGAGTCGAGCCTGATTTATCTCCTCTCTTATTACATGACAATAATGTTCCACAATTGGCTCAAAATGACGAGGTAACATATAAGTATAAAACCCTTGACAATAAAGAATAGTTTGTTATTGCTACTCCTCCTCCTCATGTACCCATTCGTCATTTGAGATCTTTAGCATTGGAATTCTATTTCTCTGCCTATTGTGAATAGTAGTTGCATATAATTATTTGGTATTTCCTTCATCCCAATTAAATCATTTAATTTTAGATCTCATCCTCTAGTACATTTTTTTCTATCTCCATTGTTTCTCATTCTCCTTATTTAGATAAGGACCTACAGATTCCACAGTCGTAAAGGCTCGTGTGGCACCTTGGCGGGTCGAAGGCCTCCAGACCAACCTTCTTCCTATAATTGTTCTATGGAAATAACAACCTAATACCGAATTATGTCACACCCAACCTAACTCAAGAACTCTCTCGTAACGGGACTTGCAACACCCTTCTAGCACGACAATTGGTTTCGAATCAAAAGAGCAGCATCAGCTCTAGACTAGTTTGTACACGAAAGGCCAACCCCGCCTTCATAGCTCCTAGATGTATAATCTATCTATTCGTGAACTCCTAATACAAACCACCCTGACGCCACTCCTACTGACCAGTTGTATCTTCCCTTCTGCATCCCTATCTCATCACAACAACATCCTCAACTCCTATCATCAGGGTACATGAGTACAGGAGAACTTCGGTTCGTGACACTAGACTCTATCTTGTTTCATGAGCAAAATATTATTTTGGTAGATGAAAGTTTTTTTATTCCAAGCTCCTAAAACTTTTCTGGCTATAAGCAATTTTTTTACCAAGTTCATATTCTTCACTTCAGCCGAGTCTCAGGCCTACATGATGGTCTGTCTGTACTCTTCATCCTCTAGCTTGAAGGCATCGAATATGATATTCTTGCTCCTTCTTACGATTTTTGGACAAAGGGACATCAAAATAGGGTATGGACAGTGCGAAGGATTTCATGTTGGAAAAAAAGATTCTCGTGTCTATGAACATATGACTATCAAATATTTTTTAACAAAAGCTTCCCCTTTCTATTATTGGCCCACTGAAAGTACAATCCTTGCTTTTCATATACATCAAAGCACAAGAATTCATGAATTCTCGAAATGTATTAAAAGTCAATAGTGCTGGGCCATTCTTCGCCCTACTTTCTCCACTGGTATATAATCTCTTTAAAGTCCCCCACACAAACCCACAAGAGAAGATTGGAGAGGTTGATGGTTTGTAACTCATCCCACAACAGTAATTGTTCCTGAAAGTCGATGGGGCATGCACAAAAGTAACTTTTATTAACCGATTACCATATTGAATTTTGAATACAACATCAATAAAAGCGCTTTGAATGAGATTCCACTATAACAGAGAAATATCCAAATCGAGAAATTTGAGAAATATATCTAGATATGTCTTCTGTAAAAGTCAAATAAGAAGTAGAATCGAATATAAAGTCAAGATTCAAAAAAAATCCAGAGTCCACACTCTCTAGGTCATTAGAGATCAATAGCATGTAGATCGTATATCATTAATTATCAATAATATTATTATTGTTGTAGCTAAAAATAAAGGACTAGAGCGCTTACATTGCGCCGACCGAAATATTAGTCGTGCAAAGATTGTTCACTCTCATCATCCCACCATGCCCCACTAATTGGTCAAACCCAGATGGCCATGCCCACCCAATCAAGGACATCCACGTGGGGCCCTCCCCACCGCACATGCCCTGCTCCTGCTCCCGCTCCCACCCCTAACCAGATCCGATGGCCCTCATCCCGCTCCGCCCCATCAAAATCCATCCCAGCCGTCCAACGCTAGTCCACGAGTATTCAATCCCATCGGCTCTGCTTGTCCCTCCATTGTCCCCTCCATGCACAACACCGCACCCGGACGCTGCCCCTCCATCCACCGGCAGCGCGATCTGTCACCTGTCAATCTCCTCGTCCTCCCTCCACTCCATGGTGAGCAGACTCTCTTCGCGCCCAAAACAATAATTACTCAGGACTTAGGTCAATGTGGTTACGTGGCGCGTCCGCATTGGAGGTCCGGAAGGGCGTGTCTTCCGGGCACCATCTGGGTCGAGTGGTTCATTGCGTGCGAAGACGAGAGACAGGCAATGACCTCGACACAGAGATCGATATCATTTGATCATCGGCTCAAGCCTTCCTTATTTATACTTTGCATGAACAGACACACCTTGAGCATCACATCTTTCTTATCCACACGGCAACAGAGCTTGAAAATCTCGCTCTACGCACAAGGCCGGGCACGTCAAGAGCTCATTGGGTGTTTCAAGTTGGGGTTCTTTTCTTGAGCTTCGTCGTCGTTCGTAGCTTTTCAAGACTCATTGGTGCGATAAAGCCAGCGATACATTAGGGAGATCGAGATGGAACGGGCTAGCGGCAACGGTTATGGTGAGTGTGATCAGGCCAACCTGAAGGCGACTGAGCTGAGGCTAGGGCTTCCCGGGACTGAGGAGGAACTGCTGTCGAAATTGGAGTCACCCTCTTTCAATGGCAGAAAGAGGGCTTTGGCATATAATGAGGAATTAGCCTCAAAGGGCAATCTTGGCATTTTACGAGATGGAGGAAGAAGCACCTCTAGTATCCATCCTCCTTCAAAGTAAGCTCTCTATACATCATCAGCGCGTTCAAAACTTCAATGAAAATAAAGCTCTTCTTTCGAATGAACATTTTTGCTGTAATTTTAGCAAGATAGGTGATAATAATTGGTGTGTTTGGTCATTTTGCAGGGCGCAAATAGTGGGGTGGCCACCGGTCCGATCGTATCGAAAGAACAATTATTCGTCCCCGCCAGAGACGAAAAAACCTGAAGCGGCCGAGGGTGGTGCCAGGGCTAGCTACCTGAAGGTGGGCATGGATGGTGCTCCTTACCTCAGGAAGGTCAGTCTTAAGACGTACAAGAGTTATCAGGAGCTCATGGAAGCTTTGGAAAACATGTTCAACATCACCATTGGTAAGAACCACATACAGATGACAAAATATATGCAGTAGATTTTTCATTTTTTCAATTTGGTTACAATCTTATGATGTTCTAATTAAATTTGGTTACATAGCGTTGTATTTCACAGGTGATTACTCGGACAAAGGATCTGATCATGTGCTTACCTATGAAGACAGAGATGGGGATTGGATGCTTGTTGGAGATGTAAATTGGAAGTAAGTATTTTCTTTACATATTATCCTACCATTTGTTCAATTTTTTATTTTTAGGGTTTGGCATGGTTATCAATATCAGAGTAACAAATTTGACTTGTTTGAACTCTTCTTTAATTTGATGATGCAGTATGTTTACGTCCACGTGCAAGCGACTCAGAATCATGAGAGGTGGATCAAGCAGCTAGACATACATAACATAGCCATTGAAGCTCCTATTGATTGTTTTCAAGGTTCTGCTCAGATGATGCACGGAGAAGACACCAATAACCAGCTGAAACCAGAAGAGACCAAACCCAAAAGACCGATTTTGGGTCGTGGAGATCTGAAGCTGCCAGGCAATGGTTTCAATCCACTTCGGTCTTTACAGATTTGTTCTGGCCAAGACGTATACATGCTCTTAAGATTCGCAAACTGTACAAAAATAGGGAACGGACACACAGATCTAGTCAAATTCTGATTGTTCAAATTTTCTTCTTGATAAAAGGAGAAAAAACACTTCTTTAGACTAGAAAACTTCCCTTTAGATTTAATTACAATGAATGAATTACAAGAATATGCACACATGACTTATGAATGTGGATTTAATTTGCATACACCGCAGAGTGCAGAAGACATTTCTCACAATACAACTTTTATCTCTTCTTGATGTGATGGTCTTGGAGAGATTGGATAGTCACAAGTTTACAATAACCGAATCGAAGATGGATTTGCCACTTGCGTGGACGACTCTACTTCCACTAGCATTGCACGAAACCATTATTATCTATAAATAGTCGATGTGCCATTTTTCTCCATCGACTTAGACTTTTGCAATTATCGACAACCATCTGTGCCGACATGGTTCCCAACTGCAACTTCTTATTTTTTTTTTCCCCTATGTTTGATGCAGCGAGTTCATTCTTTCCATAAAGCGGCAAAGCTAAGAAAAGTTCAAAACAAAGTTAACTAATTCAAAGTTTAGAACAATAGACTGCATACTCAACTCAATCATGGTGCAAAATACCAACGAACATAATGAATTTTACAATATGGAACGATGATAATTGAGTCAAAGTAATCATCAATCGGAACATATTAAAATGCTTGCATATTGAAAAGTTGATGTACTTCGCTTACATTTACATACGTATTCTCTTATATACAAAAAGTTGTCGGTAAGTTTCGTGGATCGATCTTTGTTTATCGAATCTTATCGCCAGTTCTTCACAACAAAATTGACTCATTTGGCCTAGAACCCGATTTGAAGGATGTTATCAAAATCTACCAAGAGCAGCTACTCAAGTTAAGGAGTCTAATTTCTTCTTTAACTCACTTTATTTTGTTTTTCTCCAAATTTCTCTCTTCTCTTTTACCTACGTGCATTTTCTAAACGAGGATTGGCCGTTTCCCATGTTAGTTGCATCTATTGTCTCTTTTGTGCACGTCCAACCCCATATAAATTCCTTGTCAACCTTCCCTGAAACCTTTTCCTTTCTCTTTCTTCTTTCTTTACCCAACTCCTCAGCCTCTAACTCAACGCCACATCAATCTCCGCCTGCACTACCCTCTCCGTTGTCTCCCTCCGCCGTCACACACACTGTTCCAACAACGACCCCCTCCCCCAAAATCTTTGGCTCCGCCAGTCTCTCTCTCTAAACTTGATGCCCGTTGAGCTAGTGGCCAATGGGGAAGCTCAACGTCAATATTGGGCCTCCTCAAGGCTCGAGCTCTATAGCCATGGAGGTGTCCGCCCTTCAAATCTGGGACAGTTGCCAAATAAGTCCTAAACATTTTGCTACTTTGTCAATTCAGTCCTAAACATTTTTTTATGCCAAATAAGTCCTAAACATTTTACAACTTTGTCGATTAAGTCCTTCAGACGAATTTTGGAACCAAAATGCCTACGTGGCGCAACCGGACCTCGCCGGTGATGACATGGTGATGACCGAACCCTAAATTTTTTTTCTATTTTATTTTTCTCTTCTTTTTCTTAAAAAAGTACTTGGCCAGTGAATTTCAGCGGTCGGTGGAGCTTGCCGGCCACTCTAGAGAGCGGCGAAGCCCTCACCGGCCGTGAGCAAGGCGAGCTGCTGCAGATCTGCAGCAGCTCGCCCGGCCCTCGTTGGCTGCTGGCGAGGGTGGCAAGGGCTGGGAGGCCGCCACCGCCGCCGCCTTGCCCCTGGCCGGCGAGGATCGAGCGAGGCAATATGGGTGAGGCGAGCTCACCCAACCCTTGCCAGTTGGGGGTGGGGGTGGCAGTGGCGGTGGGGCTGGGCCTTGCCCAAATCTGGGCGAGGCAAGCTCGCCTGGCCCTCGTCGGCCACAGGCGAGGGCAGCGACGGCCTCCCCCACCCTCGCTTGTGGCCAGCGAGGGCCAAGTTGCCCTCTAGAGTGGTCGGCGAGCTCCAGCAGCTGGCGAATCTCGCCGGCGAAGTAGTTTTTTTTAGAAAAACAAGAAAAAAAAAGTTGGGGTGTGGTCATCACCGGTGAGGTTCGGTCGCGCCACGTCGTCATCACGTAAGCATTTTTAGGCCAAAATTCATCAAAATGACTTAATCGGCAAAGTTGCAAAAGGTTTAGGACTTATTTGGTATAAAAAAAAAGGTTTATGACTGAATCGGCAAAGTAGCAAAATGTTTAGAACTTATTTAGCATAAAAAAAGGTTTATGACTGAATCGGCAAAGTAACAAAAGGTTTAGGATTTATTTGATAATTGTCCCCTTCAAATCTAGAGTGGCTCCACCATTGCTGCGAGACTTGAAGACCCAGGTAATCGAATTTCTTTCCACCTTGTAATATGCTGTTGAGAATATGATCACTTTTCCTTTTGGACTTGATTTAGTGACACTTTTTGTCCATCTTATTCATAATCAATGTAACGAAATTCCATTTAGCAAAATCATGGAATTTCGAACTCTATAATTTGGTATCCATATATCAAAATAATTATTGTCATAATCCAATTAAAGATGAATAATCAACTCGAAGACAACAAGGATAAAAGTATCAGTCTCCATGTCTAACTTGAAAAGCAAAACTAACGCACACGAAAATGACAAATATACCGTTTCCTTTGGTCTCTTTTTGGCTATTGTAAGAGGACGAATTGAGCTTTAATACTTTTTAACAAGGCAATGAGATCAATTGGAGGAAGGAGGGGTTACCAGTTTCTTATGGTTCGTTTAAACCTAGACGGAGGAAGAAAGGAAGTCACAAGCAAACATATGAAGTATAACCCCCCGTGGGGTAAAGCTTGGGCCCTTATCAAGAACTGGGACATGCATTTGCATTATGACCCTAAAAGTCACAGGAAGTACGAGCTTGATGTTGTTGAGAAACTGTCGGTACGTGCCGAGGGTTTTGGTTGGTGGTCTTTCTTTCAATCCAACAAAGAAACCACTAATAAATGAAAGCTAGTGGCCGCTGCATGTTTGGGCACGGTGAAAGGCTTTGCTAGTCTTTTCTCTCGAAAAGCTGAAAATGGTATCTCTTCATTCCAGATTTATCCGAATGGATAATATAGGATAGGTTCTCTCACGACGTTCCATCTTATACAATGACTGGTGATGAAAGGCACGGACTTCCAAGTGGGTCTTCCATATCTATGAACCTGGAAGAGTTTGTTTCATTAGAAGAGCTTGAAGAAAGTACTAATGGTAGCCGTCGTGAAGCTTCATGTTCGCGTTCCTGATCATTTTGATTTGTTGGTGCAGCTTCATCGTTTAGGCTACAAGTTAGCCACTGTGACTAAAGTTTGTCGTCCTAGGTTGACTTTACTGAAATTTATCGAATTGTCTCTTTATTTTCATGGACACCTGAATTTCGTTAACAATACCGACAATGCAACCTAGAAACTAGTAAGTTGATCGACTGCCATTAGAGTTCTGTCTCTGAATACGCTACACTTTAGTACTTTGTCATTTTTTACCAAAAAACTGTCCCTCTTAACCAACGAAAAATAAAAAAGTCATCACCTTAAGTACCAAATACCGAAAAAAAAAATCGTGGGCAAAGGAGGCAGAGCAAACACAGTAAACACTTTTCAATAAAACAAATCTATTGCAATTGCCGAGACCTGTCAAAATGGATTTCAAACCAATTTATTAACTTATATTTATTGAAATCGATCATATATGGGGTTATCTCAAATTTGATGGGCTGTAAAAAAAAAGGAGTTTTTATTATAAACCGAGTTCAAACCACTTTAAATTTGGAAATTGATCAGGTTATCTAAAATTTTATGGGCTGTGAAAAAAAAAACCAAATGGGCTTACATGGGTATGTTATAAACCAAATTCAACCTACTTAACAAACAGGCCTCACTAACTAGTGAGGCAGCCCATCTTCAATTTTATCTTCGCCAAGCCATCTCTCTCTCTCTCCTTCGATTCCATGGATCTACCTCTCGATCTTCTCCTTGCTCTTTGATCCCAACTAAGAGTGATCGGTTCCCCGGGCGGTCCGATTCTCTTTCAGAACTGGGAATCAGACCGACTAATCTTAGGACCGATCCGGTTTGGTTCTTGGGCGGTCCAATGAGACTGGGACCGAGAAATTAAAAGTTGCACAATGCTATGAAACCTAAGAAAGTAACTGATAAATGCGACATCTAGTCCTCTCCCTCTCCTCCCATCTTCCCCATTGGCCCTCTCCACAAGCACCAAATCCATGACCCTCATCATCCCCATCACTCTCTCTTCACCAATGAGACCAAGGGTGATGGTGATGGTGGGTTGAGGAGAGAGAGGATTTCAAATGCCATCAAGAGGTTGATGGTGGGAAATGAAGCGAGGGAGATCAAGAAGAGGGCGTTGGACATGAAGGTGATGGTCGAGCTTGTTTTGAGTGATGGCGGTTGCTCTTCTCAATTCTCGGGCAAGCTAGTGAATTTTGGTCCAAATGATCCGGTCCGGTCCGGTCCCGCCCTCCAAGGAACCGGGAATCGGTTCCATTTTTAGGAACCGTGACTGGACTACAATTCCAAAGAATCAAACCAACCCAGCTAGTCCAGTCCAGTCTGGGCGGTTCCCGAGTTAGGCGGTCCATTATACTCAGCCCTAATCCCAACCGACTAGCTTCGCATTCGCACCCATCACCCATCTTTAACTTCGCCTTCACCCATCTCCGGTGGCCCCTCAAGGGCGAGCACCACTTCAGCAACACTTACAATAGCGTCTTGCCAGTTCTCTTCTCTCTCAATTGTATGGCCATCGCTTCGAACGGTGTTGCAATGGGTCGTTTCGTTTCGAGCGAAGTCCATCTTGCGGATGGGGATTCTCTTTTTATTATTTCGTCCCGATTCGACTTTCCCTTTGGGAAGTCAATTAGTGATTTGTTCATTGGGATTTAGTTTGCCTCTTTGGTGGCTCATCCGTCGTACCTTGCAAAGAGGTTCTTTGATTTGGTAAAGATGTGGAGGCGGGCCCGAAGTTGATTACTAATTGGGATGGATTCCGAAGCCATTCTCGTGATTGGAGTTGATCATCTACCCAATAACTCTAATGGTTGAATGTTGGCCTATGGGGAAATTCTTAAGGGAAAGCTCTGTGAAGAGAGAACATTTTGCTGATGATTTGACATAGCACTTGATGGAGAATCGATCGGATGTGGGAGAATGCTTACTTGTTTGTGATCACATGGTAGATTGGACTAATGTGAATATAGAACACGAAGTTGAGACTTTGAGTCCAATGTTGTCAGTTAATCCATGTAATATTTACATGAGTTATGTTGAAAGATGACACATGGAACGTCCAATAAAATTAAGGGCTTTTTCATCGTTTACAAAATAAATAAAAAATATAAATTAATGACAAGATATAGACCTGCCGAACAAATGACAGAGATTAATATCTCAAACTTGAATGCAATCTATCAAGACCCAACTCAAAGTCCGGACCAATTTCCTGATCTATGAATGGCCTAGAACCCGTCTATATGTAGCCCAAAACCATAGTCCAAACCCATTTCATGATTTATGGATGGCTCAAGCCGGAATTTTACCACCACCTTCACACTCATGTCCAAAACCTGATGCCTGAGCCCCCTTACTAGCTCGACAAGCCGATTCATGAAGTTGCCCATTCTTCATATGCAACAATTTAAGGAGAAAATTGACTAAAAATGGATTAGAGGTTGCTAAATATGCAGTACTTAAAAAATTCAAAATAAATTAAATTAGTTAATTTGGATTGAATCATTTTCAATCAAATTTGATTCATTCATTCCACAAAACTAAATTTGCTAAAGGCAACAAATTGCACCTAAGACGACAAAAACAATTTTGTCGCCCTAGCTCATTAGTAGTGAGTTTAAAATTGGGTAAAAATTTTTTACTGGGTAACAAAAAAAAATTGACTAAAAACACAAATCTAGGGTAACTTGAGACCAAAAGGTATAGGAGTTTCCTCCTTAATCCAAGAAGGTTCTCCAAATATGAATTTCACATCTTGGAAAATTGCAAAAGATAAATGTTGTATTTCTCTCAATCTACAAAGAAAACTCTTCACTTGTTTTGTCTATATTTGCTTTCTGTACTTCAAATTTTCTATTTAGTTTATTTCTCATACCAATATAATGCATGAACTACATACAAGTACATGTTCTTGAAATTCTTCGCTTTACCATACTGACTCTACTGAAATATCAAAAAAGAAAGAAACCGATGCTCTATCCTCATTCACTTGTCATCCAAAATATTAGAAGAGAATTCTCAAAAAGCTTTTGATATATAGAAAACTAAAACTAGAGTTAACTTCAAAAATCGCCGATTCTCGACTCTCTTGACCAAAACTATAAGAATGTCAAACTTAGATCAATGGAAAATGAGGAGCAGTTGTGCTATTATTGGGTTGTAGCGTCAACACTCTTTCTCCTTAACATGATCAGCGTTTCCTCTTAATATATATCAACTGATGTGAATTATGAAATAAAGTCATACGTAAAGTCAATTCTCCCGACTCATCGTGTTGCACTGTAGCTGCTAACGCTAACGTTAGGTCCATCCCTCTCTTTTGCTCCACACAGTAGAGAAGGTTCGTGCTTTGGATTTTCCGACGTGTTGATTGATTAACTTTGCGTGTTAATTTTGTCGCGTGGCATTGCTAATAGCAACGCAAAACCCGACCCGCGAGGGAAATGGATCCAAGTCGAGATGTGATGGGCCGGACTTGAACCGAAATTCGGCCCGATGATAAAGCCCGTTCTCCTCTCCCATCTTCCTCCCCCATCGGAGACCTCAGAAACATTTTCGGCGTCAGCTTCTTCAGCTCGAGCAACGATTCCCCTTCATTCTCTCTCTCTTCGCTGGGCGCGGTGACTCGAAGCCTCCGACGACGATGCTCGCTCGCCTGGCCACGAAGCGCCTCCATGAGATCCGCCAGGTCTTCCGTCAATCCCCTCAGGTTTCTCTCCTCCCGTTTTCCCCCTCCTCCCCCTCCTCTCTCTCTCTCTTTCTTCGTTTCTCGACGAAATCCTCCTATTCCGCCGCTGATCGATCTCGTCATTGTGGTTTCATCAGGTTTCTCGGTCGTTCTCCACTGCTTTGAACTATGTGAGTTGATGTCTAGCTTGTTTCGGGTTGTCCTTTGATTCAATTAGTGTGTGTTTGGAATGTGGCTAAGAAGTGGAATGTTTTGGCGCATGATGCAGCACCTTGATTCGCCGGATAACAATCCGGACCTGCCTTGGGAGTTCACGGATGCCAATAAAAACAAGGTAACTCCAATTACCTTCAGTTTGTTGATTGTTCCGATCGATTCCTTGTTTCTTTGTGTTGGACCGATTTAAGTTATTGTGCAAGTGGAGCCAACTTAAGTTCCTGCTCCTTTTCTATATTTATCAGTCTTTTGAGTATGGGAGCGGGCTGCCACAGAATGTGGTTTATATCTTCATTACTCAGGTCAAATTTGAAGAAATGAGAGTAATTTCTTGTTGAGGGAGAATGAGCGAATCTTATCGTAACATCATAGATTTAGAATACGTTGTTGTGTGGCCGTGTTGGGTTTCCAGGTCCTTGAGGCTAAGGCTCATCAAAGACTTCAAATGCATATTGGCAGTGGAATCTGCAATCCACTACTTCTAGTAGATTCTATGTCTAGTTGTATATCGTGGGTATCTTTGTCATGAAATTATAAGATCTATGCACAGAACTGTCGCTTCTGGCAGTAAGCTTTTATAGGACAAGTGGTGTATCTTGGACTTTTTAGAATGCATTAGCGTCCTTTATACTAGTCATCATTGTATTACCTCTTGGTGGGAAAGCCATTGTTATACAACGTCAGATGTGAAGGTTTGCTACCTTGAATCTTTTTTTGATGCTTCTGTTTATAACTGATTATTCTAGAAAAAAGGGCATTGTATAACTGCATGAATGTAATTGGAGGGGCTTGGTACCTTATTCCTTCTCTGTCGATGCAATTCTTATAGGTCTACATCATCATACGTAGTTCATATGTTTCTATTTCAAATTTATGGAGACGAGGGAGTTGGAGCATTTTTGTGCTGGTTGCCTGATTATTTAGGCCCAACAAGAAGAATGAAGAACTGTGTGCCTTTCTACTAGTTTCCATTTTAAAGCAAGCACCATTGCAGATTTTCTTTTGCAATATAGAGATGTTAATGTTGCCAGCATTCCATTTCTTCAATTACCGTTTGGATTGGCTCACCCCTTAATCTTGACAGATGTTGAGCCTCTTTCTTTTCTGAGATTCGTATCTTAATTATAAATTTTTTTTGGAATGGCCATAAATGATCGGTAACTCGTAGAGATCCATTGGGATGCCATCAACATATCTTGATATGCATTTTCTCAAATTATTTGCTGATTGGAGTCCAAAATTTGCCCATGTATCTGTAGGTTAAGGAGATATTGTCTCACTACCCATCTAATTACAAGCAATCAGCTGTTATTCCCCTGCTTGATCTTGCACAACAGCAGCATGGAGGGTGGCTTCCAGTTTCAGCAATGAATGCGGTATGCTATCGTTGATTAGCAAAATGTCCATATATATTCTTTCTGTAAGATATTTCACCTAAAGGAGAGTTAATTTAGTCGCCCTTTTCGAGATGTAGAGTATATTTGATATTGTGTCATGTGTATGTGTCTGCTAATATCCTCAGAGTGATGAGTATCTAAAGAAAAAGTCCCTATAGTGATGAGTCCATGAGATGTGTCTTTATGCGCGTATCTTTCTTTCTCACATGTATCTTTTATTGTAACACGATCTTGGTTTTTTTTTTTTTTTCACACTTCTCCTTTTTATACCGTGTTCTTGAGATTCTTTCTTTCATGATCATGGTATGCTTTAGCATCAGTATGGACTTGTGATACGAGTATCAACGATCATAGAATTCAAACCATGATATTTCTTTTTCTCTTAGATTTTTCATTGAAGGTTGTATCATACTATCTAGTTGGAACAGGGGTGGAAGGCAATCACCTCAGGAAGCAAATATGACCCTCCAAGTTCCATGTTTTACTGAAAATTCTGGGGTCTGCTTATCAAACTTAAAGGTCATGTGCTTAGATGCACAATAGGACCCATCTTATGTAATTATGTTTATTATTTAACTTGCTTATTTTTCCAGAGGTAAGGTTCAAAGTTTGGAAGTTTCTAAAGTAAAGGTAAGGGCTCATATTTTCTTCAAAAAGTAATCCTCAAGCTAACTCCTCCAAGTCCAGTCACTTTTGATGATATGGACTTGGCAACATGTTCAAACCTTTTTTTTCCCAAACTCAGTTTTGGAAAATGTTGATTATGTTGTATATACTTCTTTTGAATGTCAATTATTGTCGGGACTATATGTTTCTGTAAAACCCATTAATCTTTATGTGCGTTAATCATTTTTTATCCATAAATCTTTATATATGTCATTTGGTGTGTGTCTCCTGTTGTCTGGTCTACAGGTATTTAGATAATTTATACCAGATCTGGATAACCACTATCTAATTTACTTGATAGCCTTGCACATTAAAAGGTGAAAAAGAGGGCACTTTCCTTATGCCCCTTGATTGATAAGCTTACACATTGGTGAAGCTAAGTAATGAAGATTAAACGTTCACCCAGAATTTGAAGATGCAAATTCTCTACACAATCAAGTTGCAACTATCCATAGTCAGTACAGTTCAACCCATGATATATTAGGATTTTGTGAGCTGGCAAGGATCCACAAAAGAATGCCCATCAGTTGTAAAAGGAAGAGCTGTGCTGGCTTGTTTAACAATCTTGTGTATATGTTTTGAAGTACGATTTCCTTGTCTTTGTTCATCTTTCCAGTTCTCATTTCATTTTTGTGATGCTTACGTTTAAGCTTCGGTCTCATTTGCCATAAATTAGGTTGTAAAATTTTGGAACAATCTGTTTTGTGCTATTACTTTTTGACATCCATGCCACAGCCTACCACATTCAGTTGTTTGATATAGTCAAGAAAAGTACTTGAAGGAAATGTTTTTCTGGGAATTTAGCCCCGTACGTGGAAAGGTATTTGATGTTTAGTTGTCTAAGATGCAAAAACTCTTGCTGGAAGCATCTCCTTGAGTATGAATAGTTAAACACTCCATCTGTTTATCCATAATATGAAGCAAGAATTTGGCCTATATACACTGTACGACTGCACTGGGAAAAGGCTTAACTCCTCTTTATCCAGCATCCATGGCGTACTTTGTATTTCCAGTAAAAGTAGCAAACAAGTACCCAACTTGTTTCTGCCAATATAAGAAAAGAATAAAAGATGCTTGCATTTAGACACACCAGTGCTCAAATCACTTGCGAGAGAGGGTCAGGAGATCCTACCTGACCCTGCTTATTTCCAATAGCTTGCATGGTGCTCTTTATCATGCTTAGGTGCCTATCTCATACTTGCTCTTTTACCCCTAAAATTCTATGTACCCCAGTGTTTGGTTCAGCATATACAAACTTTAGCTATCAAGTCTCTCTCTTGTTATGCAGTTACTTGACTCTCTTATCATTAATGCTTTAATAGTCATGGAAAAATATGATTTTTGTTTGATTATGTGCATATGAATATTATACTAGTCAGTTAAATTTATCACGAATATGTTTCATCGTTTCAGGTTGCTAAGGTCATAGAAGTTGCTCCTATCCGTGTGTATGAAGTTGCAACCTTTTATTCAATGTTTAACCGAACAAAGGTGAGAAGCAAAACCGTGTGTGCCCTTGAAATCACAACTCATCAATACATCATCCAATTTTACGGTGTTGTAGGTGGGCAAGTACCACCTGTTGGTCTGTGGCACAACCCCTTGCATGATTCGTGGCTCGCGTGAAATTGAATCAGCCTTACTTAAACATTTGGGAGTGAAGCGCAATGGCAAGTCTCATGCAACGTCATGATATCCTATTAAATATAGAACAATCATTTATTTGATGCCATAATAATATCAAGAAACCAACGACTTCCCTGTTTTCTTGATGCGCAGAAGTGACCAAGGATGGTTTATTCTCTGTTGGGGAAATGGAATGCATGGTTAGTATATGTGTCATCTTTACTGATTTCACCTGTATCTTATGGAGAATTATATATAAGTCTGGTATCAGTTTTCTATGCGTAGAATTGTGTACTCACGAGCTTGTATTTCTCCTGATGAGTTATGTCGCTTATATGTAGTTAAAGGTTAAAAGATTAAAATGTTTTGTTTGCTTTTTGGGCAGGGTTGTTGTGTTAATGCTCCCATGATAACTGTTGCCGATTACTCCAACGGATCAGAAGGCTATACTTACAATTATTACGTGGGTCCGCTATAGTTTTCATTTGCTCGAGTATGTTGAGTGCTTGAGTGAGTGTTCCTTCTGTTACCACTCTTTTTCTATCTCATTTTGCAGGAAGACGTCACTCCTGAGCGTGTTGTTGAGATAGTGGAGATGTTGAGAAGAGGGGAGAAGTTACCGGTAAGAAATTCACTTTTTTCCTTTTAACTTGCTCTTTGGTTCTGCATCTTGTCTACCTTTGTATAGCTGTAGTGGATTAATTAACCGATGGCGTGTCCCTGGATATTCTAATCTCTCGTTTCTTTTCTTCTTTATCCAGCGGGGCACTCAAAATCCGAAGCGCATGAATTGTGGGCCAGAAGGAGGGAACACGACTTTGCTAAACGAGCCGAAACCTCCTCCGTGCCGGGACCTCGACGCGTGCTAAGTCTGCAGCAATTCGTTCTCTTAACAATAATGCAAGGCCAAAATGTTGTTAGGGGATCACCCTTTGTACCCCTTGTTGATTTTGCTCACTCGCATTAAGTGTATGGCGCCTCAGAACTATTTCCGGTTTACACATTTATTCGGTGGAGTCGCATCTCCTCTCAAGGTATTATCCTTTTGCTGATGTGAAGATGCCGGAGCGAGGGTAATTTCCTTCGGACTTGAAAACTGCTTTCCACTTGAGCACAGCAAGTCGACTACATATGTGACCTCGGCGGGGAGTACCGACATAAATAATCGTCTGGCACCGCCAAAGTGGAAGAACGTTGAATGTTCTTTCGGCTATTTTACCGCATCAATCTCTCCTCGTGAGAGTGAGCTGGGGTGAAATTATCCCTACGATAGAACCAACCATGGAGATACCAACCATGGAGATTTGGGAGATGATCATCTTCCCCACACAAACATACAATTCAAACTTTTCTTTCTTACCTAGGGGAAAGAAGGTTTTTCGCCCCTTTGCATTTTGCCGTTAGAAACCATAAAATTCAAGCCAACATGGGGACTTCACCGTTGATCTTAAATATCTGATCCCCCCCAACACAGGAAACTATCCCAACGATCTACTTATACAACACAGGAAACTATCCCAACGATCTACTTATCCAAGACAGAGCCTTCGTTTTCTATTAAGCATAAGGTACTGCACATTCGCATCCAAATTCATATCCTGCGTAGACGACCACAAAGTTTACAGCGCATAAATCATCACAAAGTCGCCACCTGGGGGTGTCAACCTGAATACATGGTCGAGAAACAGAATCGTGATCCATGACGATAAACCTTTTGATGCAAAAGACTCTTAACGTAGTAAGTCTGCACGTCTGTACATCCTTTTACTAGGCCATGCAATCCAAATTCCATAAGCTCTCATGTTCTCTTCAGCCTAGATGCTCTACACGAAAGGTACAGTTCCTAACATCACCAAATCGCATCCATTGCACAAAAAATTGACAGCCTATGTCGCGCGCATGAGGTGAACAGACATCAATATCGTAATCTGGTTGAACTTAAATCTACATCAGAAAGTGAAAAAACACTATAATTACATTATATAAAGGGAACTGGAATTCCAGTGTTGCGAGTATATATGACTATAAGCCTTCAGTCCTATGGTCAATCAGAGTCAGTTGTTTCCCAGCGCAATCATGAATCAGAGGAAGTATCTAAAGCTCCACATATTCACATAGAGAAGTAAGGTCGGGGCTTCAAGTCTACCAAATGCTTTACTGTTGAATTTTTCCAGTACCGGATTGAAGATTTGATTGTACCTTGCTCTGGAAATGAGTTTCCAGCCTGCACGTCAAGTAAGCCATTTCATCTGACATTAAGATTCACGCCAAACATAGAAAAGAAGGACTAAGGCAGTATACCTTGTTGCACATTTGTAGTATATAGTGTCAGGGGAATTGTAGGTGCGTGCATTAGCAAACATCCTCTTGACATCTGCGATGAACATCTCGAGTGTAACATAATATTGCTCTGAATCGACCCTCTTCGTCATTGTCTTCAAATCTGCAAAACCGTGATTAGTTGTGAAACTGTTCCAACTCAGCGAGTACATGCATGGTGAATTTTCCTATGTCATGGTGAAGAGGATAAGCAAAAAAAACTTGAATTCGCACTTCTCATAGCAGTTTGACAGCATTATGCCTTTGCTGGATTTTCTTAAATCTGATCAAATGGTAGGCTGGCAAAGGCTTGCTCTAGCAGCTGCAAATGTTGGGCTAATTCCAGTTAGGTCCAACCAGTAAGCTAAACTACAGTTTGCACAAAGGAAAATCTTGTGACATATTTGTGAGGCTAGGACTCCCCTGCCTGGACAAGGTTGGATCTCAGCTGATCTCCTCTACCCAGTTCTTCAACATAGATAACACCCCTCTGGGAACCCCAATTCAGGATGCATATCCCAGGTCAGCTGCTTTTCCAATGTGAATCACCATGGAGGGCTGTGTAGATCACTGAGCACGGCAACACACTTTGCTGCCTCAGATGATAAGCCATGAAGGCAAAGGGCAAAGTAACTGCTGCAACTGTGCAGCAGCTACTTTTGCCCCTGCCCAGACATATGCTCCATACATCTAGTTTCGTTCAAGTACCAGATTCTATTCCCAGTAACTTTGCAATAAGAAGGCAGATGGGCAAGTTGATTGAACCAAAACACAGAAATTGCCCAGCTGCTCGCTATTGAAGCTATCTAGCAGGATTATAGCAAGAGAAGGAAAAAGGAACACCTTAATGAAATGTAGAAGAGTGGAAGAGGAAACGAAAGAGGAAATGTTCTAGCCCAAGGTCTAGTAAATGATCTGTCAATAGTCAGTAATTTTCTGGGCATTGTCACTAAATATTTTAATTAGATTGCAGCTAGTTGACTACTATATAAGTCACCTTCAACGTTTTTATTTTTCTTTCATGAAAAAAAAAGCAAGCGCTTTTCTGGATTTGGCTGGTGGTAAGCTTCACACCAGCCTAGACAACTCGATCTTGGACCATATTCAGCCCCCAAGGCCTATTACTTAATCAACCCCAACTCTATGTCCCAACACATATTGCGAACCAAAAACCGAAGAGCTGTACCCTGCACATACCATATCCGTAGCTAGAGTCGTACCATGTTCCTCTACCCATAACTCAACCTGTAGCATATCCTGAATCATGCTTCAGGTAAGTGTCCGCCCCTAAAAACTGTACATGTTTTTTGTATAAACTGGCAAAACAGGCCAGGAATATGACTCATCCCTGCCAGAAAGCCGACATTTCCATACCGGCTGCCAGACAAGAAGCAGTTCACACCTATGCAACAAAATAAAAAGAAAAGCAGGAACAGAAGTATCGTGACAACTATCGCTGTGGACATGACCATTAAAATGAGCCTAATTCTCAGTGAGCATCCAGTTCCAAGCTGCTCACCAGTAAATAGAGTTGGCAAGACATCCCCATCAAATGCAATTCCAGCATCTCATACACCATAAGCAGCAGTGACAATTTCATTTTAGCTTATGCAACATTATGGGCATACAAGACATCAAATTTTTGGCACTTAAATGCAAGTTCAGGTTTAGGAAATAAATTTATCAAAACATAAGTTAATAGCTTATCCCGGTTCTCACCCATAGGATCTTTAATTATGTCGTAGTAATCCGGGACCTCACGAGCATCTACTGGTTCTTTGAAAGGCCAGGCATCAACATGGTCGTGCATTGCCTGTTTTTCATAAGATATGTTAAAAATAGCTACAACAACGACACCACCAGCAAGTCAGGATGATACTCAATGAGATTTATGAACATATGCACACTGACAACAGACCAGTTTACAGAGTGGTACCATGAAGCAAAATGATAGGAAAAACAAAGAAGGCTCAATACTTGCCTTCAGAAGTTGGCGCATAAAGAAAGTCAACCGCTTTTGATCACTCAATCCTCTAAACCTGGAATGGCCCCATTGATCAGGTGTCCAGCCAGCCTCCCCTAGAATCAGATGCACCACAAAATCAGTATCCCAAAATGCTCATCCAACAATTTGAGCATAAATTATCTTCAGAAAAATGACTTGAGCTGAATGACAAATGGAATGAACAAAAGAATTGCATGTTTTCGTTGACTGATGTTGTACATGGAAACAATCAAAGTTAACATAAAAACAAAAAATCCACTCCAAGACAGTTTGTTGTTCAGCATGTGGAATTTGATAAAAGAGTATTAATTACATCCATGACGGTATGGCAGTCATAACCTCGTATGAATATTTGGTTATCATGGTGAGAGGCTCTCACATTTAGGAGTTTCTGTAATTCTTCTTCCACTGCTAATTTATTTATTTCCTAAAACCCATGTATACATGAGTTTCTGTAACTTCTTAAACCTCTGTTACTCTGAAATTCATGTTCTCATTTACAGTGACAGAATAGGTTTTGAGACGGCGTAAAGAGGAACAAAAATAGAGTTTTATAAGTTTATCATTAAAGATCTGGCTGCACCACATGATAATGAAAAAAGAAAACGATTCCCCATTAAAGATATCATCTTAGTACAAGGAAAAAAATTGACATGCTGAATTACATCTGATGAGAACTATTGAATCTCATCCAGACAAACAATACTGAAGTATATATGCATGCATATGATTCATATTTTCAGCTCATGAAACAACCCGCCAAAAATGATTGATAAAAATGAAAAGGATGATAAGTGTGAGGAAACAAGCCAACTGGAAAGTTATTAAAGTCAAGGAACTCACTCAAGCCAGGAATATCCTCAACTTTGATGGATTTTTGGGGAACCCCCGCTTCTCTCTAAGCAAGAAGTACTTTGATCAGAATCAAGTTCCAAATGATATACAACATCACAAAAATTCTAGCCAAACTAAGAGTATAAAAGGAAAGATGCAGACACTGGAAAAGGCTTATTCACTTTCAACCTGTGTACTAAGAAACAAGGAAGGAAAGCAGGAAAGCAAGTGAACTAAGACTTCCAGTTTACGTTGAACCATTAACTATCAAGTAGTTGATTAAAAGACAAGTGTCATTACTTTCCAAAGCTGTATACTTGACTGCTAGATGGGAAGCAGCTGCCAGTTTTGTTTTTTGAGGATTCATCTGATTGCAACTGCAATCACTATGTTCCAGTTTCATGTTAAACTCCTCCACTTCATACATCACCCCTATGGAGCATCAGGGGGGAGATATCATGATTTTACAATTGAAAGAACATAGCCCTCGCATTAAACAAAGTACGTGGAGACTTGAAATATTGAAATTGCTCTATAACTTTATAAATTACCTAAATAACACTATTGATACATCTTCTTCACATTGTAAGTATGATAAAGATGGTACTTCAAAGAGTCAAACTGCTGTTGTTTTATACCTTCTGGAAATCAATCCCCTGGTAGACAATATGACAATTAGAGAGCTCCCTTATCTTTTCATCAATCGCCTACCAAAAACAACAGAATAGAACATCATAAGCCGACCAATTCGGAAGTCATAAGCAGTTCCTTGCGGTAATATAAAGATCCAGACTTCAGGCAGTACTTAAAACAAATGAAGAAAATCTGGACTGACAATGCTAACATTTCAAGGCAATGAAAAGTAAGACCAAATTTCCTAGCAAATCATAAGCAGAAAGTAAGAAAAGTTCCGCATGACAGAAAATGATACATTGAAGCCATGCACAGGCCATAGCAACTCAACCTAATTTTGCTAGTCTAATAACCTTTTCAGCAAGAAAACTGCAGTGATGTGATAGCATTTTTACCAACTACAATACTCACTATTTGGAAATATACAAAAAGTGAGAGCTTAGTGTCTCATGTACAGTCAATTCTCATGTTTAATGTCACCATTAAGCAGGGACAGCCTGGACAGCCATGTATCTGACAATGTCAAGATCAAAACTGAAGGAGAATGTGACTACTGCCTAGTGTAAATCAAGAAAATGGGCAACTTGGATTATTGGTTTATGAGGAATGGCATGGAAACGATAACCTTGGAGAAAAGATGGGTGGCATGGAAGGACACAAAGGGAAGATTAATTGGAACTGCAGGGGGAGTGGAACTCACTCCAATAAAAATGCATTGCTCTAGTTTCAGACAGGAGAATGCAAAGAAGTATACAGCATTTCTCTTTGCAGCTAAGTGCAGAAGGTTGTCTTTTCATCTTTTTTCCATCCATTTCCCGAAATCATCTCATAAGGAAAGATGTGTTTGTTTAGCAAGCGTGCAAATTAAATTGTTTGTTGCTCAATTCTTTAGATTGCTTCATGTAAATTGCTTTTGCAGATGGAATTTATGCAACCACTCAGCCATAACTCATCCTTTTGTGTGTGTGTGTGTGTGTGTGTTTGAGAGAGAGAGAGAGAGAGAGAGAGAGATTGTTGCAGTTACATGTGTACAAAATCTTCAATTATTGAGCCTCAGATACGAGATACAGCATTTCACCATTATTTGATTCATCACTTATGGAGCAATTTAATGGGGAAGTTAGTACTAAATAACTATTCTTACCACTAAAATATCCCTAGATCACGAATGGTACAAAATTAAAAGAAGCCTTATCTATACTGTCAAGCTTTCACAAAATAAATGCCTCTTACAATTTTCTTACAAATTTATTGAGAAGTTGAATTTCCTGGATATGACAATTTATCTAGGTAAAATACAGATTCAGGATTATGGAGACCATATTTTTTATCACATCACCAAATCAATTTATCAGGGCTGCAATTATCTCCTGAAGAGATACTTCTCTGAGCTATTCAAGATTCAACCAGAATGCAGTTGCTCTTCCCCTTGACAAGTCCTGTAAAGAAAAAATGCCATACACAGAACAAACGATGCTTTACCTGCCTTTGACGGCGAATCATGGTTGACAAATCTGTATAAGGAAGTTTGGGATCTATTTTGCATTCCATAAGAATTCCCCCATCATAATCTTTAATATACCTGCAACACCAGCAGAAGACAAACTAAACAAGTGTCCAACAGTTTTTTCTCTTATTGAATCTATGGCATGTTTGGACCTAGGTTCTGGAACTCCCATAAATATTTGAGAAAATAGTGAGATGTGAAAGTAATAAAGACACCACATATAGCATTTGGTAGAAGCTTAGACAGTGAAAGATAAAAATCATTAAAAATTTCCATATATGATGATACTAGAAGGTTCAAGTGTGAGCACACTTCTTTTTCTTCCTTCAAATATATCCATGCCTTATTTGTATTTGAAATGGAGGGCTGTAGAACGCACATTCTATGAGCATGGATGATAAACAAGAAGGTCACAACAGGAGATTGAAGGCATATGAAATGATCAAATAAAAACTTTTTTCAGCAAAATATATTTGTTTGCCTAGTTAAAAACAATGTGAATATGTTTTCCAAACTCCAATGATGTATAGGATATGAAGCATCACCCATGCCATCGATCTTTATCCAGGTATATCTTTTTCGTGAATCCCTGCACATGGGGAAAAACACTTCAATCAGCTATAAAACAAATGATGAATACCTGAAAGTACCAGAACATCAATTAATTCGCAAAACAATATGAAGCATATTGACAAGAATTAACCCAAAAAAAAAAAAACAAAGCCATCATATGTAACATAAATCAAATTTGAAGGTCATCAGCTTCTATAGTGACGCATAGCAGCATATAACCCAAATCATGCAAAAGAGAAAGACCCCATCAAAATGAAGGTCATCATGATTTCAGCACAGTGGCATGTGTTCTTCTCAGGTCATTAAGAAGTAGTTATAACACCAAAAATTGAGCAACCCACATCCAGAGTCCTGATGGTCAGCCAGGCCACAGTACCATATTCTCATCAAACTGGAAGTGAAATGCATAGAACTTCTCAAAGGAGTAGAAATTCATTGCTAAAAATCTCAAAACATATGCCGATAAGTCCACCATCATCCTAAGAGACAAGGAAGAAAATCTCTCACTGCATATGCAATAAGCATAATAACTCCTGCCAATGACTGCTATGCAGTTCATTGGCTTGCAATACCTACTTTGGGGATTTTTTTACTCAATTTCAATGCCTTTAAGCAACTACACACCATTTTCCATATTAAAAATTGAGAAATTGATGACGAATATCATGACAACTGATGCGTGTTCTCTGTGATGTATACTTGACGAGGAGCTGGTTCTATCCATTTAACTGACTGGGTTACTATGTACAACTGAGAAGTGGTCAGTGAGATTCAGGCATAAAAATATGTTATGGGTGTTGAGAATGAGGAAAGAAACAGAAAGGATAAGAGTTTGACAGATTAACAGTAGAAATTTCTGCAATAAGGTACACTTCTTTAAACATTAAACGATGATCATACCTTAAGCATGCTTTTACAGATTATTTCGCACACTTTATTTCTTCTCAAGCAATTTCTTTCATCAAAGGAAAAAGGCAGGTCGCAAGAGCCAGAAAAAATTGAGCTCTGTGCTGGCTCAGATAAAACTCACCACAATGATCTCAAAAAAGTTGAGCTCGTGTATATAAAAGTCCTTCTCCATTCTTTTCACCAATTGAACTCAATAAACGACTTGTACTTGAACATAGCACTCATTTTTTGAAAGAAAGACGGACCTCAACAACTCTTTCATACATATACTTGGTTCATTCCATTTTTCTTCTCTCTTATACATAAAACAATAAATAGGACATTACCACAAAGGAAAAACCATTAAGTGCCATTTCAAAAATTTTATAGATAAAGCATAAATCTTAGGAAACGACTGACGGTTAGAAAGTAAACCTGCTTGATGAAGTAACCAACAGCATTGTTGTCAGCATAGGTCAGAAAATGAGTTAGCCCATCAACGTCACGAGCATGCTGTTTTAAATGATTCATCAGCCTCGTGCCATAACCTTTTACTTGTTCATCAGCCGTAATTGCACAAAAAGCTATCTCACCAAACTTTTGGCTGTAGTAGTTCAGGAAAAGATAGTTTTAGTATCAAGAATCACATCATGTAGCCAAACTCTAGTTAAAAGAAGCAAAAGAAAGGGAGAGGAAGAAAGAGAAATCGCCACTCAGAAGAAGGCACTATTGCTAATTCCTTGGTTTTCTTGTCTCCATGATTCACATGACGGGACATTTGGCCAGATTGTTTTGGGATCGGGGGATTTTGAAACATGGTGGGTTTGTTTCCAAGAACAGCCAGAATAATAGGAAAATGGTCAACTTAATTCCAAAAACCTTTCTTCTTTCTTCTAAGCCCAACCACAATTTCTATAAAAATATAAATGGAAGAGAATGCCGAGAAAGTATCGCCAAGATCACCAGTAATTTATTTAATGTCTAATCACTTAGATCCATTTAGGTACCCATAAGTCCAAATGCTCTGGGAGGGAAAAAACAATATCACGTAAATAAATTCTCATCTACAGCCTATGCATTCAAACAAATGCATCCTACTTAAGTAATGTTGTTACCCTAGGCTTTACCAACTCCAGTACATGTACTTACAACAACAAATAGCAACAAAAGTAAGAGAAGCCGAGTGAAAAAAGAAGAGCATTGCAGAATGGAAAAAAACATCACCTGGCATATGGGCGGTAAGTGATACCACCAACAACCAGATTCCGCCTAATAACCATTACTGACTTGTGGCTTCTGCAAATGCAATATAAATATGAACAATTAAAGAGAGAATTAGTATATTTCCCAAAAGAATCTTGAGAGAACTACAGGTATTACTGCCTTGAACACCAAGCAATTAGATAAGTAAAGCTTTAAATGGCACTAAAACTGCACATATATGCAACTTGACAACCATCATAATAAAACATTGGCACAGCTACATTTTGGAGCAAATCTCAGCCATGAATAACCGAAGACAAAAGGCCATACTCATACTGACATTAGTTTCTTAAAAAATTTTCCTTTCAGTAAAGGAAGTTTTTACATGGTCCATCTGACATTGAAATAAAAATGAAAGAGTTCAATTGCCAGATGAAATTACATGGAACAAATATTAGGAACATCAAAACTGCTTAGTGACTCCAAAGATACAAAGTATGACACAAGAGTTCTGCAGTACTATTCCTAGAGTAACTAGTGCTTGCGGCTGTGTATTTCAGCCTTGTCATCGGGGTTTATGGTGTGACCTCACTAAACTGCTACAAGTGAGTGCCCTCATGCGTCCTTTAATTTGTTTAATGCTAATTTGACTCCTTATTTACCAAAAAAAGGGGATAGCCAAAGGGTAAAGCCTTTTCCCCTGAGTAAGAGCTCTAGCGCAGAAAGTATTTTCATTTCATATATTAAAAACTCCTAGTTGTAATGTAGAATAAAACCTTTTAATCTAATCAGATATCCGGTATCTTCTTTTCTTCTACTCCTCTTTTGGCTTTTGTAATGATCGGATTCTCATGATTACTTGAAATACATAATTCTGGCCTCCCTTGATTTTAGATATATATGCGGAAAGCTTCTTTAAAGACAAAGAATGAGGGTATGACATGTTAAGTCATGGTAATACCTGTCCATAACAAGACGCACGATGTATTCCTTTGGCATATTAGGAAGTTGCCTGGCAAAGATATTCTTTAATCCTATTAACCTGAGAACCAAGAGAAACATTGAAGGTTTGTGATAAGACAGGCTACAGTTAAATATCTACACAAGAACCTGAGATCCAAGGAAGTTAATGAACACTGTGTTTTCTTGAAAGTCAGGACAAAGGGGAATGCAATATTTTACTGTTGTTACGCAAACTTTGTATATTAAATTAGGGGGGAAAGAAGGCTTTTGCCTATGAGGAACACCAATGCAAACATCCGTGGGTGCTAAAACTTTGGATAAATGAAAAAATGAAGTACCAAACCATATGCTGGTCAACACCATCATTTGAAAGGCACTCGAACTTGAGTTTTCCTGCTTCCTCCTGCAGAATTTAGATGAGCCCTCCCTCAGAAATGAAGTTACAAAGATGGCCGTTCTTTATGACAACATGTGACAGTTTCTAGAGAGACCTTTTATCATGAAATAATCCTTGATCATAACAAATCTCCAATAAAAAGGGCGACCGATTATTTTATCTAGACACCAGAACCATCATCCTTTAGGTCACACGGATTAAAAAAAAATCGACATAATTTTGTGTTTACTAGCGATGTCCGAGATGCTTGTAGATAGCTGTCATTCTTTTCTCATAAGCTTCGACCAGCATTTTTAGAGAGAGGGGGATTTGAGTCCCTTGAGAATGAGCAATCAAATGTCTCGTGCAATAAGTACACGTAAGCACCTCATTTGACGTACACCTAAAGGTTTTTGGAGGGAAAGTGATTTGAGGGTTTTAAAATTGCTAGAAGAAACTCTTCAGGGTCTCCCTATAACGTTTAAGTTTAGACCAAATAACCAAACTCTAATGCTCCGAAATTTCGTCTAATCACTTCAAACTCTTCACCAGGGAAAATTAAACTGCCAAGAATGTTACCTCTCTTTTCAAGTTCTCTTCTCTAGCACTGTAAGCCCCACTCGTCTGTATGTTCTCAGTGAATATCTTCACTGCATCCTCCTTCGGCACAATTCCGGTGCCTGAGCCAGCGCCGGCGGTAGCAGCTGGCCCCAGAGCTCCCACACCGGCACCATTACCACCGTCCTTGGTGGAGTCCTCCTTCTCGACCTTGACCGTCGAATTGCTCTCGGCTTTAATCTTCGTGTTCCGAGCCGCGACCGAGCCCGCGTTCTCGAGCCGAGCCGCGGTGAACGTCCGGAGAGAGGATCCGCCGTCGTTGTCTCCGTCGAACTCCTCCTCCTCGTCGGAATCTTCGTCGGAGTCGTCGCCGGCGCCTCCGCCGCGGGCAGAGATGCTCTCGAGGTCGTCGTTGGAGGTCAGGGCGCCGTCGCGGGTGTCGGCGGAGATGGAGGAGGGAGGGAAGGGCGGGGCGTGGTCGTCGGCGGCGGAGGCGGCGTTGGCGCTGGCGTTGGCGGCGGAGAGCTTCCGCTTCAGGTGGATCGAGGAGGTGGCGGAGGCGGAAGCGGCGGAGTGAGAGGGGGAGGGTGTTTGGGAGCCGCGCGATCGGTTCTGCGCGGCAAGGTGCGAGGAGTGACTGTCCATTTGAACCTCTCTCTCTGGAGTTGGCTCCGGTGAACTCGGTAGCGAGGTCACGACTCACTGAGCTCCGGTGACTTCAGTGGATATCGAGGTTTCACCGGGTGGTTTTGGGTGCAGAGAGAGAGAGAGAGAGAGAGGAAGTAGAGAGGGTGCAGTTTATGAAGTGAGAACGCGAAGTTTCCGGGACATTACTCACTTTGATTTTACTTAACCTGAAATGTTTAAAATCTAGAAAAGTAATCACATATTGAAATGTAGATTTATAAATAATTCTTACATGAATTTTTTTTAAAATTTTGGATAAAATTCTGAACCTTGTTCTCTTTTCTCCTCTCCTAAAATGGACAAGTCAAATGAAATTTATAATCTTTTTCTTTTTCCATCTTGGATGTTCAATATGCAAGTTGAGTGTTTCACTAATTATTTCTAAATATTATTATTCTTGAGGAAAATATTATTTATTTATTAATTTTTATAAATGATGCAGACAATTATTCTTAAAAAATATTTTTTAAATTATTTCTTTTCTATAAAACAAAAAGAGCGTCATACTCATAAAATTCTCAATTGCTACTTTTTCTTTTAGATTAGTTTTTATATAGATTAGCTTTAGTGCTTTGACCTATACACACGAGAAGTTAGATGGTTATCCACTAATGAACATGGGTAGTCATATAGGCAAGTAGAGGAAGGGGATTACAAAACATTTGTCATCGGGTGATCAAATTATCTTGAAGTAGGTGAGTATAAAAGATATAGGATTGAATTGGAAAACAAACTATTCCCTCTATTATTGAGTATTGAATTAAGAGAGTAACAAATGCACGAGCGCACATTAGACACTTGAGGATGGACACTAAAAGTCTTAATGGCTTGGATTTCCATAATACTTGACATGGACCAGAATATGTTGCACTTGCTTCAACTTGAGCTACAATTCAAATCAAACATAACTCGAACCGAAAACGTGATCGGGGTTTCCTTTATGTTTTTTAAATCATGTTTGAATAGAAAAAACTTGAATTCGCATAAAATGCCTTGACCACTCAAAAATAAGTTCCACAACACACTCCCATGCAAAAAGTGTTGGATATATTTGTTTGTGAAACAAACAATACGCTTTTTTTATCTCGTATAAGAAAAAAATAAAAGTTTTGGTGACTTTATAAGGTTAAAGTGGGCTTTACTATTGCAAAAAATGAGAAATAGGCTAATGGGCTAGATATCACTATACATATGTGCAAGTGTGCGTTTTTTACGCGTTTAGTAGAGTCACTTAGCACTTGGCGTGCCGCGGACAAATTAGCCTTAATCAACAATTTAACTATTATTTTATTTTTGAAATTAAATTAAATTTATTCATTTATTACTCTTTTAATTTGTGACTATTCAAACATAATTTGACTTGTGACCGTTCAGGAAAAAAATTGATTGTTTTAAGACACGAAGAAGTGTGTCCGAATTGCAAATTTTGAACACAAATGGTCATGTTCGAACAATGTTTACCACAAATGAATAGTTATACCCGAAAATTGCAATTTCGGACATGAATGGATGTGTCAAATTTTGGCAGTTTAGACACCAAGAGGTGTATTCAATTTGTCTTATATATATTGGACATTTTTGTTCAGTTTTTTAGGACTTCCATTTTCACTTTTTTCAAGAGAAATACAGCATTGTCTCCAATTGTTTCTTAAAGAGTTTAAGGACATTATCTGGAATTGTTATCTACTAATCTTATGAAACTTTTTTGTATCCTGAAGGGAATTTGCCAGAAATCTAAAGCAATTTAGCGGGCAAATTGATCTTAAAAGAGAGTGATTACATGCCTCAAAGTCCAATTATATTTTGATTCCATTTCTTCTCGTACAAGATTTTTCCCAACAATTTTTAGGATCAATTTTTCACAACAATGGAGTCGGAATCAATCAAAGTGATGAACTAGGATATGGTTAAGTTGGATCAGTTCGATGGCTACAACTTCGCACGATGGAAAGACAATATGATGTTCATTCTTACGACCTTGAAGATCTCATACATTCTAGATTCTAATTTGGCAGCTATCTACCACTAAAGGAGGACAACCAAATCCAGAGAAAGTTGAAAGGGTGAATAAGACAAAGAAGAAACGCGAAGAAGACAAACTACAATGTTGCGGGCACATTTTGAATATGTTGTTCGATCAACTATACGACATGTTCACGGAAATGAAGTCTGCTAGGGAAATTTGGAACACAATGGAGTCCAAGTACAAAGCAAGGGAACAAGGTACTAACAAATATGTGATCACTAAGTACTTTGATTTCAATTTTTTTTATACTAAACCCCATTCGAAGTAAGTCCACAAACTACAAGTTCTAGTGAACAAAATTCGTGCTCTCAAAATTGACATACTAAAAGCATTTCAAGTTAGAGCAATCATCGCCAAACTACCTTCAAGTTAGAAGGACTGTAGGAAAAAGATATTGCACAAAATTGAGGACATAAGTTTAGTTCAACTTCATAAACATCTTCGCATTGAAGAAGAGCCATGCTTGCGTGAAAATTCTGGATTTTATGATAAAAATGTCCTCTCGGGTAATGATTTTCCCCAAAGATCACTCGAACTTGAATGCAAATGAAGAAGATGAAGGGAGCCTGTTTTGTCTGTGGTAAAATGGGGCATTTTGCAAGGAACTGTAGGCATCATAAGAACAATCTGTATAAGGAGAAGAAAATACCAACACCAATTGTGAAAGCGAATGCCAATGTTGTTGAAGTAAATTTGTGGCCATAGTCATGAACATGCTTTCGAAATTGGATATTTATGAGAAAGTTAAAGGTATTGCGGCCACAATTACTGAAATCAACAATGCTTCGGTCCAATCGGGTTGGTGGTTAAACTCTAAAGCAACAGTTCATGTATGTTTTGATAAGTCTACATTCAAGTATTGGGATGTGACTTTGGATGCTCATCTTCGAGAGATCCAAATGACAAAAGACAATTTTGCGAAGTTCCATGGCAAAGGCTTCTTAATGCTGGACTTTACTTCGAGAAAGAATGTTACACTTTTTAATGTTTTATATGTACCTGAGATTTTTTAGTTTTTGTCAAATTTCCTTTATAAGAGTGGATTTCGGGTGCTGATTAAGTTTGACAAAGTTAATCTGTCAAAAAATAGGTTATTTGTGGGAAAGGATTATCATCAACTAAGTATTAATGATAAGATTAAATCTTCTGTTTATATTGTCAATTCTTCCTTTCTATGGCATAATAGATTAGCACATTTAAATTTTTGCTAATTAAAGAATATGAAAAAATTAGACTTGATTAATTTTAATGGTAAATTAGCTAAATGTAAAGTTTGTGCTAAGTCAAAATTAACGAAGAGGCATTTTCCAAGTACAAACAAGAATTCGAATTTATTGGATTTACTGCATAGTGGTTTATGTGAATTCAATAGAATGTTAACTTGCGGTGATAAAAGATATTTTATTACATTTGTGGAATAGTGCAGTAGGTATTTATATGTTTATCTTCTAAGATAAAAAGATGAAGCATTTACCATGTTTAAGAAATATAAAACCGAAGTAGAAAATCAATTGGAAAGGAAAATTAAAGTTATACGTTTGGATAAATGTAGTGAATATTTCTTGAATAAATTTTCATCATTTTGTGAATAACATTGTACTATTCATCAAACTCCAGCATCATACACTCCATAACAAAATAGCTTGGCTAGAAGGGAAAATAGAACTTCAGAAGAGATGATTAATTGTATGTTTTCAAATTTAAAGCTATCAATCAATCTATGGGGAGAAGCATTAGTTACTATATATGATATCCATAATCGAATACCATCCAAGAACAATAACACGAGTCCATATAAATTGTGGAATGGTAGAAAGCCAAACTTATCATATCTTAAAGTAGTGGTTGTTTGGCTTATTACTGAGTATCGGGCCCTAAATGAACAAAACTTAGTCCTAAAATTATTAAAAACATTTTCCTTGGATTTGCTGAAAACAACAAAACTTATAGGCTTCTTGATTTAGAGTCTCCACGGATTTTTTAATTATTGAAAATAATAATTCAAGACCCATAAAAGTACAAATAGATTATAATAAAAAGTAAACAAATGATTCCCAAGATATGACCAAACCAATAAGAAATACTAGAGCGAGAAAAATGAAGGACTTTGGTCCTGACTTTGTTACTCATGTTTTCCTTGTAAAATGAGACAATAATAATAACGTGGTAAATAAGTACAATTTGTTATTAAACTTAAAAGACGATCCTAAAAGCTTTGATGAAGCAATATCTTCTAGAGATGCTTCCTTTTGGAAAGAAGTTATAAATGATGAAATAGACTCAATAATGTCCAATAAAACTTGGGTTATAGCCAATTTACCAAAAGGATCAACACCTATTAGGTACAAATGGATTATTAGAAGAAAGTATAATTCTAATGGTTTTATCCAAACGTTTAAGACTAGGTTAGTGGCCAAAGAGTTCAGGCAAAAGGAAGGAATATATTATTTTGATACGTATGCTCTTATGGCACATATAACATTTATTCGAATTTTATTTTCCTTAGCATCCATTTATGATCTTTACGTTTATCAAATGGATGTTAAAACCATGAGAAAATTTATATGGAACAACCAGAGGGTTTTGATCTTCCTGAAAATGAAAAAGAAAATTTGTAAATTAATTAAATCTTTTTATGGGCTTAAGCAAGCTCCAAAGCATTAGCATGAGAAATTTGATTTAGTCATAATGTGGGAGAAGATCACCAGAAGTGCCAAAAGTTGTGTAGTCAAAACTTCCAAATCGTTCTCTTAAGTGCCAATTTCGAAAAAATCAGAACTTTTAAGTGCCAACTCCGATATACCTACCGGAAATCCGACGTGGCCAATAGTTTATTAATTTTCAAGTCCGACGTGGCTCGCCGAAGGCAAGGTCAGCAAAAGAGGATCAAAACGGCGTCGTTCAGGCCATTGTCCCGAAATAAGAACCCCAAATCGTTGGTCAAACCCTAAATCGAAAAAAAATCCTCTTTCAAACCCTAAAATCTCCATTGCCGATGGACAGCTTATCCCTATCACAAATGAAGAGTAGGAACTTCACCAGCGGTACAAATTTGTCCGAACATAGTGAAGAAGAAGTTGCTCATTACTGTTATTGTGGGGTACCCAGTCCAAGACAAACATCTTGGAGTCGCTTGAATCCCGGAAGAAGATTCCATGGATGTGGTAAGTTTAGAGAAGGGTCGAAGTGCAAATATTTCAAATGGGTAGATGGCAAATTCTCCGCCCGAGCGTCACAGGTGATATTGGAGTTACTTGAAGAACGACAGCAACCTCTACCTCCATTAATGGACGAGTTGGAGGAAGTCGACTCAGTGCAAACAAAACTGAAGGCATTAATATCGTCGGCCAACCATTTGAAGAAGCAAGTTTCAAAGATAAACAATGAACTATTGTGTCATCGAGCGTTGATTGTGCTATTTTTATGTTGCTTAGCTTATGTTATGGTGAAATGTAAAGTTAGTGATGAGAACAAATTTTTCCGTTTACCATAGTTGAAAGATGAGTGGAATTTGTACTTGTTTTGTGTACACAACAGCAGCTTAAATTGTGTTGTTAGTTATGTAAACATTGGTTGTCCATAGTTTGCTGTTGTAACTACATGTTTTTGGTGGAAATGAGAATGGAATGAGCATTTTATGAGCTCAGTTGGTACAATGGCTACTCTTGATCTTAGTTGAATGGCTACTCTGGGAACTCTTGATCATCAACGACTGTTTGAAGTTGTAGTTACAATTCGCAGGGGAATTTGCAGCAACGAGCATATTGAGTGACTATTTTAGTGCTAAAAATGGTAAAGATGAATCATCGGAGTGGCAGTTTTTGTTGACTAAGATCACTTGAGTGCTAATTTTGGTTGATAATGGTCACTTTAGTGCCAGTTGTTATTATGAATGATCACTTCAGTGACACTTAGCATTAAAAAGTGATCGTTCTCAGTGCCATCCATCCCCACTAACAGCAGCAGCACACACTAACCAACGGTTAGCACACGAACATCCGATACAATCACACTAACAGCAGTGTTGTACGCCCAAACACATGACAATTTATCATATAGTAAACAAAAAATAAAAACAAACAAGCCGTGACAGAAAATTTTCCTCAATTGACATTGAATCTCAGAAATTCCTTACAATATCCATCATCACTACTTCCCCCTCCTTATGGTCACACCAACCATATATACACAATCTCAAACAATCAAATACAATTTCCAGCCACCCAATCAGTCAATGTATTCTTCCTATCCCAACACAAATCAAACTAGTTCTTCATGAGACCACCATCTCATCAGTCAATATGCACAACTCCAGTTCCTTTTTGTTTTGATGGAGGTTTCGGTTGATTCATAATCCTCGCACTCTTTCTTATTGGACGTGTAGGTTCTTCAGTTGGCATTATTGTCTCTGGCTGTGGTTGCTCTGGACCCATTGGTTGCTCTGCACCAGATGTCTTCTTCTTTCTTGAAATTTTCTTTGGTGCAGCCCTTGACTCCACAGATGCCCTACCAGGCGAGATGAGCACCTCTGATTGTCTTTCAGGCTATAACAATAGATTGTCATATTCATATTTATCAGTAAATATGAAATATGAATTATAAATTACCAAACTTACATTTAAGATCGTTGCCCATGTACGTTCATCTGTATAAAGGACATAACCATATTGTCGGAACCTTTTCCCAAGAGCTCCTCTTGTTCGATGTGGTCCCTCACAGTCTACAGCAGATGCATATGTCTTCCTCATCTAATAACAACATAAAAATTAAGGTTCAACCCCTAACCCAAATAACATATATATAGAGAATCAGTTTGCATACTTACTGGCTCATTTAGTCTCATTTTTTAAATCGGCGATTCTTTGTTTCTTGTCACTCGGGGCCCTGTCACTCGAGCTGGGCTTGCACCTGGCTCTACATTAGGCGCCTCAACTGACCCTGCAGCTTGCCCTCGAGTTGATCCTCTTGAAGCTCGAGCTGGCCCAGCACCTGGCTCTACATTAGGCACCTCGGCTGGACCTGGAGCTGGCCCTCGAGCTTATCTTCTTGTAGCTCTTACTGGCTCTGCATCTGGCTCTACAACTGGCTCTACTGCTAGCCCTAGTGTTGGCCTTCTTCTCACCTGAAAAAAATCATAATTTTAGTGTTCTTTAATTAACTTAAACACAAATCATGCAACTTACTAGATATTTTTTCCTGATTTGTTCAACAGTTGATTCAGTAGTTGTCCATGTAGGCCATTTGGTTTGCCCCAAAACCGGTTTTTCAGTTGGTCCTGCATCTGGCCCTGCAGCTGAAGCCCCATCGGTTTGGCCACCATATGTCCTTTCAGCCTCATGTTGCTTCCTTAATGCACACCCTTTTTTATCATGTCCTACATTGTGGCAATAAGAGCAATTTATTTTCACACCACTTCTGCTCATTCTCTGACTTTGAGGTCTCCCCTTCCTGCATTCTTCTTTTCCTTTTTGGCCTCCCAATTTGCTTCCTCAGAGGCAAAGGATGTGGTCCTTCATGATTTGTTGGCTCCCAATATTTGCTACTTCTAATGGGCTGCATCATGAATTCGTATGAAGCTAGATATGCGGTTTTCTTGTACCAATCATGAAGATAATCTTCTGGATTTTGTGCATTTAGCTGCATAGCACAAATGGCATGTGCACAAGGAATTCCAATTAATTGCCAAGCTCGACATGAACATTTTCGCCTTTGTAGTTGGACCACAAACTTGTCAGCTTAGCTCATGATTTCAAATCCATCGTCTTCATTCCAAATTGTATGACAAAACCTACTGGCAGCCAGGTTTGCATCTACTCTCTTTGCAATCCTTGAACCACATTGTCTAGTCCACTTTGCAGCCTCATCTTTTTGTTTGTGCAGCCTAGTCATGACCATGACTCGTATATCTTCCAACATGCTGATTATAGGTTTGCACTTAGCCTCTAATATACAGCCATTAAAAGCTTCGCTGAGATTGTTGTCAACAATGTCACACTTGAATTCTTCGCTGAAGAAGGCCCTGCACCAATGTTTAGGATCAGTTTGCATTAATGCATGAAAACCATCCTTTGTCAACTGCAGCAACTCCTGTTTGGCTATTCTAAAATCAGCCATGTTCGTGCTTTTTGCTATCTTCCAAAACTGTTTTTGCAATTTATCTCATTTGTAATATTTGTCCAATTTGCACATATGTGTCGTGCACACATTCTATGTTCCGCAAATGGCATCAACTCAGCTAACGTAGGAACAAGTCCCTGTTAAAGAATGAAGCAAACAAAGATAATTATAATAACAAGATATGCTATTAATTAAGGACATAAAAGTTCTGGACATGTCATTACCTTTTGTTGGTCGCTCATGAAAGCCCAACCTCCTCCATTAGCAATTTCATGGCTAACCATTAAATTTTTGAGAAACCATGACCAAGTGTCTCTATTCTCTATCTTAACTACAGCCCAAGCTATCGGAAATATTTGGTTGTTCACATCTCTTCTAATGGCAGCCAATAACTCTCCCTTGCATAAACCTTTTAGAAAACAACCATCCAGCCTACAACCCTCCTGCAACTAGCCAAAAATCCTCGTCTGCATGCTTCAAAGCAAACATAAAACCTATCAAAATTAGTCCCATGATCAGGTAACGGCCTTTCTACAACCTCAACTGAAAGTCTACTGTATGGGTTCTGGAGTACGCATTCGGCAGCATATTCCCAAACCTAACCATATTCTTCATTGTATTTACCCATAAGTGTCTTCATCACCTTCTGCTTGGCCCTTTTGCACTGACTCCGCGACACATTAACCCCAATCTGCTCCCTTACTAACTGTTTCAACTGAGGACTCTTAATCTCAGGCATTGCCTTCACAGTATCAAAGAATTGCTTCGCTAACCATGCACTTGTTACCCTTTTATTGTCAAAAACAATGGAACAATTATGTTGATCCTGGAATGATCTAATCTGAAATGACCCACTCTTCTTACTCAATGCACCATAGATCTTCCAGGAACAATTTGGTTTTGCACACTTAGCTCTGACAAATTCTTTCGCGTTTCTAACAAAATCAAGACTCCTCTGATCACTTATAGAATACCTCACAATAACTTCTTTAAATTGTTTCTCATCATCAAACTTCATACCCACAGATAAAACACGACGCTCAACAATTGGATCATATGAGACATACTTACTTTTCTTTCTTGTATGCATACGTACCTCATTGCCGCCTGATTGCTTATGGCACTCTCATCATCATTGCCTTCGTAGTCAGTACCATCACCGACATCAGCTTCTTCAGTTCTAACGCCCGGTTGCTGTTCAACTGATGCAAACTTATTTACCTCAAACTCTCTTTGTTTTTGCCTTGATTTTGCCAGCTCTTCATCATCGTCATCACTTGAATAATTTACACAACAAAATTTAAATCATCTAAGTCACTAGATCTGGCCACTTCCCAATCCAATCCAGCCAATTCCTCATTCTCCCTCTCCTCCCTCTCCTGATGTTCTCCAGACTGAACCTGAGTACTAGCTCCAGCTTCACCTACAGTTTCACCTCTATCTTCATCTCCAGCTTCATCTCCATCTTCCTCTATCTCGGTGCTCTCTTCATCATAACACTCGACATACACCTTAGCTTCCTCGCCATGAAGATAATGGTAAACAATATCCCTAATACCATTATCATCATCCATGAGCCTCAACCCATCCTTCAACTCTTTCCCAGGAACACAATAATACAATTTTTTTACTTTGCACCGAAAGAAATAAACTATGTTCTTCAGGAATTCAATATATGATGGCCTTGCTACATTTAGGAAGATAGTACCTTCGTTTCCCCCAGAATATTCTAAATTATCGGCACCAATGACGAATTCCCTATCATAGCAAACAATGATGGCAACTTCCTTGTCCCCCATACCAATACTGCACCCAATAAAAAAATTGAATTAGGGTTTGGGACCACAAAGCACTAACACCACGACAAACACATGGAGATCCCCACAAATAATTACATATAAAAAAATCAGCACTTCTTTTATACTGAGAGGGACAAACTTGTCGACAATGAGAGGGACAAACTTATCGTCGGAGGTCCCCACAGTCCACAATGAGAGGGATAATACCAGAAGTGCGACAATATGTCGTGGGAGGTCCCCACCACAACATGATTTTCCACCCCCAAATTGACAACGAGAGAGACAAGATTTCGAACCTACTGAACGACAACGGGTGAGTCAGCGACGACGGACTGAGCGACGACGAGGGATGCCGGCGTTGGATCGAGCAATGATGGGCGACAACGACAGTGAAGAAGTAACGACCATGCAGATGGCTGAAGACGAAAGACTCTGTAGATGAAACCCTAATTTCATCGATTTAACTCTAATATGATGAATTGGTTACAACTGAAGCAGCGGCGTCGTTTAAGGTCTACGTGGAAGCAGCGGCGTCGTTTAGTTACCCTACGTGGATTCTTCACAATTACCACGTCGGATAATGCCAAGCAAATAAAATGCCACGTCAATTTTTGGCCGGAATTCTCGTCGTTGGCACTTAAAAGTTCTGGTTTTTCCGAAATTGTCACTTAAGTGAATGATTTGGAAGTTTTGGCACCAAAGTGTGTGCCGTACACAACTTTTGGCACTTCTAGTGATCTTCTCCCGTCATAATGTCGAATAGTTTCAAACATAATAGTGCCGATTAGTATATTTACTTTAAATTCACTAAAGACTATATGGTCTTGGTTTGATTATATGTCAAAATTATGCTTATCTTTCTAACTAATATGACTAGAATAAATGAGACAAAGAAGTATCTAATATCCAACTTTAAAATGAAAAAGTTGGGTAAATTAGATATTAAAACATAGTAGAAGTTATTCGTTGAGCCAAGTAGACTTTACTGAAAAAATGTTAATTAAGTTTAAGCATCTTGGTTTTAAAGAAATGAGTACTCCATTTTATGCCAATATGAAATTAATTATAATTCTGATAGGATAGTGATACAACTTGAATATGCAAGTGATATACGGTCTTTAATGTATGCGATGTATTGTACTAGACGTGATATTGCATTTTCAATGCGTAAGATGAGTAGATACACTAGTACTTAATATATTGAACATTAAAATGCTATTACCAAAATTTTTGGCTATCTTAAGGGAAGAAAATTGTGGTTTGTTCTATAGTAATTATCTGGCTGTACTAGAAGAATAAACCGATGCTTGTTGGATTACAAGTGTATGAGATAAATATTCCACTTCTGCTTGGATTTTCATATTATGAAGATATGCTATTACCTAGGCAAGTAAGAAACAAAATTGTATATCAATTTATTGCTTTAGCAGCAACTGAGAAAGAGGCCGAGTGGATTAAGAATTTGTTGCCCATGCCTACTATTTATATCCATTATGATAGTCTGACTATTTTGGCAAGAGCATATGATATCACTAATAATGGTAAGTCTAGACATATTAGTTTGAGGCATGAGTACATGAGACAATTGATTCAAGATGGTACCATATTGTTTAAGTAAAGTCAAGCAAGAATCTGGCCGACCCTTTTACAAAGGCATTATTAAGAGATGTAGTAAAAATGAGCTAAAAAATGAGACTTAAACCCTTTAATTAAAATCACCAGTAAAGGTAACTTGACCTAATTCTAGCACATTACTAGTTATATGGTTTAATGGGTAATAACAAGTTACTGAAAGTAATTGTTTGATACCGAAATTAGTCCTGACGTGAGGAGTCAGTATCATCTGTTACGTTTTCAAAGGTTGAATTGTATTCTTAATAAAGTACAATACATTAATGTATCGTGTTCATTAGTAATAGAAACACGTGATAAATATTTTACCTATATGAGCTTAGAAGTGGTACCATTTCTTACGAAAGTAAGGGTTGCTTTTTAGAGAGCTAATGAAAAGGCACAAGCATAAGGGTATAACAGTGCTAAGTAAATGATAAATTTCTTGTTGAAACAAGAGTCGATATATGTGCGGTATGTTCGAATTTATTACTAAGAGTACCAAGTTTAAGGCCAATAGCTACTTGTAACTTTGATTGAGTTTTGAGATACTTGCACTAAATGCATGTTTAACTCGAAATAGACATTCATGTATGTATACTGATCTGTGGAAATATGGCTGAATTTTATATTTAAAATTTCTAAAATTTTATTTTACAGACAAAGTGGGGGATTGTGGGATATGTTTGTTTTACAAACAAATATTTAAGGTACTTTCTTTATCCTGCATAGGAAATAAATGAAAGTTTTGGTAAAGTTGACTTTGCTATTTCAAAAAATAAGAAATAGGCTAGTGGGCTTGACCCCACTATACATGCATGCATGTGCGTGTCTTTGATGCATTTATTAGAGGCACTAAGCACTTGGCGCGCCGTGGACCAAGTTAGCGTTAATCAACAATTAAACTACTATTTTTTATTTTCGAAATTAATTTTACTTTATTTATTTTTTACTCTTTTAATTTGTAACTGTTTGAGCATGATTTGACTTGTGACCGTTCGGAAAAAAAACTGTCGATTTTAAGACACGAAGAGGTGTGTCTGAATTGCAAATTTTGAATACGAATAGTCATGTTTATCACATAGTTAGCAGTTTAGACACCAAGAGGTGTGTTCAATTTGCCTTATATATATTGGAAAATTTTGTTTAGTTTTTTTGAACTTCTTTTTTTTTTCTTTAAGAGAAATACAACGTTGTCTCCAATTGTTTCTTCAAGAGTTTAAAGAGATTATTTGAAATTACTATCTACTAATCTCACGAGACTTTGTTGTATCCTGAAGAGAATTTGTCAAAAACCTATTGAAACTTAGTGAGACAAATTGATCCTAAAAGAGAGTGATTACACGTCTCAAAGTCGACCTATATTTCAATTCCATTTCTTCTCGTACAAGATTATCTCAATAAAAAGCTCATTCCTTAATGCTAAAATACCCAAACCCGACGTGCATAAGTACACTTCAACATGAAAAGCAAACTGATTGCTAGTAGTTCTATTGCTACTGCTCTTTGTAGAGAGACAAACAAAAACACTGACTTTATAGGATAAAGCTACCACCAAAGTTTGATGCGTGGCAGTCTAATTTGGAATGATTACATCATTCCTCATATTCATTACCATGTTCCTTTTCCATCCCCTCTCTCTTCACTTGCAAATATACGGATGTCTTGCGTGCGTGCTGGAAATTGACATTTAAGAACTAAGATAAATATTATTTTATCAAGAAGTATATGAATCATCGAGTAATGAACAGAAATTATTGATAAATTTACTTAATATGAACATCTAGAAGTATTTGCATGTACATAGGAAGAGAAAAATATTTCGAGATTTAAAAATTTTCTAGGAATATTGTTGCGAGATAGAAAATATCTCAATTTTGATGTCAAAAAAGCGTGAGAAATGATATAAGACTATAGACTAGACAATTGTCGAGGGACAACTGGCGAGGGCTCGGTATTTGTGAAAGAAGCAATCAAGGATATTCAAGAGTAGAAATGTATATTTGAGATCGTTTGAAAAATGAGAGGGTGTCGTCGGATTAGGAACTTACAATGAGTTTGTGAATTGAAAGCGAGAATTGAATTTCATCCCATCACTCTGGGAATTCCCCCTCCATTTCTTGCCTAAATTTACCTTTTCTTTTTCATTGAGATTATCGTTTGATTAATAAGTTTTTAGGATCACTTTATGGATTTTTACGAGAATCCTTGCGGCATACAACTTAAGAAATTCGATCCGTGACAATTTGCAAATTACAAACGCGCGGCCCGATAAGCTGGAGCCTGGACTTACTTTGAATCGTAGGCCCGGCCCGTTTTCGACACCTCCTTTTCTTAGGATGGTCCGTAAGCAAGCATACGACCCGGCCCAGCTACGGACAATGGCAAAACCGTGATTTGAACGAACTTGCGGGGAGAGTTCGGTAAAAGAGATATGGGGGCAAAAGAATTTCAAAAATTCGCGAAAACGGGCGTTTTCCCACCCAAACCGACCCGCCAAGTTCAGTTTCGCTCCGATTCGAAAAATTCACAAAAAGCTTTTTAGAGAACGAATCTCTTCATTCCGTCATCTTTTTTTTACCTCTCTTTCTCCCTTTCGCTTCGCGAGGAGCCCTTCAGTTCAGATCTCTCCTTCTCCGGCACTCTCCGGTCAGATCTCTTCTCCGATCTTAGTTGTTTCCTGTGTTCGCAGCTCAAGATTCGAAATTTCCGTCGCACCCACGTCTTTCTTGCACCTGCTTTCTGCGTTCTTTCGAGAATGTCTTCAAGTGATTTAGCTCTTCGTTCTTTTTTTTTTCTTTGGTTTTTTGCCCACTTGAGGAGTTCTCACACGTGAGAGATCTTCGAGGCTCTCCCCGTTCAGGGATGATTGCAATATCGTGGTTTCGTTTGATCTTTTGGTTTGGGTGGCATGAAACTGAAGGACGTTTCGCTGTTTTTCGTTCTTCTTCTTTTTCCGGGCAGGGAACATGGCGGGAAAAGGTGGGAAGGGGCTTGTAGCTGCAAAGACCACGGCGGCCGCGAACAAGGACAAGGACAAGGACAAGAAGCGTCCCATCTCTCGCTCATCTCGTGCTGGTATTCAGGTAAATTTCTCCTTATTTTAGAACAAAAGAATTTGTGTTTGGATTTTCCTTTAGTGATGCGTTCTTTTTGTTGGTTGACTGTAATAAGAGGTCGACCATCAGATTTTACGGACGTTAGTGGAAAAAAGTTCGAAGCTTTTACAGAATTGGAGGAGCCCCTAGTGAAGGATGATTAAGCGTTTGTCTTTAGATTTTTTTATAATCGTACGCTTGTCTAACGCAATATGAGATAAAGCTGTGAACTTGGGTGTAGCGTTTGATTTGTGGAAACGACCTTAAAGTTTACATTCGGTCGAGGAATTACAGAGCTTTTAGACCTTCAGAATAACTTAACACGCATGGTAGGTGAAATCTACAGTACTACGAGCCTAGGTGAAGAATTTTTATCCAGTTTTGGATTAGTTATTAGTAATTTTGGTATATATGCTATCTTAAATATGTTCATACTCTGTTTTAGGTGGATATTGTTTCAGTGGGGTGATGTTTACTCGTTTTATCTTTTAGGAGATCTACTGGAAAGTTGAATCGTTCAAGCATTTTTTTTCCTTCTCTTTATGCTGTTTTTGCTAAGCTGACTAAAATGTGTGAAGCTAGATGGAAGTCATTCATTTGATTAGGTTTATTTCACTGCTTTATGTTATTTCAGTATATTGGAACGGTTTACAATTTGTCTCATAATTACTGGATGGAAGGATCTTGAAGAGACGGAAGAGATGCTTGGCGATCATGTCTCACAACTATGCTTGACATGTTTCACTAAATAGTAATAGACGTTTTCTCTATAGTATTGACAGTGGTATAGTACCGTCTTATAACGTTTGGTTCTAATTGCATTTCATTTTAGCTGCAGGTGATAACCATTTTATGCATAATACTAATATAACACCTTTTGACGTCTTAGAAGAGCTAATAATCATAATCAACCTTTTTGCTCTCACCATAAATATGCACATCAATTGCAATTACCCTTCTTGGTCGAGTAATGTTTTCTGGGGTTTGTTTGCTTGAGATCAGTTTCCTGTGGGTCGGATTCACCGGCACCTCAAGACAAGGATCTCCGCAAATGGCCGTGTCGGGGCGACAGCGGCCGTGTACCTGGCATCAATTCTGGAGTACCTGACAGCTGAGGTGCTTGAGCTTGCGGGCAACGCAAGCAAAGACCTGAAAGTGAAGAGGATAACCCCGCGGCATCTACAGCTGGCCATCCGGGGGGATGAGGAGCTCGACACTCTCATCAAGGGAACCATTGCGGGAGGAGGCGTCATCCCTCACATCCACAAGTCCCTGATCAACAAAACCACCAAGGAGTGAATTGGAACCGAATCTCCATCAACGCCAACATCACATCTTCTCTTAACAGGGTGTTATCTGCTTGTCATTCTGATATGTGGATTATATGTAGTTTTAGTTTTAGGCAAGGTTTATGGTGCTTTTAATAGCTAGGTTGATGTTAGAATGACGTTTAATTTGTGATACTGGTAATGGTTCGATGTTTGTTTTTCTCAGCAAACCAACCCCATCCGTGTTCAGTGTCTTTATTAGCTGTATCATATCCAGACATTCTCCAACTTTCCCTTCTGTTTAGGTGATGCCTTATGTTCTGTCTCTGCACATTAAGTAGCACTATTGTTAACTATGTCCTTTTTCCCCTTGTGTTAGATTGACCATTTTGTTTTTGTGATGATATTTCAATTTACATGATCCAAAGGAAGGGAAAGATCGATGGGCAAGTGACCACATAGAGGTCAATAAAACCTTTTTATAACTAGTTTTCCAAGAGCCCTACCATTGCACCTTACGAGACTGAGATGGTGCACCCAAATGATTTCCTGATTTGTTTTTACTGTAAGTATTGAGCTCGATTTTTTAAACATGATGGAAAGTTTGTCGAAGGGTTTCACTTCACGACAAAAAGGGAACTGGAAATAGATGGTACCAATGGGGGGGGGGGGGATCATTCTGTCTATCAGATCTGTCTCCTGCCTTGTCTTAAGAGATATTATCGCACGTGTGCACTGTGTAGACACTAGACAATACGAAATAGCTGATTATGTTCTGCGAACAACACTTTGGGGGGTAACTCATGATTATATAAGTAGATCATCCATCACGTTTAGATGATGAGTATTAATTTCCTCAAAAACCTCAACTTCAGGTCCAATTTCGATTATGCTTCATATTTTTTCATCTAAAAAAAATCACAAAATTTCACTCCAATCCCAAACTTGTCCATCTGTCTATCGATAAATTGTTATTAGTTTCTTCAAAACTGTCAACATTAGGGCTGATTAAAGGTTTATCATTAGAATCTTCGTATTCACCAATATCCTCACTTTCATATGCCACAATTGTAACATGTTGTATTGATAATTATGAAAAACCTAGTGGCAAATTTTTTTAGAGAGGGGCGAATTTGGGATTAGAGTGAAACTTGGCAATTTTTTTAGATAAAAAATTTTTCAAGCTAAAAATTATTATTGGAAATAAATTTGAGGTTTTTTTTAAAGTAGCTCTTAATAAATTTCCATATCTCCCTTATTTATTCGAATGTGGTATCACTCTTTTTTTTTTCTTTTTATGTAATTTATAGGAAAAATAACTTCGATCTGTCACGAATAAACCCATCCTTAACATTACATTATTTTTTTCTTGTAGTTATCAAGATAAGGAAGTTAAGTTCTTAGTCATTTCATTTGATGATAGTTTGGTGAACAACTTAATTTAAAGTTAGTTTGACTTGTTTTATTTAACCAATGTATCAAACATGACGGTGAAATTACCAAAAAGTTTTCAATCTATTATATTTATGTAAAGTTAGTCCTAAAATTTTTAATTTGTCCACATTGAGGTCTAAACCTTTTGATAATTTATCAATTTAGTCAATTTAACTAATTTTGGTCAAAAACCACTAAGATGACCATTTGCTATCTTATGTAGCATTATCGGCCCTAATGAGGATAAATTTTAAATCTTTTATTTTATTTTTTCATTGTGGCTAGCGAGAGCAAGGCTAGCCTTGTGGCCTCTAGTCACAAGGTCAAGCCTCACTTGGCCGATGTTTGTTGCCAGCGACTTTGTTTGTTATAATGAAAAAACATAATAAAGAAAAAATAAAAATAAAAGTACATAAAGAGTATAAAAATTTTCCACATCAATATCGATGGTGCCATGTAGGATGACAAGCCTCATTGTTAGCAATTTCCACCTAAAATTGGCTAAATAGATTGAATTGACAAATTTTATCTAATCTTCATTTGTTGGTCTATGAGCCTTCTAAGGAATCTTTTCCAACCAACAATGATGCCTCTTCGGGAAATAGTAAAAGAGACCAATCACTAAATTAGTATAATTGCAACAAATTTAAGGTTTTTTTGGTAATTTTTCCAGAGACTTAAAGGGGGCGTTCTACTTCCCTGTCAAATTGGAGCACATGATGACAAAACGGAACATAATTGGGGTTTCAATGATGGGTGTCGTAACGCAGAGGAATACATTGGTCTAGCTAAGGAAGAAGATTTTTATCTAACTTTCATTTTTTTGGTCTGTGAGGTTTCTAAGGAATCTTTTCCAACCAACCATGATGTCTCCCCGGGAGATAGCAAAAAGAGACCAACCATAGCCATGTGATTTGGCAATGCTTTAAACAAAATTTCATTGCCATAACAGGTGTTCTAGATGCAATTTGGGTTTAGTTAGTATTGAATGATTAAGCATTGTTTTGAACATGATCATGTGTACACATATACATAAAATCATGGTTCCATGTTGCTGTCGCCGAACGGAATCAACAAGAATATGCGAGGTGCGTACGGCGGCGAGCTCAATGTAAGTCTTGTTGTTTTTGTATAGATGATGGATTTGATAGAATAGTAAAAGAACATGAAAAGGAAAATAAATATGCAGAGGCTCAATTGATTTGTTGATTTTATGTATAATCTATTTGTTGGCGTATGGCTCATACTTCCTAACGACAAATGGCACGGAGGTCCCACTTTGTGATGAACGAATGGGGATATGGGGGGCTGTTCGAGCAAGGGTTGCAGGGGCAATGCTCCTGATCCGCTGGATAGCTTATACAATTTGAGCACATACCTACTAGTAATTTGAGTTTGGGACCATAAATAAGTATTGGGTATATATATTCGGTTTCTCTTGTAATAGAGAGGTGAAATAGAGATGTATGATGTACTAATTATAGTAGTATTTCCTGTCGGATGTTACCCTAGTTTAAGGGTGAAATATGATTAATCTCACGTCTCGATTTATCTCTATGACTTTTACTCTTTATTTCATAGTGTTTGTGTGTCTAATCTTAACCCTACTACAATGATTTTATATTTAAACTATTCACACCTCTTGAAGTATCTGCTTAAGATGAACTACTGTTGTGGGGAAGTATACATTGTGGAAAAGAAACGACATAAAATGCATTTTCTACTTTTAGGAAGTCATAATACTTTTTTATTCCTTTTTTTTAAAACTACAACTCACCTTTGTACAGAATAAAAGAGCCTACAACTACAAGGACATCTCCTGAACGAATACTAGATTTGTCTTGATATATCAAATGGTGTTATCATATTGCTTATAATATTTCTCATATTTAACAAGACACAATGATTCATCATTCAGAAAAACTATATGATATGAGTCAGCGAGCACAATAAACAGTACATGAGATGCCTAGCTTACGGTACTATCAAAAAGCTGCAATGAAGTCGGTGTATAAAATGACAAAAATTGAATTTTTACGTAATTATCTTGAATATATTAACTATTTCTTTATTTTCCGATTGCCTAGAAGGGACAAAAGAAACATCTTTTATTTTCTAGGCATCATATTCTGAATGATGAGTTGATGAAAATAAAGATAAAACAGGTTTCTAGAGAACTGGTTCATCTTATTAATGTCTACGGAAAAAAGGTAGATTTTCAAGTTGGAAGATACTCCTCAAGAATAAGTCGAGTGAGGTCGAGTTGATACTTATCTGTGCACAAAGTAATTTAAAAAGTCAAAACTATGAATGAGCTCCATTTTACTCCCGATGCTTGATGTTTCCAGCCTGAACTTGATACTACAGAGAGTAGATATGTTCGATTAAGATTGATCATTCAATGAATGTGTTCTCTGCTTTTAATTTGTTGATTTAAACTTTAGGGTAATGAGATTAATTTCAAAATTTTAGCTTTTTTGTTTCATGAAAGCAAAATTTAGAGTTGGATTTTAATCTCAAAATTTTGTCTAAAAATTCCATGTGTGGTATTTAATCTTTTTTTCTTCTGTATGATATGAAGTTGAACATAATGATGAACTCCTATATGATGGGGAAAAAATCGTAATTGCACAATTGCCAAAGTAAGTGTTGTGTGATCTCATAAATATTGCCATACCAATATGAAAATTGTAATTTTGTCGTCATGCAATCATTTTAATTAACATCATATCAAGATAGTTCATCCTTTTCTTTACATGCATGCGTTTGTGCTCTTTTGCAAATACTTACGCTCATAAACGATAAGAAGTCCAATCTATAATGTTGTGCGGCCCTATGAAGAAACTATAAAGAGCAATGGGTTTGTGAACAAAAAATAAAAGGGGTGAGTGTCGTTGCTTCCTTTCAACCACCACTATCCTCACCGGAGTAGCCGACCCCGGCAAGGGTTGCAATGACATCCTTACAGAGGTCACAAAGCTTGTCATATCATAAACTTCATGGCGTGCAATGACATCCTTACGGAGGTCACAAAGCTTGTCATATCGTAAACTTCATGGCATGCCTTAAGATTGATCAATGTCGAGCGACCCTTTCTAAGTCACTATAATGAGAGCCACACCAATCCGCCGCGATGCCCCTCCGGCTTCTTTTTCTCTCTACATCCGGCAAGGGTCATTGGATCCTCATACCGATACGTAGAGGTTGCTAGACTCTCATCTGTATTCAGCCAAAGCGGTCGTTCTGTCATCCGCGGTCTGACGTTAGACCTATCAAAATGAGTTTAATCGATGATAAGAACAAGTTCTGTTTTCAATTTTGCTGAAGAGGAGCCGATGATATCACGCAGGGGTCCCGATACCCGGTCAAAAACTGTGTTAGGCTTGGGCTTACGTATCCTTTTAGTACGACAAGTTGGTTAGTCTTCTAATGCCAAAAGACCTAACTAATATGCTCTTAAAATAAGCACTTTGGTTTTTGGGAACTCCTGTGATGTCAGTTTCGGGTATAGTAGAGCCCTCATCTACATCATCACCTGCCAAAAGACTTACTTAATAAATGAATAAGTGAATAGCTAAAGTTAAAAGACACCTCCTGATCCTCTCTCTCTCCAGCCGGAAGAGGCACTTGTCTTTGCTATGAGAACGCCCACTGGCGAGAGCATAAAGTTTCATTTCAAATACAAACAATTACTTGCACTACGCGAGAAAAACAAAAAGGAAGAGAAAGCATCTTTCATGCGGCCTGTGAATGCCACGGTCGAGAATCTAATGCTTGCAAAACTCCGAAACTCCACACCCGAATCCTGAAAGTTCAATCTCTCTCTAGACCACACTTTGGTATTCACCCATATAAATCGCCCTCTCCATGCACAGGCGTCACGCCCAAGACTCTAGTTCTCTCCTTTTGCTCATCTCTCAGAGTCGTAGCCAGCCATGGGAGCAAAGTTCCTTCTGATGAGCACGAGCCCTTTTATGCCGACCCGCGATCACCCTCGTCGTCGACGTGCTAACAAGCCTCTATGTTCTCCGGTTCTCGCCGTATTGACGAGTCCTGCGGGGAGAATAGTGGAAACCGTGGAGAAGACAACGACAACAATAAGGCCAGATGCAGATGCCGTTGTTACAAAGTATGAAGACAATTGGTTCGATCTCATGGCCACTAATCATCTCTCTCGAAGCGTTCAAGCCTCCATAGGTTGGTTTTTCGCATATACATGTCAAGGATGAAAATCAACTTTTTCGTTTTCAGTTCATAAGGGAACGACGTGATATTGGCAATTATGTCCTGTCCGCTTTTTGCAGGGATTAGGAACAAAAAGAGCGGGTATGAGGGCTTGGTGGAGGCGGCCGCGGCCGCATACCGGAGCTTCAATCCGACGGAGCAGCGCGATCTCGTCATCTCAGCTCTCGAAAGAGCCTTCCCGAGGCCAATCTTGAACATGGCATGTTCACGTCGCTCGAGTTTTTCTCTTTCTGTTTTCTGGTGCTACCTATTTGCTGCTTTCTTCTCACGGAATCAAACAAGTAAAAGAAAGAAAAGATGCAGAGACTCATATTACATGAAACTCAACGGCGAAAGCAATTTCTCGTAGATGCGTAAGCCACATGCATAAGCTACCTGAATAACGCATGCACTATCATCCAGAATTCACCAAGTTAATTTCTGGGTTTTATATCTCTGAAAGATGCCGTGACGGTATGATCTTCGGGTGCCCCGAATGTAACGCCGCCTTCAGTACGTACGACATAATGAAAGCAACAAAAATGACTTTATTTTATTAGTTTCGATAGGAAACCCAATTAATTATCAATCATAGTTTTAATTAATCTGTGATTTTCTCCTTAACCCTACTCCTTTCTTGATATAATCGAGTGCAGATACGGACGTTGCTGCCTCAGTGTAAATTCACCAGGGAATACTTTGCTGCCTTCACCACTGTGTTTTTCTCTTGGTTGGTCGGAAAATGCGAGGTAAGCGAAGTCATTATTATTCATAAATTTGTTTTTATTAACATATGACGTATGAATAAGTTATTTGTTTATTGCTGCCGTCCTTTATTTTCCTTTTCGATTTCTTTTCTTTTTTGTTCATTTTATTGGGCTATAAAAGGTCTGGGCCCACGTCGATATTGAAGATAGCAATTTCAAATTTTGAAATCATGCAGTTCCAAATCAAGGGTCGAAGAAGGAGCATTTAACATAGATTTTTGGTTTGTCAATGAAGCTACTAGCTATAGTAAAATTGACCTAGAAAAAGTTTAGTCCTTGAGATCTTTAGCACGGATTGGATGGGGAATACCGAACTAGTAGAGGATCTGATGTATTAAGGCAAATGTCAAGATGCAACATGCATTTGGGCTAGCTCGGTGCTGGTGAAACTCCAAGTCTCGTTCCAATGGGAGAGACAATTTGTATGATTCATAATTGAGACCCACCACTCATTTTGGGAGCTTGGTGGTATTGGATCATAGACAGAGTCACTAATCAAATGGGAGGGTCAATATCGACCTGGACATAGTGATTTAAGTAAAGTGATTTGTGAAATCCCAAGTTCCACATTGGACGGAAAAGTTCTTTTTAGTGATTTATAAATATGATCCACCCTTATAGACTTACCACCCGATTCAAGTAACCATTTGCATGACCTTGGAGTGAGAACTCGGTGGTCATGGATCCGCATTGGCAATTGAGAAATGCACAATCCTCTGGACGATCTCCTGATTCACGGGTAAAAAAATAAGCTTTCGCCAACTCGAGAGGACTTGTATTGATTAGGTTCCTCCAATACATACCACAGCCTATTCATTCTGATAATGCACATACCTTAAGCATTAGAAAGGAAATAGTACACACTTTGCAAACCACCCTTTATTTTATGTGTCTTGCCCCCTTTCGCTGGCCGGCCAATAAATTTTGCCATGAAAGGTAGCAACAATCATTGATCCACACCTTTTTGACGGCATAACGTGGCCGACCCAACAAAGTAAAATTTTGGCCAAAATAGTATTCAACGCTTCGAACTTTATTTCCTGCCACTGAGTAAATTATGTTGTTTCCATAGTTTTTCCTTATTAACAATAGCAAATTAATGATGCGAAGTGCATGAATATGGAGTACCACCTTGGACGCATCTCTTTGAAGCCGCAAATTCTTTTCACATTGCTTACTGTTTGTCAAGTATCTCCCCTGCAAGTCCTCCATTTTTGCATGACAACCATACACTCCTAGAAATAAAAAATATAGCATAAGTGAGACTTTGCCAACTTAATTCTTCTTCTACTTCTGAGAGAGAGAGAGAGAGAGAGAGAGAGGAGGAGCAGAGGAAGACACAGAAGTCTCTGGAGGTTTGTAAAAGTGAGAGTAGAATTGACCCGGTTGTTTCATGTCGAGGCCATGAACTTGATCAACCTAAGCTAAGAGTGGTCACATGCCATCAAGACACTCAAATGTAAATTTATTGAAATTTGAGGGCTAGAGCATACAAACACTCGCCACCAAAAAATCAATGCACAGCATTTCGAATTATATATGAGTTTGAATCTGGTGTAAAAAGTTGTTTTCATGGGTGTGATTTTCCTGAATCATATTTCGAATTCTACATTAGGCTACTAAGATGTTTGCCTCAGAGGAAGCCAAGAGTTCAAAAATATCCGATCCATCGGTGAAGTGAGTACGTGTGTAGGATCATCATTGACCCATTTGAAAGTGCAACATATTGGTAAACAGCACTCAAGTATGGAAATGAAAAATTAAATCAGGACAGAATTAAAGTGCTCAATGAACAGCATCTGATGAATCTTTATTCAGTGCGAAGTTACACACCGAAACATGCAGCTAATTTAAGAGAAAGCATTTGGCATAAAATTAATGATTCGTGAATCATGTCCAGAGGCAGCGATCTCATCATTTTCCTTTTGAAATCAGGTGAGAGAATCAGAGCTCAATGGAAGAACAGAAAAGAATGTCGTCCACATAAAGAAGTGCAGGTGAACTTCTACTTTCACCTTTAATATATACTTTTGCAGAAATTTAAGCTGACTTGTTGTAGCAATTAGCAACACAAGATACATATAAGCATTAAAATAATCTGCTCCAATGATTGTGCCTCACAGAGACTTTGTTCTAATCACAATGATGGCCCGAATCATCTCCGTCGTCAGCACTAATCATATCCATTGTCAGAATCATGCAAACTTTGCATAAGCCTTACATCACTCAATTGGGAAAGAAAAAGGAAGGAAAGAATCTCACGTTTCTTTACCTGGCAGGTTTTTGGAAGAAACCAACTGTGTGGGCATGTGCCTTAATCTCTGCAAAATGCCTAGCCAGACATTTATCAAAAACTCCCTAGGAGTGCCGGTCAACATGGTGCCAAGTAAGTATTTCTTTAAAGATTGGCAAATTAGAATAAAACAGGATGCAATAATGTTCAGTTGACAATGTTTTGCCCAAAACAGCTAATTATAAGCGCATGCCATAATCTTAAGCAAAATAACCTTCCTGTGTTAAACTAAGGCTGCTTAAACATTACTGGTAGATGAAGCTGTTGCATTTTCTCGGCTGATGAACAGAACTCACAAGTGAGTTTCCGTGACAGATAGAAAATGGTTTGAACACATCTACATAATGATGTCATCCCTTTTGTTTTTTCATGGATGGGATGCTTAACCGCCTATCATCAACACCGAGGTCCACTATTGCCAGTAGCACAGTGATACTATATCATCCGAAGACAATCAGCACAAGGGAACATACTCTAGTACCATTTAATTAAAAAATTGCCATTAGGCTACTGCATTAGTAAACAAATGAGGAAAAGACATCATAATATGAAGAGTAACAGTACCTGCACTACAATGTGGGAGGCCATGATATCATGTCATTGGAGGGTCCCATATATGAACCACTTGGGGTGCAAAAACTTCAGGTATAGCCATCCAACCTCAGGTACACACTATTAAATCAAGGGAACAATTCTTGGATCTTTGCCTGTGAGTTTAACATGTAAAATGAGAAATTAGTGCAGTGAAATTCACTACATTAATTTGAAGGCACTGAAACTCGTGTAATTCCATGAAATGGCCTGTCTTGTCAATGTTACAGCTCTACCTAAATGTCCTCAATATAGTAAAGAAAAGAAATCAAAGACTTCTAAATTCCATGAGCCAATTATTTGTCATTAAGTGTGGAGTTATTTCGGCATATTAATTTGTAGAATACACAGGCAAAGTAGCAGAACATTGATGAGCCTATATATTGACATATACACCTGTATGTGCATGTGGTTATGTTTATTCTTGACTGGTGCTGATATCAGAATACATCTTACTTTGCAGATTTTGATGACATGAGTTGCCAGATGGTATTTGGGCAAGATCCTCCAGCGATAAGCGATGATCCAGCATTTAAACAGCCATGCTTTAAATTATGTAAGGACTCAAAATAGTAACTCACTTCTCTAGGCATGCGCAACACCAGATGAACAGTTGCATGGAGGCACACTAGTTTCCTCGTTCTTTTTATTGTGAAAATAGACTCATAGAATAGGTACATTTAATAATGCAGGTTCTAACCTGGAGCATGTTAATCATGCAGGCAAGGCAAAGCAAAAGCACAATAATACATGCACCAATTGATGCAGAGAGACAGAGAAGGGGAATGATGGACAGTTTCATTGCCAAAACTTGGACCCAAATAATTCTTTGTAGTGGATATACAAAGGCCTAGCCAAGATTTTTTTTCCCCTTTTGGTAGTTCGACATACTTATTATCCAAAAAATTATACATCCGAAAATGTCGAGATATGCCTGTCACCATGTATATAGAGGTATACTTTTGCAGTGTAAAAGCTATTTCAGTAAGGCACTCATTACCAAAGCTGCAAAACAATGATGTCCAGGTTTCTTCATCAACCGTACTAACCAAGTTTAAGGAGATGCGGGACATATTTAAGTGCAGACAGCCACAGACATGGTGGATCAACAACTTCCACTGGTTATCATAATGGAAATCTATTGAGCAAATTTGATGCAGCAATAATTACTTCAACGTTTGTAAACTGTAGAAATGATCGCTTATATATTTTTTCTTTCATGATGAGTTCCGAATTTCATCAAATCTGTGGGAGGAAAGAATTAAAAACTTAATTCCAATCTGTAAAATTTCAATATTCTCCTCCCAATTATGTCGCACAGCCTATCTTGATTCCCGGCAATAACTGGAGCCAGATAAAAGAAAATTATTATGGTAACATAGCGAAACAAAAGAGTGAAAAGCAAACTCGACAACAGATGAGACCTTTTCTCTTGCGGCATTAGCAGAAAATATGATAAAGACGCCTGAGAATTTAGATGTACCATAGGACCGAGTTTGAGTGCTTGGCCATCCTTTGGGAATTTCTCTCATCAGCTCTTCTTCCAACTCCAAGCTCAGTAAGCATGCCGGTTTATTGACTCTCATTAGCTGTAACACTTTTCAATATTTTATCGTCAAATCCGATTTATTCATTTATGTTCCCATAGTATTCCTCAACATATCATAGTGAATTTTAGCAAGCAATTGCTTGTTTAAAATTTGCTCTTCTGCATGTATCTTAAACACGAGGTTAATTTCTTGTGGGGCAATTCCTACTTTACTCTCACTACTGTACAAAAGGCTGCAGCAGTTAAGATAATCATAAAGATCGTGAATAACCAAAATAACAATAATTTATGGTAAAACAGATATGGACGTTGATTAAGCAACCACATTACATAGATGAAGCCAAAAACAGAAAGTAGGGTATGAATTTGACAGATCCTCAGATGTAAGAACATCTGCAAACCAGATCCTCCCACCACTTGGAGACCCGACCGGATGAAAGACTCAAATATACCCTCCCGAAATTTCTTTGATTGATTGAGTCAAGGACGGACTTGATAGTAGCATAGCCTGGTTTTCATGATGTCTTTTTGTAGGACAACCAATCAGCTTCTTTCTAAAAGCTGAGTGTTTTGACCAAAGGGCTAATGTAGGGTTCGAGATCAGCAAGTGGACCATCCATGTCTCCCACCTTTCATAAGCAGGGTCAAAAGACCTTGCTAAGATTCTTAAGCAGTCTTTTCTGTCTCAATGAGAGAGTGACCGAGTGATCCAACCCACTTTCAACCACTAACACGTCCCGCTGTAAGTGGATCTTTTCAATAATGAGGTTTTGAAACTGTCTTATATAATTTAACTGTGAGGCAGCAGAAACAGAGGGGTCATGACATGTACTAAAATTACAAGATGAACAGGGAAAATTCATGTCATGAAAAAAGAAAAGAAAAGACATGAGGGTCGCACCAGGTAGCAAAAAGCAGATTACCATCTGAGACAAATTACCATGTTTATTCATTCCCTCCATATAGAAATCAAACTTCTTCTCAAATATCGACAACTATGCGGCATCACATCATGCTAATCTGAGTTTGTTAGATACAAATATTACCTTGCTCAACACATGGAATTTTCCCACTTATCACATTAGAAAACAATTGGAGCGCAAGCATTGGTTTGGGGTAAAATGTCATTCCATTGTGGCCTGAGGTCACAGGTTCAGGTCAGGGAGCAGCCTCTCTGAGAAAACAGGGGTAAGGTTGCTTGCATCTTCTTCTTCGCAGACCTTGCAGTGCGGGGAGCGTTGTCCAATGGGATGCCCCTCCAATCGCATTAGAAAACAATTATGAGATTTAAAATTGTCCGAAAGGATTTTAGCATCACAAATCCATAAACAAATTTCCTATCCTATGCCATGATACAATTTACTGCAAGTTGCTTCATTGGTCTTCACCATCAGTCCCATTCAATACCTATTTGCTGCCGCTCTGCTAAAACATACAAAAGCACACTGAAGTACAGTTGCCACTAGCGAAATGACTAGGGGGTCTGGTATCTTTTCTTGGTGATCACTATAGGGTAGTTTCTCTCTCCTTTTCCAATTCTTCCTCATCAAATAAGAGCCACGACAGCGAATGACGAGCCACACATATTTTCTCCAGCACTTACGACTCCCAATATGTAAAACGATAAGTAAAATTTGTCTTATAGTCATAGTCAAATAGGAAAACAGCGAGGCCACGATAACTAAAGTTTGTATCGTGACCCTCAATCATCAAACCAAGCAATTCAACCAAATATAATTAGAGAGTTGTTCATATTCTTGGGTACATTCTTGGGATAAGTCTGTCCCCCACAATCAAACACTAGTCAAAGATCATTGCAAGTCGTCAAACTCCACTTCTATCAGACCTTGAGCAGCATGTGCCGACACTCTCTCGGAAATTCACAGGCACATGACGATCCTTAAGCACGACGGTTTTTAGGGTATCTCTCTCTTATTTGACCTATCATGTCTGTTTATGCAGTCTCGAATTTCACCAACCGTCAAAAACAGATGGTGCTATAGGCAAGCGAGACACTTTAAGAAGCAAACGTACTCGTTGGAGCTCGAACAATGGGGTGCGAAGAGGCCAATGGTCAGCTGCGCATTTGCCACTCTCCACGTGTCAGAGGGTACAAAGTGTTTCAGCTGTCCAACACTCCCTTACTTAGATAAATAATGGGCCTTTCTGTTCTTCCTATTCATCCGAACGCATCGATTTCTAGCTTGATATTCAGATATCCGGAATCCCTCGGAACAATATTTTGGGCTGCGAAGCGTGTCAAGAATGTCGAATCAAAATGGTCTCGGACAGGAACGACAAATCACCCAACGAGAACCAGAACAAAACACTCGTTGAAACTTTACCTCTGCCGCACGATGAAACTTAAAAAATGCGGACACCTAACCGTACGAATTGAGAAATCATCTCTCAATCTTGCTCCATCCAACGAAGCTACAACGATGATCCTTCCCTCGATTTCGGCGGGAAAAGAACACTACGGTAAATGCGGGCTCATCGACGTGCCCGAACATGAGGTGCCGATTCTAATGAATTGATCAGGGACATGAAATCCACGGGCGATTCGACAACGAGAAGTTACTCACAGTGCATGCGTCGGGCGCAAGAAACGGACGTGACAATATCGAAGGAGATGAGAGGGAATCCGGGGGCAACTTGCATGGTCCATGGACTATGTGGAGACACAACGAGTAACGTAGAAGGTTTTTGCTAGCGATGTACGGACGTTCAGGAAAGTTTAGGAGGAGGGGGAGATTAGTAGCCAAGCCAATTCAAGGCATGATCATATACTTCAATGCCGAATAAACTGTTTGCCGATCACATTGAAGTGCCTAATCCTACATGACTTAGAAAAATTTCAAAGTCCAATTGGATAAGTCTATCGATTGACAGGGCGAACAAGGGTCGCCAAAACAACTTCCTTTTGACCCTATTCAGTCTCCAAATCCACTTGAAACCGGAACCCTAGATTCCAGAGAGGGAAAAGCTCTTCTGAGAAGCTTGAGCAATGGATGGGTTCGAGATGACAGGAACAGGGGAGAGATTTGAGCTTATCATTTGACAAAGTGATGATCGGTCGAATCGGCATTATATTTTTTTTTCAGATCACTTAAATGTATCACTTGTAAAAAAGGACAATTACTTAAGTGGCAATTCTGATTTGAACTGATGTGCTGATTTGTCCAAAAAAAAATGATGTTAGATGATTGATTGAAGTATTATATATAATATCATTATCCGTTATTAGGAAAATTACATATCGCTTTTACAAATAAATATTAAACAATCGATAAAAATTAATTTTAGCCAATGCAAAAAAAACATAATGTAAGAAAAATTCTCATATTGAATGCGTTTTTTTTTTGGACGAACCTACTAAATGTGTTTAACTGCAATATTAAACGCAGAAACCAGTTTCTAAGTTAAAAGAAGAATGGACTGCTTTGGGTATTAATCTGAGAGTCATTCAAAATTGTCATTTTTGCCCCCACATTTTTGCATTAACCTCATCGGAGTCCTCCATCTTTTCTTATGGCTATTTGGAACGATGTCTCGTCCATGTTGTGGCTTCGACTTCGAGACAGACAGAGAAAGACAGTGATGTCAATAAATCAAATCAAAATGGACCGGACGAAACTTGTGAAAGGAAAGGAGAAAATCGTCAATCTGGACCTCGATCCTTATTTAAATTCATGGCCTAGAGAACATCAAAATCAACTTTTCCCTCTATTCTCAGTCCCTTAGAATAGGAAAACAGCGAAACAAAAGACTGATCTTAGTCAAATTTATCTCATTCTCTTGGACGTTGATCCGACCTCTTATATGATTAAGCCATTTCCAGTTCGCCTCGGGCTTTAGGCACCACCGACGGGAACTCATCGATGCCGTGGACCGAATTGTACTTGGAGGACTCGAACTTCTCTCCATCGCCCCACAAGGCGTAGGCCTCCTCGCCGTGGATTGCATCATCCCCGGCTTGCAACTCGTCGTCGGCCAGCCTCAGCGGCACGATCAGCCTCACTAGCAAACATATCAAGCTCGTCACGATCACGTTAATGACGATAACGTAAACAATGCCCAGAATTTGGATGCCCATCTGCTTGAGCCCTTTGCCAGGATGGCCCATCTGGAGCCCGTAGGCGAGGCCGACATAGTGCTGCCAGTCGTCGACGAGGTAGAAGATTCGGTTGAGCCTGGGCTCGGCGAAGAAGCCCGTAAGGATGCCGCCAAGGCTGCCGGCGACAGCATGGGTGTGGAACACGGCCATCGTGTCGTCGATCTGCTTGAGGAGCCATATCTTCTTGTGGAGCACCATCATGGTGTACCACGGGATGCTCCCGGACATGATCCCCATTAGGATCGCCGCCCACCCTTGTACAACTCCTATTTGTGCATGGGAAACATAAATGTTCTAATTAATGTATGCAAATTTCAAAATAATGCAATCATAAGTCACTAGTTGTCGTCCGAACCCTTTCTTAGGTTTGTGTTCCTAATTATAGTTGACATAGTAATGTTTGTACCTGCCGCGGGAGTGATGCAAACCAGGCCGGTGATCATGCCCTGGGTGGCGCCGATCACGGAGGGTTTCCCGAAGAAGAGGATGTCGAGCAAGAGCCACGTCAGGAGGCTCGTGGCCGTGCAGACGTGGGTGTTGAGGATGGCGAGGGACGCGTCGGTGCTGACGCTGTACGGGTCCCCGCCGTTGAAGCCAGTCCACCCCATCCACAGCAACCCGGCGCCGGCGAGCATGAGGAGGATGTTGTTGGGAGGGAACCTCTCCCTATCCTTGGTCGCCCTCGGCCCAACCTGCATTTAGCAAATTGAGATGCGTGGGTGCTAGTCCTGTTTCACTTATAGCAACCGATTGATTGATGAACCTTAAGATGCGTGGAAAGAGAGGATGATAAGTCGTAGCATTGCCATACCCAGTAAGCTGCAGTGAAGCCGGCCACGCCCGAAGAAAGATGGATCACATAACCACCGGAGTAGTCAATAATTCCCATCTTCGACAGCCAACCTCCCGGGCTCCATATGCTGTATGCCGTGATCGTGTACGAGCACGTCAACCAAAGAGGCACAAACAACATCCACGCGTGGAAGTTCATCCGCCCGAGCAACGCCCCCCCAATCAGGATCAGCGTGATCGCGGCGAACACGAACTGGAAGTACACCATGGTCGCGTTGGGGAACTTCCCCATGAAGGCCTTCTCGAGGAGGAACTTCTGGTCGAGCGAGACGTTGGGCTTGCCCAGGAAGTGGATGCCCTCGCCCCCGAAGGACATGCGGTAGCCCCACCCGACCCAACACACGAGCACGCACGCGAAGGCGTACAGCGCCATGAAGGCCGAGTTCACGGCCCACTTCTTCTTCACGATGCTCCCGTACAGGATCACGAGGCCCGGCACGCTCTGCATGCCGACGAGCGTCGCCGCCGTCAGCTGCCACGCGTTGTCGGCCTTGTTCATCCATGGCGGGCTGGCCGGATCAGGAAGAAGGTTCTCTGGGATGCTCATGCTCTCTCCTCTCTCTTGATTTCAGCCTCCAGAGTAAGGGGGTCGATAAAATGGCTTGTTGCCGATCAGGGAGTGATGATTCCGTCGAAGGAGGATCTACTCTTCTTATATGAGTTAGGACTGAGGAGAATGGCGTGGTGAGTCGTTTCTAGGATAAGCTGTTGCGCGCCTGGACAATCGAAGAAATTACTAATTATTCTCTTTTGGGTGTCGCAAGTCGTGAATCTTGTCAATGCCCCTTGGATTATGCGTGAAAATTGCGTGGTGCCGAGTGCAAAATCGTCAAAATTAGTATTCGCCAAAGACTCGTTGCCGTTGTCTTTGCATAGTGATGGGGCGGAGAACCCCAAAAGAACACGTTGCAGCAATGGAATTACCGCCGAAAACACTTGCATTTGGTGCTCTGGCGCCTTTGAGGACCTAAGGCTTGATAATTCCTATGCACTGAGGAATCCGATGATTTTAGATTTCCAGAAGAGACTGAACAGATCAACCTTGGTATCGCAACCGAGCTGCTGATGCATTTCAGGGTTGCCGACCAATGTTCCTCTGCGCTTCTGTTGCTGGAATCCTGAGCAATGGGACGAAATGACCTGGCATTTCCCGAACTGGGCAAGTGGTCGTGGAGTAAGATTCAAGAGCATCGCGTTGGTTCTTCACGTAGACGGAATCGCAACCGAAAGAAGACAAGAAAAACGGCGGACGAGGATATGGTGATGGTTGTTGGCGTGCTCATCTGAATTCCTGGGCAATGCAGTGGCGGAGAATTTAAACAGCAGTGAATCTCGACAAGATAAGAATTCAATAGTAGAAATTTTTCAGAGAGGTGAATATAAGGAATTAAAAAATCGAGGATGGATAATATTGAAAAGAAAGTGGCGTTCTCATAAATTATAAACATAAGAATAAACGACGTGAGAGTGCTAATGATCTTTGAATGTGAAATTTAAAGAACGTACTTCATATTTTAAAAAGTGAAAATGGGCAAATCGTTATCGCATGAAAGGTAAAGTACGTTTCTAATGTTATTTTCAAATCTAAAAGCGAATAAATCGCATTATCATAGCAATTGTGCAATTTCTTTTAGACCAAAAAAGAAGGGCAAAACAAAGATTTGATTTTTCTTATCAATTTATTGCGCAATCCGGAGGGTGACTCGTGGCCGACATGGTCCAAAATTGAGAGGTTCGGCTTCGTGCAAGATCTCAGTCTGCTAGTCTCTGGCAAGGTAATGCTCCATAAGCCATCCTGAAGAGAGATCCATGCAAATTCGACAATTTCGTTCACTTCAGAAAACTGGCATTCGACCATGTCACTCGCCTATCACGAAAGGAACGTTCACGCAGCACCCCCGGATTTGGCCAAGAACAAACACCAAGCAAACCTCAATTCGACCATCCAATCAAAGTATATCTAAATTTCAGGGTTCATTCAACCAAGTGTCGAGGTTAAGGACAAGCTGCAATCATCACCACCATGATAAGCTCAAACCACCGCCTGAGATTACCCTTCACATAGACGAAATCCATTTAGTCATGACAAATTGCAAGATACTGATATCACCAGCAGCAATCCAAGTCTACTAAAGTTTTATAGGATGCAAATGAGGGGGGCCATGATCTCAAGAAATTATCAGAACGTTTGAGATGGCCTCCTAAAAGTCCAGCAGCTATGTCGTTAAATTTCATTTACCAAGTACGTAATATTAAACGAGTGAGCCGAGTGAGCCCAGTCCAGCCACACTCGGTTCATTCCAACAATTGCAGACCCCATGTGAGTCCACCTGACTCAACCCACTGGGTGCAGGCACCATCACAGATCATCAAATCTCTATGCTGATAGTGATGATGTGAAGAGGCGAAAAACCCTCTAGTTGATCCCAGAATCAGGACTGGCATCGCCATAGGAGACCAGCCCCCTCCCAGAAGGGGAGCTGGATCGAGACCTTGCAGGAGATACAGGGGCAACTCTGCCCTCACGCTTGTTTGGCACTGCATCAGGGGATCTAGATCCTGAGGAATCAGAGCTTCTCGAGGAGGACCTTCTTCTGAGCGGAGAATGCTCATCGACTCTGGTCCCGAGTCGCGATTTCAACCTCTCACTCAATGGCAATCGCTTCTCCGCTGGACTAGACTCATGTCTTGGGCTCCGACTCCCCCTACCACCTTCGCTCTGGCTCTGGTCCCAACCCCGGTAACGGCCTTTAGTACCACCTGCACTGCGAGATCTACTCCTGCTTCGACTTCTTTTTCGTTGGTATCTACAAGGAGCCAGATAAACATAACATGTACAGTAAGTAAAAAAGTTTCATCTATTTCCAGTTCCAAAAAAAAAAAAAAAAATTGCTTAATTTTTACTTTAGAACTAGTTGACATGCAAATTGCACTTATTTGTAGCCATAAAATGTTAAAAACGCTGTAATGAAAGATATATTGTTCTTATTTCTAAAAAATGAGATTACGAAAACTCATGTAAAGCAGTACAAGGAAACACTTTTGAGAGAGGAGAAGTGTCTTAAGATGGTAAAGGGATCGATGGTAGTAAAAATTGTGGAGAAGTGTGATTTCATACAAATGTATCGACATATTTTATTTATGTAATTTTGCATGTACAATCAAACTTTATTACACTTATGATAGGTACTTTAGGAAGCAAAGATGAAAGCAGTTTGTTACAAAATCGGAGACCTTATATCCAGTATATTAGTGTTTGTGTACCACATGTGATGCATTTAGAAAATCTCGTAGTCTGATACTAAGAAAATAATATTTGGGGAAGAATAAAGTCATGAGTTTTGCGAGGTTACTAAAATCATTGAAGTGATTAGAACAATATACTATTGTGCCACATGATGACTCCAAAAATCACCACCTTTAGTGAATAAGATGAATAAGCAATTAATAAAGAATTGTGAAGGAAAAAAACAGAAGTTGGAAATTTAATATATCTATGCAAGGTATGATTGCCAGAGATTTTCTGTGGCCATTGACGAAGAGTAACGCATGCATGCAAAAGCATGAATTAACAGTTTCTGGAGTGAAACAAAAAAGTTAAACTTGAAACTGACACTACTAAAATAGGCTTATACGAATTCCAACCCAAATAGCTTTATACACACCCTGAAACTTGGATGGTCCTATATAAACCTTACTAGGATCTCACTAATAGTAAGCTGACAAAAGAGAGAAACATAGCTTGCAGATCAACCGATCTCAAGATATTCATCTACCTTTCTAAAGGGTTCTCCCTTCTCTCTTCTATTGTGTCCTAAGCGGAGAAGTTTACACATTCGCTGGTCTTTCACAAAAATTCTTTAAGATTCGAGCACCTTAATTAATTTAATGCTCGGGATTCTAATTTAAAAGTACATTGTTAATTTTCACTTCCTGATGTCTATGTAAACGCTTACTCACAATCCTTCCCTTGAAATTCAATCTCTAATAATTATGTCATAATCAACGTTAAAGTTGCAATCTCCATGACCTTATGTCATAACCTTTTGCAATCTCCAATTTATATTTGACGCAAAATTTAGGTAGAGTTTTCTATGTAATTTACAGTTTTTGGCCAAGATTCTCCCCACAAATTAAAGTTTTGTGCAAGATAGGCTATTGATTGCTTTTTTGGGTGATAAAAGAAAGATAAATTTGGAATCAATGTACCAACGATTTCCTGTCAATTTGTGCCCTTGAAATTCCTCAAGTTTGTTGAAGGTATATATGCCTTTGAACAATTTGAAGGTTCAATATCATCATGAAAAATCCAAAAATAACATAAGCAAGTAGAAGAGCCAACAAGAAGTTGGATATAGAAAGGAAAGGAAAGTAACAGAAATTGGGAAGATAAAATCACGTTTTAATTAATATGGACAGTCTTATATATTGGCATTTTTCAATGAAAAATCTCTTTCAACCTTTTTCCGTGATGGTTTTAACCACTTAGTTCTCTTGAGGTTATTTTCATCAACTTAATAAGTTAGTGTGTCACATCTATTTAGATTGTGGAAAGCAAGTGAGCCTCAAAATAAACTTGTACTTAAGATTCTTAATATCTAGCTGAAGAAAAAGACTTGAACAGGCCTTCTACAAGTAGCATGAGCAGAAGCGTGTTTCAAAGAAGAGAGAGAACCTTGGAGGGCTCCTGCCTCTTGGAGGGCTTCTGTATCTCCTATTTGGCGAGTGCTCAGAATAACTTCTGTAATTTGAATACCTACGCAAGTCGATCAAGCAATAAGCAGTGACAAACAGAAAAATCTGCCATACCACTTTTGGAGATAGTCCAGCTCACCTATCATTCCTCCTGTCATAAAAGTTTCTTCTACCATAATGATAGGGCCTATAAATTGGATCTTCTGGAGAAGGGGTACGATATCGACGGGCATAGGAGAAACGTTCTGTGAAGCCCCTGCCCTTTCTAATGCGCTTTGAATTATCATCTGGCAGAGGGCTTCTTGATTGATTGCGTGCACGAATAGAAGAAGAAGGTTCAAAGGCTTTATGTGCCGGACTGCTCAATGGACTTCCCTCAGGAATGTTGTTGGCCAACCTTTTGGGGCTGTCCCTCATGCTTCCACTGAATTTCAGGAAATACCCAAAAGTTGCCACCATTCAGAAAGTGTTGGGCAGCATTCTGAACGATAAAAATACGCCCAGACATTCTACCGAAAAAAAAAGCACTTAAAGAAAGGCAAGAGCTGAAACCTGGACTTCTTTGAAACATCTGAACGGGTACGTTGATCATCATATTTACCAATGTTTGCATCAGTACCATGCCCATTATGCTGAACATCATTAATTGGCGAAAATTCACCTTCTTCATGTGACGAGTTGTCCTCACCCTTCTTGATTTCATGATTCCTTGGTAATTCTACAGCAAATTTTTCCAAGTCAAAAGCAGCAGAGATCCAACTGGACAAACTCCTGACTAAATAAAAAATACTTTATAGAAAAGTGAGGAGACAACTCCAAGAATTGACATACCTAAATTTTCAGGAGATTTTGCTTCAGCATCTCTTAACTTGTTAATACTTCGAGAAGAGTCGCGTCGAGAAGATTTCTTCTTGTCATCTCTACTCCTACTACGGCTAGAACTTTCACTTTCTGAATCACTTGAACTATCTAAACTCCTGAAAACAAAAAGGCAAAAAAATAGCCATTCTCAATAAGTGTCGAACAAAAAGCAGTCAGGCTGAGTGCCAAAACTTAAACGTAGTAAACAAAAAATTTAAACAAATTCAACCATTTGAACCTGCGCTTTGATCGTTTGTCATATCTAGCACTCTTTCTCTCCCCACGACTATCCTTCCCTCTTTGCCGATGAAGTTTTTCTTTTTTTGTTGACCTCCTTTTCCTGCGCCTTCCATCACTTGAGCTTGAATCAGATACTGATGACTCAGAACGTGATTCAGATTCTGACTCAGTGTCTGAAGAATAAGATTCAGAATCACTGTCAGAGCTCTCAGAGCTGTATGAATCAGATGAAGAGTATCTCCTCCGTTTCCTCGTTCTCTCCTTATGGGATTTTCTCTGTCGTCTTCTTCCTTTGGATTCAGAAGACAAATCTCTTGCAGATCGTTTCTTTTTCGCTGATTAAAAAAATATATATATCACACATTGGTAATAGGAGAGTCGTACTAGTCACCCCAAAAAAAGTAGCAAATTGATGGAAGCACAAGAGCAGAAGTACCTTTTAGTGTTGCAGACTTACTTTTTTCCTCCACGGAAGCCTCTTGAATTCTTCTTTCAGAAGTCTCGCCGCAATCCACAATTTTCACTGGTTGGAGGGGTTTTCCATCAGCACTTCCTACCTGTTCGATTTTCTTCACAACTTCCATTCCCCTTGTAACCTTCCCGAATACAACATGTTTCCTTCCAGGAAAAAAGATGTTGTATAAGTTGCAAGCATCATATTCATAATTCACTAATGAAGTATGATAACATGGCCATGAATACTACTAACTACTTGGAAAGCGTGTTATAATTTTTCTCCAAAAAAGAAACAATGTACCCATCAAGGTGAGGTTGGCGCTTGAATATTATGAAGAATTGGGACCCATTGGTATTTGGCCCACCATTTGCCATAGAGAGAAGACCAGGTCCATCATGTGCTAATTTGAAATTCTCATCTGATGTATAAAAAACTTAAATCAATAAAATGGAAGTAAATAAAAGGCAGTCAAGTTGATGGAGAAATATTACCAGCAAACTTCCCTCCATATATACTTTCTCCACCAGTGCCTGCAATCCAAAAAGGGTCATCCCTTCTTCTCCTCCAATCATGACTATGTAGTCAAAAATAGTTTATCCAATCATGAACATTAGGAATTTTTACAAGAAGGGAAGAGTACCATTTCCATTTGAAAAATCACCACCCTGTGATGACAGTGAAGAGGATTAATGAGCTTCCAGTTATATACATATCACATAAACAGAGTGCACAAAGGAATTTCAACTTTCAAATCAGAGGATCCTCAAGCGACTCTAAAATCACACATCCGATATAAGATTCAGTATTCAAATGGCTATGACAATACTAATAGAATCTTTAAATTGGCTAGCTGTCTTGGACAGCTTCCCAGTTTCGAGTTTTCTCCAACTCTTGTTTGCAAGAAGTTCATGACTTCCGAGACTATTGAGATAGAGGCTTTTCTGAAGGGAAAAAAAAAAACTAAGAATGCACAAATGATTGCTATGTTCCTACGAAAGTCATCATCCCCAGCCCAAAAACTGCCATCTTCAGTTTTATTCTTCTAATTATAGCTTTCATATACCAAGGCAAGGAATAGATTCTAAGTGATCCTATTATTGACAGGACTGTTAATGTGAATTGAACAATTTCTTTCTTTCTTTCTTTCTTCTTCTCTTGGTCTAGTAAGTGTATTAGACAATCTTACTTCGTCCTTGCACTTCACAATTTAAAAGACAAATTTTAAAAATCTGGCAATCCAATGGACAAGCATCACTCAAAGCCTTAGCTGAACAGACTTGCATCTTTCATCTACCGTCAGGTAAACCTACTAGCACTGCACTGTCAAGCCACATAATAAAGCCCATACATCTGAACGAGTTGCTCACATACGATGAAGTCATTATGCTAACTCAACAAGCTTTCCTCGACTCTCAGAGCTAAAAGCTCGATAGGCAGTGGACACTACAATTATATGCAATCTTAAGGTGAAGCAATTAGTAGCAAGCATCTTTGGCAGACTATTGCCGCAAATTGTGCTGATTAGATTATGCTTAAGATTCATACATCACAAGAACGATTGTGAAAAAATATGAATCAATAAAAAAACAAAATAACATACTTGGGCCATGAACCCTTTAATAATTCGATGAAAGTGTGATCCTTTGTAGTGCAGAGGCTTGCCAGTAGTCTTACCCACACCTTTCTGCCCTACATTGGATAGAAACTACTATCAATAATCGACAAAATGCCCATGCAACCCATACTGCTTACTCTACACCAACAGGATGAAAAGAGTATTCATTTAGTTATACTATTATTAGAGTGCAAGTGAGCAAGAAAATAAAGAGCAAAGCATCATGGAGCTTGTCAATTGATGGCATGACTTTCAAGAACCTTGGTAGTAAAATTGAGCCAAACCAGAGCTTCGAGTTTTCATGCTCACTCTGATCATTATATGTCATGTCTGTTAGATATATCTTTCCTGGACCAACTAATTAAGATACACAATAAGTGCCATACCCTTGTTAAAGGCAATGGGGAGAATCTAGAGATCTCTTATTCACCTAAACTTTGAAAATAAAGATTACGCAACATGGTATCCTTAGAATTTGTTCAAAATCAATTACCTGTGATGAGAAATCTAGTTCACTTTCGAACTCTGACTGAAGTACTCTCCCATAAAACATAAGCCTATTGTATGGAAGAAGAACGCTCACCGATAATGCTAATAAAAGGTGACTCTAACCAATTTCTGTAGGGAAAAAAATGACAGAGCGATGCATATACATAGTATGCCATACCAGCATTAATACTTTTCAATCATGACAAACTTAAATATCAAATGAACCTGTACAGAGTGATCGGAAATTTTCTGCCGTCTTGGGAACGGTGTCAGCAAAGAGCTGCAAGACTCAGAAAAAAGCACAATTGTAAGTGAGCTGCCAGTAGAAAGCGACAATCAAGACTTTTTAGAAGAACATGACATAGACAAGATCTTTGAATGAACCAACTTCTATTCTAAGTTACCTCGATAACAATTCTCTCCACAGGCTCCCCATCAATAGACACATCTAAGAAGACGAGAGGGTTCTTTCTCTTAGTCATGTCTTGAAAAATGCTGAAAAGGAATACAAAAGAGGAAAGATAGTGAGGTCAACGACTCGTCAATAAACCAAGCAAACCAATTTTCAACAGACACTTGACGTCCAATGTATGAGCGAGAGAATGGAATCAAGAATAAGCACAGGCAAGCCAAGTCTCTACAGATGAAACCCACGTGAATATAGAGGGAAGTTTCACAGATTAGATTGTCACACCAATCTCTAATAGGAGATGATAACGTGTCATCCAATAGCTTAAAACACGAAATGGACTTCAAGCCTATAATGAACCCATATAAACCTTGTCTTTGTCTCTACAGAAATCGATAGATAACACCGGAAAGGTTTCGACTTTGAATTGTCACCCAGTGGAAGCACATAAGCCGTTCAAAAAAAAAAAAATCGCATCTTTCGCCAACCTGCAGGTGCATACATCAAGACCAACAAAACCCAAAGCCCTAATCGCTCCACTATTCCATTCCAAGTCATGGGAAGATTCACATTCGTACAAACTATCGGAATTTTACGAATCAAAAAGTTCATAACCGCAAGAGAAGAAACAGAAGAGAAGTAAACATCGAAATCGTAACATCTGAACTAATATAAGAGGGGCCGACCAAAAAAGGATTAAGAATGTGAAACTAAAGACCGAAAGATACCTTCAAGTTTAGAACTTGGAATTCCTCTGATAGAGAGAGAGAGAGAGCGGCCGCAGAATCTTACTTCCAGTCGCGAGAAAAGAGCTCGCTTTGCCTTTGAGAGAGAGGGAGAGAGCGTCTAGGGTGGCATTCGGCACGCTCTCACGTGTGACTGCGATTTCATCTTTCTCACGTAAGTTTCCTTGTTCTATTTCACGGTAATAAGGAATCGACACGTAATTACAAAGATGGTAAAGGTCCATGTTTGTCTGAACACTAGAATGATTTTTGCTGTTTCAAACTAAGTCCATGTTATTTTTGAACCCCGTCGTACTAATCAGGCCGCGGATTGGTTAGTTAAATCCCATAGTGCGGGTACCCTTCCATGTAATTGGGTCTCTAATATCCCACGAGACATTTTCTGAATTTTATGTCTGGACTTTAGTATTTCATGTTTTCCACCATCTTAGTTATATGAAGAAAGTTTCTTTGACCAAAAAAAAAAAACTGCTGACCGCTTTTAATTTTGTGAAATTAGCATTTGACATTTATTTAATTCGAGACGGTAAAATCTTTCGAAATAATAACATTTCATATATATTATATGATTCACATAATATCTTTCATCTTCAAATTCGAAAGGAAAAGTTATAGATAGAAGTCAAAAGTAGGTCGAAATGTACATGAATCTTGAATGAATCTTTGTATACTCAGTGCCAGCATTATTCGCGTTGATTTGTCCCCTCCAAAATAGGACATTGTGCAAAATTCACATTTCCTTTATAAAGGCATCGAATATCATCAATAATTTAGTGACGAAAATCTCAGATCAAACCTAACTTATATTTCCCTTTCCCGTGCATAAAGGGCGACCCATCTCAAGCGCACAAGCTCATCTTCACATTTTTTGTTACTCTCGTGGCTATCGAGACCATAGAGCGAACTCGTTAACGAAAAAAAAATAAGTACCTTTAATTTCCATCATAACTTGTCCTAGAAAAAAAAAACCCAAGGATGGCTAAGGCAATGGCAAAATGAAAGTTTACGGCATTTCTATCTCGCAATTGTGGTCAAAAGCTTGACAGAATCGGGGCACTCACTATGGAAACAACCGTTGATCACAACCAAACAAAAACCATGGGCTGATTATAGAGAAAGTGACCGAGCTGCGTATTCCCACCTGAGTCACACCATGTTGGTAAGTTTAATTCAAAAGTGCTCGCTCGGATTCTTTGCCAATTCTGAAGAGTTTAGGGTCCTTTGGGGGTTTCAGGCAAAGAGAGGTAGTCTGGCCATCAAGTGCCCTCATGTAATTTACTCCATACACCAAAGGACGCAGTCTCGAGTACAAACCAATATAAACCTATTGTGATGATATACATCAATCTATTTATCAGACAAAACAATTGGTTGGTTAATAATTGGAGTTCCTCAAATCCATCAAAAAGTATATATGCATTTCCGACTTTGCTAAACCCAACACAGATCATCATTGATGTGTGAAATTACCTAATACTCGTAACAAAAAGGCTGACTACATAAAGTCTCCAGCTGATAGTGCTTGCGTTTTACTTATCATTGGCTGGAGAACCTGAAAAACATTTAAGATAAATAATATAAACAATCACAACCCAATGAGTAGTACATATATCTTTGTCATGGAAAAACTCGCATCAGATCAATAGTCCTGCAACGAATGAAGGTAACAATCGGTGTCTCTGGCAAATTTGATACAACTACCTCGTGGATTTTAGCTGCGATTCTTCACGCCAACGAGTTGGGATGCTTTACGCCATCCAAAGTATCCACCTAGATTAGGCTTTGGGCATGATTAATTATTTCATGAGGTCTTGCTAATGAAGCTAAGTTGGGGCATGATCAACAATAGAGCTAAGCTTTGAGTGATAGCGTAGAGACCAATGCTTCACTGATTTGGAAAGCCATCTCGAAACTGTGACAGTGGTTCAAACGGGAATGAAGTGTATTAAACAGGGATTATGAAGGACGTCGAAGTGATTACCCATGAATCCCTGACTCAGCGGATCGTTTGCTTCAAACTCACTAATTGGGTCTAATCAAATCAAGATATGAAGGTGGCAGACCTTTTAATTCCAGGATCAAGGCAATGGGGTGGCCAGAAACTGCGGCTGCTGTTGGACTACAACCATCGAGGACATTCACGTCGAGCAGTCTCTCTCGAATGACAAGCTAGTCTGGAAGTTCACCTGCTCAGGGAATTTCTTGATTAAATCGGCGCTTAAGTTGCCAAAGCAGAGATGTGGGCCTAACTCTCGACTCTCCCTTGTGGAAATTGATTTGGAACTGGAGTCTCCGTTAACGACGCAAAAATGTTACTTTAGCGATCGTCTCTGACCTCTTGCCTTGTTGAGTGATGCTCAGTGGGGTCCTTGCTGAAGCTGAGTTGCTCTGCCTGCAACTGAAACTTTCGACTCATCTGTTCACAACTTGTGATGATGCACAGATTGTCTGGGACTCAGGCCCCATTGCTTCTCGGCTCAATGGAATATTAGTGACCCAGAGGCACTAACTAATGTGTTTATGAACATTAATGGCGGATAGGGTATCTCAGCCATTAACGCTACTAGGCCAAGTGGGGTTTTTGCTGTCCTATGTAATAACATTAGGAAGTGCCCAAATGTAATGATCCATGAAGGAAGCGATCTAACACTATGCAGTTAACAAGACGGTGTTGTAGGATTTTCAAGCTTGCTCACAAGCTTTATTATACAAGCCCAGAACACACTAGAAAGTGATAATTAAGTTCAATGTTGGTGCAACCACAATCGAACAACGCAGTGTTGTTGCAGTGTTATCGGTCACAATCACTCGGGGATTGTATTGCAAGATTGGACAAAGAGAGCCTATTGGAGTTCCGCTATTGCCAATGGGGCGACGACACTTCGTTTTGCCTGTCAGCTTGCCGGTGTTTCACATCTCCACCATGCTTTGATTGAATGAGATTGTAAGGAAGTCAGTAGCTTTTTGCTGCCCAGAGCTACGCCCTTGGCCCATCCACTCTTACGTTTTGGACATTTATAGTTTTCTGTCATGTAATCCTTGGTCTTGAGTTTGGTCTCCTAGGTCTACCAGTTCTATTGCTCCCACGATAGCCAAATGAGCTTTCTCGAAGTTAGGTTTAGTTAATATTCTTTCTTCTAATATAATTCCTGATCCGATCAACGAGCCTATCTCTTTCCGATAGGTTTAGCCTTGGGACAATTGCCAAAAGAGTCCTCAACCTTTTTTTTTTATGCCAAATAAGTCCTAAACCTTTTGCAACTTTGCCGAATAAGTCCTTCCGGTAAATTTTGGCCGGAAAATGCTTACGTGGCGCGACCGGACCTCGCCGGAGATGACGTGGCGATGACGAGGCAATGACATGGCAAAAACGACGCAGTTTTGGGATAGAGAGAACCCTAAATTCGTTCAAAGAAGAAAACCCTAAATTCATCCCCAAATTCAACTCTCCCAGAAGAACCCTAAATTCAATCTTGCCCCAAATTCATCCAAATCACCGAAATTCGTTCGTCCAAATCACCGAAATTCATTCGCTCCCCCATCCTTCCTCCCACTGTTGTTCGTTGGTAGCTCGGCCCCCCTCCCCCAAACGTTCGCCGTTCGCCCCCCCCCAAACCGAGCGGTTCGCGGTTCGTTAGCCCCCCCACCCCCCAAACGACGGAAGAATTGGCAACCCCAAAGTCGAGCAGCAACTGGTAGGAGGTCGTTCGTCGTGCAACAACCTCAAAGTCAAGCCCACTTTTGTTTGGTTCGTCCTCTCCACCCATAGTTTTTGAATCGCAACCCTAATAATTGATGATTCTTTATGAAACTTGGTACGTCTGCATCATAATGTTTCTTCATGATGCATCTTCTTGATGTCGAGCCCTCTTGTTTCTTCTTGTGACGGCGATGATTGCTAATGAGTGGTCAGTCAGTGTTCATTAGCCCCCCCATTGGAAATAAGATTTTGGCCGAATTAGAAATGGTTCGAAATGTTGGTTGGCTGCGGCTCTTGTTAATTAAAACATCATTGGAGATGGTAATTACAATGAAAGAGGCCACGGCATTAGGAAACTTGAAGAAATAGGACGTCGGTCACGGCGAAAAAAGGGAAAATGGCATGAAAACCCATCTAAACGACTCCGAAACGCGAAAAAAGGGCCTAGCACATCGCAAAGCGGTGATTCTAGATCAGATTGCCGTTTCCGTACGATCGAACAAATTTCAACTCATTCCGAGTTCGTTAGGTCGGAAATCGGGTTCTTTACCATGCCTTTTGTCACCTCATTGCTGTTGTGCTTGCTTTGGCTTGTAAGCCTTATTGTGCTGCTTGGTAATGTCATTGGTAATGAGGTTAGGTGAGGTGAGGTGGCTTGGTAATGTCCTTGTTGTCCTTGCTGACTTTTGCCCTGTTTTTGTGGAATTATGCTTGTTGTTCTGTGTTTGGCTTAATATGTTCTTGGCTTGCTGTTCTTGTTCTGTTCTTGTTCTTGGCAGGGTCATTCTCACTTCTGCTTGTTCTGCTCTTGGCTTGGCTTGATATGTTATTGTTCTTGGATCAATATATGCTTGTGCTGTGTGGTTTGCTTTCTGATATGTCCTATGTGCTTGCTGTGTAGGTTAAAAAAAAAGCGAGTTCATGAAGAATATTGACAACGGTGCGTCTCTATTTTGCTATTGTGATCTTAAATCTCATATGCGAATAGCAAGGACGAAGGATAATCGGGGAAGAAGATATTATGGTTGCCTAAGATACAACCACAACAACAAAGGGGAATGTTGCAATTTTTTTATGTGGGTTGATGGGGAAATCAGTCATTCAGTTACAAGCATGTCCAAGAGTTTTCATCGGAACAATGTTCATGCAAAACTTATCTCAATTGATGATGCCGATGATGGTTGTTCGGTGGATACCGAAGTGAAGGCTCTCAAAGCACAACTTAAACATGTCAAAAAAATTCGGCAACGGTTGTCAAGGCTTTGAAGAAAGAAAATTATAGATTGAAGATACTAGTGGTTGTATTGTCAATGTTTGTAATTATGTTATTTTATAATTTGAATTTGAATGTGAATGATGTCCAGAGTTTGGCATAAAAAATGTTATTTTGACTCATGGTGATGATGATGGATGGATGGATGGCTGGTGGGCTGGTTGTATTAACAATGGATGATGGCTGGTTGTATTCGCCAACTATTGCTTTCTTATGCTATGTTTTCTTGTGATGAGATCATCAACCATAAGTAGAAGAACTAGAAGAACCACATATAAAATGAACTGAACACACGAAGGAAGTGATGAAATTGAACAGATTTCCGGCCAATAAATGAGAAATTACAATTTTTGGAATTCATCAATGATAAAAGAGCCATCAGTTTGGCTCTTGTTCATACAAATGCATAAAACAAAAATATGATTGCCTAAACTACTTCTTGTGCATACTCCTTGTCTGTACTCATTTGTTCCTACTTCTACATCTTGGCACTATTTCTTCAGAGGCAGAGGCATGACCAGCAGATGTAACACTGCCACTTGCGCCTTCTTTGCTTGCACGTCTTTGAACCTGTAAATGGAAATGAAAGTGGAAGTAAGAATATCAAATTATAAACTTAAAAAATGGTTGTGTAGTGTAAACAAAATGGAAGAACAATTACTGGAAGTTTAGGCCTTTGTAAAGCGGTAGCTCTCCAACGTGCAAGAGAAAATGCAGCTGCTACAGCTTGAGTAACTGTTGCTGCAGCAACTTCATAAGCTGCTAGAGCAGCTGGGGATGCAGCGGCTTGAGAAGCGACTGCTGCTGCTGCAGCTTGATAAGCTGTTGCGGCAGCGGCTTGATAAGCTTCAGCTGCTGTAGCAGCTGAATAAACAGCAACACCTAATGCTTGTGAGGACGTTGTTGAGGAGAAGCTATTGATGCGGATGCATGTTCAGAAGATGCCGCATGTTGATGTTAAGCTACTGGAGACGCTGCTGCTGCTTGTTGAGACGATGCTACATGTTGAGACACTACTGTTGCATGTTGAGAAGTTGCAGACCTAGCTGGACATGTCACACTATTATGTCATTTTTTCTTGCAAGTTCGACATATCATCTTCATTCCTCTCCTGGACATCCTACTTCCACTTGCAACCTCACCTTCCTCCCTTGTCCTTTTTCGTTTGCGTCTACCGGCTTTCACCTTGGCTGGAAGTGGTTCGAGGGCCTCCTTATGAGTTTTTTTCCAAAATCTCTCTCCTCGAACCGGCATTATCATGTTCTGATAGCTTGCTAAGAATTTGTCATTCTTATAACAAATATCCAGATAATCATATGCATCTACATGTTTATGGTTTAACGCGGAAATAGCATGAGGACAAGTGATGCCGGTAAGCTGCTACCTCCTACAAGTACAATCTCTATTTAAAACATGCACCACGTGCTTGTCCCCTTTATTTTTATCCATCACCTCATAGCCATTGTCACCATTCCATATCACTTGACAATAAGCCGCAACATTTCTATTTTCTTCCAGCTTTTTAACAATTCTTGGACCATACTCCCTCCTCCATCGGGCACATGCATCCTTTTGTGTGTGCATCCTTGTCACTATCATTATTCTAATATCATCTAGCATGCTATGAATAGACTTACACATGACATCTATGATTCTTCCGTTGAATGCCTCACATAAATTGTTGTCCACAATGTCACATTTTACCTCAGTGGTGAAGAATGCCCAGGACCAGTGCTTAGGCTCTGTTTGAACCAAGTCATGATACGCAGTCAAACTGGTTTTCTTCACCGCTTGAGTACTCTCGACATCAACTGTGTCAGAAACTAGGTCCAAATATCTCCACTCTCAACTCTAACAACTGCCCAAGCAATTGGGAACATTTGATCATTTGTATCTCTTCTAATAGCACACAATATTTCCCCTTTACAAATTCCTTTCAAGAAACAACCATCTAACCCCACAACTTTTCTACATCCGTCAATGAAACCTCTTTTGCATGTAGCAAAACAGATATACATTCTATCAAATGATGCATTAGAATTTATGTCAGGCTTATCAACCTTCAATATGACAGTGCTCTTAGGATTTGTGCATCTAAGCTCCTCTACATAATCCCACAACTTTGCATATTCTTTTTTGTAATCTCCCATCAAAACCTTATAAGCAAACAACTTGGCTTTTGTACATTGATTCATAGTTACATTTAAGCCCAACTGTTCCTTGATAAGCTCATTGAAAGCACTGATTTTTATAGTTGGCATTGCCCTAATTGTACCAAGTGCTTTGCCAACCAAGAACTAGTGACCCTCTTATTATTGAAACCAATACTACACGAGTGTTGTTCGTGATATGTCTTCACATGAAATGATCCTGTTCTAACATCCAAAGATGCAGAAATCTTCCAAAGGCAATTTTTATCGACACATTTTGCTCTAACAACCTTCTTTTCATTCTTGATAAATTTTATCTCTCTACGCTCCGCTACTGAGTACTTTATTAGAGCATCTTTAAATTGCTTACCATCGTCAAACTTCATAGCTGGACAAAAAAAAGGCACCATACTATCAACATCGCATTGAACAAACAAACTTGTCATTCGTGTAACATCTGTCTCGTCATCATTTTCCCGTTCGACATTAGAACTCAAACTGACATCTTCATCTGTTTCATGATAGTCTGTTTGGTACGGATCACCTTCAGCAATAATTGCATCAGATATTGCTATCATATCTGAATGTTGTTGGACCGTATCGGATCCTTGACTTGCATCAAATTGTTGTCTTGGACCTTCGGTGACCGGTTCCCGTACCGGATAATCCATTGTCGCCCTATTGAATTTCATCATGTTTCTCCTTCCTTGTGTAAGGTCTTATCCTCATCATCAGTCAATACTATATTACATGAACTTTCATTTTCTGATTGATCACTTTCAAGCCCATTAAATGAGTATTCGTCGTCTGATTGGTCACTCATATTGACCCTGCCAAGCCAGGAGCAGAACAAGCAGAATTAAGCCAAGAGCAGAACAAGCAGAAGTGAGCAAGATAAGAACAAGAACAACAATCCAAGAACTGAACAGCAAGCCAAGAACTCGTCTGATTGGTCACTCATAATGACCCTGCCAAGAACAAGAACAGCAAGCCAAGAACATATCAAGCCAAACATAGAACAACAAGCATAATTCAGCAAAAACAGGGCAGAAGTCAGCAAGGACAGCAATGACATTACCAAGCCACCTCACCTCACCTAACCTCATTACCAATGACATTACCAAGCAGCACAATAAGGCTTACAAGCCAAAGCAAGCACAACAGCAATGAGGTGACAAAAAGCATGGTAAAGAACCCGATTTCCGACCTAACGAACTCGAAATGAGTTGAAATTTGTTTGGTTGCACGGAAATGGCAATCTGATCCAGAATCACCGTTTTGCGGTGAGCTAGGCCCTTTTTCGCGTTTCGGAGTCGTTTAGATGGCTTTTCATGCCATTTTTCCTTTTTCCGTCGTGACCGACGTCCTCTTTCTTCAAGTTTCCTAATGCCGTGGCCTCTTTCATTGTAATTACCATCTCCAATGATATTTTAATTAACAAGAGCCGCAGCCAACCAACATTTCGAACTATTTCTAATTCGGCCATAATCTTATTTCCAATTGGGGGCTAATGAACACTGACTAACCACTCATTAGCAATCATCGCCGTCACAAGAAGAAACAAGAGGGTTCGACATCAAGAAGATGTATCATGAAGAAACATTATGATGCAGACGTACCAAGTTTCATAAAGAATCATCAATTATTAGGGTTGCGATTCAAAAACTATGGGTGGAGAGGACGAACCAAACAAAAGTGGGCTTGACTTTGAGGTTGTTGCGCGACGAACGACCTCCTACCAGCTGCTGCTCGACTTTGGGGTTGCCGATTCTTCCGTCGTTTGGGGGGTGGGGGGGGCCAACGAACCGTGAACCGCTCGGTTTGGGGGGGGCCGAGCTACCAACGAACAACAGAAGGAGGAAGGAAGGGGGAGCGAATGAATTTTGGTGATTTGGACGAACGAATTTCAGTGATTTGGACGAATTTGGGGCAAGATTGAATTTAGGGTTCTTCTGGGAGAGTCGAATTTGGGGACGAATTTAGGGTTTCCTTCTTTGAACGAATTTAGGGTTCTCTCTCTCCCAAAACTACGTCGTTTTTGCCATGTCATTGCCTCGTCATTGCCACGTCATCTCCGGCGAGGTCCGGTCGCACCACGTCGTCACCACGTAAGCATTTTCCGGCCAAAATCCGCCGGAAGGACTTATTCGGCAAAGTTGCAAAAGGTGAAGAACTCTTTTGGCAATTGTCCCGTTTAGTCTTGTGGTGTTGTCCCATGTTTTATCTATGGTGTTGCGATTAATATGGATGACATCACTGCCTAGGCAACAAATTAGTTCTAATTCTAGATGGGTCAATATTGTAACAACCCAATCAAGGTGGAGAGTGGTCTCTGAACTAAGCCAAAAGGCTTAGACAAGGAGGCTCCTAGCGGCTTCTGAGATGCTAAAGAGAGTATAAGTGAACCGCATTGCAAACCAAGCAAAAGGAAAGCGCGCTTGAGGTATATATGTGCATATGTGAAAACTGAAATTAACTCAAGAATGTACCTTTTGATGAAATTAAGCATGCTCAGACTAAAGCACTATCATAATAGGTAACCTCTTGGAAAAATGTATGCCTATACATCAAAAGGCAAAACCATAAGGCTCAATATTGGATGAGCTAAAATGGACAATATATTAAGTGAATTAATTCAATGATGTCACAATCCATAGCAGAGCAAGACCCCCTTTAGTAGATTTGTGATTTGGGGATAAACCACATGGAAGTTGATGGGCTTATAATGACCCCGTTCGATAAAGGAAGGGAGTGGCCTCTAAGGCCAAAGAGTTCGAACAATGAGCGACTCTTGGAAAACTTCTAAGACGGCAAACGGGGCTAGAATGGATGATTGCACATCAAACAAGTGGAGAGCATGATATATCAACTGAAATTGACTCAGCAATGCAGATTTTGATATAACAACAAGATTTACTTTGGCGCTAAAAAGTTAAGCATACTCAAGTCAGAGCATTATCAGGAAGAACAATTTCTTGGGAAAGTGTTTACCTCTATGTCAAAAGACAAAACCATGAAACTCGTTATGGGACAAACTAAAGTGACCATTGTCTCGAATGAGTTAATCTAGAATTGTCATAATTATGCCTGCCATTTTAGTGGGCTAGATGACCTGACCCATTTGTGTAGTGGGATGTGCCCAAGTATGATCTGCTTCATGTTCGATTGGCGCATTTATTATTATGTCGAGGGGCCCATACTCATTCATGATGGTGGGGGTAAGCAATTCTAGGTTTCGTCAAAATTCAAGGCTTTGTCAAAGTTTCACTTAAAATTTGAAACCTACTCCTCGTAATGAATTCTTAATATTTTGAACTTAAAACTTACCTTACGTATTTAAAGACCTGGACCTATCTTGTTCCAAGTTCGAGGATCAACCCAGATTTCATACGTACTATTAATTGAACAATTGTAGTAAATAATAATCCGATTATTATTTGCTACAATCCACAAATTATAACTCATATTTAGGCATACAAAAAATTTATAATATATATATAACATAAAAGTCTCACTCATGAATATCGCAGGAAAACGAAAGTTTAAATTAGTAGTTTTAGATTACAAACTCATCGAGCATCATGGAGTGTCGTAGGATCGCACGAAATCATACAATAAGTAAAACATAAAGATTTGTTCCAGGTCCTAGATTGAATAGGTTCTTCAATTTCTAGAATGTTAATAGTGCCCTGAATACCTTAGAACCTCAAAATCGGCCCGATGGGAATAAATCTAGTTCTCAAATTCTTGGTTCAATCCTGAAATCATGCTCACTTGTTGGGGGCTCGACCCGATTCATTTTTTTGTTTATCTCTAACCAACTAATGACTGAGCACTTGACCAACTGCTACTGATTACCGACAAGTTGGGCTGGGATGATTTGGGCCTCTACAACCCACGGGCCTGACCTCGCGTGGCCCAGTGCATGCTTTGTGCGGTCTAGGAAACAACAAGGCCCGGCCCATTTACTTTCCTCTAGACAAACCGAAACCCCCCAGCTACGTCAGCTTAGCATCGGAAACGGAAGCCGGAAGCGAGGACAATGTCGTCGCCGAACCACCTCGACGACTACTCGCCCTCCACCACCACCACCCTCTTCCCCCACCCCCTCCCTCTCCTCCGCGGACCCCTACCCGCCGCCCAGACCGACGACCCTTCCTCGGGTCCCTTCGTCCTGGCTTTCCGCGACCTCGATTCCTGGTCCTCCGCCCTCGCGTCCTCCAAGTCCAAGATCCTCGAGCAGTGCGAGGAGGGCGCCAGGATTGGCTGCGCGGTTGCCGCATCAAGGAAGTGCGCGCCCCCATGGTGGGCCCCGCTAGCCGGCCGGAAGGCCGACCTGAAGCAGAGGGAGGAGTGCGAGGTGCGCGAGATGGAGTCCTGCCTCATCGCGGCGAAGGAGAAGTGCGCGGGCTTCGCGGTGGACAAGTGCTCGAAGCCGTTCATGGACGCGAGGGTCGCCGTGGTTGGCAAGAGGGCAGCGAACGAGAGGGCGGTGGTTAGGCAGTTGATTTCGCGGGCTTTTTTGGCTGGGAAGAGTGAATGTTTCGATTTGGGATGGTTTGACGAGTTGGGTTTGGACGACTTGGTGAAATGTGGAGGTGGTGGCGTGAGTTATGTGAAGGCTAGTGAACTGGTAGCGAGGAAGACTGGTTTTAGTGGTACTGATTGAGTTCTTGATCTTGTCGGTTCAATGAGGGCATTGCTGGTGCTAGTTGAGGTTTCGACTTTGAGTGCTGGAATGTGATTTGTGCGGCTGTAAGAGATTTTCCGAGTTGGACGTTGTTGTTAAGCATGGATTGTGGAGACATGGAGAAAGTTGCCGTTTGGTGTTTTTGAGGTAATTCTAGTTCGTTTGCTCGATGATTTGATGATGTTTTGAATATTTCAATTTGTTCAGGCAATTTAAGTTTTATGTCAATTCGCCAGCTGGCAATGGCATGAGATTTGTCAGTGAAAGAGCGAGAGCTGCTGAGGATTCACTGGCATTAAGTATTGTTCTCGTGTTGCTTATGCACTTATGGGTGCGGTGGAATATCTTCCTGATGCTGTTTCATAATAGTATTGTCCGGAATTTGCAGATGCTAGATGGATTAATTGGCTGTTCAGTGCCTTAAGATGTCACAGAGCCATGCTCATTTCTGATTTTCTTTTTAAAAGTCTCTATTTCGACTAACTGGCTTGTTTCCTTCCCATTGCTATTTAAGAATTTTACCGGTTTTGTTTTTCTTTTGGGATGTGCTGATAATTTTGGGGGTCTGTGAAATAGAAAAGCCTGTTACCAGCTGGAAGGAAATGTAGAAGAATGTGATGCAAAGTGTCCCGAATTTAAAACCGGAGACACCTGAATGTTTTCAGTAAATAGAGTTCTTGGCACGGTCAACATACAAGTTGTTTGTGGAACAAAATCAACTTTGTCACGTAATGGCCCACAAAAGAATGTACTATCAAAAAGAGGGTTATTCTCCCCTAGTAAGAGCTACTCCTTTTTGGTATTAAGCCATAGTTTAACACATAAAATGTAAGTGTGCGCAAACAGCAAATATGACTCTCAAGTCTGCATTTGACATTGTGCTATTCTATATATCTACTACCACCTTTTGAAGATGCATGCTGAGTAGCTGATTCCTGTCTTGGATCAAGACTGAAGCATTTGACATAAGCTAATAATGGAAGAAAATTCTTGGCAGTCACTTATCTGTTGTTGTTCTGTCGCTTATGAGTACTCTTTCCATTTGGCTTTGTTTTGTTGCTTTTGAGATAATTGGTTTAAGGATAGTCTGATGGAATATGGATCAGAAACTGGTTTGCTAATAATATTCTTCTTTCTCATCAACTGCGTTCTTCATGGTCATGAACACTCTCCTGGCCTTTAATGTCTGGATGATGTTTCCAACTGATAAAAGTAATCTTTATTTACTGTAGTTTAAAGAGCTTCCTTTTCTATTTATCAGTGGATCGACATTCTAGTGGCTGTTCAGTTTGCGCAACTGATTATTGCTACTAGAGTCAGTTCTATTAATATATGGTACCTGGGCTGAGGTAAACTGTTTACCCACCAAAAAATATTTTTTGATTTTATCTTTGAAATTATGTCCTTATTGTTCTTCATACTTGATATCATCAAGACGAGTCTTAGCCATGAATCGTTGGTCTTCCCTCCTCCACCAGTGTGATGAGTGTCGTGAATGGAGATTGCTGTTGGCCTAGCCTATTTGATTGCCAATAAGTTAGTGTCAAGTTTCATTTTAGTCTTTAGGGTCTGGTTCAGTCGTAACTGATGAGTGCTTTTCTTTTAATGCTGGCTGCAGAGCATCCAACTTATCAATGGGCATGGGTCAGATGTGGAACTCTATCCTGTAACCGGAGAACTTTCTCGTTGTTTCTTGTCCCTTAGCCTTTCCTTTGAAGGCATGGTCAAAAAAATTAAGTTGTCGTGCTCGTAGTTTTGGCACGGGGCAAGCATTGCGACTGCAACTTGTTCCATTCTTTGTGTATTATATCAGTACTAGCTTTGTTCATCAATAGCTAGTATTCACAGAGCAATGTCATACTTGGATGATTAATATGCTTTTGATAGTTTGACTGATGATTCTTGAAATCGGATCAGATAGGTTGCTGCACGACTCTCAGACCGTGCAAGTTCAACTTCAAGAATGCTCAGCACGCAGTGCAACTAATAAATGAAGATGGGTTTTACCTTTTGGATGATGGTTAAATGGAATAGCGATCGATCTAAAAATTTAGAAATACAGTATTCACGATACTAAAACACATTGATATTTAAAAAATCAAAACTTTTATTTTATGCGTAAAGTTTGCAAAAATATATTTAAAAAAAGTGGTTTTTTGAGGTTCCAAATAAGATTTTAGACTTGTTTGCAACTTATTCTTTATTGCAAAATTTTCAAGTTTCACAATGAAGTATCCGGCATATCTCGAAATCAATAAATCCATAAATATCAACAGTGAAATCATATACTGATTTTCATGATTATTAAAGCCTGAAGTTCATAATCTTTTTTTTATGATCTTCTTTTTTATTTTGAAAAGAAGACCATAAATAGAAAGATAAAACTAGTAAATAAAAGTTGCTCAATTCGAAAATCTCTAATCTGAATCTGAAGATAGATAGGTGAAGAGCCAAGCACCCCCTCTCCTCCCCCACTCTCTCTCTCTCTCTCTCTCTGAGGCAAAGATTTTTACATGTTAGGACCATCCCCAACTTGAACTTGAGCTGTGTATCCTTCTCCCGTCCAAGAATTTGTCTAGCATTGTAGTTTTAGAAACATCTCTCTCCGCCAGTCGTTAGATACACCCGATGTAGTAAAGAATACAATTCATTCGAGCCGTTGGATCTTGTGAGACCTATTTGAGGTTCATAAGGCCCGATTCAAAGAGACGAGACCTTTGTTACGTGGAATCACCTAATAAGTTTCTTTCTTTTTCCTGATTTATATCAACAAAATGGCGAAGCCACTTGATAGCAAGAATTCATCTGATCGCAACTTAGAAGAAGTTGAAGCCTTTCAGCACTGTGGGCAGGCAAGTATCCATGGGGTGTAATTTTGTGATGCAAATGTTTTATTTATTTAAGTCGAAATATTAAAATAATTCACAATATATTCATATTTGATACATGATTTCGCATATGATTTTTTCACCATCTTCTGAAATTTCTAATACTACTTTTAAACCTTTAATGGGAAAGTTAAAAAAAAAAACATTTTGCTTGGCCTTGTTTGTAATTAAATTTAAACAATCCCTCCCCGCATTAATATAACGAAGTTGTCGAGGAAAAGGAACATAGAATGATAGGTGAAAGCTCAAGGATCTTCCCTCGAGCTATCATCATTCCCCTGTTCATTTCCCTCAACTGAGCAGCAAACCGAAAATCAAAAAGTAGTTTCTAAGGGTCATTGGTTTAAGTTGACTTAATGAGACAGTGAAAATTCTAAAAAAAAAAGATTGAGTTTTTTTATATTTTTTTTTGTTAAATTAGGTAATGATTAAAATTTCAAAATTTTAAAATGGGTTCTTTTTATTTTTTATATTCAATGCAATGTAAAAAAATTATAAAAAAAAAAAATCTAATCGGACCCTCCTAAGGGTCGGGAATGGGACCGTCCAATCACTAGTTCACTTTTGGGAACAGAAGACCGGACAGACGCTTTCAAAAGCTATTTCTTGATACAATTGATTCAACTTGCTCATCCTTAATAGTCGCACTCTCTTCCTCCCCCAACACAATAAAAAAGGTTGAAAACAGAAGATGATGGAAGGTAAGGCACTCCGGGGGATGTGATGGTATCGAATTGACGGATCCACAAGGCAAAATGAAAGGCATTTTCCTGAGTTTTAAGTGTGTGCGTGTGGGCTGGGCGCAATTGTAAGGTGCCGACCGGTAGATCTCTGGTCGTGGTTCGTTGCATTTGTACAACCAAAAAGAAAAGACTTCAGAAGTTTTTTTTGTGATTAATATCAACCGATGCGATTTGTCATCTGTTGTCATCACTAATAAGGACGTGGCATCGTGGCATTGAAATTGAAATTGAGAAAGAAAGAAGACTCCATGGGAAACCCAATAATTGGAGCTTTCGCTTGCTGATGACCGTCCTTGTCCAGCAAAAGCAAGAAAGGGAAAGAGAGAGCAACTTTTGATTTGAAATCCAACCGAAGTCGAATTGAATTTTGGGAGGTGGGTGGGGGTGTGTTTGGACTTAGAGGCCAAAAGCCCCCCGCCTACCTAAAGCTTTTTAGCTGTTCTACGTGCTGCCATCACTGATCATAACCCTTCATAGCTGCAGACACTAGAGAGAGAGAGAGAGAGAGAGAGAGCTTTGAGCTTGGTGTATTGAATGCCCGATGCATCTGCTGCATGCGCCACCAGGCAGAGCTCCCCTTATCAGTCCTCAGCCCCACCCTGCTCGGGCCGCCCTTCTTCCACCACCTGTTTCTTTACTGCTCCTGATGCGATTTTTGTCGCATGTTCACTACGTACTCGCCGATCTCGAACCGTTGAGAGAAACTTTTCTCTGCACGCACGGACTACCCGTGACGATTTGGGATATCCTCTTGCTGTTTGCTTGGAACGCTGGTCATCCCCTTCGTTACCATTTTTCACAGCTCATTTCGAGGGTACCCGCGGTTGCCTCTTCTTTCCGAAACTCCTCTTCTGTCCCTGTCCATGAATCGGGCATGATCATATCTGTTGGACTTCATAGAACTCATCGACATTTACGTGATTAACGAGCATATAATTCGTTTGGTTGTCCATAAGTAGGGTCCAAACACATTTATCTCTGTCTTGTCATACTTTCTCTTTTCATAATAGAAACGACGTTTTTTTTTTTTTAAAATCAAGGACTCTACCACGAACCTTCGTGCCCGGATGGCACTAAAGAACCAAGCTCCTATACTTCAGGAAAGACTAGCATAGAACCCCAACACCATGGTCATCCACTTAAGACGCTAGTAACTGCAGATTTCGAACTCATAATCTCGACGATAAGGGATAAGCTCTTAATCACCAAGATTTTCTGAATGCATGGCATGTGCCCTCGAGACATGCATCGACGATGGGCGGATGAGCGGTTCAAGTGTTATAAATCTAATCTTGTATTCCTCATCTAGTATTGTTTTATCCTAAGGATAAGCTTCGAAATGTGGCACGATTAGGTAAACGTCACCATATGATTTATAAAATATTAAAGGGTCCGTCTATTTGAAGGAAAGTAATTTTTGAGAAATTATTTTCGAAAATTTCGATGTTTGGATAATAAAAATCGGTCAATCTACAGAAAACATTTTCTAAAGACCAAAAACAACAGGTTTAATAGAAAATTTTACTTCCCTTTCCAACAAAACGTAGTACTCTTTTTATCTTCCTAACTTTAAACATACATGTTTTCTTTAATCATAAATAACTTTTCATTGACTGATCGTTTCTAGAAAATCAAAATGACACAAATGTTCATAAAATTTGATCTAATTTGTAATTTGGTTCCCAAACTTCTAATTTATTCAACGTGGTCTTTGAATTGTAGCCCAAAGTGTCGTGTGATCTCTAAACTTTTAATTTATTCAATATAATCTCTAGATTTTTTATACATTTTCAATTCAACCCATAAATTATATGAAAATATTCAATGTCGTCATTTTATTAATTCGAGAAGAATGTTAAACATCTTGATATAATTAATGGACTAAGTTGAACATATAACAAAAGTTATTGGACCGTATTGAATTAACTAAAAGTACAAGGATCACATTAGTAGGCGAAAGTTCAAGGACTATATTGAAAAAATTAAATATTCAAGGATCACATTATGCAATAGATCAAAATCCATGGATTGTTTGTGTCATTATCTATCACTTTCAATGAAAAACCAACCACATAAAAGCTTAGAAAATTATCTCGTGAATTTTTTTTTCCTCAAACAAATACACTTTAAGTTTTGTTTCCCCATTACTTACCATTTCATTTTTCAAGTCCAGTAAGCCAAAGACCTTAGTTGACTCGTGTTTGTACCTTGATCCATTTTGAATTGCAAACGCCCATCTAACCTAAGCCAAGAGTAAAAGCTCATAGACTAGTGTACTTTTACAACCAAATCAATTGGTTGAAAGAACGTTCTAATAAACTTTAATTGTCCTCAATATAACATTGGTAGATGTTAGTTAAAGCTATGTATAATCTACAGCTGACTATATTAGAGGAAAACATTCTGCCAGCACGAACTCTTCTTTTTCCGAAGTGAGTCTCGTTACATATGTTCTTTACACCGCGTGATGATTTTTGTCTGCTGTGTATTCAATAATTTCTCGATCTGTGTACTCGTATAGTCTGCCTCTCTCTCTCTCTAGAGACACAGAGGTCGTCGGCCGCCCGAAAGTCATTAGATGCTTCTTTAATTCACTGTTTCACCAGATGGGTTATGTTTCTTTCTCTGCAGCTTTCTCTTGCCCTATCTCTACTCTCTACAGAAACCCTTATTTTTCTCCTTTCTTGTTCTTGGTCTGTCCCTCAGATCCCCTATAAATCATGGCGGTTCACCATCTCCTTAAGGTCATCAGTCAATCTTGTTTTTCCATCAGTCTTCTTCGAGTCCTGATGTTCCTTCAAAGACCTTAGTTGATCTGTGTTTCCTCTTCTTTTCCAGTCTTCATTGAGTCCCCGATCATTTTCCTGCCTTCTCGTTCTCTCTCCCTCTCTCTCTCTGTGCGTATGGAGCTCGTTTAGCCTTGCACGAGCCCTCTTTCTTCATTCGAACGTCGAGAGCCTTTTACAGTCCAAACACTCATGGGTTGCATATTGCATGGGAGGTCTTTCTCGTCTGCCTCCTCCATCTGTGTACCTAGGAGATTAGTATGCACATGTACTTTTCTTTCTCCATGTCTCACCCCATTGCATTAGATATTTCTCTGTTCTTGCATGTCCCATTAGTCAGTAACTAGCTAGCTACTTCAACAAATCCCAGCCCTCGTTTTGTCTTTTTTAGCATATCGTTCTGCTCTAATAGGAAGCAAATAAAGAGGGGAGAAAGAAGCCTAGGAATGATCAACAATCTCTACCTCTCTTTCTGCGGTTTTTATTTTTTTTATTTTTATTTATCTCCTGGTTGGCTTCTTGAACGGTCGAGGAGATCACACGTCCACAAGGGAACGAGTGAAGCTGCCAGCATGATCTAGCCCCGGCTAACTTGAAACTTCAAAAAGAAAAAACAAGAAAAAGAAGAAATGGTTAACCCTAGCTAGGTCATGCTGCGACAGCCTCACTTCTTCCCTTTTCTGGGGACCCTAAATCATTTGATTCTGAGCATCCCTCACATCACATCCTAAAGTCCTGAGAAATCACTGTAAGTGTGTTCCTTTTCTTTTCCTTGCGTTTATCTTCCAATGGTTTGTCTCCGCACAGCATGCTTTTGTGGCTTCTTTTTGTTTTCAAGAGCACGCTTGCCTAACCTTTTACTTTACTGTCATGCTCTTTTTATTTTTATATGCTTGTTTTCTAATCATGACGAGCTTTTTCTATGCTCATAAATTCTTTTCTCAAGCAGATTGAAGCGTTCTTTAATACATCGTCTCCAAGAGCTTTTGGGAAAGGGTACGAGGCGTGCTGTTGACCCATAAGACTCGAGGCTGAACCAAATGAAATGCCCTTTCTTTTTTTCTTTTTCTAAATCTTTTGCTATGAATGAATATCGATGTGGATTTGATGATAGGTTTATGTCTTATTCATCTTCGATACTAATGGAGTCAGTTTATGGCCAACTTCGTTTGTGGCCAACTTCGTTCATCACCGATCTGTATCCGAGTGCTCGATGGGTCATATTTTGCCAATGTTAGTGTGGTTGGGTACGCGCGCATGCTAGATTCGAGATGAGTTTGGATGTTTATGATTCAAGGAAGCGAGGATATGTTGCTCATAGATACAGGAGATCTGTTAGGTAACTGCCCGTAAATATCGCATCTTGATCATTCATGAGACGCAATGTCTTCTTTGAGAAAGAAGGGTTTTGGTCGGGTGAAAGACACCAGAGTTCCCCCACGGGAAAAGTAATTGTGGAAAGTGGAGAGTAGGGAGACAAAAGGAAGGACAGACGGTCGAGAACTAACGACAAATCATTTTTCTGCGAATCATGGTGAGCACGCAACTTGTGCATCATGTCCGGAATAAAAAGAACAGAAACAAATGATGATGACTTCGATATTGATCCCACTTTTTAAAATATATTTGGGAAAAGTGTTGTAACTTGAGATAGTGGATCTGACTCTTCCTGTAATGTTGAATATGAACCGCTTGATCAAAGTGCAGCGTAGGTTGCTGGTCTTTGTTACGAGGCGCTTGATTCGGATGTGGTTGAATTCTCATTCTGAGTTGTCTCCTCTTCAAGAACGAGGCTTGTCGCTTGTATTTTTACTATTAGTTGAATAAAAGATTTGAGAAGCTCCATTCTTATAAGAGCTCTCCTCCCCGTCTTTATTTGAACGCGAGATTATATAATTAGCTATTATGAAGAACCAAGTTGGATTAAGCTTTTGATTAGTGGAGAATTGTAATCGCTTTTTTATTATAAGAAACTATCATTACATGTTTGATAGTTCTGGCTAACTGTGTATCTCCTCAATTATAATGAGCTTCGAACCGATTATGATCATTGACCTTGGGCTTCAAAATACAAGACATGATTATGGGCCTTCAATCCGTGATTGATTGCCGTCGCCCGCCAAATCTCTTATTATCGCGGTAGCTTATGCTGCTATCGGTGCGAGGATTAGACAATTTTAGACACGAACAAATCTACGACTCTTGCATTAAATTTGAACACGACAAGTATTTGATCTGCACGAAGTTTCACGGCATAATCAATGAAAATATGGCATCTTTTAATAAAACGATTTGACAAGATTAGAAGAACCTAATGAAAAACTTGTGAATATGGACCGCCGGTCCTCTTTGGAGCGACCGATGCTGGAAGACATTTCAAGATGACTTCAATGCTACATCTTTACTTTATGGGAAAAGAAACCCTAATAGTTTTGCAATCTGATGAGATAATCCGATTGTTTATTACTTAACAAAAGCTTACATTTGTTTAACTTAACCTGTAGATTTGTTTTACTTACTAAAATACCGAATGCTATTCAAAAAGGAGAATTGCCCTGACGGAGCATGAGCTTCTCTCCATGAAAAAAGACCAATGGATTTTCGAATTTGAATCCAATAATATTGGTGTATGATTTGCACGTAACCTAGAGACATTAAACGAGCCAGACCGGAGATGTGCTTTCCATGGCTTTGACAGGTCGGCGCGGCTAGTGCCATGCTATCGTTAATTATGGCATCATTATCACATAATTGTCGTTATTGTCAACTATGGATTAAAAAATATCTTAAGTTTCAATACCTCATTTTCAAATATATCTAAAATTCCTTTTTCCAGTAACTACATTAAATATATATTATAATTATAAATATATCAAGGAACCAATATTGTCTAAAAGATATTATGATCTTTAGCTTACTTATTTACATAATATCTAACCTTTTACCTGCAAGCATATTCAAATACAATAGGGTAATCATTTCATCGTTATTATCTCTCAAAATAATTTATGAATGGGAATACTTTCATTTAGCAATGTCTCATCAAATGGAATAGCGGGCATGTTTTAGGATTCCCAACTCATTCTCCATACAATCCCAATAGATAAATAAATGGACAAGAGTCATGGAATACTTTGCTCCTGCTCTATTGCATTCCCAACAAAAAGAACCGTTTCATCCCCGGCACGATTCCATTCGGCGAACCAAACGTCGGTCTCAGAGCACGCAAAGATTCTGTCGCTAGAAACTTACAGGTGTATCCAAAAGATGAAGCTGTCACATGTTCATCTGCACCAAGTGGCGAATTGTTTGGAACTAATCTAAGTTGAAGCCAAATTGGTGAAAGCCTTGTCTTTTTGGAATGCGCGGATGCTTTTCTTCTCTAGAGAGGGGGATGATTCCGCATGCATGGCATTGGTTCCATTCCCCTAAACCAACAAACCAGATGAAAACACAGCTCCAATCCAAAAGGGCACGTTCCTGTCCAAATCCCAACTACTTTTCTCAGAATATTGTTTTAGTTCCCTTATCCTTTTATTAAGTAATGTCTGGGTAACGGCTCTTCACTTTAGCAGAATGAATCTGATTGCTTGCTGATTGTCTATTTTGCATTGTTTCGCATAACTTTTGACCAGCCGCTGACACCCATCAGGATTCAAATGAGCAAGCTTCTGACAAATGGTATTCCCTCAAAAGAAAAAGATAAATAAATAAATAAAAGAAGGCAAAAGATAAAGAATCGCACACAATCTAGCCAACCCAGCATTAAGGGGACAAAGGTTTTAGGTTCCCTGAGTATCTTCAAGGTGCTTGTTGATTATGATTAATAACGAAAACTTCGAGATTAGAGGTAACAAATGACTATCATGTCATTATATTCTGGTTGATTATTCAAGCCATTTCTTGTCATTACCAAAAAAGTTTTGCTTGATTGTAAAGTGTGTTAAATAAAAATGGGTAAAAAGTTGTGTCGATTTTGTGCAGACCATGTAATTTCACGTGGTGTCAAGATTCGAATTTCTCTGAATAAATTTGCATTATCTTTTAAGTTAGGTTCTTGTAATCTTTCTTGTATGGAGACAATAATAGGTTCTTGTAATCAGCATAAGCAGTGGCCATTCGTTCATCCATGGAGAGTTGAGCCTTTTCACAACCTCATTTCTTAAGATTAATTTTGATTGCTACGCCCATAACTCTAGCGGTGGGTTCAGCGGCCCTAAAGAACCTACATATATTGATCAATTTAAGTGCATTTTATACAGATTATTCGAGTAACAAATCCGTCCTGTGTAACCAAAGTAAGTTACAAAAAAACAAGCCGACGCATTCGTCCTATTAGTTAACTTTAGAAAACCCTAATCCTGTAACAAGTTTCAAATTCTTTTTCGTCGGAATTTTCAAATCAAAACCAACAAAAATACTGAAATTAGGCAATTAATTGTTCCGCACCCGAGCAAAGTAAAAACAATATCCTAAAACTCCATATTTCAACAATGGGCTGTATTATTCTCCATCTCTGATCGGAAGAAACCGATCTTAAATTGATGGGTGATAACATGGACAACATCGACGTCTAGAGAGATCGTGCAACAATAGAGAGGGGAGAGCTTTCATTTGTTGGAAGAACTCGCCAGCTCCGATCCCATCTGCATGGTGCTGGTTGGATGGGAAGGAGAAAACTTCGAGAAAAAGAATGAAATGCTCAGATTTGTAACTCATCATAATGGACAACTAAAACGACATCTGTGTTCTTCTTTTCATAATAACTCCATAGTTAACCAATTCTTTTCAGATCCTAAAGCCAGCAAACGGCCCTTTTCAGTTCGCACATGTACCTAAAATCACGCCAGAACCTTATCCTGGCCAAAGAAAATATATATTTATGTCATCACGTGTTCTTCCTATGCTCATGCATACACTTGCCTTATTGTCCTCCTTATATATGCGTCCATCTATCCCCCTTCTTGTTCATTCCTCTCCCAGAGTTGTAGCCGCTATGTCACCTTCGGCTTGCCGTGAACCTCTCACAGTTAAAGCTGCCAGCATGATCCACCCTCAATTGGGTAAGATATTTAAGTTGAGATTGGATCATGCTGGTTGCTTCAACCGTGGATGGTTTCACGCTCGGAAACCCGAAATTCGGAAATAAAGATGACCACGCGGCTAACATCGATGAGTATGTCCGTGGTTTCCATTCCTTTGGCGAGTATCCTATGTATACTCGGGTTCTTCTTTTCGCGAAAGAGGTACTTATGATTCAATTGCTTACACATATTCTCACTTTTTCATTTTTGTGCTTGGTTAGGTCTTTTATGTTACAGTGAAAACGGAGTCGATACAGGACAATCTGAAAGACCAAACGAAGATACTGTATATGCTCGGTACAATTTGAATATAAGAGGCTGCTGCGTATGCGCCCTCCACTTTCTTAAGTATGTAGCAATCCTTTCTCATGAGGACTACTGTTTGGATCATTCTCTCTTCTTGTCATTCTTTTGCTAGCCATAACAAGCCCGAAAGGTCTTGGACGAGATTGGAAGTTTTACTGATCATCGCCATTAGAATATTCGATTTCAAGTGCCAACGAAACATGCCCACGGAGTGAATTTATCCCCGCAGCTCGGCGACGCACCTAAACCAAGGCCCGTCCTTTGCAGACTCACCTAGGTATTCTGAGATTGCTGATAGTTTAGACAATCGAAGTTGTAACCTTTTGACTTTGAAAGCAAGTCTAAAACCGCTTGATCATTTTGCTAAGCATAAAGCTGAACATACTAATCTGAGAATTTTGTTTATAGGATAATATATCTTTTATTCGTGGACATATTCATATACTCAACATATTCAATTCCATGCTAAGCGTATTCAACTTGTTGAGTATATGAATATGTCCAACTTTTACTGAGTACCCATTTTTCGATGTTGCTTTATAAATCAATTCCATATTCTAGCCTCAGATGTCTCTCTATTTATTTAATTTGTTCTTTATATTTTCCTTTCCGTCTATCCATTCGGGAATCTAACGGTGGGAATGCTGGGTTGAAAGGTGACAGAATTTCTCATGATAGACGCCTATTTCAAGATCCCATCTCATGCTTGCTTATAAAACTCTTCCTTTTCTTAAAAAAACTAAAGAGGCAGCGGCAAGAGAGTACTGACTAGGCTGAGGTATAAATTAAAGTCTAATTCAGACTTCACGATCAAGGCTTAACTCAGGAACATAGTTCGACCAGTATATATATACATATGGAACAGAGGACCTTATTGCTGGCCCGAACAGTTGCTTTTTATTTCTGTTTATTATTTTGCCAGCAAGTTGCAACTGAACGATCTAGCTTAGATGCAAAGGAACTGTTAATGTGAAAACTGCTTCAGCCCTGAAACTACAGTATACAGAATATCCATCTAGAATAGCTTGTGACCCATTGCAAAGATGGCATGTTTTGGTTTGCTTCCGAGGCACAGGCATTATTTGACGAACTTTTTCACCAATGCAACCTCATTCTGCATTCTCAATATCTAGGCCATCTGAAGTAGTTAATCTTCCATAACAGAGTAATATAGCCATTCACTGGCTTAACCGCTATCAGTAAATTCCGGACTTTTCAATCCTTAAGATGACGTTTCTTTGGGAGCTCAGGTAAGCAATATTTACATCCAAGCTTAAAATAACTCAGCACTTAACTTTGAACAGCTCTTTCATCCTCATGCGTTGATCCTCTGAAATCCTGCCGAAATGTAGAGATAAGTGACCTTAACATTTACTACATTTAGTTCCACAATGCACGGTTGCAAGGCAATAAGAGATTTCTTCAGCACTTGGAGCTACAATTCTCCTGAGGTGAGCTTCCATCAATGAATTGATCCTGCTCATGAGACAGGACTTCCGTGAATCAGTATTATCCGAAGCACTCGAGATTTGTTTGTTTCCGTTATTACCAAAAGTCTCCACAAGAGCAGACCCCATGATTAAAATGGTGAAATCTACTAGCATCCCTCACAATGAGTTCTCGTTCAAAGGATTTGGAAACAAGCTTGCAGAAAGTATGACAATCACCACAAACCCGAAGATTTTTAGTGACTCTGATAGGGGTTTCTCCAGAACACTCTAGCAGACCATAAGAAATGGCAAGCCTTTCACTATGCCCATAAAGCATCTGAAGTTTCTCTTCCTCTCCCACATCATGCAAGACAAACCTGGTTTGAGCCACATAACCACCTTCTTGAGCTAATTTATCGGTTACTTCAGCTAGCTTCCGATAAATCTTATCTGACTCTGGATGGGACTTATCCCCCGCTACAAATGAATGAATCTTGTTCCCAAGCTCAATCCAGCTGCAGCCTGGAGTTTTCTTCAATCCAATTCCCTTCATTCTCATTCTCATTTCTTTAACATCTTTCCATCTACCATTTGCAGCAAGGATATTGGACATCAGAACATAATTTCCAGGTTTGTCTGGATGTAATCGTAAAAGCTTATGAACAGCAATTTCTCCCAGCTTTTTATCTGAGTGAACTCGACAAGCCCCAAGTAAAGAACACCAAACTTCAGCCGTTGGTTCAATCGGCATGCTTTTGATAAATTTATAAGCTTCATCTAAGCTGTTTGCACGGCCAAGAAGGTCAACCAAACAAGCATAGTGCTCGGACCATGGTTCTAACTGATAATCATGTTGCATAGATGTGAAAAATGCTTTACCTTCATTAATCAACCCAGAATGACTACATGAATAAAGAATGGCCAAAAACGTGATGTGATCAGGAGAAAGATTGGTGTCAATCATTTTTTTGAATAACTCAATGGCCACCATTCCACGGCCATGCATTCCATTTGCATATATCATTGTGGTCCACAGGCTTAGATCTTTCCTGTCAACAGACGAAAACACCTTGCATGCATTTTCTAGGTCCCCGCAGTGAGCATACAGATCTACTAGGGAGGTTGAAACAGACCCTTCCAAGATGAAGCCTCTCCTAATAATTGATCCATGAATTTCCTTTCCTTTCTGCAAGAGAGATAAATCAGCAGCTGCTGAGAGTACACTTACCAGTGCAACATAATCAGCTTCAATCTTAGCTTCTTTCATTTCAAGAAAAACTTGTAAAGCTTCCTGAGCTAGCCCATTATGGACATAGCAAGAGATTAGGCTTGTCCAAGATATAACATCCTTGTTTTGAATAAGCTCAAAAGCTCGAGAGGCATAATCTGTGCGGCTACATGCTCCGTATGCATCGACAATTCTATTCTGCAGAACAGGATCAAATAGACCTTTTCTCAGCATGAAACTATGAATTTCTTTCACATGGCGAAGTGATTTTGACTCACCACAAGCAAGAAGAATGCTTCCTATCATCATTTTGTTGACATCCATCCCTTCCATCTGGACTTCTCGGAAACACTTCAGAGCGTCCATATGACATCCGTTCTGGGAGTATCCTGCAATAATTGTTGTCCAAGAGATTATGTCCTTCACAGGCATACTATGAAAAACCTTGCTCATGAGCCGTGCCCTGCAGCACTTCACATACATGTCCATAAGTGTATTCCCAACCTGCAGATTGGAATCTAGACCCCTCCTTATGACATAACCATGTCCTGCCCTTCCGTGAAACAAATTCTCCAGTCGACCACATGCCGCAAGGATCCCCATGACAGAAACAGTGTCTGGTTGTTGATTAGAATCTTGCATATCACAGAATAGCTGCAATGCCTCGCTGTGCAAGCCATTCTGTACAAAACCAGAAAGCATTGAATTCCAAGATACATAATCTCTGTCCTCCAGATTAAAGAATACACGCGCAGCTCCATTCATTTCACCACATCTTGCATACATAGCAATCAAGGCATTGCCTACATGTACATCGATCTCATTACCAGATTTTAAGATAGCAGCATGGATCTCCATGCCAAGCTTTTGGTAGTCCAGATTTTGGCAGGCTTGCAAAGCTGCAACCATGGTGTACGTATTCATCACAAGACCATAACCTTTTAGCTCTCTTAAGAGAAACAATGCCTCAAGGGACCTGCCACTGGCTGAATATGCGCCAATTATAGAATTCCACAGAGCAAGATCCTCTTTAGCATCAGTGCTGTCAAATAGTTGCCTTGCCCCATCAAGATCATTGCACTTCGCATACATTGAAACCAGCGAATTCACTACAAATAAAACAGAAACAAACCCACATTTAATGGCAAAGCCATGAATTTCGGCACCAGAGCGATGATCTCTGAGCACAGCGCAAGCTTTCAGCACACAAGGAAAAGTACAGGAATCAAGAGGCAGACCCAAAACCCGCATACATCTGTACAGTTCAAGAGCAGCCTCAGGGTTCTCATCAGCGAGATGAGCTCCAATCATGGCATTCCAGGTATATACCGTCCGTTCACGCATTCTAGCAAACAACTTCTCGGCACTCCAGCAGAAGCCGCACCTCCCATACATAAACACAAGCTTAGTACCCAAAAACACCGGATAGCCGAAATAGCTGGACTTCGCCAAATGGGCATGGACCTGTTGGCCCTCTGCAAGAGCCTCCTTCGCGGCACAAAGCTCGAGAATTTGCGCGAAGGCCTCAACTGGGCTGACTCCATATGCACCCGGGTGAGTTATGAGGCTGTTCAGGGACTCGAAGGCTCCCTTAAGGCAGCCTCGCGGGCATGTCTCTTTGAAAGGAGGAGGCTTTCCAGGTCGTGGGCTGATCCTGGGGGTCTTCAGAGAAGGCTGCGTGTGGGGTCGCCCCAAAATAGAGTGGCGTGACGAGGTTGGTGAGGCGTTGAGAGGAGGGCTTGGGATCGACGCTATCATGCTCGGCTACGTGCATAAGGAGGAAGAGAAGGCGCTGCGAAGAAATGATTAAGCATGGGCGAGCACGAGCTTTCTTCGTTCTGTTCATGACCCAGGAAACGAAAGACGGACGGGGGAAGAAAGATGAGCGGGAAATTTCTTATCTTGATGGGTCCCACGTGTTCCGAGCAAAGAAGATCTCTTCGGGAATTTTTTTTTTTATAGATGATCTGGATTCTGTGTGATATCAATGCATGTATCTGAAAAAGGAGGCCGGAATGCACTGGGGACGCATACAACCGATGCATTTAAGATAAAGTCTCGTTACTCGTTTTCCTCTGACTCTTCTACTAGATTTGTTATAGATTGCAGAAAATGATACTGTTTTTGTCATTAATGAAAGTAGGAATTAGCGTTTTGGAAGATACATTGTCATCTGCATACCTCACCTCAGTAACATAGATAGTAAAGATATAAGGTCTATCTTTTCCATTAACTAAAACTGCCATTTATTTAATTATTTGACATAAGAAATTTTCTCTATTAGGACGTCATTTATTTAGCAGAGAATGAAAAATCTGCAAAGTATTTTTATAATATTAATCGTTTGTATCACTTAAACTAATTAGTTGATGGAAAAATATTTTTACTCTGATCAATAATTTATGTCCACAAGTTCTCGATTGGACGATGAAAATAATTTTATCTTTATTTCTACAAGAGATATAAGTGATAATGTTAGGAAGATGTTTTTTATATCATTTAGTTCTTTGCAAAACCAATGAAACTTAATGGGAATTATCTGTGGTTCTTGACTATCTCGTTGGATAGAACGGTGAAGGCAATATTAAGAAGACAAAACAATTAGGCCCTTTAGAGATGGTTTATGCAGATGTTTCTGGCTCATCGATCTTCCCTAAACATGATGAAGGGGATTCTGAAAGGAAAAGAGAACCAAAACGAAAAATGACGCCGTCAAGTCAAAGGGGGGAAAATGAAATAGATTCAATTTGTTCACAACGAAATGAAAAATGGGGCCCGAGACCCCAATGGCGCTTTGCCAAAAGTGGAAATGTGAAAAGGAATTTGCTGAACCAATTTAAGAACCCTCGACAATTCTTTTCAACACGAATGAATCGTCATAAAACTGTTACAGGCACACTATCTTTGCTGTACAACATAATGCTCGTAAGTCACTGAACTCATCATCTATTTACATCGAATAAATCACTTCCCCGGATGTTCACCAGCAAAATCAGAAACATCCCATGCCTCACTCAAAAAATTCACCGCGTACTATCTCAGGTTCGTCCGCTCTTTCACCGATCCATGCCGAGGCTTTCTTAAAGCTCGGTTATGCTCTCTTCATGAAACAGGTCTGTTAGTCCCTTGTTCAACATTCTGCAAATCATGGGGACAAAAGACTCCTGTATCGTGGGTGCGGTGAGCTAGGAGTCTTGTCAAAGAATCGATTCGCCACTTGAGGAAAAACGATCAGGATGTACAGTTTCCGCACACTACCCCCTATTAAATGAATATCTCACTATTTCATCAGGTACCGTCCATGACGACAAATGCCCATCGGAGTCCCCACTTAACAACTGCTTCAGATCACTGGTGAGGTGGAGTGCAGTTACTGGATGCTTGTGAAACTTGAGAACTTTGTGCAGCACTAATCTGTACTCCAATGACCTATCACCCAGATTGAACCCTCCGGCCCTATAACCTTTCGACTTGCTCTCCTCAGCCTCTAAGTCAGAGCAATGAATCATTTGCCAAACTTTCACAGCACCACTTTGATGACCAGTCACGTACCAGTTCATGTCCTGCCAATCCGAAAACGTGCAACTGGTTACACACAGAATAAAATCGGATGGCAGTTGTGATGCGTTCACCACAGCTAGACAATCCCCATTGATACTCCAAACAGCAAGCACCACTCCCGCCGCTGTTATAATCTCCCCGGTGAGGTCATTTACATAAATTGCCGACACTGCAGTTGGGAACTCGGGTAATTGCCTTACAAAGACCAATGTGCTGAGGTCCCATATAATGACGCTGCAGTCATCTGATCCACTCACGATCAGCATGTATGGTTGGCTGACATGAAGGCAAGTCACCTTGCTTGTGTGAGCAGAAAGTGCCTTCTCCAACTGCAATTGACGTGTGATGCGGGGTCCATCCTTACTTATTCTCCAAACTGAAATTAAGCCATCATCTGCCCCAGTAACTAAAGTTTGACCATCATGACTCGAGCTCACACACTGAATTTGGTTGCCACCATGAAGATTCTCATGAGTAGAGAGAAGCCTGTCCTGGTCATAACTCAAAAATCTCAAGCTACGATCTGGGAAACCCCATGCAACATATTTGGTGTAAGTCTTGGGTTTAAGCAATGTGTTGGCTCCAGCTACCAGAATTTTCTCATTGAGTGTGACAATTTGAGTTATCGCCTGTGACGTTTTGCGAACTTCACGGGCAACAAGATGAGTGGAATTCTTCAGTGGATGTGGAGGAAGTTTTCTGTCAACTTTTCTTTTTACATGGGGTTTCAGGAAAAGCTGCTTGGGTGTCTGGCCAAAGTGATTAATTTGTGCTAAGATGGAGGCTTTCATTGCAGGGTCTGTGACTGAGTCAATATCAACACTACCCTCGTATGTATAATGGTAGAATACATTTACAGCTTCTTCAGCAGCCTGTCAACAGAGCAGCTTTAAGCACGAGAAACAATAAACTAACTGAAAGGAACATTTGTGTTTTCGTTTATTTTAGCAGCAAGTCGCATTTCATTTGTATATGATCACTGGTAGATCAAATAGTGAAAAGAGATGGGAATCTATAAAGAAGAGACGATGGACCATGCTAGAATGATAGTAGGCTCTTTAATTCCCAGGATTAAGCAAAGGCCGGGGCGTATCAACACCATCACCATGCAATTATAGTTTGATCTTTCCCAGCCGCAATTGTCAGCAAATCAAAGCAGTACCTAAAATTCTCTCTAATAAAATCAGTAGATCAAATTTTGTTGCATCAGTAACAAAGCAAGGTTTTTCTTTAGGACTGTGAGGGCAACCTACGCCATCCTTACTTGCGCTGGTTGTGGCAAGTAAACTACTCAAGGGCTGCCACGAGGGCCCCCACCCCTCGTGCCAGGTAACTCCGAACTGAGTACGTGCAGAAGGATTCAAACTAGTCACCCGAAGGTGGGATCAAAGCCACACCAACACACACGCCTCAATCCATGGGGCAAGTCGAGGAGGAGCGTTTGAACCCCTAAAAAAGCAAGGTTTGCTACGAAAGAAGGATTGCATTTTACTTTAACTTCCTAAAGATTGATGATCAATTCAGAATCCTCCAAGAAGTCATGATGGGTTTTCTTAATTAAAGAGACAAAGTACACAGATTTCTCTGTGAAATGGAAGTTCGGAAGACCTACCTTGCCCCTTTGCTTATATCCAAAGATGAGGTCTATCCAGTGGTGCAGGTTCTCTGAAACATAATCAGATTCTAATGCTTCTCTGTGCTTCCTGATGAATTCCCTTGCGCTTCCCTTTGCCCAAGGAGGCAAGACAACATCACCTACCTGAAAGATCACACCACCTTATTCTGATAATCACTGGAAAGCAAAAATAGGGAGTACGTACACAGTAGAAATCTGGTTTTCTTTTTGAGTAGTAGAAATCCACTTAATCATCTAAAGGTAAAACAGAAAATAAGGTAATATAATTCAATACAGATACCAAGACAGACCTGCTCTCCAGATTGTTTGACTCCCAAGTCGAGATTGAAGCGATTTTCCAGGAACTCAGGCATGTAAAAGAATTCAGGAATAAGTTCCTTCACATCTGATGTGTTCCCCTTCCCAGCAGCACTCAACCAAGTGTCTTTCACACCATTGAAGAGACGATCTGCATGATCGAATTGGCCACCTTGTAGCTTTTGATTTTCAGAACTGAAAGGTGGCAAACGAAGAAGGTAGAAAAGGACAATTCCGGCACTTGAATAATGAGAACCATAATGAAACTTCGGGACCTCTGGATCATCCCAACTATCATATCTGCAGTAGACAGTGAACGCGAATGGATTAGCAGGATTGCACTAGCTAAACTAGAATAATACACAAAAGGTGCAAAATCTCTAGAGAAGAGCGGTTCGCTGAATCTACCTGCATTTATAAGTAGCTAACAAAAATATCCTATAGTTGTTTTCAAGCTACTAAATTGATTCCTATTAGCTTTTCTTTTCCTTTTGGCTAGAAAGGGTTCATCTCTAGTCAACAAGAAAAAGTGCACATTAAAAGTAACAGTAACTAATGCCTGTTTGGGGGGCTTCAACATTATATTCTCATACAAGCCAAAGTTATATAGAAAAAAAAAACAACTAAGATCTAAAGGAGACACAAAATCCTAAGACACCCCCGAACAGACTAAGGAATGACCAGTGAGTCCATCAGCATCTAATAACAGCTTAGAGTTTTGTGAATAATCTAACATTACACTTCAAGTTTACCTTTTCCTAAATTCGTCTTCCCCTTCCAGTGTCTGACATCCCATTGGTTTGTCAAGCTTACGAAATGTGTTGGGGTCTGAAAAGTCTAGACTTTCACTCTCATAATCTGCAAGGACCCAGGGGAAAACTGGATATTGTGTGAGATCACTGTATCCGCGACCTGCGAGGGTGTTCAGATGCATCAGGTACTGGAAATTACTAATCTCTCCATTTTGCCACCTTTTGGAAAAAGACTTAGCCATCAACTTAAAAAGACGGCTGCCCTCGTTACTATCTTGCTTTGCTGTTCCTGAAATGGTTGTGTCCAACCTGAGGCACATGGGAGGGTGATAAGTATCAAGATCAAAAGCTCATATCATAGAAGTAACAGGCAAAAAAGTTAAGACGTTCAGAAGCCAGCACACTGCATGAAATTCAGATAATTGATATGAAACATCTCAAGTCTCTCTTGGACAATACACAGCATGTCTTCTAAACAAATGACAGAACTAAATTCAGAACCAGCTAATTTTCTTTTGTTTTGAATGATAAGTCCAGAACCCACTAGTATAATCATCAATGACCAAAAAGCATTTAAACTGACTTCCTGTTCCTTCCGATACAGTATTGTGTGCTCGACAGCCAGCAGAGGTAAACTAAATGATATCGACAAAGGAGCATGTAATTTGTAAAGTACAGGCTCCAAGCCAACACAAGTTAAAAACTGGAAATGTGTGAACCAATCCACGTGCTCTCTCATGCAGGCAAAAAGATATGCATCTCTTAAATATTTATTCCAAAGATCAAAGTCATTGCAAATGCCAAAAAATAATGACCAAAAACCAATGTTTTTGATGTGGCGTCAATGGGAAGGAAGATTCATACATGCTGTTTCTTGGCAGATTCATGGCTACCAAATTTTTGAACACCTCTTCCCTTTCCTTTTTGTGAAATACAAGGAGATCATTACATCCATCCATGCTGAATACCTCAATTGCAACAGGACGCAGCTGGTAATCACGCTTCAAAATTTCATGAACACTATTAAGCTTCCACATTCGCCAGGGATGAGGCAGATTACCACTTGTACAGACCTTCTCCTTTCCCCAAGCACCACCATTATAAGCCCAAGCTCTTCCACCAACCAAAGCCTTGACAGTAGTGCCCCAAGAAGAAGTGGACTTGGATTGGAAGTCCATCCCGCCAGTGACATCCTTCTTTACCCCCAAAGCCTGATCAATGACAGAGAGTTCATCTTCGCATTCTTTTTCAGAGATATACCCGGAGTCATCAATATAGAAGTTCTCAATCACATATAAGCACAGTTCACCTATCAAAAATATTCCATCATGTTTATCAAGACCAACAACTCTTTCACAGTTATATCTGAATCGGATTTTTTCAAACGGCTCCAAATAAGGTCTGATTAAGTATTCTCCATTATCATGCAATTCCTTCTCAGACTTATCCTCCATAATCTTGGCATCATCCGTTTTCATAGACAATGATTGCCTCGGAGATCCAAGGTCAGATTTTTCTTGATTGCTTTCCGTAATTGTCGCAGACAGTGCACTAGATTTCGCACCAAACTCGAGGGCAGAATGAAGACTACCTTCATTCAAGCTGCTACCTCTGTCATCACTCCATCCATTCCTCAGGAAGCCCACATCCTTCCCATCATCTGCCTCTTTAATGGAATATTCGTGACACAGCGCCCCATCTACATCGCTCTTTTTTCCACCCTCAGTCAACTGGTTAAAAAATGGTTCTGAATCAGTATCAGAAGCACTGGGACCATTGTCATTCTTGGATTTGGCCAGCTCACACTGGTTATCAAGAACGTTCTGGATGCAATCAATTTTCAATTTGGACCGCTCCAGCTTCTTGCGCATCCGATATGGTCCTTCAATGGGACAAAGCTGCCACTCTGGCTCTCCTTCATCAGATGATTTATGCATAGGGAATATGCCTCGTTCATGAACAAGTTGTTGGAGGTGGGCCTCCCACTCACTCTCAGCATGAAGAACCCATCCATATTTATCTTGACGGACAACTCTAAGCTCTGTAGACATCGAATCACGAACCAGTTCCAATGCATATCTCCGTTCGTTTATCTGGTCCCAGTGTCTCAAGTCCAGCTTTGATGCTTCCCGATATCTTCTTCCCATCTCCTTCTTACGACGACCATCCATGCCTTTAATTCTTACACCAGGAAATTTTGCTGATCCAGCAATATACTGCACCCACATAATGGCAGCACACTGTTCTATAACTTTGTTGACAAGCTGCTCTGAACTCTGAAGCCACCCAAAGAATGCTGGTAAGTTTCCTGTCAATAATTTGTCAAAACCACCATGTAGTAAATCCAGGTGCTGCCCTTGATTTTGTTTGGAGACAAGCATATCTTCTAAAGCAGCCCTGCGGTGTACCAATAGATATTTGATGATATCGACTGACATATTTTGCACATTTCGTCTTTGATCTTTAAGAAGAGAGATCAGATTGACACAGAGACAGCAATTTAGATCTGTATCATTATTGTTGGGGCAGAAGATGATTTGCCTGTGTGCAACCAACAACTGCAAGACAGTGCAAATATTAATTCCAGAGTCTTCCTGGGCCAAACTTGAAAATGATCCCCTCTTAGACTCAACAAGTAGACCTAAACGTGAAAGGAGATCATCTTCCCCTATCATGACCAAGAACGATGGTAAGAAACAGTACATTATCATCCGATTTGTATTCTTAAGAATCGAATGAATGTAAGCCTCAAGCTGTCTGTTACCCCTGCCAATTGATAGGAGACCCTTCCCAGTAGGAGTTGCTTCTTCAATTCGTCCATCTTTATTTGCCAACTGTAACATCGATAACAAGAATTCTAGAGTTTTCCATATGGCAGCAGGCTCCGGAAAAGCACCCATATATACACGATCGACGATTATCCAGCATAACGAGTCCAAGTTAGATGACCAGCGGATCTTATCGAGCTTCTTGTCATCTTCCTCATCGTCACGTACAAGACGCCTTTCAAGGAAAATCATCAGCCTACAAAGGCACAGACCTTGAAATGCTAGCATACATTCAGCATCGACATAAAGCGGTACATTTTCCAAAATTGTTTCAACAACCTGGGCTGCTCTTAACTGCTCAGTCATAAAATCAGAGAGAACTTCCGCCATAAAATCTAGAACAGCAGTTGCTCCAGCAGAACAGGGACCACCACCATAACCAGCATCATCAATTTCAAAAAGAATCCTTGAAGTAATTGAAAAGAAGTTATTGGCAGCGCTTGAACTGTGAGTAGTGGACTTAAATTCAGAAGACAGATCAAAATCACTAGCAGAGAGAGAGGATTCCATAGATGGAGTAGCAACAGGAGGACTCTTGGACTCATTGTGGCTTGTACTTCCCAACCATGACGTCAGTGCAATAACTGGAGATGAAGAGGGAGTCAACGCAAGTTTAAAATTAGATTTCTCAGATAAACTGGGAGAATTAATTGCAGTTGGAGGCGCAGAATCCTGGACATCCGTGGAATGAGCATTAGACTCCAGAGTCTTAACATTGTGGAAGGTTGGTGCATTTGTACTAGAGATTGGTGACCCCTGGTAAACAATCTCATCATCAAGGCTTTGAACAGCCTGGTCATCTTCGAGGACTGATCTGCTTGATTCCTGATGGGGTGTGGATATCTTGATTTCAGCACTATTGTCAGCCGTATAATTGCAAGGGATAGGTGTTTCCTCAGAACTCGAACTTATTTGGGCTTGAGGGAAGCTTCCAATGCTTATGGAGGTTTTAGCTGATTGCTCTTGCTCATGAGGCAAGCTAGAAAATGTATTGTGAGAGCTACTGGTATCGTCACCATCATTCAAATGCTTCTCTTCAGTCTTCAATGAGAGCTCTTTGGCCATCTTGACCGCATATGCAGCTCTGCCAGCAGAAAACAAAAGGAATTTTCAGATCAGCACAGAAACTGTATCAGTATGCAAAACCACAGTTGCTTGGCTTCTAGATTTGTAGGAATCTAGTAGAATGCTAGGTAACACAAACAAGTCATCCTGGCATATCAGGCTCAGGAACGAGTATATAAGAAAAAAAGGAAGATTTCAAGACTAACCTAACACAAGAAAAGTAAAGGTCAACACAGCTCTCAAGAAATTCTGCTCGTCTGCAAACAGCAGAAAATGGAGGAGACATTTTTGCAAGGTCAACCATGAATCTCAGAACGGAAGTCGCAGTAGCAGGAGCTGATGCCTCCCCACCCATTAAACGAGCCGCATATGTCTTGTGCATGAGAGCTTCACCTTGAAGCTCTCCAGCCATATCAGCATTTCCCTCAAAAAGATCTGCCACAAGGCCAGCAGCAAACTCTGAGAGGTTGCCACTTTGATGGGCAAGCATTGATTGCATACTCAGCCTATCAAATGTTGACTTGGCCATAGCAAAAACAGATTCCAAGAGTTCCACAAATTTCAACTCCACAAAACTTCCATCACTAGGTATAAGAGCATGAAAGTCCAACATACGAACTTCTGGTAATCTCGGATAAACAGACTTTCCAAACATGAGACAGAACAAAATATAATATATGTCCGGCGAATCATAGAAACTTTGAAGCACCCTTGCCAAACCTTGATAGCCTCCACTGGTACGGAACTTAAGAGCAAAAGTGGGAGAAGAGGCAAGACACACACCAAGAAGAGTCATAATCCACCTCATACTTGTTGGATGAACAGATTCATCTAGGAAGTATGTTATCAATTTAGAGGAGACAGTCTTGTGCCATTGCTCCAGCAATTCTTCCGATTTTATAGTCACCTGTAAATCAATAAGCATCTCGAGCAGCATATTCCTAACAATGACATGCTTCCCCATTGACTCTCGCACAATTTGATGCCGCGGTGTCAATTCAGGAGGATCGAATGTCATAATCACAAATCTAACGACATGCTCCAGTTCAGACGACAGAAAACCATCCTCAAGAATGACTCCAAGCAATACAACCAACTTTTCCAAAACTGGAATCTCGACATCACCTCGTTGCAGAGTCACCAGCAAATGCTGGACCAGATTTATTCGGCGCAAAATAGTGAGGTTATGATTCCGATACCAATGCATTGACACTAGATGCTCAAGAAATCCCAGTAATGCAATTTGAATGGAAACAGGAGCAGTAACCCACAATGTCCAGTCCAACAGCACATGTTCGACCATATCTGCATTGGACAAGACAATACAATTTGAATTTTCGGGCATATCAGCACTTTCTAACTCTGAGATATGGCTAATTGAATCTTTTTGTGCAGAGAAATCGTCCATATCTTCATGAGACCCGATGGAAGAAACTTCATCACGGAACTTCGACAGATTTAGATCCTCAAAACTTGCTTCCTGTATAATCGCGGCAGGTGACAAACTGTTTCGAGCAGGTTCCACCTTCTTTGGTTCAGAAAATGAAGCTTCACATGCAGCTATTTCGAAAAAGATCTCAAGAGATTGCATGTCAAATAATGACATCCTGCGATGCAGAAAGAGAGCTAATAAATGATACCCCCTGCACTTCTGCATGTCTTTTACGTTCTGAGGGTTTTGATGAAGTGCACAAGCTAAAAAAATAAGGGCCATATGCAGCATGTCACGGGTTTCAGCAGCTTCAATAAGGGCCAAAATAACAGTCATACCACCAACAGGACGTATAGCATCACCAATGACACACTGCCTGCAAATATAGATATCACCATGCAGCCGCCCAAATCGTGGTATACCTACAAAACAACAGCAGTAGGAAAATCCAATCAGATGAAGAAAATGGAACCATATACATCCAAACCTATTATTTCACTTACAAAATTAGAACCAACACATACCACCTATGGGAGAAGCAGCAGCTGACATAGGGTCGACAAGATTGAGCATCGAAAGAGACCCACTTGTTCGAATAGCTTCTGTACAGGTTCCATCAAATGCAAATATTAGCTTCTTCCCAGATAGCTGGAATGAGAGATTCCCTAACCTGTCTAAATCCCAAACAATCCCACTTCTATCTGCCTTGGACTCTCCCTGCTTGGCAGCACCATCAAGCCTCTGGGTACTTGAAGCCAAAGGCAACTCAACATCTAATGAGTCTAAAATAGCCATACTACCACCACCGCAGGCCTGGTTAGGAACAAATCGCAGAAGTTCTGTGTCTTGGTATAGCCCTCTATAACCTCTACCAAGGATATACATAAAACAGACACAACCAGGTGTGAGCACCTCCTCGAAAAGGTAACAGGAACGCAGCTTCCATGTCAAGTCACAAACTCTTGCATGACTAACAGGAGTCCCAATCGTGACCTGCAAAGACTTCCCAACCGGAGAAGGGGAATATCCCAGTTTCCCTGTATGCCGAAGTTTCCCATTAAGATATACACATGCAATGCTGGCTTGAAAGAGACCAGCAAGAGCATTTGGTTTGCTGTGTACAACTGCAAGATGATGCCATCTTCCTTCTTCCAGTTCTAAACCAGAAAAGGATAATGAGTTAGAGTTGCTTGTGGAGAGGGTCAGGACACCATCCTCCTGAATGTAAAGCTCAGCACAAAAGGTGTTATCATTGCTAGCAGCACCAACAGAAAATATCCGGAAGATTTGCCTTTCATTCCGCTGCATATTTGAGCCTCGCTTCCTAAAAGGGTCAGCTCCTGAAAGTTCTGTTTCCTTTGCTTGAGATTTTAAGAATTTTTTATACTGAAACCAACAAACAAATGAATAGCCAGCAGCAGGAGGCCATGATCTTTCTCCTAGTGACACCTGAATAGATGCATGCCCAACTTTCTTCATATCCAACTCCACAAATGGTGCCAGTGAAACATTCTCTGAGGCCATATCTTCCAGAAGAATCAACTTTTCCATCATATCAACAAGAATATGACCAGAATGCATCAGTCTCGTCTGGAGAATGTACCTAACAAGCACTCGGACTTCTGAGGCAGACAACCTGCTTACACAAATTCAAACTCTTTGTTTAACTCAGACGAAATGTACATCAAAAATACATTTCAGAAACCTAAAAACTGAATGATGCCCACCTGTACGCCCCAAGAACTTCCACAATCTTCAAAGCGTATGAAAGTAAAGGAGAAGAGCCCGATATAAATGGACGAATAGTCTCCAACAACAATTGCACACATCCTAACAAGATAAAAGACAGGTGAACAGCAAGAAAAGACTGAATGTTTTTTAAATAGCAAAAAATACAGGGTATTACTCGCACCTACAGACGTTAGATTTTCTTGATTAAAGGAGCCAGCACGAGCAAGCTTTTCAATAAGGTTGAGCACTTCTAACTGCACCTTTGGTGTAAAGAGCAACAGCGAACGAATGAGAACTCTGACTGCACCAGCATTGTACACTCGTTTCTCGTTGATGTCCAATGTACCAGATGGGGTGACAAAGAGAAAATTAGCAGATTCACTTTCAGTCAACTCAGATGATCTTGCATTTTCAGAAGTAAAAAAGGGTGGCAGCACAATTTCTAGCGCAAGTTCCAGCAACAGTTGTATTACTTGCTTCTCACACTCAACACACAGCAAGCTTGATTCTGATAGAAGATCAAAGAAAGTTTGGGACGATATAACTGTCTGCAGTTTGATTCTATTGACTGCATTATCACACACTCCTGCTGTCACAACCCGCAATAAATATGTAAAGACCTTGATATAAGTTTCTAAAGAAGGATTTGTGTTCCCTTCTTCACTTCTGAAATCATGAAGAACTGTTAGAAGAAGCGAAAACCCAGTTGCTTCACCAAAAACCCTCTGAGCTGATTCATTTGCCCCAAGGATGCGCCACACGGTCCCCATAGTGTCACATTTTGCATCATCTGTCAGTCTGTATTGACTTCCTGAAACATTGGTAACCATTGCACTCTTGAGGACATCAACAACTGCGCTCAGCTCTTCAGAATGAGCCTGCCAGAGATCAAAAGTCAATCATTACTTTAATGATGCCCAAAAAAACAGATAGGAATATAAGAGTGGTTTCAATTGTACATGCAAACTAATATGAAGATACTGAAAGAGCATTATTGATAAGGCAATAAGCCAAAATAAAAGCATAAAAAAATCAGAAATATATAACAGATAATTCAGAAATAATTGACAAGTTGCCCTTGTCATCACATAAGTTTTGCTCCCAGTCAGTCTTTGCAGACTCGCAATATTTGTGGTTTCTTTGAGTGATAAGAAACTATTAGCGATCAAACATAAATTCATTGAAAGGAATGGCTAATTGACAATTTACCAAATTTTGTCAAGATCATGGTAGCAGAAGGGTGTTATTTCTTTCAGGTAAGATCAAAAGGTCAACATTAATAAACCATTCATTCCCATCTTTTGTAGCTAAGAGTTACTTGCATACCAAAAGAGAATGCAGTTCTTCCAAGAACCCTAACTTTTGAGTACAATAGCATGTCAGCCATTTCACCAAGATACAAGGGCTACCATTTATCTTGAAGACAATTAAGATAGACAGACAAACAGCAAAGAAAAAAGAAATGATGATGACAAATCTCAATGACAGCAAACCTGCGAGATATCTTCAATGATCAAACAAGATAGCACCCTGAGGGCCCCCGGACGATGAATATCAGATGCCAGAAACGGAAGAATAGTGGGCACGCCATCCGCAGTACGGAATGCTGCTTGGTTAGTTTCAGCTTTCTTTAGCAGAGATACCAAACAGTCCCATGCAATCGCAATTGTGCCCTCGATGTTAAAAATAGGAAACTTCCCAGAACCAGATTCCAACAACTTTGGTGAAGATATAATGACATCTTTACTGTCCAAATGCTTCTGGAAGCTGCTAGAGCTGGATTTTCTCTCCAGGTTATTGGTGTTCCCACTATGTTGGTCTGGACCCAGAAAATACTTGTGCTGCTTAAGGTCATCTAGCAGAACTGCCAACACCCCTACTTCTCGCAAGACTTTCTTGTATTGTTGATCAAAGGACAAAAGTTTCACAAAGAAGGAAAGAACTGTCTGCTTTAGTTCCGGTGTTATTGGCTGCTGCAATAGACAGCTTAGTGAAAGTAATTCTTGCTCAGGAACACAATTTGCAACTGTTACTGCATACTCAAGAATTTTTAATATAATCTCTTGAAAAGATGGAGGAAAATTGGCCATGTTTTGGATGAAGAGTGGGACTGTGCGTAATTGTTGACATAACTTGTAGTTTTCTAAATGGCTTGAGAATATTTTAAACATTCTGTTTAGTACTTCCTCCTGTAATTCCCTATTGTCTGCTTTGAGAAAAATTTCCTGCAGCACCTGGATTGCTTCAAGGTCCTTAACTTTATTGTCTCTCACCACATCAGCAATTCGGTCAAAAGAGGATGTACGGCTCCTGTTGTGCGCCGCATTTTTTGAATGAGAAGATTTGGGTCCTTTCCCTCCAGAAATAACCGTAGCTTCAGTAGGTCCAGTTTGAGCTAGATTAACAAGAACATCGAGTAATCTTGAGAGGGCTGGGGACAGATTTCCCTGCACAGAATCCTCCATGGGAAGGTCGTGTCTATCTAAAAGTGCATGGGAAGCATCCGAAGGATAACCCTTGCCAGAGTATGACTTTCCATAGGTTGGCTCAACACTCTGACCTTTCTGCATGCTAGACATAACCAATGCAAAATGAGCAAGGAAGGGATAACCATGAGCATTGTGGATATCCTCTCTTAGCCTGATTCCGCCAGCCTCTATAAATCAGAAAATACATCAGAAATTAGTCGGAAAGCAGTGAACAAAGAGCCAAAACTGAAACAATCAAATGATGCTACAAACGAAGTTGTTCGAATCAAAAGATTAATTAAGGTACCAGGTCTGTATGAAAGTTCTACACATTCAAGTAACAAGTCCACAATGCCCATCGTGTAAGCAGAATCACCACAGTCAGGATTGAAATCCTTCACAGCCATCAAGAGAACTTTTATCTGCATGCAAGAAACCATGTTACTGGATATAAAGCCAGCTGAGACATAATCAAACAGACAACTCAAGAAAGGTTGGTTAATGCAAATCAACAATTAGGGATGGACTGAATATGTTGTGGGTGGAACAATCAGTTGAGGAAAGAAGGATCTCTAAACACAGGTTTTGGATATGGACCCCTCAATAAAGTAAGTCGTGGTCTGATTGAAGAGAAGATATGAGAAGCGTCTTCAGATAATTTAATCATGTTGAATGAAGACCTCTGAAGACTCCAGTGAAGTGATGCAATCAGGGGATACAGACGGGTTGAACACAAAATGGGATGACCTAGAAGGATGTCAAAGGAGATGATAAAGAAAGATATAGAGTATTTAGAGCTCACAAGCATCTTATCCAGAAAATAATCGCATCATAGTTTTCATATAGTCGACCCACTTAGTGAAATAGGGCCTCTTGCTTTATAGTTATTTCATTTCCTCAATTAGGGAGAGTAAATTGACTACATTAACTCTTGAGATCGTAATTTTGTTTGTTTTTCGAATATACATACATACATATATATATATATATATATACATGGGATACGATGGGTGAGTTGAGTCAATTAACTGAGAGAATTTAGATCTTATGTTCTTATGCTATGTTGGACCATACAAATATATATAGGAATGTTCATAGAATCAACAAAATTGAAGCCAGATTTTAAGTTTTTGGCTTCCTTTGCTTGGATTTGAACTTCCCCAATTATAAGGAGGTTGACTTTTTCCAGTCTCAAATTATTTGTAAGGACAACACTAAATAAATTAATGAGGTCAGAAGTATTTACTTGAAGTGCTGAAAGTATACATGTACTATAGGCAGATTAAATATTTTCAAATGCTGTCAATTGACCCCACTATGAAAAGGGATATGCCCCCTCTGTCAACAATCAACTCCACTTATAGAAGCATATGGAGCAAGTTTTCCAAATCTTTTTTTAATGTTTTCAACAACACGATAAAAATTATCATCATTCTCCATACTTGGAGAACCACTTAAAAATTGAACTTGTGCTTTGCACTCACCAGTTCAGATTATATAATATCATAAGAGTGCACAAACAACAATTATATTATCATTTAACCGGCACATCCTTAATTTTTTTCAAAACATTAAAAGAAAACATCCTTTTAGACACCACGATCATGCAGAAACCAAACTGAATGGGTATTATTTCCAAATGTCCACTTCAGAAACGGACTGAAATTCAGGACAAGGAAGTTAGCTCAATAAAAGGTAAGGAGAATGCCACCATTTTTCAGCAAAAATAAATAAGGAAGATATGAGTATACCAAATGATGCTTGCGAATATATTTGGCTGTGGATCCATTATCATTGACCAGAAGCAGACCCAGTATCTAGCACAACGTAAAACCATTCATAAGATCATTAGTACCAAGAGGGAAAATCTACCACATCATATATTTATACGTATGTATGCATATATATATATAGCTCCAAAGTCCTTAACACGGCAGTGTTGCAGATATACCAGAAACAGTTAAGCAGTTACCTGCATAGCATGTCTATGAAGCTGTAGGCTGTGAAGGGGAAGAAGACCTTCCTTAAACTGAGAAAAGACTTTCAAAGAACCATTGGCCACCATATGAAAAAGCAACTGTAATGAATCATCCTCAATCAAACTCTGGGCTGCTGAAGGATAGTTTGCCAGTGCTTTCATAATATGCACGACACTTCCCTCTACCTGTAACCACATCCATCTGAGCAGTGCAGGACGAAAATATATCTCTGAAACACATAAAGTATACATAGCAAGCAGCAAAACTTCAAAGTACCACCTTTTCAAAGCAAATGAAGGTGGTAGTGCAATGCAGTTTAAACTCAAATATTATCACTTTCTCGAGAAAGACAAGATACTTTCTGAGTACATTGCAACTTCGGTGAACCGCTTGCGTTAAAGAAGATTCATTTTAGCTTCACTGGCCCACCACACAACATAAAGAATAGCCAAAAGTTGCTAGAACATATCAGGACGCATAAAGTCCAAATTAAATGAAGTGGGAAGTTTGAAGACTTTTGAACAGGAAAAAATATGCAATTATTAATATAAACAAACAGAAGCCGATTGCCCTCAGGTAGCAAAAAGAGTAAGAGCTAACCCGCTGATTCCATATGTACTTGTTCAATAATCCAAATAGATTAGCAGCTTTGGTAAATATGGATAATTATTTCACCCATGTAGCCAACTGAAGCCTAAACAGAACTCTGGAACATAGTACATAGCTTTCTTGCTTCCAATAAATTCCTGAAAATCACTATTAGTCTATACATATATATTTATGATTTAGTTCTGACAGAAACATACGTCTGATGTCATCTTATATTCGCTTAACTTGTTTAAATCATCCAACAATTAATCATCTACTTGTTACACCCCCTAACCAAAATGTGACAAAGTGTCATCCTCACCTAGAAAGTGTTCTCCAAAAACTTAGTTTAAGATAACCATAGCACCAATCTCCAGCTTGTTTGTATTCACCAAAAGAAGAAAGGAGATCTGCTCAAACCTCAACACCAACTTTTCTTCCACACATCCAAGAATTCTTTTCTTTCTTCTGATTTATGTGTATTAAGTCATCTGACCAGGGCAGAGGAGATATTTTAACACCCCCCTTATGCGCAAACGTAATGAACAATATGAAGGACATGCATCAAATGGAGGAAATAAGGAGAACACGAAGCAACATGAAATAAATCATTAATTGAGGTGGTGAAGAATTAAAACCCAGCAGTGAAACCAACATAATCCAAGTGTGAACACGCTTGTTCCATAAACTGCTATAAGAGAAAGATGCGGTTTTTCCCCCAGCTTTAAAAAAAGGTATGATCAGAAAAAGACAAAAGAAGATGAGTAAAGCCTTCAATCACTTTTTCGAACCTGTTTTTTTTTATTTATAGGGTACATAGAGAATGAAGCATCTGAGTATTCCTCTCGTTCTGAACAGACAAAATGCATGCATTACTTAACAGCAGATACACCTTTATCATAGATATCAATCAAAGTCAAGTTAAAGTTTGTTTAGCATGAACCAAATGTAAAGTCAGAGATACGGCATCAACGATTCTTATCAAAGTCTAATCACTACCCAACAAACAAGAAATTCCATGAGATTACTGTTGCAGAAGAAATAATTCACACAAAACCTGTGTAAATCGAAATATCCATGACTACAGGCCACTCTAAACCACACTAGGGAGGGACATAACAGACAATAATCAAAGTTTGTAACAACGGCACAGCTAGTACATGCACCATTAGAATAGACTAAGAATTAAGTAAATTTACCTCAAGCCGCCGGACTTGCCTTAAGTCCTTATCATGATCCTCATCAAAAGTCGCCTTTGACCATTCATCAGCTCTATCAGGACCCAAAAGGGCATTGAGAACATGAATGAGACAACAAAGGATCCCAGAATCAAGAAGTGATTGCTTGTCTATTGGCTGCAGAAAATGAAAAGAGGAAGGAGAAAAGGTTAATTTTACCTACACACTATCCCGAATGCTAAGAAAGGAACAAGTCAAACTTCACATTTAACATTGCAGCATAGTTAAACGGACTGGGGATCATCTACAGCAGACATTTAAACTAAACTCTGTTGCTAGATCTTAGTTGCACAGAGAAGTTTCAAAGGAAAAAGAAAAGAAAAAACTGTGGCATATAAGACTAAACAATGTATCACTAGCAATGATAATGGATACTTTTAAATGCATTAGTTATGTGAGCAATTATGTGCATAAAGTGTGAGATAGTTGCAAAAATATATACCCCAGAAACAAGTACTTCAACTGCAGTTAACAAGTTGGCCCCAGGAGAGATGCTGTCCTGCAATGTATTACATGAAAATGGCATTAAAACACTCAACTTGACTGGGGAAAAATCGAACAAAGTAACAACATTGACGAGATTAGGATCCATGTGGCCAACCTGTGCAACTTCTGAAAAGAACCTTAAAATGTCTACCACATTCAAGGATCTCGTTTTGCTGCTAATTTTCAACTTTTCAATATCTGTAACAAATGCTCTTCCCACAACAAATGAGAAGATATGTGTTTCAACTAACCTGTCATAAATGTAAGCAAGGTTGTTACATAGAGAAAAGGAGTAAGGCAATAGTAACTACTCGCAACTAGGAAGAACATGGAAACAACAGCAGGAGGCAATCACCATAGAAACTATCATACAAGAACAGAAAAAGGAGAATTTGTGTTGAAACAGACATGCATTAATTCCCAATCATATGTCCCCACAAGCAAAAAGAAAAATAGATTTATGTCCTCAACTATGTTCCCATGAGATTGTGAAGGAACTTAAAATGCCAGCGAACTTGGATGAATGCTCGATTAACAATAGCTAATCAACGTCAAAATCTCAGGAATAAGTATAACAGAGTACAATTAAACTCAGAATTTATGATCACGTCATTACTGTGACATCAAAAAGGACAACCAGAGTTTGATTGACAAAAAATGCAACAATTTGTCAAGCCAATTGTGATCACTGACCAACTTGACAAGAAAATTAAACTAATCAACTAGCCAAAGCATACTGTCAGGGGAAAAAAATAGAAATGTAGAGCATGGCTGGTTCATACATGGTAACTAACTGTGCTATATTAGCATGCTGCTTCACTAATCTACAAAAAGCATCTACAGTCCAATTCAACGCCACTTCTTTCTCCTGTGACAACAATTGAAAAAAAAAATTAGCACAATGAAATAATAGCAGGGATTGGAATAACGAATTTTCTATTAAAAAAATAAATGGCAGAAAAATTTAAAACAATCAAAGGACCTTTTCCGAGCTGGATGAGCGGAACTCTTCCCAAAATCTTTTAAAGTCCAATTCCAGCTCGTGTTGGTCCCTGTTTTCAAAAGGAAGAAACAACAGTAGAAAGGAACATCATATACAAATCTCATAAACATCTCATAAACTAACACAATCATCGTGCTACAAGTACAAGATTTAAAAAAAATTAATGAACAAAAGAGCCATAAGCACCCCACCAACTCAACAGAAACCTCAACCCTCACCTTTTTCCTTTAACACACCAGGAAAAGGGATAATAAACATATAGATGTAATAAGACATGTAGTTGAACCCCCATTTGAGAGGTACACTCTATGCCGTTGACCGTAAATGAAGCAATCGATATAAGCAAATCTCAATAGCCACCCTGAGATTATCATGTGCCACACCGGCGCAAAATGGTATGTATCTCAGGGAAATTTAGGGGGGCAATTAATCATGTCTCAAAAAAAATCACTCAGGCAAGTAATAGAGATGCAAACTGAAAATCCTTGCTAATAGATATGGTTCTCATCTGGCTGCTGCTGCAATGGAAAAGTAAAAGCTTATTTTGAGTATATGTGAGTTACATCCACAAGTAAGATCCAACACAGAAGATCAACAGCCAAAAGGGCCTATAGAACTCGGAGCAAGAAGATAAACTGTGCATGCATAGCTAATGGTACACATTCCTCGAACTAACCTTTCAAACAGACAACATGCACTTTCAAATCCCCAAAATTTTGGTACTGCAGAAAAGAAAAGAAGAACTCTCCTATAGTTTCCGCAAATGTGAACTGAACTATTATTAGATGTCATATTCCAACTTATTTAAGACAAAAGGACATGCACGCTCTTCCAGTCATCATTGAGACAAAAATTGAGCGAACAAAAAGGATTTTGTCATGCCACCTCAAATTATAACAGCAGTGACTCACAGAAAATCAAAAAATTACCAGACAAATCATGCTTCCAGCATCGCTTACCAGCTGATAAAATACTTGCCAATATTAAAACCCAACAAATATCACAGAGTAAAACCTTTTTATTTCCCCCATTTACCTAGTGATCTCTCCAAGAACAGGTATCAAGAGTTAACCATCCAGACTACACAATGTGCTTAGGATTCAAGACACCGCAGAAGTAGCACAGAGCCACGCGCACACATATGAAAAGACAATTTGGTAAACCCTCCAGCTGCTCTTATTATCTTCTGCACATACCACTCTGGGATCCACCACGAATAATAACTTTCACTAAAACAAAATCTATGCCAATTCTAAATTATATGGGCAGAAGCCTTCAGAGTTAATTCATACATGATAGCAATTCTATGAGATGCGTAGCTTTCAAGAGTGCATTCCAGGACCCCAAAATGCAGCTTAATATTGTCAAGACAGATGACTTCAGTGTTTGTTTTAGTAAATTACTGAAGCAAAGGGAAGGACATTAAGCACTCGGAATGCACAAGATACAAGCATACCAGAAAGAGATCACGTCTCTTTCTAGAACAAGCTCCTCTTATGTAGATTCTATCGTTCTCTGTTATATAAATTCATCGTTTAAAAAGCAGGGATAAAGGTTCCTTATTGACAGATTAGTAGAAGATAATCACATAATCCATGTTTAAGAAGTGCCCTGGCTACCTGCAGGGAGCATCTTTAATTTTCATAAATTCTTCCCTGGAGAAATTAGCAGGTTACAGAGAGGAAGTCATGGCTTTGGAGGAAAAAATCTCGCAACATGAGGCGTTCATCATCAATCATGTAACAGGAATAATTTTCTGTGGTTCTTTCGGGGGTGTGGCGGAGAATTTCCCAGTCAAATCACACACATGCATATCATGTTTTCCTTAATATGACAAACCACCGCACCCACCATGATAGTCTTCACTATTTTCCTGCTTCAAAAGCACAAAAGTTTTGCCACAGGAGCATGCCTTTAGGGAACTCTAATCAAGCAAGGATCTCAATTCATAGTAATATCATCCATAATCAAAGCATTCTTTTACAAGTATGGCAGGACAAGAATCAAAAACCAATAAAAGAAACCACTCTTATGGTGCTCCTATATTCATGCCACCCCCAATCCATCATCAAGGGCAACTATCAATAGATCTGGAGACAGTGTTGCGCTTTCAAATATCATAAGACAACCTACAATAACCTCTCACTTGACAACTATTAATACTTCTAAAGCAAAATCTTTAATCTCCACCGTAATTTTACTATATACTCCAGAATTTTCTAATTCCCCTAAGAAAAAGGGTAAAATAAGCAAAGTGGAAAAGGTAAAAGGAGTAAACCTATTTTAGCAGATGAAGAGATCATGTGATATGACAAACATACAGCAGGCCCGTTTTCACTTCACTAAGACAAACAACCAAAAACTATTCTTGCATTCCCTCTCGCGAGCTAAACAAACTCTCCCTACCCAAAAATGAATCCGACCATAAAAAAAAAACTTAGGATCCTTTAAAGCCCCGACAAGCTAAAGTGAAAAGAACTACTAGTGATGAAGAGGCAGAACAGATCAACAAGGAGTCTTCTTTGAACACCTTTAAATCTCAAAGCAAACACGTAACAAAAGCGATCGGAATCGCTCGAGCATAAGGCCGAATGAATGAAGCATGTGAATGGAGCAGTTTACCTTGCAGGAGAGGAAGCATAGTCATAGCGGACGGGAGGGACGACGTGGAGATCGCTGCGGCCGGCGGACGCCGGGGAGGATGACGAGGGGGTCGAAGTCGGAGATTGCGTCAACCCGACCTTCTCCTTGATGTCCTTAAGCAATGTTACCCATTTCATTGTCGATTGAACGCCGCCGCCGCCTCCTCAATCACTCGGCTCTCTTCCTCCCTCTCTCATCCGCCGAGCGAAGAACCACCGGATCTCCCAACCAGCTCGGTCCTCCGATCTCCCGAGAGCTCAGGCGACGGCCGGAACGATCCCAAATTTAGGGAAAAAAAAAACGAAGAGAAAGGGGACGAGAAGTGAAGAACCAATGCGCGTGCAGCTGAAGCTCGGACGCAGCTGCCGATGCCCAACGCTCGATCGAAGTGGGAATCAGAATCGGCCGCGGCGAGATCCGCCGTCCGCCCTATCGTCGCCTAAGCTCACTGATCTGCTATTCTTGCCGCGCCCGATCGCGCGCCCTTGAGGGGAACACAAGGAAGGGCGAGGAGATTTTGAAAAAAGGTAAGGGAAGAGGAGGAAAAGAAAATCGGGGCGAAGATTTTGAGTTTCCCTGTTTTCTCGAGAAATGTTCGCGAGCCCTAGGAATCGGGGGCTAGAGAGCTGAACGAAACGCGACTTCTGTTGGAAGACAGGAGAAAAGGAAGAACGCCATGAATGAGAAGCAAATGCAGAGAAGCCCAGCTCTCTCTCTCTCTCTCGGTGCCTGTTTTTGGACGGCCTCCTCCCCGCGCCTTCGTTTTCTCGCTCTAATATCCAAACACGACGAAGAGGAAAATGGATTATATTATATTACTTATTTATTGTTTGATTTAGTCTCTCCCTGGAGAGGGAGAAAATTTTGAGATATAAACGCGCTTTGGGGAGGCGGTCTGGGCCCCGCCCGTTGTCCACGTCATCTGGGATCCACTCCCTTTGCCCTGCCACGTGGAGTCTCGAGATCGACGGTCAAAAGCTCGGGACGTGATCGCCTCTCTCTTGTTTTCTCTCGGGTTTTGTCTGAGTTTCTTTATGGTGATGATGGCCTTTGGGTGGGGGGGGGATACGGTGCTCCGCGGGATGCGCGCGGTACTCATACCGTATAGAATCACGAGAAGTACTCTACCTCGTGTATTTTCGATGCGTATTTCAAAAGCACGACGCTTTAAAGTCAGAAGAGGCAACTCCATAAAAACCCATCACGAGTTGCCACAGCCATAAAGATTCAATAATTAAGAATGAATAATTAATCAGAAGAAGAATGAACGTTATAACACTTTCACAAGTTGTAGCTGCACAAAAATTAATACATCTTTGATAGACTCGAGACCCACCATAATACAGACTATTAAGAGTCGAACTAGATACATATAATATAATATATTTTTTCTTTGTCCAACTGAAAATTGAACATAAGAGTCATAAAACAATATTTCGTTCAATCCCTATCCTCTTAAATACGATATCTCGATGATTAAAACTTATTTGCAGTATCTATGGTAGGCAAATCCTTTGTTCCACGACATTAATGCGAGGTGAGGCTTGACATAAGATGTTGAAAGACAAAGTTATATCGATACAATTTGAAGCAATACTCTTGATCTCGAAGCCATTTGTGCAATCGGAAAAGGGTCGGGTGATGCTTGTTAGATAAACCCCTTCACTTTAAGGATTTTCTTATTCATTTTTTCTTTTATTGTTTGCTTACTTCCGTTGCTCGTGACATGCTATTTTGGAGCGTGCACTCGGTTAGTGTCGATGCTTTTGGGTTAATTGCTTAGTGATAAAGCAATGCCACGTGGCATCCTCAAAAGTGGGAGAATTGGGATTATTCCTCCTCTAAAGTCTTCGAAACGCATGTTTTTTTATCACATTCGCGAGCAATTATTTACTTTGAAAAGATACGAACCGGCTTCGATCCTTTCTAGAACCCCTCGATAAGTAAAGAACTTGGTTATTTACTCCATATAAATTTTTACGCTCAAAATTTCGACAGCAATGAGCTCAAAATCTTATCACGACTTCTTCAATTTCACTTTGATTCTAATTTACTCACACGTTAAAAATCCGTCATTGACGATAGAGCCAATTAAAGTATCGATAGCTCCGCCTTCGTGTAAAATAGCAACACTCTCCTCATGTTGATAATCTAAGAATCTGGGGGTGTTTTTTTAAATTCGGTGGTGCGCGCAAACAAAATTCGGACTATACTGAAAGCTGAAAATTTTAACCCGATAAAAAAAAATACGTGATAAAATTGAAATTCACCCTAAAATTGATGTCCTTTTTTTAGGGAGCTTCCCGATCTTACAATTTCAGTATATTTAAGAATACAATTGCTTTTCACCTGCAAAATCGTCCCCATCTTCTAACCGGTCGCCTAACTCTTGTCCTTGATGAAGGTCAAACTCGAATGCAGCCTCATTATATTATTATCTGAATTGATGGGAAGGAAGACTTTGCACTCTTTCGCTTGGCTGCATGTCACGAGCCGCGCTCTGCTTATCCTTTGATTCTGCGAGGAAAAGTCTCTCTCTCTCTCTCTCTCTCTCTCAAGTTGGTTCTAATTTTCCCGCCAATTAGGGGGATAGGTCCTGCTGAGAATGGGGTGCCATGATGGTGCCTTTAACAATGATTAAGGAAAACGTGGTTAGCATAAACTAGATATTCCCCCCAAAAGAGGAAAGATAAAGAAAAGAGAAAAAGGAAAAAAGGGGAAAGTGGGAGATTCTTTTAGTCATTTCCCATCGCCAAAATCACCATGGTCGTCCATTTTTCTTTATTGCTAATCCGACGAGATCCATCTTGTCGTAAAAAAAAAAAAAACCAGATAGTATAAATACACGTGGCGTTTTCCCCTTGACTTTCAAATAGGGCTGCGCCCGAAAATCCATTAGATTAGTTTTTCGAAATTTTGGTCTGATGCACGGTTTTTAAAAATGGAACCAGTTCCCGAGCAATCCGGTTTTCAGTTCTTGGGAGAGCGAGATCGGACTAGATCAACTAGACTGAAATTAGAACTGGCCCAATTTTGCTTTCTGAATTCTCTCAATATCTATTCATTTCTTCCCTCGAGCCTCACTTTTCAGTCAATCGAAAGTTAAGTAAGTCTACGCCGATACACCCTTCGTCTTTCTCTATCTCTTTCTCTCCCCCTAGTCCAATTGGACCGCCCATAAATCTGACTAGACTGGTCGGTCCAGTTCAGTCCAGTCCTAAGATTAGTTAGTCCGATCTCCGGTACTAAAAATTGGGAACCGATCCCATCAGTCCGGTTCCCGGTTCTGGAGGAACCGATCATTCCTACTTTCAAAGATTTTGAGCGTCGGATTTGAAGCTGATTCCTTATGAAAATGGGCTTATATTCGATTGGTTCTCTCCCTTTTATTCTTGGTGGGCAGCCAAAAAAAGGCACAAAAATATGAAAGAATGAATATAAAAAAGGGTAATTAATGTCAACTACTGAAATTGTGGGCAGAAATATTTAATCTGAAGTCGTAATTCCCGAGGAATTCCAAGGATGACTAGATGAGATGAAAGTTATATTGAACCTTTCAAATTACCTTTTTGCCCATTATTTAATAGTACATAATTATTTAATACAATCTCGAACTAATTTGCATGTTTATTAATTTACCGAGTTTCTTTCTTCTTCTTTTTTGGTAAAGAGTTTCTTTCTTCTTCCTCTCCATTTATTTCCATAATTTAATTTATAAAATATATATCCGAGTTTTTTTGTTGTTGCTTGCAGTAGTTTTTTTTTTGTCGGTGTACATGTTACTTCGTATTTGTCTATATACCAACCACCGATGGTAAACTTGAAAAGGGCATTATCAAAGGGTAGCTGCAATTACAGCATCAGGTCAATGTCCACGTCGGAATCATCTGATGACCCTGGGGAAAGTAAATTAGGTGAACAGGATTCTGACCCGATACCTAATAATTAGACAATTCCAAGAAGCATGAGATGAAATTGGAGAATTCAGTACATCCCGATCGAGTCAAGCCATACACGGGCACAATCTTAGGTCGAAAGTTTACTCGAGCGCGCACTTTTGGATGGACTCTTCTTGTGCGCGACGGGTAGATGACGCCTTGGATTACGTACAATTCCACTGATGAATAGTTTGTTGCTTTGCTTAGGTTCCGTTCATTTCACGAAAAATGTAAAATTTCTGAAAAATATTTTTCAGTAAATTATTTTCTATTTTTTCGTTCTACATTATCTAGTCATTGGCCACAAGTCTCGCTAGGCCCTAGCGAGCTCTTACCTTGCCACCAAATACCCTGAACTCGCCAGTCCAAGGAAAATCTCAAGCTTACATCTAGAGGTCACGAGCTCACTAACAGAAGCCACCGGCTTGCTAGCCTCAGGAGATGTCGAAGCACGCTATTAGAGGCCGAGCTGCGATATTTAAGTGTGAAGAAAGAAGATGTTTCCTCTTTCTAAAAAGCGGAAAATATTTTCTCCACTTTTGAAGGCGATTTTTCCATTGGTGGAAAATATCTTCTTTAACTATTTTGTTTTCCATGAAACGAACACCATAAAGTCTGAAAAATATTTTCCTAGAAGTTATTTTTCATGAAATGAACGACTTTCGATTTGGAATCTTTTATCCGATGTTGTTTGTCTATCATTTAATTAGCCTCAACAAACTATGATGCAGTATACTGGGGAAATGATGTATGTATGTACTATTCACTTGAAGTGCATAACTATTTAAGTAGTTATATCGAGTATACTTCAAGATACTATCCATATTTATTCAAACCGAGTAAAAAGTTTCGACTCTTGTTCACTATGAATAGGGGTTGGAGCTCCCGTCTCTAAATTCAATTGGGGCTCGAGAATAATTCTTAGGGTTTCGGAGAAAAAAATCAATGGTCCCGAACTCGCCCCGATCGTCATCCTAGAAGCAAAATGGCGCACTTTCTCGTGGAGCGACATTCGAGACGTGTGTCGAACCAAAATTTCACACGCTTCGTAGGCTCGACTCTAAGTAAGTGTGGAGTCATGATGATTCGCGAACCCAATTCGGGAATCATGATTCACCGATGGACTTTGGAATGAGTTAGGTGAGAACCAGTCGCGAGGTTGAACGTGAGGCTCCCGAAGCCGTCAAAGCAAAGGGCTCAAGCACGTGTGAACGTGGAAGCCCACCAAGAACCATGCGAAGCTCTGACCGCTTCGCGAAGATTGGTGGGGGGGAGTTTCCATTCGGGTCGTCGTCAACTTTGATCGAGCTCGCACTACCACCAAATCGCAAATTAACATCGATTATATCATCATCGTTACTAATTTATTGCAAATTGGCATGGACTCGGACTAGACCCGCAGACCTCGTGCCATATTCCCAAATCCATGGTCAATTTTTCCGCTAATTAACAAGATGGAGACACGTGTATGACTGCGACGGCAATTGAGTTGTCTGTTCCGTTGCATAGAGGCAATAAAGAAAAACCCATGGGCCCTAGCAATAAATACTGCATGTTAATAAATCAAATCTACAAACTTAAATAATTTATGGATCGAGAAATATTATATATACACACATACATAAAGAGTATATAAGTTATGTAAATAAGCAATATGAAGTACTTTGATACCGTGAAAAGCCCGAGGTGTTGTTCAAAGTGAACCGTGTTTGCATAATATATCAACCGAGCGACAAAATCACAATTCAAAAGAAAGTTAGACACCCGGCGTATGGAATCGTGATTCCTTATTTTTCTGAAACTAAACTCGAGTGTTGCATATTTCTAATTTTTCAAGAGTCCATCTTATTTCGCAGAGATTTGAGTTTGTTTGTCTAAATCGGCCAAAATTAAGTTCTTTCCACATCATGAGGCATGCGCTGTTTGAAATTGGGATCTCGATCTAATCGGTCGATTTCATTCTAAATGGAGTTAATCCGAATTAGGAAAGAAAATTACACAACACTGACTCCCTCTATCTCCAATGCACAAGAACGACGAGTTGGTTCAATTTTTCTTGAGCTTATGAGTGTTGGGAATGTGACGAGCACGCCTTGTGTATCTCGAGAACAGAGACAATCCATCGTTGAGGAGTCTCTCTCTCTTGGACGAAACCATTTGTCCAACCATTAGCTCTTTGGCTGCTTTCACCCGTCCAATCCAATCTCTATGTAGCTTTGGGCCATGTCGAAGGACGCTCCTAAAGTTCTAGGATCCATTTTAGCATGGCCTTGTGCAAGAATTTATGTCGCGGTATGTCGTACCGTGTGTCTTTAGTGACGTGGATTTCTCGAACTCTAATGCCTCGAAGCAATGCGGGGCGATTTTGAGCTAGTCATGAAGTACCGTAGCATGAGAGCGAAGAAAATAGCGCGTCTCTTTGCATTGTATAGGAATGTCGAAACCGAATAATATATCTAAATCGAAACAGGTTCTTATAGGTTGAATAATTACTTAAATTCTTGTGCACGGTAATGTTTACGAGTTGGGTTAATCCGAATTACATTAATGTATCGCAAAGATACGATCCCTTAGCCCCTAGCTTCACCCTCATCACTTGGGTCACGGGAATGCGTCACGGATATGCACCACATGTGCTGATTTGATACGGTGACGGCTATGCATTGACATTTTCAACCAACCTCCCAATTGAGCGAAGCTCAACTGCCCCAACTTTTATTCTTTGCCAATTGTGTTTTAACTGTCTGAAGATAACTTCGTGTAGATAACGCGCTCGACATGATGCGCCGAGAGCACATCCCGCAGGCTTCTATATTAAATTAGGGAATTCGAATTCACATTAGTCCACACCGTGATTTAACATGCAACAGTTTAACTAATATATATACGTACATGATAACTCGACGTCCCATAATGTAAAATTATGGACTCTGTCCCGATTTCAAAGTGATAAGACTAGTCCATGTTAACACCGACTCTTTTGAATGTATTAAAATTATGCCGGAGACCAAGACGGCCTGAAGTCAATCGCGCATGCACGCGATACGGATTGAGACACCCTCGAAGAGATAAGGAGATGAGCATTTCTATTTTCACCAAAATGTAACGTCGTTTGCAAGGAATAATTAATTGTCGAAACCCAATCTTTAATGTAACATCATGGTCCGTCTCAATTTATAGGTTTGCAAAACTTAGATTAGTAGGGCTAATCAATAACCGAAATTCCCCACGCGACCTCCGGGGGGAATACGTCTGTTCCTTTGCTTTCCTACCGCCTGCTCTTACTTGTTTCATGCTTTTGCTAATCACGCGCCGCTTGACCATGAAATCTGGAGTAATGCTCACCTGCTTTTAGAATTTTCTATCGTGAAAAAAGAAGGGTCGATCTAAGTACAAGCTACGAATTCGTATCATGGAAGAGTTCTTCAAGCTCGTTAATCGTTAAATTAGGGGGAGCTAGACGATTTGACCTGGTGAGTTTCAGACCAAGAGTTTCAAACCAAGTCTTGGTCAAATGCTGATTCAAACAGCTAACCTAGTTTCTACGAAGATATGGTCCGAAAGGCTGATGCCTTATACTTGGTAGCTGAAATTTCTGTAGGCAATTGTCAAACAGGTAACCCTTTTGGATGAGATAACCCTCTTTATTTTCCATTTCAGCGGCTCTTTAAAAGAAGGGTCTGCTCTTGGAAAGCCGTCTTTCTCCGATTTTCATATTGCCCAAACAACGAAGAAAGGCGCTTGGTACCTTTATCCACAAGCTACTCTAGGCCCGAAAGACTTCTTCGAAATTGTTCTATCTTCTCGTTGAAGATTTTGTTTTCCAGACTTGAAAGCGGGACGGCGAAAAGAAATGTTATTTTTGTTAGAATTTAAGATGATCATTGAGCGATTTGGAAGAAAACCAAGCCGTCCCAACAGACTTTAGGGAAACTGTTTTGTCATTTTGTTGACTTTGAAAACGGGACAGCCAAAAATATTACTTTCTTCTTAGATTTGGAGGTGATCAATGGGCGGATTGGATGAAAACCAAGCCTGCCCAACAGACTTTAGCCAAATTGTTTATTTTTATCGTTGTTGAAAATGTTGTTTTCGGCACTTGAAAGCAGGAGTGCATTAAATTGATTGGGATGGGCCGGGCCGGGCTTTTCCCTAGGCCCAAATCCGTTCATCAACTTTTCGACCCGCTAGTTTAGGACAATATCATTCGAAAGCAGGATTGTATTACGAAAATTGTCAAGCTCTTGTTCTTTGTTCACTTCCATTTGGATGAGCTTCATGGGAAACGTCGCTTCGTAATTAAGCGAGGATACCCAACAGGATGAACTAGATTTCTGAAGATTTTGCTGGCGGGAGAGATAAATCAATTACATTTAATACCGGTTTTTACGCCCGTAATTAACTACATATAGACCGAGAGGCTCTTCAAAGGATGTGAAGCAATTAAAATAACTTCTCCTTCTTCTTTTTCACATCGCCAGTCCGACCGTGGTGGCTAAGAATCCCTTTTGACCATCATAAAGCATCACTCGAGATGATTATGGATTAAAGGGCCTTAGCGCGATCTATCGGTCCATTTAATCGATAATGTTCCATCAATTTAATGTCTCGCACGGTTCCAAAGTCACGTTACTCAACTTGACGGAGTAACTAGGTGTATTGACGGTGGCAATTAGTGACCATGTTGAAATCATGTGAAAAAATTGATTTTTTCACGGTGATGGTGATAGGATCACAAAAGGGGAAAATTGTGAAACCAGATCAAAGCCACTGAGCCACCAATAGATGCAGGTGGGCACAACCTCTCTCTCCCTTCTGCCTTTAGATCTCCCTCCTTCTTCCTCTGCGGATTTTCAATTTCTTTTGGTGATCTCTCTCTCAATTTTCGGTAACAGCAAAAGCAATAAGAAAAAGAAAAGGCACTAATTCCTGCCCATCTCGATGCAAATTTGCTTTTGCTTCGGCCAGAAAGTATTCAGGTGACAAAATGGAAACCTTGTGAACCTTTGTGGGGTCTTTCTCTTAAAGGTTCGCTTGTACCACGGTACTTCAACAAAAAAAAAAATCGCTAACGTGGATATCAACCATTCTATATGATGCGACCAACATTGATATAGATAATTTTTTTTTTATTTTTTATTATAAATTATGTGTATTTACTTTTTCTCTTTTTTCCCCCTCATTATGGCTAACGAGGGCATCGGGGTCTCGATGACCACAAGTAAGAGCCTGCAGGCCCTTCTTCATTAGTGCCGGTCATGTCTCGTAGGATAGTCGATTAAAAGAACAATAACATACTCCTTCTATAAAAAAATGAATAATGACCATATATTACTTATGCAAAGCTCCTCTTGCTAAAAAAAAGATATCATTTATATTTACTTCGCTCTTTTTTTCCCAATCCTTTTGGGAACGATTTTTCTAAAAATTGCACCATTTTCATCTAGACATAACCGGTCGTTGTGATTCGAACGACAATTATTTTGGACTCAATCGTGTTTTTGATCAGCAAGTTCTTCTCGAGTTTTTGGCATTTGACTCATAGGGATTTATATTATTTCGAAGCAACCAAAAAGATATTTTACTTAAAAAGTAACTTCGAAGTGTTAATTAACGGTTCGTATAAAAAATATGAAAATTGTATCATATGTCAAATGAAATTTGAATGTTGACTTAATATATAACAATTATCTCCAAATTATATAAATTTATTTAATATAATTCTTAAATTTTAGCACAAGATGATCCGGATTTCAGTTCTTTTCACGCATAAAACATTCGAGGCTGGGCTGGTGCTCCCGCTTCCGCACATGAACTAGCCTCGCGCGAAATCTCTCTCCAGTGTCGACTGAGAATGGAGGCGACGAAGGAAGCCGAGCCTCTGCAAATCCGAAGGTTCGACGAGCCTCCTCCGGCGACTGACTTCGCCTCCCAGATCGAGTCGAGGAACGTCCCCGCGGTAATCATTTCTCCCGCTTCAGCTCCGAGATTCTCTCCGACGTTACTCCTTAAACTCGCACTGATCGACGACTGTTCCCCGTTTCGATTCTCTTTCTCTTCTTTTGGTTCTTCTTGTTTTCGCGTAATGGAAGGTGTTCAACGGATGCACAAAGGATTGGAAGGCTCTGCGGAAGTGGAATCCTCGTGAGGGAGGCCTCGATTACCTGCAGGTTCGCCTTCTCATTCTTTGTCGGCTCGGGAATCGAGGTTTTCTAATTCGATCGATTCTCCAAAATGTGGCCTGGAAGATTGGTTTCGCATTCCCGGAGCTGAATCTGTTTCTGACGATGTTTCGATCGTACAAGGAGTCGTATTGTAGTTAATTCGATATCATAGGAATTGCTTTTGGTTTTGTTGTCTGTATGAGTACTTCGAGTATTGCTTTTAGGCCCGTGTAGGAATTTCCTGGCTACCAGGGCTCATGTTTTGGACTTGTCATCAAATGTTGCTGTAGGAAAGAGCTGGGCCTTGTACCGTGGAGGCTATGCTATCGAGATCTGCACCGTTCTTTTATGGTGATCTAAGAAGCCACGAGAGGGCAAGTTTTTCGAATCTTTATGAAGAACTCAATAGGACATGCAGCTTGGCTTTGAAAATCGTATAATAAGATAATTTGGTCCGATTTCCTTGTATTGTAGGTTCCTCTACCCTTTGCATCCTTCATTGGATTGTGCAAGCAGCACATGGAAAAGAAAGAAGACGATCTATTCCAATGCATGGAATCCGAAAAAAGAAACTCGGAAGAGTCTGAGCACAACCATTTAGCTCCTAAGCAAATCTATTTAGCACAGGTGCAGTTTTGTGAGCTCTCGGCTTCTTCTTCTTTTGGTCTTTTAATAAAAATTTCTTGTGGTGAAAAATCTTCTCTCTGCCTTGCTTAAGAGTTGATATCTGCATTGATTTCTGTTATTGTTGAGTGTAGGAGCTTTCTAGTTCATTTTCTGTGATACAGTGGTTGGCTTTATCTTCTAAGCATTGAGAGTAATAGTAGGCATACAATATTTTGGCATGTATCTGAATCAAACATAAACGCAAATAGGTGGCAATCATGAACGTTGAGAACCAAGGCCAGGCTCAATTGGAAGTTCTGTTGGAAGACATTCAAATGGTTAGTGTGTATTCTACTTGTTGTCGTATACTTTCTGCAACTTATTTGCGAAATACTCAATCTTCAGCATGATATTGGTTTCTTCATACAGCCTGCCTTTTTGGACAAAAGTTTACTGGCATCTGTCAATCTATGGATGAACATTGCTGAAGCTAGATCAAGTACTCACTATGATCCACATCACAATCTTCTATGCATAGTCAGTGGCACCAAAAAAGGTTAGATGCTGTTTTCTCCTCTTAGAAAATCTATCGCTTCTGCTGAGATTGTGGCATTGTAAACAAGTAATCAAAAATTAGACTTGTGGGATGCGGAAAATATTGATACCTAGGACTGTTGTTAGAATAATCTTGTTTATCTGTCTTTGATGTATTTTCTTTGTAAGATATTGTGTTACCTTTTTTTTATCTCCTCACTCCTTCCTCTTAATGTCAATGCTTCTTTTATATCTTCATTGACATCAGATCATGATTTCAAGTCCATGTCTCTGTTCTGTATTAACAAAGGTTACATGGTTTTCAGTTGTTCTCTGGCCTCCTTCTGCAAGTCCCCTGTTATACCCCATGCCTTTGTATGGAGAGGCCTCAAACCACAGGTATTTATCATTTTGGATCGGTAATACATATTTTCTAGTCGTGGTTGGACATATATTGTTACTCTCCCTGGAAAAATAATTTTTGCCGCCATTTGACCGGTCTTTTGTTTGGATTTTAATGTTATCTTCATTGCAGCTCTCTAGCTTTAGAGAAGCCAGATATTTCATTACATCCAAGAGCAGAGTACCTGATGGAGTACTCGCAGAAGGTCATTCTAAAAGCAGGCGATGCACTTTTCATTCCAGAAGGCTGGTACGGTTCACAGCTCATAATTTTAGATTTTGACATGTCCATTATTATATTTGGAGCATCTTGTTATGTTCTTCTGCTTGATATTGGTCTCCTTAAATTTACCTGATTTTTTGGGTTTGATTTCTCCGCATGTTTTTGGCTAATTCCTTATTCAGGTTTATTTTTATTGCTACTAAGTCTGACTCGATTACTACTATAACTAGTTTTACTTTTAGCGCACAAAAATATAAATCAAATGTGGATAAAATAACAAGACCTGAAGTATATTTGAACCCATTCTTATATCATAATATCCTCTTTCTCTCTCTCTCTCTCTCTCTCTCTCTCTGCCGGATGTAGTCAGTCTTTAGTACTTTTTAACATGTTTGGTTCATGTATTGGCTATCCTTTTCTTTTTTTAATCAGTCTATGGATTAGCCATCCCATTCCAGGTCCAATCTCAATTGTTCATTATGGTCTTTGGCTGGAAAAAAGCCATGGCATTGTTATTCCTTTCAGCCTGGTTCAGCTGAATTTTCTATCTTCAGAGATTTCCTCAAATGAATTATAGATGCTTCAGTTGACATCATAAGTAGAATCTTAAGCATTGCTGTCACCACTGCATTGCCTGCTGTCCCCATTTCTTCTCCTCCATGTCCAAAACCCTTATTCCAATGTGATACAAAATGCTTCCTATGACTTCAGTCCTGCTTGCCCTCCTCTTTTCTAACTCAACATATCACAAGCCTATTATGACCATTTCTTTCTTCTTTTTCTGACCATTTTCCTTCCCCTCTTTAAACATCACATCCAACACCTCTGAAGTTTTGTGAATAAAAAGCTCAATGTCAAGTTATCAACAATGTTCTTTCTTTTATGAAGAAGTTGGTATTTCCGTGATTTATGAAATGCTTTCTTAATATGAATAAAGAAAGTATGAAATTTCTATTTAAATCTCCATCATATTTCAACAAATCCATCTCTCTATTTGAAGGTTGATAGCTTCCATAACCTTATATAGGGGTATATTGGCAATAAAATTATTTCTGTCACGGGGCATTTTTTTATTTTTATTTTTATATGCAGTTCCGAGCTAGTTGCAGTTCATGTGTGACGAAGAAGAGAAAATAGGATAATTGGTTTTCCAATTAGTAAAATAAACTGGAACAATTCCTACATTGTTCTTCCTCTCTTCCATTTGTCGGGATTTCATTTAGCTGCCTTCCTGTGTTTGTCTGTTGTGAAAAGCAAAGGTCCATCTCTTGTATTAGAATACCTCTTAAGAAAATGACATCTCATCACTTTGGAGATATATGCTTTGTGCCTTTTATTATTCACAACTATCTATGCTATTACGTGCTATTGGTAGTTGTCCAGTTAGTTATTGTCCTTTGTTTGCTTCAGGTTCCACCAGGTTGATAGTGACAATCTGAGCATTGCTGTAAATTTTTGGTGGCGGTCTAACTTAATGCATAGTATGTCAGAGCACATGGACGCATATTATTTGCGTAGAATACTAAGAAGGTATACGCATTTGTTTCCGTCTTACATATCAGAATTGATTTTTTTTTTTTATACTGTTAAGATACATATGATTCTGTTTTAATTTACTGTCTGACATAATTTCCAACATATTTGTGATTTTCAGATTGACGGATAAAGAAATGGTACGTATCCTGTGTGCTTTGGTGCTCATCTGACTCAAGTCTGAAATAATTAGTTTTACACTTTCCTGCTGGGGGAAGATCTCATTTTTATATTCCATTTGAAAATTTATTCAGCTTGGTGTGATGAAATCCTTTCTGTTAGTTCTTGTTTTCCTTTATATGATTTTATTGTGGTAAAGTCCATCTCCTGCTCTGCTACTTCACCCGGTTTTTTAGCAACACTCAATTGTTCTGTAAGCAACTTGCTTTACTATCGCATTAGGCTTGGCCACCCCATTTCACTAGTAATACAAAACAACTAGTCTCCAGTGTGGACAGAATTTGATATGTAAGTATTAATATCATCACAGGACATATTGCATGCTTTTTTTTTTATCCTAGATCAAGCAAAAACCTCTTGTACTAAATCTTAGCAAGAACCACTGGTCTTCGAGATTGTTCAATATATTGCAAATTAAAATGTTTTTTTTTCTCTCTCTCACATTTTCCTTGAGAAGTTTGAGTCAGTGATGTGTTTTGTCACTATATGTGGCTTTAGGACAGGATCTGATGTTGCCAAAGCCTGCTTCTCCAACGGTATGCAAGGTAGATGAAAGTGAGCAAACCCTTAATGGAGATGCAGGTATCATTAGCATTAGACATGAGGCTATCTGCTTATAGTTTCTGGAATGCCTTCTGCAATTTTCAATAGTATGTCCTCTGCTACACTGCTACCAGATGGCGATCTCCATAATATGGACAAAGTTTTCGTGGATGGTGATATAGAAGGAAAAGAAGTCAAGCCAGAAAGCGCGATATGTTGTATGGAACCTTCAGCACTGCAGGCTCTTCATGCGCTGGTTTCTCTAGTGCATGACCGTGTAAATAGACCTGATCCAAGTCAGGTCCAACAGTCCCCATGTGGAAATGGTTCCACCGCCTGTACTGAAGGTGAACCTAAGAATCGCATGGTTTTTCACTTGGAAGAAGATCCTGTTGCCAAAATACTATGGAATGTTGAACCACATACTCTTCGGACTATGCTTCTTTATATGGCGGTGAGTTCTCTCAGGTTGGTGCGATGTCTCTGCTAAAACACTGCTTATGGCAAACTGAATTTCCTATCATTCATGTTACTCTATCCTCTTCATTTTTCAATGGATGATTGAACTTTACTTGAAGCATTTTGTTTGCTCAACATCTATAAGTTTTCCATGAAGTTTCTATCAAGAAAAGGGAGCCTTGTTGGGTTATCATTCTGAATGAATAATTACCAACTTCCCCGTCAGCTATTTTCCTTTTTGTTTTGTGACTTCAGCTATGTCAGTTAGGATTTTTGACCGGGAACCTTCTGAAAAGAAGTTATTTCGGAGTTGTTCAGCAGTTTTGTTTAGCCATTTAATTATTCTCCTCAGGACAAGTTCCCAAGGACTTTAGAGGCGCTTATACTGCACTTACTCTCACCAGTGGGTGCAGAGGCTCTAACCAGAAAATTCGATGAGATTGATGCAGAGAGCTCAGAGGAAGATAGGTAGATATCTTCATCGGAGGCATTAATATATATTGCGAATTTAATTTCTTTTTGCTACATTAAATTTGTTTTTCTTGTTCCAGGAGTAAATTCTACCAGATCATATATGGTGCACTTGATGATCAGTTTGCTGCAATGGATGCAATTTTAATTGGGAAAGAGTCTTTTGCCATGCAGGTAATGCTAGGATGTTAATTAAATTAATAGTTTCATTTTCAACGGGTAACTTATTTTCCCATAAAGATGAGTCTGTTTATCTTCCTGCTCAAGTGTGGGGATGACTACGGTGCATGCGTCACCCAGATGTTTTGGGTTGTTCTCCTGTTAGTGTGGTTGAAAGAGATTTGCTGCCTCGTTCTTCTCGGTAGCGACGCCCTTTATCTCCATGGTTAGTTCAGCCTTTGTCACATGCTATGAAGACCCTCACATGAAAGATCTTGCTGTACTGTCATTCTCTGCCATCATTTATCCTTATGTTCAGTTCAAGGCATGTAGTATTTGATGTCACTCATGCAAGTCTTCAAGAATATGTGGAGAATCCACCATTCTTTCCTCTGATTTATTGGTTACTTTTATAAATCCAGATCATGTTGCTAAGGTGTCTGAGATTACTTGCTTGAAGTGATCCTGCATTTGCTTGCAGTCAACTAATGTCAAGCAGATTGCAAAGGTTTATCCTGCACTCTGATGCTGGACTCCATAGATAGAGTGAACGGTGCTGTGGATTAATAGTTATAGCTGGTGCATGGACAAGCAAGTGCACAAAAGATTCTCTTCCTAAAATGTCCTCTCTTGCTGCTTTAATAAGAGGCAATACCAATTGCTTATTGAAGGTTCATGGGGATGGAAACATGGGGAATGGAGAGAGATGCTGGCTTGAAAACATGGATTTGATAAAAAAAATTCTGACTTTTTTTTACCAATTCATGACACTCACCAAATGAGCTAAGGTAGGATAGATAGATGTAGTCCTATGGCTAGCCATCAGCTTTTTTTCACTTTGATTGATTGGCCCTAATAAAAGGAGAAAAGAACCCCCATGTGGGCTCTGTCATATGGTCCTGTTAATAGGTTGGATTGAATGATTCTAATTATCTCTTGCAATGAGTAAGTAATTTTTAAACGGTCGCCTATGTTCAAGTTACTTTAGATGTTTATTTTTATCCCTAAAACTGGCGATTCTCTTTGTTTTGATTTCATCGTTTGATTGTTGGTACTTAGGCAAAAAAATCAGTGGTAGGCCTTGATCTGTTGCTGTTGATCTTTATTAATATTCTACTTATATTACCATTATTGTTTCTCCGAGAAAAAAATTTGTTTCAATCGTCAGTGTGGTTGGTTTATGACCTGTTTGCTGTCTTCATTTGTTCTGGATACCTCTGACTCAATTTACATTCTGGTGACCGTGTGCATTTTTTGTGTGGTTTTATGTGGCAAATATATATGAGCTACTCTGTTAAATGCGCCGTGCCTCATATGTCCTTGGCTTCTTGATGCAATTGCAGGCATTCAGGAATGTCTTGGACAAATATTTGGGGGTGAACATGGAGGATGGACCAAAACCGCGTGCCCGATAAAACTTTCAGGGACACAAGCTTTGTCAAAGAACTTTGCGCTCGGCATGCATCTCGACCATGAAAGTTGAAACCTTTTAGCATGACGCCCCCCTCAGCATTAGGGACGAGTAGATGTAATTATTCACCACCAAGGCACCGACTTTGAGACGCGTCGAGAGGTCCTCCAGGGTTAGATGAATCAATGTGATACATTGAGCTGTCTGTTTGAAATGATTTCTACTTTTTAGTTTTTATTTTTCACTTGTGACTTCCGCAATATGATTTTGCTTTAGCAACAAGCTTTTTGTCTATAAAATAGACAAAACATGGGGGCAGGAAATATTGTATTGCCTCTCCCACAACATTAACGGACGTACAAAACCGTCCCTTCGTTGCATCTTTGTGGCACAGAAATCAGAGATAATGATACAATACAAATAGTTTTTTTTTTTAACTTTGTTTCAATATGTAATATTATCGATAAATTTTGACTCAATGTGCAATTTTGTCTTTGAGCTCTTAACTTATTAATGACCAAGTTTAGGGATATTGAATAAATTAAAAACTACATTGAATAAATTAATAATTCGGGGAAAATAGGGCATGTTGAGTCAAACTTCAAGCATCGTATGATTCATTTTCTTTATGAACAAGATGAGAGGGTGTGATCATTAACTTACCACAACAACATAATGTATAGGAACGAAGACGAATTCTTTGTCGCAAGCTGATAAGTAACCTAATACCCTAAAAAATTTCTAATATTTGGCTCAATTTAAATAATATTCTAATTTTTTTGGTCCTCTGAGAAATCACCAACTTTAGATCCAATTCTTAATTTATCCTAAACTTTCTTTTTTGTTTAGTAAAAATCCCCAACTTACATTCAATCCCAATTTTACCCTTAATGTTTTTTATTTCATAAAAAATGACTAATTTTTATTAGAAACTTAAATCTATCATCGTTAACCCTCTATCCAAAATTTCTCTTAACAACCAAGAAATGAAAAACTCCCGAGGCTTGAATCAATTGTCTCAAGCGCTAGCTCTCCCATTGCTAAAGATGGTAGATTGTCGAGTACAAGAGATTAAAAATTGAGTGCAAAATTGAAGGTTTCTAAGCAAAATGGAAAGAAGACTCTTTTAAGAGTAAAAGCAATTGAATAAAGTAAACACTTGTTGCTTTAGTTTTTATCCAAATTTCAGATTTAATATGACGTCATTTGAACTGACATCAAAATTCATCTCCAAAAATATATTATTGAATATGAAATTTGAGGAGAAATTATAGCATTGATATGGAAATGTGACATCAGTAAAGACTACTTTTTATGGAGAATTAATGAGGCAGAAATATGATTCAAGTAAAAGCTGGTATTTTTTATAAAACAAGAAAAAGTTTAAGACATAATTGTAACGGAATTTAAAGTTGTAAGTTTTTCAGGATATTAAGCCTTAAATTAATTAGGAAAAAAAGGTTTAAAACCATATGAAACACCAACTTTTGATGAAAGAATCATGTCCCAAACTTTAGATACCTTCTCAAAACTAACAGCACTCTTTGCTTGGGATGCAAAGTTTGCATCTAATAATAGCTTTGTTCAATTTCCCCGTCAAGAATCTTACTAGATGAACGACAACATCGTAAGTCTGGACGTACTGAAATGGCTCTGTTTCAGACAAGTTGATGCCTCCACATGATCAAAAGCCGATTCCATTCAATCATCCTCTGTAGTTTGTTCCCCGGTTCGTGTTCAGCCCCCAGTGGCCCCCTTGACCGATTGCACCCTAGTCAACCCAACCCAACTTTGCCCTCCTCCAACCGCCATTTCCTTAGCAAGCCATTATTCAGGGATGACTTTAGCACTGTGCAGAGCAGCTTCCCATAGATGTTCCCACGAGAAGGGGAAATCTTGATGGATGAAGCTATCAGATGATTATCCTAGTGCTTAGAGTGGATGCCATAGATAACATATTTATCTACAAACCTGCCAATGGATGCCTAGAAATATCGTGACCGTCGATCATGTGGGCCTAGATCCATGAAAGTATTTGTCACCCCAATACAAAATCTAATGAAGTTATCTAGATCCCAGATATGAGAGATCACATGTCCTCATTTCGTGCCTGTTTTTCAAGTCATTTTCCGGTGGATGCCATCAATGACATATTTATCTACAAATCGGCCAATGGATGTCTATAAATATCATGACCGCCGATCATGTGGGTCCAATCCATGCAAGAATTTGACATCCCAATACAAAACCTAATGATATTATCTAGATTCTAAATTTTAGAGATCACATCTCCTCATTTCAAGCCCGACTTTCAAGTCATTTTGTTGTAGTCTAGCGTCAACTGGCTAGAAAAAAGGTATTTTATAACTTGCTAAGGCCAAACAGTTAGGACAGTCCAATATCCCTGTAGTCCATGACTGCCACATATGATTTTAAATGGCAATCCGGGTGGGATTGTGACAGGCAAATTGGGGATCACAAGCATAATTTTATGGTGAATTTTTTAGTCTTTTCAGAGTTCTGGCCAAAATTGTCCGGCACCAAGACGTTCATGATTTTTTCTGAAGGACGTAAATTACTATTTTTTACAAAGACATCCAAGGAACCGCCTATGGTGCCAATGGTCCATACCCCACGCTCGTGAACCTGTAAAATTTGCTCTCTTTTTTTTTGCCATTACATTCGACACTTGAAGGTAAAAAGAGATTTATGACATCTGCATTTATTTACCAAATGATAATATTTAAGGAAGATCAATTACATGTTAAGCTGGAAATAGGGGAGCCATTACAATTTTCAATACGTTGTAGTTTAGTATGTTATACAGGTTAGTATGACAGGAAACGCTGAATTTCGATGAGCTCAACCTCGTCTTGACGAGTCTTGAGCGTTGTCTGAGGTCGGCATGGTTGACCTCATCGAAATCTAGCGAGGTCGAGCTCGTTGAATCTAGCGAGCTGGAGCCTCATTAACAACTTAAGAAAACCAAAAAAATAAAAATAGATTTTAATTTTTTTTGAAAATTCCAAAAAATAAATATATACCAATTAGATTGTATTTCATAAAGCCAATTTTTCTAGACTTTGTTAAATATATAAGTGTTTTAACAACATAGGTTGGGTCGGGTATGTATCGGGTATTGTATTTTACCAAAATGGGTCAATATGGGTCAAACCATTTTTTGACCCGATCCACCTATGTGACACCCCTAATCATCATCGATGTTATTTGAAAAGACTAAATTACACAACTACAGAAAAGTCACGTTTTAGACAAATGACATGCAAATCAATTTGAATGAAATACCAAATTTGGGGGAAAAATGAAAAAAAGCAGTTTTTTTTTTATTATTGGAAACGCAGTTTAGAAAGTGGGTGACTAAAAGAAGATAATTCTGGTTCTTACATTGGATTAATATGTCGAAAAACCATGATTTTTCAGGTTAAAGATCTGCTAAATAGCTGAAATCTGTTGCATTTTAAATCAATGGCCAAGGCATGATATTTTTTAGAAAGCATAGTACGTTAGTTCAAACTCAAATGGCACATCGACTTCTCTCTTGCCTTTCCTGTTTTTCTTCTGCACATCAGCATCGCATAAGGGCACACGGTCAAACCTATCTAAGTTTGGAAAAGTCCGAAGGACTATCAAATCAATAAGATCACAACGTTCATTCTTATGTCAAAGGCCAGAAAAATAAAAAGGAAAAATAGCAGCATGCAACTCAATAGGTTTGCCTTTTACATGACAAGCCACATGCGATGACCGTGGAGTTGTCACCGCCAGACATCATCTTCCATCTCACGACCCCAGAATCCATACTTTGCAACATAAAGGCTTCATCAGAGATAGATAAATGATAGGACTCAATCAAATAATTCGTCGAAAATCAGCCTGTATAAAAGAGATTTTAGCCAAGCAGCGTGTGAAATTAGATCATCGACCTCAATTATCAGTTGTGCTTTGAAATCAACTGTGAGATTCCATTTCTTCGATCTTGCAGCTAAACCGTGATTGCTTCAGAAGATCTACATCAAGTGGAGGGCAGTACTGATTACACGAGGAAATGAAGATTTGGTTCACATATAGAATGCAGAAAATAATGGGTTTTGAGGCATTTTGACTAACGAGAACCTTCGATGCAAATTCGAGTCATATCTTGAAGAATCTGGCCACCATCTTTCTCTCAAACCTAAGCAGTCAAAATAGCAAACGAATAACAGCAATTTATGCAATTAGTTACAATGTCAGAAACACCGGGAGGAACTAGCTATTTCTGAAGTGGTACACTGCTTGAGGATTTATCAGTTCCCGCCATCCTTCAGATTCAGATGCCTGAAAACCTAACTGCACAAAAGAGACACTATCAGAACAGCAATCAAATCGTCCTACCAAGAAGGATCCATAGTTAAGCCGTGATTAATTAGAGGGGAGCAGGAAAATTGATGAACCAACACTTCAGCTTCGTTTCTTAGGGCTAGAACCCAAATAATCCAATCTGTTAGCCAAGAGATCAACATCTTCATCTTCACCTTCTTCATTAAACAACTCCTCCCAGAATCCCTCATCGAGATCTTTATCCATGCCATCAGGCGGCGGCTCTATGTCATCCAGTCCTTCCTCCACCTCTTGCCTCGCCCTTCCTAGCCCTTGCATCTCCAATGCTAGCACTTCGAGTTCTGACACCTCAACACCGGATTCTCTAAAATCGAGTGGCTCTGCCTTAACAGTACTTGTCCCTTCGAGAACTTGTCTAGGTTCCACCGCCTGAGAACAGCTCGGCCCTTGATCAATTGGCCGCCTCCTTTTCTTGGTCACCACTTCTTCGAGCTCCTTCCTCTTCTCCTTCTGCTGCAACAGTTTCTGCAGAAACGCCGGGTTCTGCATCGCTCTCGCCAAGAAAGCCATCATCTGTTTCTGCTTCATCTCGGTCCTCTGCAGCCTCTGCTCCATGGCTTGGAGATAGGCCCTGGTGTTCTGCTGCTGTTGTCTAAGTTTCACTAGCTCAAGCATTAAAACCTGCTTGTCACGCTTGAGGCAATCGACTTGCCCGTCTGACCCGAAGTACCCAACTTCGACACAAGGACCCACAGGTTGCTGCTGAGGAATTAAACTGGAAGGCGCCTTCCTTCTCTTGATGTTCTTGAGGAGATGCTTTTGCCCTCGTAGAAATCCTTCGTTGGCGAACTCCCACCTATCTGGATCTATCTTCCTGAAGCCCTGCCATAGTTGGGTTCCTCTTTAGCTCCATCTCATGAATCAATATTGAATAAAACCCACCAAAAGTATCAAAAACCACGATCAGCGACTTGAGGAAATGAATGAAATTCGTGTCACTCAAAGATTGAATTTTCATTTTCATTTTCGGTTTTACATTGGCTAAGAAAGTGACCGTCGCATTTTAACAGGAGGATGGAAAGATAGGCAGATAAAGGAATAAAAAAGAAAAACTACGAGGAAAAACAGTGAAGGAAAAAAAAGAATCATATGGCTCGGAATAGTCATTTTAATATTGTTCCAATAAAAAAGCATCCTGTGTCCATCGAATTCGAGTGGACTCTTCCCAAGCATACAAACATTCAGAACATTCCAGAACATCGCTCCATGTCATAGCTCCATAACACCGAAAATAGAAATAAATCGAATAAGAAAATCACCCACTGTTCGTTTCCCAGCCTCCGAAAAAATCAGATGCACTCGCATTCGTAGTCCATCACAATTCAACGGATTAGAGAGAAGAAACCATTAAATTGAAGCCCGAAGGAGATGAGATTGAATTTAAATCCTCCCTTAAAAAACAAAAATGTTCAAACGCGACAACAATTTCAGTTTCAGGAGAAAGATTCATACTTCGAACCGTCCGATATCAGATGAACTCGAACGAGTCTCAACAAACGAGAATCGCACTTCTACAATGCTCAGAGGAGGAATCTGTACTTACGTAAGTGTTGAGTTGCCTGACGAAGCTAGAGAAGTTGTTGTGCTTGAAGTATCTGGGAAGGAGGTGCGTCGAGAAGGCGTGAGGGTCCCACACGATGAAGCTGCCGCCGCCGCCGCCGCCGCCGTTCCAGGAGACGATGTGATCGGTCGCCGGATCATCCACAATGTCGTAGGTCTTCGTCAGGAAAGGCGGAGGTCCGACGTCGTGCAGGCCTTCCAGCGGCTCAGGCGGATCAATCGCCGGCGCCTCTCCGGCCGACGAGCTCGTCGATCCTGGAAACTCTTCCTTCACTGGATACGGCGCATTCATTTTCATCACGTCACCGACCGACCTCGAACGGACTGACGATCGAGCAATTTTACTTTCGCATATTATCTCCCGCAACTCCACGGAAGTCGATTCCGATAAGCGGAAACGAGCAGGATTCCTATCTCACCCCACTGATTCTACCGCACGAATGCGAACCAACTAGCTCGACGAATACGAAGGAATCGGAAAACACGAATCGCGAATTGCCTCCGATTATCAACTCACTGCGTGCGAAGGCAATTACCTCCGGAATAACATCGCAATGCCGGGTGGAGACGGAAGCTGAAGAAAACGCAGCCTCGCGGCGGAAACAGGGCAACGAAGACCGGAGAGCCAAACTCAACCGAAGAACTCAACCACGATCGCGCGGAATCAACCGGGAGGAGAGGAGGCGAACCGATCAGATTCCAAGAATCGCCATTACCCCAAGCGGAAGAAGGAGGGAGGAAGGAAGGAAGGAAGGAAGATTTTTGTTCGCGGAACTGTACGGACACGCGGTGTGCGCTGGCTGGGCTGCTCTGTTTGAGAAGAAGAAGGGGCGTTCGAGCGGTTTAAGACTTTGGAGAAAAGAAGAGAGAAGTCGGTCGATTGGCCCTTTATATAGAGGGAGTAGATATTACTCCAATCCCACAATAAAATAAGGTCGCCACTAGGAAGTTTCCCGGAAAACAATTCGATTTTTCTTTTGTTTATAATAACATTCATTCCGATAAGATCGATCGCCGAAATTTAATATAATAGCCCGGACCACTTCGCTCGATATTTCTTTTATCGAGAGATAAAAAAATTAAATAAAAAGATACAGAGACGACAATTACATAAATATTCACTCAAACTTATTTAACTGACTGATTTGATTATAAAATTATCGTGCCGCTTTCCATATTAATTCAATGATTTCATTAAATGATCAATCGAGAAAATACTCGAATCTCATGATAATTCAACGATTTACGGAATATTTTATTCTAGATGCTAGTTGGCGCGACCTATTGATTAATTAATGGGATGGTCGCGACCCATTGATTAATTAATAGGATGGTGATTTTTAATAAGTATTTGGGTCGGATGGTTCTAGATGTTATTGAGGGGGAGGGTATGCTTTTTCTTAAGCGTAGGAAAATTCGCCCGCATTCGGCGAGGTGGCCCGAGGGAGAAGGTTCTGGAACATCCGGGGGTAGAATCGGAATCCGGCCGGATGTGGTCGCGAGGCAAAATGCGCCTCGGGGAAAAAAAGTATGAGAAACTAGCGGTTTTGATGCCCCGCCGCTGATTTTGGAGGGCTGCGATTGGTCGAGGGCCGGTGCCCACTTTTGAGGTGGGCGCGCGACCCGGAATTTTGGATCGCCTCTGGCGAGGCGAGCGCAGTTGGCGATTTCGTTATCGCGGCGTTGGAAATATTTTTGGACTAAGAATAACGATTTGTAGATTTCGATTTGTTGAGTGATTTTCCTTCTTACTTTTTCCCCAAGCAACATTAGTTGATAGTCGAATAAAATATATATTTTTGCGAAATATCTTGAACCACGTGATACGTCGTTGTCGATAATTAATACTGATAATAACATGCATGAGATTGCGTGTACAGAGAGATTTGATAATCAAAAGAGTTTGCAAATTCGCTTTATTACCAAATATCTAAATTATTAACTGATGGGGAGAAATGAATTATCGATATACATTACGAGTCGTGAGAACAAGCCGACCATAGCTGCGATGACGGCAACGACATACGACGAGTACGATGATTATAAGAAGATGCAACAGCGGAGAAACGCCGCTTTTTGAAGCGTCGCCGACCTCGACCCCGACCCGGAGAATAGCAAGCTCCAACCAGTGCTGCGCAGTCTTTGCGGTGAAAGGTTCGATGTTCGGAAGATATGACCGCGCTCTAATGGCGAAAAGAAGGCCATTTGCACAGTGGGCATTGCGTAATCATCCACAAAATCTAATGATGTGACGAGCCACTTGAAGAGGCACTACTAAGGCGTACGTCTTGCCGAAATGGTTGAGCCTAGACAGCTCCACCGTCTCTACTGCAACGGGCCACGCCGCAAGTCCCTTCGAGTGCGACGCAGCTTGGACTTGACTTCTATTCGCATGGTGTATCATGTGGGCCGGGTGACCATTTGGGCTTGGCCCAAGGTCTAATAAGGTTTCTTACAAATTCAAATTTTTTTTTGAAAAAAATTCTTAAGAATTTCCTTTTTCTTTTTAATGTTATACAATTGCTAGTGATTGATTTCATAATAATTTTCATCTGACTTATATACTATTCAGAGAAAAAAAAAACAAGACTTGGGCATAACGTGTTTGAGCTTGGTACAAAACCTGGCACGGCTCGTCATTGTCACGGGCTATGTTTGGGACGGTCTAGACATGGTTTGTAATTTTTGCTACATATATAAGTCGTGTACCCTATTGCATTAACCTTTTTTTTCCCTTTATTTCCCCAATTTACCAATGTTTTGATTATTCATTCATAATCCTTAATGCTCGGGTAAAATTAGATTGATTTCTTTGGAGTTTCACCTAGGCTTTTTTCCTTTCCCCCTTTTGCTATTGATCAATTCCGCACGTGATATGCCCGGTTTGTTTTACAAAGTAGGACGTTTTTACACGTAAGTATCTTGGCATTATATGGGCAAAAGCAATTAGCACTAAAGAAATGTTTCTCTTTCCAAAATATCGATTGCATTCGGTATCGAGATGACGGTGATTTGGAGATGCTTACTTTTCTTTATTCAGACTATGGTGTTTGTATTTACGATAAATCTAGACTTATGGAGTGTTGAAAATGTTGAAATTTTTTTAAAAATGATTAAATCAGTAACTATAATATATATATATATATATTTTGCATAAGGAATTATTTATTTATGTTTTAGAAAGCGGAACGAGAAGATTAATTATATAGGGATTGTCAGTTCTTTTTGTCCTATAGCGACACGTGAATTCATATTCTATCCTTAAAGAAGATAAAGTGATTGTAGCCCTTTTTTATTTTATTTTTTTTCCTTTTCGCGATTGATTAGCATGAGCGGGACGAGTGGCTCTCCTCGAGCTTCGCGTCCAGGAAAATTGCAACGCTTCCTAGGACCCCGTCGCCCTAACCTTTTGTACTTACCAAATTGAATATTACATTATAACACCTAACATGAGATATATAAAATTATAAAGTTGGCTCATAAAATTAATGCGAAGGTGGCGCCACGTAAGCTGATGATGGGGGAGCGTGTCCTATGTTATTCTTGATATAATTAAGGACCATCCTTCAACGTCACTCTAAAACGTACTAGAACTCTCTCACCACCGACGTGTTAATCAGCCATTGGGGTTTTTGTACAGCATGCACGATAAAACAAATCACCTCATGATCATTGATTTAGATCTTAATCTACGGATTAAGAGAAAGATTATCTTTTTTCTATCGCATATATTGATAATGGTGGAGGTGATGGCGATTTTACATTTTAATTGGGAATTCAAGAGATGTGAGAAAAGAAGAAAAGAGGGGATAAAACTAGAGGAAAAGTAAAAAGCTAGATTTTCAAAGAAAGGGAAAACCGATAGATCGATGAAGGGAAAAAGAGTAAGGACTTTCGATGGGTTTATTTCCTTAAAGCATCACTTATTTCATTGTATATTAGGTCAAAGTTCAAGCATCGCCGATTTCATTTTTCCCAATGTAGAAGAAGAAAAAGAAGAGGAGTAATTGGAAATTGATAGAAAGTCGACATGGGGTGTGAAGACTTTGCATTGGATTAGAAAAAGGCCTTTAATATAAACTCAGTTTACATAGATAAACATGATTATGACCATAAATCGCGTGGGTTCCGGAATATCATTTCTTAATGAGAATAGACTTTTGAAAATGAGAGGTACAGTTATAATGCCAACCGCTGGCCGAAAGTGTCGATGAATGGGCAAGCGCGGGCCTACTAGCGGGCTTTAGAATTCTTAATCGGGCTTATATACGGATTGGGCCTAAATGACCTCCATGCGGGCTCAAACTTTGCCATTCAACATGTTCGGGCCTGGACGGGCCTAACGGCCCGACATCAGCTCTCCTATTCGGAGTTGCCCGCGGTAACGGTCCAATTTCCTCTCCTGAACTCATGTTGTCTCTCTTTCTGCAAATTCTCCGCGTCTATTCGATTCCGTCCATGGCAGGGAACGCGACGATCCTTGAGCGATTCGTTCTTTCTATATGACGATGACGCAGCTGCGTTCGAGCTTCGGCTCCAGCGCGATGAGGACGGCGCCTGGCGAGCTGAAGCTCTGCACGGCGTTGCTGTTCCTCCTCGCGTCGGCGACCTGGCGTGCCCGCGGGGAATCGTCGACGTGCTTGATGGTGTACAAGGAAGGCGGGGCGCCGGCGGTCTTCCAGTCCCCGAAATGCCCCCGGTGGAAGCTTCCGAGCCACGCTTCCTCTCCCCCACGCGCCGCCGCCGCCGCCACGCGCTGCCAGGTCGCGATGCTTCAGGGCCGTCGGAAGTATCAGGAGGATCGCGCCTTCTGCGCTCTTGATGTCCGCATTCCTTTCCCCGGTAAGGAAGCCGATACCCGGTAAAAGCGCATGGAATTCTCCATGTGTGAATGTTGAGGTCTTTCGCGAAGTTGAACTGGTGAACGGTTTCCGTAAAGTCAGACTTCGGTTTGTGAGACTTCGGTTTGTGAGTGGTGATGTGAGATGGTTTGCGGACTTGCCTAATACCAATGGACGCTAGGTATATGGATTCTCGGGTAATGGACTGGCTTGATTTTCGGTCTTAGGGGCGTGAGACGATGAGCTGCCACTTAGCAAAATTAGAGCAATATGTACTTTTTTTTTGGCTGTACGCTGGGCAGATGCTACCGTGAACTAGCTTGCAAGATTTATGCTAAGTTCAATTCTAACAGTCTAATTGGTGGGTACTGAGTTAAATCGCAATTCACAAGAACTTATGGCCCGAGCTTTAGATTTGCAGAGAGTCTCATCTGACATATAGGACAATTGAAACAGGAGAATTATGGAAATTTTAGTGGAATATTGTAAAAGGAAAAATGAAATCAACGGCGAGACATTTCCTGTATCACTTGGCTTTAATATTAGTTACAACATAATGAAATGAAAGTTCCTATCAAGGTACTTCTGAAAAAAGAAAATTAAGGTCTTATTTCTGGTGTTTCTTCTTTCATCCTTCATGTGAGAGAGTTGGTTCTTTTCAGTGGAGTGGACTCCTAGTTATGAGCTACTACTGAGATGTTCTTTGGATAGGGCTGTTCTGTTTCTTTGATAAACCATATTTACTGCCCCAGGCCTTAAATCACGAAACAGGCCAAGGTTCTACATCAATATGGGCTGATCAGTGTGAGGTTGAGTACCATTATAATTAGGGGGAGATAGGACCGTTGCACTATTGTTTGGGCTGCTGAGTGTGAGGTTGAGTATCATTATAATTAGGGGGAAATAGGACCGTTGCACTATTGTTTTGCATTGTTTTCTCCTCAGATACGTGCTAGTGTCGAAGGTTCTTAATAATTATACCTTACTGCAATATAATTTGACAATAAGTTTCATGAGATCTCTTAAGTGGAAGGAATTGTCTAAGGTTTTCGTCCATCTTTATGTCAAATATATATAATGTTGTTAATATCTAATTTCTTCTGAATGGAGACAATTGCGTGCATGCATTAGTTAATGGAGTTTCAGGATTTAATCGAAGCATTCTGGTGCATGGGGTAATATACTCGGTTTAAACTATCAGCTGTGAACTTGATTATATACAATTTTCTATAGATTTCACCTCTGACATTCAGAATACAATACATTGCTGAAACAGGAAAATCAGGGCTTGACGAGGTTACTGTTGGAATCATAGCTGTCTTTGATGGACATAATGGAGCAGAAGCTAGTGAGATGGCTTCAAAGCTTTTATTTGAATACTTTCTTTTGCATACTTATTTTCTTTTGGATTCTACGTTTTCCATTGCATTGAAGAAGTTTGCTGGAAGATTGGTAGAGAAGGGAGAGCCCGAGGTGGCTTTTCAAGTTCTCAATTGGGCTGAAGAGTTAAGTCAGCATGAGCCAGATCTTTTCAGGTGGCTTTATTATCTATGAAATTATTGATCTAATTTAGAAGGAAACTTGAATATAGGTAGAATGAGGAAAGCTTTTGAATCGTTGCATCTCCTAGCTTCTTTAGGTTTTCTTTAGATAACTTGGACAAGTACTCATGGCATTGGAATGACCATGCGGACCTATAATCTGTTTAAAAACTAAATTTAAAAACTTAATCCTACAGTGGAGCTCCCTGTGCAATGAATTAAAAGACCCTTAATGCATGGGCTGTTGTGTGGCATCTGGAAAGATACTTGGCTGCTTTTTTTTTTTTTTTTCTTTTGATGACCGAGGAACTGCCGGAACTTCCCCTTCGGGGAGTCACGCGACCCTCCGGTGCTCAGTAGAACCGTCGGGCCTCGCTGCAAGCCGCTATTTAGACGCAAACCTCGGGGGAGACTGGCCTAGCATCCCACCGCCAGGGCACGACCGCAGCGTTGCAGGTGAGAACGATCACCAACGCGGCTGCCCACGGGTGGGTGATACTTGGCTTCTTTATGCCTGCACTTAGTCCGAAATGGGCCTAAGATGCCTTGCCACAGCTTGTTCAATGCATAGAACTAAAAATCATATGTATAGTAGTTTTCAATCCTGGAATTGAAGGAGAGCACTCAGGCTAGGCGAGTTTTATTTCGGCCCACCAGATTACTGATGGACCTTCTTGGATTTGGCTGATTTTCATAAGCTCATTTCAGATCACGTTGGACCTTTAAAGAATTGTGGAATCTCTAGAAAGCTATTCTTAGTCGTGACTTTTGACGTTATAAGTGAAATAGTGGTTGAGTTAGTGTTGTCAGATAACTAAATGTAGTTTATTCCATATCAAGAGTGGTATATGAAATATACTCAATCATCTATATATGATGAAAATCAGTTACAACTGAACTAAGTTGATGGGATGAAATAATTTAAAAAAAAACATGCTAATTGTTACTAGCTAAGAACAGTGGAAGAACCTAATTTTCAAAAGCAGCAGAAGCAAATGTAACAGTTTAAGTCTTCATCAAGTTGACTTTACCGATTCAATTGTGAATCTCTTCATCCTTTCAAAGAATTATTTCTTTAAAGGCTTACTGAATTGCTTGAGGCATAAGTGTCTGCTAATGTTTAGGTGGATACTATTTTATGATTTCCTTTCGCGTGTCCATTTCAGAAACACTTGTTGATCATAGGGAAATACATACCAAAAATTGATTGATTGATCTGGATATTGAGCTGCAGATATCATACTTGATTCTCCCATTGATTTGCAGTTGTGAAACTTATTAAGATCCATGTAAGCATTTTTATCTTAATATGGTCGCTAGGATTCGTGGATTTGGGTATAGGACTGTAGATACCATACGTTGTCTTCTTTTGATATGCGCTTGGTAAGGCATTTTCCATGGCACACTAGCTATTTGGTTTGAATCCTGGAATCCATCACGTCGGCATTTTAGTAGAAAGATCATGCAGATCATACCGTATATGACATGATTTTTGTGGATTTTGGCACTAGAAGTATGTTTCAGCTAAATTTTTTTTTAATAGTGCGTTGTGTGGTCTTCTAGCTAAAACCAGATTACTATCTTTACAGTGAAACAATCAAATGTGGATGCTAATTAAGCAATCTGATCCTCCATAAATTCCACAAACTAAAGCGACTTACACTGACAGAACCCTCTCAATGTACTTGATAGAGTAATATGTGGCAGTGAGTTCCCCGTATTAATTGCTCAAGGGATTAAGTATATAAAGCACATGCTTAGCAGAACTCACAACCCTAGCATTATGACTCTTTTTTGCCCTCCTTTCTTGGGCAAGATTCAGTGACCAGAGGTTTTTGTGCCACTCCTTGTTCTATTCCCTCCCTAGACATCATTAATGCAATAACCAGCTATGTTTTAACTCCGAGCCTTTGAGGACTTATATGTGACAATATGTGAGTTATATACAATGTAAGCTTATCATAAACAGTTTTGCCTGTCTTATTGCATTTTTTTACATAGAATAAGCCATGGAATGCCACCAATAGTAGTATGTTGACGGATTCTCCTGTTCCTGAAAGCTGTTAAGTAATTAATGTTTTCAGTGCTCCTTGGTGCTCTGCAGTAAATATTTATTTAGTTCTAATAAAGCAAAAGGCTCTGTTGTCTTATTATCTCAAAGCTCTTTCTTTTGTGATTGACTTTGGCTTTCCATGCTTTGACAGATTTAAAGTCTTGTCACCAATGGGCACTAATAATTATCCTTCTCACTTGGATGTTTTGAAAGAAGCGCTTTTGAGGGCAATTCGGGATATTGATGCAAAATTTTCTAAGGCATGTCTTTGAACAGTGTGCATGTTTTCAGTTTTTTTCCAAATAATTTTTGGTTCTTCTCTGACGCCAATTTGGTCAAATTATGAAGGAAGCATTCAAATCTAGTCTTGGCTCTGGATCTACAGCCACGGTTGTTCTCACAGTAGATGGCCAATATTTAGTTGCCAATGTTGGGGACTCTAAGGCTTTTTTGTGCTCTGAAAAATTTCAATCTCCTGCAGATGCTAGAGGTGATTTTATGCTTTCAAATGCTATCGCATGTTGAGCAATTGTGTGTTAGTTTATTCATGGATTGTCTGCCTGTACACAACATAATTGTAGTTTTAACTATTATTAATTTGAAAATCACCTAATCAATGGGATTGTTGCAGCTACTTTCTTGAGGTTATACAAGCGGAAAAGACGTGATGGGACTCTTTTATCTTTAAAGGAAAGTGCTGACTTGAAGTCGAATACTTTGTATCGTCTGACCCATCTTTCTGTTCAAGAATTAACTCGAGACCATCATCCAGATAGGGATGATGAAAGGTCTCGAGTAGAAGCTGCTGGTGGTCATGTTTACATAGGGGGTGGTGTTGCTCGTGTAAATGGCCAACTTGCTGTTTCACGAGCTATTGGTGATGTAAACTTTAAGAGGTAAGAGACTGTCGTATCACTCATATTTGGCAGTTTTTACCTCCATTCTGTTAATGTCAGAGAGGTTATAAATAGCAGCATGTTTTCTAGTACTCTTACTCTCTAAAGGTTTATCTGCTATGTGTTCCATTGATTGCAGTTCTGGCGTGATATCTGTACCCGAGGTTATGGATTGGCACTCTTTGACCTCCAACGACAGCTTTCTGGTGGCTGCATCTGATGGTGTGTTCGAAAAGCTTAGTCCACAGGATGTTTGTGATATCTTGTGGGAAGCAAAAAGTGATGGCACTGCAGGATCAGAGATATCTTCTTCATGTTCATACTCGCTAGCCGATTGTATAGTGAATACTGCCTTTGAGGAGGGCAGTATGGATAATATGGCTGCCATTGTTGTCCCTCTGCAGTCTACTGATTTATCTCGAAACCTGCAAAGTAGAAGTCTTGTTGAATGGCAACATATGCATGCAACTCTGGGAGAGGAGAAGTATGTATACGAGCAGTCAGGTGATTCCCCTGCTCATGAAGTGTTATTTTACTGCTCTCATGTGTTTTGCATGCTTACTTAACTTCTTGGGACACCCAACCTGATAGATCAAGGTTATGTCGTTTGTTCCAGTTTCAAATATGCTGGGATTATTGTTGCTTGCAAGTTTTTATCTAGTGGGGCTTTGTAGAAATTGTAACTGGCAGTAGGTGATTGACCTCCTCTGTGGTCAGTTTACCCTCTCATAAGTTGTACATATCACAATTGGTCAAGCTTCTGCCTGCCAGTGCCAGATTTGTTATTGAATGGCGGCCTCAGAAATCAGGAGCTTTTGGTGGTTAAGAGGATATGACCAAAGCTTTTAAACCAGCTCAATACTGGACCAGGTTTGCCTTTGAAGGCTTTACATGTAGCCTGCAGGGTGGCCAGAGATACAATTTTCTGTTTGTTAGAGTAATTAAATATTAATCCACGCCTTCAAAATTTAACTGCTTAAGCTTTTAGAATAGTTGACAGTGGTCTCACAAAATCTTACATGGTATCAGAGGAGGAGGTCCTGAGTTCGAATATTTCCAAGCCCCTATTTGCCTCCCCAATTATATATTTCCACGCTTAGTACTAGACGAAAAGATCATACTAAGCGTGAGGGGGAGTGTTGGAGTAATTAAATATTAATCCATGCCTTCATTTAACAGCTTAAGTTTTTAAAACAGTTGGTAGTGGTTCCATAAAATCTCAAACTGTCTAATCTAGTGATGATGGATTGTTAGACTGAGAATGCTTCTTACACTGTCTAAAGGTACTTATGCTTGATGGGATATATATATATATATATATATATATATATATATATATATATATATATATATATATAAATGAACTTCAATAAGTTGGAGGAATGCAGTTTTGGCCATTTATTTGGCAATCCTTAATCCGTTACCCTGTGTTTAGTAAGTATTTTGGGAGATAAAGAAAATTGTGAAGAAAATGCTTTTCCTTATAGTTGTCTGGAAGAATGGATGTGGGGTAAAGCAAATCTGGAGAAATTTTTTTTCTGTACGTTAAAGATGAAAGGCAAGCGGAAAGAGAAATGTTTGTATGGAAAAATGACATTTCTAGCCTTTTATGTGAATTCTGAATATGAGTGAGCATGATCATAAAATTTTACTTAATACGAGAATCTATCTTGGAAACTGTCATGTCAGTGGCATGCCATTAAGATTTTTTTATCATAGATCGATTTGAACATAATGGATTAACAGAGCAGGTTCTGTCCTTGTCAGCAAATATAGCCTAACTATTTTGAAAGATGGGTATATCAATTTTTACATAACAACAACTGAAAAAGAAAAAGGTAAATGTGATTCAAGGTGCTAAAGTGGGCAGTGACTGGGTATGAGATTGAAGCCACCCTTGGGCTCTTTATTTGAAGTTGCAGATACGTGAGAAGATATATGCGATTTTGGTAAAAGTAATATAAGAATAGCCAGATCTCCAGTTTTTTTTTTTTTTGAATTCTGGAAGATATACAATCCTCAACAAAATCTTCACCTCTTTTTTTTTCCTATATTTCATCCAATCAACGTAAATCTATTTTCTCTGCTTGCATTCTTCTTTTTTTATTTTATTTTGTCTACCCTTCTCTCTCCATCTATTCCACATTTCGAACAAATGATGCTTACATGTGGAAGCTCTTGCCTGTGGTGCTCTTTACTACTTCCTTTCTCTCTTGGCCCCCCACCCAAACCCAACAAAAAAAGAAAAAAAACCCAGAGGGGGGCTGTCTTTCCTTTTGTCTGCATTTAAAAGAATTAATGCATGTGCATTTTTACTGAACTCAATTCAGTCATGTTTATTTGTTGTTTCCTCTGCCATCCTTTTATCTCTGTCAAGTCCCTCATTAAGCATCCTCCAAATAATTTCTTTCTGTTCCTGCTTGATACCTTTCTTATGTGAATAATTAAATCTTTCTCAACCGTTATCACTCCCTTCTTCTTTTGTCAGAAATGCACTCGACATCAAAGATCCTTCACTTGGAGAATTCTTATCCAGTTTTGGCTAAATTTGAAAGACAAATGGTAAGCAGAAAAAGATTTATATTTTTTGCTTGTCTTTGTATTGTCATGGCCTAGAGTAAATCTTCATGTTTATATTTTTTGTCTATGAAAAACATCAAATCTGCTAATTTCTCAGCAGACGTTGCGGAATAAGTCTTCATTTTTATGTCTATTCTTATATTACTTTGAGATGGTGACTAAATCAATCCGTTACTTTGAGATGGTGACTAAATCAATCCGTTTATATTCTTTATATGCGTAATTTAGCTGTTATGGTCTACTGGATTGTAATCATTTAGGGGATTTTTGCAATACCATGGATCTATGAATGGAAGAACTCTTGTGATTAATTTGGCCTCCGATAGCTAGTCTTCCAATTTTACTTAGGCCTTGTATATTGTTTTCTTACTCTGACCATCAAATTACTACCAAACAGGATGGGAAGGATACTATGATTTATGTGGACCTCCCCCTCCTTTTGAAAAATTGGCCATCTTTAGATGTGGAGTAACTAAATATGTGTGAACTAATTTCTTTTCAATGTCTTTAGCAACCACCATCCTGCCACTGCTTATTAATTTTTTTGAAGATGTAGTAACTGTGACCTGATTAGCACTGTAGTAGAAGTTGTGAATTCACATGGACTCCTATTATCCGATGGTGGAGATTAAGTGTTTAAACATCGGACAATCAACAAATAACATGGAGCATCTTTTTTTTTTTTCTGGGTTATATTGTCAAGGACTCAAGGCAATGTAGAAATGGCCTACATGATAGTAGATTGTTAAACCATGTTATGTACTATTGCTTAGTACCAGGAAATCTTGCTTGCGAAGAAATTACTTGACAGAGCATCCACCGTCTTTATTTGCACCTTTGAAAAAACTTAGCTACCTGGGTATCCTATGCCATGTTATTACATTTCGCATTGTTGTATGTTGGAAAACAGGGGGTTATAGCTGATGGTTCCTTGCTTCTTGTCTTCCAGGTTGAGGTAAAACATGGACGTTTCTGTTGTTTTTATTTAGCTGAGTCTCTTAGTGAGATTACGGACTCTACATCTCAAGTTAGGAATGATGACTGGAAGGACAGTGCATATGACCATCCTCAAGCTCTACCGGATGCCCTTATCAAACGCAGTGGTAAGCGAAGTTTCTTTCCTCCAACCTTTTGCACATATGCACGTAGTAGCAGTTCTGCCTTTGATGTGTAATTTTGTAGTCATCATTCTTAAGGAATTCTTTCATATAATATCTCAATGAACTTGTTTTGGTTGAGAAGAACAGTATATCCTTCGATGCAATTTTCCTTTTGTTTTAATTGTTTAGAAGAAAACGTATTCTGCCGTTGGTATATCTTTACGTCTGGAATGTATGTGATGGGGCATATCTACAATGAATTTTTGTAGATGAGTACGTGAAAACTATACCTTTGGGCAAAGTAAAAGAGAAGTTCATTTTGTGCACCTATATAATTGTTTCTGCTTATAATTTCTAGCTATCTTACTTGTAGCTCTACTCTTTCAATATTTTTCTATTTTTTTATTAGATGGAACGCTGAATAGATATGGTGACCAGTGTTCATGGCTGCATTTTGGAAGGACTGTTAGTTCAGTGCAAGGTCAATGCACATATCGCGAAAGCTTTGCTACTTTCCTCGGATTGCTCGAGTCAATTTCGTTCCATGATACGCATGCATCCAATGAGCACTCAGTGCCCAACTCAAGGTACTTTTGATTGCTTTGACCATGTTGGCAACTCAGGGTAGTTGTGATTGCTTGAATCAATTTTGTTGCGTGATATGCATACATCAAATGAGCACACAGTGCCCAAGATATAGGACTTGTTGTTGCTCTGAGTAATTGACGTAAGAATTTGTCATGCCGATTCATGCAACCAGTGTTAATTGCCTGTTTTGCAGTGAGTGCTTTTGTGTGATTCACTAGTTCTAGTTGGTGGAACTTTAACAGCTATTCTTGATGGTTCCGGGACTGCGTTTGTTTATTTAAATTGCCTTGGCATTATTCATTCCTATTTATACACCAATGGCTATTGTTTGTTTTGCAGTGAGTACCTTTTATGATGCCCTTGTTCCAGTCCATGGAATTTTAACTTTCATTTTGAAAGGTTACAAGGTTTTGAGATGGCGAGTTTTTCTGGACTACAGTGTAAAATTAATGTTGCTGTTGCAAATGTGAAGAATACAATGTGATATGATGAGAAACATTTAGGAACAAAATATAGGGCCTTAATGGGTAGTGGCTATTAATTGTCACACCTAGTACTCCAATGGAGTTTCTACTAGCTGACTGGCTCAGTTGAATCAGAGAGTGGGACACATGACTTTTGGTACATTAATATTATTTAAATTTCGGTATATGAGATATGGAAATTTTATTTTGGATGATGAAGGAGCTTTTACATATTCTTATGGAAAGTCTGCTTATCTAGCTTACCTATGAATGTTCTATTTCTGGCGTCTTACTATTTTGTGTAGTTTTGCCTGTTGGTCAATCTGGTTATTGACATTTTGTTTTGTCATTTAGATCCTAAACGTCTTTGTTTTGTCAATCAAGTCCTAAGGTCAACTTTTGCTTTTAGAAAAGGCTATGTGCCAATTGTATGGTTAGCCACACCCGATTTTCTGGCAAAAGGCTACTGACAATGAGATGAGGATTTGATTGATCAAAATAAAAAATTTTAGGACTCCATTGATTATAATAAGTCATGTAGGAGTCAATTGACTAACAGACATAATGAGTAAGATGATATTGCACTTATCCCATGGGAAAACGATTTTCCAGTATCCAAATGAAGTTTTATGGTGATTTTATTTTATTTTAATTAGTTATTAATCTTTTCTTAAACTAACAGGTGCGAACCACAGAAGATGAACAATATATGGAAACCAACAACATGTGTCTTGACTGGTGGCTGTTCGATAAGAGAAGTATCAGGGTGGCAAGCCTACCCTGCACCACGTCTGAAGTTGCAAAGTTTTTAACCCCTTCCCCAAAGAATCAACTCACAGACAATATGCGTTCGGGTGCAGAAATTTCCTCGAAACATAAGCAGAGATCGTGTCTAGGCAGAATTTGCTTTACATCAGTGTTAGATAATTTAATCCTTTACAGATCAACTTATCTTGTATTACAACTCTTAGCATATTTAAGTATCAAATCACGCCCTCATAATAGCTTAAGCTTTTAGAACAATTAGTAGCGGTTCCGCAAAATTTTGCACGGTATTAGAGTAGGAGATCCTGAGATCAGATCTTTCTAAGTGTCTATTTGCCTTCCCATTTTATATATATATCCACACTTTTGTCTCGGACCTAAGTTTAGCTTATGCATGAGGGGAAATATTATAGTATTTAAATATTAAACCACTTATTCATTTAATAGCTTAAGTTTTTAGAAAAGTTGATAGTGGTTTAACAAAATTTTAAAATAGCCATTACATTGGGTCAGTCAGCTGAATTAGTCAAATGCCCTTTGAAATGATGCCTTCATCCATATAATCAAAGTGATGACCAGTCAGTACTTTAGTAAGACCACAAGAAAGATGAAAAGAACTAGAGGAAATTTCCATTAGCTTACATGGTGGCACATCTCTTTTGACATATTGCATTAGATAATTCATTGCGCATGGTTATATTTCTTTCTAATATCCACTTAAAAATGCAATCTCTCTCTCTCTCTCTCTCTCTCTCTCTCTCTCTCAAGTATTGTAACTTATGTTCTGAAGTTGATGCAAAGTGTGTTGTTAAGTGCATATATTATAGATATAACTGGTCATGGCAGTACATAAAAAGGATGAGGTTGCTTTTGAAATTCTTCCAAGCATCCTTGCTTAGGTTTTCTAACTTTTAGAAAAACCATGAGAAATTATTGTTTTCATCTTCTCTAGATCTTCTCTGTTCCTAAATCTGATTTATAAATAGGTTAGTAAGAGCGTCATTAAAGTTCCAAGGCACCAGTTCAAGATATGGCTGGCACAAAAAGTGAATTAGTGAATCTTATAGAGTGTAACATGGGATCTGGAAATAGCTTTTAGTTCTGGTTAAATCTGCATGAGTTTATTTGTGTCATACATGGTGACAAGATTGCTAGCTAGTAAGCATCATCGTTTTCCCTGATTGAGGGCGTTCCTTGTGATGAGAAGGTTCTTTATTATCTCTGAAACTAATTTGGATTCTGATATATTTTCACAATGTAGATATGTCCTTGAGAAGAGGTTTGGGCGAGGATCATTCGGTGAAGTATGGTTGGCTTTTCACTGGAATTGTTGCGAAGAAAGCAATTCCTTTGACTGGAGTCAGAAATTGAAGAATGTTACTGCTGATGCTATGCTGTCTGGGTCATCTAGCAGACACTTTCTAAATAGCTCATCAACTCACAACTGCAGCTCTGCTGCAGATAACTTGTTCATTTTAAAGCGCATAATGGTAATGATTTTGGTCTGCAGTTATCAAGTTTTACCTTATGATTAGAAGATGACTTGTATATTTCAGAATGAAGCTTTGCTGACATAGCAATTTTATCTGATTTCAGTTAATATGATATAATTACTATAATGATGGATATTTGGATATTTTCGATCTATTGGACGCTTAAAACTTTGATATGTGGTTTTAAAATTTTGTGAGACTTTAAGAGAGAACTACATTGTTGAGTTCTGTATAGTTACCCTTTGATTCCTGAACAGGTAGAGAAAGGCCTTGCTGTATACTTAAGTGGACTACGGGAGAAGTATTTTGGTGAAGTCTTTCTCAATGCATCTAAGTCCCTTGAAGACATTTCGAGAGGAGTAGACGACGTTATCTCCAAAGAATCAAAGTCTAGATTTTCTGAAAAGTCAGAAATTATTGGATCAGCTGCTCATAAGACACAGAAATCAAGGACCTTCGTTGGTATTTTGCCAAATGGATTTAGTCAGAGAAGGGACTTTTATGAAGAAGGATTGGACCATATTGCTAGATATGTAGAGTCATTTGAGTCACGCTCTAACGATATGTGGCTTGTGTTCCGTCATGAAGGTGTTTCCTTGTCAAAGCTTCTATACACTGTTGAAGAAGTAGAAGAAAGAGGTGATGATGGGATTGAAGGCAGAAAACATGCTCAGGTATTGCATCCATCAAAATGGTGGCACTGGTTGAAAACTACAGAAGCAGGACAAAAGGAAATGTGCAAAATTATATGGCAATTGGTATGCCTGCTATAAACTCTTTGTGCATCCATACTCTGCTTTTGGTCAGTTGGTCATTTTCTATTGGAACATGTAACACTGTATATCTAGTACTGCAAGTTACTTAGCTTGAGTAAGCAAGGCACTAATCCCCCTTGACTACAATGATAAAAGATCAATTTGTTAATGACTAAAGCATTTTATTATGATTTGGTGTTGTGAAACTTATGGAGGAAAGAATATTGGAATTTAGTTTAAGTCACAGTCACGCCCTCATTCAAAAGCCTCTTATCTCATTCTTCAAAAGTAAAATGCCCGGATTGCTCAATTGTAATGCAGTTCTGTTCTTGGTGAAAATATATGTAGAGTCAATTGCATTCACCTAAAACCGTGCCTCCAACACATTTAAGATCGGAACTCTCAGTTGGAAAGTTGTCAAAACAGGGAGTGCACAATTGTATGAAGTCTGCCATATGTATATAATTTTCCTGTAATATTCTGTCTTGCGGATGACTTTCGTGTGCATGTCTGTCTTTGGAATGTCTGTTGATGTCGGTGTGAATGAATGTCTTGATTGCCCGTTCTGGTGTGCAAGTCTTGCTTTCGCGCGTAGCCCTTCTGCAGTATATCAGAATGACATTGTTTCTTGTATCTGTTCAGGCAATAACGGTTGAAACATCTTTGAGAAATTTACAGAAGGCCGAATGGCCCATCAATAGATCGACATGTTTCTGAATAATTTTCATTGATATGATTAGATCGACACATTTCTTTCAAGTTCATTCTGATCTAGCACTTCTAAATTGGACCAAAGAGTTGCTTCTTGAAAATATGAACCATTTTTGAAGCTAAAAGATTTTGACGGTTAAGTGGCTGCCTAAGATCTTTTGGAAGTGTGCTTTCATGTGCCTGCTCTTCAGAAGACGAGTATAGTCTTTGTGAGTTTACTGCTTTATGGCCTCCAGATCCTATAAGATGTGTTATCGTTCATGATAATGAATGTTGAAAATAATAAGCCATGTAATTGGTACTTCATGACAATTGTATTTCACCATATTTAATTGACGGGCATCACTTGCATGAGGGTAGACAACCTGTTCAAGAGCTTGCTTTATGCTTTTTCTATTGGGTCTTACACATTATTTAATATATTGTTCATGAAATCAAGATATCATGATCAGCCTTGACTTGAAGTTTACGGAATATCTGTATATACACTAGGTACAGCTAAAGTTGTAAATGGATTTATGATTCGTTGGTTGTAGAGTGCTACTTACATAGGTGGGTCATTTCAATTGCAGGCATTTTTTAGGCCCAAATAAAATTCAGAAACTTAAGATAATTTTAACAATCCCCATGATTTGTCATTTACTTTTCTTGGGATAGCACTGGTTGTTGCTTTTGGAATGCATTACTGAAACATCTTTCTTTTCGATGCTCAGTTGCTGGCACTCAAAGCCTGCCATGATCGTAATATCACCCACAGGGATATTAAACCCGGTAAGGATATACAATTTCTCACAATATGTGAAGTAATATCAATAATATCGGGTGTAGACATATCATCTTCTTTGCGCCACAGATGTTTTTTTATTTACGACGAAACAAGTAAATTGATAATAATATGTTGGTTGCCGAAGCAATTCATAAACCAGCTACGACAATTTCTTGTTGATTGGTTCTTTGTCATGCATAGGCTCTAGGGAACTTATTGAAGAAACACCATTTCTCCTTATGCATAGGAGTTAGCTGTCACATATTTATCATCTTAACACGACCATGGCCTTCTCTTGCACTTGTTGAATCATGAAAATCTGAGTCAGGTTAGTAGTGTTATAGTCTCAGAATTAACCTACTTCATTTTTTTTTTCTGGGTACAAGAGTTGCTTAACTTAATACTTTTTAGGAGCGCGCTTTTGGGTGTGACAGTTCTTTCCTTGATACCTATAGTTGGTAGGGAGTGCGAAAATCGTTCTCGTGATAGCTTTAATTGGTAGGGAGATAAACGGCACATCGTGCTTATACAATGGATTGATATTTGGCTCTTTTTTTCTTTTTCTTTTTGTAGAGAACATGGTGATATGCTTTGAGGATCAGGAAACTGGGAGATGTTTGAGAGGAATCCCAAATGGAGACAAGAATCATAACAGCCAAATGTATTCTGAACTTTTTTGTTAGGAAATCTACTGCTAATTTTTCTGGCGTTATTGATTTGTTGATTGTTTAGAATTCAGCATTGAACTATGGAGGCATTGGATTTCTGTTTTAAGCTTTTTTATCTGCTAATGTATGTATCTCCAAATAGTGAGTCAAAATAGCCATGCATTCAATGGCGTGGAGTCTACTTCGAGGCTTTTAACAAAGATTTTTGCCATTCCATTTCTAGATGCTTGCCTTTTTGGCCTTTTTGGTTGCTGTCATATAGTTTTGGCTACTCCTCTGGATAAATCATGCGTTCTTGGCTTGTGAGAGAGCTTTAAAACCTGAAACATTATTCTTATGTTGAGCTTTAAAACCTGAAACATTATTCTTATGTTCAGGTATAAAATATGCACCTAATTACTGGTGGATGGATAGATTAGTTGGATCTTAATATTGACAATGCTGTAATTGTTTCGCATGTTTAACTTTATACTCCTTTCCCATATGCATCCTTCTAGCAACTTCTTCATAGTTACTCTGAGACTCATTGAATTTCCAACAAAATCTATTGATTCTCTTACAAATCCTTTGCTATTCTCGGTTCTTCTTGAAGTTATTTAATTTGGCTTTTGTAATGTCTAGACTTCTGGATAAAGTGGGGTTTTCATCTTCCAAGGGTTAGATCATCTGCTTCTCTTTGTTTTCACTTATGTTACTTGGAGTGAGGCAGTGAGCTGCTGTTTATATGCTTATGTAGGAACAATTTTTTTTGCAACTCTGCCTTGTCCTATATGTCGTGGCATTTTTATTAATGCTTTGTAATCCTGTGTTAGGCGCATTATTGACTTTGGGAGTGCAATAAATCAATTCACTCTGAAGCATCTGTATGGATCAGCTGGCCCTTCAAGGTATTACATAATTAAAGAAATTGAACTTCTTGTAACATTCAGAAAAAGCGCTTTATTTGTTAAGAACTGCTGAACCTATCCACTATGAAGTTTTCATCTTCTTTGTGTGATTTTTATTCTCTTTTTATGTATTTGATGCTTCCTTTCCAGAGCTGAACAAACTACAGAATATACTCCTCCTGAAGCCTTGCTTAATGAAATATGGTATCACGGACCAACCGCTATCAAGTGAGCATTCCTTAGCTTGAAGATAAATTTTTCTCTGTAGAGATAAATATTTGTTAAATCTCCAGTACTGTATTGATAACAGGTATGATATGTGGAGTGTTGGTGTGGTCATGTTAGAGTTAATACTTGGGTCACCAGATGTTTTTCAAATAAGTGCTTTAACCCGTACTCTTTTGGATCAACATCTTGAGGGATGGGGTGAAGGTTTAAAGCAGTTGGCATATAGGTATGTCTGCACCTTACTTCACGTGTTATGGTTTCTTTTGTATCATTTTGAATATGAAATTTCTCTCATAAATATATAACTCATAAAAAAATTTGTTTTTGGTCAGTAGAAAGAGAATGCATGGGGAGAAATTACCAAATCAGCCCTACATCTATTGTATTGCCGCCTATTCAGTCCTTAAATTTCCAATCTTTCTAATTTAGTCTTAATCTTTTTGATGATTTTTCAACGTAATCCTTCCGACTAGAAATTACTGATCTAGAGGTTCAGTGAGCGCCAGCCATCTTATGCATTGGCAAGCCTCTGATGGGGACCATGGCTGATAGAAACAATGCCATTAACCTTGGATGAGAACAGTGTCATTTCATTAAAAAATAAAAATAAAAACCTCGAAACCCTCTCTCCCCCTAATTTGGAATCATGAACCCTCCTCTCCCTTTACCTTAATCATCCCTAATACCCCTTTCCCTCAAATCTAAATCCCTCAAACGACCTAATGATTCCCCCATGTTGCCTAAGGCCATCGTAAATCACAATCCACAATTCTCCCAAATAGTAGAGACCCAATTTGCCTTTAATGTGCATAAGAATTCCCATTCCCTCCATTTGAACCCTAATTCCATCACATTTCACTCCACATTGAGATTCTATAGCGAAAAAGACAAAGTGTGATGGTCCTGATCTGTGAGTGTTATTGGAAGTCTTCAAATTTTTTGCAAAAAGGCAAAGAACAGTTGAAAGATATGTTCTCCTTGTGGTCGCAAACAGATTGTGTTGTCCTTATCTCATCTATGTAATATATTTAGCTCAGTTTCTTTGCATGTGCTGATGTTGGTCCTTCCCTTATGAGTCTGTTTATAATATATGTTGCCTTTCTATGTAGGGTCGAGATGAGAGACAATATACCTTTTAACTGTTCTGTGCCTTTTTGTGAAAAAACTGAAGTCTCCCAAGACCACACACAGATTGGGACCACCAGACTTTGTCATTTTCGCAGCTGAATATTGAGGGAAATGTGATGGAATTAGGGTTCAAATTGAGGGAATGAGGATTCTTATGGAAATTATGAGCAATCCAGGGTGAATTGGCGATTCTGATGAATGAAGGCCTCGGGCAAAATGAGGGAGTTAATTAGGGCTGAGAATTAGGAGAGAAATTTGGGCCCACCCATGGGATATTTAAGATTTGAGATTGCGAATTGAGGGAAAGTAGGGTTTCCTTTCCTTTCCTTTTTTTTAATAATAATAGCATCATTTCTATTAAGTATGGTTTATGTCAAATGCCACCAGCGGGACACGTAGGATTGCCTGTGCTGACTCAACACTTTTTGGCCTATCTTGGCCAGGAAGACTAAATTGAAAAATTATCAAAATATATGGGACTAAATTGGAAAATTGAAAAACTTAGGACTGAATTGGCTTCCGTTGGTGTAGGATTGATTGAACAATTTTCCTGAAGTATTGATTGTCTTTGTAAAAATGCATGTATAGCTTGCAATCCCATTTTTATGCAATGGAAAGATTGTGGAACAGATAGATTGAAATGGTTGTTGACTGTTGAGTGCCCAATACTTGGCACATACATATGCAAACATTTAAAAGAATTAAGAATCGAATGAAACATGATCCTTTGCCAAAGTTTTGTACCATGATGTGTTTAAAGATATTTTCTGAAATTGGTTCATTTCTCTGTGCACATGTCAGACTCAGATCGTTTATGGAGATGTGCATCTTGATCCCAGGTAGCTCCTTGAAACATCGATTTGGTGGTGCAATGTACAAGGTAATCTCCAACACTCTGATTTTTAACGGGTCTAGACACTAGTCTTTTACACTGCCTGCCATTCTTATGGGGGTATATACTTGTTACTTATTATTTTATTTTATTCTGGTTGAACTGGCCAGAGAAAAGTCACTTGTCTCGAAGTTTAATTCAGTTAACTTTAGTCCCTGAGCTTCCTAATGATTACGTAAAAAAAAGATGCTGAACTTTTAACATGATTTCAAAATGATATTTGAACTAGGGTGATCTCCAGTTATTCATGATTATTTGTCTAGTCACTAGACATTGGCACTTCTTGGTGGTTTTTATCTCTAAATGTATTAACGGTCATTTTCTACTTTGAGATGCAGAGTGGAGTTTCACCGGCTTCCTGGAAATGTTCAGAAGAGTTTTTCTCACATCAAATAAAGAGCAGAGATCCTCTTAAGATTGGGTATGTTTCCTGATATCTTACATAGGTTGTGTATGCTTTCAAAGTCTCATTGCTGTTGTGCAGGTGCCCTTCTTCTCTTTTGAGTTTTGCTAGATCATGACAGCATTTACTTCCAAAAATGTTGCAGCTTTTCAGATGTTTGGGCTCTTCGATTGGTCCGCCATCTCTTACTGTGGGATCCAGTAAGTTTTTTAAAATGCAATTGCTATCTAACCTATTTCCTCTCGAAGAATGTGTTGCTTGCCACAGACTGAAATAAATAATTTACAAATGTATGCTTGTAGCTTTTTATCTCTCGAGTATGCTGGTGTGTCTTCTGTAAATGAGGAGCATTGCATTGATTGCAATGGGTTGAATCAGCTGAAAAACCTAAAAGACACCCAGAAAAGTTGCTTGAAGTCTCACAGGCAAACAGCATTTCAGATATTTTCAAGTATCCTGTGGCATCTCCTTTATGGCTTTTATGTGAGGTCCTCAACAAGTGTCATGGAAAAAGTGCCACTCCATATTACTTGCCCTGTTCTTGCTTTATATAAGTTTTCTGTTCTTTGGCTTGCTTTAACAATATCTGAAATGGGAGAAAATTTCATAACCTTGTGAACCATTTTGTGAGGATTACGGATTCTTGGCTTTTACTGCAACGTTTTGGGACACACATGGTGCGAGTAATGATGTAAATGCTATACTTTATACACTGGAGTCCTTATCGTGAGAGTTAATTTTGTGAATTGGTGAGTATACCTGTGGCCGCTTTCCATGGATTACTTTTACTGAGAATATTTATGTTAAAAAAAAAAAAACGAAGTCCAAAAGTTATGTCAATATGGGCTCTTGGCATCGAGTGCAGTTGACCTGATCACACAGGAAACTTGCAATGCATCAGGAACTTTTTCCCCTTTTCTGATTGAGCATGCTCTTCAAAATACTCATCATATGAAACCATACTCTTCTCCAAGCATTCCGAATTATGGTGGAGAGGACAATTAGTCGTAATTCTTTGCTTGAAATAAAAAGATCACTTACAACTTAAATTCCTACATAGTTGGACATATGTTAACATACATAATGAATTGCAGGATGACCGATTCAGCGTCGATGAAGCTCTCCAACATCCTTACTTTGAGACTCTGCGCAGGACATGAATAATGGGAAGACTTAAACACCTGAAATATGAACTTATAGGCTGCTGTCAGCAGAGCGGTATGGATTACCCTCATGGTCTATTGATTTGACATGCAAGCAATGTGCCCAACAGAAGGTAAATCGGGAAATGAGCGTAATGATAGTAATATGCTTCACCATTCAATACTGCTCACTGCTTTCTACCACTAGCATGTGATCTTTTTATTATTGAGATGCGTGCAAACATTTCAGCAGGGAAATACCTTTGCAGATGCAAAAGGAGATTGTTATATGTCCATTCCTTCGTGGAGTCACAGTAAGGCGAGGGAAGCAGTTTCCAGCAACTTCGGGCATACGTCTGTCGACATTTTCACTTTCTGCTTGTATAGACACGATGTTCCTGATACAGTGTGTCACTGATATACGTGTTCTCCATTCAAATATTGGCTTTCGCAGCGGTAGCTAATGATGCAAGTCATCAGTTATAGCTTTCTATAGATTGTCACACCATTGTGTGCCTTCGTATATACTAAAGTCCTTTTCCTTTTTTCTTCTTTTTGGTGGAGTACCTCTGTGTATATTACGGTGTTGTATATACAATTCGACAGATGTACAAAATTTCTATTTCCAGCTCTTTGACATTCTCAGCAAAACTTCCATGATATCGTCATTCGGATCGGATATGACCATACCTTTGTGAGGGTAATCAAAACGCTCCACAAGTTAAAGCACGAATTGAAACTGAAGCGCATAAAGGCACGTTTCAACTTCAAGAATGTCATTGCAGTTTCTTCCTTAAATCTTAGTATGTTCATATTATCATCTCTAAGATGCATATTTAAGCTCGTGATGTCAAAAAAGCACCACACTTATCATTCGCCAGACAATTAGGGCAAGCTGCAGTACATAGACAGTAGAGCATGAAAGCTATGCTGGTCATGTCTACGTCGCGGTCAAATAACTTGAAGACCTCCACCGATCCCGCCTTATATTGTGGCAATCGGACTACCGGGATTAACTTCCCGTCAGTATAATAATTATCCTTTCATGTGGATAAGTATTTCATCAAGCCAAAATAGAACTACAACTCCATTCTTCCCTTATTCCCTCACTCAAAACCGGACAAGCCTAAAGATCCCGAAAGGGCGCACCTACAAAGCAACCGCAGGTAGGACAGCAATTCCGATGGTCACATTGCGGTGTCAAATAAAATTTGCTCTCTTAATGGATTTAAGCTGTTAAAGCACGACCATCCACTTTGATCAGGCGTATGCATGAGAAAGAATTAGCAATGCATTAACCGACTTAATAGATGAAGGAATGTGACTTTCTGCGCTTCATTTGACATTTTTCCTCACATACAGTTGGAACAAAATGAAGAGAACATATATAACTTACCAAAATCCATTAATAATGGCAAAAAGAATACAATGTGGTCCTACAGGATGATTCAAGCGCGCTTACTGTACACGATGCGTTGAAATGTTAGATGCACTCTCTGCTTCCATGGCCAGACTTATGGCTCGTGGCTGTTTACTCGGCTGCGAAGCTCCAGCATCTCTTGATGGTATGGATCGACACAGAGAGCCGCTCGACAGTCTCGGAGGGCACCCGTGACATTGCCAACATGCTCGTGGAATGCTGCCCGCAGGTGTAGGAGGTTAAGGTCGGCCTTGAATGCAATTGCCCTCGAAACTTCAGCAATAGCTTCATCTTCCTTCTGACTATCCATTAGTACTGTCAATTTCAAAGAGAAAGAGAAGGGACTCAATTTCTGTTTGAAGTGTTAATTAATCTCACAAGATTATGGAACAAATATTTGGACGTCCAGACTACAATTCAAGTGCATGAACAAGTATTATTGAATGTTATACAGAACGACAATTGGTTATGTGAGAGTAAGTGTAAGCCACTATCATCTGAGAAAAGTAATGAATCAAACAAATGAAAAGACATTGTTAAGGTGTTCACCAACAAGCTGAAAACAGCAACAAGTAGGGACCAAAATTTCACAGATCTCAAAATTAAGCACAACAGAAATTACTGGAAGGAGAGGTGGGAGTAAAAGCCTCATCGTGTAAATTCCAAAGCAAAAATTCTCAGGGAACCAGAACTACTAACTGGATAGTGGTACAAAAGCATAGAAACATCAGTCATCTAGAGATCATACGAGTCAAACAAAGAATGGTAGCATGTGCACTAACTCAATCAAGGAACTTACAGTGAGGACCAAAGCAATAGATACTATGCATCCATAAAGACCAGCATCGCTGTTGAAAAATCTAATCTTAATTATTTGCTATCAAAAAACGGTAAAACGCTATTGCATAATGTAAAGACATTTCTACATCAAGGGGAAAAAAAGCAGCATGGAATATTCCTAATGATTATGCTCATCTAAGGTCAACTTTAACATTTACATGCATGCATGCCTAAAGTGCCTGTTAAAAAATATGGACATAATAACAAAAGAACTAGTGTGGAAACACTCATAAGGTATAACAAAAAAGTTAAGGTTGATCAATAACCTGCAGCTCGGTATCTGTATGGATAGACACGAAGCGGGTCTAATCGAGTAACCATCTCGAGGTCAGCCATAGCAAGTTCACGATCAGAATATTCAGACCTCTTCTCATATGCAGATGCATTATTCCTTGCCTTTTCTATCAGTTGTGACATCTCATTGTATGCTGCAGCTTTGTCATTTTTGAGAAAATGTACTCGAGCAAGCCCTTGATGGGCTCTTGTGTGCCTGATTTTGAGAGCGTTAATATAGCAATCAGCTGCCAATTCTAGTTTCCCACAGTCGACGAAGATACTGCCAAGATTGTTCAGCGCCTGGCAATGTGTTTGAGTTCATAACACACAGATTAATGAAGATCAAAGACTAAAAGCTTGTTATGTCTCTTCAGCAAAGTTAAGTGAAAAATGTATCACATGAGTTTGTAGAATATGAATGCTATTTAACAGGAGATTAAGATAAGAACTCTATAAAACTCTGTTCTCTTCTCACATGCACAGCAACAATAACTTTCTTGCAAATATAGCAGGTAGCATGTCACAAAGAAGAAAACAGCAGCCTGAGCATTCAATAATACTAAAATCTAACAGTTATTGCAACATCCACCAGATTGTATATGTGACCTTGGCAAATGCAATAACGACATCAACTTTATGCCAGATTTTATTTTATACTTCTAAGAAACATCATTACTATGGCCAAAACAAGCAGGAAGCTAACAAGACAGGACAAAACACCTTTGAAAATTATTTGCCACAGTTGTGAGCATACTAAAAAATTATCATTTAGTGCCAGTGTTGAATTGATATGGGAAAGTCATAATTTCCAGGGAAAGCCAACAGGCTACATCTCCAGTAATACAAAAGACAGATAGGTAACATCTAGTCAGATTATCAATTGACATCAGCCACTTCTTCCAGAGATGCAGAGTTTTAATTCAATACATTTAGCAAAACAAATCAAGATTCTCAGAATCTTTTAAGGACAAATAAATTGCTTTACACACTAAAATTGTTAAAAATAATTGATAAATTCGCCAAAAGAACTGCAAAGATAATGATAAGCAACCTGATGACCAAGAGGGAAAGAACACACTGGAACTGATGTTAGAAAGGAGAAGATGTTCATTAAATGACCAGAACTCAGAGAAAAGGAAACCTCTGTATGTATAGGGTGTGTATATTGGAACCAGAAAGCCTACCTGACCTTTGCGAAGCCTATCTGAGGGGCACTTCAACGCATTTTCAAGAAGTGAAACAACAGTTGATGAACAAGATGTATCCTGGCTAGAATCTGCCAGTGCATAGGCTTTTAGGAAGAAAGCCTCGAAGGATCTTGCGATTTCAACAGACTCTTCAGCCTTTCGAAGCCCTTCCTCACAGTGCCCAGTGTCATATAAGATCCAGCCTTCATAAACCAGGCGCTCATGTTCGTTGGCAGCATGCTGCCGGGCTAAATGTAAACTTCTCATGGCTGCCTCAGGGCAACTCAACCTGATCAAGAGTGCGACAAATTTACAGTCAAATGTCATCCAAAACTCCACCTGTTTGTGAGCATATATATATACATATATATATTATAGCATAGAATAATGCTAACAGGAATAGCTTAGAAGCAAGGGCAAGAAGACCTGATTCTAAACAGGCAATTTTATGATAAACAAAAGAGGAAATGAACTGCGAGGTGGGAAGACAACAGAAGAGGAACAAATGCACGAGCCTTGTAGGTTGTTCCAAAGCCAAGATTCAAGAGAAATGAACAAACATGTGCAAGCAACTGCTCTATCGATATACTCTAGAAAATGCTCTCAGAAGCATCAAGAAACAAAGCTACTCTCAAAGAACAGTATAATTCATGTTTACACGCCTCTGTTTTAAATACTTCACATGTACATAGAAATGAACAAACATGTCCAAGCAAATGCTCTATAGCTAATCACCCGTGTGCGTGCGCATCCTCGCTCAAGCTGGCTTATGTAAAAGCCACCTAACTATAGTTGAGCAAGTTATTTCTTTGATTTTAAGTAAGAGCGAACGTACATTCAAAGGGCTAACAATCCAGTTACATCTTTAATGACTCTACAAACAAAATTCCTAATGAAGCATCGCCAAATCAATAATGACACTCATAAAACATTTTTATAACGATCGCACATTAAGGTTGGTTCTCTACAATTCACAAAATTCAAACCATCTTTAAGTTGTGTAATTTTCTAGATGATACAATAATGGCGACACAAGTAATTTTGGTCCAATAGTAATCACCTCCTGGACAAGCAATGCATGAGCCATTTAACAGTCTGCCGAAGAAAGACTTGCATAGAGATATATATGGCAGGATTGGAAGGAACTAATAATCTCAATCTCTTTTAAACCAATTTTACTCTGAATACTTCAGCCAAATGCTTTAAGCTAAAAACAATAGAAACCACTTTTTTGGTCTCCACCTTAAGGAGGTTTCCAATCCAAAGTCTGCTTTTAGGGAAGCATACACAGGAAAATTAGTATCCACATTCTCAAGAATAAGACAGTGAACACAGAAATAATTGGATGTTGCAGAAATTTAATTCCTAGTAAATCTATGTATTTGTAATTTTCTCACTGAAATGCAAAAGTAATCAACCATACCCCTAATGCTCACATAAAAGCTTTACATAGGTATGATAAAGTGCTCAGTAGATATTATGCAGCAGCCTACCTGAGGAGGAGCAGGGACTGTCTAAAGTACAGAACACCCTTTGGTGCATCAGATTCAACGAGCATCTGGTAAATAACAGAGAGTGAACCAATATCATCAACCGAAGACCACCGCTCATACAATTGCATCCAACAATCAGCTGTTGTCCAACTGTCAACATGCTCTCTCACTAGTGTACGGAGTTGGGATGCTGCAACCCGTCCCTCAAACATCCTATATTCTGGAGAGAGCGTGAGAATTGCCTGAACATCACAAAGTGCTGATCGGTAATCCTCAAGTACTAAGTAAAAGCAAAAACGGAGTTCCAAGCACTCTAATGCAAGTTTGAAGCCAAGGATCCGATTGATCTCCGCAAGCGCACCTTGGACATCTTGTTTCCTCATTAAGGAAGCGGCTCGATACATGTAAGGATAAGGTAGAGTTGGGTCCAACTCAGTTGCTTTCTTGAGGTCTTCCCATCTCTTATCTCCTTCACAGTATAATGACCTCTCCACGTGCATCCATCCCAGTGGCTTACAGCTTCCAGAGGTAATAATGGAGCTGAGCTTGTCATAGGCCCCTGATATTTCACCCTTTGAGTAAGCTAGTCTAGCCAATCCTGCAACTGAGTACACATGACCTGCGTTAACAGCTGCCTCAAAAAGACGCTCAGCTTCATCATACTCTTTTCTCAGAAGCCTGACACATCCCAACTGATGGAAAGCCAACAGTCTCTGCCTCTCAGTTTCAGCAGACTCTAGCAACCGCTCCAGGAAACAAGCAGCTTTATCTGACTGAGGGTCAAGATTCATAGCGACTTCACTCAGTAAACAGTAGAGTGAAAAGGAAGCTGGCCCAGCCATTATCGACCTTTGTTGTCTGTTAGCAAGGCTAAATATTTGCACAACCCTTTCATCATTTAAACAATCGGGAAGTTCATGCAAGAATACTTGCAAGCATGAAGCTGCAAGGACACGGGAGTTCTCTTCAAGAGCGTATTCCATGAGTTCTACTGCATCATCTCTACAGGAAACAAAAGCTGCAAGTTTTCTATCACATGCGTCTTTTAGTCTTTCACAACAGAAGCGATTTGCGAAGACGAGTATTTCCAGTACAAGATTTGGAGAGACTTCATTCAAATCTCCTGTCGTGCTAAACTCATTGATAGCTCTCAAGCCTGAAGCAGAGATATTGTTCTCAGACAAATCTATGTCCTCTCTGACTGATTCTGTGAAGCACCCATTAAGCATTGCTTGAAAAGGAGCCGAAAGGCATGCCATTTTCCGCCTATCACAGACTATGTTCTCATCTCCAATTCTAAAAGTAACACTCCTCGAAAGTTTAATGTCGCTAGTCAAAACATATTGACTAGAACTCACATCTGTATCCTCTGGAAGCATTGAGGCAACATCAATATGGCCAAACTCTTCTACACACTTGCCACAAGTTGCGAGCAAGTCGGCAATAAGCTCCTCGCCTTGTTTTTCATACTTCAACCATGCACCGAAGACAATTTTCTCGTGCACACTCGTAGCTTTCTGCCATGCAGCGCGGAGGCTTCTCCTCATCAATTTAATTTCTCCCAGACCTCTAAAGACCTGGAACTTCCACAAATAGAGGTTCGGCCTCTCCTCGGGAGCACAAGTCTCGAGTTCTTCATGAATTTGGGACAAAACTTCTACATAATCAACTGGTTTAAACAAAGGCAGTATCGATGGCTCGGAAACCTTGATGAGAGATTCTCTACAACAATCACCCCAACCATAAGACATTGACTTCTAAAAACTAGGGAAGTAATAATTCAACCTACTGAAAATTAAAGGACTTACATAGACGAAGAAAAAGAGTACTGCGGCGAAGATTTCGAGAGCTTCCCTCTTTCAACTTGAAGCCAAGACTGCGGATTGAGCGCATTGAGCTGTGTCTCTTTACAGGAGTCAGAAGGGAAGAAAGTCCTCATTGGGCATAAGAGACGGAACAACTGCCAGATCTCCACGATAACAAGATGTGCTTCTCATCCAACCATTCCACGCAAAGAGAATGTCCAAATTGTAATCCCCCAATTAAAAGAGCTCGCCGCTTCCTATCATAAACTGCTAGGCTGAGCAGAAATCACAACCTAAGCCGCCAAACACCAAGAAAACATCACAATCGCTAGCTTCAAATGCTCTACGAGCTCAACCTAGAATTCGAACCAAAAACCAGCAATTCAGTATTTCGGTTTCCAGAATGAACCATGATTTTTCGAGAATTCGACGCGAAGAAGTCTGCAAGGTCGGGAAAAAGGAAAAAAGAAAACGAAACAGAGAATGACATCCGCACAGTGCTTTGCTTGAGTCTTAAACAACGATCGATGGTCACTTAAAGCAGACAAAAAGATGAACAGTATAGCTCAACCTAACTCACACTACCTCCCCCCGAGAAAAGGAAAACGGCAACCACTCGCAGTGATCCAAAGATCTCTACCTAAAAAACGAGGAAAAGAAAAACACCCAACCAAACAAACATCATTTTCCCCCGAATCAAACTCAATCTATCTCCGACAACGACGCCAACAGAAAACGGAAAACAAAATCAAACAAGCACAGTAAGTTTTTTTTCAAAAAAAAAACCAATATTTATTCCAAGAAAAGAGAAACAGAGAGAAACCCACTTTTCTTCCTCGGGCTGAGCACGAATCGGAGCACAATGGAGGGGACGGAGGAACCCATGACAGATCGGGCTGTTGCAGAATCTGAGGAGAGGGAATTGAACGTTCCTCCCCCAGGCGCATATGCATACACACTTTCCGCTTTTGGTTCGGTAAACGCGAAAGTTGTCGCTTTTCCTATGCCCCTTTTATATTTCGAATTTAATTTTTCCTCTCCTTCCTCTTTTCAAGGGTCGGAGTGGAGATGAAGATGGAGATGTAGATGGAGAAGAGAGATGGAGAGAGAGAGAGAGACGGGGCGACAGGAACTGAAGTGAAGAAAAAAAAAACATTCAAGCACTGCCAAAGGCAAACAGATCAGTGAGGGGGATCGATTTCAGATCCGGAGTGGGGGAGGAAGAGGAGGAGGAGGAAGGAGAAGGCGACGACATGGGTGGGCGACGACGCGTCGTCGTTTTTGAGTTTTCCAACATCCTGCGTTGGTCGAGGTGGATTTTTTTGTCTTTTCACCTTCTTTCTTTCTCTTATAGTATTTTGAGGATGTTTGGTGAATTAGTTAATGAGTAGGATTAGTGTCTTAAGCGGGGCCAAATCAAAGCGGGGGACCTGCCCCTTAATTTCTGGAGCTTGAGATAAGATGAGATGATTAGTGGGTAATGAAGAAAAATGATTTAAAATGATGGTGCTGGTCATGCTTAGCTGGGCTCCATGGAGCCCAGCTAATTGGTGGGACTCAGTTCACACGTACAAGAAGGTGGTGACCATGTTCTATTCCTAATCATAAACTTTACTAACTATGGCATGTGATTAAATTTGTTTAATGTGATCAATCATCAATGGCGAAACCAACGGTCTGGGTTAAATTGCTAATTGTGTTGTATATGGACTCGTGGATGAAAATGGAATGTATAGAAATTTCAGGCTGAGCTTGCGCCTTTTTTCTTTTTCGCACTATAGTGTATGGTGTTATTTTTTAAGCAATTTTATAGAAGCGGGCCAACATCAATTGGGCAAATTTCTTGTTCGGAAAATACTCTGTAGATTATTGGATTAAGTGAGGATGTATTTCAGAGCATGAGCAATTGCTCTGAGTATACATGATTATTTTGCATCCGCGATGTGAGCAAACGAACATTTGTTGCGAGTTTAATTTGCATATACAAGCATGCTCCTTAAGTATTAAATTAGCCATATGATTGGTTGCCTGATAAAAAAATACGAGGCCTAACTTTTAGAGTTTCTTAATTATATAGATGTAAAAATCCTATTGGTAAAGTTATCGTTTTTATGAATAGCAAGCTAGAAGTTTCAAATACTTCATGCGGCGCTAAATTTAACGTCACAACTTTTTTGATTACTCATTTAGGGTGCGCATGGTAACGTTCCAATTTCTCCAAATTTCTATTTTTTTGTTTCCATGAACAAAGAAAGAACAGAAATCCGTTTTGTAACACCGACCTGTTTTTTTTGTTCCCGAGAATAGAAACAATAAGCAAAAAAGATTTGCTTCTTGTTCCCGGGAATAATTTTAGAAATGAGTTTTTTTTTTATCTCTTGCAGCTGTTGGTCGCCACTCACCCACGGTCGCTGCCCGCCACCTCTGCCGCTTCTCGCCCGTCGCCAGTCGCGGATCGCCAGCATTGTTCTTGAGCATTAAAAAAACAAAAAGTAAAAAAATTATGAATCGTACCAAATACATTTCTATTCTTTTTCTATTCCAAGAGTATAAATTTTGTATAATTACCAAACGTCTTATTTTACTCAGAAATTGTTCCGGGGAATAGAAATGGAAAAAAAATATTTCTGAAAAAAAAAACTCCTCTCCAAAAGAGAAGCGTTACCATGCGCGCCCTTAAGTTCCAAAATGATCAAATTATATATTTTAGTTACGCATGCCACTTGCTTCCCGGAAAAAGCTTATCTGGCATTGCATATGATTTGCCAAACTTTAATTTCTCGCGTGTTTAATGAACATGCAAATAAATTCTCATTCTTATAGCGTTAACGTAATTAATACAAGAACAAAACAAACCCTATTTGGTAAAAATACTTATAGTTTGCACTTACATATAGCAACATTTGGTCGCTAACATAAGATATTTTTTAACTATCTTTATTTAAATGGCCTAGTTTTCCTATGTTCGATATAAACTCATGGTCATGTTATTTTCATATTTTATATATAATAATGTCATTTTGTTTTTTACATATATTCAAGCAAAACAATGTTAGATATAACGGTGTGCATCGAACGGATCCAACTTGGGAACTGAATCGAACTAACCAATTATAATGCTTCTGAATCCAAATTGTGAAATAAAAATAACTAGTCCAGTTCATAATTCCACATAAGAAACCAAATCGACGGATCAACCAATATAACTTAATTTTCTTACAATTTTTTTTTGTTTTGAAACAAACCCTAAATTAGTTAATTACATTTCATTTCACTTAAGTATAGTAATGAGTTCCTTATATAGAAGCTAACCTTACCCATTCCTCCATAATTTTGTTTGTACATAAAGACATATACATCATGTTATTACCTAACACATGTTGACACGATGCCCTGCAATAAAGTAATGACTACAAAATCCAATGACATAATAGCCGATTGCCAATTAGCGCTACACCCTCAATCTGTAAACATTATTTGATGAATAAATCAAAAATATCATTATTATATTTTCTTTTAATGTTGGGAAACTCCCATTTGTAGGGAATAGAAGAAAAAAATAAGAAGAAATCACTGATTCTTGGACTGACCTTGGAACTAGCCCAAACTGGTCAGTTCCATCCCACGATTAGATGGGCCAATTCTTAGTTTCACAAACTTGGAATCGATCTTATCCTATTCGGCTTTTAAGTCACAGAGTGGGAACCAATTCATCTTGGACCTAATAGCCACTAGTTAATTTACGATGTATCTTGTACAGTATAATTTTTGCCCATTTATAACTAACGCGTCATAAAACCATATCACAGAATTACTTCTTTTGAGTAGGTTGTAAAAGGGTGATTAGACGAAATATTTGCACGTAAACCAAAGTGATTATATCACTAATTCTCCCGTCTTTAAAGAAAAGTTTATCAATCCTTTCGAACTTTACCCCGTATTTTAACATATTAATCTTTGAAAAGTTTCCATAAATCATAACCTTATCATGTTTACCAATGGATAGCTATAGCCATCCCATATTTATTATATTTTGGACTTGCGATTACCTTGCGTTCCTCACAATTTGACATTTATTCGATGCGGAATATTCGACCCCTTTCCAAATACATTAATTTTAACATGTGAACCCACATAAATTCTTTTTTTTTATAAGTTTTTTATGAAGGAATAAAGGGAAGGAGGAAAAGAAAAACGAAAGGTGGACAAATAGACCCTAAATCTACATGGTGGCCCAAAAGAAAAGAATAGAACAAAACCAAAGTTACATCTGCAAGATCCATCACATTTGCAACTAATTTCACGACCTTCTCAATGTATTACTCTAGAGGATCGATATCTATAGTGTCTCAAAATATATTTTTCTAAAATGACAATATACACACATATATATATATATAGTTTTTTTTGCAATGGCCACTACATAATTGCCGCCGCTTAATAGAGGTGGGGACACCACAAAGTCTGCGTTTTTGGCTCCACCCCACTCAGGATTGTCCCCCAGCAGAACTGAAAATAGTGAATTGGACAACTCATTGCTTTGCTGTTGCTTTTATGGCAACTCGATCTGAATACATCAATAACGAAAACAAAGAAAGAAGAAAGAAGAAAGAAGAGAGAAGAAAGAAGGGAGAAGAGAAAGTAGGAGGAGGAAATTAGAAGAACGGAGGGCTTTGGTTGCACCCGATTCGAATGTGGGTGACAGAAAAATTGCATGAGAATTTGGGGGGTGCACGCGGTCCCAAGTGGTCACTGGTCATGTCCCTTTCCCCCCTCCCCGACCTCGGAGACACGACTTTGACCGTTCATGCCCATCCCAAGTTCGCATCCTCACCAATGTCAGCTTTTACTTTATTCATTTGTTTATGGGACAGACGGTGTCGGACCGTATTTATACACGTATCAATGATCCGATGCTTACTCTTAGCAATGCTTACACAAACTCTCTTGTCATCAAAATCGACGTCTTATTATTAGAATTGCGTATACGAGTTTTAATTCATGAGGTGGATTATATTGCTTGCGGTGGATCCGCTTTTTCTTAAACTTCGTTTTGGAGTTTAACATTCCTAAGAGATGCTTTATGCCGTAAAATTATACGAAAAGATGAATTAATCTGATGTGAATTGTTCTCTTTTTGGGTTTAAGGGGTGTAGATTTGTGTGGCGAACATGGGCCGATTGGTCATATCCCTTGCTTCCCCCTATCTGAAACTTGTCATGGTGGGCTGGGCTGGGATGGGCCCGGCCCGGGGAAAAAGTTGACGTGATTTTCCTCTTGGTTGTGGCGGGTGCTTGACAAGTTGTGGTGACTTCGATGGGTTCAGTTTTCAACCTTCACGAGCATTGAGCTGCATGTCTCATGACATTATCTAGGATCTTGGCAGCACATTGTCCTAGAAAACTCGTTAACCATGCTCATTGAAGCAAGTATTTTTATTCTCGATCAGCCCCGTTACACGTAACGAGAAGAGAACGGTATTTTGGAAATGAGAAAATTCATCTATTTGGTTGTTTAACATAGTCTTTTTGTCTAAAACAATAGGAAACTTGCATAATTGTCAAAGTTCTGATTATGTTTGGTTTACCTTAGACATTAATTTCATCCTCGAAAAATTGGCGTTGTTGATTGGGGCGTCAAGAAACTTTAAGCTCGGGAATTAAAGGTCAGCTATTCAAATCCCATCAATTGCGTACGTATTGCACTCAATCATGGTAACGTGCCGTCGTAAATAATATATGATTAATTTTAGCAAAATATTTTAGAATCATTTGCTTTTTTTGACAGAAGAAAAAGCAACTTTTATCGCCGGACTTGATTTGGGCTTAGGCCCATTTCTCGACCAAAAAGCAAAAACCTTATTGAAGAACCTTATTGAAGCATACAACAGATTGTAAAGATTAAGTCTTGGGGGAGGGACATCATTGATTCATGACATAGGCTTTGACGTTGCTTGACCCAACACGCTGTCTTGTCCGACGATCATCATGCCTTTCAACAGCGGCGACTTTGGATTTGATCACTCACTTGCATTCATGAGGAAAATTCCAACCAAAAGGCGGGACCCACGTTCCGGAGCACCTTCAATTTACGAATATCCGGACAACCGAATAATTCCAAAGTCAAAACCATTTTGACGGTCCGGAAAAATTAAAAAAAAAGGCCAAAAAAAAAAAAGTGGGAGCCCCTAATATTTTATCACCACAAGACAGTCTCATCTAATATTTTCCCTCACTTTAATAGCCGAGTCACCCTAACATGAACGGTTCCTTGTCCTAGACGAATTCATCGGTACAATAAATCACAACTATTCAAACAATAAACGTAATAAATAATCAGGTAATTTCAGAACGCTCAAAATTTGTAATCGGAGTTGAATTCGGGCAAATATTATTCACGGAAATTATATTTTTTTATAGCGCTAGAATGGAATATTTTCCAGCCACAACGTGTTATTTAGCAAATTATCCGTATAATTTTGAATGCCAGATGTTTTCAGGGTTTTTTTTTCCCTCTTGCGACGCCTGTGGACACCGCTTACCGTTCCGACGACGCGCCACGTGTCTCCGGCCGACCGGCACCGATCAAAAGCATGAAATCCACGCGAAGCATCCCGAACATTCTTTCCTCTTTAATTGACACCCCCACGCCTCCTCCTCCGTTTACTTCTCATTTTCTCTCGCTGAGAAAGATTCACGCGAAAACCGTCCTCATCTTCGCTCGCTTTTCTCTCGCACTTTCCCTCCGCCGAGAAAGTTTCTGGGCTCCATCCTCCGCTCCGGGAAGGATCCGCCGAAGCAGTCCCGATCATGTGGGCTCAACCGCTCCGTAAGGATGTGGAATCGGGGGCGAGGCCCCTGTACCCGATGATGCTTGAGAGCCCCGAGTTGCGGTGGGCCTTCATCCGGAAAGTCTACTCGATCGTCGCCCTCCAGTTACTCGCCACCATCGCCGTCGGCGCAGTCGTCGTCTCCGTCCATCCAATCGCCAATTTCTTCGTCAGCACCGGCGCCGGCTTGGCGCTGTACATCGTCCTCATCATCACGCCTTTCATTGGTGGGTTTTTTCGGATCCCCGTGGTGGATTCTTCTCGTTTAGGACTTGCCCCGGCGCGTCAATGGGTGCTGGGTTCGATTGGTTGAGTGATGGTTTTGATTCTTTATTTTTTATTTCCTTTTTATTGCAGTTCTTTGTCCGTTGTATTACTATCACCAGCGGCATCCTGTGAACTATCTCCTGCTCGGGATTTTCACCATTACCTTGGCGTTCGCGATTGGATTGACGTGCGCATTTACGAGTGGTGAGTTTCGTGCTCTTATTTGGATTTCGGATTTCATTTCCCGTGACATTCGATTGCTAACTAGAAAAGGGCGAATCATCGACCAACGTTATTGAGATGGCATCTTCGGTACAATCGGGCAGATAGACTTTATGCTTTTGCTATGTTTGGAAATTTTGGTAGTATATTGATTAGAGGAAGCCTGTAATTATGTTGAATCGCACGAGAGATAGCATGAAGTGCAGATAATTTACATAGATAAATTTTATTTAAGAATTAAGGAGGTGTGATGATGGATTCATTCTTGTGTTTATAAAGCAAGAGTTGGTATGTTGGAGATGATAAAGCCGTTGTGAATTGTGGTAGCCGCACGAAGTCATTCCAACTTGTATGTAATGTTTTAGATTGGACGGCAAAAGATGGGGCCATGCTCCCTAAGCGAACTGGTTAATGTCTAGCTAATAGTTCACGATAACTAGCTATTATGGGGATTGGTGCTGCACTGACAGCCTGTTGCTTTGAGCTTGATCACCTGTCCGTTTGTGTGCTTTGTTTGATCATAACTAAAGATTTAAGAGGTGGGTTGCGTTCGTGCCCCGTCATTTGAAAAAGAACTTATGCTTCTTTGATTAGATAGTAGACTCCGCAATATGAGTAAAGGCTTCCATAGTTAAGTGCCTCCATTTCACTAACTAAGCTAACCAGAAAAGGAAAATACACTTTTCATGAAACTTTGAAATTTGAAGTACACAATTTAAAAGGGCTAACTTTCAAAATAACCAATTCTATATCCTAAAAGCATGTTAAATGAGGCTTAACTAATGTATAGCGGGACTCAAAATGGTTATGGCATCGTAACACAATCCCCCCCCTTCTCTCCTATCTCCTCCTCTCAGAGTCTCTCTTTCAATATAACTTTATGTAGGAGGTAGCGCCTTCTTGTATGTCTGTGCTTGTTAATTAGGCTTTTAAAATCTCATCGTTTATGCTATTTTGAATGATGACAGGGAAGGTCATTCTGGAAGCTGTCATTTTGACTGCTACGGTAGTTGTCAGCCTTACTCTCTACACATTCTGGGCCGCTAGGAGGGGTCAGGATTTCAACTTCCTTGGACCCTTCTTGTTTGGTGCCATCATAGTGCTTATGGTGTTTGCAATGATACAGGTATATGAGTGGAACAATATGCATACTAAGCCATCTGCTGTGCAATCTTTTTATCTGGATTTAACTTTTCTTTGCTGTTCTGGTTGTGGTTGCAGATCTTCTTTCCTTTGGGTCGGATCTCTGTGATGATATATGGGTGCTTAGCGGCACTCATTTTCTGTGGGTACATCGTGTATGACACAGACAATCTGATCAAACGCTACTCATATGATGAATACATCTGGGCTGCAGTAGCATTGTACCTCGACATCGTCAATCTATTCCTATCTTTGTTGACCATCTTCAGAGCTGCTGAGAGCTAGACAGTATTGTTCTGATCCGAGTATGTCATTTCTGCACCCCTTGTTTCTGGATCTTTCCTTCGACAAAGTGTACATACCAAACCAAAAAGAAAGGGCGGTTGGTCAATGTTGATCGTGTAGAATGTTTGAAGCTATACTTTCCATATCCCACCCACCTTTTGGTGCGACACCAGCAGGAGTTCTGGTCGTTGTAGCAACTTTTTTAATTACAAACATTGGATGTGTATGCATATTGCAGGATTTTGTAAGTTTGAGGGCATTGATGGAGTCTTAAGTATACATATGGGCTATTGTTCTCTGATTAGAGACGAGAGAGACTGCAGCTTATACATGATGCGTTGTTCTCTTATGTAAATGGACCGTGGAAGGAAGGAATCGATCTCTTGAAGAAACTGTATTCTAGCGCTAATAGCTTTTGGGGATGTTATAAACTGGACTTAACTTTGTCCCCATTAGAGGTACCCTGATGCAATTCTTGATAAGAGTCACGCCGTGATCACGGACATGATTGAGATAGATGGTAAATTGTTTTCATTGGGAATCCCTGGCCAATTTTTCAGGTCTCTCTTTTTTTCTTTTGTATCTAACAAAGGAAATAGAGAAACAGGAAAGGAGAGGTCTGCCGATTCTGACGTGGTGGGGCGACCTCTCCATGCTCGGAGAGGAAGTCATGTTTGACCGTAGGAAGGTGCAAAGCCAAATTCACTTGTGGCGATTTCATGACCTCCACATCTGAAGAAATTAACGAAGTGCTGAGATGAAGAACGATTATAGTTCCCCGCGATGGTGGTTATCTTGTTAATGTTGGCTATGCTTTTTTCCCTTTTTCCTCCTGACGATATGTGGTTATTTCAAAGTCTCGCTTTTAAAAGACGAACGAAAAGAACGGTCAACCGTGTTGTTATCTTCAATTTTGTGGACGATAGATGATAGAGATATCCTCCCTTGTCATCCGTGCGACGATGGACATATTTAACTAGTTGTGTCTTGGCTTTTGAGAAGGCGATCTTGATCCTCGGTAAAATCCAAGTGCAGTCTTGAGTTGTTGAGCTTTGTCTCCTCTATCTCGGACTCTCTGGTGCGCACGGAGAATGTTTGCTTCTCGGTTTCCCAATCTCATGAACCGCAATTCGGGTTAATCGGCCTTTTGTTGCAGAGTCGATCATACTATTGACATCTCTAGCTCTACTTAACATTTAAGGGGGTGGCCAGTTGGCCATTAGCCACGGATAAAGTGAGAAATACATTCCATACATATCTGGCGTTTCATCTTTCCATAAGAAAGTCCCCGGGAAGTCTTATCTCAAGCCATTCATATATGTATGTATTCATGATGTTTCGCGGTGCAGGGAGGTGGTGAAATTCCAGACATGACACATTCGGAGCAAACCTATACGCTTAACCTACGGTCTGGCCAATTTAGCTGCTTGAGAGGATAAGTATAAACCTCAAACACATGTCCAATAATGAAGATCAAAGGCTTCCCATTTTGAACATGTAAACTGAGTTCAAGAGGTGCTCTTTCTTTCAGCGACCGTAGACAGCAGCCTCGATGCGCCTTGTGTCCAGATCTCGTACTCCCGTCTATTCTTGCACTCGAACTCTACTACGCCCCGGGTCAATGTCTTGAGTCCGAAGTAGTGGCGCTGTTCACCGCCATCCAAGATGTGCCTCCCAGGCCAAGCTGGCACATCCTTGTGCACTTCCACGATGACATCTGAATTTCCAGCAAAGGGAATGGTTAATATAGGTTACGCCATTTTGTCCAATCTATGCTGTTCTCTAGATTGATTTCATTCTTCTCTGGGTCTAATAGAAATGAGAATTGAGATCGGAAAATGCGTGAGACGTCTAATGCGGAGGAGACATACTCTTGTCCTTTTTGGTTACGGTTCCAGCAACATGTTTGCTCTTCATCTTCAGGATAACCTGAAAAGTCATAAAACTCAGATGACCTGTTCTCGATTCAAGGTGCTAATCATGATAAAACAAGACTAGGGGCTTTTCAAAATGACAACGCTTAAAGCAAGACAGTCGAAAGAGCAACACGAACCTGGCCGGTCTTGTTGATATAGACGGACACAATTTTCCAGTGAAGATCACCTGCGCCGCAAAATTCGATCAATAAGCAAGTGATACCCCGGAATTATCTTCACCGGATATCCAGATTCGAAAAGTACCTTTACGGGTGCGCTTCAGAAGCTCAGTTCCCTTGGCAAGGACTTCCGGGATGTAGGCACCGAGAAAGTTATCTCCAGCCACGACCAGTTCGCCACTGTTGCCGAAGCTAGGATGATTGGCGCTGCTATTGGCTTTTCCACTGCATCCGAAACCGACCCCCTTTTCCACGGGCAGTACTGCTGCAATATTCCACACCTCCTTCTTCGCTCTGGCCTTAAGGGTCGCTGCTCCACGTAAAGCTGCTCGGCAAGGACAAAAGCCTCATAACGCGTAAGCACTATGTATAAACTTGTGAGTACAAATAGATTCCACTAAAAAGAATTATCCTGTATCGGTAATCTCGATGATTCCATGATTCGTATAAGATCAAGCTTAAAAAGTTGCTCGTGTATATGATCTAAGAACTACACAGGGGGGAGTGTCCTTCGGATTTGTGATGGTACAGCTAATTGCATCGGGTTAACTTTAACATGATAAAGCTGTTTCGCTTCAGGATCTTCAAGAAGAGTCAGCAGTACCCGTTGCTGCAGCAGCGGTTAAAGTCGTGATATCATCATGCGAACGGACGTTGACGGCGGAGCTCACAACGGAAGCCAGATGCTCGCGCTCGGCTCCCATGGTCTCTGCAGCCTCCACGCACTGTGCTGCCACCAGTGTCGCTGCCGACGCCAAGGCCATGTCGGTCTTCGCCGTTTCTTCATTCTTCCTTGAAGATGAGGAGGCTGCTGTAGCGGCTGCAATCGCAGCCACTGCCGACGCCACCGAGGCGACGGAGATGGCAGCATGCAGCTGCGCATTTTGGACTCGGGCTTCCTCTTTCTTCTTCTCTCTCCTGTCCTTCAACCACCTCCCGACCGTTCTGCCCCCACCCGGTGTAGTGACGCCGGCAGCGGCGACGGAGCGGCTGCCTGTGAATAACGGTTGCAGAGTGTTGTGGGCCTGGAAGAACTGCCATCATTATAGACACTAATCAATTATGAATAGCTCTAACTTTGGTATTAGAAACATCAATCGATGAATTTATCTGGGAAAAATTTGTCAAGTGATATCAGTGTCTACTGTCGAGGAATATGGTTCTTGTTTTCTGGCTTATGAACAAATGAGTGACAAGAAATGCGTTCGGAGTTCTTGAAGCAATAGCAGCATGCTTGTGTCTGTTCAGAACACTGTTGCTGAAACATCAGATAGCTTATAAAATTCCTTCTCCCTCTTTTTGATGTCCCGCTTAAATGGCATTTGAGCTTGTTTTTGTGCATCATACAGAAAGTCAACTTCTCTAATCAGATTGAAGGAGGGTCATCCGCACTGGGTGAAAGGAGTCATGATGAATCACATGCCTTCTTGCCAGAAGTTGGGTTCTCGGCCATCAGACATCGCGCTTTTCATTTATTTCGTCCACCAAAGGTGATAATCCGCAAACCTTATTTCCGAACGCAAAAGAGCGAAGTGCATTTTTCATTTTTAGTTACTAATTATACACACACTACACACGTGTAAAACCCTTAAATGAAGGAAAGTACACAGTGGACCTAAGGCATGAAAGTCGTTAATCTTGCAAGATTTATATGATAGGCCCACATGAGACCTACAAAATCAATTGTTGTGATTAACTCTTTTCATTTCCAATTTAAGAGTTGATTATATAGCTCGAGTTCCTAACCTAATTTAAGTGGCGAGTAAGCTAATTACAATCTCAAATTAGATGAACTACTATCAAGAAAGAAGATAACTTCCCACACGCACACAAAAAAAATCTCCGCCGCTAAAAGAAGTGGAAAAGACACTTGAGAAAACTGTATTGAGAGAGAGAGAGAGAGAGAGAGACCTTAACGATGTCGTCAAAGTCATCAGAAGGAGAAACGGGAGGGCTGTCCCCAGCGAAAGAACCGCCGCCGCCGCCATTCAGCGGGCCACTGCTATGAGAAAGCCTCCCGGACGTCAATGGCGACACCTCCTGCAAATTTCCATACCCACATGAAAAACAAACTATTTTATCGTGATGCAGCTTTCTTATACAAACGTCAAGACCAAAACTCTTCAGCTCGGAGTTCGAATGCAGCAGTTCATATAGCATATGAATCTTTCATCTCTTAACTGACCCAATGGCGTGTGCTTTGACACCGTCTCAGACAAACTGTTCTCCAGAAAAATTTAAGCTGACAGGAGCAGATGGGCTACAATCTATATGTCGTAATTGTTTTTACGTGCTTGTGTGAAAGCACAATTCTAAACAGAATGCAATGTTTAGCTTCCGAGTACTTACCGACTGCAACATTATGCGTTCGACAACGAGCTGCGAAGTGGCCGTGGAATTGAACGAGAAGCGATGATTCGAAGGGAGAGAGCTTGCTAAATCCTCAAGGAAAGGCTCTTCCTCAATCTTTATCTCTTCTTTAATTGTAGGAGTTGCGCATGAGGAGACGTTGACAGACTTGCAAGAATTCATGGAAGGAGTGGTGGCGGAGGTAACAGGAGGAGGAGGAGAAGAAGAAGAATGATGATGATGACGAGCGAGAGCCTTGCTTACTTCGAGCGCCGACACGCTCCACGTCCTCGACAGGAACTCCATTGGCTCCTTCGGGCTCTCCAACATCTGAGCTCCGCCCGCTTTTGCTAGCTCCGGCTGCCGGCGGGTGTGGCGGTGGAAGGCGGCGGCGTCCATGGAGGTGGTGTGTTGTTGTGAGCGCTCTTGCGGAGGGTGGTTGGCGTTTCAAAGCAAGTAAATATATGGGGAGGGCGCTTAAATTCACTGGGGTATATGTTTGGACTCTTGGTCTTATTTAAGGAGTCACATCTCGCGTGCCATGTTCACGTGAATTAGACACGAGCTATAATATTGCCATTTCAAGTGATGAATGTGATAGTATTTTTCTTGTGAGACCACGTAATCGACGGTAGAGATGTATTTAATTTTATATGATTTATATAGGTCGTATAATAACTTTTGTTTACTTGCCGAGTTTTCTCTTATGATGATGGGACACTAAGAGTTTTTCTTTTTCGGGCAGAACTAGGAGCTCATTTATCAAACGGAAACTACTACCAAAAATCGTAAATTTTGCTCATAGTCATACTAATATTCCGAACCTTTTCATATCATCAAAATCTCTAGATTTGTACCAATGTGATAAAAATACCCACTATCTCCCACCAAATGCTCTAAACTTTGCTTACTGTGATATCAATATTATGAACTTTTTTTTCTCATGTCAATAATATTCCGATCTTTTGGGTCATGGTGGATATAATTCAGGAATGCTTATGATACAATGAACAACAAGTTGGAGAAATTGGTGTCACAATAGGCATAATCTATGAATTTTAGTCACAAAAATTGTGTTAATTTTACGGTGGACATAATTTAAAGTTTAATGGTATTGCCTATTTATGAAATTTATTTTTGGGTCCGACATGAAAAAAAATCAATTTATAATTAGTGCATCATATGTGATAGAAAAAAAATTGTACGTTACATTCTGTCCTTGAATACATCAACTTGAAAGATCAGACTTTTGTATCTCTACTATTATCCTTCCCCTAATATTTTCAATGTGATAACTTAAGTCTTGCAATATTTGACTTCTCATGACCTCGCATCACAACTCAACACCTTTTTACAACATATCAAACTGACCCATCATATGAAAAATGTCACGTGACCCATCAAATCCCAAAAAAGTGCACTGGGAAATCACAAAAGACGGTGTCGATTTGTGCGAGTGTTTACTAGTGAATTGCTCAACATTCATCAACGAGGTTTCCTCTCATTCGACGTGGGATTTTGGTATGTTATCATGGGATTTGGGATGTTATGATAGACAGATGAATTTGTTGAAGTAATTAATCACATTGTGTGTGCAATTTCTTTGTCCCATTCTATGATTTGTTGTCCATTTTTTCGCCATTTCCTATGGTCCATAGAAGTGGTTGGTCAAAAGGAGGATGAAATAAAGGGGATCGGGTAATGGTGGAGAGGAAGCATGTGGTAGAATTATGCTTTTTAATCCTGAGTTGTGGCTGTGGCTGGCAGAGTGGCAGCTGTGCTGCTGCAAAAGCCCCATCTTGATCTTGGTTTAAGAAAGATAATAAAAGAAACTCAAGAATCATGCTTTTTCCATAAAGATGCATCAAAAGATTGGCAAGTTTGCTTACTTTCTGGCCTTTCACGAAGGAATAAGACTAGCTCTTTTCAGACAATATCCTCCATAAAAATGAGGGTCCTCAGTGCTTTTGTGGTAACAAGAATGTTTTACCCGTTGTCTTTACTCGCATAACTTCCCCTATAACTGCGAAACACGATCCTGTAAAGAGCCGAATCCTCCCAAGAGAAGACGAAGAACCGACGGGAATTTTTCAGCCTCTTTTCAGTTTGACCTGATGCTGACTGTAGGAGAGTCATTTGAATATGGTCCCCAGCAAACGCCAACGACGAAATCGCACGTCGTTGGCTGGAGTCTTGGCGTTGTCATACGACCCGACATGTCTTGAGGTCGGGACAAGGAACAGGATGTAACAGTCTCCGGTCTCCACGCCTACCGGATGGATCCATTAAAGTCCGCATATTCATGCTGATCTAGAATGAACGCCATGGAAATTGAATACTTCAATGATTCAGTTCAAGACCATGAATGAGCATGGAGAATATTAACGATCATTGAGTTGAAAACTTTGGCTTTGCTGTTCTTTTTAAAGGTAAGCGCGCGAGTATTTTAGCGGCACAGGAGATCCCATATTCAAGTAAACAACGAGAAATGAAGCAATTAAGGTACTTTTAAGTTGGACCCGGGGGACGAAGGTGGCTGGGGCGATGGGCACCATAGCATAGAAGGACCATGCCCTTTCTTCCTCAATCTGTTTCCCGTTTGAACAGCTGTTGTAGGTACAAAGGCTGCGAGCTCGGGGGAGGGTCTGCGGGCATTTTGTTTGGTATCGGAGTGCGCGTGCTTTTGAATCACGTCACCTCCTCACCCCTTTCTTTTTCCCCCGCTTCCCCATCTCGAGAACATCATCTTCCACACTCGCAGACGATACAGGAGCTGTCAGCTTTTGCTATTTAATATTTCCGTCCTCGCCCTTCTACTTCATCATCGCTTTAATAAAAGCAGCCCTAAGCATACGTAATATGCATAGCTCCCCCTTTATTCCATCTGCCTCAGCTTCTTTTTCTGTCTGGTTCTTCTCCTCTCGTTCGTTCGTACCCTTTTGTCTACCCGCCTTTGCAGTTCTGTGTTTGTGTATGGCCGGCTGGGCCACTTTTTTCTCAGCAGGGTTTTGGTCTCTTGTCCCTCTCTCCCTTGTCTGTCGCCACTTAATATTTTCTTTCTTGTCTTCTTTATCATTAGTTCTCGTTAGCTTCTTCTTAAATGCCTGCTCGTTTATGTTCTTGTTAGGCACATTGTATATTAATACAAACTATATTTAAGAGTCCTTAGATCGTCGATGCATTTGAATATGTAATTTTCGTGACCATCAAACTCTGCTTTAATTCTAAGAAGCTTGAGGTCGTAGCTGATATTTCGCTGGCTCTCCTTTCTCAGTTTCATATGGTCTGGTCATTTCGGCCATCCCAGATTCTTTCTCGTCGAAGATAAGCATGAATAGCGCAAGTTATACCTCATCCGGCGTTTCGTGTAGTACTCCAAACTGGAAAAAACCTGGGTAAGCATGAATGAAAGCCAAATAAGTTATCTTAGCTTCGAGAGTTACATACCCTCCCTCCTCTCTCTCGGTGTCCTATTTCAAAGCTATCAACTTCTCAGTTTCAGTTTTTGATGAAGAATTTTACATCTAATCCCGTTCATTTTGCCAAACACCGGTTGGTAATAGAAGTGATCGTATACTGGACCACCATGGGCGCCATGCCTAACTTAATGGTATATGCTTATATCCAACTCCGTCCTTGATCATTTCCCGAATAAGGCACGGAGTGTTGATACAAACGATGTCGTTCGTTTAGCTGATTAAGGCTTATAGGATTGAAATGCCATCTCTTCTTCAGCGATCGCAACATCAAATATGCTTATAGTAGTTCTTGTGAACCAGATGCCACTTAACGTGGGGCCTAATTCTCTAAAACAAAACTCCAAATTTTAGATCCAGTTCCGGTTCTGCAAACTATTTTTACCCCTTCTTTTATATCCAGTCCAAAATTTAACTATAACTTTTTTTTGTCAAAAAAAAAAAAAAACCTTTGACTTAAGGTCCATTTCCATATCTATTTTAAAAAGATTGTCTAAAAGAGGCATCACAAACTTCAACCCTCGTCCCAAATGTGCCCCCATGGGCAATCGGTCCAAAATCAGGCCTTTTAAGGTGCTCTATCTTTTGACCAAAAAAAAAAAAAAAAAGGTGCTCTATCTAGCTAGTATTTCAATGGTGCAGCTTCAACAGGATTGCCAACTTAGGGCTTAACCCTAGGCCCATTATGGGATAAGGGCTTGTGAATAATAATCATGGCCCATAGGAAACATTCCTTTCTTAGTGGATACAAAACATTCTTACCGTGATGTTTAAGAGGTTCCCAGTAAGGTTCGCCCTTTCCTACCTTTCAGAATTTCGAGGAGTTTCTGCATCTATCTGATTTCATTCTATTCAGTCAAATAATCTTGACAATCAAACATGAGCATACGGTTCACGACTGACCGGTGGAATCCGAGTCCCACGGCGTACAAAGAAAATCATTTGATCAACACATGCTCATTCACAACCTCTTTTATCCCCAAACAACGAATTTGAGGCGTCAGGAGGATTTCCAATTGAAAAACTGGACCTTACCCCATTGGAACTTCATCGATCGCATGGAAAACTACTCCAAGTGATCAGGACCCTGAAACAAGCCAAAGGCCCGAGGGTGCGGAACCTCCATGCCCAACTAGCTAAAATCGTTCCTTTACCCAACTAGCTATGTTTTGCCACATGTACTATTCAATGCGAAGCCCTGCTTTTCTGATGCATCACGTATAGGTCAACGCAAAGAACTCAAGCTTCCCTAGAAAGTATGGAAAGACAGAGTCAACAGAGAGCGGTTGAATGAAGTTAACCCCCGCACCGGCACGTTGCTCCGCCGTGTGCTGGTTGGTGGACAAGCAAAGGGCGTTGAAAAATGAAACCCCCGCCTCCCCGACCGAACTCCATTAACGCTGTTGTTTTTGCCAGCCCATCCGGTGACTTTCAAGCATTCTGATCATCGATCCTCAACTGCATGACATCAGGGGAGAGGGATGTCGATGTCGCCACACCGTTGTGATGCTGATGTCAATGGATGACGTAGCGATTCGTCGTCCAATCCGTGTGCTTCTCTTTTCTTGGAAGCGATGGAGTTGACTTCAGACGGCTAACTTTGGTATTTGTTTTGACCTTAAAGTCGATTGGAGATGTTAATCGCTTGATTTGGTTTGGTCTAGACCCGGTAACTTAGTTTCAAGTTGACCCACGAATACGAGGTCTAACAATTACTTGGGCTATACAGTAATTAAACGTTAGATAAAATACGTTTAATTAAACATCCATAAGATGAAAGGTATCTAATTGGACTAGCTAAAGTTGAGAGAGCACGATAACTCTTCATGGTGAATGCTTTACATTCAATATCTGTAAACAACGAACTTTTAATTCGATTGAGAGAATTCATAAGTAGCAAGATTTTTGTAGCTCTCTATTAAATTATGAAATCCCATAAGACAAAAAGGTTTCTTAACTACACTTCTCGATTCGGTTTGATTTTATCGGTTTCAAACATATACCCTAGAGCCAAAGCGATGGACCCGATAAATAATTTTTGGAAAACCAAAGTATGATAACTCGTCGATTCAGGTTTTTGGACGGGGTTTTTGAGCAGGATTCCTGTAGACGAGGTGTAAAGTATAACGATGTGTGAATAGAACCTGTACTCTTTCACTTTCCATAGCCAGAATAGTTCGGTTCTACCTGTTTTTTGGCAAGGATGCGGGTCTATACGGTACGTATGAACTTTTGCAATTTTTTAAGAAGTTATGTCATGTTTATGACAATAGAAGCTTCAAGGTAGTTGGAGAATGGCACTACGTGTGGGCTCTACCTTTCTCCGGACAACGAACTTCATATTTGAAAATTGAGAGAGCTTACACGGCCAAGCCCCCGAGAAGCTTCTCAAATATAATAGTAAACGCTCTAACGAAGCAAGCATATGTAATATCCCAATCCGCAGTAGCTTTCACGCTACACCTCATTTTTATCAGGTCAGCAGCTGATGCTAGAAAAGCTTCCCCATTACACTTCTCCATCACGGGAGCTATAAAAAGGCCTTGGCCACAACATCTTCTGCCATCACATTTGATCAGCGCCTTTTCCCTTCGTCTCTCCTTTCGTTTCTGTTCCGAGCTTTTGTCGTCGTGATGTTGGATCTCGCCGCGGAGTCGGTAGCTCAGGCGGCGTCCAGCTCTCTCGTCATCTTCTGTTTCTGCAATCTGCTCATAGTCATCATCCTCATGTCCCGAAGACCCAGCTCGGATTACGACGAGAGAAGCGAGTTTCATCTCACAGTGGTCACCCACGACAGTGAGATAGATGAGCAGAGAATAGACGTTGAGCAGCCGCCCGAAGATGAGGAGACGGCGCCGGAGGTTATGGAGTTATGCGTCTGCGAAAGTTTAGAAAAGGAAGTGGGGAGCTACATCGGCGAGGGTGGAGATGATAACGAAGATGACGGCGAAAGTAAGAATGACGACGAAGAAGAATTCAGAAGAAGGATTGAAGCTTTCATTGACAAGGTAAATAGGGGATGGAAGGCAGAGAAAATGAGAGCCCCCTCTCTACGTGAGCAAGTGGATTTTTGCGAGCCATTTTTGTACTAAGTTAAAGAAACTCTTTTGGGATTGATTCCCAATCTCTGTAGCATGATAGTAATGACTAGTGAGGCTATTGTTGTGTATTAGAAACCCAAAAATACTTGTGAAAATATTAGTCTCGCTCAAAACAAGAAAGTCTCTCGAGGGTCAACTCTCTCCGTCTATGGGAAGCGAGGTCGATCTTGATACGACTAACTAATGAACAAACCAGATGATGAGTAACCAAAAATTCACAAGAATTTAGCGTTTGCAGAAGAAATCGACTATGTGAAGCATTATTGTCCTGAACGCATCACTTAATCTCTGAAACGATCAAAAGCAAGCTTTGTAAACATCATCTCTAAGGGTATTTTTAGCCAATCTTCAGTTTACCGGTTAGAACACTTGAAAGGGAGAATGTCTTTATAAAGCATCGCATCAATCAAGAGCGGATGACGTAATATGAGGAGGTCAAAGAATCCACAGGCATAGAGAAGGGAGAAAATCTGAAAACTTTTCTTGATTGAGATACCTAGTCAGACCAAAGGCTTGAACTTAATTGATTCATAAGACTTATAGGGCATCATATAGGGAATCGGATTCCCTGCACGCAGGTCACCTTACCTGCGTGCAGGGGACATTGGATGAGGAAAATGCCCCCCATCCAACGGTCCAGATTGCCCGACCACCCTGATGCACGGTCAGGCGATCCAGACCCATTCCTATAGCCTCTAAACAGCCGGATCTCCATGCACGCAGCAATGTGATCAAGAATTCTTTGTTTGCCCAACTAACTATGTTTTACCCCACGTGCTATGAGTATTCGATGTGAAACCCTAGTTAACTAATGCCTCACATAAAAGTCGGCACAAAGGACTCAAAATGGAGTCAAGAGAGGGCGGTTGCATGAACTTACTCCGTACTTTGTTCCTCCATGTGTTAGTTGGCGGACGAGCGAAGGGCATTGAAAACGGCCTCCCACATGAACTACTCTAACTTTGTCCTTTAGCAATTGGTCGTGATATTTGTGTGCTCCTCTTTTCTTGGAGGAGACGGGGGTTGACTTAGGCGACTGACTTGGTACTTTCTATTTGCCGATGATTACCTACAAGTCGATTGTTGATGTTGTGGGTTGATGTAGTTTGATCTAGAGATTCTTGCAGCCCAAGCCGAACAAACCGGTTTGGAAAAATTTGTGAATCAAAGCTATACCGAATCAATGAGATCAAACTTAACCGATAAAAATTTGGTTCGTTTTCAAAACGGCTAAAATCAACTCGATCCACAAACAAGAAGTTCGACATTTACTTAAGCTGTATAACTTTTATGTAATATGGAAATGATTAAAAAGCGGAATGGCATTTTATAAAGCATTAAAAGTAGAGGTGTTTAATTGCGATGAAATCAAATTAAATATCCATAACACATAAACGTACCTATTCCAACTAGCTAAAGTTAAGAATGTGGAAAGGCACACTAATGTTTTATTGTGAGTATTCAAGATTCAACGTATCTATTAACAATCCACTTTCTGTCGGTCACAGGAAAACTATAATCGAAAAGACAAAAGCTTCATTAGTTGCATTTGTCGATTTGGTTTGATTTTGTCAATGGAGACACATAACACTAAAACCAAAGCCAAGGACTGATGACTAATCCTTGCAAATCGAAGCATAACCAATCTTGTCGGTTCGGTTCAGGTTTTTAGCGTTTGTTTTCCGAGGACGCTTCGAATGAAAGACAACCAGCGGAGTTGCATGGAAATTTCTCATGTTTTTTCTAAGTTCGACGGTTAGCATTTAATAACCGGCATTCCTGACACGAGACCTTTCTCCAAATGAATGTGTGAGAGAGAGAGAGAGAGAGAGAGAGAGAGAGAGAGAGAGAGAGAGAGCAATAGTGATGTCATCTGATGACACCAGAAGCTAAGAGGTCGTGGGAGAATCGCACTGCATGTGGGTTCTCTCTCTCTCTCTCTCTCTCCAGACAATGCGCTTCGTACGAGAAAACTGAGAGAACTTCGATGGCCCAGCCAGCAAGAAGCTTGCCAGATGTATAAATGAATGCTCTATTAAAACGAGCTTGAAAGTTCCCGATTCACATTGGCTTTCACACTACCACGTCTTCTGTCAGGTTAACCGCTTACGCCAGTAAAGCTTCCCCGTCGCAATTCTCCATCACAGGAGCTATAAAAAGGCCTTGGCACAACATCTTCTGCCATCACGTTTGATCAGCGCCTCTTTCCCGTTTTCTCTCTCTTTCCTTTCGTTCCTGTTCCGAGCTTTTCTCTTAGCAATGTTGGATCTCACTGCCGCCTTGGTAGCTCAGGCGGCGTCCAACTCTCTCCTCGTCTTCTGTTTCTGCAATCTACTCATAGTCATCATCCTCATGTCCCCAAGACCCAGCTCGAATCTCGACGAGAGGAGCGAGTTTCATCTTACAGCGGTCACCCACAACAGTGAGATAGGTGAGCAGAGAATAGACAATGAGCAGCCACCCGAAGGTGAGGAGACGACCCCGCAGGTTATGGAGTTATGCGCCGGCGAAAACTTAGAAAAGGAAGGCGGGAGCTACAGCAGTGAGGGCGAAGATGACGGCGAAAGTAATAACGACGACGACGAACTCAGAAGAAGGGTCGAAGCTTTCATTGACAAGGTAACTAGGGAATGGAAGACAGAGACATTGAGAACACGCTATGCATTGGAGCAAGGGGATCTGTTGATTCCTTCTTAGATGTCTGCTTGTTCATGTTCTCGTTGTCCTAGGCACCTGAGAGTTGTCTCGAAATCAACCGGAGATGCCTTCCAGTGAAACAGATGTCTACACCTCGATCCGAGGGGAAAATGGGGCGAAAGTGTCTTATTATCCTCGAATCATGATCATGTATAGATGTTCACGAGCTATCGGACGGCGAGGAGCAATCAATATTTTGGCTAAATTTATTTCCTCGAAAATGGATAATTTGAAAAAATATATATATACATAAATCACTCGTACCGCTTGAAATAATCGGTCAATGACAAAAATTTTCCTTATCAACAACGATTTATATTTAAACATTTTTGTGGATGATGAATACATTTTTCGTTCATTCAACTTATTTTGTAAGTAATAGAAAATACTATTAGAAAAATATTTTCCACATTATTTATTTTTCATGAATTAAATGAAGCTCTTGTATTGTGATTTTGGTCATTGTGGAGATTTAAGAGTTTTCAAATCGTCCATGCATTTAAAATAGGTAATTTTTGTGACCATCAAACTCCGCTTTAATTCCAAAAAGTTCAAGGCTCCGTGTTATTATTCGATAGCCTCTCCATTCTCTATTTCTTTGCTTCGGTCATTTGGCCATGGCGTATTTTTTTTTCCCTAATTAATCAATCGATCATAAATCTATTATACAAATTTTAGCTCAACTCTAGACTCTTCAATTTTATTAATATCAACCTGACTTTATGCACGGAATTTCAATTTAATTCTTCTGACCAATTGCTACCTAAATTTGCTCGTGTTGAGGATTACATTGGCAAAAGTTGAAAAGTTCAAGACCAGAAACGTATCATACAATAGATATGTGACTGAATTAGAAACTTTCCCTATTTTTTCTTGTCCAAGACAATCATGGATATCATAATTCGTACCTTGTTCAACGATTGGTGAATAAAGTTCTCCTTACAGTATTTAACCTGGGTAGGCTTGAGTATAAGCCAAATATCATGTCCTAGCTTCGATAGTGATATTTTCTCTCCTCTCTTTCATGTTTCAAAGTTAATAACTTTCCAGTTTCGGTTGTATTTACTTTTCTCTTAAAGAATTTCACATCAAATCCTCTTAATCTTGCCAAATGCCATCCACCGATTAATAATAGGAGTGACCATACTCTCGTGTCTCTAAGTTATAACAAAAAATGTCGACATGAGCTGAAGCTTTTCATGTACCCAACTAATTAACTGTATTTGGTCCACATTTACTATTCGATGCCAACACAGAAGTCAAACACAAAGAACTCAAGCTTCCCTAGGAAAACAGACAGACAAAACAAGAAGAAAAGACAGTCGACGGAGAGCGGCTAAACGAAACTACTTCCGCACTTCGCTCCTCCGTGTGTTAGTTGGTGGACAAGCAAAGAGCATTGAAAACCGCCTCCCAAAACTGAACTACCCGAACATTCGAAAAATGCCTCTAACTGAACCGCATCAACATCGTTGTCATTGCCGGCCCGTTTGGCGACTTTCACCATACCTCGGCGATGCTGATGCCAGCGCTGATGACGTGGCGATATGTCGTCACCTCCGTGTGCTTCCTCTTTTCATGGAGGCGATGGAGTTGACCTCGGCGGCTTACTTGGTATTTCTTATTTTGACCTGAAAGTCCATAGGAGATGCCAACGGCATGATTTGGTCTGGTCTAAGAGGTACTGTCAGCCCAAACTGAACCAATTGTTGAGGAATGTCGCACTGCGTGTGGGTCTCTCTCCAGACGATGCACTTCATACTAGAAAATTTGAGAGAACTTCGCAAGAGGCTTCACAAATATTGATAAATGCTAAAACAGAACAAGCATATAATATCCCAGTTCTCACTAGCTTTCACACTATACCTCTTTCATCGGGTCAACAGCTTATGCTAAAAATGGCTTCTCTGTCACACTTTCTCTATCACAGAAGCTATAGAAGGGCCTTAAAACATATCTTCTGCTATCACATTTGAAGCATTTTTTCCTCTCTTTTTTCCTCGTACCTTTCTTTTTCTTCTTTTTCTTGAAGTAATGTTGGATCTCATCTCATTGCGGAATTGGTAGCTCGGTCAGCACCCAGCTCTCTCTTGTTTCTGCAATTACTCATAGTCATCATCCTCATGGCCCCAAATCCCAGCTCGATATCGAAGAGAGCAGCAAGTTTCGTCTTCCAATTCTCACCCACAACAGTGATAGATGAGCAGAGAATAGACATTGATCAGCCATCCAAAAATGAGGGGACATCGCTAGAGGCTATGGAGTTATGCGTCAGTGAAAACTCAGAAAGGGAAGGCAGGAGCTACAGCAATGAGTGTGAAGATGACGGCGAAAGTCATAATGACAACGATGATGAATTGAGAATAAAAATTGGGGCTTTTATTGACAAAGTAAATAGGGAATGTAAGGCAGAGGAATAGAGAACTTCTGAGGTCTTTCTGTACTAAGCTGAGGAAACTTAACTGGGATTTGATTCCGAATCTCTGTTTATAACTATGATATGAACAATTAGTGAGGTATGTCAAGTATCAGTCACCCAAAAAAAAAGTGAAAATTAGTATCGCTCAAAACGAGAAAATTTTTCCTAAGGGAAGTAAGGCTTATCATGATGCAAGTAATTAATGAACAAAACAAATTATAAGTTGCAAAAGATCCACAAGAACTTAGTGTTTGCAGAAGAAATAAACAGTGGAAACATTAAAGTCCCGAATGCATGATCCTCCGAATCAATCAAAAGCAAACTTTTTAAACACCGTCTCTGATGGTTTTTTCAGACAATATTCAGTTTTCCAGTTAAGAATCTTTCACGAAGAGGGGTAATATATATGAGGAGGAAAAAATATCCTCATTCGCATAAAAAGGAGACAATCTGAAAAAGTAAATATTATACAGAAATTATGCGGTCGATAATCATCAAATATCCAACAATCTATTGGATTGCAAGCCACTGCCACCATAGTATTGCTTCGTAGTTTCCCGTGAAAATTCAGCAAAAGTCATCCCATCTTTCAGTCGTGAGAAAAGGGAAGGGACCGCTCTCTGGATTTCATCAATCAGTTTCATCCTGTTTTGCTCATTGAGACAAGTATTATCAGTAGCTACTCCAGGGTATGATGACAACTGATCCATCGGATAATCAGTTAGAGAGAGAGTTTTACTCCACGCAGGCTGCGAGAACACAACAAAAGTTTCTCTGCTCACATTATCAACTTTTGGGGGTCTGCACACACAGTGAAGGCTAGAGCGTAGCTTCCCCCTGGACAAGACATCAGCCACTTCACCCACTTGAATGATGAAACTTTCAGGAGATGTCTTCACCATAAAGACACCATTTCTAGTGGGATTGAGAATTTGCAAGTATGAGAGATCATCCTGGTAAGGGCACTCTTCGACACGGGCCGCTGAAGTTTCATGATCAGAATTTAGTTCTGGTGGAAAAGCAGGCGAAAGAAACATAGGAGCTGTTAGAACAGTTAAAATGCCATAATCATAATGCCAATGCTGCCATAGATTGGAACTGGACCGACGAGACATGGCATCACCACCATTTGTCTTCTTCTGAGGTATTGGCTGTGGTTCTCTTCCGTTACATAAAGCATGTTCATCTACCTTCTTTTGTTTAGCAATTCCTCGCTCAGGTCTGAGTCTTTTCCCATCTTGTTTGAGAACAAGGTTCTCTGCCCTTGAATGGTAGTGAATAAGACGCCCTTTAGCGGAGCACGATTCAACTAAGCTTTGTTCTAACTCATGGCCACCAATGGCCCCATCACAAATTCGTGCAAGACGAAGCCCCAGTTCCATCATCAACAAACCTAGCTTCTTGAAAACGAACCCAAGATGATCAAACGCTTTGTCCTGAAATTCCATTGTAACATCCAAGTTAAGATTGTCCATCTCTGAATCTAAACTATTTATGTTATGACTTGCTTTGCTTGGAGCAAGCTCTGCACCTTGAGCATATCTCAGTTGCATAGCAAAGGAGGAGACACTCCTATGGGGATCCTTCATAGGAACATCAGTCCCCAGTTGATGAGCCTGATATACAAAGCAAGAGAATAAGATACTTCAAACCCAAAAGGAAAGATAAACAGCTAGATAAAAGAGAGAACAAATACCGAGGTTCTTATTGCAAGGAATGTGCAAGAACAACACAGGACACAACATTGAGGATTTGGACTTAAGATAAAGCTCAACCAAATTCATTGATAAGAAATTCTATGTTATCATTTGGAGATCAATTCCCTCCCACTCACTAACCCCATTCCCTCCGCCCTCCTTCCCAACTCGAACTTTTTAGTTCCATGTGATCTTTCATGATCTCTTTGTTCTAATAATTGAATCAAGGTGCCGATTCATCCATCAGGTTATATCCACGATTGATAAAATACAAATTCGCGCAATTTACACTTGCAGCAATTCGAGCTTATTTCATATAATGTCTCCGCTTCAGCTCCTCCAGTAAACCACAGAAGCATCCACAATGCTGATAAGTTGCCAACGCAATGGCGCGAGAGACTAGACAACACAAAGTCATAAGTACATTCCGCGTATAGCATGAGATGATAGCTCACCAATAATCCAATCTCAAGTCCACTAACTATCATTTGCGACCGAAATTTCCCATTCTCTTTATCAAATACGTTTTGCGGATTCGGAACCAGATAGTCACCGATCACTGCCGCGCAAATACATATTCTCAAAAACAAAAGGAGGGTAATAATCGACTAGAGTACCTGGAGGATGCGCCTGCGACGCTCGGGATCGAGGAGAGCGAGGCGGCGAGCGAGAGGAAGGAGCTTCCGGCGGAGAGCGGGAGCTTCGGGGACGTCCCTCACGGACAGCAGACCAGGGCCGGCGGGCCCGAGAGCCTCCATCACGCTCCCCCGGATCGAATCGAGCCGCCGAAGATCCGCCTCGGACGAGAAAGAAGGCGACGGTGGCGGTGACGGATGACGGCGAGGTGATGACAAGAGGACGAGATCGGAGTAAGAGAGCTCGTAGGGCCGCATCACCGTCGCCGTCTCTACTTCCGCTCCCTCCATCGTACGTATCTCGCCGTCCTCTTCGGAGATACTGAAGTGACGACCGGGAGTCGATTCCGGCGGCGGGCGCCTTGCGAACTCGGGTCTCTCGGTGCCTCTGTTAATATTTATTCTCAATTTTTTCTTAATCTAGAAATTAATGAGAATTTAATCACCTTTTAAAATTAATGGATAAAATACTAAAACTTTCAAAACTTACGTGAATTCTGAACTTTCAAAAAGTGTATTAATCTAAACTCCATGATATTTTTAACATTTTTTTTTAAATTTCAGGAACACCAACGAATCGCGACCATGATCGACTCACAAAACATGGACACAAGTGTAAAGCTCGGGCCTTGCATATTGCCGCGGAAAGAAACAGTAGATCTCTACAAAGATGCCGAAGTTCGATGATTATTTGAGCTCCGAATCACGTTTTAGTGAAATGAATCGCTTTCAAGAAAATATTAACCCTTAGACAGGAGAAGTTTAGATCACCCTCTTAAGACATGACTAGTGGTGGTCCAAGAACATCACATTCGATTGATATATAGAAATCCAAATACACCAAGATTCAAGCCCCACATCAATTAAACCACCCGAAGGAAGTTCCTATTGCATGCCGTCAAAATTTCCATTTCTCCATATGCCATACATACCACATACTACCTTGTAATCTAAGACTTGTAAACCTAAAGACGCCAAAGAGGTCATGTACAAGTATATTACCATTCACTCAAAACCAGCAGCTCACTTCACTGTATTATTCTTAAAGCTCTTGGCCAACCAAATAGCAGTTTCTCTGGGCGAGACCTTCTCGGGTCCGAATGGCTTTAGCAACACACCAAGCTCATCAAACCTCTGCTGCTGCAACAGCCGTGCACTGAATTCCAGCAACCCTTCCAATGCCTCAGCTCGCTGCTGGTACGACGAGGTGTCGAACCGACGCTGCCTCGACTCAAAAGATGAACAGCTTGTGACATCATCTTCATGGCTATGCTCAGCATGGTGGGCCTTATCAAGAATCTGGACTGTGCATTTGTCCTTAGTTATTGAACGGATTGTCTCAGGTGAGACGGATGAGCACTGAGGAGACGTTAAAGTTCTAGGAATGGGTAAAAGGGAGTCTTCAGGAGATGTTAAGGGAAATTCCACAATCTTGTCAAATCGTGGGGCATTGACAGAGACGTCTGGAGACTGGATTCTGTGAAGGAAGCCTGCAGTTGTCCTGTATGGAGTTTCAGAAGCCACAGATGTTGCTGATAATGGAAGAGAGACTCTGCGTGATGGTTGAGAAGTATTCCTTGGAGTCCGTGACTGCAGATGATACAAATTATTGGAACACGTGAGGTTAAAAAAGGAGACGCTTAAATTTATGCATGAACTATGACCACAGCAAACAGATAAAGAAATCAGTTATCCTTCCAACATGTCAAAGCAATGCTCTCTATCAAGTTAAAAAAACTTGTCAGAAATGCACTTCCCTTTCGCTAAAGCTTAGGTCTTGCATGATATCATATGAATAACTATAGCAACAATGTGATAAATACAGACAAAGGTTGACAGCTGTCAAGTTTGACAAGGCACGTATGTAACTATAACAGAAGCTGGGGGCAAAACCCAAAAAAGAATGCCTGTCAAGGATATTTCCTGAAAAAGCTACTAATTTATGAATTTGATGACTGGAGATGGATAGCCCTTAAAGGAGGACACTGCATTTGCAGAAGAAAATAGAAAGCATTCACTAGTTCTTCATCTTTCGTTTACAACTTACCACTTCGCGTTTCGGACCCACATGGGATGTTTTTGGCAGAGTTGAGTGCCTCCTGGGAGCAGCAACAGTTTTTGCTGGGTTCAAACTTGGGCTTTTGGCTATGCTCGGAAGCTTTGTGAATTTGGAGTTGAAGGTCACATTTTCTTCTGAGGAATGGTCAACTGATAACTCTGCAAACTTATCAGTGATAACAGAGAAATTCCGTGCTTTCCGCATGGAGCAGAAAGAATCATGTTCTGTTCCAGAACTGCTAGGATTCAAGGTCCGGTCGTTACTGAACGACCACCTCTTTTCTCTATCCAAGGAAATGGAAACAGCTTCTGGCTCCACAAATCTAATTTTCTTCATATAATTAGACTGACACCAGTCCAAATGGTAAGAATTCCTTCTCGGACTATTCAATTTGAGATGAACCTTAAGAACATAGGGTTGAAGATGGGGATGATTGAGCAACTCTGCAGCCTGTGAAAGACAGCATGCTTCAACTTCGTGAGTTAATAGAACAAGATAAGAGATGAAGAACTAAGCAATCAAACAAAAATAGAGGTTTACACTAAAAACAACCCAAAGCTAAGCAATCAGATAGAAATAGAGAATAATAGAGTACACACTAAAAACATTATCTTCAAGACAAAGTCAACCTCAACAGGAACATGTAAGACAACAACCTATGTAAGAAGAGAAGGATATCTGATGTGCGAGAAGCAGGGAGAGGGACATACACTGGGTCTTAGCTCAGGATTTTTCCGCAGCATACTCTTGATAAGCCCTCGCCTGAAGCAGCAATAAACAGGATAAAAGACCAGCTTATTGCAGTGGGACCAATTAAATTACTCAAAAAATGCCAATAACTTCAAGTTATAAGCAATTTAAAGAGATGAGTAGCCTTTGATGCATAATGGAGTTCCACAATATGGAGTGTAAGGGCAAGATATCTATGAATTCATGGAGAAAACTCACAGAGCGCCAGTGTACATAGTAGGCAATGGAGCCACAATAGATCTATTTATCTTGTTAATGAGAGCTCGCATATCCTGTTCAGCAAAGAAGACAACAGTGAATTTAAATGTTTGAACATCTGTAAGTTTTGAAAAGAATCTAATAAATCCTTACAACTTTGTAAACCTCCCCATGCATCTAAAAACATTACTCGCAGTTCATGGTTTGAGCTCAACATGCAGTCATTTTACTCTCTTCAGACAATGAACAAGCAAACCAAACCAGTTATAGCATGGCTTCTCTGCATTCTGAAGCACTAATATAATACTGAGAGCATGACTCTACTGCAATTCAGAGAAATAGGCCAAAGAACAGTAAAATGAGAAAACGCTGAGGAAATATTGCGCTGACTGTGCAGAAAACTTCACATCATTACGTTAATCTTCCAATCTTGGCAAAGTTCTTTTTTATGATAATTTAACAACTAATAGGGAGAACGACTTTACTGTGGTTACTTTACTTCAAAAGGGACATAAGATAAGTTGTAGCACAAAGAGATAACATCTTATCAAAAACAATGTCTGAAAAGCAAAGCAAATTGAGAACTTACGAAAGCATTTTTATCATCAGAAAGGAAAAACTTACAAAAGCTCTAAATGCAGCTTTATGAGCAGTCATTTCATATATGCAGCATCCTGCAAAGAGAGCCTCACTGTGAAATCAGAAATTTTACTGAAAGTGCAAGCGAGTGCTTAGATATTTACAAAGCAATACCTAGAGACCAAATATCCGATTTTGAACCATACGGTATATCTGCCAAAAGCTCTGGACACATATAACTAGGAGTACCAACAACCTACAATCAATAGTAACAACTAATTATAAAATCCTCACGGGAAAGAAGAAGAAAGTTAAGTTCCTCTCTGCCATCATACTCACCGAAGAAGCAAGATCATCAGAAGTTAACAGTTTGGCAAGACCAAAATCACCTGCACTGGCATGTACTTTAGTTCACGTAATTGCAGCATCATAATTGTGGAAAATAAACACACAGAACCAATACAAAGAGTACCACAAAAATGATTATGTACCTAGGCGTATGTCCTGATCCTTTGTCAAAAATATATTTGAACACTGAAACAATTTGAAAGATCTTTAGCTCATTGGACGTTTTGAGAATTGGGACAAACAGAGTAATTCCCTAGCACAAACTGCAATAAGAGATGCCAAATACCTTGACATCACGGTGGAGAATATGATTTGAATGCAAGTAATCAAGTGCCATAAGGAGTTGCACCAGCCACTTGCAAATTGTCTGCAAATTATTCAGGTCCCAGTACGAGATTGAAAATGAGTACAACACTTAGATATCAAACACATACCATGACCATGAATATGGAATTATAATGTAAAAAGTAAGCCAGAGGTGTCAACCTCTTCTGGATAGTGGATTCCATGAGCCCTTTTTATAGCTTCTGCCCTACATAACAAGAAGTGGTACGCCGATGTCACCAAAATTGCAAGAGGATTCGAACAATAAATAATCTTCTCAGTAACTAATGGGATAGGGCTTACATGTCTCCTCCCTCACAGTAACCTATTATTATGCAAACATAGCAACCCTGAAAGTGCAATTAGCAGTCGTTAATTATAGAACATTAGTTGCAATATTATATATCAAGAGAAAACAGAAAGCCAAAATTTCCATTCAAAAGGGCGAAGAACAGAAACTATTAAAAAAAATAAATCATGGGGACACAAGTTGCTGACCTTTTCTACCCAGGAATCTTTGTACTCCACAATAAAAGGATTATGCACTTTAGATATAAGCTCCATCTACATATTTAAGAACAAAAGAATGCATCGGAACCAGCATATAAAATGCTAACCACAGATCTACAAATTGAAGAGATAACTAACCTCTTGGTAAGCAGATCGACGGGCCCTATCAGTTTGGCGAGCAAGACGAATCTTTTTAAGGACATATCTGGACGAAGAATGAAAAACCAGGAAAGAATTAAAATCTTCTGAATCATCAAAACTAAGCATATGAAACATTTTCTTCTGTACATGATCCATGAGTGCAGGGACCTCACTTCTTCTTTTCATGCTTATGCCTCACAAGAAGAGCAGAACCAAAGGAACCCTTTCCAATCTGCTCTAAAACTTCATACTGCTCCATTCTCTATCCCGAGCTCTTCCGCTAGTGGGAACTTCAGAAGAATGCCTAGCATGTATTCAGCGAATAGATAGAGCACACCGCAAGAAACATGAGAACACAAACCCAATGCTTTCCCCAATAACATTGATTATAAGAAAGAGGAAAAGAATCTGATGACCTACTCCACTTGGTTCAATACGAAGAAAAATTATTTTCACAAGTGCATCTGATATTATGCATACAACCAAATTCACAATGAAATGAACCACTATGAAGCAATCTCCTCAATGTTACAATAGAGATGCCCGTAAACCGTGGCGTCATCACGACTTCATAATAATCCCATGCTAGACCAATGGTTACATGACCAACTGGGAGTTAAAAGCTCCAAACCCTCCAACTTGCCATCTTCTTGTGCGAGCAAGCAACGGAAATTGCTTAAATGCTAAATTCAACCGCGAGTAGAAGAAGAGGGGATAAAATGAAGGACATGGTACTTATATAGAACAGGCAAGTAAGCTCCAACAGTCGACTAAACATGTCCGGCATCCACGAGGGAAGAAAGGAAAAGGACACTGTTGAAACAGCAAGAACAAACAAGAAGAAGCAAACCCACCAGAAAAACATCGAATCCCACGAGCATGAAAAAAAACAAAGGTGTAGAGACCATACCCGGAAGGTCAAGATTGTGGGATTATGAAGAACAGAGTACTGGGTCTTTCAAGGAGCCTTTCAAGAAAATGAAGAACCCAGAACAATGGTCTGGGACTCCGCCGACAATTACACTTCAACAATCGACGGGTCCATTTAGGTCGGAGTTCTTGTACTGCAGTGTGCAAAGGCAAGGAAAGACAGACGCGTAGCGGCAAAAGAATTGGAAAGAAAGCGAGAGCGGAACGCAGAGGTGAGAATTCAAATGTTCAAAAACCAAACGCATAGGGGCACCGAGAAGGGTCAAATGGCACCATCTCCCCTCCTTTTTCCTTTTTTTTTTTCCTTTTCCCCTTTTTTCTTCCTTCCATTTTGGTTTGAATTCTTCTGTCTGCTCTGTTTCCTCTTCTGTGTTTCAGAGATTCTTGAAAACGACGGCGGTGCACGGGCGGGCGGGGTCGCATTTGGTAGGAAACGTAGGGCCTCCCCCTGTCCCCGCGCAAGAAAACGCAGTGCAGATCTCGGGCCACGAGCACATATTAAAAAGTAAAATTGGATTGTATTGAATTGATAGAAAGTTATTTTGAAAATAATACCTAAAATTAGGATTGAGCACAATAAATTGCCCGGACCGATAGGGTTGATCAGATTTTTCAGAGTTTTTGTTCGGTCCACGGCTCCTAAAAATGGAATTGATTTTCTAGTAGGGCGGGACCGAATCGGACCACCTGAACCAAAATTAGAATCGACTCAATTTCCATTTTTCCGAGCTCTCTCAATCTCAATATCTTTCTCGTTTTCTCCTCCGGGCCTTACTGATACGACATTCGTCTCTCTCTCTCTCTCTCTCTCTCTCTCTCTCTCTCTCTCTCTCTCTCTCCATACTTGGTCCCATTGGACCATCCAGAAACCAAACCGGACCGATCGGTCATGTCCTAGGATTAGTCGGTCTGATCGCTGGTCCTAAAAATTGGGGATTGGTCCCATCTGTCCAGTTCCCAGTTCCCATAGGAAATTGGACCGACCAAGCAACTAATCGTCCCTACCTTAAAACTTCACTTTTTCATAATTCAAGCTCCATGCATTTCGCAAAAAATAAATAACTCAAGAAATATTTTTAGAAAATTTTTTGTATTGCTTTAAATTATTAGTCAACATAGAGTATTTTATTCACCAATCATAATTTTTACCTAACAATTTACGTGAATGATGAAATTATTTTTTATTCATATATTTTTTTCAAGTGATACTTTCTTTGCAAGCATAAACTGCGGAAAAAAAACGATACAAGATTTCACTTTATGTCGATGATATAACGAATAATACAATCACACGAGTCTTTAAAACTCTATTGGTAAGTCCCAATACCCAATTACATCGAACATCTCTCGTAAAATCCTTACAAGTTTTCATGAAACCACCATTCAATCCTGTAAAGAATTACATAAAATATTGCTGTAAAATTCTTATCAGCGACTCGGAACGTCGACCCTCGGGATGTATGTAATTCACGAACAAATCAGCTCATAAAGTATGCCAACAAATAACTTTGGAAGAATAACATAGAAGGTAAATTAATTTCTTGAACTTTTTCAAAAAGCGTGAGTCATCTTGAACATTTATATTATACAAACTTAATTAACAACCTGCTAGATCAACATCACATCAGTAGAATTTGCCACCATTAAAGTTTTAAGATGAGCTGTGAACCTGTCTAAAATGCACATCAATTCATTTTGAGAAATAAATACGAACAAAAGTAATTTTTTCATATTTAGAGTCTAGAGCTCTTTGATCTCTCTAGATGCTACGACTTATGATACACGAGTTCATGCTTATGGCATGTTCCAAGAAAATAGGCAAACACGTTGTTGACATCAAAAAAGATGTTCGAGTGTTATGGTCGATAGCCTTTGTCGAGTTTTCTCCAATGAGAACACGAATGGAAAATGGCCCAAGTATGGAGAATTATTGGTGAGCAAAGTGCAACCAATCAATAAAAATATGCAATGCCGATCAAAAGAGATGTCAATCATATGGGCCACACATAGAGAGTTCTCCATTCTTAGTAATTGCTGAATAAAAGAAGCGCGAGTGCACAAGCCGTGTTATTTGCTGTAGATCACCGATCTATCTAAAAACACGTGTCGTGCATCTTTATTTTTAGATTAATTTTATATGTTCAGTACTTTTACGTACCTAACAACGATTGCAATCGATTCTTACATCTTCAAATCATTCGTCTAAAAGGGTCAACCCGCCCAACCTTTATCGATTCGCATCAGCCAATTCATACCTCGCGACGCATTTCATCGACATTTGCGCCGAGCATGCGGCGGTTGGAGTCCATACCTAAAAGCGAGGAGGACGAAGGCTAACCACCCTCTTTCAATAATGGCGTGCGTGCTCGGTTCTCGAGCCTTTCCATGGCAAAAGAGATGCCCCCAACCCCCATCGTCTGCCGACGATTCTCTTTTGGGATCGTCGACGGACGAGCATCGATGAACCAATTCAACGCATTGAAATCCAAGTTTTTTTAACACCGTGATCATAATCAAATCGGCATTACACAATGATTACGACCCACCACCGACTCTTCCCACTTCCCCCTTCGGGCATGGCGACCATACATTATCGAATTGAAAACAATTCCTTTTCATGGCGACCTTAATTAGCTCGCCCATGCACATCCCCATCTCCACTTGGCTTTGATTACAAAAAGCAGATTGGACAGCGGAGGGTCCGTCGAGGGCCGAGGCAGTGTCATTCGCCCTGATCTCATAAAGGACGGACACGACCTTAACCGGTACGATTCCGATTTTCAATTAGCTGACGGGCACCCGTCCATCAATCAAAAAAGCTTCGACACCAATCACGCAACCACTAATTGCGTTAATTAAGCAATCCCCGACTAAACCCACAAAAGGAGAAAAGAAGAAAGAAGGTTAGTTCAATGAAGAGAGGACTGAGAAAATTTTATGATGTCTTGCTTCCGACCTAAAGTCTTAAGTGATTGACGAACCGTGCGACCATGAGTTTCATTACCTCGATTTATCCGGAAAATGAGGATGGGAATGTCGAATTTTGACTTTGATAATTAATGGTAGATTAACGATTGAAAGATGCGGTTTTGATTAATTAAATGTTTCCCTTTGGCTAAGGAAAAGGCTTGGAATAGTGCAGATTTGACTCTTGCCTCCAATTACAGAGCAACGCCTCCGAGCAAGAATCGGATCGACCTCTTCGCAATCCTTCAGGTCTTATGCCGCCGCCGCCGCCGAAACGAAGCGGGCAGATGCGGCTGATTCGAGGTTTCTTTCTTTGAAACTCTCGCCTCGTGGGGATTAACTCCTATGTAAGCGAAATATGTAGCGTCCGACCATGCCGGTACCATGTCCGGGGTATTCCGGATCGACGGGACTAAATGAACAGTAATCTGGTGGAGGACCGGAGGTATGCTACAATGAGGAAGAAGGGAATATATGCAGAGAAACACCGGAGCATAAACATCACAGCAAGGCGTAATCGAAAAAGCAGCAATGCGTCGTAGGATAGGGCCTTTCATGTACAAAAAGGATCTCTACACTGAAGAGACCTAGTTCTCTTATGGAACACCAGCAAAATACGAACTTCGCCAACTCTACAGAAACTAGTTCTGGGAAACACCAATGACTACCTCTACAAGAGAATGCTCAGTCGCCCTTTGTAGGCGGCTGCATGCACGAACAGAAGGACGTTTTCTTACGCTTTTGGTTGTTTCGGCCGTACAAATAGTCTTGCAGAAGAACGCTTGTTTTCCGCTCCAGCATGCTGGTTTTCCCGCCTTTGCTTTCCTTTTCCTCATCTAGCTTCGACAAGAGGAGCTGTATTTTCTGCACCTCCAACTGCAGCCGCCCGATCCTCTCATACCCTCGCCGAGCCTGTTCAGATATCCTCCTCCTACTGATGTTACCGCTGTTATCCGACTCTTTAGCAGATTGTGCATCGTAGTAATAGAAACCATCCTCGACGCTCTTCACAAGTTTTTGATTAGTCTCCAACAAGTCGGTGATCTCTTGCTTGGCTTCTTCAAGCTGAGCCTTTGTGACGTCGTCCTCCAAGCCCTTCCCCCTTTTGGCCTTCTTCGTATTCTCCACCTTTTTCATCAAGTCCTCCACGGTCATCTGCAGGATTGTCAGCTTTTGAGCATCTGAATTGAGCCTTTCCAGTACTTTCTTCTTGTTGCCTCCTTGAGATTGGGACCCTCCGAAACTCCCGGAGATCTCTAGTTTATCGACTCCCAGCTCCTTCTCAAGAAGCGATTCGGTAGAAGGATTCAGGCTCCGGTGTTCCCCGTGGGCTTTGACTCCATGGAAGTCGGTCCGCACGACAGTTCCCTTTTGTGCTTTCCTGGTTTTGACCTCAGGGCTCCCATTCTTTTCGGTGCTTTCCCACAACTCGAGCATTTGATCATCAGCCTCCACAGCTCCTCTCCTGCTCAAACCTTTTGATGAGCACTCGGAGATCTGGTCGAGCATTATATCCTTAGTCAAAAGTTCGCTCTCCGCTTCAATTATCTCGGTTTTGGGTTTTTGCAGCATCACACCATTTGCAATACCGTCATTAAGTCCACCATGTCCATTTTGGCTACCCAAACTATTTTCCTGATCCAAGCTGATTTTGGATTTTAATCTCTTGATCTCTTCCATCGCGGCCTCTAGTTCAGAATTAGTTTGCGATTTTTCTTGGGTTGCAACCCTCTCCATTTCCAGGAGTGCCTTCTCGATGGCCTGGATTTTCCTATGCAAATCCTGGATTTCTGATGATCCGTCTGGTATGGTGGATGTAATATCTTCAACAGCCTCTTGATCTTTATCAGTGCCCTCATCACCGGTTGCATCAGCATCCTGAATATAGGTAGAGCAAAAAACCATGAACAATGTCACCAATCACAAATATCTAGCAAAAGAAAATATTTCAATGCTCAAAAACTCTCATCAAAGCCACGAAAAGGCAGATGTATGAACTCCATTGGGATTAAATAAAGTAAGGAGTGCTTGCATAAGCTTCCTAAAGCAGAATTGCAGAGCATATTCACCAACACAACGGAGGCTGTTATCACTATTAGAAGGGAAAGCTCATAGGTTCAACAAACTTCCGATAGAGGTGAGATTCATAAGGCTTAGTTGCTGTAGCCAATGGTGGCAGCCTAATTGGTAGAGGTGAGAAAACAATGAGGCGTGCTAGAAATTTCCTCATTCCCAAGTGACCAATAAAAACTTAAAAACATTACCGTAACGTTGTGATCTGCAGCTTTTTCGAGTTGTTTCGACAGAAAGGTAAGACTCTCCAATGAAGATACAGAATTCTTCAAGTAACCAATATCTGACATATAACCAGAAAGCTTAACGTTTAGCCCTTCATTTACCCCTTCCAAAGTGGAGACCCTATCCTTTAGTTGTTCAATCTCCGTAGATTTTGATTCACTTAAACTCTGGGATGCCTCACTGAGTTCATAAATTTTCTCTTCAAGCGATGCCTCTCGCACATCCGAATAGATCACCTCGCCGAGAAGTGCCATTGATTTCTCCTCCCACTGTACAATTTCATCCCTTTGCTTTTGCAGTTCAAGACTCAAGCTCTGTTCCCTGACTTTATGATCGTCATGCTCTTTAAGTAACTTGGTCAGTTCTATCTCCAACTGCTGTTTTTTTTCACGCAGAATTTCAGCTTCCTTGCTTTGATGATCACAGTCTTGAGAGAGCTTGAGAATCTGCCTCAGACGATCCTCTCCTATCACCTGAACTTCAGTATATTCAGTCTTCAGATAGTCCAATTCTTTTTGTAACTCTGTTTTATCAGAAACAACTACATTTACCATCTGCTCTGCTTCCAGAAGCTTCTTTTCCATCTGGCACAACGTCTCCTTTTTACTTCCTATCTCGTCTTCAAGCAATGCCTCTCGCACATCCGAATAGATCACCTCGCCGAGAAGTGCCATTGATTTCTCCTCCCACTGTACAATTTCATCCCTTTGCTTTTGCAGTTCAAGACTCAAGCTCTGTTCCCTGACTTTATGATCGTCATGCTCTTTAAGTAACTTGGTCAGTTCTATCTCCAACTGCTGTTTTGCTTCACGCAGAATTTCAGCTTCCTTGCTTTGATGATCACAGTCTTGAGAGAGCTTGAGAATCTGCCTCAGACGATCCTCTCCTATCACCTGAACTTCAGTATATTCAGTCTTCAGATAGTCCAATTCTTTTTGTAACTCTGTTTTATCAGAAACAACTACATTTACCATCTGCTCTGCTTCCAGAAGCTTCTTTTCCATCTGGCACAACGTCTCCTTTTTACTTCCTATCTCGTCTTCAAGCAATGCCTCTCGCACATCCGAATAGATCACCTCGCCGAGAAGTGCCATTGATTTCTCCTCCCACTGTACAATTTCATCCCTTTGCTTTTGCAGTTCAAGACTCAAGCTCTGTTCCCTGACTTTATGATCGTCATGCTCTTTAAGTAACTTGGTCAGTTCTATCTCCAACTGCTGTTTTGCTTCACGCAGAATTTCAGCTTCCTTGCTTTGATGATCACAGTCTTGAGAGAGCTTGAGAATCTGCCTCAGACGATCCTCTCCTATCACCTGAACTTCAGTATATTCAGTCTTCAGATAGTCCAATTCTTTTTGTAACTCTGTTTTATCAGAAACAACTACATTTACCATCTGCTCTGCTTCCAGAAGCTTCTTTTCCATCTGGCACAACGTCTCCTTTTTACTTCCTATCTCGCCATTGAGCTGGTCATTGACTGATCGAACAGATATTAGCTCATTCTCTGAGATCGCCACCAAATCCTTGAGTTGCAACTTCTCTGTTTTCATTTTCTCCAAATTACACTCCACAAGTTCTAGCTTCTCCTTCAGTTCCATGTTGACCAAGTGAAGTTCTGATAACGCTTTATTCAATTCCTTAAGTTCCGAAAACTTTTGAAGGACAATGCACTTGTAAACAAGACAAGTGGTAGCTTCACTAATGGTTTGATCAGACATAATGATATTCTGCTCTTCCAGTTCACGTTTTTCTTCCCTCAAGAGCGAGACCTCCTTGATCAAAGATCTTCTCTCGACGTGCACTGTGCGGTTATCTTCCCTTAGATGTTCGAAGACCTCTTGCACATCGGACAGCTGCACTTGCAAAACCTTCATTCCAGTTTTCAGCACTTCTTCTCTGCAGAGTCCCTCTAATACCTTCAGTGTCAGATCTTCACTAAATTCCATCACTTCCTGGGTCTCCCTCTGCAGTAAAAGGAATTGCTCAGATTGAACCCTGTGCTTGTGGTCAAGGCTAGCCATCTTAGCCACAAGATTAGCCACCTCCAGCTCCCACAGCCTCAGCATCGTGTGAAGGACAGATTTTTCAGTGAACATCCGAAGATTCTCCTCTTCAGTTTCAGAAAGCAAACTCTGCAAGTCTTGGACCTTCTGAACGACAGGATCTAGAAAACTTAAATCTTCCTTGAGATCATCTTGGAAGCCAGATTTTGCACCAATTCCAAGCATCTCGGATATCTGGGACAGCCCCAAGTGAAGTACATTAATGTGATCAGAGAAAGACTTCAGCTCTGCTTGTCGAGCAGAATTTTCATGCTCCAACTGAGCGGCTCGTTCTTCTGAGGATTTGGATGCTTCCACAAGTTTTTGGCAATTTAATGTGAGGAAAGAATTTCTATCCTTCAAATCCTGTATGAACTTATGCAAGACAAAGTTTTCAATCTGGAAACAGATAGTTTTATCCAATTCTTCATGGTGTTCATTGTTCTTGGCCCACAATTCCTTTTGGAGGAGAAGGAGCTGAGAGACTAAATCAGCCAACTGCGCTTTACTCAGCTCTATGAAACCGGAATGTTCCCGCCTTTCTGCATCCAAAATATCCTTCAGTTTCGAGATTTCATTCAACACAGATGCTCTCTCCTTCTCTAATAGAAAACTTTGCTCATGCAGCCGTTTGTATCTTTTCTCAAGGTCCTCCATTCTTCGCTGAGTAGAATCCAGTTCTGACACTAAAGTTTCCTTCTCCTTGATCAGGACTGACTTTTCATTCCCAACCAACAGGCAAGACTCCTCTAACATCTTTGATTTTTCCCTCGACTTTTCAAGCTCTGTGTTTGCATCACGAAGTAAAATTTCCAAGGTCTTGTTCTTCTCTGCAAGTTCCTGGCAAGTCTCCATCTTGGCCTGTAATGTAGAAGTCAGCATGTCCTTCTCAGCAACCAAATTTGATTTCTCTTGCAAGAGAGATTCACAGGATTCTTCCAATGAGTTCACTTTCTCTCTCACCCCTTCTAACTCAACGTTCAAGTCTGAAAGGGAATTTTCTAAGATAACATTCTTCTCAAGAAGCTTATCCATGACTGCCAACTTCTGCAGAAGAACCGCCTTCTCACTTGCATCTTGTTCACGCATTTCCTTCAGTTGCGAGTTCCCATCCTGCAACTCCTTCACAGATTGCCCAAAGGATTCCGGGTCAAGGCCAACTGAATACACCTGATCAAGTACACACCGATGCTTCTTGTTGAGGTCATTCAGTTCCTCTTTCAGACAGTAAATTTCTTGCTGAAGAGCATTACGTTCGTCCACACGAAGTTCAATCTCTGCCTCAAGTTTCTGTATCATCTCCCTCAGGCTTAAAATCTCCTCCTGCAAGTTCTTAATTGACAGAGATGAAGACAAATTAAGCTCGCCAAGGTTCCTGTTCTCCTCTTGAATCTTCTGGATGTCATCTTGTAAACCCCGATCACGCACTTCCATGTCGTTAACAAGTTGATTTCTGTTTTGAAGCTGTGCAGCAAGAGACCTGAGTTCTTCCTGAGATTGGGAGTGAAGATGTTGCAGAGTCTGGAATGCGGTTTCAGCCTCCACGAATCTTAAGCGCTCTTCTTGTATGCACGTCCACAGTTTCCCAAGCTCCTGCTTCTTTTCCGAAAGCTCCTGAGCTTGACTGGTCGTTTTCTGCACCAAAGATTCGAGCTCCGAGTGAAAAGTCTGATTCGACCTCTCCAACAGAAGACACCTTTCTTCTGCACCTCTTAACTTTTCGACCCCATCATCTATCTCAGAATTCAGCCTCTGGGTCTCCTCCTGGGCAATAGATACTTTATGCTCCAAATCGGAAATTGTCTTTAGGCACTGATTGCACCTCATAGCAGCATCTTCCTTCTCTGCAGCTAACTTTGCAATCTCTTCCTTCAAAGCTTCGACTTCTCTTTCGGCTTTATCAGCTCTCTCAACAATCTTTCTGGTGTCGTCCTCAGCTTGCATTAACTTATCCTCTAGATTGGATATCCTCTCCATACACTGTTTACACTGAGCAAGTGCAGCTTCCTTGTCAGCTTCCACCTTGAGAAGGTTTTGTTTGAGGGTTTCAGATTCACTTTCAGCTCGACGAGCACGTTCATTAAGTTCTTCAGCATCCTTCTGCGCAGAAGAAACACTGCTCTCAAGGTTACTCATTTTCTCCAGACACTGTTCATACTGAATAAGATTCACTTTCCTTTCAACCTCTAATTTCGCAAGGGCTTCCTTCATAGATTGCACTTCAGCCTCAGCTTGTCTGGCTTGTTCTTGTAGTTTCTCGCAATCCTCCTGTGCACGAGATAATTCTAATTCCAGGTTAGACGATCTCTCCGAGTTCTGCTGGTACTGAACCCGGCCAGCTTCTTTTTCAGCTTCCAGTTCTGCAATTGCTTTCTTCAAGGTTTGAATTTCAGCTTCAGCTTTGGAACTTCTACCACTGCCATTATTCTGCTCCTGGAAGTTGAGACCACGCCGTACTCTTCCTTCTGCAGAGTCAAACACATCGTTGAACTGTTTCAAGCTCTTCTTACCAGTCATGGAATCAGACTCTTCAGTGAAAGCTCCGTTCCTTTTTGGTAGATTCGAAGCAGAGTCTCCAGAATCCTTACTGAAATCCTCCGAATCAAAAAGTGACCGCCCAGTGAATAACATTTCGGGTGTACGAGGATCAGACTCAGAAGCAGGCAAATCATCTGAGAGCATTGGCGGGACCTGGTTCGGGAACGCTTCAGCCATGGTTTTCTGAGCCTGGCGAAGTACACCGGTTGCATGATCATATCTCTCTGCTAATGCACGGTAGGCTCGATAGAACTCCTCGACCAGTTTCATAAGCTCTGGCCTCTTTTTGTAGTACATCTCTGCCCTCCTAGCGAAGGAATCGGCATCTTCTTCAATGAGCTTAATCATTTGATTAACTTTTACATCCATATCTGTTCAGGTGATGAGACATGCAACGTCAATCTCATGGAAGAGCAAGTAGAGCAAGGAGGTGGAAAGCATAAGAAAGCACAAAGTGCATGGCACTACATTCATAATATATAAACATAAATAAGCGCCAGAGTGTTATCATCTAATAAGGGGTTAGTCTTGAGAGAAAAGGCAAATGAGCCACACTGGTAGGAGTGTTCCGTATTCATTCTTATAGATTATTGTCAGGGATGCTACTCTTTTCTCGAATCTAGATGAAAAGAGTCATTATGCACCAACTAGGATAATAAAATTAAAGAGGAAAAATCCCAGGATCAAGTTAACACAGTGGTTCCAATCACATAGGCTTATCAGGGTAAAGCTGTCTGATAATAACAGACAAAAAGTTCCCCTGAATCTAACCGATGGCTGAAGCACCACTGACATCCATTTTCTGCTTTGCCTGCTAAGCATCAGCTGATAGCAAATTCAAAAGAGCAATCTTGCTGCCAAAATGAATTTTTTTTTATGAAGGGAGAGAAGAGGGGGGGCTGAAGTATTATGCTGTCCACGGAGCATTGTAGGAATAAGATTGACTTGACCGTGCCTGCTGCTTCTACCTCACTCGAAGTTGTTGATGCCCAGATATTTCCACCAACTGGAAATGACGCAAGCTAATCAAAGCTGGTTTTTGCAGATTAAACCATCCAATTGTACATGAATGTCAAAGAGTTATATCCTAGTTTGGCACATTTGCATCGCAAGATTCGACAGTTATGTTGAAATGGAAAATGTGTTTAATCTAATCCCCATTTCCATTCTTAACCAGTTGTTCATCAGGATTGAGCGAGCAACTATTTGTTTGGTCTCAAGAATCAGAATCAGGTAAAAGAGCATTTCAGGAGCTAGACCTCTTAAGTCAAACTACAAATACATTGCTGAAAGTTTGAAGCCAAATAGCGGATACATGAGTCATCACATGACCTTCTGTCACACCCCTCTTTCAGAGAATTCAGAAACATATATTTCTGAGCTGCTCAAATAATACAAAAATCAAATGCAGAACATCATTACAGAAAACTCACAATAGAGCAATTCAAGTAGTGATCACGGGATCTTTAAACTTTTTCCATCCAGAAAATGAACTGAATAGTACCTGTAAGATTTTCATGAAGCCATTTCGAATTTTTCGGGCTAATGTGGCTGTTCCACCACCACGAGTACATGCCCTTAGAATTTGAATGAGCAGCTGCCGCCATATCTCTATCGAACAACAACACTCCTTTCAGCTTCCGTTTCTTTTCCTTTTTTCCCCAAAAAAGTGCACTCCAAGCCTTGAACCAGTGAAAATAGGCTAGCTATATTACCAACCCGTGAAAGAATTGGTTTGATGTCAAACCAACTTACTCTTATATACACAGTTAATAATAGCCTTATATCTCGATCCTCTTGTACCTAGCCACCAAAAGGTCGACCAAATAGAACACTTCAATTCAGTTTCAGACGAATCAAGATCAGATTTGCAAACCAAAAGAGAGCAAAAAAGAGAACGATCAAACTCAAAATGATGACTGGTACCTGATCGATAAAAACACAGGTCCAAGAATCATGTAGAGATTGTAACTCCCCTTGAGCGACCGAACCACCTGTCATAATTCACCAAATAATCATAATCACAACCGCAGAATAGGTATGAGCGAATACAGTAAGATGAATCAGAATTTCACATGCGCCGACAGGTTCATGATTAAGCAAAATTAATTACAAGGCATAATTGGAAAACCATATCCAAGAAAGCCAGCAGAGACTACAACTTAAACCCAGAAGCAGATTGGCAACCTCTTTAGCTTCATGAATGACAAAGAAATCAAGAAAACATGTCTCACAATCCCCAAAAAGAAAAAAAATCCACCAAAAGAGATAAGCATTGGAATTAAAATCTGGGTAGCCTACAAAGATCGATATCTGGTTCGGCTTCCGTAGAAGGGATTAAAAAAAAGACAACGCAACTCCAAAGAAGCTTACCAAACTACAATCAAAACCCGAAATTCTTTTTTTTTTTTGGCTTTTGCTCTGGAATTCGATGAGCAGCTAAAACGTAAAACAAGTTTCAGCTCTTTTGCTTCTCCTTGAAGTCTCCCACACTTCAACCCATCTTGTTTTTCTTTCTCTTTGTTCCCTCTTTGCTTCAGATCTCTCTGTTTCTCTCTCAAGAAAAACTAGCTATTCGCTTGCTCCCCTGTACGACTCTTTGTTGATGATGACCATGAAAGGGAAGAGAGGACAAAGAAAAGGAAGAAGGGTTGGCAAGGACAGGAGATCATCGAGTGCATGAATCATTATCAGTTTAGAAACTCATTCAACTTTGGTAACTGTAAGAAGACTCTCCCCATTCAAGGTAAACTTGCGGACTGTTCCTTCGCTATCTATTGGCATTGTGTGCGTGATGGGAAGGAGTCGAAATGACAACCTTGTCCTTTCCTGGGGAATCCAACGATGTTTTTTCTTGTGTCTCCCAACTCTCTTTTGCAATAATTGGCCTAAAGCGAAAGAAAGAAATTGAGTCTCTTTTTTTTTTTAATGATTGAGGAGTTCACTACGGATTTTTCGTGCTCGGACAGCACCAAAGATGCCGAATTCATACACATGCGCATAGAAAGATCGAGAGGGCTTGCTCATTCCTTAAGTGTGAAGGTTATCAAATTAGATCGAGATAAGTTTTTGGTCGGAGTGCGTGTGAGCGTTGCATGATTCTTAATTATGTCTAAGTAATTACTCGTGCTTTGACTTAATTAGCTAATTAAGATGTCATTTGGACCCATAATAACTCAATTAGCATGAATGAGATTTTCCTGATAAATTATGTTCTTTTAGAACTTGTAGTTACCACATGATCTTCAACGTGGAGAATTCAAAAGCAAGATAGGAGAGGTCTTTATCTTTGACCACAACCTTCAAGAATGTTCTTTTTCTTAACGGAATGTTATTTAATTTTTATTCCGTTCAACGAGGAATTTCTTTCAATAAAACAATATCGTCAATTGGATAAAAAATCCGCTTGATCAATTTATCGAGCGATCTTATTTACGCATTCGGAATTGCTCTTGTTAATTTTTTTATTTTTACCCGTCGCGATATCATCTCTGGCTTTTATTTAGCACGATAATATCTCAGAATCATTGGAAATATTCATAGAGACATTAACCGAGAATAAAAATATATGGGATCTCAATTTTATCAGGTCCAAGGGAAATCTCTGATTTCATTACCACCCCTACCAAAAAGTAAAAAATGGAATGTGGAAGGGTAATTTCGTAATTACGGGGGGAGAATCCTGACGTGTCGAGGGTGAATACATTATGCCATGGCGTCACTGCATCTATCAAAAAAGAAATATTGGGGCTGATGGGGCGGTGGGCGTGACAAGGACGGTCGTGATTCGTCGCCAGTGTTTCGTCATTCCGCCGCTCAATTGCGACCACGTGTACCGCATTTCTTTTCAATTTATTAATCCATGCTTTGCTTTCCACCTTCTTCTCTCTTTCTTTTTTTGGCCTGATTTCTTCTATTTTCTTGCATTTCTTCGTTTCTGGGTAAGATTGCCAAAATGAGAAAACACTCCTCGATCTCTCAAGTTTCTATCTTAACTACTACGATTTGGGTCCCTTTAATTTCTCAAGATCCTATACTTTACTACTTAATTTTTTTGAAGAGTCATGCTCGACTATTACGATCGAGGTAAGATTGAAGATAGCTTTCGGCGATCTAATTGTTTCTCCTTTTTATTTATTTATAAATTTGATCAAATATCTTTCATTTTCTTTATATTGCCACCTCGCGATATCATCAGTTACATACTCGATTATTTGATCAATATCATGTCTCTAACCCCATATGGGGATGTATCGTCCTTGCAAGGATTATGAGATTTTTCAAACACCTTATTGTTATTTACGCGCTCTATCACTTATAATAGATGGGATGTTTTTTCACATCTCGGAATACATATCCATAACCTTTCGATAGTCCTCAAATTTCAAAATAAGACAACAAGATTACTGCATCAACTTTTTCAAATGTGTATCCACTTTATAGAAGAATGACCAAAGGATTGTTGTTTAAGATTTTACATTCCAAGTTGTCTGCCACTCCTGAGAAAAATGGCATGGACAATTCAACAGTGACAAGGCCGAGACAATAAGGTTATGTTATGTGACAAAAAACAAAGGATGTGAAAAATATGTTCATATAATTAATTGCTCGTAATGGACGGATAATAATTATTTTCGCCATTTCAGATATGTTTAGACATATTACATTATTTTAAATAACATATTTTCATTAATTAATTGTTCAAAGCTATACGAGCGATTATTTTAAAAAAATATTTTTCAAATCATTCAATTTTCATTAAAAAAACAGAGTTCGAAGCTCGGGACATTCTCAAACCCTTAATACTCCAAAGGAATTCAAGCCGGATAGCGCTCGATAAAAGAGGAACGACTTTTTTTTTGGGGGGGGGGATTACAAAGTGAATAAGCCCCTTTCAAATGAACCATGATTACCAAATCAGGTGAGAAGGGTTAATTACGATTGTTCTTGAAAGCATGTGCCTTTTGACTTTAAGAGTTTTCACCCTCATCCTACCGCTCTCACCAAACGTCATTGATATGGCATAAAGAGTGAATAGTAAGTCCCAACTCCAAATCTTGATTAACAAAAGCCCACCAACATCTACCCTCCAAAATTCACATTCATAATCCATTTGTTCAAATTAAATGACAAAATTAGTGTGGAAAAAATATAATTTATAAACAAAGAAGAAGAAGGAGAAGAAAGGAGGGTGGTGTGTGTTGATGATAAGGGAGGGGTCCAGTCCAATAATAACAATGGCTTGGGGGTCTGAAAAAGCGATGTGTCCTACCTTATAAACTGTTATAATTGATCCATGTGGCTCCTTATAATGTCTTACCTAATTTCTGAAAAAAAAATACTAATAATTATCCAGAAAATAAAAATAATCTCAATATTCCTGGCAAAAGTTCCATGAAGGTATACATGCAATGCATCATATCCAGCACATCATCAAAGTCTAGCCAAATTTTATTCAAATTGTGAGTAATAATGCCTCATCGATAGCCCCATTTCATTTGGACACAATCTATCGCCAATGATTGTTACCTCGAGGTGAATTCAGAAAGGTTAGATTTCTCCAAAAAGCAATCAAAAATTTGCTTTCACAGCCCCGTTTTAACTAGCTTTTTCAATTCAAATGTTACTTCCAGTGCTATCGCGCGACTCCAAAATTGCTATTTACTTAAGTAAGATAAACCGGCGCGAAATTCGACTTTAACGTGGCATTTGAATATTAAATAAAAAAAAACTTCAAGCTGGTGAGTCGAGGGAGGATGCATATATAAATAGCACAAATAACAATTTCGCATCAGCACATGATGAATGCATGAACCTACTCCATAATATTCGAGACAATCCTGGTTCCAAAATAGATCCAAAACGATCACGTCGATTGACAGAGGAGCACTAGCACGATGGGCGAGAGGCAAAAAGTTGAGCACGGGATTGTAGAAAGGTCACATCGAATGCCAAAGTTCGTGTCCTTTTGTTTGTTTTTAAATTGAGTTAGGACAAAGGGGGGGGGGGGGGATTAAATGGGATTATCATGAAAGTTTTGAAAGTTAGCTCGTAGATTTTAAAAAGTCTATGTGTGCAGGCGGCATTGCGAATTGGACTTATGTGTTCGTGTTGAAAGGGACGTCTCTTGTTGGATTATTGGAGAGAAGATGAGCATTTCTTTTGTGGATTTTTCTTTGGTTTGGTGGAGCAAACGCAGAAATCAATCAAGACATTCGAAAGGAAAAACAAAAATTTAGAAGAGAGAGAGAGAGAGAGGCAATTTCACTTTTATTTATTTCTTATCGTTATTTTTCTGTCGGGTTTATAAATGGAGGATGCGATAAGGACTGACGGCGTGTCTAGGCTGGGAAAATCCTCTTTCAAGTAGAGTCTAGCTCAGGTCGCATCAGGTGCGTCCACACTTGACGAAGTAAATAGACGGATCTCAGTGCGCCACGTCACTCCCTCTCGGGAATATGACCCACTTGAACCGCCCAAATCGGGAAACGTCCGGACTGAAAATGTCCGTCTGGTCCCCGATTCCTAAAAGTGGAACTGGTGTTCGAGCAGTCAATTAGCGATTCCTAGGAGGGTCAGACCTAACCAGACCGGATTGGTAATTTTTTTTTATATTTTAGTAAAATTAAAGATGTAACAAAATAAAAATAATAATTTATAAAGTTTCCAACTTTACCGAAATAATTTTTTTAAAAATAAAGAAACTCAATTTTAAAAATAAATTTCGATTCTCAGCCAGTCCCATTAAATATCCTAGGGACTGACTAGGCGGTCCAATCCCCTGTCCTAGAGATCGGGGACCGATTCCATTGATCTGATTCTCAATTTCGGGGAGGAACTGGATTATCTTGGACCATGCACACCTCTAGCCGGGATTGCACTCCCTAAGCTCACGTCCTTTATTCGGTTGATGAGATAAACGAAATATTTCATACGCCAGAGATTTAATTATATACCGAGCATGCTCCCTCATCGTTGATTATTGGTATAAGTCAAGATGGCGAACCGCAAACACGCTTTATTTCTATGTATAGCTATAATCCCACTGATAAATTAAGTACATCAATTCATATCGAGAAAATCTAAATTCCCGTTAGAAGAATTAACAATTAGAATCGACACCGTCCCTCGTCAACTCCGTCAACCTTGCAGTTACAAATCTGGTTAGGGAGCAGTTCGTTTCGTTGGTTTTAATTCAATGATGTCTCGTTGTCAGTTTACATCTACAACCCCCACCGTTATAATTTCCATTTTGCTTGGCTTGTGCTCCTCGCAACAGTAGGTGCTGCCACATTGATTGGTCCGGGAGTTACGTTATCGCATGAATGAAAATAAATGGAAATGACCTGTAACTACCTGGACATTTAGTATAATACCAATAAATATACATACATACATACATATATATATGGAAGAGAAAGAAAAGATTAAAATATCCTACAAGCACGAGTTTCTCTTTGCTTTGTATTGTAATGCAGGTGAAAGATTTGTATTTGGTATATAAATATGCTGGCGAAAGAATTTGCATCGAGTTGACGTGTTATTGAACGATTATTTCAATTAAAATCAAAGACAAATTATCGTTGAAATTCGACGAGTATCAACCTCAACGGCCTTAGGCAAGCTCAACTTTGGCGAATCTGGCAAGTCTCGAGCTCGGCGAATCTGGGCAAGCTCAACCTCGCCACCGGATCCAGCAGAGTCGAGTTGGCACCTCGCGCTTTATGACTTGACCTCTCCAGCTTGCCCAAGGCGAGGATCGAGCCTCCCCGATCAAGGGCAAGCTTAAAACGAGGCCCAAGCTTTCTAATTTCGTGACATCCCCGGAGTCTGGTGAGCTCATTCCTCGTCTGTTGGTTGGTGACCACTTGGGAAAGAGGGGAAAATGAGGAAAAGTAAAAGGAAAAAAAATAAAACAACAAATTTTTATAGAATATATAATTTTTCGTGGTTTAAAAACGACATTTAGAATTAATTAGGTTACTTATTTAAGATCCATTTGTAATTCATTTAAGACTCATTAGGTTAGTAAATGACCCATTTAAGACTCATTTAATCTTTAAGTTAACCCATATATGAATTATGACTCACGTTATTCAATACGAGTTAAAATATGAGTTGTTAACCCATTTTGCCACCTCTATGACCTGCTTTGTCAGGGCTTAAAATCTCCGCAAAAGAAATTTTGAATTTCCCACGAGATATCATTAAAAGAAATCCAAACTTATGAAATGGGAAAAGGAGAACATTACTCGAATTTTAAAGTATTGATTTTTTCCAAGCTGGATCATATCGTTCTTCGAGCGCTGAAAACCACATCGTCTAAGCCGAGCTCGGTCAATTGGGCCGATGAATGGGCTTATGGCTAGGGAATGTTCTCGATCAATTGGGCCGATGAATGGGCTTGATCCGAACTAATTTTGGGAGCCCTCTCTCCGTCGAAATAAAAAGGAGGACCCCAATCACCATGTAACAAAGTCGCATCTTTTGTGTGTCCAGTCAATTTAACTTCGTGTTTTGGACATGTGCTGCACTCTGAAGCCCAGATCTCTTCTGTCCAAGGCCCAAGCCCAATGGAGTGAACTTTCCTGATCTTTCAGCCCACGAATTTGGGCTTCTGACATCCAATGAGTCTGTGTAGGAGGAGGAGGGATCTGGATCCCTGACCTTAGATCAGGGGTCAGGAGATACAATAGGGATTTTTCCCGGATCCGGATCACCTGTTGTGGCGTACGGACCATAGCAGGTGACCTGATAATCCCAGCCGTCCGATCTTGATCGGCTGATTGGAATTTAAAATTAAAAAAAAAGTAAAATAAAAATTCATTGACTTTTTTTTCTAAAATTTTCCCAATCGTCTGATTCAGATCAGACGGCTAGGAAGCCTACCATAGCACCCCTACTGTGGTTTGTACACACAGCAGGGGATCCATTTCCATTTTTTCCCATTAAATATGAGGATTTTGATTAAATCACAGTCATCCAATCTGTGAAGGGAAAATGGTCACCTGCTATTAGGGTAGGTGATCATTTTCCTTAGAGGAATATGTAAAAAAGGGCCCTCGCAGAGGAAACCTGTGCTTTAATGCATCCTGTTCCGTGATAACAATACTGTGGCGTGGTCGACCGATCACATTGTTACGTTACTCGATTCTATGCATGCCTATTAAATTATATGTATGGATTTCGTAACTCCAGTTTTTTAATTCACTGGTTACACCACGTGCAACAAAGTGGCGTAACTGTCATACGTGTTGCCTCTGCCCTTTTCTCTTTAGCGAGGGGAGGGCCAATCTCATAATTTCTAGTAGAGCAGTTATACTATGGTGAGATTTTATTGTTCTATGCATGAAATATCGGTAAGATTGCATCCATGGATGGTAATTGCTTTGAATGTTTGCAAGTTCTCAATAATGTCGATAACAAGCGGTCCGACAAATTGTTTGTTTGGTATCTATTTTTAGTAACTTACCAACTTCTATAACAAATCGCCAACATTTATAAATTTTCCCTGCTTCAAACTTTACCAACATCTATTTAGAACTGAATAATCATATTTATCAGTCCCCGCTTATTTGACCAATTTACTTTTCTCTGATTAAATAACCATTAAATTTTACATTAAAAACTCACATCAGAGTGATTTTCCATTTATTCAAATAAACAGACTACGTTAACCATTAAAAAAATCACCTCTTTATATTTATTCGAAACTACGAATCGCAATTTGAATGCCTTAGCATGCCATCTCTAATTAAGTTACCATACGATGCCAAATGATTTTAAATCGCCGACTTTTGTAGTAGCTCACAATATTTTATTAGCGCGACTTACCAACATTTGAAGTAATAATTTCTCACATCAATTTTTGCCAACCTCAATTCGAACGCCTTGCCAACCGTTCTACGGTGGAATTGCTGACTAGATTTAAGTTATCTAGTCTTATTCGAATGACTTTGATTATTTCTAAATTGCCAAATTCCATTTGCGTAGTTTAACAATATTATTAAGCTATGGATTAGAACTACGACACGTCGTGGTAGTTGGGGAACTTATAATATTTGATTTGCCCACCCCTTCTCAACCAATTTATGCCATTACTGAAGGCCGCACCCAAAAAGTCCTGGTCGCCATCGCAAAATCAGTGAAGTGGAGGGGCTTCTTTGCAAAGTTCGTGAAAATTTAAGAAAAAAAGAAAAAAAAGAAAAGAAATCTCTAGATCAGGTTCCCCATTAGCCCATAGTTGCCTCGTCGTCTCGTGCTTCCTACCACGAACGAACCAAAGCCCCAGCCGAACGCCACCGCCCCCACAAAACCTCCCAGCCGTCGGCCGCCAATCTTCGGCTCCGGCGACGACGACGACGACGACGACGAAAAGGCACGCTTCTCTCTCTCTCTCTCTCTCTCTCTCTCTCTCTCTCTCTCTGCTATTCAGTCTCGACAGCCATTTGGTTAAGTGTCGATTGACGCGGTTGTTCTTTGGTTCGCCTAGTATTGGCGTTTTCGATTTAGAAGTCGCTCAACACAAACGTAGATATGCTCCACGACGGTTCCTGAGCGCCATTCAATCACGAAGCTTCAAACTTTGAAGTCTTAAGTTCCTCTTTTAGGTCACTCCCGGTCTGTAATTGAAGATAGGTTGGGGGGGGGGGGGGGGAAGAGTTTTTGGTGCTGCAATAATCATCTCTGTCGTGGAAGTGTCACGGGACTCTTCCTTTTTAGCTTCCGCGTCTCTTTATTTTACCTGTTTTAATCCACTTTCCAAGCACGGCCCCTCTAATTTATGTGAATTGGCGGTGTGTTATTCGTTTAGAACGGATACTGATTGTATTTTAGTCCAGGTTTTAGAAGGGTACCTCAAAGAGCTGCAATTCAAGTCCTGTAAGTTTCTGGAGTATATCAGATGGCTGTTATACCTTCTGGAAATACATGCTTCGCTCAATGGGGTGTTCGTCCTCAGCTCATGCTTAGGTCTTGCCCTGCGAATAGGGCGGCGTCATCGCAATTTGGGTGAGCATCGGTTCATAAGCACTCATTTGTCATGTGGTAGTTTGGATATTTGTTTACACATTTTTGGTAGGTTTGCTAGTGATGTGCGGCAACTGGCGGCTCAGTCTTCAAGCTTGTTCTCTCGATGCACATTGCCATTGTCCTTTTATGCGGGGTCATGTGGACGGTCACCTCATCGTCGGGGAGCAAGGTTAATTGTTAGAGCTGATTCTGTGAGTTGACCATAAAAACCCTATTTTGCTTCACTGTCGTTTACTTTAAGCTAGTGCTAGTATGCTTTCTTCTGTAAATCTTAGTGCTAGCATTGATGCAAAGGAACTAACATTTCACCTCCTTTTTTTTCACACTTTTCAGGACTATTATTCTGTCCTTGGCGTGTCAAGAAATGCCAGCAAATCCGAAATCAAAAGTGGTATGTCCACATCTTTCATTTCTCTTCCATCTCATGTATTTCAACTTGGGTTCTAACTCAAACAGCGAATCTATTTCTTTGGATTTGAATCATCTGCAGTGTAGCTCTTCTTTTCCCCTCTTTTTATCTTGTTCATTTCCATGATGTATATTCTTCACGTGATTTGGCCAAGACATAACAGCACTATTGTTGGAAATAACCTGTTGAGAAAAGTTAGTCAAATTCTGGACAACTGTGCGGCAGTTCAGATAGCACATGTGTTTAGAGAGCGCAATAAATTTGTTAAATTTTTGGATAATTTTGCTTTAGATCTTAGAGAGAGTAAGGAGTTTGGTTTACGCCCACCAAAGATGAAATAAATTAGGCTGAGGGCTCCTTTTTAGCAGGGGGGGAGCGGCTTGTTTTTGGGTTTTCTAATGAGAAGAAAATACTGATTATGGAACCCTGAGACAAAATATGAATCGAATATGGTGGTTTGAATGTAATTTAAGTGATTAGCTTCCAATGATGAAGTACATGTTACTTTCGAAGCATCCCTTTGAAGTTTGAACTGGGCGACGGAAAGAGAGAGTTTATAGAATGGGACCAGGACCATGACATGTTCCTTGGCGTTAGTTCCATTACGCAATTTATGCGTTGGTTTCTGCATATAGTTTTGGTGTACTGGCGACATGGAAAAATAGAAGATATTGCTTTCTAAATCAAACAGAAGATTGTATACGATACTGAAGCTTTAGAATAATACATCCCTCCACAAAGGAAATTAACTGTGTGCGATAGTACGACTCCCGGTCAGTTTTAGTTTATTGGTTCTATAAATCAGCCTTTTTCCTGCTTCGTTTATAAGTTCAGCTTCTTTTATCTCCTCAGTTATGCATGAGGAGTGCATGATGTCATCAGCGTCTCTATTTTGCAAAACCGATTTTGGGTTGTTATAAAGCATTCTATGCCAGATGATCATGCGATGACAAGTATCTTGGACTGGCATATTTCTCTGTTGTTGTTGTTAGACGACAATTTGATTACCTTGTTTATTAGGAATCTTTCACTTTGGAGTCCATCAGCCGGCTTAAATCCCAATTTACTGTTTACGGTTACTGTGTCATAGCCCAAAAATGGTATGTCCAGATGTGATTCGATTTGATCAGATTTTCCAAGATCAACTTTCTTCACTTATTCCTCGTTAAGCAAGACTAAACCTTTACAACCACCATCAAGGACTTTCCCACTACATTTTGTTGGTGATGATGACTTTCTCGTGTGGTTGCAATCTGAAAAGTATCCCTCAGTATCTCCAGATCTGGTTTAATTTGATCAGATTGTCCCAAATCAACTATTTTCAGTTCTTCTTTGTTAAGCAAGGTTTAAGTCTTTCTAACTACCACCAAAGACTTTTCCACTAAATATGGTTGGTGGGAATGACTTTGCACATGTTGCAATCTGATTGGTACCTCTTTCTCCTAAAGGGGTGTAAACTCCCTATGCTTCATGGTTTTCCTGCGGGTCTCTTGAGAAAATTCTCCTTTTGAATTGTTATTTTACCACACTGTTACACTTGCCATGGTCATTTTTCGATCCTTTTTTTTTTCAACATTTTCAAATCGCCCTTAGTGGTTCTGCTTGATCAAACCAATAACGAGTCCACTCCAACTGAATCCAAAGTGTGTTTCCTTTGGATGCTCACATCCAGCAAAGCATCCTTACCTAAACTAAACTTGCTTTTTGACTGGTGAAGGTTTGATCAGAGAGCCTACTTGGTCTACCACATTCCAATCTATCCTTAAAATTGAGCCAAAGTTATGATTCACCTTGGCCCATGTAAATCATTGTTTCTCATGCAATCCACTTGATCTTCTAAGTTGCATCCCATTCCATGGTATTTCTATTTAAATTGACTAAAGATTATCGAAATCTCTTATTTTTATGTACACTTTGCTTTCAATCCATAGTTGCTCCATTGGATACGGATCACCTGACCTGCTGAAAAAGCAGGTCAGGTGACCTCCTTTTTCCCCCCACTGTCCGATCTCAGATTGGATGGTGGGGGGCAAAAAAGCACTTTTTAAAAAAAAGAAAAAAAAGAAAAAAAAGAAAAAGAAAAAAGTCCCCCCTCCCCTCATTTAATGTGGGCCGTCCGATTTCCAATCGGACGGCCCCAAAAAGCCGGTCAGCTGACCTGCTTTTTCAGCAGGTCAGCTGATCCATTTCCTGCTCCATTGTCACCTTGTCCGTTACTGCAATTACAATTCACATGCTTGGATTTTTATTAGTGCACTAAATGTCAAAACCATGTTTATGCGATAGGGCCAAAGCAGACAATATTGTGAGAGAGTTAATCTTGGGATGTCACATCAATAGCATAACTCTTGAGTTTAATCCTTTGTAGATGAAAACAACAATAACCACTCCCTTTATTACAGCATCTTAAGATTCCAGCTTTCAAGCAACAAATTTTTCTGACCAAGCAGAACTCTCTGTTAAAATGTACACTGAATTTAAATGCACTAAAATTCTGGAATGCTGTTAGACCTGAGCCCTGTCTGCTTAAGACTCAGATTTGAAAGTATGAGGGTTTGTATATTGTGTCATCTTGAGATTTTCTTCAGGCCTGATGATATTGTTTATTTGTATGGCAACTTCACTATAACTCCAGCTCATAAAAAACTTTGGTTCTTAAAAATTGACATTTGTGTGAATCAGGAGGAAGCTACTGCTTTGGATACAGCTATCGTTTTTTTTTCTCCTCTTTTTCTCGCTAGAATGATACAGCCTTTGGGTTTAGATTTCATAATAAATGAAGAAATTATGAAAGCTTGGTGCATTTTCTCTTGCATCTCTGTGCACGCGTGCGTGCACCTGAACGTGCATGCGAAACGCAGGCATTTATTGGTTCTTTCATGTCTATATTGAAGTATGATGGAGGGTCCTTTGGTGGAATTGCACTTGCTTTCTAAAGATCGAATAAGCTAAAACCTACTCTCCCTTTCTTTCATTGCCCTGCAGCGTACCGGAAGCTTGCTCGGAATTATCATCCAGATGTGAACAAGTGAGTTGGTTTTCAGTTTCTCTTTTATGCTTGTCCCAGTTTTTAATTCTTCCGTCAATGCCATATATTGTTTTGTAACTTTTGTTGGGATGAGGAATCATGTCTAATGATGGGCCTTGCCGTTGCCTATTGTCTACCATTGAAAAGTTGACTGTTGTGCGATAGTTTTCCAATTGTTAAGACTTGGGAGTTTCTTGCCGCGGTTTGTTTACTTGTTAAAAGTTGCACCAAACATCCAGCACCGGTAGGGACTTCTCATGCTTTAATAGACTTTAACAGTGCTCTGTCTTTCTCTAATGCACACACATGTACATGTACACGCGCACAAACACGACTACCAAAAAGAAAGAAGAAAAATGGAAGAAGAAAAGTTGCATTAATCATTTTAGCAATTTTAATGCTTTGGGACCTGTTGCTCATCTGCCTTCAATTCATTTGTCCTCACATAATTTATATGTTTGATTATCTTATTTGGTATCTATTGGCGTTAGTTTCTGGGGAAAATTTTAAAAGTAATATTACCAAAAGCAGCCATTCTCGATATTGGGGTTTCTTGTATACATGTTCATACTCATGTGCTTTCCTATCTCTATTTTTGAGTGAGTCCAACAAGAATATAATTCAGGGATGCATGGGCAGATCATGAATTGAATTTGAGACCCATAATATAAATTTAGCTGCTAGCTTTAGATTGCGGGCCTTGATCTTGTTCTTTCAAGTTCTTTGGGGTCCTCTTTCCCCGGTGTGAGATGGTGAATATGCATTAAATTACAAATATATATATATATATATATTTTATACCTCTACAATTTTTCTGCCTTGCTGTCTCAATGATGCTGATATTATTCCTGTTGCTGCAGAGAGCCGGGAGCAGAACAAAAGTTCAAAGATATTAGCAATGCTTACGAGGTAAACAATCTCATTTTGTTTTAAAATCCTTTTTGGGATTGGTAAAAATTCACTGATGGGCATGGAGAGAAAACCCCATGTTACGTTCTAGAAAGCCATCAGGTAAAATGGACTTCAGCATGTGTACAGAATATTTAATCTCTCTAGCACAAGATTCACGTGCAAAGAGTTTCCTGTTAATGAAAGAACCCAATCTCCAAGATAGGTTTTGTGTGCCATATCTTCCTTTGAAAGGTAGATGGGTATGATTTGAAAGTCGTCTCTTTGGAGAACCATTTAAAAAAGCTCAGTTGCTTATATTGTTGGGTCAGTATTTGTATTCCTTTTGCCAATTCGTTTGATTCTATTGCTCCTCTTCAATGCATTTGACTTCTTGTGACGCATACAGTATGTTTCACCTCTTTTTTGGCAAATTCTGGTTCGGCGATTGTGTTTTGTTTGCAAATCTGCCGCAGCAATTTTGCTGCCAATTGTAACAGAGCAAGTGATCTTTATTCAGGTCTTGTCAGATGATGAGAAACGGTCTCTCTATGACAAGTATGGTGAAGCTGGACTTAAAGGTGCTGGGATGGGAATGGGGGTAAGTTAGTTTCTGCTTGTGATTGAAGCTTGTGGAGATTCATTAAATTGTTCTGGTATTGCTTTAATGTTCGCATTTTTATAGTGGAATTATCTTTCGTTGCTGCCAGGATTTCACCAATCCTATGGATATATTTGAATCTCTTTTCGAGGGAATGGGCATGGGGGGGATGGGGGGAATGGGCATGGGAGGCAGAGGTTCCAGGAACAGGCCTGTTGATGGCCAGGATGAATATTACAATCTCATTTTGAATTTCAAGGAAGCTGTATTTGGTGTTGAAAAAGAGATAGAAATAACCCGTCTCGAGAACTGCAGCACTTGTAATGGCTCTGGTGCAAAACCAGGCACTACTCCATCCAGATGCACCACATGTGGTGGTCAAGGCCAAGTTGTGTCGTCAGCTAGGACTCCATTGGGTGTCTTCCAGCAAGTAATGACATGTTCATCCTGCGGTGGTACTGGCGAGATATCTACCCCTTGCAACACGTGCTCGGGTGATGGTCGGGTTCGGAGGACAAAAAGAATAAGTCTCAAGGTGCCTGCTGGGGTGGACTCAGGTAGTCGCCTGAGGGTTCGATCAGAAGGTAATGCAGGAAGGCGAGGTGGGTCCCCTGGTGACCTCTTTGTTGTGATCGATGTAATTCCGGACCCAGTCCTCAAGCGCGATGACACAAACATCTTGTACACCTGCAAGGTATCATACATTGATGCAATCTTAGGGACCACCATCAAGGTACCAACCGTTGATGGCATGGTTGACTTAAAGATCCCTGGCGGGACGCAGCCAAATACGACTCTTGTGATGGCGAAGAAGGGAGTTCCTTACCTAAACAAAAGCAACATGAGAGGCGATCAATTGGTCCGGGTGCAAGTGGAAATCCCAAAAAGATTGAGCAGTGAAGAGAGGAAGCTTGTCGAGCAGCTGGCCGATGTAAGCAAAGGCAAAGCAACAGCCAGCAGAAGATAGTGGTTTTATAGGTTCTTTTTCCATTTCCCATTTCTTTTTCCCTTTATTTTAAGGTATCATAGATTTGTCAACTATAAAAGTTAGTAAAAGATGTATAAGGTGCCATAAGTTATGCCAGGGGGAGAGCCATACGTGGCAATTGTTTACTGATTCAAATTTTGTCATTCCCCCTATTTTGACCTTCTGAACTGCTCTATGATGGAACAGACAGCCTGAAATGATTTCTGCGCCTCTTGTTGTTGTAACCACTTTGCCATCTCCGTCTGTTGAGACAACAATCGACCCTCTCTTTTTCCCCGTCCCGGTTGTAACGGAGAAAAGTATTCTATTCCGCTTACTACATTTGACTAGGGGGTCCACTTCGGTGTCAAGTGACAGGTCTATCGCGTAGTCTCTTTTCTCTTTGACACGTCCATTACGTAGTCTCTCCTCTCTTTCTGTTTTGTATGATAGGAGCTGTCTTAACTTTCGGCTCGATCAATTATCACGGATGATGCGTATGCTGCCCCTCTATATAATTGGATAATCTCCATCCTCAGGATGGTGCACGACTCTCTCACCATTTTGAGCGTGAAATGTCATTTTAACACTTATCACATCTCACCAAAGCGTTTCATTATTTAGCCAACCACTGTTCGATTATATGATCCAAATATAGAAGAATGCTATTAAGAGAAAGAGCTGGTCCAATTGCCTGGAGCAATCATTTTTAGTCTTTGTTGTGAGTATAATACTTTAAATCAAAATCCAATGGGATGTTGACCCCTTATATATCGGTCATTTACAGGCTGTATGTTGCCATTTATCATGAAAAAGCAAGTGACGGAAGAAATTTACACCCCAAGCAAAACATGATAGAACAATTTTTCACGATAGATGAACAAAGATTCAATTTTAAGGCAGAAAATACCATATTTGGCTACGCAGAACACATCTTTGTAGCACAAAGGCCCACAACCATTAACCTTAGAAATGGTTGCATTATACTTCTTACTGTTAATGCTCACTCAGCGACACAATGGCAAAGCGAGAACCACAATAATTGATCACCGCACCCCACTCCCGCTACTAGGTATGAATAAGTCATCTTTCTTACTGTTACATTTCAGATAACATGCCACGGGAAGTACAGGCTAAAAGTTAGAACTTGATCAGCAAATCCATATTTCAAAATTACATCCTTTCAGAACAAGATCAAAGTTCACGAGTCGAAGCCAGAGTAAATACCACTATCTCTCAATAGCCTCTTCTCTTCTTCAACATAATTCTTCCCTCTGCTGGCCTGACCAAGCTCTCTCTTCCTCTTTTCCTTTTGTGAGAAGGAAAGATTCTTCTCTTTCCGGGTTTGAACATCTGCCAATTGCTCTCCAGATGCTAGCGCAGCTCTTGTTCTTTGCCGCTCTTCATATGATTCACTGGCATCCTCAGTCTTACGACCTTCCCTCCCGGTGGACCACGACCAGTCTTTCTGGTCATCCTGGTCTTTTGGAGGTGGCACTCCTAAGACTGATAACCCGCCCTTGAAACCATGTTGCTTCAATGCTTCAAAACTCATTCCACCACTCTTCAGCTTTCCAAGTTTCCCTGAATTTATGCATCTAAGTCAATGTTAAATTTTCTGGTGGAAGTCAATAGTTTTGAATTGGGAAGGGAGAGAAAAAGTTCTGTTTTGACAGAATTTGGTCAAGCCACAAATGGAGTAAGATCCATTATCAATAGGATCCACAATATAATGATGGTGCACATTAACAACAAAATTACTTCATCGAACTGTTTTCATATGCAGATAAACTATACTCACCACTAACCAAATATGGTTTCTACATATAGCTGGAAAGGCTATACTATCTCTATCCATATGCAATAAGCACATGCATGACATGATAATGTAACTTTTTGTTTTCTTCCCTGTAAAGATACCCTTAGCTAATTGACTACCGTGAATATTGGAGATAGCCCAATGCCATCACATGAACACGACAAAATGATTCATGAAATACTAATGCAGTTAATGCAAAATTAGACACTTTACCATAAAATGGCTAGGAGTAAAATAACACTTATAAAATTATAGATGTGCTGGCATGAACTAAAGGCATGTAATAGGCACGCTGATTCATCTCGTCACCTTATGTAACCTACTAAAAATGAACTCATCATGCGAACTAGCCTTATATAAATGGCAAAGTTAACGTAAAATTAGTACCTTTGGAAGATTCTTCACTCCTAGACTTAGCCTTTTCTTTTGTCTTCCTCCCAACTCCATCATCAGTTTCATTATCTGAATGCGATGACGATTCTTCTGATGAGTCCTCTTCCTCATCACTCCAAGGCATTGCCCTTTTCATATTTGAGCTCTGAAGAACTGCAGAGAGGTATAAGAACCACGTAGCAAAAATCAAAGTAGCAAATAAAGATGAAGGAACACATAAGTCCAGCAAAGTATGCCACAATCAATAAAACCTTACTTTTTACTGCCCCTATCATTTTGAATACAAGCTATAGACGGCCGAATCCGTGAAATCGAATTAAGCCATCTAACATATCACTACACTTCCTCTACAACCATCGAAACACAAAAGACGGCAAATCTGAAACACGAACAGCGGAACTTCTCAACAAGTAATTCAGCAAGCCGACATTCAGTAACCATCCATCACCAACCGCTCCTAGCAGTACTACGATTTGGAATATGAGTGACATAGACTTGATTTCCTTTCTCCTACCAAGAAAACTGTTACAGCTGACGAGAAATTCGAAAACAATGAACAAAGAGGGCACTCTTTTGCTCCCTTACAACTCCATTTACTCCAATTACGCTGCCGGTCTTAGAGGAAAGATTCGATTTTTTTCTCAATATTCAGGAAGGTCATGTCACAATCACAAGCACTATCTGAGCAAAATCAAATCCAACACCAAATGATCGCCAAAAGAAGGGGGGAAAAGAGAGCAATTAGAGCAGAAGAGAGCTGAATTCTTTGCATTCAAGCACGTAATCGAGAGGCGAATTCTACTGGGCACGAGGGGAACTGCAGTTTCGAAACGAGTGAGGATCTGAGGAAACTCGAATTACCGAATTAGGGTTCGTCGGAGACGGCGATTCCGCGACCACAAGCGACGACCGGGATTAGGGCTTCGGGCGCCACGGCTGAGACGGAGAACGATGGCGTGGCTGGTTTATTTCTGTTGATTGGCGCGACTTGTCGTTTCGACCCTCTCGAGCCAAAAAGCCTAAACGACACTATAAAAAAAAAGGCTGTTCACCGAGTGGGCTTTTTGGTGGATCGATCTCCGAATCCGATTAAGTTTCCCCGGGAACTTCGGCCCGGCCACGAGGCAATCAGGGCATCAGGTCCTCCTGCCCAGGGCCCTGGGGTGGTCGGCGGCGGGCGGCAGCGGCGGCGGCCGGGGCGTGATTTGGTTGATAGCTTGTGGAAGAGAAAGTGGATTTCACGAATTTATAAGTAAATATTTTCATTGACATTGAAAATATTCTTGTTCATTAATTTTCTTATCGCAGGTACTAATGAGGAAAATATTTTTATGATCTAGTAATCAGTAAAATACTCATAGTTTACTACTTGATTATGTGATTTTCGTTGAAACTTTAGTCTATTGCACGTTTAGTGAACTTGAGGATATTCGTTTACAAGAAAAAAAATAACAAATTACACAGTACACACGTATCAAACACTTGCCATGTCATGCGTGGGTTGAAATACTTGAGTCTTTACCGAATTGCAAATCTCATCATTAGTCAATTAATAATATTATGTGTCAATTAGCATTCGTGTGACGAAATCGTAATTACATTATCACATAATCACATGAGAGATGTATTCTTTTGATTTCCAATTTGATGGTATGGTGTGATAATGAAAGTATGACACTCCTAGGGGCGATAAATTTATAAATCTCGCAATTTTAAAGTGTGTATTTTTACACTCGAGTTTTTCTTATGTACAACACAATTAATGTAAAGCACACAATAATACCCTTTTTTAGGTCATATTAAAACAACACCAAACTCGATTATCTCATGTAGTTTTACTATTGATTGTATATAGATCTTTCAAGTAGACTTGATTATGGACATAGTGGCCTATTGGCCCGCCGCGGCTCAACCACTAGGCCCGAAGGAAATCGAGAAAGAAGCTCGGATATGCACATCTTTTCTTGCGCTTGGCCGGATCCATCCGCTTAGATTCGATAACTCTTGTGAAAGAAGAAGTTGACATGGTCTATATTCTAGATAAGCTTGAGCTTGAGAAAGGATTAGCACCTTTAAATCCACGACCCGAACCGTGGCCGACCTTAAGGTAAAAGGCTCGTGAGATTGACAATAAGGTGATTCAAAGAACGAGTTGGAAGCTATTCTAAGACAAGGGGGACTGACCAATTCCCAAGTCAGTGTCAAAACTCGAAAGAGAATCTCTTGATCTTGGGAGCGAAGGCCTTTCTCCGTCTTATGGACGAGGACTTGGCTATGCATTTTGTCTTGTTGTTACGCACAAAATTCCAGCCGTTAAAACTTGAATTCCACTGTTCACATTCCTTCCATCTTGAAAACGAGCCACGAAACCGACCGCAAATGGAATACATACAATGCTAGAACGATTCAATCAATTCCAGCCAGCCGACTTATATTGAACCACGGTTGCCATTCCCACACGGTGGCGTGACCACGTCCGGTGGTACCTTTCGAGACTTGATTCGCCTTTTCACATTAGAAATCTTTGTGATCGACATGATATTATAGATCCGAGCACGGATCTCTCGTGTGCTTCGGTGATTATGTATCTTGTTCTTGCATGGCTCGATGGATTAATATGCACACTAGGGATTGGTCGAGCGATCGAAAATTCTTACACGCCCGGTTGGTGAAAATTGCGACGCCCTAAGGAAGGAGGATAAAGATGCTTGGTACGGAGAGAAGTAGGCTTGTATATTGGAAGGTTGAGATGAAACTCGAGCAACGTCATAAGCCAGCTGCAAGAGGATAGGGGCCCGGACGAATATGAAAGATCAACTCATGATGTCTCCATTTACATCGATCACGTGGCCACTTCCTTAGAATCTCAGATTCCATTGTTCATGTGCTGGCAGTTGCATTCTCTCGACTGTCCAAACGCATACCAACTTCGTTCGGATGATGTCTTTTTAACTTTTGACCGAGCAACATCACTGGATGGCATCGACCAGCAGAAACATAGGGAGGCCCGTAAGGGAGAACGTGACCTTCAATCGTTTCATAAAGCATCGACTAGGAGATTATGCTCTTTGTTTGAGCGACTATCATCTCTTTCTTTCAGGTTGCGGGGGAGGCTTTGCAGGAGGTGTAGATAATGGTGATGGCAAGAGGAGGAGGTTGCTGCCATTAGAGGAATACTGGCTTTGGTTTTAAAGCTTTGAGAAAGCACAAGAGAGAATTGTTGCAACGAGCGCCCGTGCAAAGTGTTGGGACTTGGTTCCCTATTTTGTCCTTTGTGAATGAGAAGTGTGGAAAGGACTCCCACATAGAACAAATGTGGGGGAAAGTAAGAGTATATTAGTGGGAGCTTTCCAAGTGAGGTTGGGCCCCAAGGGGTACCACACTTTTGTGGAAGGGAGAGGACCTACTCTTGCCGCCGGTGACCACCACACACGCGCACCGCCCGTCCGGCTCGGATCGGGCCCGGTCCGGGTAAAATATTATATTTTTGTAATATAATTATTTTATTATATAATTCCTTTCTTTTTATTCAGCTTATTTTTTTTTTCGAAAGGCAATAGTGACTCTTCAGACTTGGTGACGATTCACCAAGAGGCGTCACTTCATTCGCATCACTACACACGACATACTTGTTCACGAAGAGGCGCCACTACATGATATTTGCTTGGGAAAAACCGACCCGAGAGACACGAGTTCATAACATCACTTCATTCTGTGCGATTAAGTCAGATACACGTTGCGTTCGCCGAGTCTCTCCTCGAAGTACCGCGAGAGAGAGTCAGAGATTCGTTCTATCCTGGGAGGCAATTATCCGGCGGCCTAGGTACGTATTAAGGCGGGCAAATTTGTCTTAAGGACACGGCATTGAATTGTCGGGCTCGAATCGAATTTGCTCTTCCGATCTTCCTTCCAACTCCGAAGTCAGGTTCGTTTATTTGCTTCCTCCACTCTTGTGTTGGTTGTTGTTCATCTTCTCTGATTTGTAAGTTCTACATGCTGTACACACTGAATTCCTTCGTTTCCGAACACTGTCCACCGCCTATATACTTCTATGTGATTAAGACAACAATCTTAAGACAAATTTTTTCGTTGCTTTTGTGTCTCGTTTGTCGTCAGTGTTCGTTGATTAAGTCTGCTATTTGTTTCCTTTGTGTATAGTCATGTCTACAAGTGCAACATCTTCGATGACGCCCATAGTTGCGTCGGCTCCGACTCATGGAGAGAAGCCGGAGAAGTTCAACGGTGCTGATTTTAAGAGGTAGTAACAGAAAATGTTGTTCTACCTCACGACGTTGAACTTGGCCAAGTTCCTCATGGAAGATGCTCCTAAGATGGACGAAGGAGAGACAAGCAAAGAGAAATTTGCTGCGGTTGATGCTTGGAAGCACTCCGATTTTCTTTGCCGGAATTATATTCTGAATGGTCTGGATAATTCCCTATACAACGTCTACAGCCCCTTGAAGACGGCTAGAGAGTTGTGGGAAAATCTTGAGAAGAAGTATAAGACGGTGGATTGAAGAAGTTCATCGTCGGCAAATTCCTAGACTTCAAGATGGTGGACCACAGATCAGTCCTAACCCAAGTCCAAGAACTTCAAGTTATTGTCCAGGACATCCATGCTGAGGGGATGATCATAAGCGAATCTTTCCAAGTGGCTGCGTTCATAGAGAAATTACCACCCTTATGGAAAGAGTTCAAGAATTACTTGAAGCATAAGAGAAAGGAGCTGTCGTTGGAGGACTTGATTGTTTGCCTAAGGATAGAGGAGGACAACATCAATGCTGAGAAGAAGACAAGCAGAAATGTTGCGGTGTCGAAGGCCAATGTTATTGAGGCACAAGGACCGAAAGCTAACAACAAGAGGAAGAGACAAGTGGAGGGTTTCGCACAATGCCAGAGGAAGTTTACTGGCAAATGTTACAATTGTGGAAAAGCTGGACATCGAGCCAAGGAGTGCCGAGCCAAGAAGAAGCAGAAATCGCAAGCACATGTGGTCGATCAGATTGCAACTGCCGTTGACGATATCAATCTTGCTGCTGTGATATTGCAATGCAACTTGGTTGGGAACATCAAGGAGTGGTGGGTGGACACCGGAGCTACTCGCCACATTTGTGCGAGCAGAAACATGTTTTCCACCTACACGCCCATGGCAAGCGATGAAGTACTCTATATGGGCAACTCCTCCACATCAAAGGTTGAAGGTTTTGGGAAGATAATTCTGAAGATGACTTCGGGAAAGACCTTGACATTGAATGATGTTCTCCATGTGCCCGATATCCGCAAGAATTTAGTGTCCGGGTCCCTCCTCATCAAGAATGGCTTTAAGCTTGTGTTTGTAGCTGATAAGTTTGTGCTTTTGAAGAATGATATGTATGTAGGCAAGGGGTATCTTAATGATGGCCTCTTTAAGTTGAATGTATTGACTGTCATGCCCACAAAGGCTTCTAATAAAAGTGTTGTTGCTTATGTTGTTGACTCTCCTTTTATTTGGCATGCAAGACTAGGACACGTTAATTACAAATCTTTGAAGAAATTGATGAAAATGGGACTTGTACCTACGCTTGAATGCCCGAGTGAGAAATGTAAGATATGTGTTGAATCGAAATTTTCTAGGTTGCCTTTTAATTCAATAGATACAAGAATTACAGAACCTCTAGATTTAATTCATACGGACATTTGTGATTTGAAATCAATACCGTCTAGAGGAGGAAGAATTATTTTATCACTTTCATAGATGATAGCTCTAGGTATTGTTATATCTATTTGCTTACTAGAAAGGACCAAGCAATTGATGCTTTTAGAACCTATAAGGCCGAAGTCGAAAATCAATTGCAAAAGAAAATTAAAGCGATTAGAAGTGATCGAGGAGGTGAATATGAATTTCCTTTTGAGGAAATTTGTGCTGAATCTGGAATTATTCACCAAGTTACTCCTCCTTATGCGCCACAAGCTAATGGAGTGGCGGAGAGGAAGAACCGATCGTTAAAAGAAACCATGAATGCTTTGTTAATCAGCTCCGGTTTACCTCAAAATTTGTGGGGGGAAGCGGTCTTAACTGCAAACTTTATCTTGAATAGAGTTCCTCACAGAAAGACACATCTAACACCCTATGAGAAATGGAAAGGCAGATTGCCTAATTTGAAATATCTCAAAGTGTGGGGGTGTTTAGCTAAGGTCGCGATTCCTAAACCTAAAAAGGTTAAGATAGGACCTAAAACTGTTGATTGTGTATTCATTGGATATTCTCTCAACAGTAGTGCATATCGGTTTTTGGTTCATAAATCTGAGGTCTCGGATATACATGTTGGCACGATCATTGAATCGAAAGACGCCACGTTCTTTGAAGATGTATTCCCTTACAACATTGAACATGATTCAGCTGAAATCAATAAAAGACCTCGAGGTTCCACATCTATTCTACAAATGACTCTATTGAAGATGAACCAAGACGTAGCAAAAGACAAAGGATCTTAGCATCTTTCGGTCCTGATTTTCTGACATATATGTTAGAAAATGAGCCTCGGACTTTTCAAGAGGCTGTGACATCACCAGAGGCCCCGTTTTGGAAGGAAGCGATCAATAGTGAAGTCGAATCGATTCTGTCCAATCATACTTGGGAATTGGTTGATCTTCCTCCTAGAAGCAAACCACTACAATGTAAGTGGATTTTCAAGAGAAAGATGAAAGCCGATAATACTATTGAAAAATATAAGGCGAGACTTGTGGTCAAGGGTTACAAGCAACGAGAAGGCCTTGATTATTTTGATACGTATTCACCTGTCACTAGAATTACATCTATAAGGATGTTAATTGCATTAGCTACGGTGTATAAGTTTGAAATTCATCAAATGGATGTAAAAACGGCTTTCTTAAATGGGGACCTCGAGGAAGAAATTTACTTGGAACAACCCGAAGGGTTCATTGTTCCAGGTCAAGAAAGAAAAGTATGTCGCCTAATCAAGTCATTATATGGCTTGAAACAAGCACCAAAACAATGGCATGCTAAATTCGACCAAGTAATGTTGTCGAATGGTTTTAAAATAAATGAGTGTGATAAATGTGTATATTTTAAGAACACTCGAGAAGGTACCACTATCCTTTGCTTGTATGTGGACGACATGCTAATAATGGGCAGCAATAGTGAGGTTGTTAATTCGACCAAACGCATGCTCAAAAGACAGTTTGACATGAAAGACATGGGTGTCGCAGATGTCATTCTGGGAATAAAAATCCTCAAAACAGATGAAGGATTAGCCCTATCTCAATCTCATTATATTGAGAAAATTCTTGATAAGGGCAAGACTTGAACATTGTACCTAAAAAGACTCCGATAGACGTGAGTTTACATCTTTCCAAGAATACTGGTGCAAGTGAATCTCAGAGTGAGTATGCCAGTTTACTAGGTAGCTTAATGTATGTCATGAACTGCACTAGGCCGGACATAGCTTGTGCTGTAAGCAAGCTGAGTCGTTTTACAGCCAATCCTGATAGAAGTCATTGGACAGCAATGAAACGTGTACTAGGCTACTTGAAGCATACTCAAAATTATGCATTGCACTATACAAGATATCCTGCAGTACTAGAAGGATACTGTGATGCGAATTGGATAACCGGCATTAAAGACACTAAATCGACAAGTGGGTATATATTTACACTTGGAGGAGGTGCAGTGTCCTGGAAATCATCCAAGCAAACTTGCATAGCAAGATCGACAATGGAAGCTGAGTTTGTAGCTTTGGACAAGGCCGGTGAAGAAGCTGAATGGCTTCGGAATTTCTTGGAAGACATCCCTAATTGGCCCAAACCTATGCCAGCTGTATGTATTCACTGTGATAGTCAAGCGGCAATTGGAAGGGCGAATAATGTTATGTACAATGGGAAGTCTCGACATATTCGTCGAAGACACGACACCGTGAGACAACTACTCTCTAGTGGAATCATCACAATAGACTATGTGAAGTCTAAAGATAATATTGCTGATCCACTTACAAAAGGCCTAACTGGAGAGTTAGTTCACAAAACATCCAACGGAATGGGTCTAAGGCCTGTTAATTAAGTCTTCATAGCGGAAACCCTACCTAAATGACTGGAGATCCCAAGAACTAGGTTCAAAGGGACAACTAAGTTATGTGGACAGTGTAGTGTACTGTCAACTATTACCCATTCCCGTGGAAGACAGTACTAACAATATGAGGTTAAGCGTAAGCTTTTAATGAATCTGAATTGGATATTAGATATATCATGAATTCAGAATTCACCTATGTGAGTGTGAAGTGAGGGCCGCTTCTATGAGAATTCGAAAGGCTGGTTCTCTAAAACACTCATGAGACCAGGCGGTGTTCATGGCCAAAACGGACACAACAATGAGAACCAACTGTATAGGGGAGAAAGTTGTGTGTCTTCTATTGTCTAGGTTTGCACTAAAGGTTGGCGGTTCAAAGACATCAAGTCTACTGACTGACTGAGCAAGTCCGATAGATCACACTAGGGAAGGTTCAAAGTCTCAGACTACCTATCTTGATGCAACAATCTCTCATTGAATAATTGCACATTGCATTTCATGTCATTCACTCATGCATCTACGAAGAGTCATTTGAGCTGAACTTCTCATTCATGTGGGGGATTGTTGGGACTTGGTTCCCTATTTTGTCCTTTGTGAATGAGAAGTGTGGAAAGGACTCCCACATAGAACAAATGTGGGGGAAAGTAAGAGTATATTATTAGTGGGAGCCTTCCAAGTGAGGTTGGGCCCCAAGGGGTACCCACTTTTGTGGAAGGGAGAGGACCTACTCTTGCCGCCGGTGACCACCACACACGCGCGCGCGCGCCGGCCGGCTCGGCTCGGATCGGGCCGGGCCCGGGTCTGAATAAAATATTATATTTTTGTAATATAATTATTTTATTATATAATTCCTTTCTTTTTATTCAGCTTATTTTTTTTTTTTATTTCCGAAAGGCAATAGTGACTCTTCAGACTTGGTGACGATTCACCAAGAGGCGTCACTTCATTCGCATCACTACACACGACATACTTGTTCACGAAGAGGCGCCACTACATGATATTTGTTCGGGAAAAACCGACCCGAGAGACACGAGTTCATAACATCACTTCATTCTGTGCGATTAAGTCAGATACACGTTGCGTTCGCCGAGTCTCTCCTCGAAGTACCGCGAGAGAGAGTCAGAAATTCGTTCTATCCTGGGAGGCAATTATCCGGCGGCCTAGGTACGTATTAAGGCGGGCAATTTGTCTTAAGGACACGGCATTGAATTGTCGGGCTCGAATCGAATTTGCTCTTCCGATCTTCCTTCCAACTCCGAAGTCAGGTTCCTTTATTTGCTTCCTCCACTCTTGTGTTGGTTGTTGTTCATCTTCTCTGATTTGTAAGTTCTACATGCTGTACACACTGAATTCCTTCGTTTCCGAACACTGTCCACCGCCTATATACTTCTATGTGATTAAGACAACACAAAGTTTGGGGAATTCCTTTTGGGTGTGATCTTAGTCCAGATTAATTTAACATAGGGTGAAATACCGTAACGTTCTGGTCCTATCACCGACAATATTATTTGCTTTGGGTCTCCACTGGCCCTCACGGTTTTGTTTTTCCTCAAGTTCACTATTCTTCCGGCCTTTAGTGGCAACTTACGAGCACACAACCCGAGAAAACAAGTTATCGATAGTTTAAGGGCGAGTCACACTATATGAATTGACCCCGAATTTTCTCCCTAGCTATGTGAGACAAGGGATGTCACATATCCCCCCTCAACGACACAATGTTTGCGTTGTATTGTGGCCATCACATATCGTCGGGAGTCGGCTCTATACCACTCTGTAACGTCCTTACTCCACCACTGATAATATTATCCACTTTGGGTCTCCACTGGCCCTCACTGCTTTATTTTTCCTTGGATTCACCATCCTTGCGGACCTCAACAATAACTCACGAGCGCGCAACCTGGAAAAACGCGTTGTCCATGATTAAGGGTGGACCTCATTGTATAAGGTCCCCAAAAACTCCCTCACTAGGTGATGTGAGACATGAATGTCATAAATATGGAAGACACATGTACCACCCAAATTCTTTCTTTGTGGATACAACCTTTGCTTTTTGAAATTGGGTCTCACAAATACGAAAACTTAGCAATATGATCCTTGTTTTTTCAAATCTGATTTTAAGATGAAATGATGACTAAAGAATTATCATATGAAATGATCTCTCTCTCCACATTATAGATATCTTTCTCGAGCAATTTAAATGAATGGGAACCCCATTTACCATAATTATTAGATCGTATGTCCTCACATGAGGAAAATTCTTCTTCGGATATAAAGTCATGGACCACATGATATCACAACCTATGATTTTGCAGTACTCCACAAATTGGCTAACGTGGGATCTGTAAATCAATGATTGTGATTTGTGAACTATTGGTCTTAGGTCCAAATGAAAAGTTTCCTGTTGTGAATCGATATGATGATTGTGGTAAATTGGACGTGCATGTGCCTCCTTTCAATCCTTAAAGCGGTAAAAGTTTAACAATTGTGGCGTGTTTGCCTTTTCAATTATTGGTGAGTATCTATAAATCCCAAGTAATAATTAGGAAATAACTCAATACTATGATTGAAGAAGGAGCTGATGCGAAAGGAGCACATGCCAAAAGAAACCTGTTCAATACTGTTCCCAATTGTGGCATGTTTGCCTATTCAATTATTGGTGGGATGTTCATAGCCCTTAGTAGTAATTAGGAAACAAATGAACACTGCGGTTGAAGAAGAAGTTCATGCAAAAGGCACATATTCTCTCTCTCTCTCTCTCTCTCTCTCTCTCTCGCTCTCTCTCTCTCTCCTCTCTCTCTCTCTCTCTCTCTCTCTCTCTCTCTCTCTCTACACATGGGAAGATTATTTACTCTAGTTAAAAGAAAATGACAGGCCACATGTATTTTTTACCTTCTTGAATGATTAATACCATGGAGATGGCAAAAAATGGATCTACCCATGGTATTTGATTCAATGACTAGTCAAATGGGCTATGAATGCTAGTATTGGAAGCTTCCTGCTAAGAGTAGTGATTAGCTTTTTATACCAACATAGTTTGTTAGGGAATCCCAATTTGTAAATTATGAAGATTCGGGCTTTCTTTGGACTGCCTTGCTGTCTCTTCCTCTTAATTAAACTCAATTCTTGGACTTGTAAACTAATAATCCACTTGATTGCCATGAGCTTTGAAATGTGAAAAGAAAGGGAAAAAATTTTGGAAAACTACTTTAGGGGAACCGGACACAGTCTCCCACATGCAGCATGTGTGGATTAATATTAGTCAATGGGGACGGCAGGCCTGGAAGCAAAATCCAAGAAATTGCATTGGCCTCATAAGCCAATGAATATGAATATATTGGGTTAAATTGCATATAATATACTTACTTTCTCCAAGACCCAAGAAGATTGCAGTGGCCTTGAACTCCAAATACCCTAGCAAGATCCTATTTCTATGTGCTTAAGCACTTTTTCCCATTAGGGGTTGCAGCTTCCTGAGCACAGAAACTCCCCCAGCAATTCATGCACTTTCTCATGGTGCTGGTTGCGAAATCTTAATGAAGTTTGCATTGAACCAAAGAAAATGGGACCATTGTCTCGGTTCTCTTGGACATATGTCTAGATTGAGTCAAAAGAGACTCCAAATTCCATAGCATACATGTAATTTGTTCCGCTTGAAAGCAACAGATAATGTTCTTATCTGTTTAAATTATAAATAAAAGAAACAAATACAGAGAAGGCGAAGCTAGACAAGAGACCCTCTTGGAGTCCTGAATCTCTCTCACAAAGCGCAAGCATGTAGCTGATATGTCTTCTTCTCTGGTCTGGTTCAACCATTCACAGCTCAACCCCCGAAAATTCTATTCTCTCAAGAAACTTCTTGGACATTACTATGAACACTATCCTCGACATTCCCCTGCAAATTTGCAAGCGTAGCCAACATTCTCCCGAAGAATTGACATCAAAAGACTAAACTTTGCAATCTAATCTCTAATCTCAAAGACGGGTTTAGGCAACAAGATGAAATCTTTTAGGCAATTTACTATCCCTCTTTCACTATGGTGAATGGAGCAAACCTGACTCGATTCGCCCAACAAAGGGGCAAAAAAGAGAGTGAAAAAGAAAATATTCATCTATTTAGAGATACCAAGACAATTTTGGATAGCAAAAATGTTAAAGGAAGTACATTAAAATATGGATCCGACATATTCGATCCATTTGACATTTTACGATAGATGATTGATATCAAATGAATTCATTTGACTAAACTAAGTGAATTGTATACAAGGAACTTACTTACCTCTCACGTCATTACACTCATTAAATAAGAAATCGCGATATTCCTATCAAATACTACATGTATGATATATTTTGTATCCTGTTTTGAGCTGCAGTCAAGCCATTTTGAATATCAAAGTTAGTAAAAATGTGGGAAATTGTTTTGCCCCCTATATCTTTTCTTTTGACTCGGGAAAAAAAATAACAAAAGGGACAAAAAAAAAAAACCACTGTCTCTTCCCAAGTCCCCAAGCTTGGGCCAGTTCTTGGATTGGAACTTTAAATAAAAAATAATTTTGAGCGAGCTAAGAAATCTCTCTCTCTCTCTCTCTCTCTCTCTCTGCGCTTTATTCCTCTTCAAATTCGATACTTTGCCGTGCCTGTACCCTCAACTCAACGAGGCTTTTAGTTGCAAGAAACTCTCTCTCTCGCTCGCTCGCTCACTCACATTGTCTTGTTCCACGCTCGGAATCTCATATTCTTATTCCCACGCATCAGTGGTCGTCCTTTCTCATTACCCCTCTGGTCTTCCTCTTTGTTCTTCTTGTTACTTCTGTTTTGACTAGCGTTTCATCCACCAGGGAACATCGAAAAAGAAAGTGAGGCCCAAGTTACCCAAGTGGGGTTGTTTATTCTTTTCTTTTCTTTGCTCTGTTCATTAAACCCAGAAAGTTGAAAATGTCCAAAAGCTGAGATTTCCAATGTAAAATTCTTATTATTGCACTATTTCCCCATCACCTGAAATCGAGGGAAGTACATCTCCCCTCCCCCCCCCCTCCCCCGCGGTTTCTCTCTCCTTTTTTTGCTCTGTTTTTCGTCTATTAAAAGGTCACCCACCAGTTACAGTCACTCCGGACCCCCTTCATTTTTGTATTCCTGTTCGTTCCTTCTTCCTTGTATCGTAGCTTCAAATCTGTCAATTTGAGCCTTTCCAATTCAAGAACGAGGGAGTTACTATAACCCTTTTTTGCAAGAAGATAAATGATCACACAGGGACTCTCCTTCTCTTGCTCTCTCTGATCTCCTCGTCATCATTTGCTAATGCTGACCATAAATGGCGAAGCTTTCATGGCCAAAGACACTGGTGAAGAAATGGTTCAACATCAAAAGCAAAGCCGTGGACTTTCAAGCTGATGACATCGTTTATGGAGGTGATGACCCATCATATCTCTTTGTTTTCCTGCTCCCCTTTTATTTTCTGGGTTTTGTCTTTATACAATTAATACAGTTGCTTTTGTTCCTCTACTTCTTGGTCCTGTTCGAATGAGGTGTCTTCTTTTTCCGTTTCATATGCAGCTCAAGATCTGTAATTTGTTTCTATTCCCTCTCTCTCTCTCTCTCTCTCTCTCTCTCTCTCTCTTTTGGTTTTGTAACTAATGAACCGTCTTTATTTTTGGTTGTTTCTGATGAAATGTTCATTAGGCGTTATGCCACAAAGCATACAGTGCCGCGCAGAGAGAGAGAGAGAGAGAGAGAGAGAGAGCAGCTTTAATGACTTTATCGTTTTTCTTTTTCAGGCGTTGATGAAGAATCAGGGGACATCAATTCAGAGAGGAGAGAGGCATGCAAAATCAAGAAAAGCAAAACAGGTGCACTTGTGTTACCATCTTCTGTAATATCTTTATGGAGGACCACTTCACCTTTATTGCTCCCCTTAATCTCGCAACCCAGTCAATGCTTTAATTCAACTCAACCCTTTCTTATTTTTTTTAGACAATATGGCTTCCCTTAAACTTTTATTAATCTCTCATAAAATCCACTTGGGACGGCAGAGAGATCTAACAAGAGAAACTCCGACCGAGCCCGGCGAGGTAAGATTGACCTTGATGCCTCGCAGGTCACCGATGTGCACAATTATCGGTATGTCTCCTTTTTTCCTTGAAGTTTTTCCTGAGGCGAAAGATGAATCTTTCTACATTGTGCTAATATTGAAAGACAGAATTTTTGTAGCTACATGGAATGTGGCTGGGAAATCTCCTCCTAGCAATTTGAACCTTGACGAGTGGCTCCATACTTCGCCTCCTGCAGATATATATGTCCTTGGGTACATTCTTCGATTCAATTTGGATTTGATCGATGCCGTAGACCTTTCCGTATATGTTGGTGCTATCCTAATCACTCATCTGGCTTCCAGGTTTCAAGAAATTGTACCTTTAAATGCCGGTAATGTTCTCGGAACAGAAGACAATGGCCCGGCTAAGAAATGGCAAGCTCTTATAAGGAGGACCTTGAACAGCCTTCCTGGGACCAGCAGCGTTTGCCATACGCCTTCGCCGATTCCTGACCCGATCGTCGAGTTGGACGTCGACTTCGAAGGATCCACAAGACAGAAGGCTTCATCCTTCTTCCACCGCCGCTCTTTCCAATCCTGGAGTCACAGCATGAGAATGGATCATGAGATGTCATTCCCGCAGCAACCCCGGCTTGACCGAAGATTCAGCGTTTGTGATCGGGAGATATTCGGACACAGGCCGAGTGATTATGAACCCAACTACAAATGGTGTTCCTCTGATGATGAAACTGGGCCAAGTGATTCCCCGGGACATTGTCACTACTCACCTGTGACCTATAACAGGTCAAATTTCCATGAGGATAGAGAGAATCAGATAGTCCAATCTAAATACTGTTTGGTTGCAAGTAAACAAATGGTGGGGATATTCCTCACAATTTGGGTGAGAAGCGAGCTTAGAGACTATGTTGGCAACTTGAAAGTTTCGTGTGTGGGAAGAGGATTGATGGGTTATCTTGGAAACAAGGTGCGTTTTCTGCTCACGGACAGATTCATTGATTTGTAACCCATAGGACAAGGGTCTAAGATGAAGCGTGACAGATCTTTCCTCTTAATTTCCTCAGGGTTCGATTTCGATTAGCATGTCTGTGCACCAAACGAGCTTTTGCTTCGTCTGCAGTCATTTAACATCCGGAGAGAAGGAAGGGGATGAGCAGAGGAGAAATTCAGATGTCATGGAGATTCTCAGGAAAACAAGGTTTCCCCAAGTACACGGCACGGGTGATGAAAATTCTCCTCAAACGATTCTCGAGCATGAGTAAGGCTCTTTGCTTCTAATTTACTACTAAATATCAAGGCCGGCTCAGTGTCACCGATTCAAATATTTCTTTAAGCATGCTTTTGCTGCTTTCAGTAGCCAGTTAATTGAGTCCCTATCATTTAAAACGCTAGAATCGAGTCAATTTCGCAAGCCCTTTGCCAGTTTGTCTTACTTTCTTGCTTTGTCCATCTTAATGCAGTAGAATTATTTGGTTGGGCGACTTGAATTACAGGATTGCGTTATCGTACCGATCTGCAAAGGCTCTTGTTGAGATGCGAAACTGGAGAGCACTACTGGAGAATGATCAGGCATGTTGCCTCGCTATTTTCGATGAAACATTCCTTTTATCGTCTTCTTTATATACTAAGAACGGTGAATCTATGATTTTGCCCAATTCTCAGCTCCATAGAGAACAGAGAGGTGGGCGTGTCTTTGTGGGGTGGAATGAAGGGAACATATATTTTCCTCCGACATACAAGTATTCAAACAATTCTGATAGGTACGCTGGAGACGATAGGCACCCCCGGGAAAAACGAAGGACTCCAGCATGGTAATTTGCTTGTCCCAGTTTACATGGTGTAATCCTTGTCGGGTTTGACTTGTATTTCCCCATCACCACACCACCTCTTGACTCCTGTTACATGCAGGTGTGATCGCATATTGTGGCACGGTAGAGGCCTCAATCAGTTATCTTATGTGCGCGGAGAGTCGAAGTTCTCTGACCATAGACCGGTGTATGGCGTTTTTTTTGCTGAGGTTGAGTACATAAACCGGAATCGAATAAAAAAAAGCATGAGCTGCGCTAGTTCCAGGATTGAGGTAGAAGAATTGTTGCCCTATTCAAATGGATATACGGATGTCAATTTCTATTGAGGGATGGAATCTTCATCAAACTCGAATTGGAGACTCGGGAATCTTCACTGAGAAAACAAAGAGTCAACAACAGCAGCATCTATCGAGGTATCACAGTTAAAATGACGATGAAGAAACGTCTGTTTAATTCGTTTCATCTTCTTGCGATTCCAATCCTCATGTTGATTCCGTCCTACAACTAACTGTTTAACAGTATGACCTCCCTTAATGTTATTGCCATTGTATGTCTAGGTTTAAGGACTGAAATTTTCTCTTTTTAATTTTTATGGTGTGTGATTTCATAAACAAGAGTCGAATGTTGATAGATCGGTCCTGACCTTTCAGATGAGGTAGATTATATCGGCGTTCTGACTTCTGTAACCGTTACTTTGAATGGTAAATAAAAACCCGGACAAGTTCTGTTTAGCTGTTCAGACAATCATCCTCTTCCATTATCAAATTTTGCTGAAACAATTTTTCACTTACTTCTGTTCTCATCTCTGATCCGGTGAAATTTGCAGGTGGACGCTGTGATGGACATTAGCATTCCTAGACAATGACGAGGACACGTTCCACTGCCCATGCAAGGTTAGTTCTTTTTACTTCGCTTCTCGCTTTGCCTCAAGTGCTCTTCCTCAGCTGCGCACTCAAAGACTAGTCATATGTTTGCCTTGTCATATCAGGTTACTAATTTGTATTTTGCCACCAATCGCTACCTCGATGAATTCTGGAGTCATCTGTTGGGAGAAATTCGATACACTCCGCAAGAAATTGCTCGTCGCAAGGTGAATAAGCTGTCCTCATTCAAATAACCATATTAGCTTTTCAAATTCGGTTTCTATACCTACCTAGTAAACAGATGTTACCTTACCCTTATGAAGGTCTTTCCGTGAAAATTGATTTGGAGCTCGCAAAATATGCAGGATAGACTTTAGAGAGATCAAAGTTCAGCGTAGTGGGAAGCATTGGAGTTTTCTGAAAAGTGCTTCAGATCAAAGTAGGGGAATTTTTGGGATGAAGAGAACAGCAGGACCTTCTGATTCAATGCAATTATTAGGAGCATTTCTCATTCGTTGGCTGAGGCGCCCTTTAACAGATAAGGATAGCGAGAGATGATGAATGTCTCTGCAAGCCATTCATGGGTCAATAGTAGAATAAAGAAGCTTGATGCACATGATTGTTCTGGACCTCCAATTCTTTTTTTTCCCCCGTTTCTTTTGTAGCAGTTGAAAATGAACCTAGTGGGAAAAGTCCTTCCGAGGCTTGTCATGCCTCGAGCGAAAAAGAGAGTTAATTGAAATAAAGGATCATCTGCAGGTTTCACTATCTTCTTGTGTGTTGAAAAAGCAAGACTCTCTGCAAGAGCTTGTTGCACTGTTTACATGGTTGTCAGGGTTTATTTTTTGTTTGTTTGACAGTGAATCATTATTTGTAAGATCCCTCTTTTTTGTTTTCTCCTGTCAAATGGTCTCTTTCAGTCAGCGAGGGGCCAGGCCAGCATCATTTTAGGACAAGCGCCCATGAAAATAGGTTGGTGCATCCACATCATTTAGTATTTTTCGATGCAGAAATTTTGACAAGGCACACACGATGTTCAGACTTCGACTTTTCCAACATTGTGCCGCCCCTGTATAGCATGTCTCGGGTTCAAATCTTGTCTTTTGTTACGGATCCTCTCGCACCGAGGCAAAAAAGGAAAAAAAAAAAAAACATCCCGGTGCGACCGAATCGATCTGGAATTTGCGATCCGAGTTCGTCTTCCATGTTTTAATTTGCAAATAGCCCTGATCCATTCTCCTTTCCAATGCAGCAGAATGACATTTGCACTTGTGCCATTCATGTTGAAGTGGGCACTTACCTTCTTTTCAATTAAAAATTTATCTGTCATAATTTAATCGTGAGCTATATTTTTCTCTAATTATATCTTCAACAGGTGAGTTATAAATTATGGATATCACTAACATGCAAACTTAACTAAGTATTTCATATAGATTATCGGTCAAGAATACCGATTTTCCTCCAATTAGGAAAGGAGGGAAGACTCGACCTTTTAGTAATATGAGAGATACACAAGTCAAAGGATGACCGCTTGGTTTAAGCTTACTAAACATGCTCAAACATGCAAATATCTTTATTTCGATACTTAAACAAGTGCTCTGAGATGCATAATAAGGAAAATCATTAATCAAAAGGCGCTGCCGCAATTCCTCGACGCATCGACTGCTCTTGCGATCGAATGACCCCGGAGCCCTTACTAAACATTTCTCAATCGTTAATATTTCGATTGAGGCGCCCCAATTAAACATAACACGAGGTCGAAAAATTTATTTTGATTTTCCATAACTATTTGCTTGAAATACGTACAATAAGTGCCTTCAGACACAGGTCGTCACCATGGGAAGTGAAACGGGTGGTACTCTGCGAAACCCTAGCTTGCATGGCCCTTATTTATGAACTGCAGTCCACCTGCTGATCATTTAAATTGACCAGAAAAGTGAAAAAGGAAGAAGAAGAAAGAAACAAGAAAGAGAGAGAAGGGGAAAAAAAAAACTCGCACCAATGAAAAATCGAATTCTGAACGCTACAAATAAAGATAAAAATAAAAAAAGCTTGAAAATCAAGGCGCAAAAAAATGAAAAATACAAGAAGTTCACTTCGAACACGCTCGTCTCGACAAAGACTAAGCACCGGTCAGTCATCCGCTTATCTTTGCCTATCTATCCTTTTTTTGTGGAAAATCAAATTTGGTTGATCATACAAAGATTGGACCCGGGTTACAAAACACAAGCAAGTATAAAAAAAAAACGTTAAAAGCCAAGGAAGTCAAAATTAATTGAAAATCCTAGTTTCATTTCAGCAATAAAATGTAGGTTAAATTAGGTCGATCACTATCTTATAACTATTCATTCCAATAAGATCATCGAGATAAGATTCACCAAGGTGGTGATTCTTACCAATTCTGGAAGCAAATCGGAATCAATTCAAATCAAAGCCAGAGCACAAGAAATTCACTCCCAAATCATATATGGTGCTGCTGAAAAAGAAAAAACAACAACAACAACAAAAGAAACCAACCCTTTCAATTTATTTCTTTTGCTTTTCATTGCTCTTGCAATCAATTCATTGCTCTTTGCGTATTTGATTTTGTGAATTGACAGCGACAGATGTAATGGACGACAGTTTTGCAGGGGGGGGGGGGGGTCAAATGGTTTTACCACGTTGACATTCCAAAACAATAGTCATAAATAACTTTTTAACATGAAAGGGGGAAGAACTCTTGGTCGTGTCGAGGGTTGAACGTTTAATTATTGCCCCCGAAGTAGAGGAGGGGCCCCCCCTCGACAAGAAGATAAGAAGAGGAGGTAAAAATTGTTTTGTACTGTCGTGTCTTCTTATAACATTGATTGCCATGAAGTAATTACGCTACAGAGCTAAAAATCAGGGTGACAATTTTTACACTACGAGGGTGAAAAAGGGGTATTGATTAAGTTTCAGAGAAGGACGACCCGCGTGCGCGAAAACGGGAAACGGCTTTTTTCGTCCATCGTGCATTCGAATGGAGCTTCCAAGAGTTTCTTAAAAAACCCTAATTTCCTAGACAAAAAAAAAGATTGATTCGTGAGCTCCAAGAGTTTAGGTTGAAACTACTTATGATCTACTCATCTGGCAATTATTTTTCCAAGAAATGAAAAGTATAAAGGGTTTTTTTTATATAATCGAGGTGTCTGAGTTAGCTTGCGCACACCTCAACTATTTCTCGGGAGAGACTAGCACAACAATCTACTGCATAGCCCCAACTTAAATCACAGTCGCTTTCCTGATGAATTGAACCCAAAACCTTAATGAAGTCCAAGTTCGCCCTAACCAGCTAAACTGCTTATGGGTAGGTGAAAGTATAAAGGGTTAATACCACGGGAAACCCCAAACAATATATCATGAGACAAATTTATCCTAAACTTGGCCGATAAGATCTGGGCGAGGCAGCCCTTGTCACCTTCGCCCGTGGCTAGCGAGGTCGGCCCTCGTTGCCCTTTGGCCAACCTCGCCGACCGTGAGCAAGGGCATCGAGCCCTAGCCAGCAAAGCTCAACGCTTGCTGCCCAAGTATTTTCTTTAGGAAAAAAAAAAGAGAAAATTTGTGGGGGTAGATATGTCACGAAATATATAGTTTGAGATTTTTGGTGTCACAAAAAAAAAGTTCAAGGTAAATGTATCATATGAGGTATAGTTGAGGGTTTTTTGTGTTACAAAAAACGTTTAGGGTAAATTTTATCATGATAGGTAAAGTTTGGGGTTTTTCGTGGTATTAACTCAAATATAAAACTTTAGCTTTTGTTGGCCATACAAGGAAATGAAATTCTAAAGATAACGATTAAAACTAAAGTTTGCAATTTGATTGTAGCTTGAAAACGTCGCGCTAATTGGATTCGATAACCATGATCGCAAAGTGGTCGCACAAAACACCATGCTAGTGCAACTTGGGCACAGTCCAAAGGTATGTTACCTAGGTTACGCCATCATATTTAGGCATATCCGGCCACCATGTAGGTCACACCCGGCATGGTGTGCGGTTCTTGGAATGAGTTCCTAGCCGGATGGAACTCTCTTTAGCCCGCTTCTTTGGCACTATTTTATTTCTACATCATAAGATGGAACGAGTTCATAAGATTGCTTGACCCGATCTAAGTCCTCAAATCCGTAAAGTAACAAGATCATACAAAGTGACGAACAAATACGAAGCATCCACGGTCCTTTAAAAACACAATCAATCGTGTAATTCGCCTAATTATGTTCGTTTAGATACCCTTCTTCTGTATCGCAATAGATATAATACTTGGACCGGCTTGCATTATGAGCATACGTACCGTGTATGTACAAACTGAATCAGATACGGTCTTACTTCGCATTTAATACTCCTCCACCATTGACTAGTCTCTATGCACTTTTACCTAACTAGCTTATATCTATCTGCTCTTACCTGCTACCAATTATTTTTTCCTTTAAAAAATTAACGCCAGATTACTAATTAAGAACCCTAAGTTTCCTTAACGTGAGCCAACAATCGGTGACCCACTTGGCCAAACTGGAATTATTTAATGGGCCTCTTGAGGATAAAGCCGAATAAAGATCAGAAAAATGGATTGACAAACTTTAATCCAGTTCAGCAGCCGACCTCACATGTCTTTGCTAGAGACAAGCTGCCCGAGGAGGGGACAGCATTGATCAAAGGTTGGTGGAGTCGGGGCAAACCCTCGAGCAATCGATTAAGAAATGAATTTAGTACTGATAGATAGCTGGAATTGGAGACCCCTCTGAATCTTGGCACGATTTGACCCCTTTATTCTAGATCCACACTTTGGTCTCACCCTGAATTAAACTATATAATAAGGTCTCTTATGGTAAGATTGACTACTTTGGTTTGGTGCACATGTGCCAAGAGATTGGTGGCCCCATTAACCCATGGTTTGAGGAACTCGCGGGCCGCCTCCAGCTGTCACCGTGAATTTATCCGAAGAAAATGCTCAAATTATTATCTTGATTAAAATCGATCACCTCTGCATGTCAATATTGTTTTTGCATTTGTCGAGACCGAGACCCCATTGAAACAAAACGCGATAAACAGAGAGAAGAAAAAAAGAAATCCCGAATATGATATCGTGCTTAATTTATTCAGTATCTCGAATTCACATGATAAACATCACGTGTCTCGATCACTTAGTTAAGCGAATAATAAATACAGTACAATTTATCGACCATAATTTATTCTTTAATGAACGAGTAGCGTGCCCTCGAACCGTAGATCTGAACTCGATCGATGCGAAAATTGACTTGGAATACCATTAGAATCGGCGAACCAAAAGAAGAAATGTCGTGTGCCCTGACCAGTTTGAACAAGGATTATACAACAAAAGGGTTGTCCGAGGCATCTTCCAAAAGCGAGTGCTTGACTTGATTTTTCTGGTTGTGGACTGCTCTGACTCTCTCCCTCGGGCCTTAATTGCAGATAAATGCTCATCAAAAGACGTGTTCTTGATTTTTTTTTTTTGGCTTTTTGCCTAACGCGACTACCGAAAGTTTTCCTCGAAAAGCATCATTGTTGTCCTTTGGAGGAGACAGTCGTCAAACAATTGCTAAGAATCGTACTTTGCTTTGAATTTTGCTTATTCGGAAGGATTAAGAAAGACCGACAATGGGGTCATGAATCATGACGGGGAAAAAGTCATAATCTTTTTATAGATTGAATGTATTATAATTTGGACTTTGTGTGTGACTTTTTCCCACTATGTTGTGATTGAAATTCATGTTTACCATATGAGCTAACACATGTCATTGCAAATTCTACTATTGTCATTGCTCTTTAAATAAATACCAGATATCTGAACCTTTAGGTTCCGTTTCATCCTCACAAAATAATGGTCCGCTGTTGAGGAGAAGCACTTCATGGAACTGCAAATCAGCACCAGTAGCCTTTCTATTGACAACTTTATTAGGTGCCAACACATATTGACAAGTCAAACATTGTCAACCATAGACAAAGATAATCAATACGCAAATGGAGCAGCTCGAGGTTTTAAGAGGTTTATTTTGATCAGTGTTGGTTGCTTTTGGTCACTCGTCGAGGGATCAGCAATAATATATCGCACTTATTAGCCGTATTAAGATATTACCGATCGTACTATTCTTTTCTTATTTTAATAAAGCTTCGTGACCTTTTAATAGGTTGAATCTAAGTTTACATCCTGAGATATTCAATGAGTGAACTCAAATTGTTTGAGAATTAGATACGTAATAATGACTAAATGATGATTCGGATAGCTAGGATCAAGCACACGAGACATAATAAGTACTGCAAAACATCACACGATCTATTTGTAATACGAGATATTAGTTATGTAATAATCGCTAAAATCTTTATCATAAAGGAAAAAAATAAAATAAAGGGTCGATCCAGAGGGGAAGAAAAGAAGAGGAAAACAATAATAAGAATCAAGAAACCAGAGATGGCTTTAAGAGAAGTCAGAAAGAAAGGTGAGCTTTGAATTTTACTCCAAATGGAGATCGACAGCGAGAGATAGAAATGAGCGTTATGACTAGGTTTGGAGATCAGTGATGTCATGCGATCCAATTCTACACCTCTCTCCCACGAGTTCTGAATCCCAGCTTCCTTGCGAAACAAGGCGTCCATGAGAGAGCTCGCAGAGCAGTCCCACTTCCATGTCGCACGAGGTCGAGTTCAGTTGATAGTTGCTGACGCAATTTCTCAGTTTGACGGGAAAAAGAAGAAAAAGAAGAAGAAGAAGAAAAAGAAACAGCAGTATCGATAAATAAGAGCAGGAGCATTCTTCAATGAGTTTGGGTGATCTCACTCGTGAGTCATGCCTGGCCTAGAGCTCTTGTCATTTGGTATCTTTCTTGAGAGAACTGCAACTGCAGATCTCTCTCTCTCTCTCTCTCTCTCTCTCTCTCTCGCAGAATTCTGCAGATATTTACTGTTGTAGGGTTTGTTTCTTTGGGAAATGATTTTCTCTTCGGGGGCATGATCAGGAAACAGACAGAATCCTCAGTAAACCCCCTCGTTCTTTTCGACCTTCCGTCACTCGTCACCTTTCAATCTTTTCTTGGATGAATAGGGCCACGCCAGTTCGTCCCCAGACAGAATCCTCAGTCAACCCCCTCGTTCTTTTCGACCTTCCGTCACTCGTCACATTTCAATCTTTTCTTGGATGAATAGGGCCACGCCAGTTCGTCCCCCCTGGTGGCGTGGTCCGATGAGCCGAGTTGGAGCTCGATGGGCTTCGTGGTGGGCTTGGCACCAAACCGGACCAAGCCTAACGGACTGAACAAGGTCTTTTGGACCGATCCTCCCCGGCCCGAGCTTGCCGAGTGATCCTTGGGTCTCGAATTTGTCCGAGGGGATCGGCCTGTCATGAAATTATGGTCAATGAGCATGGTTCAGGCCGAAAGGTCAAAATTGATTCTATCGCGGAAAAGTCAGTCAATCAGTGATTTTCAGAGTTGACTGGCCGGAGCCTTAATTGGTCGAAGTTCTCATAATCGGGCTTGAGATCTCTAAACTTTAATTTCCCTAGATTAACTGTGGCAACGAGAATTTAAATTGCAAAAAAAAGAAGAAAAAAATGCCGGACGACGAGACGAGGACGTTTCTAATTAGGGGTTGAATTGGCGAATTCAACCTTTTAATTTTGTCGATGCATGAATAACCTCTGATCTTTTGATGAACGAAGCTTGAAATCTTAAACCTACCGTGTGTCTAGATCCTAAATGTAGAGTCGAGAACATAAAAATGAAGACGAGCCATAGCAAAAATTCTTCTGTTTCCAATCCAAGGTCAAACGGCAAGCTCTCACCAAGTCGCCAATGACGACAGAACAACACATAGAGAAGAAGAAGAATCGATCTGAATGCAAATTTTCTTTTTCTTTTTCGAATCTCCTACTCAGATCAGTGGTGATGAGTTGAGTTACGATTTCTCAACATTCAAGCACTATTTAAACCCGAGAACATTAGACATCATTGTCTCATAAAAAACAGAGGAATGGATTATACTCAGAGTAATAAAGACACAGCATTGCTGAGGGAGAAAACCCGCAAAGCTGACGATACCAAGAAGGAAGAAGATATAAAAGAGAAGGAAAAATAAATAAATTAACAAATAATCTAATTTTTTAAATGTCATGAAAAATTGTCCTCGTCAGTACCAACCGCTTAAATTTGATTAGATGAACTAAATTGATGCAAATCGAAGAAGTTAAATATTGAATTGATAAAAAAAAGAAGAAGATACAGTTGAATTGGAAGATATGTAATGGGTTTTGGATTTTTTTTTTGGGTAATTTTTTTCCCTTCTATAATTGCAAAATACATGCTAAAATATGACAATTAAAACAAATGAGTTCGGAATTTCTTCAGGTAAACATTTTTCTCTCTATCATGTTTATGAAAAAGTAAAAAAAATATATGGAAAGTTTCATGAACAGGATTATCTAAGGAGCATCTAATTAAAGGACCATCACCTTTATTATCTCCACGTATCTTTTTATCTTCCCATTGTCGCTCCTTTATTATCTCCGCGTATCTTCTTATCTTACCATTGTTTTGCTCCTTTCTTCTCAATATATTCAAATATTGCACGTACTAAAAGATTGTAAATTTTAAGAATATTTAACTGCCAAAATTGTTCTCATGAATCTCCAGTGATTATCCTCCACGTATGGTAATTTTGTTGGCGAAATACTTAATTAATTGTTAAACGAACTGAAAGATAACGAAAGAATCGCTGGTTGGGTTCAAACTCAATAGTTGATCTTGAGTTGGGGAACGGACACTCTCCCTCTAGCTATATCAATATCTATACTGACCGAATATTTTCTCATTCGCTCGAACTTATCCGCAACTGTTCCGGATGGATAGATATGTATCTGGTAAGTGCGGGACTGAAACTTTGGACAACCACCATATAAATCGACGGATAATGGAAAAGCTAACCTTGATCGTAGCTAACCACTTTTAGTCACAGGGAAGATGCTAATGCGGCTCGCGTGATCCGTTCTTGTCATAGCATGGTCCAACCATGACAGCTACTTTTCATTGCATGTCATGAGAGAGAGAGAGAGAGAGAGAGAGAGAGAGAGAGAGAGAGAGAGAGAGGTATGCCAAGCTACGTTTATAGACATCGCTTTCATGCGAAAACCAAACATAAACCTCAAGCTACGTTTATAGACATCGCTTTCATGCGAAAACCAAACATAATTAGCTTCACATTGATACAAGAACCCTAGCCCGTTCCAAAGCATCAACCAATAGGTGCTTCTGAGTTCTGACCGTGGATAAAAGTATAAACCAGGTCAAAAGGATTGATGAGCATACTGCTCAGCACATCTTTACTGTAGCTAAGAGCAGGGGGTGGCCAATGAGATGGATGGCATTCATCCGGCCTAATTTCATCAAATTGCAAAGTCAGGAAGTTCAGGGGAGGACAACCCTGCCAGGAAGACTGCTTTGCAACACCCTGTTGGTGTGACATCACAAATTTGAATTATGAACTGGATCAGAACAATGACGGATTGCTGCACAACATTTACTATTCTTTTGGTGCTAGACGAACAGATTCAGATAATTCACTAACCCGATAAATAACTACTAATGGTCAATAATGTGTATAGCACCTACCGAATACTCACTCCATGAATTTATGCACAGGGAACTTCTGACGAATATTGAGTTACATTAGCAGGTGTCAGTCGTAATACAGCAACTATAGTTACCCGAGACGTAGTTTTTGAAAAAAAACCTGCTTATACCCAAAAGGACATTGTTGTAAGTGGACTGTGGTATCAATCAACAATTCAACATCAAAATATGGCATTATTGATACTAGAAAGAGCGATGAGCTGTACAAGTCCCAAAAACAGTTTGCAAATTGATCCTACTCTATGTAGAAGTGCATGCTCATAGCAAAAAGACCCAGAAGCTGCACTAACTGAAGTTAGTTAACTACCTAAACTTTCGGGAGAGCTAGTTTTCCATAATTTCAAAGTCAAAAGCCATCCTTCACCTTGCTCATTTTGCCGTGTGCCCTCCTCCGACTTTCTTTGATTCTGTGGACCTTTTCTCTCTCAAATTGTCCATGGCAACCTGCTTCTCACGGCAGTCAGTTGAACAAAATGCCCTCAAGTGGCTGCAACATATTGCAAATATTTATCGTCATTACTTAGACTTACAACGGTTTGGACAATTTGAAGTTAAAATACTGCTCCAAAACGTTGACTTTCATCTCGGACAGGTCAAACATGCTCACTAGCACAACCAGAGCGAAAACAAAGTATAATCTAAACAAAGGAGGTATCACGGCATAGAAACCTAGGCAAAAGAAGATGGGCGGGTCAGGACAAGGTAGGCAACCTGAAACGCCTTAAGGTTACACCGACCCTGCGATTCACTATCTAAAAACGTCCACTAAAATCAATATCTCTGCAGCTAGCACTGACGATAATAATTGTCCACGCACCAATTGCTCTGTATTCTCCTTCTACCCCCAGGAACTGCAATTCTCCTGAGACGAACGTGGGAAAGAGCTAATACATCTACTGGAACAGCCAATCGAACGAGAGATGCAGGTCCTGCACTTATTAAGTATTCGTTCAACTGCATCAGCTAATATTACGTCCTACCGTCTCTTTATCACAACCATAAATCGAAAACCTTTTAACTGGGGTATACGATATGCGTCCATGAGGCATGACAGGATGCAAAGATGCGCGTCAAGTCATACGCAAGCTAAAAGATGAAACAAACCATGTCATTTAGGGTAAAAAGATTACAATGATCAGAGAAAAACGTCTGTAGACGACAATGTACTAATTTCTCGGGATCTACCATTCAGATTCCGTAAACCAAGCAGCGCAAAGGCCGAAACAAATCGATCAGTAGGAACGCGGACAACCTGCGGTCGAGGACATGAGCGACGTACCCATACATGAAGACCTCGTCGCTCTCCCCGATCCTCTTCTCGCAGTGGAAGCACCTCTCGAGGAAGTTCCCGATCCGCTCCTGGCTCCAGTCCTCCGCCGCGGGGGACGACAGCGTGAGGATCCCCCGCGGAGGAGGCGGGCGGCGCTGGTCGGCGTAGGAGGCCGCGGGGGGATGCGGCGGCGCTGGGGCGGCGGCGCGGACTTGCCAGCGGAGCTCGGGGGTGTCGGCGGCCGGCGAGGAGAGCTGGTTGACGACGCCGGTGTCGCCGGAGCTGGAGGAGCGGGCTATGCGGGAGCGCTTCACGGACATGGCCGGAGGCTTGGCGGAAAGGCTAGGGTTTGAGAGAGAGGTAGAGAGAGGGAGGGAGGAAGGGAGGGATAGTGAGTGGGTTTAGGTGATCCGAGTGGGGGATTTTGATTTGAAAGGAAGGCGTTCGAAAGTTGTACGGCAAGACCAGAGGAGAGATACAGAGAGAGGGCGAGGGAGGATCGGTGAGTATATATAGGCTACGGTGGTCCCCACGGAAGCTTCCCATGGTTCGAAGTCTTCGCAGCATCGGACGTAACCTCTTTTTGGACCCGTCCGTCGAAGAGCAAAAGCCAGTAAAAGACAAAAGGGAGGATTTTTCGGACATTCTTGACCCTCCGAAACCTTTGCTCACCCGATTCAGCGACGGGGACGAGACCGCGAACGAGATATGATCAATGGAAGTGGAAGCAAGAGCGGGTTCTGCCAGATTGAAAGCTTCGGGGGTAAGAAATCTTCATTCCATCTTGATAAATATATTTATCCAATAACCAGAATATTTATTATTTCGAGCAACACAAATAATTTAATTATTTTTTTTCAAGTTATTCATTATTTGCCAAATCAATAGAGCTCAAATACGCGGACTCACCTACTAATGGGTAGCCTAACTGGTTAGAACAAATTTGGATTTTGTTGAGGTCTTAGGTTCGACTTTTTAGGGAAGTGTCTGTGATCGTTGATTGATCCTATAAATTTTAACTGTTAAATGAATGCATGATTTAATATTTAATTACTCATAATTGTATAATTTATGTAATACTTTTAAGGATATTATAAATTACCCGAGAAAATTATAGACCAAGTTTTAAGGTATGCCTAGTCACCTTGCGCACCATGATCATGATCATTGATCAGGACTACATGACCTAAAGCCTTTTGTATCACGAGACTCTGGCTTTCGACGTCTATAGGCTTGACACTAATGCTCCGTTCATTTCGCGGAAAATACAATATCTCCGGAAAAATATTTTTTAGGAAGTTATTTTCTCGAAAAAATGATAATATTTTTTAATGTTCACTTGAAACTTAAAAATAAGTCTGAAAATATTTTTTGTCGTTCGATAGAGAAAATATTAGGAAGAGACAAGAGAGGGGAAGAGAGAGAAATGTATTGAAGGGAAAAGGGGGAAAAGGGAGAGGATAGAGAGGAGTTCGGCTGGGGAGGGGAAACAGAGGAGAGAGGAGAGAGAAAGGGAGAGGAGAGAGAGGAGAGACAAAAGGAAGAGAATGAGTTTGTTATAGTTTAAATAGCATATGCGCAGGAAAATGTTTTTCTTCTTTTCAAGAGAGGAAAACATTTTCTCCATTTTTAGAAGGATATTTTTTCTTAATCGAAAAATATTTTTCTTGATAATTTATTTTCCGTCCCCCGAACACCACAATTTTCGAAAAATATTTTCTGGAAAAATATTTTCGTGAAACGAACAGAGCCTTAGCGCCAAACCTGGTGGAGCATGAAGTCCTAAGAAGACTAGGCTTTTTCCCGTCGGCAAGAACCACTCCATCAAGCTTCATACTTTGGAGGGAGCCACGGACGAGGCCGGTTCGATCAAGACCGATGATGGTGCCGAGGACGGGGGCTATGACTGTGGGATCTTCGACATGAACAAGCAGACCTTCCAAACCCCATTCGTCGTCCAAACGATTTTCGGAATGGATTGGCCGGCCGGTGATGGATTCCCAGCATTGGCGTGGCTTCTTCCTGGCTGCCCCATGAAGTGGTCATGACCGATTCTCATTCTTGAAATAATTTATAAATTGGGTCACTCAATGCAGTTATTCCACATAGAACGTTGGCAATTTAGTCAATTGATAAGTCTTTTGTGAATTTGGGGTGACTTTGTGATGATCTTGATTCCATCCACCGATCACCTGATGATGAGAACGAATCTCTGTCGTGATCGCGATGCCTTAGAATTTTTTACTTCCAAAAGAGCATGCTTAAATCTCCCCATATGCTGATTCGTACAATGAAACCCCATTCACTGTCTCCTAAACTTTTTAAGGCTATCTGCGGGTCTTCATCCTAGAGCCGGCAAGATGGGTCACAAAAATTTGTCGTGTAATTCAGTTTTGGCAGGCCAAATTTGGTTCCCTTTCTTTTAATTTTGACTCTGAGAATCAGCTTAAAATTTTGAAACCTAAAGTTCTAAATGCAGGAAATTGTTCAAAAGAAAAACCGATTCTTTTGGATAGCAAGAACGAACAAAAAGAGAGACATGAAACCATGATTTAAAACAGAGGATGAAGATAGATCTAACGTACCCCAACTCTTCATCGTCCAACCTCGCGAATGCAACATGGAAATAATGTCCCACTCTTGACTGTTAGCCCCATCTGATGGAAACAGCCATCAAATATCGCAAATATGAATCGAATAAACAGAGAGACATGATCCAGAAATATGGCCGAAAGCCACAGCTACGCATAACAAGAACCTTGGCATGCCATTTACCCGTACATTCAAAGGGCAAGAACTAATCCATGTCGGGTGGATTCAGACTTCAATCAGTGGTGCGAGCAACTCCATCCAAGAACAGTTGTGGTCGAGTGCTTGATCCCCTAAGGGTGGGTAACTTGGTAGGGGAAATTTCAGACGAATGAACAAATGAATTGCGATACAGAATGAAGCCACAGGTCAGGAATGGAGGAACATTTAGATCAGCCTATTAGGAATAATACTAGATTAAGTATGGAACCAATGGTGTTGTTACAAGAGCACTGACATTGAGTTGCAAACAACCTGTCTGGCCAATACATTTTATTGCATCTAAGCCAGCACCATGTAAAAGAGATATCTAGCTTCTACCCTGCGATCTCGGGATGCATGTGGCTACAAAGATGTGCCACAATCCCTCCAAACACATCCTAGTCCAATGCCAACCTTAGACCTGAACAAGAAACTGTCGACTTAAAGCTCTGGCATCCCCTTTCCTGTTTTGGCATCGTAAGTCCTCTCCAACACATGTTCCATTGGAGTATCTTTTGGCCCAGCTGGAAAAAAGAAGCATATATTACTGATTTGGCTCAGGAAGAATAATCAAGAACGGCATGTTCAATAACAAGTGTAGAAGAAATAAAGTCTCCAATGAGGCTATGACAATTTCATTTTTTACTAGATTATTGACATCATATCCAAATCTCTGACACGTGGTCCAGGATCACTCACACACACTTACATGTACAAGAGACAATTGTGCATGTGAATAGTACATGCTTTAAAAAAAGGACATTAATAGTAAATAGCATTTAGTTAGCTCGGGTAGCTACCAGTAGTAGGTCTTGGTGTAGTACGTATCTTCAAAATCTCTGGACGAGGAATTATGTTACCAGATGCACCTTGACCTCTTGACACTCTGACTTTTGTGCCATCTTCTAGATATTTAATTCCAACCTTACATGGACTCCTGTAAAAGTAAATGGAAATAAAGAGGATATTGAATAAATAATTACAGGAATACCAGAAGACAGTGCTGATCCATCCAAATAACCCAGGAAGTATATATACCCTGTCACTGGGTCAAGAACTTGAACATTTGAAACATGAAGAGGGGCTTCCACAGTGAATATCCCACCTTCATGACCTTGGCCTTGCTTAATATGTTTTTTGACCTGCTCAGGATTTGGTAATTCTTGGTCAAATAAATAATGGATATAGATATTAGTGCAGCAATTAACATGATGTTTTGTTTTACAAGATAAACACTACATGTTGTGTGGACCTGCACGACTCATAGCACCAGTACATGCTATGCAACCGGTGACACTAACATATATGATGGTGGTAAAGCCATAAGGACTATCATGCCAAACCACAGTGACATTTCATATCACAGACTTTGCTTCCAATGCCTTTCATTTTTTCTTCAGATCGCAACCATAAAGCATCTGTAGGTATTCAGATTCCCCTTAAATATAAGAAGATAACTTGGATAAGCAAGGGAAGAGGATATATCCACAAAGACCATGTAGGAACCACATTTACTAAATGCCTGGAGACACTGAACAAAGTTTAGCAAAATAGTGTTTAATTGCGGCTTGCCACAATAGAAGAAGCTAAATTCCACAGAGAAGATGGCACAAATAAGAAGGCCGAACAAGTTCAAATAGCTCTCACCAAGTTCTTTCCCTCAACAATCACACGATTTTGAGAGCGGACGACACGCTTAATGATACCCTTCTCACCCTTATCCTTCCCCCTAATAATCATTACCTGCAGACAATCAGGACAAGGAAAATATGAGTAATTCCCACTCAAAATTTTAAAGGAAGAGTCAAACTTTAACTTTTTATATTAAAGCACACATTATCTCCTCTGAGGATCTTCCAGTTGTGGATGAGCTTCTGAGCCGATTTCCAAACCATTAAGGACGAAAGAAAATTCACGAGACAAATTTAATTGCCGACAAGCAAGTAGACCTGCCAATCATCATCGAGTAAAGTCATTGTGAGAAATAAGAGGTAACACTGCATTTACAACAAGGATCCACTCAAAGAATCAATCATGTACTCCATGCCAATATTGCAAAAGACTGGAAGATTGAGGAGAATTGGGTATACTATGTCTTACACTCACTGCTCTTCTGTTTGACTTAAACTTTTAGCAGGACAAGCATTGCACTGTGTCATAAGACATTGAATCATTGCCAACAATCCCAAAAGGGTCCACTAAACCTGTTCAGATGTTGTCCTGTTTACACACTCTTCTCGCATCAAAGCCCAAATTAGCATCATACCCTAAATATCTTCCTAGAATGTGCAAAAACAATGAGGCATGCTTTACTGGCATTGACAAACAAATAAACAATGAGGATTCTAATTTATAACCATACAACTTATCAAGTAAAAGAAGAAGAGCTCCACTAAGCAGGCAAAGATACAGTCTCCGATACGGACACCGATCAATCAGTCATCATAAGTACCTTAATTCACTATGGACATGAAGTTATCGGACTGGACCACGTAACACGGGGCATATCTCCTCAAATGTTCAATGGCTAGGTTTCCGCAATCTAGAAATCATCACATCCGGGATGAATTGGTTTTACATACTTGAAATATCCAATTGATGTCGCAAATTTCCGATTCCCTAACCAATTGTATAGACTCAAGGAAGAGGAAAACAACTGAAGCTACACCTGCATGCATGAGAGAGAGAGAGAGAGAGAGAGAGCTCTTGTAGTGGTGAAGAGCACGAAGCCACAGGCGACGCAAAGAGTGAGGGATCAATGACTTGCGGAGAGAGCGATAGGCAACAAAGGAGAACAGGATGAAGGAAAAGGGGAGCATTGAGAGTGAAGTGTAGGGCTTTTGAACCAGTAAGTGCAGATGTAGAACAGTACTAAAGCTATGTTCGTTAGAGCTTTTTCAAAGGGTTTTGCGAAAATACAAAGCAAAGGGTGTTGGGTAAACTGTACTTTGGGAAGCAATATTGAGAGAAAGGCCATTTGGTAGAAACACATTTGAAAATTTCCCTTTAATAATCAATTCAAGCTAATTTTTATTTTTTTTAACATTGGAACAAATAATCTCTGCAGCTTTTATAATTTAAATGTTGATAACAATATAAAAATCAAGTGTTAAAAAATGGACTCATTTTCAATTAAAAAGAGAGTAATTCTGTTACAATGAATGTGGCCAGCACTTTAACCCTAATGCCATATCATAGTCTCCAACAAGCAGAAACTTGGAATCACTTTAAAATTTGTCGAGTGAATCCAACACCTGATGATCTAGGAAAAAAGAACGAGTTATCACCACAATACATCTAGTAGAAAGAAACTAAACTACTAATCAATAACCCCCAAGGGGTAGACCGTTTCATCAAGTGCTTGGTTTCAATGTGGCATCTATCATCATCGAATCAGGGTGTCTTTCACTCAAAGCAACCTAAACGTCACTCCTGCCCCCGATGCCTAGCAACTTAGACTATGTATGTTGACAAGACGGACCTACACGAAGTGGAAGATCCAGATGCCATTTAGTGGAGGATGAACTGGTACATTTTTCTCTTTTCCTCGGTTTCTTTTTCCTAGTTCAGCAATCCTATATGCCATTCACCACATTGACAAACAAAACACCAAGTAGAATTCGACAGCGCAAGCTCAGAGCGATCATTCAGATTCTAGACCACAATAACACACTCTCTACACCCTCATTCTCAAACTCAATTCTCAACCCAAGTGAAACCACATGAACCCAACTCATGCCCGCACTGTACCAAATGATTCGAACAGAGCCTCGCCAGGGAACCAAATCAAATGACCACAACTAATGCCTTCACTAGGGCACTCAACCATCTTGAACTGGTACAGGGCATCATTTTAATCGGTGTACAGGAGCAGGGGACCAAGAAGAGACATTCTTCCTGATGCGAGAACGGCAGGCGAGCCGGTCTTCTCCCCTGGTTGGGGCATGGGCTTCGACGGCGAAGAGAGATGGGCACTGTGGCCACTGCATTGGGACTGTTCTGACGAATTTATAGGGGACATTGAGACCGAGACAAGATTGTGGGAGGAACCCAGAAAGGGACTCTGGTTGAGGGGCGAGACTGAGGTGGAAGTGGCCATGGCTTATTCTAAGCACGGTGGACCCTTTCTCGCGATAGCCGCACTCGTCGCGTATTACAGACCACGAAAAGCGCACAGATAACCAATCGAAAGCAGATCCACCGCACAGAGAGAGAGAGAGAGAGAGAGAGAGAGAGAGAGATTGAACCTGCGCAGCGATGCAAAGAGTGAAGGCGAGCGATGGGCGAGGGAACTCAGCGGAGGCTCTCGTGAAGCAAGAGCAAGGGGTGCTAGACAGGACGTAGGGTTTTAATTTTCCGGAGGGGCAAAATTGGTTTTCTGATAATCATTTGAGGGCAAAAAAGGAAACTTGCCAGACCTCATTAATCGACGGAAGTAGCTTTTCGACCTTAGGATTTTCAGCTTTGCTCGATGAGGTCCCAAAAGAACTCACCAAACGCCTCGAATTCTCTCTCCCACGACCCTTTAACAAAATCGAACCCAAAAACAACTTAAGTGATATTTGTGAATATAAATCGAGTCGGAAACCAGTTCCATTTTTTTATACTGAAAGTCGAGGACAAATTATTCTCTTTTCTTTCAATCATAATTAATTAATTAATTTCATCAGACTGACTTGTTTTCAACATTTTCTTAGAAAAGTAGAATAATTTGATGATTTTCTTCACATAAAGAAACCAATGAGAGCCTATGGTGCATGCTGCAGATAAGGCCAACGGCTTTCAATTTTAAATTCTTTACTCAACGCGACCGAGCATCGAAAGTTTCGCTTAATGTCCAAATCTCAACAATAACGTAGAGAAGAAAATTATAGCAATTCACCAACTATGGAAGAGACCTATAGTTAAGACATTTTTTACCCTTCATCCGCCGAATCATTTGTTGCTGGATTAATCTGCTTAAAAATGATACTTCGAGCTTTAAAAAAAGGGGCCGAGAGGGGGTATTCAAAAAGATTAAGTCATTTTTTGCGAACCCTTTTAAATTAATTGACCAATTTTTATCTCCTTAACATAACGACTCATAAATTCTAATTATTTCTATTGCGCGACCATATCAATAGATAGAAGACCAATTTGTATCCTTGATCGATCCGACATCATTCACGAGATGACCGAGGTCCACAAAATCACGAATTTGCACGTCTTCTAATTTAAGCCAAAAAGGGTTTTTTTTTATAAAATTTATACCCACCTTGCTAAAAGCAAAATTAATTAAAATGCGTGAAAAATCAGAGAAATTGGTTTCCTATTATAGCAGCCTTGACAACCATTTCCACCTCAGGCGATTGCCACCAAAAAAAAGTTGGACAGAGATTTTGACGTTAACCACAGAAGAAACCCACAATTTTAGCCCCCGGAAAGCCCTAAAAATAAGCTCCCCGGTCGTGTATAAATCGCCCCCCGTCCCGGGTCCCTTCGCCTTCCCTAAGTCTCTCCAAGAAGCACCTCCGAAAGCTAGCGCCTCGTCAATCTGTAATCTTGAAAATGGCCAACAAGCTTGTCGCGGTGTTTCTCGTGTGCATCGTCCTCGCCGGAGCGCTGCACGTCCGGGAGGCCGAGGCCACCGCCGACTCGTACAAGTCGTGCTTCACCGCCTGCCACGATGGGTGCTCGGCCGAAGGCCGTGGCTTCACCTTCTGCGAGGTGAAGTGCGACTCCGACTGCACCGATGCGGAAATCGCGGGTAAGAACATGAGAAAGGGGATAAGAATTTGTATCGACCGATGGCGATGTCGTTATTAGGAAATGTTCATGAGATTATCAAAAGAAAGTTCTAAAAATTTTGCGACTCGTTGTCATTCTTTTTGTCACTAAGCTTTTGATATGCATATTCATGTTGGGTTTTGTTTTTCTTTGGCGCAGAGAAGCTAAAATTGCATTAATGACCGGCCGTGACTTGGGCAAGTCCTTCAAGGGGGAAGAACAGAGGAGAGAAGTGATGTAATAAATCAGTGGATTCGAAATTTTCATTCTTCTGATTCCGTCACAATCTTACTCTTGAAGAACTTCTAATAAAAGCTTTTATACGTAGCTTAATTCCTTTCCATTTCGTATATCTAGTTATCAATCTCGACAAAAATCGTATCGACTTGTCAATTTTGACCGGCATCATCATGCGGCGCCCCACAAACTTGTGTATGCATGAATCCCTAGAGATCACCTAACTTTGATGTGCCAATCGATTTATAACTTAACTTGCTCTATTTTGTTCATCTTATATTAGTGTCAAGGGGTTCATCAAGTAAGGTGAGATCCGCAATATTCGCGATAATTCAGGAGTAAAGCGTACAATTTCCAACATTGAATGGATTTGATGATAAATTCATTCGTGTGATTCAATTTTAAAGTCTTCAAATGTTGAACTGAAGGACAAGCAATTCCAAAACCATCCCTAAACTGCTTGAAGAAAGGCCAACATGTGAAAAACGAAAACAAATTTCCAGGTTGAACTGCCATAACCGGAGATCTTTTTAATGACACAATCTTTGTTGGTCTCGCTAAAGGGAGAAATTACACTAATAATCTCTAACTATTGACTAAGTATGTGAGATCATCCTTCTACTTTTTAATTCATTTCGTATGTTCCTAAATATCTGATGTAGTCCCTATGTCTGATCAAACAATAAGTCCGACTTTATTTTATAGACATGATATGTTTAATATTGAGTTGGACTTTCGGAGTGATGGGTCGATACAAAATAAAAATATATGATCATGAGTTCCATTTTCTTATATATGATATATCGTATACGTAATTCTTTGTTGTTGGCTATCGTTAAAGATTGATAGATCGAAGGACATATCATCAATTTCAATTGACTCGAACTAATGAAATGTCGATATTGAACTCCTTAATATAGTTCACTGAACATTTCACAGTTGTTCGCGGATAGTATTAACAAATGAAATGTTTGTGGGCGACATTGTATTTTCAGGCAAAGCTCGGGAACGAGGATGTTAGTTTCGTTTTCCCTTAAATTTAGACATTGGGTTACGAAAATAGCTTACTATGTACGTGCACTTACAAGATGTGAGTAGTATAGAGCTCATTTCTGCAGGATTTGTGGATCTCTACTAGCCAAGGAAAGATAGGGCCATTGGCATTAACCAACCCACATAGGATTCAAGAAGCATCATTTGTCAGGTGGATCCGAATTGGTATCGAAGTTCAACTACTCTTAACTAATTTCCCGTTTTCGGACACAAGTTTAAGTTGCTAATCTGTAGTTGTACTAATTGCAGTAACCCAAAGATTTTTCTTTAAGAAAAATCTGACCTTGGTATATAATTTGTACGGTATAATCGCTTCCTTAGTGATCCAACTAATGAAGTGACTTCTTCGTTTTTTTTTTTGGGGGGGGGGATATGATTGAACCTTTAATTTAGGAGTTTGGCCACCCAATAGCACCAGTTCAATAATTTTTTTTTTGTCTCTTCTAGCTACGTTCACCTATAAATCGTGCCCAAATCCTCCATCTCTTTGCACTCAAGACAGACAATTCAGTCCTTGCAATCACAAAGTCTTTTGAGTCAATCATCATCGTCCAACATCAGAAGTAACATGGCATTGAGAGGGATCATGGTGAGCCTCGTCCTCGTGCTCGCCGCCACGCTGTGGCCTCGGTCCGTGGCCCAGACGGGTTGCACCACCTACCTCGTGAGCCTCGCACCGTGCATCAACTTCATCACCGGGAACTCGTCCGCCCCCTCGTCCACGTGCTGCTCCCAGCTCGCCAGCGTCGTCAAGGCGTCCCCTCGATGCCTCTGCTCGATCACGAATGGTTCCGGCCCCATGTTCGGTATCAACATCAATCAGACCCTCGCCCTGGCCCTCCCCAACGCTTGCAATGTGCAGACCCCACCAGTTAGCCAGTGCAATGGTAAAATCTTTTTCCTCTAGGCCAAAGCTAGTGGCCATGTCCCTTTGTGCATTTCGATTGTCTTCTCACATTTTGTTCATTTCGAAGCGGTCGCTAATGCACCGACACCGGCCAACGTCGGTGTGCCGGAGGTGCCTCCTGTGGCTTCACCATCGGGTTCTCCAGCAGAACCCTCCGATGAGACACCGAATGCTGCAGCACCAGCCGACTCGATGACTCCTTCAACTCCTTCAGGTATATATAGAGGACGTCATAACCTGAATCATTCACGAATCTAAATCTTTTCTAAATATGCCTCAACAATTAGAGTATAAAATGATCAACTTGGGCAAATTTTTTTCTTTTTTGTAGGAGCAGGGACTACAGGAAGCGGAGGGTCCAAAGCTGTTCCATCAACAAATGGGAACACATCTAATGGAAGCATTGTGAAAGCTCAACTCCATCTCGCGGCGTTGGTCGTCCTCGGGGCTTCGATCTTCAAGAGACTCTGAATCACGAAGTTGAAGATTTGGATTGTGCCGTGTTCATTTGTTTGATTATTCTTTCCGGCGTCGCTCGCCTTGTTTGTGTATCGAGGATTATTCTGGTTGCCTCCATGTATGGCGGGGGCAACGTACTGTACCCAGTGCCAGGAGCAGGTCTGGGAGGTGTAGTTGGTCGTGTCGTTTGTGGTAGTGAATTCTTTTCTGCTAGTTCAATTTATGGAAGTCTTGGTGAATTCGATTCATTGCAACTCATTCACTTATGCATGAAGGACTCGAAATGGAACCTCGGAACCGCGCAATCCGGTGGAATCTCATCGACGACCATTGCTGAGAGAATAGTCGATTACAAAACGCAGCGACGAAATTTTTTAAGTCATCTAGATTTTATGGAGCCGACGCGAATTCAGCATTCTTGGGTTAAATTAAGATTACTGGATGAACTGCGACGAAAATGATTAGATGAAAAGCTCTCTCCGTAGTTGATATCGAGGGCCTTATGTCAAATGGAGTCTTCTTCTTGGGTAATCTCCGTCGATTGCATTTTCGTGGTGCCTGAAAATCATCACGTCTCTCCCCTTGTTTCGCGGCCATCTTCAAGGTCTCGCGACCACGAACTGAGGTCGGAACACCCCCATTCATTGCGACCTCGTATCTGTGCTCCACATCAGTCCAGGGAGAGAGGGACAGAGCATTGAACTGCGGCGATGGAGTTGGTGGTGGCGGTGCGGTTGGTGGTGGGTTGGTTTCATCTCCGTCGACTTATAGGGGTGGTCACGTCCCTACGAGTTCGTGGTGGTGGTGGTGGTGGCGGTCTCGGAGTGCAGAGACGATGATGGCAGCCAAGCCGTTGTGGCAGTCATGTCTTGGCAGGGGGTAGTCACAGCTCTATTAACTATCCCTGTGAGTCAATTGTGGCGGCGGCGACGGTGGCACCGTTGTAGTGTAGAGGTGGCGGTGGCAGTGAAGGCAACTGGGGATAGTCGTGCAGGATGATAAACTTAAACTTGGACATTTACTGTTACAGAGTGCGCGCATCTCAATCATTAGATCACGCAAGTCTCACACAAATAAAAAATTAAAATAAAATGGAATGCCATGCAAACAAAAGACACAATAAATTTTGGACAGAATATATGAATTGTTTAGAGAAGAGGACAAGCATACTGTGAATGATACGTGTCAACATGCGAATGTTATAATGTGTCATTAATCACAATTTACGACTCAAACATATATACATGTGTGTGTATATATACATGTTAGCTAATCCTGTTAATTTCTTCGAAGTATGCCAAATTGATCCACATTAGGTATGATGATTTTGCCAGGATTTCAAGTAAATTACGACGGATTTGGAGAAGAAGAAGAAGAAGAAGATGGAGAGTTTAGTACAGGATCGGTCCCGTTTTCTTTCCCTTGGGACTGTAGAAGCACCCAAAAGAGTGAGCAAGAGCAAGAGTAAGAGAGGCTGCTACTACACGTAAGAGTGAGTGAGCAAGCGCGCTTGGATTCGAAATCGGTTGCAGCAGCAATGCGCAAAAGCGATTGCTTTCCAGACCACAGGCGCCTAAGTGTTTTCAGAGATTCCGGTTTTGTGCATAAATGATATTCAAACCTGAGAAATCGGATCCATGAAGTCGCGTTTAGTAATGCTTTCTATTCTCAAAAATGATTTTTTTTTCAATAATAATTTACTGGACAAGTTTTTCTTGCAAAAAAAAAAACTTTTAGTAATTGTTATTCCCAGGATTGAAAAAAAAGGAAGTGCTGGCACAAAATTAATTTCCTGGTATATTTCTTATTATGGTGAATTTTTCTTTTGTTTATTTTTTTCCCTTCCTCCTTTGGCTGGCGAGGTAGGCGACGCCATGGCAGGGCAAGGTTGTCGTGGCTGGGTGAGGTCGAGCCTCAGCGGTGGTTGGACGAGTTCACCTCGTCGGCCTCGGTTTTGGCCGATCACCTATCTTTGCTGAGATCCGACGATCGATTAGAGAAAGAAGAAGAAAAAGAAGCGGTTTCAAGAAATTGTTTCCATGAATAATTCTAATATATTTTTTGTATTTATTTTTTTATTTCAAGGAATAGAAAAATCAATTGAAATACATATATATATTTTGAATAATCCCTAAGTCGTTCCGCACGGCGATTAATCATGTTCTGTTTAGGAAGAGTTGGCTCACCCAAGTGACCCATCTGCAAGATTCCTCAAAAAGCAGACATGTCTATTGTTAGACGACCCATCTCTTTTCCTTCTATTCAAATAATACTCAGCCCCTCCCAACTCACCAAACATACCCCAACAAGACAAACCATTTTCATAACATCAAGTTTAAAAAAGGAAGATCATTTTTAACGTCATAAACAATTACTTATGCACAGTTCTAATGATATGATTGGTTCCTTTTGTGCTGCGGGAAGAGCTGCTGATTATAGAACTCATGGTACTTCCTGTCTTTGGTTAATTTGGCGAACCAGATGTACCTGTTTCCTCTGTCCTTCACTAGGTTAGCTCCTTATATAAATGCCTAATCACACTCACACATTGCCCAAGCACAATCAACTCAAACTCAACCTAAACCCCAGGCATCCTCTATCCTAGTTTCTAGCAGAAATCCTGCAACATCGTTTGAGAATTGAGATCATATGGCCCTGAAGAACATGAAGTTCACACGCCTAGTGCTCTTTGTCGTCCTCGCCATGTCGCTCGCCTGGTCAGGCTTGGCACAGTCGACGTCCGGCTGCACGCAGGTGCTGCTCACGCTGACCCCGTGCCTGAACTATGTCACAGGGAACTCTTCTGCGCCCTCCTCGACTTGCTGCTCGACGCTTGGCTCTATCGTCCAGTCGCAGCCACAGTGCCTCTGCCTGCTCCTGAACGGCACCGGCTCGTCGCTCGGCTACAACATCAACCAGACACTGGCCCTTGCGCTCCCCGGCGCGTGCAACGTGAAGACGCCCTCGGTGACCCTATGCAAATGTAATAACCCAACTAAAAAGGAAAATCTCTTCATCTTTGTGTCTTGGACAGTGATGTCTTAATTGATAGTATGCTGATTGAACCTATGGATCCAGCGCTGTCTCCATCAAGTGCTCCAGCGACAAGTCCTCCTGCAGACGTTGATGACACTGTTGCCCCAGCAGCATCATCAACCCCCACCATTCCCACTCGTAAGAATATCACCAGTTTGACACTTCTATTGCAGCAGTAATTCTGCATTGAATTGACATTTGAGCGTTAGATGTTGATCCCCCCCTTAAACTCAATTATGACTGATAAATGTTTTTCTCTCGGTTTAATCAAATGAAAAATCAGGGTCAAAGACTACACCCACCACAAGCGGAAGCAGTAGCATCGGGGTGTCCATTGGCTCTCTGCTCTTTGCCCTCATCATGGCTTCATTCGGATCAAATGCTATCAAATTCTAGGATGCGAGCTTTCATTTAACATTGATTTTCGGCCTATGGAGTGAGAGTTTTGGAATTCCATGTTTTTGTTCCATATGTATTATTAATTTGGTGCCACGAATCATGAATGAATTACATTATGATGTGCACTTCATTGCCATGTTAAGTCATGCCACTTTCCTACGGCAAATCTGACAAGAAAATGGACAGAATTCGCTCTATAAAGAAAATGGTAAAGATGGGGGACGAAACAGATTGAAGCATATCGGCAGCCCCCTGCTCCATTTGCTCTGCTAATCTGCCTTCAATTGGCTTTACACAAGGATTAACATGAGCTATTATCTAATTCAAAGATAGTCATCACCTCTCGTTAATCCTTCACTTACGCAAATGACACCGGCCACAGATGTAATAGCAGGCAAGATGGAGCGAAGGGTCATCATCGTCCGAACATATCGTCCGTAAATGAGCAATGCCTAAGTCCACGAACAACATCAACCGATCTTACAACAGCAGGCACAAAATGCTATGTCCTGCACAAAGTACGCTTTAACGAGTGATTTAGCAAACGTTAAAATCAACTGGTAATTTAATAGTAATAATTTACATAAACAACTTTCTGTTCACCGCAGATCACCGAAGCATATAGTTGCTAAAAATTAGATGCTCGCCGTTAAAATAGAACAATGCTGAGAAGAAAGTTAAAGAAGTGTGAAAAAATGGACTGAGCTTAAACCAGCAAGAGAGGAGGTTATTGGTAGTACGATTTTATAGCACATTTTCGTGCAAAACAACGTGTAGACGGTGATTCGTGAATGAAATACGTTAGTGCAGGACAAACATCTTCCGTAAATAAAATTGTCAAGAGAGTAATGGATAAATAATGAGACTGCAAAGTAATTTACCGTAGTTCCTCCTTCTCGCTCGGTCTAGGCTGCTCCCCCAACTCTGGCAGCCCTGAAATCCACTAATGCAATCATTGAAACCTTTGCTAGCCTGCGCGGATCAAGTTTTCTCTCCACGAGGGATTGAAACTTGCCAGACAAGTATGCACGCTTGCTCTACGATCAAAGCACTATTTTACAGCGATTACACCAGCAACTCTTTTATATGATACAGTCGGATTCCAAAATCTTCTTCCTCAGGTAATAAGCACAAAAAGTAAGAACAAGTTCAAAAGCATTTCGATCCCCTCATGTCGCCTTCAACTCTCACCTTGATGGGTAAATGTAGCCCTCGAAGCTTTGCTCAACACGTTGGAGACTTTAAATATGTCAAAGCAGCCATTGCAAAGGCTGTTTTTGTATTGGAACATTTACATGGAGCTAAACTAAAGAACTTTATCCGAGATAGATCGAATTGCTTCTGCAACCTCGCCTGGCACTTCTTCTCCTTAGCCAAACATGGCAAGCCCCTTTTGATTTAGAGTTGGGCCTTCGTTTCCAGCTACGTGGAGTGTTCTCCACTTCTTTCTGAGATTGAACTTCCTCCACAACGCGGTCCATGTAGGCTTGAGGATCTTACCGAATTCCAAACTATGCAATATTTGACCTTATAGTCCTTCCCAAGTATATTGATTTACTCATATCATCCGGATTGTTCTCCTTCTATTTGATCCGTCCAAGCACATCAACAAACCCACGTCCCTCGCTTGTTCACTAAAATCAAAAGGCCCTCCCAAGTCCAAACTGTCCAGTCAATAACTCGTTCTCTATTTACAAAGCGAGAAAGCTCTTCACTAACAGAGCCCCACCGTCATTAACATCATCCGCGAGATGACATTTTGTTTGCTATTCAAATTACCACAATTTTGTTTGCAGGAACATTCCTTTGGTGGAAAAACCTCATCGGGGTTTCGGCAGAACTTATTAACTATGTGTAATCTATTGACTTGTATTTTGTTTTGAGTATGGAAATTATCTGTAGGGCAGAATCAAGGCAAGCCTCTGGGAAATTGTATGCTCCTTGAAGAGGTAAATGGATATACAGGTCCCTTTGTGTCGATCTCTTTATGCTTGGCCCGATCTTGCTATATCCGGAATTTATTTTGTCCGCAGTTGGCATGAGATATAGTTCACACGGGCTGTCATGAATGTAAAACATGCGCATCTTTGGAGTCCATTTCGGGAAGCAGAATCAATCATGTCAAGTTAAACATATAAACAATCATAATGTTGGTGCTGAAGATTCAGAGGTCTTAGACTATGTTCCCATAACAGCAGTTAGGCCACCCAAAGTACCAAAACTAGTATGGATGACTATTGATTACTAAATTTCTCTACCTTGATTTTTTTTAATGTCTTTTTATATCACGTTTGACATCCATCGATCCAAATCCACCAACTACCAGCACCAGTAGGAGTCTACGACACATCTGGGCACGAGCCTTATTGTTTGGATCGGTATTCATGTTAACAAGAACAGATCTTTTTTGGACTATTTATATGCAAGATCTACATAAAGATCCTCCTCAAATAAAATGAACGAGTTGATGTCTTTTCTAATCTGTTCAATGACATAAATGTCTTTGTTTAAGGAAATTTGGCCACCCAAAGGCACCAATTCTCCCTGTCCGCACTCGTACTTTTCCTTTATAAATCCCCCCCTCGTATATCTTGTCCTTCCCAAACGCAATCAAGATCAAGCCCAATAAAAACAAAAACATTTTGTGGGCATTGTCTTGTTCACTTTTGCTGAATCAAATTGCCTTATAATCGATATGGCTATGAAGAGAATGCAGATGGGTCTCCTGGCGGCTGTTCTCGTGGCCTTGCTTGCTCATCCAACCTCAGCACAGTCCACATCTGGTTGCACCACGGTGCTGATGACATTGACCCCGTGTTTGAACTATGTCTCGGGGAATTCCTCCTCGCCGTCTTCCACTTGTTGCTCGACCCTCAACTCGGTCGTCCAGTCGCAGCCGCAGTGCCTCTGCTTGCTGCTCAATGGCGGCATGTCGTCCCTTGGATACAACATCAATCAGACCCTCGCTATGGCTCTCCCCGGCGCTTGCAGCGTGAAGACTCCATCGGTTAGCCTCTGCAATGGTACGGTCTAAATCAATCATTGTGCATGTGAATTGTGATTGGTTGTAAGAGTCATTCTAATATCCGACGGTCATGATAGAATCTACCAATTGATGATTTGTTCACTTAAAATGACCTTGATTTTTCAGCACTCTCTCCATCAAGTCCTCCTGCAGATTCTTCAGGGAACACACCAGTGACTCCAACAGCATCCTCAACCCCAACCATTCCCTCAGGTATGAATAAAATTGTCCTCTTAGCGAAATGGCTTCACTCACAAGCTCTGTCACTGATTCTCTCTGTCCTTTCCATTTTTTAAAGAAACTGTATTAACTTATCGGTGGGGCTTGATGCTACAACAGGGTCAAAGACTACGCCTGCTGCGAATGCCGCGAGCGGAAGCATCAAAGCGTCCTTTAAATCTCTTGCGTTAGCGCTTCTGCTGGCTTCATTTGGATCAAGACTTCTCAAGACCTAAGAGAGAGCGAAAGAGATTTCGCATGTGCTCACCTTCTGTCATTTGCACTCGAGTACTCTGTTTATGGGTACTTGTGATGTCCACTCATTGTTTGTTATATTAGATATTGTGCCATGCACTGGTTTTTTCTGTACCATTTCGATTTTCGTCTGAATATCTATTAGAGCTTGGTGCTTTCTTGTATGCCTAAACTTCTTCTGGTACCCCTAAAACTCTTTATGACATTTTTGTCGAAATCAACAGATGATTCATCCCTGATCAAGTAGTAGATCTTATCAGGAACCTTTATGGTGAATCGTGACATGAGCAACCCTATAACGAATGAGAGACGGAGATTTTCGATGAAAGTGCTTCATAGAAGTAAGCAATGCGAAAATGGATCATGATTACCAAAAAGGAAAGGACGATGGCGACGTATTCTATGAAAGAGGGACAAAAATTAAGTAACACGAAGCCATTTGAAGGTCATGGATCTTCGCTCTTTCCCGTGACAAATCTGTAGAAACCTTAAAATGTCAGAAATATGGATACTTCCCAATTAATTGGTCGCAGAGCAGAATGTCAGTGCCGAAACAAGTGTTGGAGGAAAACTAACTTGAATACGTACTCCTAGGTAGGAACCGAACTCTTAACCTCCCGCATCATCAGAGGCTAATCATCTGGAAATACTGAACTATGAAGAACTATGTGTTATCAGTAGTATGCAGTCCGCAGATTTTTTGTATTTCTGGCCGTAGCCATTTTCTTGGTACTATAATTTTGTTTGCCCTCTTGATAAATAGCCAAACAAATGGAGCATCAGAGTTCATAAATATGTCGCGGGCATAGGAGTTGCTCCTAAATGGACCTGTAATTTCAGCACCTAAAGCATGAATTGCCTCCAACTAGTCCTGCAGATTCTTCAGATAACTCCTCTTTTTCTTCCATCCGAAGCATCCACCCAGAGCAGACCCAATATTAAACTTCAAAGACCCAATGGCAGCATAAACAAAAGAGCCAAATTGCGTTGACAATGTCAAGATATGGAACGTGTACAGATGAAATCATCGTCAACTGCTTAAATTTCGAGAATATACAGATGTCGATGCCCGAACGCTCCTTGCCGACCATCCATAATGAATTGAGACACTAATCGTCGAGGTTCTACGATATCTTGTATCTACGAGGAGCTTCTCCACTGTAGCGGAAACAATGCAAACCAAAACTAAAAGCACACGTAAGAAGTCTGACTTTGTCGTTGGAAGAAGAGAATAAGGATCTGCAGAGTACACCATGTACAGCCTGCCCACATGGGCATCAAAGAAGTTGGTGACCGGCCACAGTGCCACCTGCCTTCGCATCATTCCCAGTTTCACTCTTGACAATTAGAGTAAGCCAGCGAGAACAATAGCTGACGTAACCAATGTACCAAGTTTGTCTGAAATCTCGCTTCTCAAATAGAGAAGTTAATTTTTTTTTCCCTTTATATACATGACCCACGAAGTCTTCCTGACCACCCCAACTCGATTCACCGACGACAATCATAGTCCACAGCTACGATGATGGCCCCACGGTCTGCGGTGCTTGTCATGGCCCTTATCGCTGCTGCGGCAGCACTACTTTGGGCGGGAGCACAGGCCCAGACAAGCTGCGGCAGCACTCTGGCAAGCCTGTCGCCGTGCCTTAGCTTCATCACGGGCAACTCCTCGGCGCCATCGTCAGCCTGCTGCATTCAGCTCGCCAACGTCGTCAGGTCGGAGCCACTGTGCCTCTGTGAGGTCCTGAACGGGAGTGCCTCTTCTGCACTGGGCGTGAACATCAATCAGACTCAGGCGCTGAAGCTGCCTCCTGCTTGCAACGTCCAGACTCCGCCCACCAGTAGTTGCCATGGTAAGAACTGAGAAGCAGCAATATGTATGTATCCATCATAGGCTCGGAGTTTCCCCACCAAACGGGGGTTTAACTCGTTACAAAGAAAAAAACATACACCCGCTTCAGCAGTTAACAATTGCATAAAAGTTTTCATGTCGAATTATATTCTCTAAGACTCTGCATTCCACCGATCGGCAGCTCTATCTCCGGCGGGGTCTCCGGTGGGATCGCCAACTTCCACTCATGGTACGCGCTTCTCTCTCTCTCTCTCTATGATCAATATATTTCACAGTAGATGCATAGGTCCTAGATGAGACAATATCAATTTGTGCAAACATGAGTGATCACACACAAGACCGGTCATGCCACCTCTAACCGGAGAGTGCCTCCATATGCGAAGCCAACGGAGGCATCACCCGGCCTGCTGGCGCAGCGTCATGCACCGTGTGGACACGCTAAACCACATTTCGCGTGCCTCGTCGGGACGACCTAACTTCTGTTGTTCTCCTCCAGAGAAGTGGATGATTTCATCCTGATTACTCGTGCTTCCGTGAACTTTACGATCAGGTGGAAGCTCATCAGATGGAAGCAGCGCCAATTTGACATGGTCTTTGCTCCTCTTCACGCTCTTTTTGGCATCGCACGAAGCCTTGATGCTCCCGCAGAGCAACTTGGACCCAAAGTAGCTCATTCTTTTCATCTGCTTCTTCTTCATCACCACTCTGTACGGATATACATAATACTGTAAAATGGAGAGAGACCTACTCCTCCATACATTCTCTGTTATGGTCCTTGTATGACGAATAAAAGATGCTCCTAATAGCTTTTTATTCTTGGTCCAGAAGAGGGGGTCCGTAGATAATTTTCAACGCTTATTACGCCCATTGTCTTTTTTCATTGGAGCTTATCACATCGATTTTCAGAGAAGCAACAATTTTGCGCTAACATTTTTTGGTGATTGCCATGTTAAAAATCCAATCAAATAATTATCATCTTCGGTACATAATAAAATGTATTGGAACATGTTTCTTATCATCTAAGTAACATCAAATACTTTTTGAGAGACTCACGGTGCCACGCTACTCAACATGAGACGTCCCCATGATCTAAAGCTACAACGGGTGCCAAATAAGTAAGAATTAAGCTTCATATATTTGTTCGTCTTCAAACTCGATCTCCCAATAGCATCGATGCATACGACCAACGCCGACGTCACAATGACGTTTAGTCCACGTCAATATTTTCGTTTCTATTTTAACAGCCTCATTTCTCAATGAAATGGACGTTGAAAATGCTATGAAAATGCTATCTGCATGCATGATTTCTAGACTTACAAACTTTATTAAATTGAGAGATAATAGCTTCTTGATTGGTGACATCACGAACTCCTTGCTTTTTTACGATTTTGCCCCTCCATACCCGACTCGCTAAAACCTCCCGACTCAAGATCAAAAACCCTAGACCGGCTCGGTTCTTGCCAAATCTGAGGTTAGGGGGGCAAGAGACGGTGGACGCTCAGATGGAGGAAGGGGACAACAACACCCGAGAAGTCGAAGTGGCTCCTGCCTTAATAGCCGTTCACCCTGCCCAGAGATCGGTCGCTGTTGCTGTAGGATCGGACCTCCGCGTCTACGATCTCATGTAAACGGATCTCCGCTTCGGTGACGCTTCCAGTTGGATTCACTCGTTAAGTGTCCGCAATCGGTTATACCCTGTTCACCGTGCATGGCGAGTACCTGCGTGAACCCATGAAAAGTGCGAAAGTTTTGAAATTTCTCTGGAAATTTGGCTTGGAATTCCTGTACGTGGAAAATTCCAGCTTCTTGGGGCATGTGGGTGGGAAGATCATTGCTTCTGTGATGTTATTATCGCTCGAAGTTCTAGTCTTTGAGGTTCTAGTCATCAGATTTTCTCTGTTTTTCCACTTTCGTCGTTGGGGCTAATTACAACTGCTCTTCTTTCTTAATTCGATTCGCTGGTGCCTTGTTGTGCTCAACCACTTACATGTGCAGTAGACAAAATGCAGAGTTTATTTCACTACATTTGAGTTTAGTTCAAATTAGCAGAATGTTGACTGCTTGCCACGGTTTTCTGACAGTGGAGATTGTCCTGTCTCCTTGGTGGATGATTCCGCCAAGCCTTTCCATTCGGATTCCATCAGAGCTATTCGATATGGTGTGAGTGGGAAGCTTTTCGTATCTGCTGGGGACGACAAATTAGTCAAGATATGGTCCACGGATTCTTGGCTCTGCAAAAGCTCAGTGTAAGTGTTTACCTATTGGTTGATGACGTGATGAGTTCTCTGGAGTCAGTTTGTTGGAAGTGCAGAAATCATGCGAAGAGACCCACTTCCTTTATAGAAGTTTTCATTGTTTGAATGGATGTTGTATCTGTCTGCTGAAGAGTATATATAAAAGCAAAACTGTTTATCATTTCACTCTGAGCAGATACCATAGTGCTAAGTACCTCTATTTCCCGATTACGTCTCAAGTGTGCTGATTTTCCATCTGATATATTTGGTTTTTTGGCTTCAAAGGTAAAAACTTTACTTGCCAGTGGAGGATGCTACCCCCTTGCATTTATAACATCTCATTCATGTAAAGTACTACTACTTGATGATTTTCTGCTTACAGAATGAGTTTAATTTGCAAATGACATGGAGGGTTATCTGATGCGCGACTAATCTCTCTTTTGCACTCTTTCGTGAGATTTATCTAGTTGTTATTTTCCATTTGAACTTTAATTGAGACTGCGGTAATTTCCTTATGCTTGCTTGTTGAACTGTTCTTTTCATTTTCTCCCCCTTTCGCACTCTGCCATTAGTTTCATTTGTGACTTCTACCGGATTTTTTTAGTCTGATTAAACTGATGGCTCCATAATCATTGCCAATTTTGTAGGTGTTGTGAGAAGAGAGTAAGTGCTGTTGCAATAAGCAATGATGGCCTATTTGTGTGCTTTGCTGATAAATTTGGAGTTGTTTGGGTTGTAAGTTTAAAGGAAGATGCTGAAAATCAAGCTTTGCCTGATGAAAAAGCAGCACCAATGCTGGCTCACTATTGCAGCATCATCACTAGCTTGGTAAGTTGGTTTCTCTGTCAACGTGTCCCTGTTATTCCCTTCTCCGTGTCCAGCATGCCCAGATAAATTTCTAACTATTATTAATCTTTTGAAAGAGTACGCCAACGTCATTTTCTTATGGTAGTGCTTAATATTTACTAATTTTTAGATGATTTAGACTTTTGGCGTGACTGTCCTATCCTTGACGTCATGATTTTCTGATATGCTTTGACTGCTTAGTCGTTGTGTTATTAAGTGAAGGATCTGTTGCAGGAATTTTCTCCAGATGGACGGTTCATTGTTAGTGCTGATCGGGATTACAAAATTCGTGTAAGGCTATTACCTATCTATCGGTTAAACTTCTAGGTTGTTCTTATAATAATCTTGTAATATTTTGTTACAACAGGTCACTGTGGTTCCCAATAATCCTTCAGCTGGGGCTCAAGAGATACAAAGTTTTTGCCTGGGTCATTCTGAGTAAGGGTGTATGCATTGGAGTTGAACATTAAATCATGTTCACTGCTCCCAAGCTTTTGTAGTCACTTTAAGTGGGGTACTAAGTTGCTTTAGTTCTCATGTTGATGACAGATACATATCCTGCCTTGACTTTATTCGTTCCCCAGATTATCCACATGGGCTTCTTGTTTCAGGAAGTGGTGATTCCACTGTGAGTGATTACATCTGAGAAGTTTCCCTGGTTTACACGGAGTGTAGTTTTGCATATTACTCAGTGCAACTTTCCTCTGTAGGTTCGCCTTTGGGATGTGACGTTGGGTTCTCTCTTGGATACTTGTGAAATTGGAGCTAAGGTATTGGTTCGTTACTTTTTTAAATATTAAGATGCTATCACTGACTTGAATGGTTCTAGATATTGTCAGACTTACAATGCTTCAAAGATACTATATAGTTCCTACTTCCACAGACATGCGTTCAGGTTTAACTTATGTCTCAGCTAACTAGGAAATCTGCTTCAACTTTGATGATATAGTAAAAATACTGAGAATGCTTAGGTGTATTTCCAACCAGCTGCTGTTTCCTATATATCTTCTATTGCAGTCTTCCCTTATAATTTTGTTCTGCTTGGTTCTTCACCCTGTTTGACAGAAGGATTTACTTTCTTCCTGAAGGCAGAAATTTTAGCTACTGAAGGGATAGAAGAAGAGCCCTGTCATGCTGTCACAGATCTTTGCACTTGTCCAAATGGTACATCCATAGCAGTGGCAGTTCAGAGGCAAGTTCCAGGATACCCGACTCTTTAGACTTCATCCTGGAAGATTTCCTGATCCATCTTCTTGATTCTGATGCTTCGTGTGGTTTTTGTAGCTTGAAAGGTATCGTGCTCTTGAACTGCAATCTTTCTGCTAAAACTCTTGCAGTAGCCAAGGTAAGCATTTCCCTAGTACACTCCCTGTTATGTAAGGATTTTCATTTTTCATTTTTGAATAGCCAGCAAATGCATGCAATGCATGGGTCAATTTTCTTGCGACATGTCTATGCAATAAGGTATCGATACGCCTGGCTGGGGATAGAAGAATCTTAATTAAGCTCATTCCCTTGACCCATTGGAGGCAGACCTTTCAATAGATGACTGTCTGACAATGTTTTATGCCAAAATAGATGAGACATGCTTTGTTTGTTATGAATAGGTTGCAGATTGAAATCCTCGCCTGCTACTTCAGTACCCTCTTTATATGGTTAAGCGCATACAAAATGTGGCCTCAGTCCCTGAATTGGTTATTTTTCAGATGGTACTCATCGAGGGAGAAGCCTTAATTCCGACAAGCTTGGGAACAAGCTTATCTGCGGGTCTTCTGTGGATGGTCACTGGTATCTCTAAGTTGCAAGGTTTCGACCATTCCTCTTTGGCTCGTGTGAGGGCCATGTCTTTTCCCAAGGACAACGGATGCGATGCGGAGCCGGTTTGGCTGAGTGACGACGAAATTCCAGGAGGCCAGAAGCTGCTCGAGAGGTTGCAAGGGAGTGTGTCGATTGGGAATGATGTTTTCCTCTCGGCGGCTGAGGCTTTGAAAACCGCGATGCACAGGTTGTTGATTAAGAAGCAATACTCGGATGACAAGCGTGAATTCCGGAAGAGAGCAAGAAATGACAGGAAGCTAAAAAATTGAACTACTTTGACTAGTGGTTGTTCCTTTCTTATTCCTTCATTTTTGTTTTTTTAGTGTTATAAGCAAAGAGCAAGCTGTTTCCTTGGACTCGCGGCTACTTAGTTTTGTTGCAGTTTGTTGTATTAATCAAATATAGCACTTGCTCTTCTTGGCAAACCCATAAATGTCGGTCTTTCCGCATGCAAGGATAAATGCATAACTTGACTAAGTTTCAAGTATGAACGATAAAAGTGTCGTCTTTCATAGTGGAAATAAAAATCATAAGCTTATTACTATGCAAGCGAAAAAACTTATTTTCAGTCAAAATACACCATGAAACGACTACTGAAAAAGTCAAAGTATCCTGACAAGTTCACTTCGATTAGCCAATGACCGCTTTAATTGTAACACCTTCATGCAGCAACAAGAGAAATTATTGAATTTAGCAGATAAAAAAGTGATGCAAAATCAATCACTGCTCCTATTCAATATTAGGAGAAGCAAATTTCACAGTGCATGAACCTTCGTGCTTTCAATAAGTCCAACACTTAATATACAATGTTTAGGAATTGGAAGAATCATTGCAACTGTCTTAACACTTGACACAATAGACTTGGCCAAATATTTGGGGCCAAATCAATCTTCAACTATATCAGACAAACACAATAAACCGATACTTCACGTTGCATCTCCGGGAGGAGCATGATTGTCGGACCTATTGTGCACTCCGTTCTGGACCAGTCGCCTGAGCTTGCGCACATCCTGGCCCTTGAGCCCCAACTTCGGATCAAAGTAACGACCGTGGATTCCCTTGAGAACTTGAAGAGCGGTCGCCAATGTGCTGTCGTGGTCGCACTCGTCGTGACCGAAGCTGGGTTGAACACCCCGCTTCTCGCACCCGTGAGAGAAGTAGTGAAACGGCTCGATTGATATCAGGTTGTCTGCGTGATCAGACCAGACGGTCGCAGTGTCGTCCAAGATCAGGACGTTGGATTCTTTGGCCAGGACCACGTCGAGACTCTTGCGGCCTCTCACCGTGCAGTCCTCCCGCGCAATGACCCGACCACTGAAGTATTGCCCATCGGGGTCGAGCAGCTTGGTCATCTTGGACGAATACAGGCGGCCTCCCATCGTGTAGACCGTGAGCTCGAACATCTCGTCGGCCTCTCTCAAGAACTCCCGCACGAACGGCCTCAGCTTTATAATCAAACCCTGGTCGGTCTCCGAACCGACCAAGAAGATGTCACTGCTGCCCCCGCGACCACCTTCCGGGTTCCGCTCGGCCCGGGGCATGAGTCGCTCCTCCTCCTCGGGGGTGAGGTTGGAGAGCCGGACGGCGTGGAGGAGGGTGTGGTCCAAGTCGACGATCAAGTGAAGCTTCTTAAACCCTAGCGCGTTCCCGGTGCAGGTCTCGCGCATCCGGTCGGCGTACTCGCGGCTGAGCCTCAAGGAATGACGAAGAAACCCAAAGGGAAGGCTGTGGTCGTCATCGTCGACGACGGCACGCTCGCACAGCAAGCATCGGCCTTCAATGATCACGGGATGCGAGCATTCTACCTTTCGCCGCTTCTTCCGGTCGCTCGTGGTCGAACAGGAGAGAGACGGGCTGGGTTTGGCGAAGGAGACGGGCGTGGATTTGCAGAGGTTGGCCATGGACGGTCGACGGGAGGGAGATGAGAGGGAGAGAGAGAGGGAGGAGGGAGGGCGAGAGAGGAGCTTTGAAGTTGTGCGTGTGTCTGGCGTTCCTTAGGGCTATGAATGTATAATGACATTGATGTTACGCTTCATCCAATAGCATCTGGGAATTCTTCTTTTTTCTGTTATCCTTCTATTTTATGTTATTCTCAAACTAAAACAGAGACGCGTAGAAGGCGGCGAGAAACTTTCCTGTTATAAATCTCCCAACCTTGCACTCATCTCTCTCCTTCCACACTAATTGGCTTCACTACGAAGTATTTCCGTTTAAAATCTCCGAATGATGTTGATTTCGTCCATTGACTAAATATATTCCAAGTACATCTACGATTTCTCTAAAACAAAAAACAAAGAAAAAGAAGAAGAAAAAGAGGGAGAAAGAGAAGAAAATGATCGCTAGTCAATGCTTTGAATTTTATAATTTTTCTCTTGCATTTTGATTTAGACATCTCTAAATGTAAAAGTCGATTTCCTCATAAGAAGCACGGGAGATGAGCTGACTTGCTTATCTTGAAACATCAAAATTGGGTAGCTCGACAAGGCATTGACCACACATGAGGGAGAGTATGATTTCCATATTAGTCTCGCCTTCACCAACTCACACTTGCTAGCTTATTATTATTTATTATTTTATTGATATTGTTATTATTATTACTACTACTACTACCACCACCACCCCTTACCATCTTAATACACTTTTCCCTCACTATTATAAGATTGTCTAAGAAAGGTAAGTTTCTATATACTTGACGATAATTGACATGATAAAATCCTATACGAATACAATGGATTTACAATGTACTGTATGAGAATATGAAGCGATCTCAACTCAATATTATCGTAATTGAGTTCATTTTAATCAGGTTTATTGCGAAAAATAAGTGATCAAACAATTAAATAAACCTAATTAAAAAATAAGTCTGGCAATACATATATGTGCTTCAGCTGATGGGTCATGAGGAGAGAGTAATACATAATTCCACTATAAGTGGAGTGACGCTATGGAAATTACTTACTTCCGGAAGGCAGAATTTTCTGCTATTGATGCAATAGAAGAAAAACGCTATCATGTTGTCACATATTTTTGCACTTGTCCAAAAGTTACATCTAAAAGCATTTTCATAGGCAAGTTCGGGGATACTCGTCTCTTTAAGCCTTAATTGTAAGATTTCTTGATTCTGATGCTTCATGTGTGGTTTTGGTAGCTTGAAAGGAATAATGCTCTTGAACTGCGATGTTTATGCTAAAAACTCTTTTTATCTACACATAATATCACTATAAATCAAGCGACAGTAGGAAACATAAATTTCAGTTACTGATGCAATAAAAGAAGAGCCATGTCATACTGGCATAGATTTTTGCACTAGCCCTGATGGTATATCTAACGACATTGGTAGTTCGGAGGCAAATTTCAGGATACTCGTATCTTTAGGCTTCAACTTGTAAGATTTCTTGATTATTGTCTCGATGTTGATTCTTCATGTGTGCTTTTGGTAGCTTGAAAGGAATAATGCTCATGAACTGCGATGATTCTGCTAAAAATTCTCTCTCGTCAAGGTGAACATTTTTCCCTGGTTGTCTCTCTGAATAAGGCTTTTGATTTTTCATTTCCGAATGACCAGCAAACACATGCAATGCATGCATAGGTCAATTTTATTGACACGTGATATGCCTGACTAGGGGAAAGAAAGATCTTAGCAGAACTCGTTCCATCAATCCATTGTAGCCAGACCTTTGAATGGATGACTATGTTTGACTATGTCTAGTATGAATCGTTCAATCATGTGCCTAAGTTTAAGGTGAATTATCCATGCTTTTGTTGATATGAATAGGTTGCAGTTCTTGCTCCCAAAATGGCATTTGTGTTATGTTGGAAAGAAAATAATTTGAGTGTGAAGACACACGTGTAGTTTGACAAAGTTTAGATAAGAATGATCAAATGTCATCCTTTACTCTTCTCAAAATAAAAGGCTTAATACAATGCGAGGGATAATCCATTTTTAACTAAATTACACAACGTTTGACGACTGAGGAAGACAATTTATCTTGAAGAGCCACTTCATTTAGCTTAAGACTTAATTAACTGAAAGAGCTAAACAATTGCAATGTGGCACGCCACGTGGTTTTTCTCATCGTTACGCAGTGACAACAGAAATATTTGAACTGACCAAAGATAATTTTGCTCCAAATCAGTCTCAACTTGTTACATTATTAGAAGAAATATATTTCACAATGCATGAACGCGAAACTTAGATACACGATTTAACAAGAGCCAGAAGTTAATTGGTAGTGCCTTAGCCCATGACGGAAACAACCGATTCGTCAAAAGTTTAGGACAAAATCAACCTTCAACTTACCACACCAGGAAAAAACCAAATGAACAAGATCTTTACGATGCATTTCCAGGAGGAGCTTGATCAGCAGATGTCTTGTGGACTCGGCTCTGGACCAGTCGCACCAACTCTCTCACGTCGACACCCTTGAACCCTAACTTCGAGTCGAAATAAAGCTGGTGGATTTCTTTGAGAACCTGGACAGCCGCCACCAACACGCCGTCTTGCTCGCCCTCATCGTGATCGAATCCAGACCGCGGACCTCGCTTCTTGCTTCCATGAGAGAAGTAATAAAACGGCTCGATCAATATCAGGTTATCTGCGTGATCCGGCCACAAGGTCTCGGTGTCATCCATGATCAATATATTGGATTCTTTGGCCAGGACCATGTCGAGGCTCTTGCGGCCTCTCGCCGTGCAGTCCTCTCGCGCGATGACCCGGTCGCTGAAGTGTTTCCCGTCGGGGTCGAGCAGCTTCGTCATCCTGGACGAATACGTACGGCCTCCCATTGTGTAGACGGTTAGCTCGAACATCTCGTCGGCCTCTATCAAGAACTCCCGCACGAACGGCCTCAGCTTGGTGATGAACCCCTGGCTGGTCTCCGACTCGACCAAGAAGATGTCGCCGCCGCCCTCGGGACCGCCTTCCATGTTCCGCTTGGCCTCAGGCATGAGTCGCTCCTCCTCTTCAGGGGTGAGATCAGAGATCCGGACGGTGTGGAGGAGGGTGTGGTCCAAGTCGAGCACCAGGTGAAGCTTCTTCAACCCTAGCGTGGTCCCGGTACTCACGTCGCGCATCCGATCGGCGAACTCGTGACTCAGCCTCAAAGAAGGATGAAGAAACGCAAAGGGAAGGCTGTGATCATCGTCGACGGCGAGTTCGCACAACAAACACTTGCCTTCATGCATCACGGGATGCGAGCACTCGGGATGCGAGCACTCTATCTTTCGCCGTTTCGTCCCATCGCTCGCGATCGAAGATGAGAGTGATGGGTCGAGATAGGTGAAGGAGACCGTGGTGGATTCCCATAGGTTGGGCATGGCTGGTTCGAAGGATGGATTTGAAGATGGGAGAGGAAATGAGGAGCGAGTGCGAGAGTAGCTTTCTCGTCGTGTGGTTTATAGGGCTGGGAATGAATATGACGTCGGTGCTACGCTTCATCAAATAAAATCTGGGTTTATTTTATTTTATCTTATTTTTTGCAAAATAGAACAAAAGACGCCTGAACATGGTTGACATCTTACAATTTTCCTACTATGGAATTGTCCAAAAAGGTTAAGTTTTTTTATGTACTTGACGATAATTGACATGATGAAATCCAATCCGAATATGGTGTGTTTTCACATTAGGGAACGATTAGCATGACCGAACAACGGTGAAATGCCAGGTCACAAAATCAGGGGAGGGTCCAGCCGTGACTTCTACATTTTCTTTCCATCCATAACATTTGTGGCTGAGGTTTGATTGTCCGCATTCCAATCAAACAGCATGGTTATGCAAGCATTTTCCCTTACAAGATTCTATATGAATGTATAAAGTAATCTCAATAGAGAGTTATCATATTTGGATCCACATTACTCATATTTACTATTAAAAAAAAAGCAGTCGAGTAGTAAAATAAACAAAACAAGAAGATAAGTCGGTTCAAGTAACACATGATTTTACTATAGATTAAACAATACAATAGAAATTATGTTCATGCCGGAGTTATTCAAACACTTTTGATCTTGTCCAACCCTTAAATGACAAAGGGATTAGTCCTGATAATTCATGCGAAACAACTCGATCTTGTGAAGGGATGCACAAACCATACCACATGATGTAATCCATGAGCTTATCACACTAGATGATTGTTAAGGTTGAACACTCATTTGCCCATATAAGAGCAAAAACAACACCAATCTCTTACAATGTTTAGATCTAGAAAAGGCATATCCTTTTATGCGATTCAAATTGGGAAACCTATGAAATTTCGGAATCCAACTCCAACGCATAAAGTATTCCAAAATTTCCTTCTTTTTGGGGCGTTGGATTACATGTCTTATTTGGTTTTGGACTTTCTGTTACGACCGAGTTTCCTTCGGAGGCTCAAACTTAAGTCATATTCTCAACAATATTTTTTTTGTAAAAAAATATGTATTTTCATATTTAATTTGATCATCATCTGACACCATTTTAATATCAATACAATTATTATGAAACACACTTTGTTAATCTTGCGTCAAACACACTTTCTCATTCTCTTCCCATAGAACTAGAGTGAAATGCATTGAAACACTCGGTGCATTATAAAAATAGTCCTACATCTATTATAATTTTGTAAATCCAGTTATAAACTTTTTTGGCCAATTGAGTCCTAAGCCTTTTTTATTTGTGCCAGTTCAATTAATCCAACCAAATCTAGCTGGAAATTACTGACATGAATGTCTGGCATTTTAAATGGCACGACCGGTATTGACATGTAAATTTTTTAATAATATTTTGAATTTTTATACTCTTTTCTTTTCTTTCCTTTTCATTTTTCTTTCTTGGTTGGGGCTGGCAATGGCACATGGCCCCTTGCCTAGATTGGCTAGGTGAAGGTGTCACAGCCCTCACTGGCCCTACAAGAGTGAGGGTCGTGATGGCCTTGATCACCCGTTGCCGGTGAGAGTATCTTGACCCTCGCCTATGGCCGGTGACCCTTGTCTACCTAAGTCTAGGGGAAACACAAATATAAGAAAAGAAAATAATAATTCTTTTAAAAAAATCAAAAGATTATATGTTGATGTGAGCACCGATCGTATCATGTAAGACGTCTCACGTTCACATCAATGATTTCCATTCAAAATTGATTGAATGGACTAAATTGGCACAATTGCAATAATTTTCCCTCAAAACGCTAGAATTGATGAATTCCATCACTTGACTAGTTTGTAAATATAGAATTCATCGACCAAACTCAATTGGTGCCTATGAATTTGGCCCCTTGTAAGGTTATTGTTAGCATCTGCTTGTTGCAACTTCTTAGTTTCAAGTAATTGTCGAATATCTGATTGGAGTAGGAGCAACATAATCTATGCTCAACTGATTCAAATCCGCCTTGCATATCTTTCTGATTACTCATATAATCATATTTCACAATCATATTCGTATGTATAACTGGTTCTTAAGTCACAGTCCCCATATAATTAAGGAGAAACAGTTGAATCTATTCTATTTTTGGGGCAAATCACTAAGGAACTAGGACAAATGATTGCAAACGATGTGGGTCGCATTTCTTTGCTTGTAGTATTTAGACCAAGAACATAGGGCAAACGCCAATTTTGATTCAATGAACAGATCTTGTAATGGCACGGCGGGGTTACGTCGAATTAATAGGGGTTTTCCCTTTTCTTCTCCTAAAATGAAAAGGTCAACTCGTTTTCAGCTAGAATCAGGAGAAAGGCGTGAAACCCTTCAGTTTCTCCCATGCATACGACGGATGGCGGCTTGGAAATACATGAACGATTGATCACTGACGAGTGAAAAATTAAGCATCGTGGAAAAAGACATGCACAAACTGGCTGGGTAACCGAGAAGCAACTAAATTTGAGCAAAGGAGTGACCATCAACTCTCCTGGCGAAAAGCACTTGCAGGGCAGTAAACACACTGCCAGGCTATGGGATGAAGTTACAACTTCACGAGTCTTAGCCATTTGACTAACGCACAGTACCTCAATTTTTAAGCTAACAGGAGAGTGACGAGTTGGGGTTGGGGTAGGGAAAGGGGAAGGAGACGGGGGTGGATTCGCAGAGGTTGGCCATGGCTGGTTCGAAGGATGAATTTGAGGACGGGACAGGAGAGGGGAGGAGGGAGAGGGAGAGTAGCTTTGAAGTTGCGTGTGTTTTCTAGGATCGTGAATGAATATAAACGTTGATGGTGCACTTCAGCCAACGAAACAAAATTTGGGGCTTTTTTTTTTTGGATTTTATTTTCATCTTTTCAAAAGAAAACAAAACCTGTGCACCTTGTGACTTTCCTGTTATAAATCTCTCCTTTTATAGATCAAAACTTGCGTTTGATGGGTCAACCTGCCTTGGGATATTTAGGCAACATTGCATCTCTCTTTCGATAGGAATTGACTTATTACAAACATAGAAAGATTCATCAACTAAATATATATAAGTACGTCTACAATTTCTCTAAAAAAGAAGGAGGAGAAAATAATGGCTAGTCAACTCCTGAAGTTTTCTACTTTCTCTTTTGCATTATCATTTTAGTTATCTACATGTTAAACTCGATTTCCTCCTAATACATTGAAATTCATAGATTTGACAAAGCATTGACCACACGTGAGGGAGAGTAGCATTTCCATACTGATCTCACCTTCACCTTCTCCCACTTGCTAGCTTTTCTTTTTAAATGTATTTTTCCCTTACTATTAAGAAGTTGTCTAGTTTTTATGTACTTGAATATGGTGTGTTTACAATGTACTATATGAGAATATGAAATGATCTTGACACATATTTGAATCCATATTAATCATATTTATTGCAAAAAATAAGCAGTCAAACAAAAAGGAAATAGAAGATGGAAATAAATCAGGCACTAAATTTACGTAATCCAACCAATAATACTTGCTAGATTTTTTTTTGGCTTTTTTTTTTTTTACTATTTTGATGTATTTTCCCCTTACTGTTTGGAATTGTCCAGAAAAGGTAAGTTTTTATGTACATGACGATAATTGACATGATAAAATCCAATACAACTACAATATGTGCATTACAAAAATATGAAACGATCTCAAGAAAAAATTATCATATTTGGATACATGTTAATCATATTTAACAATCGACCAAAAAAAAAAGAACATGGAAATAAATAGGGTAAATGTTTTGTCGATATGACCTAATCTATGGGAAGAGCAGCATATGATTTTCACAGTAGATAAAGTTATACAATGAAAACTGTAATTATACTCGAGTCAGTCAAACACTTATCGTGTCTTTCAACCACTACTAATCACTCGCCATAATTGAATGTTGTTTAAAACTTTCTCAATCAAAAGTATGGTTTCTTAATATCAATTGATTTTGTGATAATGCAAGGGATAACTCATTTTTTACCGAATTACACAATGGACTAATGACTAAAGAAGGCAAATTATCTTGGCAAATCCACTTTGTTTAGCTTAAGATTTAATTAAATTAAGGAGTTAAATAATTGTTACATGGATTTTGCCACCATTATGAAATAACGACGGAAATAGCTGGATTGAGAAAAGGAAATTCAATCCAAAAATCAATTTCACTCGTTACAATATTAAAAGTCACATTTCTTTGTACATGAACCTTTGTCTTTGCATCAAGCTTAAAATTCATATACTGATTTATCAATCGCAAGGATTTATAGTAGCTGCCTCAATACTTGAAAACAACTTAGTCGCCAAAATTTTTGAATAACATCAACCTTCAACTTATAACAATAAAAAATTAGAATATGCTCAATCTTTACAGTACATCTCCGAAAAAGGGTTGATCGTCAGATGCATTGTGAACTCTGCTCTGGCCTATCGCACTAACACTGACACATCCCTACCTTTCAGCCCTGTCTACTTCTATTCGAAGTAACAATTCTTAGATTCTATAATTTCATGGTAGTACATGCAATTTCCTTACAACGTCAGTGACATTTTGGAGATTCTAGTGATATATTTCATTTGCATGTTGGTAACATTCTAATAATTAATGCTTCATTCGAATGTCAATAAATACTTAAAATTGATACTTTACTATTGATTTCCCAAATGCTCTAGTTATTGGTCATACAATTTTTTTCTAGCATCATTAGAATGTACCAACAAAATTAGAAATATACCATTTGCGGAAATTTTCTAGCTTTTACCATGATTTGGCCCTAGAATGTCCAGGCAAGAAAATCCTAGACACTTAACAAGGCACGAGAATACTTTCCCTCTCTTTATTCGCTTGCTTTTCCCAGGGTTGCTCTCCCTTTTATAGACAATTTTTCATATAGGACCGTTCATGGACAGTGGCGCTGTTGTCGGAAGGCTGCAAATTTTCCACATGTCGATCACTGAAGCAAGAACCCCATTTACTTGAATTTACGATTTAAATTTGGGAGATATTTCTGTAACCTTGAGTAGTTCTTTTATAGTCAAACTCATGAACAAAGTGCTGAAGGGCATTTTTGACATAGTGAATGAATATCTAACATTTTCGACTAAAAGTTCATGGAATGTGAAAAAAGAGGATTTATATCAGTTCTCCATGAGCTTCAGAGTCCACATATATCCGAAGAACAAAGTGGTATACCAGTGGATCCTAGGAAATGTAGTCGTGTCTTAACCGATCCTTCATTCAGACGGCAAAGCACTCGAAGCATTCTATCGAGACCATTACGTGCCCCTGGTTATCGAGACAATCCAACCTAATTTCCCTACTTCTTACCATGAGAAGTAAGCATGCCTGATTGAAAAGGCATTGGAGAGTACCCGTTGAGAGTAAACAGACTTAAAAACACCTTAGGCTCTACTGTGTAGCGGGCGCTAAGGCCAATCGACTGACCACATCGACGTCACTTCAGGATGAATAGACAGGCACCGCGGTCTTCTGGTCAGCCAAGTCACAGTGATACGAAGGGATGTAGACCATACGTGATGATTGATGTGCGTGTAATTGTTAAGTATCGGTAAATGATGCTAATGCAAATTATATACGTAGATATTTTGCTTTAGCGAATGCCTGCTCGCATGCATTTCCAGTTCTTGTCATTACCGTGGTCAAATCGCTTATCTAAAACATCACCAGTTTAAAAGTCTGTTCTGCAACCCAGAGTCGGGATCAATATCGTAACTCCAGCCACTTTGGTGCCCACATCATGCGTAACGGCATAACGGGCATAGCTTAAGGACAGACGAATCAGCACCAGCATCATCTCCACTGCTGCGTCATTGAGATTTCACTCTCGAAGACGTGCCATTTCTGAGAAATAACTTAGAAAGTTATAAATCAAGTGAAATGAATCACTAAACATATTGACAAGAGGTTATTAAAAGTATGATAAAAGTTGCCATTAGTCCTCGAAAAATTCCAGTCGAATATGAAAATTAATTTATATCAGTTAACGAATTTTAAGACTTAAATCCTCGGAGCATATAACTAAATGCACCTGTATCCATTCTGTTTCCGCCAAATGCCAAGGCCAAATCTTTTAGTTTGCTGATAATTATATTAGACTTAAATCCTGTTTCTTTTGCATTTTCGTTAGGGAAGAAATTGGAAATTTAGTTCGATCCTTTGATTACCATTACTGGTACCCTTAATGAGCAGAATGAACATTTCCCTCACCCTCCGCAGTTTGATTATTTGAGATTTTCGGTAAGGTAAGAATTGTAATAACTTATGCCAAAATTACAAATGATTGACCAGACACCACAAAGCATGCATTTATGAGATTATTTGAGATTTTTTCGTGACCAATAAAAAAGAACGTGTAATAGTTTACCACTTAACAATTGAGAGGTAATTATATGACTCTGAATGGTTATGCATAAACACCGACGTACTACAAATTTAATGTTTTGGAGAAAAAAGTTCATGAAATGTGACAAAAATGTGGTAAGTCAATGGCCAATTGGAATCAAAGGGATTCAAGGATCAATCAAGCCCTCTTATTAATACTTAATTAAGCCAAATTACTTGAACCATTCCATTGAGGCCATTACATGTATGAGTGGGGCCACTAGTTTTTTGTCATATCATTTTGAGCAGATGCAATCGGCTGAGTAGCTCCATTTTCCTATTGCGTCTCAAGTGCGCTGATTTTCCATCCGACATATTTGGATTCTTGGCTGTGGAGGATGTTACTGCCTTGTGCTTATTGTGAAAGTACTTAAATATAAAACCACGTCTTCACCTAACGGCTTAAGCTTTTGGCTTAAGCTTTTAAGGCAGTTGGCAGTGGTCATACAAAAATTCACATGGTATCAGAGCAGGAGGTCATGGGTTCAAATCTTGCCAGGCCCCTATTCTGCCTCCCAAAAAAATATTTCCACACTTAGTACTGGCAAAAAGACCAGACTAAGCGTGAGGGGGAGTGTGAAAGTACTTAAATATAAAACCACGTCTTCACCTAACGGCTTAAGCTTTTAGGACAGTTGGCTGTGGTCCTACAAAAAATTTCACACTTATGACATTTCATTCACGTAAAGTACTGCTACTCAATGAGTTTAATCTGCAAATGACATGGCAGGTTCACTGGATGTGCGGCTATTCTTCTTTTGCACTCTTCTGTGAGATTTATCTATCTGTGATATTTCAATTGAATCTAATTGAGGCTACGAAATGGCGATTGCCTTTTGCTTGGTTGTTGAGCTGTTCTTTCTTGTTTCCCATTGGCACTCTGCCATTAGCTTCATTTTGTCGCTTCTACCTGATATTTTACAAGCAATGGTTTTTGTTCCTGCTTGCTGAACTGATGTCTCCATCACGTTTGCTCATGTTGTGGGTGTTGTGAGAAGAGAGTCAGTGCTGCTGCAGGAAGCAACCATGGCTTATTTGCGTGTTTTTATGATAAATTTGGAGTTGTTTGGGCAGTGAGTTTAGAGGAGGATGCCAAAAATCAGGTTTTGCACAATAAGAGAGCAGCAACAATGCTGGCTTGCCATTGCAGCATCATCACTAGATTGGTAAGTTGGTTTTTTTCTCTTTCAGTGCGTCTCTTTTCTCCCCTCCTCTGTGTCCAACATACCCAGGTACATTTTGACTCTGTTTTATTTTTTGAAAGGGAACTCAAATATTAGGTTTTTTTCTTGATTTTGATAACGCTTAATATTTACTAAATTTTAGATGAGTTAGACTTTTGGCATCTGCCCTACTCTTGGCATCATGATCTTCTGCATGCTTTTGAATGCTTCGTTGTTCTGTTATTGAGGGATCGGTTGCCGAAATTTTCTCCAGATGGACGGTTCATTGTCAGTGCTCATAGGGAATATGGAATCGTGTATCATTTTGCAATTGCGACAGGCTGTTCTTTTTCTGTGCCCTAGACACTACAAAACATTAAATCATGTTCGCTGTGCCATATTAAGTGGGGTATAAAGTAGCTTTGATTCTCATGTTGATGACAGATACCTATCCTCCCTCGACTTCATTGATTCTCCAGATTATCGACATGGGCTTCTTGCCTCAGGAAGCGGTGATTCCACTGTGAGTAGTTGCAGCTGAGAAGTTCCACGGAATACATAGTGTAGTTTTGCATTAGTACTCAGATTATCGACATGGGCTTCTTTCCTCTGTAGGTTTGCCTTTGGGATGTGACTATGGGTCCTCCCTTGGATACTTGTGAAATTGGAGCCAAGGTATTGGTTGCTCACGTCTTTGAATGTTAAAGCCACTATCACTGACTTGAAGGGGTCTGAGTGTTTTGTCAGACGGACGGTGCTTCAAAGATACTATGCGGTTCCTACTTCCAAGGACCTGTGTTCAGGTTTATCTTTTTTTTTTTTTTTTTGAACTAGCAAATGTGCATGCACTTTCACGATAGAGTTAAAAAAACAAGAATGCTTAGATGTGGTTCAAACTAGCTGCTGTTTCCTTATATATCTTCCACTGCAGCCTTACATTATAATTTTCTTCTGCTTGGATCTTCACATGGTTCGACAGAAGGATCTACTTTCTTCCTGCAGGCAGGACCTTCAGCTACTGACGGAGTAGAGGAAGAGCCCGGTCATGCTGTCACAGATCTTTGCACTTGTCCAGATGGTTCGTCTGCAGCAGTGGCAGTTCAGAGGCAAGTACTCAGATACTCGTCTCTTTAGGCTTCAACCTGTAATGTATCCTCATTTATCTTCTTTATTCTGATTCATCCTTGTTTTGCAGCTTGAAAGGATTGATGCTCTCGAACTGCAATTCTTGCGCTGAAAACTATTTCTATAGCCAAGTTAAGCATTTTCCTGATCCTCTCCCCGTTTTGTAAGGTTTTTCATTTTTCAATTTTGAATAGCCAGCAAAGACGTGCAATGCATGGATCAATTTTCTTGGCCACACTTGGAAGAAAACAATCTTAATAAGGCTCAATCCGTTATCCCATCGTAGCCAGACCTTTAAATAGATGACTGTGTTTGACAAGTTATAACGTTGAACTTTTTTGACTAGTGATAATTCCTTTCTCAAAATTTTCAAGTTTATTTTTTTTTTATAAAAAAGATTTATAAGCAACGAGAGAGCAATTCCCTTAGTTGTTCCGGTTCTATTAATCAAATAAATAATTGGTTTTTGATGACATCTGGTTATGTGGGAAAGAAAATCATTTGAATGTGAGGATGAATGGGTAACTTTGTAAAGTTAAATAAGATATAAACAAATGTCATCTTTTTCCTATAGTGGAAATAAAAATTAAAAAGTTTAAGACAATGCAAGTGAGGACTCATCTTTCAGAAAACAAATTTGCTTAATCAACTTAAAGAAGTTAAACTGTTCTCCACATGAATTTTGCATCACTATACAACAGTAACAAAAATAATCGGACTAAAAAACGTGGAAAATTCTGTCATAATCAAATTTCAGCTCGTTACAATAATGAAAGAAATACATTTGGCGGTGCACGAATACTCTTCATTGCATTTAGGCGAACACTCTTATATACACGATTTAAGAATTGTAAGGAGTTATACAATTGCCCTAACTTGACAGAAGCAATTAGACATAGGCCAAATCAAACTTTAACCCACAATACAGAACAAAGCGCACTCTTTACTGTCCCCAACTTGTAGAGGAGCTTGATCACCAGACTTATCGGGGAATCGGCTCTGCATTTCTCTCGCCAGCTCTCGCACATCCCTGTGCCCTAGCTTTATATCGAAGTAACGCTGGTGGATTCCTTTGAGAACTCGAAGAGCGGCCGCTAACATGCCGCCGTGCTTGTCCTCGTCAGGCTGCACAGCCCGCTTCTCGCTCCCGTGAGAGAAATAGTAAAACGGCTCGATCGCTATCAGGTTCTCTGCGTGATCAGGCCACACGGTCTTGGTGTCATCCAAGATCAGTACGTTGCATTCTTTGGCCAGGACCACATCGAGGCTCTTGCGTCCTCTGAGCCTGCAGTCCTCCCTCGCGATGACCCGGTCGCTAAGGAACTCCCCGTTGGGGTCCAGCAACTTCGTCATCCTGGATGAATACGCACGGCCACCCATAGTGTAGACCGTGAGCTCGAACATCTGGTCGGCCTCTCTCAAGAATTCCCGCACGAACGGCCTCAGCTTAGTGATATGAAACCCTCGCAGGTCTCCGATCCAACCAAGAAGATGTCGCCGCCGCCCGCAGGACCATCTTCCGTGTTCCGCTCAGCCTCGGGCATGAGTCGCTCCTCCTCCGCGGGGGTGAGATTGGAGAGCCGGATGATGTGGAGGAGTGTGTGGTCCAAGTCGAGGACCAAGTGAAGCTTCTTCAACCCTAACGCGGCGCGGGTGCTCACCTCGCGCATCCGATCGACGTGCTCGTGGCTGAGCCTCAAAGAGAGATGAAGAAACCCAAAGGGAAGGCTGTGATCATCGTCGACGGCGCGTTCGCACAACAAGCACTTGCCTTTATAAACCGCGGGATGCGAGCACTCCACCTTTCGCCGTTTCGTCCGATCGCTCGCGATCGAACAGGAGAGTGACGGGTTCGGGTAGGGGTAGGAGACGGGCGTGGATTTGCAGAGGTTGGCCATGGCTGGTCCGAACGATGAATTTGAAGATGGGAGAGGAGAGGAGAGGAGAAGGGAGGAGGGAGAGCGAGAGTAGCTTTTGAAGTTGTGTGTGGATTCTAGGACCGTGAATGAATACGACGTTGATGAATCTTTTGGATTCTAGCGACTTTCCTGTTATAAATCTCTCCTTCGACAGATCAAAACTTGCGTTAGGGGGTCAACGCGCCTTGGATATTTAGGCGACAGCGCATCTCCTTCGACATGAATTGAACTTATTAAGAACATGAAAAAATTCATCGACTAAATTTATTCCGAATTTCACCAATATTTTTAACTTCGTTCATTGACTAAATAGATTTTAAGTACACCTACCATTTCTCTGGAAAAAAAAATTGAAGAAGAAGAAGAAGAGAAGGATTGCTAGTCAATGCATAAAGTTTTCTCATTTCTTGTTTGCATTATCATTTTAGTCATCTACATGTCAATATTGATTTCCTAGTAATACATTAAAATTGATAGATTGACAAAGCACTGACCCTGCTAATCTCGGTGTCTCAACTACTCCCACTTGCCAGTTTTTTTTGGGGGGGACCATTTTAATGTATTTTTCCCTTGCTATTATGAAATTGTTTAAAATAGGTAACTTTTTATGAACTTGACGATTATTGGCGCAATGAAATCTTATACGAATACGACGTGTTTATAATATACTATAAGAGAATATAAAGCGATCTCAATACAAAACTACCACATTTGGATCCGTGTTAATCATGTTCATTGCAACAACAAAAAAAGCAATCAAACTGAAAAAAATTGAATAGAACAAGGAAATAAATCTAACACTAAATTTACATGGTCTAGTTGATGTGACTTACTCGATAGGAGAACAACGCGCAATTCACTTTAGATCAGATGATACAATAGAAATCACAATTATGTTAGAATCACTCGAACAATTTTAATCTTACTTGCAATTACTTGCATAGAGTTTAGCCCTAATAATTTCCTGTGAAACAATATTTGATATTACAAAATAATTCACAAAAGCATGTGTAAATTTTTGGTGATGTAATTCAGGAGCACACAGCGGAATTGATTGTTATGGCCTAAAACTCATTTGCTCATAAGAAAGCAAAAAACCAACACCCGTTTCTTACATATATACATTACAAAATAATTCATTTTATGCTATTTAAGTTCGGAATCCTACTACAACTAGGAATTCAACTGCAACCTAGAAAGTATTCCTACAATTTCTTGCTTGTTGGGGGTGTCAAATCACAAGTCCTATCTAAACTTTAAACTGGGTTTTTTTTTTTTTCGCGAGCTCAAGCTCTAAACATATTCTTAACAATATCTATGCATAAAAAATAACGCATATTTGACATTTAATTTGACTTTCATGTGACATCATTTTGATATCAATACAAATTATTATGAAAAGTCCTTTGTTGATTTGACATCAAACGTTCTTCCTCGTCCCATTTCCATGGAGCTGGAGTGCACTGCATCGAAACCCCATGATCCGCAAAGTTTATTACTGGACAATTTTGAAATCACAAGATCCCTTGCAAGCCCGTTTGCTCGTTGCAACTTCTTAATCTCAAGGAGTCACCGTCGGTGCTCGATTTCCCCCGTTAATTGTAAGAGCATCATAATCTTCATATCAATAAATGGTTCTTAAGGCATAGTCCTGCTATAACTAACGGAAAAAAAACGGTTAAATTTGCTCTACTTTTTGGGATAAATTACTACGTACCCTGTGATCATGTAAAATTGATAAGAACGATGTGGCTTACATTTGTTTGCCTAGGATTTTAGACCGAGAAAGTAGGGAGAAAAGGCTATACTGATTCAATCAAGCGAATCTTGCAATGACATTGCAATGTTATATTGAAGTATAGATGAATCGACTCGTTTTGAGTGAGAATAGTATGAAAGTCACATTACCCTACAGCTTTTCACGTGCACATGACGGATATAAGGTCTGAAAAGATATGAAGCATTGATTAGGGGTGTGCATGGTCCAGGGCGGTCCAGTTCCCCCCCGGAACCGGGAACCGGACTGATGAAACCGGTCCGCGGTCTCTAGGACCGTGGACCGGACCGCCAAAGTCATGGACCGGACCGGACCGGACCCGTTGGTCCGGTCCGGTTCCCGGGCGGTCCAATGGGACCGGGAAAAAATCTAATTCAACGAAGCAACGTTAGGATATAGAGGATTGTCACCTAAATATGACGCGTTAATTGGTTGGTGCACAATTATAAGGCGCATGCTTGCAAACACTTGTAATATTCATATCTTGAGTACTAACTTGTCTTGGCAGTTTCAAAGAAGGAAATTAGACTTCAAGAAGATTCCAGCATATTTGCTTTGACAAATAAATTATTTAAAAGATGGTTGTGACTACATTTGAAAAAGAGCAATAAAATCTTTTCAACTATCACTCTGTCAATTTTGCTGGCTTGGCACATTAAAAATTCGATGGACGCCTCTTTGATTTTTATTTTTTTATTTTTTGAAAAATGCAGCGTTAACATGTTGCCACATAAAAAACAATGTTAAAAACAAAAACGAAAAGCAAAGTAAAAAAAAGGCAAAAAATCTAATGGAAAAAAAAATCAAGAGCAACAACTCTGAATTCCGCCGGGTTGAATTTTTTCTTGGAAGAAAAACTAAAACATTAGGAGGAGTCCTTGGCCAACCGCCAGTGTGTGGCTAACCTGCACTCTCTTTGCAAATGGGCTGGGCGTAAGTGGGCTCTAGAAGTTTGAAGCTTCTTGGACTGGAGTTGGGCTCCCAAGTCACTCTAGTGGTCCGGTCCTAATGGTCAGTTTTAGTGGTCCAGTCCGGGTGGTCCGGTCCGGTCCCGACCACCCTAGAACCGGGAACTGGTTCCATTTTTTGGAACCGTGGACCGGACCACAACTCCGAAGAACCGGACCAACCCGGCCGGTCCGGTCCGGTCCGGGCGGTTCCCGGGTTGGGCGGTACCCGGTGCTCACCCCTAGCATTGATGATTGACAAGCGAAAACTAAATATGGTTGTCGGAAGTCCTTATACTAATGAGCTAGCAACCAGAAATAAAAGAACCTTCTTTTCGGGGTGCTGACGATCTACTGATTCAAGGAAAGAAGTAACCAGTAGCAAAAAGCTCTTCTAGTTATATGCAATCTACAAGCCAACTAATGGTCTAGCCCATTCAACTGAGGCAAATAGTCAAATATGAATAAAATTGATTCGAAACTCTCATTGTATTCGACGAACTGAATTTTCATCTTGACATCTTGACAATCTTGATAAAATTTAAGTCGATTTCATAAAACCCAAGACTATCTCGAAAAAATAATAATGGAGTCTAGTAAACCACGAAAGATGCTTAAGGAATAAACCATCAATTCAGGCTTTTCTCCTCGATTCTTACAGAAATTGACATCCTTTTTTATGCTAATTTAATTCACTGAACAATGTAAGCAAATTTTGGCTTGTGCATTGTTGTTAAGATATATCTTAAGGAGGGGGGTTCCTAATCATACCCTTAAAATTCACTTTCTCGATTCAACTGTCGTCGACAAATTCATGTTAAAATTGTTGATCTTTTACCCGATGTACGGATTGAGGATCATGGAGACCATCTTTAGGCATAATGTTATACGAGGTATCGTTTTCAAATGGGAAAAAAACGATAGAAAGACGCCCATTTGCTTTGGTCTCTTAAAACAAAAGAGTTGCTTATTGGTTTTAGGGAAAAGTTTAAAAATTTACGCGGACTTTTAAGTCTTGAAACTTTCAATTCTCGCAAGTCTTATATTGCCAACTTTGTGCAATTTAGTCCTTCTACAAAGTCCTTTGATTTCGGACGGACAAAAACGTACACGTGAATTTTCTGTAATTAATTTTCCAATCTTATTTTTCTTTTGACAAATTGATGTTAATTTGTAAGCCACATCAAAAAATTAAAAGGCATTTAGGCTCCGTTCGTTTCATGGAAAATAAAATAGTCAAGGAAAATATTTTCCATCAATGAAAAAACACTTTCAAAAGTGGGGAAAATGTTTTTCGCTTTTTAGAAAGTGGAAAACATTTTTTGTCTTCTTTGTTTACCATTAAATATCGTAGCTTTTAACCGTGCCTCGACCTCGCTTGAGGCAAGCGAGCCGGTGATCTTTGACGAACGAACACCCGAAAATATTGTCATTTTCTAGAAAAATGATTTAGCAAAAAATATTTTTCAGAAATACTATATTTTCCGTGAAATGAACGGAGCCTTAATAAAAGAATAGTGAAAAACCAAAAAAGAGTTGAGGGCATGCTAGTGGCGGTGGAACCGGGGGATCCACGTCGTCGCCCTTTGTCACAGGGAACCTCGGTTATCATGCACTGAAATTTCCATACATTTTAAAACTCAAATGAACAGCGTAACTTCGCTTCAATCCTTTGAGTAATACCTAGCTCAAAACCTAATTTAACCCAAATTGTAAAAAATAATTTATCTTCAACTAATATACATCAAAACCTTTTGTACAGGCATATGCCTTTGCTTTCACTATGCAGTCTGATCTAATCCTTGAAAGCGATATCCGCAAGCATTAATCTAAAGGCCCCTAAATTCCAAACTCAACCAGTCTAAAAAATACATTAGCCTAACCCTAGTAAATGAACTCTATAGGTCTAAGGTGGAAAATCATCTTGCCGCTCAACTTGGGAACACAACAACATAACGACGACCAACAAGTCATCACATAACGCTTAAAAGGAATCTCTACAATTCAAGAAATGCCATTCATCGTTTGTGTGTTGAACTTGTTCATTAATTATGTTTGTATACATGAAGGAATATTTCAAGCACTTGAGAAGTACACAATGCATCATATGTGATTTAAGTACTTATCATCCAATTTAAATACAACATACCAATCATTTCATCTTCTATGAGCATGCATCATAGCATAATTCCCTAGATACATCCAAATCTACGTCTTCTGCCACAAATTAGAATTTCCCATCAAACTTCCACTTTAGTAACAGAGGTATCAACATACTCTAAACGACAAATATTCACTTATATTTTCCAAACATATTAATACAAATTATTTAAGACGTAAGTTGCGTAACACGTATAAATGACTATAATCATGCGTGCAACACATGTCATGAGTTGCATACAATTTAATACTCAGATACACACAAATGAACATACAAATATTATGATGCGCAAATACTACATAGTAGCTCACCAATATACACAAATGAATTCATACTTAAAGCTGACCAAGACCATCTTGATTCCTAAGGGCATCTCGATAACTCCTGAGATATCTTGACTAGCGAGGCATCCCAACATATCAGCCATTTATGTTCATTGTTGCTAAACGAGTCTAGATCAATAATGTTACTGCCACCACTTTGGTCCTCTACATAATATATATATGTTTATATATACATATATATAAACATATATGTACGCACATATATATATATATGTATATATATATATATATATATATATATATATATATATACACATACAAATATACAATAGGAGAGGGCATCCGATTATGCTTGGTGATGCCATGGATGAAATGATTAGCATTTGAAAATGCTTTGGTAAACTCACCATGGAGATGAGAGCAACATTGCACAAACTGGCTCAAAAGAGGAGTCATCCTTTTTTGGGAAGATGGTTGAGTCCTAAATCCTGGCCTCAAGTCAAAATCAAACTGTTTTGACCATTGACTGTGTCTACGGGATCGTCGATTTTGTTGACCCATTAAGGATCACGAAACTTTGCTTAACCAATGATCTTGGAGAGACAACGCCAAATAGGGACATGATTCCCAGTTCATTAGACACAAGGGCATGCATTGACAAAACCATTTGTACCGTGAAGCTTATTTAGCCTTGGCTTATTGAATTTTCTTCCTATCTAGTGGAGAATGATCCGACCTCAGCTGCCGAAATGCTTGAGCTTGAGCCAACCCGGAGAAGTATGAGAAACCTGAAAACCGTGTCGTTTTCAACATTGTATACTCGAGGTTGAGCTGAGTCTGAATTTATAGCTCAAACTTAAGCTTCAAGTATGATTAAATCGAGTTCTGACTTGTTAAACGCCTCACTGGGTCGACCTCAAGTAGCTCGACTTGATGTTAAATAGAGGGCCAAGCTTCAACGCTTGTCAAAGTCGGGCTTGAGTCCTGCTTTGTCTTATATTTCAACTCCGAAGGTGTCAAGAAAGTTACTAATCAATTACTTAGGGTGGGAACAAGATTACCGAGTCTTCAAAGTGTTATTCCTATGTAGACAACCAAATCTCCTCGTTCGGATGCGAATTTCGGTTCTAAGATTCAAGATGGTTCATGAGGCTTAATATATAGTATTTTAAGTCATCCATCGTCCGGCACAACGACTTATGGCGGGGAAGCACTCATTCAAGCTTCGAGCTCTCGTGTACTTTACTTAGTCTTCACGTTAAAATTATGCTAATGACTTCGTCCCCCACTTAATCATATCGTCAAGGGTCTCCAAAACTTTCAATGGCAATCAGGACGCAGTACGACAACAAGCCGCATCACCACTTCAAGCAAAGGATATGCTTACATCAGTAGACAACGTCGCGGAATTATATTTTATATCTCGATATGACGTGCATCTCGTCTCAAATTATTTAAAAATTTCGATCACTCATGCCCTTTTTTTTTCTGTTCAGAATCAAAATTTAAGGGTAAGCATAGAAGGTCGAATGATGTTGTGCTTTGGGTGAAAGGCCAATATGGTCCAATAATCATGTGAAGCTGTCTTGTGGCTAGATATAATTCTACATATTACCAATCCATTCTTGATGAGATCCAATTAAATTCGACAAGCATCGTCAGCTGCAATTCCATATGATGAAGAAACGTCCACTTTTTCAAAGCACGCTGTCGGCATTCGCTGTCCCCTTATGCGCTTTGTTCATTCAAATCTCAATAGCTAATCATTCATGCAAAAGAATTGACATTGACGAAGACAACCCCCAAAGAAGGTCAGTTACCTTTCTTTAAAACCAAGCAAAGCTGCCCACTTTATTCGGAACAATTAAGTCAAATAAAGAACGCATAAGCATTACATGACAGCACTCTTGTTACTAACCCTAATTCCAAAGAAGTCTAAATAAAAATTCCGTTCGAAAGCCAAATCCAAAAACTTAAAATTAGTACATGGAGGGATACCGTGTATATATATAAAGAGCATATGCATCCCTTATAATGAAGCAATGCGAGATTTTTATTTCAAAAGCTTACATCTTAGCTTTTGGGCTTTTGAGCGCATAGAGAAATTTTGACAATAAGAGCAAGATATATATATATATATATATATATATATATAAGTTGTCCTAGGTTAATTAAAGTCCGATTCATGTATTGAATGAGAGATCAAAAAGAAATTTGCCATACACCCTAATTCAGAGAGTCAGTAAAAAAAAAAAGTTTCAGATGGTCATGTGAATCATATTGTACCTATGAAAAAATCGTTTTAATCACATAATAAACATAAGAGCGGAATTAAATGCCAACAATACTCGCCTAATTTTTGCTATAAATGGAAATATTTCTCGGTTTATCGAATTTGGTTTGGTGCACGAAAAGCATTGGTCCGATTAAGACCAGTAAAAAAAGAGAGGTCTAGTGGCAATCATGTAAATCAACGCTCTAAGTCAGTGCTAACCACATACAAAAGCATCACACGTTATCTGCAGTCTGAACGAATTGAACATAACAAAAACCAGCCCGAAGGCAACCATGGACACTGCCTCAAAGCGTTTCCATGTCTTCCTCGCCCTTCTTGCTATCCTGGCGTTCAATATCACCCTCTCTCGTGCCTCCGACCACGCCGATCTCCACCAGGCGAGCTACTTCCTGTGGAGGTCTGAGTGTCGTGGCAACTCGTTCGGCGAGTGCAGAGTTCTAGGGGAGGACAGCGAGAGGCGCATCCTAGCGACGAGGCAGTACATAGGCTATGCGGCGCTGAGGAGGAACTCGGTGCCATGCTCGCAACGCGGCACGTCGTACTACAACTGCCGGGCCGGAGCTCAGCCGAATCCTTACTCACGGGGATGCAGTCAAATCACTCGTTGCAGGCGCTGATGAATCTGGTTCTCAGAGGTCGTCACCCTTTTGAGCCTGCATGTATGGAGTCATCCAAAACTCTCCCTTCTGTCGGGAGTTTTGTTGGACTTTTCTTATATTGTACGTATATGTGTGATCGTTGTGTATGTTGCTCACGGAATCACGGTCGATCTTATTGTCTTGTTGATCCGGTTCTGCATTTTGCGTGGTTTTACAGTTCCTCTCAAGCAAATTTTAATCGGTTGCGTGGTTGCCAGATAGGAGACGCCTGCGGATTTCATTCCTCTATGCTCATGCTAAGTTTAGGATTCAAATTGAACTTCTCTTCATAAAGACAACTGTAAGGGTTTGAAATGAAGAACTGATAAAAATAACTTCACTCGACAGTATCGCCTCCTCTCTATTTTTAACTTGAGAACATGTTGGATCTCCAATTTTTTTGTTCAGTAAACCACTAATCCATGCCAATACCGCGTAACTTAGAAATACGATCTAGATAGGTTGGTTGATATCAGTCTCCAGACGCCAAGAATCTTCCATGCTAGCCATCACTTTCTCAAGAATTCTTCTGTGCTAGCTCACAGTTTGGAGAGTTATTGACCCCTGTGCGACGATATGCACGATTCATACAAACATTGCATGGTCTGCAGTGCAATGACTTGCGGCTGTAAAGCCACACACTACCAATGCACCAGTCGAACGCCGCCATAACTCTTTAACTCTCAATCAGAATTAGCAAAAAATCTGCCCCTTGCCCAAACATTCGATGAAAATACTACCAAACACACCATCAGCATCTAGGGAACTAATGGATTTACATATCCTACAAACGTCCGTGTTAGAATATCTTCCGTGCTCAGTGCCACCAAGATCATCCCAAGTACGGAGATTCAGCTACTATACTGATTTTTTTTTCAGCAGCAACATCCCCTCTCCACATGTTATATCATCCTATCCTGTTAAGGTGATGTACACCCCAGCGCAACATTGGTCATACAACAGAACCAATCAGAATAAAGATCTAAAAGGATTTCAACTTCTCTATGCTTCGAAATTAATACATCAGAATTGTGATCTTAAGACATACCGGACATGTCGTAAAAGGTCTCAACTCAACATAAAACCACAGGAAAGAAAGAAAGAAAGACAGAAACACAGGTATCATCATACTCAGTCTTACGATGGACTTCACTCTTTTCCCTACAGTTCTAAATAAAATCGCCAAGAACCACCAGATCCTCTGATAATATGCTCAATAGATTGTTTCAAGCCGAATCTTCAGCTGCCTTCTGCTTGGAAGGGGCAGGAGATGGAGAGCCCTCTATCCCCATCTCATTTTTAAGGTCATTGATGCTCTGCTCGAGTTCATCGATTCGGGAACCCATCTCATCAAGTGCATTGTGGTCAAAGAAAACACCAGATCGTGACATTTCTTTCAGGTCAATACATGGAAGAAGATAGAGCAACGCCTTTAAGTAAGAGCATAAAAAACCATCTTACTTTCAGAGTTAAAAATGAGAGAAAAAATAGAAAACAGAAGCAACCAGCTTTCCTTAGGCAATTTTCAAAGAGAACCCATATTCCTATCAACTCATAAAATTTCATCAGGATAAATTGCACCAGAACTCTAGCAAGCCTCAGTGTTGTGCTACGGCAAGGAAAGTGAGTGGAAGACAACAGCAAAGATAGGGAGAAGGGCAAGGCCTCATGCTGAACAACCCTCACCAAGACCTACTAACTTCAGTAACTCTCCTCCTCCCCTAACATCCAAGCCAAAGAGCATGCAGACAACAAAGTCATTCATTTGCCTGATCAAGGTACTTAGACGCCCAAAAAACATTAAATTATCATGATTCAGAACAAGATACTATGCATTTGTAATGCAAGTCAGATGCAATGCAAGCAAAGGATATTCTTTGTAATGATGGACTCCGACATAGTCTGGAATCTTGATTGCTGAAATACAACCCAAATAAGAAATGTTGTTAGACATTCAGAAAGGGTGACCACTGAAAACATCCCCTCCATGCATAGAACAAACTTACCATCTGCTGAAGAAGATTTTGCACCTACAAAAGAAACGCAATTATTTAGCAAAGGATGTGAGAAATGGGAGTTACATCTTACATCAGGCAACACCAAAAACTATATGAACAAAATCAAGGCTTCTCTGTCTTCCTAGAAATTGAAGTGAACATACTATATTGAATAAAAGCTCTTGTTGCGGTACTATAGAATAGAACCAAGAGGCTTTTTATCATTGTAAATTGCTTTGTACGACCATAGAAGATGCATAACCTAATCATTACCAGATATTTGTCATCATCATACTTTTATAATTATGCCTGAGAAGTCTAAGATACCATCACTAACCCTGGCTGATCATTTGTTCATACGAATCTTTGTGATAAGACTGAGTTAACCCAATAGAGCTCTTTCAAATCTGTATAGAAATTCAAGCCTTGAGAACTTACAAAAGCTGTCATATCAGCAGTGCTCTGCTTTTCTGAGTCATGCCCATCCTGCAAAAAATAGGGACGAAAACGGTTAAAAGGGCTATAAAAAGTTCAAGAACATTACTTGCATGTCAAAGAGAAAATGTAGATCTACTGAAGAGAAAGGAAAAAAAAAAAAAAAAAGGTTCATCACAGGCTTGCCAAGGAGCTTGCCATTTCCAAGCGGGAACTAAACAGTGTAACTCCATTCATAACTTGAATAATTCCTCCCCTTGAAGATACACATTGCCAGCCAATCTTCTAAAGAAAAATAACTACATACATTCCACTGTCAATTATAATTTTCCACCAACTCACCACATGGCATCTTACTGATGCAGCAAATCACAGAAATATATTATCTGCCTTCTGAAACATAAAAATTTAAGATTAATCACTGCCATCCAGCAGATTGGCAGGTCACTGGAACCACCTAACTAGGATAATTGCAGAAGCTCCAATTTATACCTACCCTACAAAGGTGCTTTTTAAGACCAATATGCAAATCACAGACACATCTTACAACCATAATACAACCAGCAACCGAGAGCTAGGACCTCACTAGCAAAAGCCCTCCAAAGCGGCACACTAGACCAAGCATGGCAATAATCAAGGAGATTTCTCTTCCAGAAAACTAGACCGACCAGCAACCGTGCATGACCAGACACTCAAATTGAAACTCCAAGCTTGACCAATCAACGCCCTCCGACTACACCATTTTGCACCCCGCTTCCATTCATCCGCCCAGCCTCAGAAAACCTGGAAGAAAGCTCACATTCGTCCTCCCTTCGCTCCAACCCTTCCCAAGCAGCATCAGCCGCTCAATCACGATTAAATCGGGCACCGGATGAACGATGAGGCCATCAGAACCCGAAATTCTGACTGAAAACCACATGTGCGATCTTAAAAAGACCGACATTTCTCATCTCCGCCCATCTCGAGCTGAGCAAAGCAACTCAAAGATCGAAAAAAAAAAAAAACCCTAGCGCCAACTACATCACGAACGCGAACACCTACGATGTGGAGATCAATAGAGCCGCATGCACAGATCAACAAGAACCCTCACCATATCGGCGTGTGCTCTTCTGAAGATTTCTGCTTCGCGAAAAAGTTGCCGGAAACGGATTCGAAGTTTTCGAATTTGTGGAGCTAGGGAAGGGGGGATGCGAAACAAATCGAGGGAAAGTGGTGTGATGCCCTTTTACGGATTTGCCCTCCTTCGTTTCGGGCCGTTCGGGAGAATTTCGGTGACCCTTTGAGGGCCTAGTTGGAAATTCGCAATGAGCGAAGAATTTAAACTTCCTTGCCGGATACAGCAAGGCAAGTGGGCCGGACCCTCCGGTCGGGCATGGGCCTCTTCTTCGGGTAGCAGCTGGACTCTCCGGATTGCCGGGTTCAGATCCAAGCCGGTCAAAATCGGTTAGTAAATTGAAGGGTGGTCAACGGATGGACGAACGGTCGAGCGGTGCTCGAGGGAGATGAGTAGCGTGATCGACGGTGGGGATGATCATTCCACGCATAACTTTGGGAATATATTGAAACGCAATATCTCCTACAGCAATTAGGTCATCTCATCGTCGATTTAGTTAATTTTATTCAGCTAATTAGCCACAAAGAAAAGGATCCCAACAAGGTATTAGCTTGACTTAACCACACACGGAGGTTAACAGCTTAAATACAAAGATTGCATCAATGTATGCAGGGATTACTCCGATTTGACCCAATGTAGTGGTAAAGGATTTGGATGGTATACTTGTAAAAGCTCACGGCAATCTCTTTAGATGTATAATGGCCATAATTAAAAGAGTGAAGTCAATTAGCGAGCAATATAAGATCATTATGATAAAGCAAAGAGTCTCAAATAGTTCCTTAGGGAGATAGAGAGAGCATGAATGTCAGATAAGATTTGACAAACAACTCTTCTCCTATATGAAAGGGGATTTAGTGGTTGTTGAACTCATCGGCTGAGGTTGATGTGTACAAAAAGGAACCATGGAAATTCTTCAACGAGAATGTGGGAAAAAGCTCGTACATTTTTCAAGCTCAAGATGAAGAAGTTTAGAGCGTAAAGAACGGAGCAGTTGAGATATTAGAAGGGACCAAAAACCACCGACATCAAAGAACGCCATGGCAATGTCATTGATCACAAGAAAGACTTCAACTTTAAAGCGAGAGATGGCTCCTCTTACAACACCCAAAACACCAAAAGAGGATATTAGATTATGCATGAGTACGCCATTTTATTTTATTATTTCAATTTTAAGCCGGTAATCAGTTGGTAGTTTGAAATGTAGCTAGTTGCCTTTTTGGGCTAGACAAACGGTTGAGTGCGATATATTACTGTATTTGTTCTTTTTTTGCTATAGAAACTTACTGTATTTCATCCAAGACGTAAGATCCCCTATTGCAATTCGGTCTTGTCATTATCGATTTAGTTAATTTCATTTAGCTAATCAACCAAATCCCAACATGAAAACAGATTGACTTAACCAAGCTATGTAATTAAACAGAAAGATTAATCACTCAAACCTAAAGATTTCTTTCATGTAATGTGAGGATCACCTAGATGTGACCCTATCTAGTTGTCAAGGATTTGAATGGTGCACTCATAAATCTCATAACAATCTCTTTGCTCACTCTTGAGCATCATCCAATGAGGATCTACGCGAATATATAAACAATGATTATATGAACCGGATTGTCCCTTAGAATCAATGAATCTAAGATAATGTGATACTCCACATTGATATGTGCTAAATATTTTTTGTTCACAACCTTTTCTGGTTAGACCCTTATAATCTTTTTCATTTTGTATTTTTTCCTTTTGATCCATTTTCTCTCATGTAGAGACGACAACGGATATTTACATTCATCAAAATTATATAAATCTAAATAAGTAAATTAGTTAGTGAGTTGCAATGGAATACTCTGCTAGTTTCATGTATTGGTGAAGTCCAGGCTTTTAGTGGCAAACTTCGCTATAACATTCTAAATAAGTTTTTCATGTCATTATGACAAATATTCCGGCAAGTTTCAAGGGTTCATTAGAGGCCCTCGACAATATGTAGTTGCGCCATGGAAAAACATACAAATGTTGAAAGCAAACGTAAGCTTAGAGATTGAAATAAACAGGAACAAGGTCAATTAAAACATGAGAATTTGACTTGTTGTGTACGCATGGATTGCTCAAGCATAACCCCAAATCCCTTTGGGTAAGCTTGAAGAGATGATTATGACCATAAGTATCCTTATTTAGTTGAATATTTCCATACGTCTTTTGTTAGTAATTCTCAGATTGAATTATATTCAAAATGTGAATCTCACAAAAATTATACAAATTTAGAAGTTAAGATTAAAATACTCAAGGGAGACCTAATTCAACCTTAAGCTAAGATTCACTGGACGGTTCATACATCATTGGTTTGTTTGCCGCCAAGATCTAATCACCCCATGATAATTTGAAAACGGCACAAAAGAAAAGGAGACCTAATCAGCCAAGAATTAGGATTTAGCAGAGAGAGAAACAAGAGGAAAGACCCCAAGATTACTCATCGTGTTATTACGCGCCTTCTGTTTTCCGCAGAGAAGTTCCCAACAAGTGCCATCTCTCTCCCATTCATCCGAAATATCATTCCCACAGAACCCTAGAAAGCTTTACAGAGTGCAAGCTCAACCCTCTCCAAGACTCTCTCTTTACTGATATGCACACCCGTAGTTCGAGCGATGGCTAACATTTGCAAATCTAGTCGCCGCTCTCCTTAGCCAACCCCGATCGGGCCACTGCTTTCTTGTTCGACCGTTCATGATCGAGCCAAAAGTTGCGCGTGGATAGATTATTCTCAAGCGTCGAGCACCACTCGACCATTCGTCCATTCCCCCAAAAAGGAAACTAATCGCATTTCAAAAAGCCTCGTTAACCACGATTTTCTTCTTTTTGTTCGTGACTCATCGTGTTTTATCGATCTGAAATGCAATTAGGTCTTCTCACCCTCGATTTAGTTGATTTCATTTAGCGAATTATCCAAAAAGAATTGGAGCCCATCATGAAAACAGCTTGACTTAACCAAGCTACATAATTAAACATGAAGATGAATAACTTAAACCTGAAGATTGCTTTCACGTAGTTGAGGATCATTTAGATAAGACCTAATCTAGTTGTCAAGATTTTGATTAGTGCACTCGTACAACTCTTAACTATTTCTCCACACTATACAATAACCCCTGTTAAAAGAGGAAACTCATTTAGAGAGCAATATAAAATCATCGCCACAAATTGAAGAGTCTTGCACAGATTCTTGAGGGAGGAAATTAACAGGGGAAGAATGGCGGATACGCTTCCCATCGGATACCGATTTTGTTCATCCGACGAACAACTCTTCTCCTATTACCTTGCGCATAAGGTGAAAGGGGATTTAGTGTTTCCCGAATTCATTCATGAATTCAATGTGTATGAAAAGGAACCATGGAAATTCTTCGACGAGAATGTCGAAAAAAGCTTTTACATCTTCACCAAGCTCAAGATGAATAAGTCTAGAGTGGTGAGAACGGCGGGTTCGGGATACTGAAAAGGGGTAAAAACCACCGACATCAAAGATCGCCATGGCTACGTGATCGGTCACAAGAAACACTTCAACTTTAAAGCGAAAGATGCTTCCCCCTCCGGCAACAAGAACGCCGAGAAAAGATCGTGGATTATGCATGAATTCTCCATGCTTAAACAAGAGGTGAGTCGGTTTCTTTCGTTTTAACTTTGTTAATTTACTGCCATGCGAGTCTATCTTTGGAGTTTTTTACCATTAGATCTTATAATCCACGTACTGTTTGAATGTCTCTAATACGCATAAGAAAACTGTTGAAATTTTTCCAGATTATAACACACCTGTTATTTTATGTCATGTGTTCTGAGTTCATTAATTATGTTAATAAATCTGGGATTTTTTAATTTTTTAATTTTCTTTTCATATTAATTTTGAAAGTCATGTGAATCCCAATTTATTCCTATAATCATTATATTTTAGCGTTTGCCATGTTAGTGTTTTTCTCATAATATTGTGTCCACCATCGTGCCTGTAGCGATTTGCACAGCACCACCTTTAGATTCTGGGCTTCATCATGTAATAAATTCTTGAAAGTCAACTGGTTGTCTTTTTCTTTTTCTCATTCTTTAAAAAGCCACATTAACCTTAATGCACTCACGTAATTATATCTTAGGCCGTATTCTCCACAACTTTAATCGATAAATTATCATCTTAACCTTTTAGCGTTTCCTTTGATACGTCGTGAATTGCAGATTGTTCTGTGCAAAATCCGATTTAAGAAAGAAGAGAGCGGCGGAAAACAAGGCACCACACTGTTTCTAAGCATGCCAATCAGAATCGGAGAAAACCATCCGCTTAAGGATTCTTCCGACATGAGCACCAACATTGACGTGCCCCACCAAGACATCAACATGGAACCCTCAAAGGCAACGTCTCTCCTTTTGGGTACTCATGCTGAGTGGCAACCATTGTATCGCACAGATTCAGGGGATGCCTTGGCTTTGTCGTCTCACTCGCGCTTACTGACGTCTGCGCAACCAGTATCAGATCTTGAGGATTTCACCAGCATAAGAAGGCCAATTGAGCAAAGCCTCGCGGACAATGCAACATCCGATGGAATTGCGGATTTACTTGCATCCACAACCATGGAAGAGAATATCGATGATGACAGTTTTAATTGGATAATTAATAACATTAGTTTTGATTAGATTAATGTGTACAAGGACTTTGAAAATGGCGTCATATTAGGTGGGTCGCACTTCACCAAGTGGCGCCTACCACATGAAAGTTCATCCCCTCAGTAGTGGAAGCACTTGAGCAGCCATTCAATGAGGATTTACATGAATAATTGAGAAATACCTTGTATGAATCGGATTGTCTCTTAGAATAGATGGATCTAAAAAAATGTGATTTTGTCACAATTATATGTACTAAATATTTTTTGTCGGTGAATGTGTTACTATTTTTCGTCAAGTCCCAATCACAATTGCATGCTTCAATGTTCATTAAACAAAAGAGTATTCCATTCCATTGTTGTTTGTTCTCCATTGTTGTTAGTCATCAAACAATATGTTATTCCAATGATATATTTTGGATGGAATTTCAGATGATGTGATTTTGCCACATTGATATGTGCTACACATTTTGTGTATCCCAATTAATGATCGAATTTCATTAAAAAGGCACCTTACCTAGTCATCAACCAGCCGTATTTCATATAGAGTGTTACATTATATATGCTGAGCCTTTTCATGTGGATAAGAAGTTAGAATGCATTATGGAAAGCCCTAATTGACCTTGAGAAGAAAGAAATGATCTCTATATACTTATCGAAATATAACTAAACAAGGAGGATAAAAGACACCAGATTCAAGAATCAAGATAAGATGCGGATCGAATGACAAATGCATGAGGATAACTATTGTCCAAGAACAGCACGTCGTTCCCATATTTGTTTACCGCACCAAGAAGTGATATTTCCTTGGATGCCCTAGAAACTTCTGCTGATTTGAGAATTTCGCATGCAAAAAGATTTTAAGTACCATGTAGCTAAATACTAATTGCAAGGTCATCCTTCTGTTCCATGAGCATCGCCGAGCAAGTTTCGTAGCCGTAACTTTTAATGATGTGCGCCCCCATTCTAATATCATATTTTACATATTAGTGTTGGCCTTCAAAATCTATTACACTTCAAAGGAACATCATACTCTCTCCAATGTCTCCAACAACTAAAAACGGCTTAGTGTTTGCATATCCACATCCATCTCCAATAAACTGCAAAATATCAACGTAATTTAGAATTTGTATGTACAAATTTTCAAAGATTTTCTTTTGACTTTTTGCTTTCTTGACAAAGCACGTAGGAACCACTTCATGACTGTCAAGTCAAATTAGAGTTCTCACCAGTGCGTTTTGACTAACTTAACTTTTTTTCATGCGTAAAAAGCTACAACATTAATACAATGTGAGTGTCCTAAAATAAATGAATAATGATAGTAATAATAGCATCGCGTGTGTTATATGGTAGATTGCTGACAAAGTATTTTGCCTATCTAGTGAGAACTCCCAGTGTGCATGGGATTCATACTTGTTAGCATCAAAACGAAAATTTTTAATAAATTATCAACTCTCCACATAATCTTTATGGCTAGTCCCTTTTTTTTTTTTTATCCATTCTCTCTCATGTAGAGACGATAAGAGATTTTTGCATTCATCGATATTAGATTAATTTAAATTTATAAATTACTTAGCGAGTTGTAATGAAATGTTGGATAGTCTCATGAATCGATCAAGTCCAGTCCTTCACATGGGGAATTCACTTAAACATACTAATAAATTTTTCATGTCATATGACAGAAATTCCGGTAAGTTTCAAGGGTTTATTACAGGCTCTCACGCAAACATAACCTTAGAGATTACAATAAACTTAACAAGGTCAATTACAACAAGAGAATTTGACTTCTTGTATACACATGGATTGCTCGTACATCCCAGATCCCTTTAGATAATTATGACCATAAGAATCCTATATAAACAGCTCGTATTAAATCTAAATAACCCTCAGATAAGTCGAGCCATCTTTGTGTTTAAGTGATTCGGTTAAGTCTATCCGTCTTCATGTTTATTTATGTCGTTTGCACTTCAAAAGAAGTAGAATATTAGCTAAAGATTAAAAAGATAATTTGATTCACTCGTATTTACTACTCCAATTTGCCCCACGTAATCAAATGTCGACTTATGAATCAAATGTGTAAACTGGTTTTTATATCTCCTGCATCATTCCTCGAAGGAAGTCGATGCGAAAGCAAGTTATCTTTCCTTCGTCGAGTAAGATATTCTCATTGTTGCACTCCCCCATCCAAGAAGAAAAATTGATGACACGTCTCGCCATTAATTTCGAAATCAACGTGGCGATTGACAGACAATATGAAGATCGGGGTTCCCACCTTCTCTCTAATTACAACTAGAACTCTCCAATCTTCTAGGAAGATGGAAATTGGGTGCTCTCATACACTGGTTTTGTCTTGGTTATGAGGACTATGGATAGATGCGTGAAATCGGCTTAGATAGACATAGAATTTTATGTGGATAACATAGCAACTATTTAACGAACGCTTTCGATGTTTTCCGCTTTCAATAGAAGATACCACTTGCTATATTTTCTTTTCTAAATAAATTGTATCCATGGCATATCAAACCGTCGACATCTCTTAACTAAAATCGCATGTTTACTCATGAAACATAAAACTCGACCGACTAAAAGCGATCAATAGATCATAATTTATTGCAATATCTCCTCTTGATCAACACAAGGATTTCCTTTTTCTGTTTTTGAGAATTGGGAAACATACTAAGAATTTTTACTGAAAATTGAGTCTTAATTAAAGATGTGGGAAAGATTATTAATGGCCAACGAACGAATTAGTTTAACAACCATACGAGCCCCCAATTTTTCATTGGGCAATCAAATATCTCCATATTAAATGAGAGGTTCTGGGAAGGACTTCCATATCTGCATTGCCCGATCGGCCTTTGGTGCATTATGTCACATAATTTGGATGGAGCGGAACAATGTGATCTTCCGGAACCATCCTTTCTCCCTTTTAGCTATGAAGAGACATCTTGAGAAGTTTGTCAAGGACAAGGCGTTGACATTCACACATGTCCCCGATACCGTCAGGAACGGACGTATGCAACGTAGCTGGAACATCGACGCTTCCATTTTTGATTAGCAGGTCTTTTGTAGCCAACTTGTTAGTTAGCTCCTGTGTTGCTGCTTTAGCTATTTGTAACCACGTCACCCTTACACTCATATTGACATACTTGTCTCAAGAAGTGTAAGTTTATGGTGTCGGGTAACTCTTTGTAATTTGGCAAAAGTTATTATTATTCTTAATTTACCAAAAAAAAATGAGAGGTTCGAACTTCACTAGGAATGGAGATGACGTGTGCAACTTAAACATCCAAGTTAAGAAAAATTTAATGACTTTTCTCCCCTATTTAACTGATAATTTCCATATGTTTTAAGTATTCCTCGCATTGAATTAAATTCAAAATGTGTTATAAAAAGTTTTTAAAAAATTAATATTAAAATACTCAAGAGAGGCCTAATCTAACCTTGAGCTAAGAATCACTAGACTGTTCATACATGATTGGTTTGTTTGCCGCCAAGATCTAATCACCCATGATCATTTGAAAACGGCAAAAAAGAAAAGGAGGACTAATCAGGCAAGAATTAGGATTTAGCAGGGAGAGAAGCAAGACGAAAGACCCCAAGATTGTTCAGCGTGTTATTACGCGCCTTCTGTTCATAGAAGTGCCCAAGGATTGCCATCTCTCTCTCATTCATTCGATCTATCATTCCCACAGAACCCTAAAAAGCTAGACACAGTGCAAACTCAACTCTCTCCGAGACTCTCTCTTTACTCTGCACACCCGTCGTTTGAGAGATGGCTAACATTTGCAAATCTAGTCGCCGCTGTTCTTAGCCAACGCCGATCGGGCCACTGCTTTCTTGTTCGACCGTTCATGATCAAGCCAAAAGTTGCGCGTGGATGGATTACTCTCAAGCGTCGAGCACCGCTCGACCATTCGTCCATTCCCCCAAAAAGGAAACCAATCACATTTCAAAAGGCCTCGTTAACCACGATTTTCTTCTTTTTGTTCGTGACTTATTGTGTTTTATCGATCTAAAATGCAATCAGGTCTTCTCACCCTCGATTTAGTTGATTTCATTTAGCGAATTATCCAAAAAGAATTGGAGCCCATCATGAAAACAGCTTGACTTAACCAAGCTACATAATTAAACATGAAAATAAATAACTTAAACCTGAAGATTGCTTTCACGTATCTGAGGATCATTTAGATAAGAACTAATCTAGTTGTCAAGATTTTTGAGTAGTGCACTCGTACAACTCTTAACTATCTCTCCACACTATACAATCACCCCTGTTAAAAGAGGAAACTCATTTAGAGAGCAATACAAAATCATCGCCACAAATTGAAGAGTCTCGCAGATTCTTGAGGGAGGAAATTAATAGGGGAAGAATGGCGGATACTCTTCCCATCGGATACCGATTTTGTCCATCCGACCAACAACTATTCTCCTATTACCTTGCGCATAAGGTGAAAGGGGATTTAGTGTTTCCCGAATTCATCCATGAATTCAATGTGTATGAAAAGGAACCATGGAAATTCTTCGACAAGAATGTCGAAAAAAGCTTTTACATCTTCACCAGGCTCAAGATGAATAAGTCTAGAGTGGTGAGAACGGCGGGTTCGGGATACTGGAAAGGGGTAAAAACCACCGACATCAAAGATCGACATGGCTATGTGGTCGGTCACAAGAAACACTTTAACTTTAAAGCGAAAGATGCCTCCCCCTCCGGCAACAAGAACGCCGAGAAAGGATCGTGGATTATGCATGAATTCTCCATGCTTAAACAAGAGGTGAGTCGGATTCTTTCGTTTTAACTTTGTTAATTTACTGCCATGCGAGTCTATCTTTGGTTTCCTAGTTAGTTTTTTACTATTAGATCTTATAGTCAACGTACCGTTTGAATGTCTCTAATACGCATAAGAAAACTGTTGAAATTTTCCAGATTATAACAGACCTGTTATTTTATGTCATATGTTCTGGGTTCATTATGTTAATAAATCTGGGAATTTTTTTATTTTATTTTCAGAATAATTTTGAAAGTCATGTGAATCCCAAGTTATTCCTATAATCCTTATATTTTAGAGTTTGCCATGTTAGTGTTTTTCTCACAATATTGCGTCCACCATCGTGCCTGTAGCGATTTGCACAGCGCCACCTTTAGATTCTGGGCTTCATCATGTAATAAATTCTTGAAAGCCAAGTGGTTGTCTTTTTCTTTTTCTCATTCTTTAAAAGCCCGTTAAACTTAGCGCACTCATGTAATTATATCTTAGGCCGTATTCTCCAGAACTTTAATTGATAAATTATCATAAATATCTTAACGTTTTAGAGTTTCCTTTGATACATTGTGAATTGCAGATTGTTCTGTGCAAAATCCGATTTAAGAAAGAAGAGAGCGGCGGAAAACAAGGCACCACACTGTTTCTAAGCATGCCAATCAGAATCGGAGAAAACCATCCGCTTAAGGATTCTTCCGACATGAGCACCAACATTGACGTGCCTCACCAGAATATCAACATGGAACCCTCGAAGGCGACCTCTTTCCTTTTGGGTACTCATGCTGAGTGGCAACCATTGTATCGCACAGATTCAAAGGGGGACGCTTTGGCTTTGTCGTCTCACCCGCGCTTACTGACGTCTGCGCAACCAGTATCAGATCTTGAGGATTTCGTCAGCATAAGAAGGCCAATGGAGCAAAGCTTCGCGGACAATGCAACATCCGATGGAATTGCGGATTTACTTGCATCCACAACCATGGAAGAGAATATCGATGATGACAGTTTTAATTGGATAATTAATAACATTAGTTTTGATTAGATTAATGTGTACAAGGACTTTGAAAATGGCGTCATATTAGGTGGGTCGCACTTCACCAAGTGGCGCCTACCACATGAAAGTTCATCCCCTCAGTAGTGGAAGCACTTGAGCAGCCGTTCAATGAGGATTTACATGAATAATTGAGAAATACCTTGTATGAATCGGATTGTCTCTTAGAATAGATGGATCTAAAAAAAATGTGATTTTGTCACAATTATATGTGCTAAATATTTTTTGTCGGTGAATGTGTTACTATTTTTCGTCGAGTCCCAATCACAATTGCATGCTTCAATGTTCATTAAACAAAAAAGTATTCCATTCCATTGTTGTTTGTTCTCCATTGTTGTTAGTCATCAAACAATATGTTATTCCAATGATATATTTTGGATGGAACTTCAGATGATGTGATTTTGCCACATTGTTATGTGCTAGACATTTTGTGTATCCCAATTAATGATCGAATTTCATTAAAAAGGCACCTTACCTAGTCATCAACCATCCGTATTTTATATAGAGTGTTACATTATATATGCTGAGCCTTTTCATGTGGATAAGAAGTTAGAATGCATTATGGAAAGCCCTAATTTACCTTAAGAAGAAAGAAATGATCTCTATATACTTATCGAAATATAACTAAACAAGGAGGATAAAAGACACCAGATTCAAGAATCAAGATAAGATGCGGATCGAATGACAAATGCATGAGGATAACTATTGTCCAAGAACAGCACGTCGTTCCCATATTTGTTTACCGCACCAAGAAGTGATATTTCCTTGGATGCCCTAGAAACTTCTGCTGATTTGAGAATTTCGCATGCAAAAAGATTTTAAGTACCATGTAGCTAAATACTAATTGCAAGGTCATCCTTCTGTTCCATGAGCATCGCCGAGCAAGTTTCGTAGCCGTAACTTTTAATGATGTACGCCCCCATTCTAATATCATATTTTACATGTTAGTGTTGGCCTTCAGAATCTATTACACTTCAAAGGAACATCATACTCTCTCCAATGTCTCCAACAACTAAAAACGGCTTAGTGTTTGCATATCCACATCCATCTCCAATAAACTGCAAAATATCAACGTAATTTAGAATTTGTATGTACAAATTTCCAAAGATTTTCTTTTGATTTTTTGCTTTCTTGACAAAGCACGTAGGAAGCACTTCATGACTGTCAAGTCAAGTTAGAGCTCTCACCAGTACGTTTTGACTATCTTAACTTTTTTTCATGCGTAAAAAGCTACAACGTTAATACAATCGGAGCGTCCTAAAATAAATGAATAATGATAGTAATATTAGCATCGCATGTGTTATATGGTAGATTGCTGACAAAGTATTTTGCCTTTCTAGTGAGAACTCCCAGTGTGCATGGGATTCATACTTGTTAGCATCAAAACGAAAATTTTTAATAAATTATCAACTCTCCACATAATCTTTATGGCTAGTCCCTTTTTTTTTTTTTATCCATTCTCTCTCATGTAGAGACGATAAGAGATTTTTGCATTCATCGATATTATATTAATTTAAATTTATAAATTACTTAGTGAGTTGCAATGAAATGTTGGATAGTCTCATGAATCGATCAAGTCCAGCCCTTCACATGGGGAATTCACTTAAACATACTAATAAATTTTTCATGTCATATGACAGAAATTCCGGTAAGTTTCAAGGGTTTATTACAGGCTCTCACGCAAACGTAACCTTAGAGATTACAATAAACTTAACAAGGTCAATTACAACAATAGAATTTGACTTCTTGTATACACATGGATTGCTCGTACATCCCAGATCCCTTTAGATAATTATGACCATAAGAATCCTATATAAACAGCTCGTATTAAATCCAAATCACCCTCAGATAAGTCGAGCCATCTTCGTGTTTAAGTGATTCGGTTAAGTCTATCCGTCTTCATGTTTATTTATGTCGTTTGCACTTCAAAAGAAGTAGAATATAGCTAAAGATTAAAAAGATAATTTAATTCACTCGTATTTACTACTCCAATTTGACCCACGTAATCAAATGTCGACTTATGAATCAAATGTGTAAACTGGTTTTTATATCTCCTGCATCATTCCTCGAAGGAAGGCGATGCGAAAGCCAGTTATCTTTCCTTCGTCGAGTAAGATATTCTCATTGTTGCACTCCCCCATCCAAGAAGAAAAATTGATGACACGTCTCGCCATTAATTTCGAAATCAACGTGGCGATTGACAGACAATATGAAGATCGGGGTTCCCACCTTCTCTCTAATTACAACTAGAACTCTCCAATCTTTTAGGAAGATGGAAATTGGGTGCCCTCATACACTGGAATTTGTCTTGGTTATGAGGACTATGGATAGATGCGTGAAATCGGCTTAGATAGACATGGAATTTTATGTGGATAACATAGCAACTATTTAACGAACGCTTTCGATGTTTTCCGCTTTCAATGGAAGATGCCACTTGCTATATTTTCTTTTCTAAATAAATTGTATCTATGGCATAGCAAACCGTCGACATCTCTTAACTAAATCGTATGTTTACTCATGAAACATAAAACTCGACCGACTAAAAGCGATCAATAGATCATAATTTATTGCAATATCTCCTCTTGATCAACACAAGGATTTCCTTTTTTTCTGTTTTTGAGAATTGGGAAACATAGTAAGAATTTTTACTGAAAATCGAGTCTTAATTAAAGATGTGGGAAAGATTATTAATGGTCAACGAACGAAGTTTAACAACCATACGAGCCCCCAATTTTTCATTGGGCAATCAAATATCTCCATATGAAATGAGAGGTTCGAACTTCACTAGGAATGGAGATGAAGTGTGCAACTTAAACATCCAAGTTAAGAAAATTTTAATGACTTTTCTCCCCTATTTAACTGATAATTTCCATATGTTTTAAGTATTCCTCGCATTGAATTATATTCAAAATGTGTTATAAAAAGTTTTAAAATATTAATATTAAAATACTCAAGAGAGGCCTAATCTAACCTTGAGCTAAGAATCACTAGACTGTTCATACATGATTGGTTCGTTTGCCGCCAAGATCTAATCACCCATGATCATTTGAAAACAGCAAAAAAGAAAAGGAGGACTAATCATGCAAGAATTAGGATTTAGCAGGGAGAGAAGCAAGACGAAAGACCCCAAGATTGTTCAGCGTGTTATTACGCGCCTTCTGTTCATAGAAGTGCCCAAGGATTGCCATCTCTCTCTCATTCATTCGATCTATCATTCCCACAGAACCCTAAAAAGCTAGACACAGTGCAAACTCAACTCTCTCCGAGACTCTCTTTACTCTGCACACCCGTCGTTTGAGAGATGGCTAACATTTGCAAATCTAGTCGCCGCTGTTCTTAGCCAACGCCGATCGGGCCACTGCTTTCTTGTTCGACCGTTCATGATCAAGCCAAAAGTTGCGCGTGGATGGATTACTCTCAAGCGTCGAGCACCGCTCGACCATTCGTCCATTCCCCCAAAAAGGAAACTAATCACATTTCAAAAAGCCTCGTTAACCACGATTTTCTTCTTTTTGTTCGTGACTTATTGTGTTTTATCGATCTAAAATGCAATTAGGTCTTCTCACCCTCGATTTAGTTGATTTCATTTAGCGAATTATCCAAAAAGAATTGGAGCCCATCATGAAAACAGCTTGACTTAACCAAGCTACATAATTAAACATGAAGATAAATAACTTCAACCTGAAGATTGCTTTCACGTATCTGAGGATCATTTAGATAAGAACTAATCTAGTTGTCAAGATTTTTGAGTAGTGCACTCGTACAACTCTTAACTATCTCTCCACACTATACAATCACCCCTCTTAAAGAGGAAACTCATTTAGAGAGCAATACAAAATCATCGCCACAAATTGAAGAGTCTCGCACAGATTCTTGAGGGAGGAAATTAATAGGGGAAGAATGGCGGATACACTTCCCATCGGATACCGATTTTGTCCATCCGACCAACAACTATTCTCCTATTACCTTGCGCATAAGGTGAAAGGGGATTTAGTGTTTCCCGAATTCATCCATGAATTCAATGTGTATGAAAAGGAACCATGGAAATTCTTCGACGAGAATGTCGAAAAAAGCTTTTACATCTTCACCAGGCTCAAGATGAATAAGTCTAGAGTGGTGAGAACGGCGGGTTCGGATTACTGGAAAGGGGTAAAAACCACCGAAATCAAAGATCGCCATGGCTATGTGGTCGGTCACAAGAAACACTTCAACTTTAAAGCGAAAGATGCTTCCCCCTCCGGCAACAAGAACGCCGAGAAAGGATCGTGGATTATGCATGAATTCTCCATGCTTAAACAAGAGGTGAGTCGGTTTCTTTCGTTTTAACTTTGTTAATTTACTGCCATGCGAGTCTATCTTTGGTTTCCTAGTTAGTTTTTTACCATTAGATCTTATAGTCCACGTACCGTTTGAATGTCTCTAATACGCATAAGAAAACTGTTGAAATTTTCCAGATTATAACAGACCTGTTATTTTATGTCATGTGTTCTGGGTTCATTATGTTAATAAATCTGGGAATTTTTTTTTATTTTCTTTTCATATTAATTTTGAAAGTCATGTGAATCCCCAGTTATTCCTATAATCATTATATTTTAGCGTTTGCCATGTTAGTGTTTTTCTCACAATATTGCGTCCACCATCGTGCCTGTAGCGATTTGCACAGCGCCACCTTTAGATTCTGGGCTTCATCATGTAATAAATTCTTGAAAGCCAACTGGTTGTCTTTTTCTTTTTCTCATTCTTTAAAAGCCACGTTAAACTTAGCGCACTCATGTAATTATATCTTAGGCCGTATTCTCCAGAACTTTAATTGATAAATTATCATAAATATCTTAACGTTTTAGAGTTTCCTTTGATACATTGTGAATTGCAGATTGTTCTGTGCAAAATCCGATTTAAGAAAGAAGAGAGCGGCGGAAAACAAGGCACCACACTGTTTCTAAGCATGCCAATCAGAATCGGAGAAAACCATCCGCTTAAGGATTCTTCCGACATGAGCACCAACATTGACGTGCCTCACCAGAATATCAACATGGAACCCTCGAAGGCGACCTCTTTCCTTTTGGGTACTCATGCTGAGTGGCAACCATTGTATCGCACAGATTCAAAGGGGGACGCTTTGGCTTTGTCGTCTCACCCGCGCTTACTGACGTCTGCGCAACCAGTATCAGATCTTGAGGATTTCGTCAGCATAAGAAGGCCAGTTGAGCAAAGCTTCGCGGACAATGCAGCATCCGATGGAATTGCGGATTTACTTGCATCCACAACCATGGAAGAGGATATCGATGATTACAGTTTCAATTGGATAATTAATAACATTAGTTTTGATTAGATAAATGTGTACAAGGACTTTGAAAACATTGTCATATTAGGTGGTTCGCACTTCACCAAGTGACGCTACCTCATGAAAGTTCATCTCCTCAATAGTGGAAGCACTTGAGCAGCCGTTCAATGAGGATTTACAAGAATATCTAAGCACTGCATTGTATGAATTGGATTGTCCTTTCGAGTCGATGGATCTAAAAAGATGTGATTTTGCCACTTTTTTATTTGCTAATACTTTTCTTCAAATCACAATCCCAATCTCAATTACATTCTTAAATGTCGATTAGAACTTAAGAGTATCCCATTCCACTGTCGTTTCTATGCTATATCGTGTGATCAGATTTTATTAAGAGCTCTCGTATGAAAAAGGCACCTTACGTAGTCAGCAATCATCCATATCGTATCTACACTACTACATTATGCAAGTTGTGTTTTTTCGTGTAGACAAAAAGTTAAAATGCATTTTGGGAAACCCTAACTTAACTTGAGAAGAATGAAGTGTTCCCTATACGCTTATCTAAATACAACTAAATAAGGAGGATATAAGACATCGGATTCAAGAATCAAGATAGATACGGATCGTATGACAAATACGTTGGGATAACTATCATCCAAGAATAGCATGTCGTTCCTGCTTCTGCTGATTTGAGAGTTTCGCCTAAATTTTTCTCATTTAAAATATGACTAACGTAACGTAAAAGAGCATCCTTCTTTCGATGAGCATTGGAGAGCAAGTTTCGTAGTTGTAACTGTTGATGATATTTTTTTATAGAGTGTCGCCTTTATTCTGATCCTCTAAATCTATTATACTTCAAAGGAACATCATACTCTCTCCAACGTCTCCAGCAATTAAAAACGGCTAAGTGTTTGCATACCCACATTCATCTCCAATAATATGAACTTTAATTTCATGTACAAAAGTCTCACCATAGTTGGATATTTGTATGTACGTTGTAATTTCAAATGATTTTTTTTTTTGCTTTCTTGACAAAGCATGTAGGAACCACTTCATGATTGTTAAGTTAAATTAGGGCTTCCATCAATGCATTTTAGTTATTTTGACTTTTAGCATGCATGTAAAAGCTCATCACCAATAAAATCTAAGCCTCCTAAATTTATTTATGGAAATGATGACGATGATAATAATATACTAGCGGCCTATGTATTATATGGATGATTGCCGACTTGGTGTTTTGCCATTCTAATGACTCTTATTAGTGTGTATGGCATTCGCACTTGTTAGCTAAGCCTCCTAAAAAATTGTGGAAATGATGACGATGATGATAATAATAGCAGCCTTTGTATTATATGGATGTTGCCGACTTGGTGTTTTGCCATTCTAATGACTCTTATTAGTGTGTATGGCGAATGGTTGACCTTTGATGAAAACATGTTAACCCGTGTCGATGTGAGGATTAAAGGTAAGTGGAAAAATCTACTTTTCACTCGGACATTGTAAAATTTTAATATAATCTCAACTCTTAGTATATTTTGTTAAAAAAAAAACCAAAGTAGTCTTTAATCTATTACCACTGTACAATTCAATTCTTTTTTTAATCTATTCGATTCGTTTCAGAACATAAACTCAAATCCAAACCATCAGGAAAACCATTTGTTTATCCAATACCTAATCAAGATGAAGACCTGACCCGAAGAGACCCGAAAATTTCAACTCAAGTCAGTCCTTGTATTTATTGACAATCTATTCATGCCTCGCTAATGAATGCTTGACAGTACCTACAATTAAAAACTACAAGATTGACGAACTCATCGTCACGGAGCCACCAAGGTCTTAGCAATTACGAAATCTTGAGGAAAGCTGCAGCATGGCCGGACCTGGTCGGAGATCTGTTCACAATTCGAACCGAAGCCATGATCTCATGCAAGATAATCAATCCCTTCCAACAAGTTTTGCGGTTTTCTTCGTTTGATTTTTTTTTCTTTTCTTTCTTGATAGAAAAAGGGCAATTCGATCGCTTTCTTTGGGCCCATTATTCGCTTTATTCATCGAAAGCAAGGCCCACAGATTGGGCTAAGGAAAACATTGGGCCGCACCATCCACTCTAAAAGAGGACACAAGATGTACATCAGAAGAGAAGGGTAAAGGGGACCCGTCAATGATTAAGATGCTGATAGCCCGTTGGGCCTACAAGTCGATATAATCAACGTCTCGCCACGTGATGGTGGGGCTCCACGTGGCTACACAGGATTGGCTCTATCTCCGTAATTATCCAATTAAGGCGGAGCAAATCAGACCATTCCATTCCCTTTTCTCCCCCACCAAAAAGATAATAATTAGTAAGAACAAAACTTTTCTCTTAGGATATGCCGATTTCGTCACAACGGCATGGTCCCGACTCTTATCCTGGATAACCTTTTCACCGCGTTCTATTCTTAGCTAACTACTTTTTCTCGGAATGCGGTACCGGGACGAACGCGTTCTCTAGAATCGACGGAAGCTAAACTAGGAAGCAGGATGAGTTTAAGACAAAACGAGAGCGCCGAGGTTAACTTGATTAATCATTGGTTATGTTGCGAAATCGAGATCTCTTAGCTGGCCTTATCTTATCTCTCAATGCAAGCACTTATCCGAGCTTCAAGTTAAACAACAATCAAGTCCTTATCCTCAAAACACAAATCGATCTACCCTGATGTAAGAACCAAGAAACGATTAAACTACTTAGCCACCCCCGCTAAACGACAAATTTCAATCTCTCTAAGTCATATCTAAAGACGGCACGCAATGGAATTTAGTAATAATATCTGATGAAGATTTTGGATCAAGCAAAGTAAAAAAAATAATTTGCGATTTAAGTTTTAAAAATATTAATATATTTACATTTTTCCTCTCTTTTTTTGGGTAGCAATGAGTTTCTGAGCGACCCAACGGTGGGTGGTTGTTTTGATTGAGAGCTTCTAACCTCGTTGATAAGGTTGAGGGTTCGAAAACCGAAGTTACTAGAGTCTTAAGTAGGGGGCCGTGATGTTGGAATACTGTGTTAGTCTCTCTCGAGATATAAAGGTTCGGCCTTTTAGTGCTATTCGAACACTGGAGGCCATGATGAATTTCTCGGTCATCGAAAAAGAAATGAGTTTTTGAGCGTCCATCGTCCGAATCTGAGGGTGGATGAAGGCATTGGAGCCGCTGGAATGACGGAGGATGATAACAAATGTTATGTCTGCGGTGGGCCAATGTCTTATCTCGTAATCTAGAGAGGGAGATGGGGACAGAAGCTATTGACTAATGCGAGCCAGTCACGACAAAATTGAATACGACAGGCAGAGATAGATAGATAGATAGATAGAGATAGATAGAGAGGTTACGTATGGGGGAGGAGAGAGAGTGCGGAAAACTTTGCAAATTATACGAAAGGGATAGCACCCGGTTGTCCACCGTCATTGATTTGGAGAGTTGGTCTTTCGTTTCGAACTGTAATTTATCCTCATCAATCTTTGATAGACGTAAGTTGTGTAACAAAGTGGATGTACAAAATTGTACGCCATTCGGAATTTCCGAACGAGAATTCGAGAATTTTCCGCTGTTAATAGCATGGTGTAAGTCACTTTTACAAAATAACATTGGATCATACGTGATCATCACTTGAATTATTGAATAACGCCAATCGACAGAACGAAATGTTAAGTATATTAACAAACCTCGATTGCTGAACAGCATTAAAGTAGGATAGAATGCACATTGTGCTTTTAGAAGATTTCTAGCATATGTCATTAACCGTCACTGCATTTATCGAGCTTATCATCAATGCATGGAAGATCCTAAATAGATGCTTATACATGCTTATTTGAGTTTCAATTTAAAGTCATGCACAACCATTTGAATGATTCCTAAAAATGCAAATGGTTACAATTTACCATGTTCTTGATGGATTAGATTTCTCACAAGGTTTTTCTCGCAGTAATATATATATATATATATATATATATATATATATATATCGGATGGTAATTATCAAGTCGAACCCATTTGAGATAATATCGTGCTTATCTAGCTTCGCATAATTTCTGGAATAGATCTAGCACTTTCATTTTGGCCATGCGACGGTTTCAACCATTTCGAATTGATATCGAGCGATCGGTATTGTAGTTGCATCGGAGAATGCCGTAACTCTTATGTTCGATTAATAAAAGACTTAAGACTCGTAAAAGTTGTCGATGAGATGAACGTTATATAACCGCGACAATGTGAAGACTTTGTCAAATCTCTCATGAAGATTGCGGCGCTGAAGTCACGGGTATAAAAGCAGCCGAGGGTGAAGAATTCGCGGCCAGCATGCACATTTCGTCCATGTCGCCCACGAGAATCCCCCTCGACACGTACGTAACGTGGAGAAGATGACAAAATTCCTTCGTGAAGAGAACGGCTATTGAGGGGAGGGGATCTGCGTTGTCAAAGCGACTGACTCTGCGTGCACACGCCTCCTCCCTCTTCATATGCCACGTCTCTCTCCCATCTCTCTCCCCGTCACAATCTCTCTCTCTCTCTCTCTCTCTCTCTCTCTCTCTCCTTTCAGCCCCAGTTCTGCCAAGAAAAGGCAACTTTTAAGAGAGAGAGAGACGCAACGGGGAACAGGATAACATTGATGACACAGATAGTGGAGGAGACCCACCACACCACCGAGGCCCGGAGAGAGGAAATAACGTTAAAAGGGTGGGGGGAATTTTCAGTTTTTCTCTTCTTGAAGTGGGAGTTGCTCTCATTCACTCCCGAGTGACGTTGGTGATTGATTTGATCGATTGACGATGGGGTTCTGTGCGCGCTTTATTAAATCTTTGGCTACATTTAATGTTTGATTACAGTCTGAGAAGATCAGGGTGATTGTTCTCCTGCTGGCCATGGCGGTTCCTATCCCTGCTCTCTTTGGCGATCCAGCAGCTTTTGTTGATGTTGCAGTTATTGCTCTCTTACTTCCTTTCTTGCTCTGAGGATTTCGAAGAACCTGAGAAAGAAATTCACCAGAGAGAGAGAGAGAGAGAGGGAGAGAGAGAGTTCTGGTGGTCAGACTTGGTGGCAACAGAAATTTGGACGCATTTTTATTCTATTTGAAACAACGAGGATCATCTTCCACGGTGTTTCTCAAAGCCGTGCTCATCTTGATCTTTCGAGGATACCAAATCACAAAACAAAACACCTCTTTTTCCTGATTTGCTAAGTGAGTTTCTTTGCTCTCTCTCTCTCTCTCTCTCTCTCTCTCTCTCTCTGATCATTCTTGATGCTAATTTTTGCGACTGTTTTGGCAGCGACGTTGGGTACTAAATGCTGAGGAACAGGCCAAGAGCAGTGACAGGGAATAAGCAAGCATTGGTGGCCGATCACCGGCCTCAGTCCACCACCACCACTCAGAACAATCAGTCCTCTGATAACAAATCAATCTTCCCATCTTTCTTACCTTCAGGATTCATGCATTTGATGATCAAGACTGCACTCACCGAGCCCAAATACGTAATGGGTGGGGTTGGTCCAAGCAGCCCAAGCATAACCCTCCACATCAATCCTTTCCCTCACCTCAAATTCCCATTTTGGTACCAAAACTATCACCAGCATCCGAGATTCCCAGAAAAACTCCATGAAGTAAACAAGCACTCATTTCGAGAACTCGACTCCACCACAAGGACCGGCCTCGCCCTTGTGGACGCGCTGTCGAACAACAAAGCACACGCCCATCAAGAGTCTGTCTTCACGGGAAGTGACAAACTGGCCTTGCCCGGATCAAGATCGAAATTTGAGGCTCCTCCTGACCAGGAGCCCGCGGTTCCTCCAAGTGGGTCTCCCAACTCCGCGTTTCTTGATGATCGGGTGCCAGGGAGAGGGCGTTTGTCTGTGAGCGAGATGGAGCTCTCGGAGGACTACACGTGCGTGATATCTCACGGCCCTAACCCGACGGCCACCCATATTTTTGGTAGCTCTGTAGTGGAGACATATCGTTTGTCCAGCGAGAATAAGAAGCGGACACTGTTTGGTCGTCCAGATAGCTTCCTCAGCGCCTGCTACACTTGCAAGAAGAGCATTAAAGAGAACTCAGATATTTACATTTACAGGTAATTGTCCATCCATCCGTGACTCAAATGGGTTCTTGTTCTCCTCCTCTGTTTTCCTCTTCTTTTACAGAGCGTAGAAGATAATGTCATATGGAGAATGAACACACTCCACCCTGGACGGATGGGAAATTATTTACGACGGAACAAATTATGAAATTAATTGAACAAGTTGATGATAGATTTCTCTAACGCTGTTGTCGTTCGCTTGCAGGGGTGAGAAAGCTTTCTGTAGCAGTGAATGCCGGTACCAAGAGATTCTGCATGATGAAGCGGATGACGTTTCTCTCTAAGTCGAGCACTTCACACCTCCCGAAGTTTCGTGCATCTCGAGAACTACTATTTCACAATTCGCAGAGGATATTATTATTGATTCCACGGGACTAAACATTTGCCAGATTAGAGAGTACTTCAAATCTATCCTTTTTCCCCTGTTTCTGAATATATTTTTTCGGAACCCTCCTTCATGTCACTCCTCTCCTGCAGATACGACATAACGGAGAGAGAGATTTTGTAGAGCTTCCTCCATTGATTAAGATTTTTTTCTCAATTTTTCGTTTTGTAATCTGTAGATGAAGCAAGCAGATCTCTACTTGTTTGATACTTTTCTGCCCTTTATTGAGTAATAAAACACCGCTTGCTTCTGAGTTCCTGACTCTCTTGCCCCCAGCTACCTCCCGCCTCTCAATAGATGATGATGATGGAAGAATTATGAAAACACATGTTGTCATTTTATAATCACATCATCGCCATGAATGGTTTCTGTACATGAAAAAAAATCATGACGGGAGTTGAATTTTTTAACTAATTGAACAAGATTCTCTTTCCCTCGTCAGCCTTATCCTGGCTTCGGCCTTGGTTGAGTGAGCCTTTGGGATACCACTTCTTTTTCTTTTTCTTGTTTTCATCACGCGAGTCTCGTTTGGTATGGTATCTGACTTTTCCCCATGCATCGATCCAGATGCGAAGTCACTTTCCAAGTCCATGATCCGAGCAAAAAATGAATTTGATAATATCCGATGAGTAGGTGGATCAACCTTCACCTTGCAGAGTTCCCTCGTGCTGCAGACTACAGATCTACTACTTGGCCCAAATTATTCATCCCCACATCGTGGTCCTGCTTCCGAACCCCATTTTTATTCTTGTGAATTCACAAGGAAAACGCGAGTGAGTTGAGCGAGCAAGGCTCTTTTTGTTCAACTCGAATCTCTAGGATGTCGAATTCTGTGCAAAGACAAAAGGGTTTAAACTCGACGGTAGTCTTCGATTGGGATACTACCTCTTCGCCAGGAAAAAAGTTTGAGTTTGCATTCGGTAGGATGTTCTTTGTCAAAGAGCTAACTTCATTAGTTGAAATTGATGGGGTGAGTGGAGACTTGCCTACTTATCATTTGAAGGGGAGATCATATAGGTATATAAATAGCTTGTAGTAGCTTACACGCCAGGGGCGGACGTATACCGGCTATATGAATATGTCGCTTGGGTACTTCAACAATTCTCTTCATGAACAAAATAAAATTGGGGTGGAATTTGTCTCCGATGCCACATTAGATTTATGCAAAAGGAGATCATGTATACACATTAAGTGTTTGTAGGTTATGTAGACAATTGACGTGCGACATTTTAACTGACATCGAAGTCGATTTCTTATAGGAAGAAATACATAAAAATTATTATTATTTATAACAATAGAGGCATTGGTGATAGCTATTTTTAATTAATTAATATGGGGTCAACATCAGCCCTTATAAATCAGTAATTTTTGGTTAATTTTGGTTAACTTAGGCTGTGGAATCCCTTTGGAAGCATATAGAACTCACTTATTGACCTTCGCTTCATTTCATTCTATTCATTATGGGAAATATGGGCAACCTGATCTTAGGGCCCAGAAGCTTATGATGAATTAAGCTCCACCGCAAGCTAATTTCAAATCACAAAGAAATCAACCCTAGTTGATACACACGTCGACGTCCATGGGGCACTACCAACTATTATCGATCTGTTTTAGTATGATATCGGTCAATCATTTCTGCACAATCCGTAGTTCAAAGTCACTGTTAACCCAGGAAATGACCAAACAGGATGGATCCTCTCTAAATCAATATATTACGGGGCAAAGAATTTCTTCTTCTTCTTCTTCATCTTTTCAAATTTCATTTCTCAATCTCAAAAGAGCTGAACACAGGTTTCGCTCCAAAAATAATGACTTATTTAGACTTTATTTATTTCATAAAAAATGAATGATTTGAAAAACAAATGAAAATATTGAGGTATAAATTGTTGTTGATTATGAAAATATTTTTCAATGTTTAATCATTTTTACCATTTCATGAAAATATATAAATATATATTACGAAGAATGCTTTTTTTTTATTAACTAGTTATTTAAAGCGATCATTTTTAGGAAAAATATCTTTCAAATTATTTACTTTATGTTAAACACACGGAGCCTTCGCTAATTGCCTTTTTGTAAAACTAGCATGTTGGTAAAGCATAAACAAGGATTTTGTGAAACAATATGAAGAATATTAACAATTGGCATATTAAGACTGGTTAATTAAATTTACTTATCACGTTAAAAGAAAACTGCGTGAATGGCAATTACGGCGGCAAATTTCATCATCGCTTTGGAACACAATTAAATGATGATGCTAATTAATCCAGACGAGAATGTGCGGACGAGAGAATCGTGTGACTTCCGAATATCTTGACGATGAGGACTTGAGCCTATTTATAGGACTTTTATATGATGACATTACAACATCAACTATAAGCAAGCGGGCATACGTGCAATCCGAGCAAGAAATATGCAAGAAATTGCGAGAGATATGGAGAATCAAGAGAAATATCCCGGTTTCTCTCTAATAAAATCTTATTGCGTGTCGTACATCATGTTTTTCAAACTTTGATTGAATACCGTGTCTTATTCGTTGCATCTAGCTCACTGAAAAAATCGTAGCTCGTGGTCTTTATATCATAAGAGTCAAGAATCAAGATGAAGTTAATTTAATCCCAAGTTTCTTTCCTTTTTTGTAGATGGCCTGAAGAAAGCTTGCACGGCACATCCAATCATTAATTCCCTCAATTATCAATTAAGGAAAGATTAGCGACGGCCTAAAAAGGTTAAATAGGGAAGCTAGATCTATGTTGCGTTCGTTAATTATCTACGTACGACTAGCCGTAGCTCTTGCAATTTACTTGACATCCCCTTTTTTTTAATTAACTTTTTTAGTTTATCAATGAATTCAAAAAGAAAAACGACATTATAGATACGTTTGTTTAGTGAAAAATGAATGACTTGGGAGATTATTTTATTAATAGCGATAGATTATATCGCTTAAAAATAAATAAATGAACTTTTTTTATATTCTACTAATGTGTTTAGATATAAATAAAATTATTGTCGATAATGAAAATAATTTTCTGATTGATTTATTCTCCGTGAAATAAATGGAGCTTTCAGCAAAGATCTCAATTTAATTGGCTGGGTCTCTTCGTGACATAATATCAAAGATTAGATGGGTCGATGACAATAATGAAAACAAACGTCACTGTCTTTATGTAATTACGGAATATTTCCGCCCGGAATTTAGTGGGTAAAATCTAAATTCGTACTCCAAGAATTAGTGTGGATTAAGATCTATGTGACGTGTGGGGCAAGGGTGCGGGCATTGTTAGGTATGAGCTTTTTTATGAGCAAATCCTTCATCTTCACGATAGAGAATTCAGTGCCATTGCTTTCGAGATTGAAATTGCTCGATTTTCTCATGCTCACATATAAGTAGGCCTAACCAACTGTTAGGCCCGATTCGTTTAAACCTCCGAGCCCACCTCCTCGAATCGGCTTCGTCATGGCTAGGCCCACCCACCGGTGTCGCCCGCCGGCCGGAGCAAAAAACCATGTGATATCTCATTCGAGTAAGGCTAGGCATATTCTAAGTTAGTGCTCTCAGGGATTATGCATCCGCATCAACTCTTCACCTGACTAGACATATCTGCGTTCGATATTAATCATGCGACCAGCATGACCTTCAGTATAACTAGAGCTCCTGCATGCATTCCCCACAGAGTCTTCAACCTCCAAACCTTTCATTGTGCCTCAGATGCTCAATGACGCGCGCACAAAGATGGGGGATTGTGGAAAGTTGGTCTACTTATACAAATTTCAAACTAAGATGTGAGATTTATATTTCGATGGCCCTTGTTTTGTTAGGACGAAAAACTTGGACAGAGTTTCCAGTATTGGTTCGTAGAGAAGCCAGATCGGTGAATGACGGATTGATGAAGCGGTAAAAGGTTCATTGGGAAGAAAGGCAACAGGCCTGAACCGTCTCTTACGTACGGCAGTACATTTTTAAGTTGTCGACGTGCACCATCCGCCATGGCTTTAACTGTGGAACAAGTTACCATGAAGGAGAAATGCCTGTTCCCATTTACAATACTTCAGTTCCTAGAGACGGTGCCTAAATCACCGAGTGCTCTCTCTTCTTCTAATGTTTTTTCTTTCTTGAAAAACAGTTGAAAAGAGTGAGGAGGGGCGACCATCGCTAACCCTCTCTTGCCATAAAAATATCTGACTTAAGTTGTAATTACTCAAGATCTCCTGTCACCACCGCCGCAACTGGACCATGCAACGCGAGCTGTTCGGAGATTCACTCGTAGCATGAATTAAAACTCCACGCCTCATGCAGGTCGGGTGGCTACTTTGCCACCGGACCAATCGCCTTGTTGGTGGCTACTCCTGTTATTGTCGTGCCCATCTTTTTGTTGTCGATCTTCCTGTACGCCCACCACCCACATTATGGACGTGTCTTAATGTCAGTGTAACCTGCTTGGGATTTGTAGTCTTTGGGACTTGCATCCATCTTCCTTGTCTTCAATGATGAGAAATGGGCATGGCATCTTGCCAAGACCCCGATTCTCTCTTTTCTCTTCTGGGCCATGCCTTGGAATTGGACCGTGGAAGAAGGCAGCGAAATGAGGAGGCCAGAGGCCAGTCTTGAACATATGATGCGAATTCCGATCAGACTCTGGAACAACGACACAGCCGATCGATCATCACCTCGCGATGGGCGAAACAGTGCCACCCCTGTTGTCTCATTGCCCGCTTGAGCTTCGATCCGCTTCTTGTCCTGGTGCCCGGGGTTCAAGTCACAGCCGGCCGGGTTTAACGGTCGTTGTTTGATGGAGAAAGGGGGAATCCAGGGGCAATCGAACTCGAGATCTATGGTTCCGTTTCGACTTAGGAGATCGTCATTGTTGAAGACTGATCTGCTTGCATTGATGCTGATTCCAGCGGGATTTCAATTCGAACTTTCATCCCACCAAAGAATACACAACTAGAGTTCCTGAGTTAACCATGCGACAATGAATGCGGGAGACGAAAAGCCATGTTGGGTTCAAAAAGCCACCCGATTACCAGTGTTTGGATGGAAGATTGATTGATTTATGAAAATGTTTTCTATGGATCGAAAATAACAAGTTACGACTTCATTTTCTAGTAAGATAAAAATCACCTTCCCTAAACCACAAAATATATGAACATCAATGGTTTTCCCTAAAAATGATCTCCATGAAAAATATTTTCCTTTACCATGAAATTTTCATAATAAACACAACCTATTTCTATAAAAACTGTTTTCAAGAAATCATTTTCCGACTTTCCAACATTTGAACAATGAAAAAAATTTCCATGAATTTCAAATAATACGTCCAAACTTGACAAAAATGACTTTCTTTCATGACCGGAAGAAAAATTGATTTTCCCTAAATTACCAAACAAAGAAGACCTAATCATTTTCTTTGAAGACGATTTTCATGGAAAACACTATTTTTTATCATGTAAGTCTCAAATAAACAATCCATCCTAAAATGCTAAACTAATTACTCTCTTTTTCGAAAGATCTTTAGCTAATAACAAAGCTTTTTTATTTGTTAGGAAATATATATTAGAAGGGTAAAGTAGTCATTTCATATTTAGAGGTTTAAAGATTTGTTTATATATATTCATGTAATCTCTCTTTAGTGATATAATAATAAAACAATTTATCTCTTGACATGGTATCAGAGCCGTTTTTACCCTAGTTGCCGGAGGATACTGTTACGTCGCCGTTGCGTCGCCGGACCGGCGGATTCCCAAACTGTGTCGCTAGTCCAGCGGAATCCCAGATCCCGATGACCTCACGCTCTCTTCTCTCTCAGATCGCAGGGATTGTTGATGATCGTCGATGTCAGAAGGATCGTCTACATCTGTGATGGTTTGATGTTTTGCTGGTTTACAGAGACGTGGGTTGTAGAGCCGAAGCTCTCGTCCAGAAGGAGACCCGAAATGTTGTCGCTTTTGCAGTCGTTTTTTGGATCCAAAGAAGAGCTGGTTTGCTGCGCAACCCTTGTCTGTCGCCCAGCCTTCTGAAGTGAGCCCAACCCTTGTCTTAGTAATTTTTTGGTTTTTTTGGTTGATTTGTGCAAAGATTGGGGAAGACCATCTGGCGACCGAACATGTGGAATTAGAAAGCGAGGTTATGGTTTTCTTTTTTAAGGTTGTTGATTGAAAGTTACTGAATAACATAAGGTGATTAATTTGTGATAATTATTTTGTGGCTGATTGTGTTATTAGAGTTACGTGATTGGTTCAGTGTTCAATTATTGCATCACCGATGGCTATTAATGGATTATCTACTAGTTTGCCACACTTTCAACTGACCTCCATCAAGTTAGATGGAACTAATTATCCATCTTGGTCTAAGGCTGTCGAAGTTTATTTAACTGCCACAAAGCAACGTGATTATCTTACGTCAACAGTTCCCTTAGATCAAAGTACGGCAACTTGATACTTACCTTCTAGCTTAGAATGATCCGATCATTCTAGTCAAGCACCAAGAGCATATTCGTGTAATACTATTTCTCAAGGCATTGGGGCCTGAATATACATCCCTTCGCCAACAAGTCACATCTCAGAGCTCCCTTCCTACCGTGGATGAGATTTTCTCACGAGCTCTTCGTTCAACCCCTGCTGAAAAGATCTCCACTACTCTTTTGGAGACAAGTGCTATGATTTCTCATGGGTCTAGTGCACGTGGTGCTCACGGTCGTAGCTACCGGGGTCGTGGACGCAATTTTGTTCAGCGTGAAGGTTGTGGAGGCCATGATAGAGGTATTGGTGGTCGTGGCTCCCGCTATTGTCATCATTGTCAAAGGACTGGACATACAAAGAATTATTGCTACACTCTTCATCCTGAGCTCCGTCATACACTGGCTGCCTATGCAAAAGTGGAAGATGCTTCCTTACAGACTCCACCCGATTCTACTAGTGTACGAAATCCAGGAGACTCTGTAACAATGACACGGGCCAAGTATGATGCATTGGTTCGCTCCCAACAGGTGACCAGCTCTTCAACTCCTACTACGACTCTGGCACAAACCTCCAAAGGTAGTTTTTCATGTTTATTTTTTGCAGCATCCGACTCCTGGGTTATAGACTCTAGAGCTACTCATCATATCATTGGTAACTCTAAGTTATTATCTTCATTTCATTCCACACCTCTTGGGATGTCAAATTCTGTTACATTAGCTGATGGATCACAATCTCAAGTTACTGGTACTGGAGTTGCTCATTTGAGTCATTCTCTTTCTTTATCATCTGTTCTTCAACTCAACTCTCCATATAATTTAATTTTCGTTAGTTCATTAACTAAAGAGCTAAATTGTTCCATGACATTTTCCTCATCTAGTTGTGTTTTTCAGGATCTGAGGACTGGACATATGATTGGTGGGGGACATGAATCAAATGGGTTGTGCTACCTCGACAAGAAAGTGCTAGCTGCTGCAACTATGAAGTGCACATCCTCTGATGTGTATCGGATGCATTGTCGTGCTGGTCATCCGCCACCAAACATTCTCCGACGTTTATTTATCAAGTCTAAGTTTGTAAGTTCTTTTAAGTGTGAAGCTTGTCAGTTTGGTAAACATCATCGAGTCTCATTTCCTTCTCGTATTCAGAGTCGTGCAACTAATCCATTTGAGCTAGTTCACTCAGATATATGGGGTCCATGTTGTGTTTCTGATATATCTGGTTTCAGATATTTTGTTACTTTTGTTGATGATTTTTCTCGAATGACTTGGTTATTCTTAATAAAAGATCGTACTGAGACTTTTCGTTACTTTCGCTTATTTTATTCTGAGGTGTTGAATCAGTATCATACTTCTATCAAAACTCTACGATCAGATAATGCCAAAGAGTACCTTGTTGCCACTTCTGGCTTTCAACCTTTTTTTGATTCTCATGGTATTATTCATTAGACTTCATGCTCATACACTCCACAACAAAATGGTGTAGCTGAGCGAAAAAATCGCCACCTTCTTGATGTTGCTCGTTGTCTAATGTTTCACATGCATCTACCTAAAACTTTTGGGGGCCATGCTATGCTTACTGCCTGCTACTTGATTAATCGGTTTCCTACTTCTGTTCTTGAGGGGGAAACACCGTTCTCTAGTTTAGACCCAAATTGTTCTCCCTTTTCATTACCTCTACGTGTCTTTGGTTGTGTTTGTTTTGTACATTGTACTACTCCAGGCCTTGATAAGTTGGATCCTCGTGCTGCGAAATGTGTCTTTGTGGGATATTCTCAAACTCAGAAAGGGTATAAATGTTATAGTCCTACTCGTCGTCATGTGTTTGTGTCGGCGAATGTGACTTTTTTTTAGGACCGACCATTTTATGATGCTAAGATGATCTCTACAATGACTCCTGATGGTGGCGAGTGTGTTTTACCGGCTGTTCCTCCACTTTCCCTTACTCCAACACCAACAACAGAATTTCAGTATGCTGATCGCACTTATCATCGGCGTGGCGCGGCTCTCACTACAGTAGTACAGCATGATTCATCTGTTCCCTCACCAATTGCTGCACCATCCTCTAATCCGGATCCACCTATTGCTACTCGAAAAGGTACCCACTCTTGTGTTGGTCGTTCGGTGGATCGTTATGCTCCTTATTCTGGTCTCTCTGACTGTTTTCGTACTCGTCATCCCATTTCCGTCTTTTTATCATATGATCATTTATCTCCTATTTTCTCTACATTTGTCTCGTCCTTGTCCTCCATGTCTGTGCCTCGTAGTGTTGCTGAAGCTCTTGGTCACCCTGGCTGGTGGCAAGCCATGAAGGATGAGATGAATGCGCTAACCAAGAATCATACTTGGCAGCTCACTTCTTTACTTGCCGGGAAGCAACCTATTGGTTGTCGTTGGGTGTTTACTATTAAGGTTCATCCTGATGGTACTCTTGATCTATTAAAGTCTCGACTAGTTGCAAAGGGATATACTCAGATGTATGGTGTTGATTATGATGACACTTTCTCACATGTGGCTAAAATCTCATCTATTCGTGTCTTTATTTCCCTTGCAACACGCTTTGGCTGGTTTCTTCATCAGTTGGATATCAAAAATGCTTTCTTACATGGTGATTTGGTTGAGGAAGTATACATGGAGCAACCACCTAGTTTTGTTGCTCAAGGGGAGAATTTGGTATGTCGTTTACATAAAGCCTTGTATAGACTCAAGCAATCTCCTCGTGTGTGGTTTGATAGGTTCAGTGATGTTATTATCAAGTTCGGATTAAAGCAACAAGTAGATCATTTAGTTATGTATCTTCAGTTGGTTGTATCCTTCTAGTAGTATATGTGGATGACATTGTTATTACTGGTAGTGATTCTGATGGTATTCAGCAACTTAAGCAGTTTCTCCATACAGAGTTTAAAACTAAGGATCTGGGACGTTTGCGATATTTTCTTGGCATTGAGGTTGCCTATTCACGTGTTGGTATCAACTTATCACAACGGAAATATGTACTTGACATTCTTGATGAAGTTGGATATCTTGGAGCAAAGTCTATTGATACTCCTATGGAACCAAATGTGAAACTTAATGCAGAAGATGGAGAATTATTACATGACCCAGTGAAGTATAGAAGATTAATGGGTAAGTTGAACTATCTTACCGTCACAAAATCTGATATATCGTTTGCTATCAGTGTAGTGAGTCAGTTCATGAGCTCTCCTCGTACTACTCATTGGGATGTTGTGCTACGGATTATCAAGTACTTGAAGGGAACACCGGGTAAAGGACTACATTTCAAGAATTATGGCCATTTAGGCATTTTAGGCTTTTGTGATTTAGATTGGGCTGGATGTACTACTAGTAGGAGATCTACGTCGGGCTATTGCATGTTTCTTGGAGGTAATTTAGTTGCTTGAAAAAGCAAGAAACAAAATGTAGTTTACTGATCAAGTGTTGAAGCAGAATATAGAGCTATGGCTAATGTATCAAGTGAATTACTCTGGTTGAGAATGTTATTATTAGAAGTTGGCGTATCAACATCAGATCCATTAGTGTTACACTGCGATAGTCAATCAACTATTCATATTACAAATAATCCTGTCTTTCATGAGCGAACTAAGCTCATTAAAGTTGATTGTTGTAATTTGGTAAAGAGTAACTTATTATTATTTCAGAGACAATAGGAAGTATATATAGGCTTAGGGTAAGCTAATATACCCAAATATACCCAACTTGCTACTTTCCTAAAATAATAAACTCAACACTTCCCCTCAAGTTGGCGCGTAGATATCAAAAAGTCCTAACTTATGACAAATATAAGAAACTCGTACGCCTCGAAGAGGCTTTGTGAAAATGTCTGCTAGTTGCTCTTTAGAAGGCGTGTGCACCAACCGTATGTCTTCACAATTCACCTTTTCTCGAACAAAATGACAATCCACTTCTATATGCTTGGTTCGCTCATGAAACATAGGATTGCTAGCAATATGGATAGCAGATTGATTATCACAGCACAGAAGAGATGGTCCGGTCATAGGTAGTCCAATCTCAGTCAACAACATATGAACCTACTGAAGCTCACTGGTAACATTAGTCATAGCTCGATACTCAGCCTCCGCACTAGATCGGGAAACAACAGATTGTTTCTTACTTTTCCACGACACAAGATTACCACCAAGAAACACATAGTATCCTGAAGTAGACCGACGATCCATAGGACAGCCAGCCCAATCTGCATCAGAATATCCTGTCACCTCCAAAGGGTCAGGATTGAAATAATCAGCTATATGAAGATGGCCATGATTACGAAACACTAGTCCTTGACCTGGAGCTCTCTTCAAATATCGAACAATTTGTAAGGCAGCTTGCCAATGATCAGTACGAGGAGAGCTCATAAACTGACTCACCACACTCACAGCAAATGAAATATCTAGACGAGTAATGGTAAGATAATTTAACTTGCCTACCAACCGTCTATATTTTTCTGGATCATTAAGAGGTTCTCCTTGTTCATCATCAAGCTTCACTCTAGGATCCATATGTGTGTCACTAGGCTTAGAATCATGTAAACCAACCTCCTTAAGAATGTCAAGACAATACTTTCGCTGAGAGAGAGCAATACTATCATTGGCATAGGCAACTTCAATGCCAAGAAAATACCGCAGACGACCTAGGTCTTTAGTGTTAAACTCAATATTAAGAAACTCCTTGAGTCGTTGTATGTTTGTCGTTGTATGCCTTCAACATCACTCCCTGTGACAATAATATCATCAACATAAACCACAGGAATAACACATCCTTTGGATGCTGACATACTAAATACTGAATGATCCACACTACACCGATGCATGCCAAAAGTAACAATTGCATTACTAAACCGGCCAAACCAAGCACGAGGAGATTGCTTAAGCCCATAAAGAGCTTTTCGCAATCGGCATACTTTCTCCCCCTGAGCAACAAAACCAGGTGGTTGCTCCATATATACTTCCTCGTGAAGATCACCATGAAGGAAGGCATTCTTGACATCAAGCTGATGAAGAGTCCATTGAGATTGACCAGCCAAGGAAATAATTATACGAATAGAAGGAATCTTGGCTACCGGAGAAAAAGTCTCGTCATAGTCAATACCATAGGTTTGAGTATAACCCTTTAAGCGCTCAACTGAGCCATTTGGATGGTGCTTGACAACAAAGACCCAGCGACAACCTACCAATTGTTTATGAACCGCAAGGGAACAAGCTCCCAAGTTTTATTATGATGTAAAGCAACCATCTCCTCCTCCATAGCATGAGCCCACCCTAGATGGGCCAAAGCCTCCTCAACACTATTAGGCACAGACATAGAAGCAAGAGAGGACACAAAGGCAAACATTTGAGGACTTAAGTTATGATAAGACACAAAATGAGAGAGAGAGGATACCGAGACCGAGTACGGTGAGCAATAGGAGAACTGCTAGGAGACGGTGGAAGAGGATCAGAAGCCTGGACCGAAGTTGGTGGTGGTGGTGGAATGCTGGCTGGTGAAGATGTAGTGCCCCAAACAGATCGAGAACCGCGTGTATACACCTGAAGAGGAATCGGTGCTGCTGATTGTGGAGCTGGATCTGGCTGAGACATAATTGCAGAGGGTGGTAGATGATCCAAGGTTAATGGTACTGAAGGACGATCATCGCCAAAGAACGCTTTATCTTCAAAGAATGTCACATCAGCAGAAACATACTCTCGACGACGAGTAGGATTATAACACACATATCCCTTTTGAATATGGGAGTAACCAACGAAAACACACTTTTCAGCACGAGGTGACAACTTGTCCAATCCAGGAGACAAGGAATGAACAAAACAAACACTTCCAAAGATACGAGGGCAAACAGACCATAAAGGACGATCATGATGAAGAAGAGCATAAGGAATAGCTCCTTTCAACATGGAGGATGGAAGACAATTAATAAGATGACATGTTGTAAGTAAAGCATAGCTCCAGAATGATTTAGGCATATGTGTGTGAAGAAGAAGACAGCGAGCAACATCTAACAAATGACGGTTCTTACGTTCAGCAACTCCATTTTGTTGCGGAGTGCGCGCGCAAGAACTCTGATGTAAAATACCATGAGATTTGAGAAATGGAATGAAGGTAGATGAAGAAAAATACTCACGGGCATTGTCAGTACGCAAACACTTAATGGAACAATTATACTGAGTACGGACTTCATGATAAAACTGGCAAAAAGAGTGAAAAACTTCAGTGCGATCTTTGATTAAATATAACCAAGTCGTACGAGTACAATCATCAATAAATGTGACAAAATACCTAAAACCAAAGGAAAACTCTCGACTAGGACCCCACACATCAGAGTGAATCAACTTAAATGGATGAGACGCACGACTCAAACACGAGGAGGGAAAGACTCTCGATGGTGTTTACCTAACTGACAAGAAGACTGAAACTAGACACAAAAGGAAAACATCTGAGTGTATCTGTGGATGGATGATCAAGTCGACAATGTAAGCGATAAGAATCATCCATAGCTTTAGTTTGAACTTTTGTAGCAGCAACAGCAATAATCTCAGGTTCCAGGACGTACAATCCACCAACCTCACGCCCACCACCTATTCGGCGTCCAGTATTCCGATCTTGAAGAACACACGATGACGAAGAAAATATAATATCGCAATCAAGATCGCGAGTAATAGAACTGACTGATAATAGATTATACGAAAAGTGTGGAATATGATAAACAAGAGGTAAAGAAACAGAAGAACTTAATGACACACAACCTGTACCAGTAACTTTTGATTGAGAACCATCTACTAAGGTGACTGATGTAGAAGGAGCAGATGAAATGGACGTGAGGAGACTAGGGTCACCAGTCATATGATGAGTGGCACCCGAATCAATAACCCAGGAGCGAGGAGGAGCTGTATTAGACATTAAGCACGTAGGATCATTGTAATGTGCCAAAGTAGCAGTAGGGCCAAAGACAGCACCAGTCTCATTCTGTCGTGCTTTGACCAACTCATCATATTCAGCACGTGTCAACTGTACTGTATCATGTCTAGGAGAAGTACCAAAGGTTGTTGAACTCGAAGAAGTACTAGAGGAGTCCAACCCCGAAGTAAAAGAGGAATTGGTAGACATTCGCACAAATCTCTAATCACTTCACAACACACCAATTTCCCAACTCAGCAGCAAAAAAAAAAAAAAACACCAATTCATAGCCACCCACAGCAATCACTAAACTCCACAACTATCACTTCACAAACCACTAACCACACTGATTCAGCAGCCACACTAATTCAGCAATCACTAATCACTGCAATTCAGCCACACCACTAACCACGCACAAAATACCATTTACTCACAGAATATTACTCAGGCCACACTAATTCAGCAATCACGAACCAAGCAGTCACAATAATCCTTAAACAACCCATATAACACACCGTCTCAAGAATATGGGTATCAACTTACCGAACACCACTTAGGCAATCCAAGCAACCTTCATCGCAAAGAAGCCTCAGCAGCCACACCAACCATCCAAATCAACTACCCAAGTAGTCAGATATCACTTTTACATAAACCACTAAACTCCAACTAATTCAATCACTTCAATTCAACCACACTATTCCCATAAGCCACCTAAAAATTCCTCCACCACCAAATACAACTCAAGCAACCCACATGAACTTCATCACATCATCACAGCAACACATCAACAATTTAACGCATCAAACACGATAAATAAGGTCACTGTTGAAAGAAAGAGTTACTGTTCACGAAGAAGCACACTGTTGAGTCTCCATCGGTGCCCTAGCCTCTTTAAAAAAACTGACTTTAGACTTACGAAGACAACAGCAACTGGTTGATGGAGACTCGCCAACCCTGATGACACCGGAGGAGGCCTAGCTGGTCTTAGGCGACGCAGGACAGGTCGCCGGCTCTAGGCGACGCCGGACAGGTCGCCGGCTCTGATGACGCTAGACGACGGCGATGGAGGCTCGCTGGCCTCTGGGCGACGCTAAGGGACGGGTCGCCGGCTTTGGGCGACGGTAATAGAGGGTCGCCGGCCTAGAGTGACGCCAACGCCGGACAGATGAACAGTGGCTGACGGTGGTACAGTGACTGGTGGCTAGGGTTTTTGATTTTCTTTATTTTAGGGTTAGCTCTGATACCATGTAATTTGGTAAAGAGTAACTTATTATTATTTCAGAGACAATAGGAAGTATATATAGGCTTAGGGTAAGCCTAATACAATATAAGCAAATATACCCAACTTGCTACTTTCCTAAAATAATAAACTCAACAATTATCATTTTGTACAAGAAAAAGTTCAAAAAAGGGAGATTGTCCTTCAACATACAAGGACGGAGGATCAACTTGCAGATATCCTTACTAAATCTTTAAGGGGGAGTAGAGTGAGTTTTCTTTGTAACAAATTGGGATTAATTGATATTTACATCCCAACTTGAGGGGGAGTGTTAGGAAATATATATTAGAAGGGTAAAGTAGTCATTTCATATTTAGAGGTTTAAAGATTTATTTATATATATATTCATGTAATCTCTCTTTAGTGATATAATAATAAAACAATTTATCTCTTGACATTATTCTTTTTTTTTTTGGTGGCCTAGGTGACGGAGGCTGCCACTAGCCCTCTTGACCCATGGACATCGACTTGAGAAACACATTGCTCAAAATTTCGATACAATACCACCAAAACCTAACTTTATTGTGCATCCTAACACATGCGCCTATCGTTATTCATGGTATAAAGAAAGAAAAATCGGTCATGAACTAATCTTGACGCGTCCCGTGATAAGTACAATGAAGGTTGAATAGAATATTTCTTTTTCAGGAAAGTATTACAGAGTTCAGCCTTGAAGAAAAGGAGCATGCATGTCCGATCGGAACAGCTCATTGCTGCTTCTACCTGATCGAGGTTGCTGAAGATGCCCTGCGATGCTGTCAGTTCTTTTTCTTCCCTTTTTCTTTTCTGGCAGATGATCTCGTTGATCTGCTCCGTGCCGATTTCCAACCCCACGAGAAATCTGAGGGGAAATCTCCCCAATTTGCTTATAGAAAACGAAAGCACAATTGCATGATTGCAATGCTTAGAGGGAAAAGAAATTATTGGACCATACCAGGGATCCCAAAGTGTCTGATTTGATGAGTTCAGCAAATAATTTAAGAGCATGAAGATCATCCATAAAGAGTCTGACCACGTGGGTTGACCCATCTTGCTAATTTTTTTTTTTAGCTTGATCGTCCGGGACATAAACGGGAGTCGATTCAAAGGTTTAATAGATGGATTCGCAGGTGAATTAGACGAATATGGGTTCGAATTCAGTTCCCCGCGTTACCAAGTGTGACTCTTTTCAAAATTCGAGTTGTCCATTGGACTTTTAGCTGTGTTCTGCACGGTCCACAAAATTGGACGAGGTAAGTTATGGACTCAAAATTTACCTACCCAAAATGGGTTTTCCAAATCTCGTACTACAAGTTCAACGTGTAACAAAAACTGCAATTTCGGGGTCTACATTCAGTCCTGTCCCTCCCAGCTGTTTCTGCAGATCTCCATCTGGGTCTTTTCAGGGTCGTCTTCTTAGGGTTCAACTGGTTAAAATATGAAGACCACAATTTGGCCCTAAAGAAAGAGCCAGTGGCAGTAGGCAGATACTAGTTCATGCATATGTTACTAGTGGTCCTATTTTTCTTTTTTCCCTGAACTTTTATAACTTAAAAGCCCGTCTTAAGTGGGTAAACATCGGCTTCATCAAATACCGCGTTAACTCATGAAATATCCTAGTCTCTAGAACGAATGGTCGCGCATTTGGAACTAACATTTTGAAGATATGAAATGACACAAATAATATTTGAACTTTGGCCAAATGCATAATGTGATTCATAATTATCAACTTATTCAATATAATCCCTAAACTTTTTGTGCATGTTTAAATTAGTCCCTGAACTATATGAAGTTGTTTAATATAGTTTAAGGACGACTTTAAATATATTAATATAATCTAAAGACTAGTTTGAATAAGCATAAAAAATTTAATGATCATATTGAACATATTGAAAGTTCATGAATTACATCTCACATTGGACATAGAAATTTCAGGGTATTACATCATACATTGGATTAAAGTTCAGTTATCAAATTAAATAAATTGAAGGTTTGTGATCATAATACATATTCGGTAAAAATTTAGAGATCATTCGTCCTTTTGAAAATTATTGAGTTTGGAGGAAAAGGGCTTGGAACGCGCGCGAGAGAGAGAGAGAGAGGATGATGTTCCTTGAAGGACAATAATGCAGAAACCTCATGTGCTCATGCCTCGGCTGCCATGGTCGTCTCTCTGTCTCGCATTTTTTTTCTCTCTCGTGGTGGATCATGTGATGTTGATCTCTCGAGAGTGCCAGTTTTGTACCGTCACCCTGGCTAAAACTCACAGACAGCGCCATGTCCCTCCTCTTGAAGATAAAAGCGAAAACTCCCAACTAAGCTTTTTCGCAGCTACTTTCACTACAGCAAAGTACCAATCTCCCCCCCTCTTCCCCCTTTGAGGGACCATTACCCCATCTTCAATTCATTTGTCCCCGACGCGTCCGACGCATCAGGCGTTCACGTGAGCTCCGAAGGACACAGCCGTTAGATCGTACCGGACCCTCCGAAACGTACAGATGTGGCCATGCACAAATTGGGCATCTCAGTCAAATTGGGAAAAGTCTCGAGCTCAAGTTATCAACGAGAGTGCAGCGTGATGGGAACAGTTGACACACGGGGTTGGCCCGGGGCGTTGGATGCAGAATGAAGCAAACGGGTGGTTAACATCATCCAACCATGCAACCCAACCGATAGAGCGATTCGCAAGCGTCCTGATCTGCCCACCCCGTCAACCCAACCTGTTGATGCTACGCGATCGAGTGGACAGCGACCCGACGATTCCGAAGTCCTACGGAGGTTTTCCTCCCGCCGGCTGGCCGGCCGGCCGTGTCGTTGGGCTCGTTCCGACCGCCACGTGCACTCCATTTTGGGGGTTCTGGAATTACCTCGGTCCGCCGTGAGTCAAGTCTACTGTCCCGCGCGAGCGATGTCCAAGTCAACATCAGGCACGACCTAACGCCACTTTGATCAGGCGAGCTCGATGCCGAACGATTGCATTCGAAAGGGCAAGCACTGTTTGGATAGCACGTCTCGAGGTTTCTCGTGATCCAAAGGTTGTGATTGCAAATGGTCCGTCGACGCTAAGGACGCTAGAATTTGCTCCAACGATTGGACTAGACTATCCTATCGAACTACCTCTGTTTAATCCTATCGAACAAACTGATTCAATCCGATGGAATCTCCCCTTAATTTAGAATCATCCACAGTGTCGAGGATGATGAAGGTTCTCCTCGAACAGCGGATGCCCGAGTGCAATCTCTATTTCTTTCATCTGGGCAAGTTTAATATGTACAGAATGTTATCAGCACTTTATAGGGTTGGACTCCTAATTTTGTGGCTGACCCCTAGTGTCCAACCTGGAGGTAAATCAAAACTCGTGCAAGAATCAATTCCAGAACAGGTCGTTTTACATGGTAGATAATCAAGCTAGATTCCTTTCTAATTAAGGGGTAAAGAAGCTCTGACCTACCACGTGCCTATAACCAGTAAAAAGTTTTTGAGGAAATTACCCAATCGATACTAAATTTATTATACACGTGTCATTTCGATTTATCAAATTAGTCCTAAATTTTTGCATGAAATCTCAATACATTCATTTTGATTAATTTATGATAAAATCGCGGATGTAAGAAAGTCGGCGATAATTAGATTGTCACGTTGGTGATTTTTGAGATTGATTGGATGTTAATGATGGGTAGCTTATAACTACTGGCGCATGAAACAAAGCCCAACTCAAACGTATTATTTCGGTATTTAACGTCAAAACATGCAAGTCGTGGGACCAAAAGCCGGGGCAGATCCAGATTTTCCTGGCTGTTCCTCCCAAACTAGCCCAGGCAAAGTCATGAATTAAATTATTTGACACGTCCATCCACTTCGAGAGGATAAAATTGATAAAATAAAATAACACGAACAGGCTTTTTCGAGTGAGGGGCCATGACACGAAGTTCACTGTGTGCTCTTATGACACGATCCCAAATGTACTAGAGGATGATCCGCAACGATCTTATGACATAATAATCTTATGACATAATAGAAAGATAGAAAGTCTTATAATGAAAAATCCATAACAAAATGATTGATTTCACTTCATGCCATTTTAGAAATTTCAACTAATTAAGTGTTCATATCACGTATGTATACATTATTTAACCAAATACGATGAGATGTATATCGTGCCGTTGATGACCCTCTTTCGGGTTAAAATCCATAGCCCTGTCTTAGTTATAAAATTTGCTCGAATCAAATTATCAGGTCACAAAGTAAACTCCGCAGAGCATAGTAGCTATCTAATTGAATTAGTCATTACACTAAATAGATGATTGAAGATGGTGAGTGTGGCCCAATTCGATGATCAAGTCTCCTCCATGTTCGTCCTAATGGATGTCCCAGGCGATATTGAATCATCGGCCTGTCTGTCTGTCTGTCTCTCTCTCTCTCTCTGAACACAAATATAAATATGAGAGAGCCTCTTTCCCTAGATGTTCTGCTCTGCCCCTGCCCAAGTCCACCCATCTCTGCAAAGTTGCCTACAGAGCTACTGCTCTCTGTATCTGCTCATCTCTCTCTCTCTCTCTCTCTCTCTCTCTCTCTCTCTCTGCCCCAAATCCGCCAATGCCGGCCACACTGCGCAAGAACCTCAACCTCTGCTTCACGAAGTGGAAGCCTCCGCTCTCCCCCCAATCTCCGTCCCCACCGTTCTCCGCCACCCCCACCTCCACCCTCATCAAGAACTTCAACACCCTCTACGACCCCACCCTCCGCCACCCCTCCTCCTCCTCCTCCTCCCCCGCCTCCGCCTCCGCCGACGCCGCTACCGACCCCGACCTCGCCGCTGCCTTCGCCTCCCAGCGCTTCTTCTTCTCCTCGCCGGGTCACTCCAACTCCATCATCGACTCCGCGCCTTCCGTCTACGCGGCCGCACCCCCGCCGGAGGCCTCGGCGCCGCTCTTCGACGACAGCGTGGCCGTCCCCACCTACTCCCCCGACCCCTACGCGGACTTCCGGCGGTCCATGCAAGAAATGGTGGAGGCGCGCCAGCTGTTGGACGTGAAGTCCGACTGGGACTTCCTGCACGAGCTGCTCCTGTGCTACCTCGCGCTGAACCCCAAGAGCACCCACAAGTTCATCGTCGGCGCTTTCGCCGACCTCCTCGTCAGCCTCATGTCGCGGCCCCGGAGCGACGGCAGCGGAGTCGAGTGTCCCGACGGCGGCAACGGATGTAAGATCTTCGGGCGCTGCATTAATTAGATTACGACAACCGCTTCGCAAACCATGTTCCTGCAGCGCCGATTAGACATCGCCATGTCCTATCCCCAATGCACAAAAAGATTTCTTTTTTGTGGGGCTTTTGTTATATACGGGCGTTCCCACTCTTGTCTTTGGGTCGTGTACATCAAATTATAAATATTCCGTAACCATGGTTTTATACAGTAACATGCCCTGCTTATCACTCGTCTTGTCAAAGACGGATCAATCACTGAACTAGGTATTAATAAATTGAGCTGACGGTACATTCACTTTTGCTGTCTTTTGATATCTTACTGCCTTAAGTTGATGGAAAAGAGCTGAAAGGGCCACACTGTTCTGAGCAAGGACAGTGTTTGGCTGTTGTCGCATTCACTAGGTGCTGGTTTTGCGGATCTGGTGATTAATCCTTGACTCCAGAATGGGGAGAAGCATGAATCTGATCCTCAACTCCGGAAAAAAAAAGCCGCCTTTTTTCTACGATTCGGATTGGTATCTCCGACTACACATTCGATTGATGGAGAATAAGTATATATATCTTTGACGTTTGATTTTGATTGATGTTTGTATGTGAGCGATGTCCGTAATTGTGTCTCGCCAACTAGAATTCGATCGGACAAATCATGACTATGAGTCAATATAAATAATGCTGATTCTGAAGTTGATTTCCTCAATGATGCTGCCGTTTCGAGTGCCCGCGAGAAGGCAGGGTTGGGCACCCGCCATGTCCAAGGGAGGAAAAGAGTCGAGCTCATTATCTTTCTGACGCGATTGACTTAGCCAGAGATGCGGTTAAAATCTGTACCCATGATCAAGAATAGGATCAGGCGTCTTGTTTTGTTTTTGGGTTGAGTCTGAATGGAGGGGAATCTTCGCATCAAGAGGGTATGATGCACCAGAGAGACAGAGCCAAAATTGGGCTGAATTGAAAAATTGCAGATGCTGCCAAAAACAGACAAACTTCAAGGAATCTTTCTGTGTGTATGTGAACTGTTCTTTTTCGATTTTCATGCCAAACAGGTTGATGAAACCTGGGCATGAGAAATGGCGATAGATCCGCTCAAATGGGCATGAGAGGTACGATTATTGAATACTTCAGCTTGTAGTTTTGTATGAGTTGGAAGGTGGAGGCTGGGCTCACTGAGCATGGTGTACTTGCTGGGGTGTTCTCTTGTGATCCGTCTCTTTTTCTCGGATTCGCGATTTCATAGAAAACAAAGAAAGGGAAAAAAAGAGAGGGAGACAAATTCACGGATTATCGGAGTGGTTTTTTGCCCGAAATTTGGAACGAACAACGTCGGAGCACGGCCATGTTTCTACTGGATTTAGCGAGTTAGGATGGTCGGGGAGATACGGTCGACATGGTTTGCGAGTAGTTAGTTCGTACTTCTCACGAAACTGACGAGGTGTGAACTTGACGCATGCATGCCTGGGAAGAGGAAGGTGAAGATGGAACTTTGGGTACGTGATTTTTGTGAAGATTGGTTTTCGTATTACGAGTGCCATGGGTTGAATGTGTTTGATCATGCCATCTTTAGAGACCTCACACTAAGTCTGTCTAAAAACCAGAGTGGAGAACCACATGCTATCGAGTCGAATAATTTTCAATTGGCCGGTCCACGCTAGTTTTCGAAACACCGATGTCAACCGATCATGATAGCCTCGATAGGGTTAGTAAGTAGCTCAAAATTAATTAAAGAAGGAAATGGCAACCATTGGATTATGCGGTAGATTCGAAATGGAAATTTTTTTTATCAAAAAAGTTTTTACATATTATTTTGCCTCTTCTTATTCTTTTTCACAGCTCTAGGAAGGCAACCCCTAGCCTAGTCAAGAAGAGGGTGTGTTGTGGCCCTTGCCAATTACAAGCGTGGGGCACTAAGGCCTTGCCCAAATTTAGGCAAAGGCATTGTGACCCTCACAAGTGGGCAGCTTGGGTGTAGAACTAGAGGTTGTCAAGAGAGTAGAGGCCCTCGCCCAGATCAAGTGAGGGACTCGGTTCTTGCTTATGGCTCACTCGTCCCAAGGTTGGAAAAAAGAGAGAAAATAATAAAAGAATGATTAAATTAGAAAATTCAAAATTATAAAAATTATCCTCATCAGCGTCAATCATTTTACATAAGACAGTTGATACTAATTAGACTTTCATATCAGCAATTTTAGCTAACATGACTAAATTGACATATGTTAAAAGGTTTAAGATTAAATTGACACACTTGCAAAGTCTAATTTAGAACTAAATTGGAAAATTATCAAAAGATTTAAAATTAAATTGATCAAATTGCAAGTCAGAACTGAATTGACATGACTAAAATAAATTCGAGGGCTTCCAAGTGCGATTCCCTCGTAGGGCGCATTGGTTCCGGATCCAAATCTGCCCCCCTTTGAAAAAGAGTCGTCCCATCAGATTTAAGCAAAGGTCGTGTCTTGGCTAGAAGAAAAGAGCAAAGAGACTCAAGAATTGCATGCAAACGTTGTATAATGTCGAGGGACGAAAGATACACAAGTTTACTCGTCTTCTTAGCAACGACGTCGTATGGTTCTTCTTGCCACGACGTTCTCTGGTTCATCCACTGGCGACACAGCAACGGGGTATTCCGTCTTTCCTTCGACGACAAAGATGGGGACGATGTCACCACTCCCGCTCTGTATCTCGTGTTCATGGAGTCCCTCTCTACCCTCTTCGCGAACCCACCTTCTCTTTCGTCCTGTTCCGTCGCCGGGCGCGTCTTCTCCTCGCGGGAAAGCAGCGACGGGGGATTATCGACGCAAAGCCACGGTGTTCGCCAGCGGTTCGAATGAGCGGAACGAGTCCATGTTTATGGACGAGAACGGCGTCGTCGACGACATGGATGGGTATTTGAACTATTTCTCCCCCGAATACGAGTCTGTCTGGGACACCAAGCCTTCCTGGTGAGACTTTCATTTTGTTTCCCATCATTCTTTTGTATTGTCCTCTTTCAATTTGCCGACGGTACGGTGTGTAATTGTGGTGTAACTGCATGTCAAGGTGAAAATATTTTGATTGACGCGTTCTTGTTCCTAGTCGATTCAGCAATTCTTTGGGGGTTTGTATTTGAAGGGTTATTACGAATTTCTGGTACAGATATGAGTATATAAGCTGTTCTAGAAAAAAAATCCCAGTACTTGAGTTTGATGAGAGGACGATGGCTGACCTTACTTTTGACGTGCGTCTTTACTTAGTTTGATTCCGAGATTCATGGGTCAGTTTCCATGACCCAATAGATGGGGTTGTCTTGGTGATTCATGCCTAATCAATCATTGAACTTTATGGTTTCTTGCTCAAATGGCTACCTCCTGTGTTGCTGTTGTGTTTGAGTTACGTTAGCTCAAGGTGGTAATCGGAAGTGTCATCCTTGCATAGAGACTTGAACACTCTGCAGTCATGCTAGGGAGGTTCCACGTCCAAGTTGTTGAACTTGAATACAGCTGAGGTGGCTTTGAAGGAGAATCAGTATTGTACAAAGTTCTATGTTAGGCCGTGTTGAACAATATAGAACCATTGTGGATTCGTCTAGAAATTTCTGGTGGTAGATAGCCCAAGTGCTTTCTGGAGAAGTCGATTACTAATGGGGATAACTAAGGAATCCATAAATATCTCCGCAAGCAATTCAATTTGACCTGCAAACCATCCTTCAGCTTTAGGCATTCTGAATTATTTTGTATTTGTTTAATCCTTGCATTGTTCTGTGCTATCATCATCGGCCTTCAATCACTTGCTTTCTAGAATTCTTTAGGAGCTCTGAAGTACTTCACATGTAGATCTACGAGCTTTGTCACGTTTCTTGTTTACCTTGCATTGACAGAGTCCTTTAACAAACTTTCTCCATGCATAGTTAATTCAGATGTATGATCAGTTCTACTCTAGTCATAACCATGCTTATAAGTGCATTTTCAGCTTTTCTTCTCTTTGAAGATGCAAGTTCTCTCTAATGTTGATGGCGAGTAGCTTACTCGTATTACTATTGCTCAGAATCCTTTGAAAGACCTGCTTTGCTGACACTCAGAGATGTTTTGCTCTGTGTTCTCCCTCCCTACAACTCTGTTTGATACCTGCAAACTTTACTTTTAGTTATGTTTGGCTAATATTCATATGCACCATCTGGATATTGTCCAATAAACTTGATCTTTTGGAGAGAAAGTGCCATGAAGATGTTAGGCCTGTCTGAAATCTTGATATTGGAGCTTTAGAGGTTCTTTTGTAAACTTAACATTTGCATATTGGGATTTTATATGTCCTTTGTTTCTTTTCATTTTATATTTTATATGTGCATTCTCATCTACCAGATGGATATCTGGGCTGCTTATAGTCTGCTTATAATAGGTAATGAAGTGGCTTATTTCGTGATGCTTAGGCACCCAGTCTCACATCATGCATCTGATTTCATTCCAAAGATACTAATGAAAAATATACACATCCTCCTCCATCATGATTCGGCAATAAGCCTTCTTCACTAGCAGTCAAATATAGTTGAAGACCAGAGTGATCAACCTTGTTTATATTGTGAGGACTCCAATACTATGATTGAGATCCTGCCTAATATGATACATAAATCAGCACTTGCTTCCTGTTGATGATAGCATAGCTTGTGTACAAGATTACCCATATGAAGGATAAGTGAACTACCGCAAGAGAGGGATTAAAGCTCATTTCTTGAATCTAGTCAGATTGGTTTGCTCAACTATAATGAGTGCTTGTTTCGTCAGAAGTTGAAACAGGAATCCTTCCTTTGTATTAGTAGTTTTCTTATTCATAACTCAAGCTTGGGCATTTAATTGTTGCATTGACAGGTGTCAGCCTTGGACAATAACATTGACAGGAATGTTAGCAATTGCCGGTAGCTGGCTAGTTTTGCATTCAATGTTGGTAACGATAATTATATCTTTGCTAATATGCTCATGGTGGTACATCTTCCTTTACTCTTACCCTAAGGTATGGCCATAACCCTATCACACATACTGCACTATGAAAAGGGGATAGATTGGTTTTGCAAGATTTGCCTTTCCTGTTTCAGGCATACACGGACATGATTGCCGAGAGAAGAAAGAAGGTGAGAAGTGGTGTTGAAGATATATTTGGTTCGACAACAGCTGATGGCATAGACCAAACCTCCAACTGATTATTAGCTGGAGCAGGAAGTGGACAGCAGGAAAAGGATGAAGGGTGAGCGCTGGTATCTTGTGGAGTGATGAGAATTTTTTGAATGTCAAAAGCATCTCATGTTATGAAAATCTGTATTTAACATGAGCGGAAAAAATATATATCTATATATTTTTTGCATAGATGCTAAAGTTTATAGTCGGTAGTATTGTACAATTGTGTTGCAATGAAGGAAAAAATAATTTAACTCTTTTATGGCTCGAGAAAATGTTGGCAGAATGTTGTAGGTTGGCGATAGTATGGAATACAAGAACTGCAAGTTTCTGGGGAAGTTGGGTTTGGATTTCAGAAGTGTAAAACCTAGAAAAGGAAGTTAGGAAGATTCTATTTAGTTATTAGAACATGCCAAATTGATTACTTCTTTTTTGCCTTTCTTGCCAAAAAATGGAGATATTATTATTATTATTATTATTATTATTATTATTATAACGATAAGGCCTGAATTTTCGTTCAAATGAAAGAAAATCCCAAACAGACCTGTTGCTCCTTTGAGAAGCAACAACGATTAGGAACAATTTCGTAATCGCCTCTTTTAATATTGATACTTTTACCACCTTCTTCCACATGATAATCACATTTACATCTAAAAAACAATTATCCCAACTTGCGAGTGTTTGATCCAAGTTGTGCCGGCATAACCCGAAACGAAATCGACCAATGTTAGTATCAAGAACACACGCTGCCTCTCAAACTTTGCGTCGACGCCGTGTGCCGTCTCTCTTAATCTTCATGGCTGACTTGAAAGTCTGAACTTCATGGAATTGCTGTTTTGTTGTTCACTATTGACCATATGCGAGGTTGTTCCTATGTAATTCATGGGTTGGGTTTTAGCTCGTGACCAATGTTTCGGTGGATAATGATAGGTAGATCGACCCGAATCACAGCCACGCATGGCGCCGGATAGCAAACTGAATAACCCACTGGACAGATTTAGCTAATTTAGCACGAACAATTAACCAATCCTCAACAAAAAGTTTCTAGGTCAATGACCCCGTACGAGCTGTACGGGTAGGAGAGGAAGGGAGCCATTGACACTACCTTTAGCCGTTGCGACGGCCATTCAGACAAAAACTCACGGCCTCACAAACCAAACTCCTAGCAGTTACTGATCTCCTCTCCTTTGCTTGTCCTTCCTTTTCCTAGCTCGGTCCTTTGCCCTATTAACTTAAGCTCCTCGCAGGAGGAGCTTTTGCTTCGTTTTTCTTCCTTTGACCAATTCGAGATCATCTGTGAAGATGGTGCTTGAAGATAGTTTCAAGAATTACACGATCATCGTGAACTCGGAAAGGAACGAGGTGAAAGTGTGCTCATCTGCTAATTCGACCAGCTTGGAATGGAGTCAGGATCCTCTCGCCCAATCTCTTCCCACGTTGTTCAGCCAAATTCTGGTCATGATTGTCCTGAGTGGCATCATCTCCGTCCTCCTCAAGCCCCTCCATCAGCCTCGGTTTGTCGCCGAGATCATTGTGAGTGCACGCGCGAGCATTCGCGCCCTCTCTTCCAAATTAGCCCTCTCTTCCAAATAAGGCGACATCTCTTGCTGTATGTTTTTATGTTAATGAACACTCGAACGCTCAGGACAGCGTAAAACGTTCTTTTTTGGGTGGACTAGGCATGCCCTTCCTCAGCTCGACAATCCTACATTGTGAAACGTCATGTGTTTTTCGAATTAGCCACCGCAGTGTGGACTCTCATATTGATCTAGGTCGAGCTCTTGAAACAAAGAAAAGTTTTGTGAGGGAAATTTCAAGTCCAAAGGAAGCTTTTATTAAAAGCATCCTAGTTTCTCCATTTTGTTCCTACGCTAGCTTTCCTCTTCCATTGGTTCATCTTGGCCATCTGAATCCTCTCAAGCTTTCGATGCAAAAATGAAGAGGAAGCAACAATAAGAGCCGAAACTCATCAACCTACCCAATTGCTTGCAGGGCGGCATCCTCGTAGGGCCAACGTTGCTAGGAAGTGACGCTCGCTTCCACGACGCGATTCTTCCTTTCCCGAGCGCGATGACCATGGAGGCGTTCACCACCTTGGGTGTCGTCTATTACATGTTCCTTGTCGGCTTAGAGATGAACTTGGCTCCTATACTTCGAATTCGGAGGAAATCCATCAGCATTGCCATGGCTGGGATTCTTGTCCCACTCACCATAGGATTTGGGTCGTATTTCGTGATTGCCCCGAAAGCTGAAAAGACGGACGAGAAATGGTTGAGGCAAAAGGGAGCCTTCGTGTGGGGCATCGCCCTCACAGCCACCAACTTACCCGACGTCACACGGATTCTTTCCGATCTCAAGCTCCTGCGCACGGAGACTGGAAGAACGGCGCTGTCCTGCGCCTATGTGAGCGACATAGGCACTTGGCTGTTGCTCGTTACAATGATCACAGTGGCTCACGACGACAACAAAATCCTTTCCATTGCCATCTCTACCGTTGTTTTCATGCTGTTCTGCTTGTACGTGGCCCGCCCGGCTCTCTTGTGGCTCATCAACCGGACGATGGACGGAGAGGAGTACACGGAGTACCAGGTCCAATTCGTCCTCTGTGGAGTCATGTTATGGGGATTCATAACAGATGCAATAGGACAGTACTCGATCTTTGGGGCTTTCATGTTCGGTTTCATCCTACCGAGCGGCCAGTTCGCGACCCTAATCACGGAGAGGCTTGACAGGGTGACATCATGGATAATGCTACCGCTATATTGCCTATTGAACGGCCTCCGGACCAATGTCCCCGAGATGGTACCGAAAGGAACGCTTCCTTGGGTCCTAGTGGTCTTCATATGCTTGGCTTGGGCTGCCAAGTTCTTGAGCACCCTTCTCATCTCTGCATACTACAATATGGAAAGACGAGAATCCATAGCGCTTGCAGTGCTCATGAACACCAAAGGAATATTGGCCATAATCGTCATCAACATTGGGCGGGATCTGTTGGTACGGCTCTCTTAACTGTCATTCGTACCGCGGTTTAGTTCAAGTCTCGTGACCAAGTGACTTTGTCATGTGACTTCATGTGATGCAGCTTCTGGACATCGAGTCATCTGCGGTGATGGTTATAGCACTCCTGCTGATGACATTCACAGTCCCTCCAATCGTCAGGCTCACCTACAGAACTGAAAAGCCTCGGATGCCGCACAAACGGAGGACCATTGAGAGCAATGGACTAGATTCGCCGCTTCAAGTCCTCACGGGCATCTACTCAATGAAGAGCGTGCGCGGCATCGTGAACCTTCTGCAGCTCTCTCATGCTACCAGGCAGTCCCCGATCCACGTTGTGGCCGTCCACCTGGTGGAGCTCACAGAGCGCACTTCAGCAGCGATGCTGGTCGTGCACGACGCGTACAAGCCACATTCCCACAAGCCAAGCGAGCAAAATGCCAGGGCCGAGTCAGATCAGATCATTGAAGCCTTTGAAGACTATAAAAGGGAAAGCAACAACACGGTGACCGTCGAATCTCTGACCGCTCTTTCGCCCTACGCCACGATACACGTGGATGTTTGCAGCATCGCGGAAGACAAGCGAGCTTCAATCATAATCATACCGTTCCACATACAGGGAAAGAACAATGACGAATCCGAGAGCAGCAGTTCTTCCATCAAAGATGTCAACCAAAATGTGTTGGCGGAAGCACCATGCTCCATAGCTTTGCTGGTCAACCGGGGTCTAGGGATGTCCAAACACAGACCGCGTGCGTTGTTGATGTTCTTCGTATGTGGGCCCGACGACCGGGAGGCCTTAGCGTATGCCTGGAGGATGGCACTCCAGCCTGAGGTTCATCTGACGGTTGTACGGTTCTTCGAAGGGGAAGGCGCCATAGACCCCACACCAGTAGACGACCCCAGGTACAGCGAAGGGCCTTTTACATTCTTTGAAGAGCATGCCAGGCAAAGAGCAATAGACGAAGGGTACATTAACGAATTTAGGTCAAACACGATGGACAATCAGTCCGTCACTTACACAGAGGAAGTGGTGAACGACATGAATGAAACCCTGACTGCTATAAGGCAAATAATGGAGCTACGACCGTATGAATTGTGCATAGTGGGACGAGGGAAACAGAGCACATCCCCACTGTTAGCCAGCCTGCCAGAATTAACTGAGTATCCGGAGTTGGGAGCCTTAGGAGATGTGATTGTCACATCTAATTATGCATTGAACTCGTCTGTTCTGGTAGTGCAGCAGTATACCACCAATGCTTCGGGCTTAGAAGTAGGGTCGAACAGGTTTTTGGCCAACGCCCGTCCATGGAAAGTCAAGAACTGGCGGCGCAAAAGCACTTCTTAAGCAAAGGAACAACATAACAACCGGCAGCAATCACTTATCAGCAACCCCCAAAGCCGGTCCAGTATCTTGACTTGTCCATGGTGATAGAGTAGCTTCATTGCTTCCAGCATTACGCCCATAATTGGCCCCCACATTAGAATAGATCCGGAATGGAAACTGGCATACCGTGCTTCAAACTGCCTGCATCCAAGGTAGATGTGTCTGTCCTCCATGTACACTTTTTGCCATGAGTGTACGATCGGGTCGAGGCTTCTTATATTATTTAAAGAGAGCGGTAATCCTAGGAATACAAATGATAAATTCCAAAATGAATCGAGCTATTCTTAAGAAAAGAACCCCCTACACATTCAGTGAAACTCGACTTTGATGGAACTATTCCTTCAGGATCAACGAGGCACCTCTCAGAATCAGAAAAAGAGGCTTATCAGGAACGAAGTAGGATTACACCGTCATAACACCCCATTAGATATATAATTCAAGCCGAGTACTCCTCAACCATGGGGGAAAATCGATACACCATGTATCAACATCTACTAGTACATCAGATAGATTCTGTACCACATGGAGTATCTATGCTGGATCATGATCAAGTAACAACTAATCCCCAAAAGGGTTCCAATTGTTTTGGACTTAAACACATTCATCCTGCTCGTGTTACTCAGTAGCTGTTGGTAGATTATAATACCCGTAGCTTAAACCCACATTGGAACAAGGAAGAGCACTTGGATTGCTCCAGCCCGCTTCACCTGGAAATTAACCTCCTTGACATCCAGGGAAACAGCTTGAAATCCATCTATAGAAACCATGCGAGAGAACATAGAATAGGTTTAACAACTGCCCATGAATAAAAAATCTCAATAACTTGATTAAAGAAAAAAATTAAAAATATGGTAAGGTACATAGGCATGATCATAAATTGACCTGCGAAAAGAAAATGAATAAATTTAAAATAATCAGAAGACTTGAAGCTTTGAATCAGCAAGCTAATTTGAGCAAGACAACCATTATCTTTGTTCCTCAAAGATAAATTGCTTCCCTAAAGCTAGATCAGTAAAAACCAGTTCTTTCATTTCACAGAAACCGCCAGAATTATCTTTGCGTGCCGTAAAACCCATGAACTTCTGTAGGCCACTCATGTATCTGTCAATGCAGTTCCATCACACCCAGATGACAGGGTGTATTAGAATATATATGACAGATATAAGAGAAACTTTCCTATTCACTGAATCCTTATGATAGAACTAATCCACTAGTCGATACTCTCATGAGTTTTGTCAGGGGTGCAAGGACGGACAAGAACACCAACTGTAAGCAAGCTGAAGCAACCTAGTATCACTATATAGCAGCAGGTAGTAAAGCAAAAGATAACAGGTCTCAAAACAAAGCGCATTTTTACAGATTTCAATTCCAGTGAACAAAATGTACACTAAGCAGAATGTTCCATCCAAATTCTTTCATTTTCCAAAGATGCTGGACATTTGATAGGGGATAAAATAAATCACCTATACATCACAGCCTAAGCAGTTAAGCATCTTGAACCCAAATTCTCACAGTTCTATCAGAATCAAGGCCAGCGGATGCAATCTTGTTCTCTGTTGGATGGCACGTAACAGAAATGACTGTATCAGAGTGGCCCTCGAGTTTCTGAATTAGGTTTTTCCCTTGGAGATCCCATATGCAGACGCACCGATCCTCTGAGCCGCTAACAATGTACTTTCCATTTGTAACAGAGAATGTAGAAGTTAAACAGTAGACACTGTTCTTATGACCTGCATAAATCTTCAAGAACTTCCCAGTCGCGTAGTTCCACAGCTTCTGCAACCCAATGTACAAAATGTTATGAAACTGAAGACAAATTACCGATGCCAACTTCTACTCATCCACCGATATCTCTTCCCTTATCGCATTTATTAGCAAGCACAATAAGAACATGACATATCACAAAGAAACATCAACTTCTCCTTCTGTAATTAACTTCATACGGATATAATCAAACTATCTAGCTGGTCCAACAATAGGATTTCTGAACATATCAGCAAAGCACATAAGTGTAAGCGAAATTCAAATCCGTAATGAGGACAAAATGTCTAAAAGAATTAACACAGAAAAGAAAAGCAATCACCAATCAACAAGCAAGAACCATACAATAACCGATAACACATGGACAAATTCCACAAAGTTACATGATTCGATGAGGATAAAGGAGCAAACTTACAAGAGTGTCATTGAGAGTGGCGACGAGAATGAACTTGCCATTCGGCGAGAACTTGGCGAAAGAAACAGCAGGCACTGTATCATCAATCAGCGTCTTCAAGCAAGCCCCGTTCTTGGTGTCCCAGATCTTGCACGAGCCGTCGTGACTTCCCGACACAATGAGCGAGCCGTCGCGGTTGAAGTGCACGGACGTCACGGGCATGGAGTGAGCCCTGATCACGTTGAGGCACTTGCCGGTCTTGACCTCCCAGATGCGAATCGTCTCATCGAACGACCCGGACACGATGAGGCTGGACTGGGGGTTGAAGTTGACGCAGAAGACGAAGTCGGTGTGGCCCTTGAGGGTCTTGAGGCAGTCGAATGGGGATCGGGAAGACCATATGCGGAGGGTGCGGTCGTCGGAGGCGGAGCAGATGTAGTGGGAGTCGGAGGACCAGGCGAGGTCGGAGACGCCCTCGGAGTGGCCGACGAGGCGGTGGAGGAGGGAGAGGGTGGAGGAGGACCAGATGATTAGGGTTTTGTCGAGGGAGGCGGAGGCGAGGAGGGTGCCGTCGTTGGAGAACTTGACGCAGGAGACGGCGCTGGAGTGGCCGGACAGGGTCTTCAGGTGGCGGTAGGGTCTGTAATCCGGTGGCGGCGCTACGGCGTTGGCGCCACCGCTGGCCATTTTCTGATCAAGCTGGTTAAGATTAGACGGAGACGTCGTCCGACTAAACAAGTTATAGCTTACGGACCGGCTCGGAATGCCACTCTATAGCGGGGGTCGAGCTATAAAATTTGGCGGTGTTCCGACGTCAGGACATTAGTTAATTTAAAATATAATAATATATAATATCAAAATTATTAAAATTTGTTATATTCTAGATTTTTTATCTGGCGAAATTTAAATTTAAAAAAAAAAACTCAAACAATAGAGAAATTTTAATAAGAGAATCGGACATATGGTTGGGACAAAGGTTGATGCAATGGTAAACCACCCACAGAGGTGGAAATAGAGATAGGAAGGGAGAGGGAGATAGAGCGAAGATGGAGATCGAGAGCTCAAATCTAAGGCGGATCACCACGACAAGGTTGCCTGACCATCGCACGGTGGTCGACACTAACGGGCTTCTCTCTTGGTGTTTGTTGGGGTTGCTTGGGATACAAGCAAATTTGTCTCGCTAATTAATTTTCTAAAGTTTTATCCGTTGGGTTGGGATAATCTCTTATCAAGCCGACGTCGCTCTCCTAACGACGGTCATAACTGGTGACGACCAGTTAATGTGCTAAATGATCTACATGTCTCATACGAGGGAGTGAAAATAGTGATGTCGATAACAAGGACGCGACTCGCCATACTGTCTTAGAAGCAATCTCTTGAGAAAAAAGTTATCCCTCAGGTGATGGCCACATTACTGCTCCTTCATGTTAGCCAAAACATTCTACTTTACTCCATTTTTTAGCCAACCTGGTTAAAGAATAAAAAGGGCACCCTAATGAGAAAGGGATTTCAAGTTTAAATCAAAGTCAGATGCAATATGTTCAGAACAGTTTAAGAAAAAAGAAATTCTTGAGTGTCCCTCAGTCCTTGCTTTTGACAAGATCGGAAAGCAAAACTTAACTCGATAGCATGAGAAGTCATTGCATGGTTTATAGACCACCAAGACCAACGTCCTGAACCATTTATCGCGTGCTCCCGCCGTGAGAACCACATAGTCAACGGTTTCAGGTAAATTTAATCAACATGGTCTACACACCATCCAAGTACCTTTTCTCCAATAGCATGAAAAAGGAAAATACAAACTCATTGCTTTCATAATGTAGGCTTTTCGATTGGATGCGAATTCCAAAGTTTCTAATCCAGGATTAAATACAGCTAAGAAGATCAATAACTACAGCCTTGCCAAGGTAGCAGATTTGCAAGGAATCAGCCAAACCTGAACATAACCTTCCGATCAAGCATCATACATGCAATCGAACTAGCTTTCCCACGGTGCGGGCATCAACCGGAGCTTTTCCTCAGCAGCTTGACTGCCGGCAGGAGTTCTTTCTTCAGCCAGCAATGACTGCAAATCACTACCATTGGCTAAGCTGTTGAACTCGACAGCTTTCGAAGGCATGGTTGGGTATCGCCGCTGGCAGAATGTCATCAATCTCTTGATTGATTGCAGGTACTTACGGGTTGTCTCATCATTCATGATATGGGCGACACTGTTTGTGTAGATTTTCTCACGAGCTGAACGTTCGTGGATACCAACCATAGTGACACCAATAGGCCAGGGTGCATTTCCAATGGCCATCTTTATGTAATGATCCATTGCTGCTAGGTAGTCTCGCTTAATGCAACAGTTAACAACTATCATCAATGCTTGCCGGATATCATCAGGGAGAATCTGGAGATTTAGATAACCAGAGATGCGATCAGTATCAATTCATGGATTTGTCAACTCACAAACAGCAAAAAACATAGAGCCAAAAAGAAAAAAAAGTGTCCATGCATTGTCGAGCCAGATAAGAGAAGGAGAACAAAGGATTAGTTCGTCATGGTATGGCCATCTGACTGATCAATATTTGCCCACTCAATTACCATCTCCTCCACACCTGAGGGATATGAACTGCTCCAAATCTATAGATAATCAACACCAGCTCCTTCAACTCCAAAAGATTCAAATAATGCTGAGTGACATAACATACCATGACGAGTTCCAGATTATGAATGTGTCCCACCATAACGAAAGAAAGCAAAGAAAGTTAACTTTTCTGAGATATGCCTTCCATACATAACTTTAAGTGAAGCCAGCCAGCCGACACATAGTGAAACTACCAGCCAGTTAACCCAAGTGAAATTAAACCTTTGCGCAAAGGAATGTATGTTCATTACCACTATAGCATGAGGGGCCAACACTAGTAGCCTCAAGGAAGAGGAGAGAAGGAACGTCATACCATGTCAAAGTTTCACATGATATAAGCATCAGCCTAAGATATATTTTCGGCAGAGAAAAAGTGTAACAGAACGGATGAACAAAAATGAAAATTCCTAGCAATCCTAATCAATTGTTACAATGGTCTCAGCACAATAATTTTATTCTTAGAAAAATGTGCTCGCCTGTAAATATAATATGGGGAATATTCTGGACAAGGAATAAGTGCTACTACCGTCACCTCCTCATTCATTCAGAGTGAGGAAGGCTATACTCAAGCACAAGGGCTTGCCTTGGAGTAGGTCCATCTCCTCAAGATAAGAGGATTGGGTTTAATTCTCACATTCTCCCTCCATATCTTACCCATAACAGAAGCACCAACAGTACTCATAATGGATTAATCTCCTCACAGAAACTAATTGGCCAGTAACAGAAAATTATTACTTTCACTCTCATAATACAGCAAAGACCACTGCCACTCCCAGATTGACAATCAACTGCAAAACCATCAAAGGAGCGAGCATGAAGGAACTCATCTATCACACTACTGAATGAAACCAGATCCATCTCCGTCGGTTTTGAGTAACTTTGAGTTTGATAACTGTCTTCCCATTGTTTAGGTTTTGTCACATGGATGAAACAACCAAACTTCCAACCAAGAGCAAGCAAGGTAGCAAGAGACAAGCACAAATATCCACGCATCATTTACACTTCGAGCAAGTCAATCATTCAATTCCGTAGCAGGACAACAGGTTTTCCCCCAATAAGTAGATCACAATTAGTTAAAACAAATATCAACTTCCCCTTTGGCCTTAACAATAAGTTAAAGACATTGAAAATTTAGTCAAGACAAAATTTTTAGGAGCAGAAACCTAACCTTCTTCCTGCAAAACTTGAACAGCGGATTCAAGTACCTCGCACACTGCTTGAAAGTCGCCACCATCGACTTCCCCTTTGCCGTCCGCTTTTCTGCGTCTGGCATCTCATCCAACTCCTGCTTCCACTCATTCAACAACCTCTTGAAATACACCAAGATCTTATCCTCGTCGCACAACTCGTCGAAATTCGCCTTCATCCTCTTCAAATCCTTGTCGGCATCGGCTCCACTGGACCCTCCGTCACCGCTCAGCTCATCCTCACCCCTCCGGCCCTGTCCGTCCTCCCCTGCGCCATCCTCTCTCTCCTTCCTCTTTCTATCCCCCAGCATCCCGCTCTTCTGCCGCTTCCTCAGCTCAGCGATGTCGCGGAGGAAGTCGTTCGTCTGACCTTCGGTCATGTCGCTGTCGACCTCGAACATCCCCGCCTTAAGGACATACTTGAGCCGGTCCAGCCGAGCGTCGTCGTCCTCGCCGAAAAGCGTGATCGGCTGCTTCAGGAACCGGAGGCGGCGGATCACTTCCTGCCTCGGCAGGACCATATTGTCGATGTTCTGCTCATCGGTGAGGGATTTGGACGACGCGGCGGCCGAGGTGGAGACAGCAGAGGAGGAGGCGGAGGAGGAGGAGGGATTGGGTTTGGAGGCGGCGTCGGAGGAGGAGGATTGGCGGTGGGATTTGGCCTCGAGCTCGCGCTTCTCTTCCTCGCGGAGCTTCTGGATTTGCTTCTGCTCGATCTCGGAGCGCTTGAAGATGCGCCGACCGCCTGTTTCTTCGGCGAGGGTCTGGCGCTTCTTGAGGAGCTCTTGCTTGAGGATGTCCATCCTAGGGTTTCGTTCTGGGGCCGAGAACGAGGAGGAGAAAGGAAGAGGAAGGGATACACCGAACTGAGAGCTATCGCTAATTCTGGTCAATTATCACCATGGTCCGGGTCAGAGCTTAGGTCGGACTATTAATCGTAAGACCGATTCGGATCTTATTAAGCCCGGTCCGATTCGTATCTTATTAAACCGGATTACCGAGTACACTTGGGCTAAAAGTAAAAAATCCCTTGGTTCGGAAGCCCTCTGTATTGAAATCCATAGTCATCTGGTGCCGTCGAGAGGAGTTCCCCACGCCAAAGGAGAAGATGACGACGATCCGCAGATTCTGCTGCGACGACCTCCTTCGCTTCGCGCCCGTCAATCTCGACCACCTCACCGAAACCGTGAGCTCTTCATCCCCAATTCTTCTCCGATTCCAACTTCGTACAAATTCAGCCGCGGGACTGGCTTTGAGGATTGAAATTTCTTGGCCCTCTTTTCTTATGCATCCGCGCAGTTTAACATGTCGTTCTATATGACCTACTTGGCGAGATGGCCCGATTACTTCCACGTCGCTGAAGGTCCCGGCAAGCGAATCATGGGTTACAGTGAGTAAGCTGGAGTTCTCTCTTTTTTTTTTTTTTTTTTGAGGTTCTCACGAATGACCTTGTTGGTTTAGAGATGTTCTTGTTTTGGATTTCACTTCTAGCTTCCATACTTTGTCGCGCAAATGGGGCTGCGTAGTTTTGTGCTCATGGAGAAAGAAACCCTTTATTCGTGAATCCTCTTGAAAGCTTGTACCCCCTCCCCTCTCTCTCTCTCTCTCTCTCTCTATGTTGGCTTACAAAATTTGGGTTTCTGAGCAAGAACTTTGCCTTTCCTTGTTACACGATTGCCGTCTACTTGTAGTCCAAACTGTGGAAGCTATTTTTGTTTTTTTTTTCTTTTTATTTCCATTTCCATGGATCTCTCCCAGAGCAATGCGACCTGAGAGAATTGCAGTATGGATGATGGAGTAGTAATGGGTACAAGAAATAGCATTTGTCCACTTGACGCCATAGGGTAGAGGGATAAGAGTTGTGGAAGCTATGCTGACTGACATTGCTTAATCCTTACACAATTTTCAAATGTGAAAATTAATTTCGGTGCCGTTATATGGGATTTCTTGTTGATAGAACATGATGCGCCCATTTATATGGTCGTTAGTATCTGTTTATTGTATCTACCCAAGTCATAATTGATTATTAAAGTTATTAGAAGTTTGAGTGAAGCTTATAAAATTGGAGAGAATGGTGTAAAAATTCACATATAGAGACTGGAGTTTAAGTGGTTGCTTTTATTTTCAGTGGATGGGCCAGAGTAGGATGAGCAAGTCTGGCAAGCTTAATCTTATGGTATGGGGTTGCGAAATTTCCTCATTCTGCACCAGCACTGTTGTCATTTATATTATAGCTTTATTGTCGGTTTTTGCTGTAAATTCTTCCTTTATATTTTACAGGCATAACTTGGTAAAATACTAAATTTTTTGCCTTTGTATGTGATGCAGTTATGGGAAAAGTTGAAGGGCAGGGTGAATCTTGGCATGGGCACGTGACAGCTGTAACTGTTGCCCCAGAGTACCGGAGGCAACAGGTGGCCAAGAAACTGATGAATTTGCTGGAAGATATTAGTGACAAGATGTAAGAGAAATGCACAATTTCATCTTATACTAATGGGAAATTCTGTTTCTTTTGTTCTGAAAAGCCTGATTTCAGCAATCATCGAATCTCTTTCTCACTGAGCTTGTGTTAACTACCTTTTTGTCTATGACTGTGGAAATGAGTCAGCCTTATGGACAATCAATTGTGAGCATTGATGTCAAAGTGTGTCTGTGCTGGAACTCTAATGTTATCTGTTCAAGTGAATGATTCCCCAAATCTCAAGTGAACCCTAGTCTTGTAGCATAATGTTGGGGTGCTGTTTGTATTCTCCGTCACTCTGCCTGTCTCTCTCAGAAAGTAAGTTAAGGATGAGACAGCAACAGATGATAAAGATTAAGCACGATTTAATGAGATATGGAACTTTTTAATTCTTCCCCTTATATTAATGTATCTAGTGTATATGGTTCAGTTTAATAGGGGGATTAAGGTATTACATCTTTTGACATTTGCAATATTTTTGGCCTGAATTTGTCCCATTTGTGCATCTGATCTATTCAGTAATTGTCTTGTCGGCTCCTTTTTTAACTAAGCAACCAGCTAGTTGAAGGTCTTGCAGCTTCCATTTGGCTATTATGTAAGTTATTTGAGCCATAGGAAAAAAGGTGCCATGGGAAATTTAAGTACAAATGAAATGAAGGCACTGAAACCTTTAAGTGGTCCAAGATCAGCGAACTATGAAGAGATAATGTCTTCTGTTAGTGCCAACTGATGGATGGGGCAAGTCCTTTTGAGAAAGGACGTGATTATCCATAGGAGTGATTTTTAAGTCATGAGGGTGCAGTATTCAAGTTGAGTTAGGAATACTGGCCAAGCCTTAAAATAGACAAGATGGTTTCTATTTAAGCTTCTCCTGCCATTGATAGAAGCCTTGCCACCTAGCAGGTTAAATTTGTCTATTCAGGTTCTTTTGGTTTCAATTTTATTAAATGTTTTTCTAAAGAATGAATACTTTCTCTGGGAGTCATTCCATTAACATTGGTTTCTCTCCCTCTTAATGCTCGCATATTGACTGAAAGCAGTAATTTTTGATAAGTGCTAATTTCACTTACTTTCAAGTACTGCCCTAGATTCCTTTCAGCATATCCCTAGTGCATTGGACCAGCTGGAAACTGACTAGGTGATTGAATTAAATGAAGACTCGGTTGTTTTATTGGTTATAGTGGTTATTCTGAGTTTTGTATCATCCGTCTTGTCTATTCATCTTCCTTTGTGGGAAAAGAGTCATAGAAGACACTGCCTGCTCATATGTATTCATTTTTTTTCTGGCAATAAATCTTAGCTGGACATGTCTATCCAGATTCTATTTTTTTTAAGACTTCCTAGACGCTAAACCTTTATTTTTTCATTTTAGGGCTTAATAGAAGCTGTATCTATTACATGGACATGCGCTCTCATTTCCGTAATTAACAGTACAATTACTTTTCTTTGGCAGTGATAAGGCTTACTTTGTTGATCTCTTTGTGCGAGCATCAAACACTCCAGCCATAAAGATGTATGAAAAGGTGAACCGTCTTTGACTAGCTGAATTCTTTGCTCACATCTGTCTTGTTGTCCTTACTTGGCTCTTTTTTTTTTTTTTCCTGTCAATTATGTGGTTGAAAAGAGATGCATCCTTCCAATGTGTGTAGACATGGGAGAACTGTATGCGTTATAATGATCGAGGGATTAGCAACTGAAACTCTTTTAATGAAAACGGAAATCCCTGATTTACTGAAAGAAAGCTGAGCTTCAGGAGTTTATAGCCCGTTTCTCCAAACCGCCATCCATGAATTCAGGCTCTCTTTAACTGTGAGCCTGTGATTGAATTCACCTGTGAGCCACCAAAAAGACACTCAGCTCTATGTGCAGTCATGGGAAGTGAAAATCCATTAACGCCTTACAGAATCTCGAACTTCATTTTACTTATAAGAAACTATACCAACTAATGTTAGGTATGCTGAGATTAACCTACTAAAAGGTTTACTAAGTGATGTTCCCGACTACATTTGGGCCTTTTTAAGTATGTGGGTTGTGCTCAATAATTAATAAAGATCTGGCGCATCACTTGATAAACCAATTTGGTAGATCAATCTTAGGGTCTCAGCATACCTAGCATCGTTCTGAATCTAAGCAAGTTAATCACACAATCAATGCGAAGGCATATGCATGATGCGTGCACAAATACACTCCTTGTGTAGTTATCTACAAGCAGCTTCCCTCTTTCTATGGAGTCATTCATTGGCAGTACTAATTCCCTATAATCAAGATTTGTTTGTTTTTTTTGTTTATCGTGCTCATCTCTCTATATCTTTTTTCTCAGCTTGGATACGTAATATACAGAAGGGTGCTACGGTATTATTCTGGTGAAGAAGATGCGTTAGGTGAGTCTCCCTTTTCACCCTAGTGAATTGTTCTTCCACGAACTTCATCATCTTCCTGATCGATTGCTGCTTCGATTCAGATATGAGGAAGGCATTGTCTCGGGATGTTGAGAAGAAGTCCATCATCCCTCTCAAACGGCCAATAACTCCAGATGAACTGGAGTACGACTAGCTAGAGATGTTCATCTCTACTTGAGTTGAGGACGGGGATGATACGATAGCAGCACTAAGCACTGCAGTTGGGGGGCCTTTTTCGCGCAGACATGAGATCGAACGTCATACCCTGCTTTTATTTGTTGAAATGTTTGATCAATCTTCAAGCGTCTCAAAGTTGTTTTTTCAATATATCTAAACTTTGATTTGCCGTTTGTAATAGACTTATAGTTTCCTGAATGGTTCGAGTTCAACTGTGTCACCGCAATCCACTTGCTCGTGTGCCCGTCTTAAGTAACGTGCACAATCAAGTATGAGCAACACATGACCGGTTTCGACCAGGTGACGAGGGACTCGGAGAGATCACTTTGAGATGAACGGCGAGGGGAGCTTGTCGCGGCACAGGCGCATCTGAGAGCTCATCATGTCACGAACGACGCGAGGCTTCGCTTCTTATCTGAACTACCCTCACTAAACTCGACTCTATGATTTGGTATGTACTGGCGATAAAGACCCAAAAACCCATGTCATATTTCTCAAGCCGAATGAATTTGTTTGCTTTGTCGGAAGGAAACCCGTAACTGGGAGCAACGAACCCGACAAGGCGCACGACGCATTGCCACTGTCAAAGTCCAAAACTTTAGAGCTCGTACTCCTTTTCCTGAGTTCTCGAGGAGGGTGGACGAAGAAACCAGAGCGAAGCCATGGTCTCTCTTCGCTTCCCTTTCTCGTTTTCTCAGCCCCCCAAGCACCCTCTCCCCCGCCGCTCCCCCTCCGCCCTTTCCTTCGCCGTCGCCGCCGCTTCTGTCGCCGCCGTCGGAGCCGCCGGCATTGCCGCGTCCCGGGACCCGCGGCGCCCGTTCCTTCAGAGCGCGCTCGATTTCCTCGTCTCCAGGAGCTCTTCCTTGCCCCTCTGGGGCTCGCTCTCTCTGGCCGAGAATTCTCCTCCGGTCGTCGAGTCGAAGACCGGCGCGTCGTTCCCTTCGGTCATTGGCGGATCGCGGCAGCTCCTGGGGGTCGGGTTGAGGAGGAAGAGCCTGCTGGGTTTGAAGAAGATCGATGTCTATGCTTTCGGTACGGGCATTTCCGCTGCTCTTTCTGGGATATATGTATTATTTGTTGTTTCTTCTTATGTTTCCAGTGTGTCTGAAGATCGTGCATTCTTGTTAATCGGGGTGAAGATAGTGTTTGCCGAAGAATTGGTGTCAGCTTACTAACTTGATCATGTGTGTGCGTGTCCCCATATATTTTCAAGTGACATGGCGTCTTCAGTTCAGTGTTAGAACTAGATTTCTGGGAATATAAGGCCCTTCATTTCTAAGTGAGATGAGATCACTCGCAGTAAGTGCTGTTAGAGGGAGCTTTCTGCAAGCAATCATCACAGTGAAGCTTTTACGTTAAGGATCAGCATGTGGCACTATTCCTGAGGGGGCAAAAAGGAAGCAGCTACTGGAATTTCTTCATTCAGACAGGCATATTCATAGGCAACTCTGGACAATTGACTGAAATGATTCTTTGATGCGAAAAATTTGCTTATACTTCATTGAAACTGGGGATTGAGCAGTCTTTGCTGGAGAATTCTACAGAAGAGTGAACATGACCTAGAGCTTGCTTTTATGGAGTTAGTGCTCTTGCTTGTCATAGTCAACAATTTTTTTTTTTGGTAATGGTCATAGTCAACATTTGACTTCTATTGTCTTGAATAAAGCTCCTCCATGTAATTAAGACATCTCAAACCTTTTTAAGATCTGTTGCTTGGTAATTTTGCTATGATCTCGGTAGTGGCAGTTAATTTGTGGCATTTGCTATCGAGAATTTTACAGGTTTTGGCATTCTCCACAACTTACTGGACTCTCTGTCCTTCGTATTCCATGAAAGAGGTCCAGTTGGTTCATTTTTTATTACATCCATCAGCGGTTTTACATGCAATATAATCCAACACTTAGTTTGCAGATTTCTTACTGTACATGCTCTGCATTGCTTGAACAGTTGATTGGGTGCCACCGTTTATTACATCCATTTCCAGATTATTAAAGAATAAATGAGGTGGCTATTGCTAATGAACATCACTTGTAATTATAACTTGCTTATGCTACTGTAATCTTTCTAGATCAAACCCGCTCTCCTGTATTGGCTTGTGGCACTTGTATTGCATCATAATATTTTATGCTTCAAGGTATCTGCACGAGCACTAACAAAGCTCTGGCTGTGAAGGTGTATACGCTGATGATAAGGATGTAAACAAGCTGCTCAAGGAGAAATATGGGAAACTATCCATTTCTGAGCTCAAGGAAAGCAAGGAAGTGTCGGAGGATCTGATGGAAAGTGATATATGCATAACTGTCAGGCTTCAAATTGTATATGGCAGATTGAGTATTAAATCTGTACGCGGTGCATTTGAAGAATCAGTCGGAAACAGACTCAGAAAGTTCAGCCCTGAAGATAATCAAGAATTGCTTCAAAGGTGAGTTGAGGTCTTGGCAGCTGTTGTGAGCTGCATATAACTGATTCTAATAAATAAAGTGAGGAATTTTGATTTAGAAGTATGACAAATAAAAAAGACACTGGACACCCAAACTGTTAGAGCTTCTTCTCCTAAATGACTTGCTTCTAGTTTTTTTTTTTATATTTTCAGTGTTTAAAGATTCAAGCGATTTAATGCTGTATATTGTTCCATATAGCTACTTCTTTTCCAATTGTGGTTAACGTTTTATCCCTGTCTAATGTGGTTTATTATGATTTCCTTTCCACACTATGTTGCTCTATTTGAGAAAGACATGTTATTGCTCAAATGTTTAACTATTGTGTATCTAGTAACTTGTAATCCATATCTATAGTGACTTTGAAAGATGATTCTGCAGATTTACTTCCCAGTTCAAGGATGAGTTCAAAATACCACGAGGATCTGTGATAGACCTGTCACGAGACCGGGGTCATGTACTTCGCACCACGAGTAAGATGATTTGATAGATTACTTGAGACACTCAGATTGCACCATCTTCTTCGTTGAAGAACAGTTCTATTCCACGCATCGTCTTTCTCTAGCATACAACTCCTCAAACACAGCGTATGAATGTTACCTCCAAAGTAAAGTTAAAGAATATGTGACTCGAATCCTGTCAAACCATAATGATTGCGATTGTGCATATTTTCATATTAGCCCTTTCTCTATGGAATGGCTACATTTAAATTCATACACTTTTAGCATAAACTTTATTTTTCCTGTTCCGGTGCAATTGTGTTAATTGATTTACTCTGCTTGTGTGTGACCAAGCATTTTTTTCCCTTGCGATTTGCATACTGTATTAGATGGTGGCTCTATGGATAGTTTGTGAGCAGGCACCCTGACAAATAAAAGTTGATTATTTTGTCTATCAACAAGAATGAGCTGCCGTTGTATGAATTATTTTTGAAAGACAGCTGGTGGAAAATTTTTTTTCAATGAAAGGCCCCAACAATGCGTGGTTGTAACTACTTGCTTTCTCACTGAGCAACTCTTGAATGATGATGAAGGCATCAGATACCAAATTATATCTGAATAGGTTAATAGAAAGACTTTGTATGACGTTGCTTGATGCTTCTTTCAATAACATGTTTGCAGTTGATGGGAAGGAGGTGGGAAGCATAGAGAGCAAAATTCTATGCCGGTCGATTCTGGACTTGTACATCGGCGAGGATCCTTTGGATCAGCAAGCTAGAGAAGATGTCAAGCTGAACTTAGCTTCTCTCCTTCAAAAGTGACTCGTGCTTCTTTCCACTGTTCGTCTGCAGGAGAGACTTGTGAAGGCGGATAGTAAACATACTCTTTTACCTGTACTCTCACTTTCTCGGTCAACCTAAATAAGTGTCTGTGTTCCACTTCATTCCGATAACTCAGGAGCTATAAACTATAAGAAAGGACTCAAAACTCTCTTTTTAACATACAATGGCACAACCGATCTCGGTATCACATGAGTATCAATTTCGCATTCACTCAATCTTCGGCATTGCAACTCTGTGCATTCTTCAGTTTGTTACCTCCTTCAGCCATGCCAGGGATGCTAGATTTTGCAGTGCAGCGCGTTATATGAAATCTGGCACCTGCATAGGAAAGCTATACCATGGACAATCCGTGCTGACCCCTTCTGATGCTAGTTGTAGGTAGAGGTGGTAAAATGGGTCAAAAACCCATATTTTAACCCATATTTGATAATATGGGTCATAAATTGGTTAGCTTAAAAAGTTAGTTGGGTAAAAAATGGGTCACTTAACAACTTTATGGGTTTTAAATGAGTTTTAAATGGGTCATAAATGGGTTACCTACTTAATTTTAAGTATTATTAACAAATCATTTAAAATATTATTAACAAGTCATTTTTAGACTATGAAAATTCTGATATTCTGATTATTTTATTTTTTAAAAATAAAAATTTGATTTTCATATTTTTTAACAATACAGGTCGGGTCGAGTAAGGATTGGGTTGGGTCGGGTATGGGTCATCATATTTACACTACATGAATATGGGTCAAAACGGGTTAAATGGGTCAAATATGGTCCGATCCATATTTGACACGACCCAAACCCGACCCGATCCACCCATTTGACACCCCTAGTCATAGGTCAGCTTGGGAAGGTTGTGCTGGTTGTGGTTATGGAGTGGAGATGTTCACATCTAGTATCCAGGGACATGAGCTGATAAGACATTGTTTTCAGAGAAAGCTTGTTTGTCCATGTAATGGATGCTAAAGTTTCATCAGATTGTTCTTCCAGACATCGTCGTAGGAATTCTTTAAATGCGTTTGGAATGCTCATTTTGAACCGCATTTAAGTTGTCGATTTTGAGAGCGGTGGGTTCGCCACATTTCTTCCCGTTGGCTATGATGGGAAAATAATGTAAAATCGTCAATTAACGTCCATTCTTTCGATTAAGGACTATCTTTTTTGGTACCAGCGCGGATTCTTGTTGTGAAATTCTTACCAAACATTGCAATCAGAATCGGCTATAACGAAAATCGAAATCAGGAGCGAAAATTTGATGATCTCATTCGTTCTTTTTACGAAATATGCTTTTATCTGAAAATTAATTATAAGAGAATTTTACATGGATCGACATATACTCAAATGCAAATCTATTTCAACCCACGTTATATATAAATATCAGAACAAAAGAAGGCACCCAACATATCCTATTGAAGTGATTTGCTAGTTTAAGTAAATAGGGCAAAAAACAAAGGGAAAATTCCTGGATATATTGAGAAAATCTTTCTTTCAGAGTCGGTCGTCTTCCAGGAGAGGAGGATACCTACCGGACTTAACAGGAGCTCGCTCAATCATCTCGAAACGGGTACGCGCGAAGCTTGAAGCCCACAGCAAGCGAAGCTTTTCTGTCCAAATTCAGTCAGTTTCGCGGCGATGGCTTCTCATCTTTCGAGTCTATGCCTACCCAACTCCCCTTCCCTCCCCTTCAACTTCTCTCTCTGCCGAACCAGGCCTTCCCTCGCTCCTCCTGCCGCCGTGACGTCTCTATCCTCTTCCTCTCCTTCTCCCTCTTTTCAGGTTCTCTCTCTCTCTCTCTCTCTCTCTCTCTCTCTCTCTATCGGCGGGTGTGTGTGTTCGACAGTTCTTTGTTTTTCAAGAATATGACTTGAGAATGCGGCATAGTCAAGTGCTTCCCTTCTCGTGGTAATTTAATTGAGTATTCAAATTAGCGCTTCCCCTTCACGAACTCTTCGCAGTGCATTGTGGGTTTGGCTTGTTTCGGGGACTTCGGTTGTGACTGAGTGGGGGTGAGATAATGTTTCGGGGGGGAACTTTTGCAGGTAGTTGGTGGGAGAAATTCAGGTTGGCATGGAACTGGGGTTGCCCAGTTAGGCGACGAAGAAGAAGCGGATTGGTTGGATCTGGATGCTGATCTTTATCACTGGACCAAAGGTCTGCGTACTGTTCAGGTAGAATCCCGCCGTGGCTTTCAATTCCAATGTTGTGGGATTGTTAACTGGTTTTGATTGAATGATCTTTGCTGTTGAGTAACGGATTTTTGCGGTGTCATGTCATGGTCAATAAACAGTGGTATCCCGGTCATATTGCGAAGACAGAGAAAGAACTGAAGGAGCAGTTGAAATTGATGGATGTTGTTATAGAAGTCCGTGATGCGAGAATTCCTTTGTCCACAGGCCATCCGCAGGTGAGGTTGCTGGTTCTGCAGTGGTCACTTGTGAGGGACAGCATCAATGTGCTTAGATATTGATCTTGTCTATTTTAACATGTGCATGGTAGAAGAATTATGTACTTCTGAAAGAGAAGATATGTGTGGACAAGTTAATCAGGGAACGATGAGGTCAATGGATTCTGCTGAGCTTCATGTGTACTTTGAGAAGGAACAAATAGCTGGAGAGAATAGTTAGTAGATCATTCGTAGCATCAGGATGTGAAACTGATGGATAGTAATTTGTTATCTCATTGTGAGACGTGGGGATAACTAGCTTCAAACACATAAGTAGTCAATATGCTACAATTCATTGTCATGAGTTCATTTCTGTGGACAGATGGATTCATGGCTCGGTACTAGGAAAAGGATTTTAGTGCTGAATCGAGAAGATATGATATCCAAGGCAGACCGGAATGCTTGGGCAACTTATTTTTCCAAGCAAGGAATAAAAGTTGTCTTTTCAAACGGGAAACTTGGAATGGTATCAATTAGAAACCCCTCGTGCTTTTGGTTTTAATGGAAATAGCAAATGATGATTGTAGTGGAATTGCAGGGAAGTATGAAGCTAGGCCGATTAGCAAAAACACTAGCAGCAGATGTAAACGTCAAACGTCGGGCAAAAGGTTTACTTCCTCGGGCAGTACGTTTCTTCAACTGTTGAATAACACTTTGCGTTTGATTTATTTAATGTTTCAGTGTTTTTGAAATCAATGGACTCATTAAATACTTGTTAATCTGCATATAGCGAACTTTTTGTGCAGCATGTAACCTAGAAGCTTTTACATGTGATGGTCTTTATTGCATATGGCTTACAGATGCTGACTCTGTTCTGCTTTTGCCATATCAACCATGATGCTTTTGCCTTCATTTTCAGAATCTCACTTGTCAGATTGGAATTTTTTTTCCATGACAAAGGGATGTGAATTTTAGTTCATTTCTATACTTTATCTAGAGTTTTCTAAATTATGATTTTTATGTGATAGATATCTGTCATGTTTGGCTTACCCTAATCATAAAAGCAGTCTTTGATTTTCCAAACATTGTCTTTGTCAAAAGTTAGTCTGCTGAGTGCTTGAAGCGTGACCTCAGATTTGATAATTAGTTAGACTTGGCATGTGTTGTTTAAACCGTGAAAAAGATTGTCTGGGTGTATCCTGGAATCTTGGTTCTTGAGCATTGATATGGGGTTTTGGAAATAAGAGAGATGGTTGGCATCTGCGTTACAGTGATGGGAACAGCTTCCAGAATCACCTGTTACCAACTAATCTGCGGAATGACATCATCGCAATAGTGTAGATTTTCCCCACCAACCCTGGTGCCATAGTAATGATACTCTAGCTGCCTAGAAGAACATTCTCTGCCTTTTGATTTTCCCCTTTTTCATTTATTTTCTTAGGTATAAGGATTCACTCGATCTGGTTTCACCATCCACCCAATTTGTGAATGCATATATTGTTTTTTGCGTCGTGTTATGATGATAACTCTGTAATCAAGGGTTATATTTGCTTTTGAGTCTGGCAGTTTATCATTGTTACTGTTTCAAATTTGCCTAAGAACAGTCTTCAGGTCTTGCTGCACTCCATTCCATGCCACAGTTTCATCTTCTGTTTGTATAAACTCCTCTGCTGTTGAGCAGGTTCGTGCTGGAATTGTTGGTTATCCAAATGTTGGAAAATCTTCTTTGATTAATCGTCTGTTGAAGCGACGCATGTGTCCAGCAGCTCCCAGACCTGGTGTTACAAGAGAATTAAAGTACGTGTAGATTGAATTTATTATGTTCCTAAGGCATCTCTACTAGCTGGAAAAGGAAAAGAGATTCTACTTGAGCTTCTGAGTGCCTTTTGACAGCATACCCTTCAAAAGTATCATAAATATGTTCTGTGCTTATAATCCAGTTTAAAGGTTCTAGACTCTCAGGTGATATTTATCTTAACAATTTATTGATTCCAACAAAAAGAAGATGGAGAAAACCACTGAAGTCGGTCCAAAAGTACAGAATTTTTTTTTTCGCAGACGATATGAAATTATCCTACATTATCTACTTTCAGAGATTTAGTTGGGAATTTTTATCTTGAAGAATTCTTTTTAGCTCACCCAAAAGATGGAAATTTTGAAGTAAACCATCTAGGTAACCACATATGCGAGATGAATCGTGCTACATCAGCTATATCTGTTTGACTGATACATGCATTTCCTTTTACTGTTGAAGATGGGTACGCTTTGGGAAAGACCTCGAGTTGTTAGACTCCCCCGGAATAATCCCTATGCGAATAAGTGATCAGACAGCTGCTATAAAGCTTGCCATGTGTGATGACATTGGAGAGAAATCCTACAATGTTGCTGATGTTGCTGCTATTCTTGTAAAAATGCTAACAAGGCTTCCCGTAGTTGGTAGGTTGCCCACTGCATATTGCCCATGACTTATGTTGTCTATCTCTGACTTCTGTGGCTAACTGCAGCTGGCTGGCAAAAGTATCTTTTACTTTTTGGTGCAATGTGATGTAAAATATGCTACAAGAATATAAATTCTGCTGGACTTGGTGAAGTTTAGCTGAGTGCTGGAAAAGCCCTAAATAAGATATTGTTAGTAGGTAATACTTGTTCAAATGTCACTCAATGCATTCCACCAATGTTAACCATACTGGATTTTACTCTCTATTTGGCTGATTGGTTTAGTGTGAGGCTTTTTGTTAGGCATTGAAGCTTCATTTCAAAAGCCTGGAGAATAAATAAAACTATCGAGAGTGACTATATAATCCTGAGTGTGAACTTGGGGGAATCTTGCCTCTTGAGCTGAAGCACTTGTTGTCAACTCATTTAAGGATAATTTAATTAGTTATCATAAGCCATTTGCGTTTCTATGGAAGCTCAGTGTCATTGAAACACCCCCCTACCCCTGTTTCTTTAAAAAAAAAAAAGGAAAATTTAAATAAGGAAAAAGGGAGAAAAAGTGCAAATTGGTTTGCATTGTCTGGCAATCATTTGAGATAGTGAAGAAAATATTGTCAGTTGGAGGATATTGTCTGGGATTTATAATTTATTCTGAGAGAATTTGAGAAACTTTTGCACACAATTTGTCGAGGCTGTTTCTAGGGTCAGTATTATTTGCCTTCGCTCATAAGAAGCTCATTGCCATCTCACTTGTGCTCTTTCAATTGACAAAGTGAGCATTCGCACTATATTAGATTGCTGTCAGTACTTATCTGATACTTCTCGTGAACAATTAGATTTTCCTCTTGTTTTTTGCACTGTTCACCCACACTCCTCATTTTCAGGTGCAGGGGTCCTTCAGAACCGCTACAAGGTCGATGCAGATGGTCATTGCGGTGACATGTATGCATATGATTATAGGAGGACCATGGTCCTTTAAGATCTTCATAGAGTTGGATGTGAAGATGTTCCAACAGCCTAGGATCCAAGCAAGAATAAAGAGTAAACATAATATGGATCACAATTGAAAAGAAAAAATGGGAGAGAAAGCAAGAAAGATAATCTTTATCTTCAGAGTTGAGAGATAACCTTGGGCTTTTGGAACATTTCTGACAATGCACAGCCATTTTCATGTTTCTGTAGGTCCTAGACTAATTATTTTTCTCCTTTTCTTGATTGCAGATTTGTTCAGAAGGTTGCTCTAAACTTGTTCAATGGGGATATTCATCAAGCTGCATTCCGCATCTTGACAGACTTCCGTAAGGGAAAGTTTGGTTGGATCGCATTGGAAAGACCTCCTCGTTAGTTTGTTCCGAGATAGAGGTCTCTTAAACCTTTTCTTGTGAGGCATGTCTATCAAATGCCATAGTAAGAAGAGAGCCCAGAAATCCCCGATGCTCTCATTTCGAGAGCTCATAAAATTTGGCAGATGAGGAGATACATTGTGATTCAGGCCTGAAAACTAAACCAAGGAGGACCATGAGTTGAAAGTGCTCTGTTCGAGATGTTTGGGCATGCAAACTGAGATATCCCTGATGTCTCCTCCTTGCGAAAAATTTCAAGGATTCAAGACAAGCAACGTGGAGGGGATGCCATTGAAACCTTATTGTCAAAGTCTGTAATGCAAGCATGTATAGAAATAATTAAGCATTTTTCTTGCCCTGAAGGGATGGTGACTTATAAGTATGTGTCGAAGCCCAGAAACTCGAGGTATTACGTGATTGCACAAGTTGAAGCTTCTACTGTAAAGCAGGACAGAAGCATTCTGACACTTTGCAGTGCATACTCTATCATTTTGCTTGAGTATGGTGACTTGTTCTTAGTTTTCAAGCCAAATCTACAAGATTGTAGTTTGTAGATCTTATTGTTTCTTCAGAAAGGCTAGATGGTTGCCTTAGAGAGCTCTAATAGACGTGAATCTTTTTCTGGCTAAACCAGCAAATCCCTGAGCTGTCATATTCGGGTTATAAGTAAACTTGAGTGGCGTTGATCAGGTTATGAACTGGGCCTGTTTTAGGCCGGTTCTGATCAGCTCCCGTGGGCCGACACTAGAGTTCGTGACCGAATGGCACTAAAGAGTGAATCGGCAAAGGGTTCGGAGTCTTCTAATCAATCAAGCTGATAAATAAAATCGACGTCGTTTTTATTGTCTCTCCTTGGTTTCACAACATAAATGCCCCATTACACCTAACAAAATGTCATCTTATCTCGCATCCCATCGTCACTTTATCTAGAGAAGTTTGTTGGTGGTAATTTATGATCTCATTTTGTTACCAAAAACTAAATCAGAGATTAGAAAGTTTTATTTATGACGGATAATGAATACATAATAAATTTCCCATTTTTAAGTAGATAGTTTGCCAGAAACTATATTTTAAAGTTGAAAATTGACGTTTAATCGAATTATAGAAAAAAATATTGATGGATTTATGAAGAAGGTGATTTTGCCTAAAGCATGATCAAACACTAGATATGTTTATATTTAGATCATGTCAAAACAAACCATAAGCGCAAAAAGAAAAAGGGAAAGAAAAAAGAAGACTTCTTGCTGATTTACTCTACCACAAAAAAGTAACTAATGTCGATTTTAAGGCTCCGTTCATTTTATGAAAAATATAGCATTTTTGGAAAATTTTTTCTAGAAAATCATTTTTCTGGAAAATGATAATATTTTTCAGTGTTTTACTTCAAGAAACTTAGGAACCATGATAGAAAAATACCAACTGAGTCAATATCGGCCAGCTAATTTGATTGAACTCTAATTTTGAATTTGGACTCATAGATTTGCTCAAACTGTTTGAGTAAAAAATAGGTAATTAGTTGGATATCCATGAAGCTTAATAAGTAGCAATATCCAATGTTCTATATAGCTTTTGTGATTAAAAATACGAAACACAAATTAAGATTAAAAATCTTCTCTAGGCAAAGTCATAACAGGGTGCAAAACAACATTATATCTTGTTGGGCATCCGATGGCAATATATATTGTGAAACCAATGAGAGATAATAGAATTAAAGTCAATTTGTTACTACCAAATCAATATAGATTTATTGTACAAACGTCAATTTAATTCTTAATCATTGCGTAAAATTCCATTATAGTTATTCTGGTTAATTTTTGCAGAAAATTACTTATGTTGCAACCTAATTATCACGAGTCATCCTATGTGGCACAACACCACATTAGTAGTTTCAAGCAATAATTATTAAAAGGACTACATTGAAATTTTGTGTGGATGTTTAGGATTCAATTAGCAAATTTAAAAAGTTTAGGATTGAGTTGTACCCATATGACATATTTAGGACCTACTGGTTTTCCCTAAAAAAGACAATACAATGAAGAGAAGAGAAGAGAAGAGAGAGAGAGAGAGTCAAAAGGAAGAGGTGAAATTCGGTCAATTAACAAAAAATGAGTATCTTACGCAAAATAGGGATGGAAACAACGGCACCCTTTTTATATTACTAAAACAATTTATCTTTAAGCAACTTTATTTACGTTCCTTAAAAGTACATTAAGATTACCAACTATTATGTAAAATTTTCAACTTTTATTGAGGTAACTTACCAAGTTTTTCCCTATTAATAAATAACACCAAAAAAGTTGGTAAAATAGAAGAAACTGAATAAACATTGATAATTAGCTCACATAAGAGTTGATAAACCAGCAATAATTGAAAACTTAATTAGAGAAAAAAATGATAAATTACATAAGTTAAAGAAAGTAATTTCATATAAACGTTAGTAAGGTCACAACAAAGTTAAGAGAGGTAAATAAATGTTGGTAATTAAAAGAAAATTAAACTTGATATATAAGCTATTTAAATGAAACTCGGTAACCTAAAACTAGTTGGAAACTTAACCATAGAATAGTTGGTGTCACTCTAATTAAGGTTGATAATTTCGAAGGGAGTTGGTAAATTCAAATCATTATAATGAAGTGGAAATAAAAGTTTGTCATTATCAAGAAAAGTTGGCAAACTATGAAATAAAATAAAAAAGTCAAGTAAAGCTAGGTGAGTAAATCAGATGAGAGTTGTTAAACCAATGCTAAACAGTAAATTTATAAGAAAAATTTAGGTTGTCGAGCTAATTTAATTTAGTAATATCGAAACGCAAGGGATTACTAACTAATGGTAATGAAGGTTGATAATTTAGTACAAAAGTTGGTAAAAAAGACACATAAATAAATTTTGGTAAGTAATAAGAATGAGAGTTGGTAACACTATACGTAAATTAGGGCCAACACTACATGTAAAATATAATATTAGGATGAGGGTATTATTCACTAAAGATCGTATGTTCATCCAAATTTCTTTGGATCTCCGACTTCAGCTTAGAATCTTTACTCTTCGACATTCTTCACTCATGGAAGAGAAAGATGTGCTTGTATTCTTCCTTAAATGAAAAAAGTTGTGTGCAAAATTCTCGAATCAGCAGAAGTTGCTAGGGCATAAAATTAAACATAACTTCTTGATGCAATAAATAGAAACAGATGATAGAAAGATACAAATTTCTTTAGATGTTAGTTATTCCACTCCATTTATTTTTCATTATGTATCATATCGATCGTGCAGTAAAGCATTGAATACAACATATCATTTTATGAGGGTATACAGGGTGGAGAATGAATATCAATGGTATGGGATACTCTGAAGTTTAATAAACAATTAAGCATGTAATCGGGCTTGGGATTCCATGAGAAATATTAGCACATGAAAAAATCATTGTCAGGAATCATCAATTCTAAGACCAAACCAGTTCATATAATGCATTGTTTAGATATTCTCGTCCGTCATCGTTAAAAAGTCGCTCGAGTGCTTCCACTCCAGTGGAGGCTAACTTTTATGTGGTAGCATCTCACTTGCTGGAAACACCTAATACGACGTCCTCTTTAAGGGTTCTCGTAGACGTCTGTGTGATCAAAACTAATGTTATCGAGTATCCATTGAAAGCCGTCCTCATCGGTAATCTCTTCCATGATTCCGGATGCAGGTGAATTCACCATTTCATTGGATGCGGCATTGTCCACCATCAAGCTTTGCTCAGTTCGCCTTCTTACGCCGACGCAATCCCTCATTTCCGACGCTGGCCGTGCAGAGACCGCCGGGCACGGGTGAGATGCCATAGACAACATGTCCCCCTCTGAACCTGCGCAGCACAATGGTTGCCACTCAACATGAGGACTCGATAAGAGAGACGTTGCCTTCGATGGCTTCATGTTAATGTCTTGGGGAGGCACATCCATCTGGTTGTTGAAGTCGGAAGAATCCTTCAGCCGATAATTTTCTGCCATTCTGATCGGCATGCTTAGAACCAGTGCAGCGCCTTGTTTTCCATTGCTTTCTTCTTTCTTAAATCGAATCTTGCACAGAACAATCTGCAATATACAATATCAAAGGAAGCACCGAGGTTACAAAAATTATTATCTTTTATCATATAAAGCTATGGAGGATAGAACCTAACTCGATCATAAGAATGCCTCATGGTCAACATGGCTTTCAAAGAATTTAAATTGACAAAAAAAGACGACTAGTTTGACTCTCAAGAGTCACTTCCACGGTGAATCCCCCGAATTTAAAGGTGGCACTATTTATATCGCTTAGGGCACAATAGAAAACAGCAACATTACGAGAAAAACTCTACCATGACAAACGCTATAATATATTGATCGTATGAATATATTGTGATTCACATGACTTTCGGAATTAATTTGAAAATAAAATAAATTGACTTTCCAGATTAATTAACATGATGAAGCCCAGAATACACTTCACAAGAGTAACGAGTTTGTCACAATGAGAAAACCTTCACCACGTTTCAATGGCTTTATAAGAGGCACTCACACTGTACGTAGGAATATCATCTCAAATAGCAAAATATTAACTAAAGAGCCTAAGGTAGATGCATGTGGCAACGAATTAAGAAAGTTAGAACAAGGGAATTCGACTCACTTCTTGGTTAAGTATGGAGTTGTCACGCCCCGGTTTCGGGGTCGTAGCAATTACTTCAGGATCCAATTAAATACCACACTTTTCAGGAAACGTTTTTCATTCCATCAGCATCAATTTTACAATCCAAGATCGCCGTCAGTTCTAATACCAGAAGGTTCTTCAAAAAGGGTACACATCACAAGTACGGGAGAGGGGAGTGGTCCAAAAGAGAGTCATACAAGACCTACGTACACTAGCACCGCTCAGCTATACACACAAAAGTTGCGGTCTAAGTTAGGGAAGACTAAGGCTATCCTAAGGAGTGGTCGGGGGCTTGGGCCAAGTCCTCTCACATGAAGGCTTCCCGTCGATTACCGTACCGTCCTCTGAATCGTCCTCTCCTTCGGGGTCTTTAAAGTCCGACAGGTAGCCCCCTTGCGGCACCTCACACCTCTCGTGTAAGAGTTCTAGTTCGGTTTCCTGGAACCCTGAGTAGACCTTCACGTGCTGGTGTGGGTACCAGATATCCCTCCTAGTGCTCCAGATCCACCCCGTTTCCCGGTGGAATTCGACGATCAGCCCGTCTTCCTGGACATCAGTGTCTATGACCTCTCCCCTACTCTGAGGAGCCTCAGGATTCACTCCTAGCTCGTACTCTTCCTCGTCCTCGGGTAATTCATCCAGTTCAAAGGGGACATCCGGCGGCAAGTATCCCCCGACGTCCTCCAGGTCCTCATCGGACCCCGGGTCTTCCATCTCCAGCAGTCGATCCAGCTCCTGGTCCCAATCCTCCTCCTGATCCTGAGGGTCCGGCGCCTGCTGATCCTGAGCTTCCTCCTCCTCGGAAGGCCATTCCATGAGATGGTCCTCCACCGCCATGTTCTCCGAATCGGAGCTGTCCGTGTCCATTCTGAGGTCCTGGTGTGGTGGGGTGGTGGGGTGGGGTAAGATTCCACGGTCTCAGTGAGCAAACCATAACCCTAGATTAGGATCAGCCCAGTCCTAGGGTCCCTGGACGTCCCATCCCCTCTCAGTCTCCGGGCGGTAACAGGCAGAACTAGGTAAGACCTACCTTTAGTCTCACATCCCATGGCCCCACAATCGGAATATACTACTCTCCACTAATCGACAACCAATCGGGGTGTCTAAGCCGGGTCGCGGGGTATCGTCTAACTCAACCATATAAATGAGCGAGATAGTAAATAAATTGCAATCTAAATTAAATAGGCGTGATCGAAATTACGGAGTAAACTATAAAATTTAAACTACTTAATTAGGCGAGGAAAAACATAATTTAAATGCATCTAAGTAAATGACATTAACGATAAATTAACTTTAATATAAAGCGGTAAAGGAGTGTAAAATACTACTCAACCACCCAAGCTGCCAGTTCGAGTAAGTCCCAACTCTGATCGCAAAATTTCGGGGAATTCGATCGGACTACTCCCAGTCTGAACTGAGCACGAGTGTGTTCTCGTAATTTCACGAGAAGGGACACCCTTGACCAATACAAGTTGGCCCGACCACTAATCGTGGTCCAAACAAGCAATCCTTTACTCGACTAGGCTAATAGATAAACCAAGCATGAGGTCCAATTCTATACGAATTGCAGTTTACGCTTAAACCAATTCTAATCGCCCTAGCCGTTCTAATCGCCCCAAATTCTACCCGCTAAATTCTACTAAAACGGAGATGCGCCTAATAAAAGGTTAGGATCCACTCACTTGGAGAGTGTCCCAACAAGCCTGCTGCTGAGCTCCTCCTCCTGTTTTTCTTTTTCTTTTTTTTTTCTTTTTTTTTTGGGTCGGGCCTTCTTTTCCTTTCCTCCGGGCCGGCTGAGTGGGCCTGGGTTGAAAACTAGGCCTGAAAGTGGGCCGGGCTGAGCCTCACGGGTCGGGCCCACGAGTTGGGCCCGCGGGGCTGCTGGCCGGGCCGGTCGGCTGGGCCTTCGGGCCTGGCTACTGGGCCTGGTCAGTGGCCCGGTTCCTCCTCTGCTGGCCTGGTCAGTGCACGGGCCGGACGGGTCAGGCACGGGTCGTGCACGGGTCGGCTCGGATCGGTGCACGGATCGGGCGGATCGGTGCACGGATCGGACGGATGGGTCAGGGATTGATTTTGGCCAGGCCACGGACCGGATCAGCTGGGTCACGGATCGGGTCGTGGCTGGGTCACGGATCGGGTCGTGGCTGGGTCACGGATCAGGTCGGCTGGGTCACGGATCAGGTCGGCTGGGTCACGGACCGGATCGTGGCCCCTTCCTTGCGGTTTTCCGGCTGGTCGTGAAGGCTCGGAACTCGCCTCCGTGCGTCGGCCTGGGGTCTCGTCGGAGCTTGGTGTTGGTCGGTTCGGGGAGCCTGCGTCACGACGTGTCAAACGGCGGCGGTGGCTCGGCCTGGGGTGGCCGGAGCACGGCGGGGCGGCTCCGTGAAGTCGGCTGCTCGCACACGGTTCTGGCCTTTTTCCAGAAAAGCTCCCGGACGGCTGGTCGCGAAGCCTCCTGCAACTGGCTGTTTCCGGCGGCTCGCGGCGAGGCGGCGGCGGAGGTCGGGGGCGTTTGGAAGAGGGAGTCACCAGCTTCAAGGGGACGCCAAGAACGCGTGGAGAGGAGGCCAGGAACTCGGTGAAAAACTTCCCCGAAAACCCTTGCCCACTCGGTTTTAAGCCGAGTGGGGTGGGTGAGCGTGGCCGGAAAATCCGGCCCCGCCGGCCACGTGCCGCCTCCCCCACGGCCGTAGTCCCCTCCGACGGTCTCCTCCAAGTCAGGGGTGGGTGGCTGCAGGGCTGATTGGCCGGTGGAAGCGACGGGTTGAACAGTTGATGGACGTCCATCAACTGTTCGACCTAATGCCGCAGAGAGAGAGGAGAGAGGGAGAGAGGGAAGCCGCGAGGCGCGTGCGGGGCACGTGCCACCCGGTTCGACCTGGTCGGACCGGCGGCGTGCACGGCCGGACCGGCCGGTTCGCTGGCCGGTCTGGGATTTTTAATTAAAATAATATATTTTAATTTCCGAAATTCGGAAAAATAATTTTAAAATTCTGAAAATTTCCCGAAAAATTCCTGAAAATTCCCAAATTGAAATTTAAAATGTTTTGGGCCCCAATAAAATTTTAAACTTCAAATTTGCGTTAAATCCAATATTTTTTCCAAATTTCGCAAATACCGGGGAAATTATCCAATTTCCCGAAAAATCCCAATTTAGCCGTAAATTGCGAACCGGACCGAGCACGTTCGTTACAGGAGTACTCGTGCATAATCCAAGATCCTTTCTCAGCGTTTCGGCCATCGGGACATGATTCATCCTTCCCTTTGAAGTTGAAGTGCTTCTTGTGACCGACGATGTCGCCGTGGTGATCTTTGATATCGGTGGTTTTCACCCCCTTCCAATATCCCAAACCCACCGTTCTATCGACTCTAGACTTCTTCATCTTGAGTTTGGTGAAGACGTACAAGCTATCCTCCACGTTCTTGTCGAAGAATTTCCATGGTTCCTTCTTATATACATCGAACTCGCGGATGAATTCAGGAAACACTAAATCTCGTTTCACCCGGTGCGCAAGGTAGTAGGAGAAGAGTTGTTCGTCGGACGGACAAAATCGATATCGACGGGAAGTGTATCCGCCATTCTTCCTCTCTGATCTCCGGCTCCCTCCCTCCCTCTGTCTCTCTCAAGAACTATTTGAGACGCCTTAATTTGCAAACTGATTTTAATGTAGCACTCTAATGAGTTTCCTCTTTTAGCCGTCGGGTCGAATTCAAATAATCCTCAGACACAATCAAAGTGATCTTGATGTTCGAGTCTATTGATGTTCGTGTTCAATTAAGCAGTTAGGTTAAAGCTATTTCCAAAGTTGGGATCCCTTTGTTTTGGCTAATTGACTAAACGAAATCGAGTAGATCGACGACGATGAGACCTAATTGCAGTAGGAGTTATCACATTTCATCATATCCCCAAAGTTGTGGGGGGATGGATCATCCCCATCGTCGAACACGCAGTCCATCTGCCTCGTGCACAGCTCGACAATTCCTCCATATCCCCAAAAATACAGCCAACTACATTTGAATTTTTCTAACAGATTTACCGACTTAGGTTCATACGGTCTCTATAAAAGTCAAAATTCAATTCACTTCAATCTTCACTAGATAAGCAAATGACCCTCGGCGGTTTCCATTACGTATGATTTTCCTTCAATTCTTTACTTTCCTCTTATGGCTTTCCTTCAAATTTTAAAACTTTCGTTTTGTGGCTTAATTCCTTCAAATTTAAACTTATTGTTTGTTTAGGGAAAACAAATTAGTCTATTCTTCATCATTACTCTAATCGCAAGTTCTTTCTTCGCCATTTGTACCTTCGAGACTAACTTATGTGGCGAGTTTATTATTTGATTAGTAGTAGAGAAATAAAATCAAGTCTTTTTACATAATAATGAATAGGTTTATTTTCCAGCCAATTCAGTTTTACGCGGAGCATGTAAGAGATAAAAAATTATATGAAATATACTAAACACAATAATGTAAAAAAGTTATGCATATTCGGACACATTGATATTTTTTCTCGCAAGCACCAGATGAATGGTATTAATTAGTATTTGTCAATTTGAAACGAAACCGACTTTGCATTTCTATTTTTCTTATCTTGTGCAAAGTTTTTATATAATAAAATATCAACTTTTAAATTCCACATTTGGGAATGTAATCGTGACTCTATTTGGACAAATCTTTTCATAGAGCTTCTTTTTTTTTTCATCCGTCCATCTCATTATATTATGTGACAAACAATTGATAAGAAAGAGTTTGGCGGTGATATACGCAATATAAATAAGAGTTTGAAGATACTTGACTATGTGTATAATCATTGATGTTAATTTTTACAATCTTCTTGATAATTAATTTATAAATTTGCTCAACAACGTACAAAAGAACTAAGATTTCTTGAAGGGTTCTCGTTTCAAGAAAGCTAATACGCATAGTGTGAAACTTAAAAAGACAAAAGAAAAATACTATTTCTAACATATATGGCAATACTCACTTAATTTTTTTTTATAAAACGTTATTTACACCATGCAACAAATATTTTAAATATACCCTAATCGTAGGTAGTAGTGAAACCATCAGTCTAAATATCAATTATTAACATTTAAATACAAAGTCGCTCAAAACATTATTACATAGAATATTATCTTTATCTTGATTACATGTAATAGTTAGTTATTGACAAGAATATTATGGCAATTGAAATTGCATTATATGACAACACATTCAAACTATTGCAAATACATTTCTGCAATAATTTTAAATACTTGCGAAATTTCATGTTCAGATAATTATCTTTACTTATTCTTTTGTTCATATTTGGGGTAAGACGTGTATCAAGTCATATTTGGTTCTATATTCTCATTGCTCCTGAAATTTATAAAGGTTGACCGAAGTATCCAATGTATTTATAAGTATGAAAGATTGAGGAATAATAGACAATGTTGAAAGATTAAGGATGTGCAGGATATTGACGTGTCAATTACATTAGAAACAACAAGATTTACGTGCAGAAAACCAACGACAACCCGTGATCTGTTCTAATCTTATCTCCTTAGCTAATTTCATCTAGAGCATTGGCAGGGTAGTTATTTGTATTCCACGATCGAAAGTCACATATATGTAAGTGCACCAACACCACATGTCTAAGCCCTAGAAAATCACATTCACACGCAGATTGCTTAGCAGTACTCCAGAGTATAGAGAGTTCTTGAGAGAAGAGAGATGCAAAGAAAGAAGATAAAACCGATGGATGGGTATCCGATCGGTTACCGTTTTCGACCGTCGGAGAACGACCTCTTCTTCCATTACCTCGCGAAGAAGGTGGAAGGGAAATCGGAGGCCATTCCTCCTTTCATGCCCGAGGTCGACATTTACGGCGATGATGATCCTTGGGAGATCTTCGATGCGAATACGAAGGAAAGTTTCTACGTCTTCACTAGGTTGAAGATGATCAAGTCCAGGGTGAAGAGGACTGCCGGTTTGGGGACTTGGAGCAATGAGAATAAGCGAGAAATTGTGGATGGTCGGGGCGATACCGTCGGGTACAACAAGCTGTTCACTTTCAAGTCATCGACCGGAAGCGAGAAGACCAAGAACGGGCGTTGGACGATGCACGAGTACTCTATGAAGGGTCAAGAGGTATTTGAATTCCTGCAATTGATCTTCTATATTTAATGGATTTACTAAACTTATTAAATGAATTCTTCCAAGGACTTCCTCTGCCTGTTCGTCATATTTTCTGGACATCCTCTGCCTGTTATTTCCCGTTATTACTTACTATAGCTTTGCCACAATTCGTATAACGATTTTGCACCACTTTTTCCTTTTCTTTAGGTTAATTTTGTTATGTTTAAATACCAAAGTTATGCATTAATGTAATAATTTAACCTGATAAATATCAAAATCTTTCCACTTATCTGTTGCTGTACTCAGTGTTTGGCGTTATTCTTTTATGTTATTTCAATCTTTGTCACAACTAGTGTTGTATTAAGATTCTTGATTAATCTCTTTCCTACCCTAACTTTTGTATAATTAATTTCTCTATTTCTGTATAATTATCTTCCTTCTGCAGTTAGTCTTGTGCGCAATCACAAACCTTGAAAAGGCGGAGAAGAAGGGTTTGGACGTGATAACGATCGGATCGGCCATTGAATATCGCCAAGGGAAAAAGATAAAGATAATGGAAGATGATATTTCCCCTCAACGTTCTTCCATCATTTCCAAAGCCGATACTTCGAAGCTGCCGATCGTGAATTTAGGGTCGTGCGATGACCCCGTCCACATTGACGATGGAGCCCCTCATCAAATGTTGTACGTACCGCCAATCCCCACGTCTGCCGTTAGTAGCACCCCATTGAACCAAGTCCAAGATGAGCCGATGCATCAACCACCGAACGATGTCATTTGTCATGACTATCCAGTGACGCCGTCCGTGATAACCTTTGAAGGAAGCACGGCAAAGGTCTATTTGCCTCCGTCTTCATCAATCCAAGTTGCTGATGGTCAAGACAATAATCATAAGGACATCAACTATGAAGATTATCCAGCGACGCATTACGAGATAACCTTCGAAGACAACGCGACGGAGGTCGATGTGCCTCCAACTTCGTCAACACAAGCTCAAGACAATAACCATAACCATGATGGTGTTTGTGGCTCACCCCCAATGGCGGCGGCGGGGGCATCGACTCCCATGCAACCATGGAAGACCGGACCAAAATTAGCACCATTTGATTTATACGATGGACTAGGAAGAATTTTAAGAGTCTGATCAAGTGCGGGTTTGTTATGAAAGTACAGACTTTGGTTTTTATATAATCAATGATGTTTACGGCAGAATGTTCCCTGTCATGATGTGAAGAAGATGGTGTGCAAGTTTTTCTATCAAGTAGTGTTTACGCAATTTTTATTAGCATTGATCATATGCTTTAATCTATGGTAGATCCTGCATGATATTTGTCGATTGGAATATCAGGTTAACATGTATGATTGGCCAAGGATATTTATATCTTGTGGTCTGTTTATGATATAAACTAAATGTGATTCCTTAATGATGCCAAGTTAATTATGGGGCGAGCGAACCATTCATTTGTATATGTGTCTCCAATTCATTTTCTAGTTAATAGTTTTCAATCAAGTCTGTTCACGAGTTAAAATTGCTCCCATGCTGTATATAATACAGATTCATAAAGTAATCACTTACTGTCTTTCCATGCACATATAACTGCTCTTTCCTCTCATTATTAAATATTCAAAAATGGGTTTTGAATTTTCAGTGGTAAAGTCGAACTAGATGTGGATTTTATCTTTTCCCGAACTCCTGTTCTTACTGTTTACAACACAGTGCAGGTGAAATCTTTCCTTTTGTTTAGTAAATCCAAAGTATGTGTTTTCTTTTGTTTAGTTAAGATTTAGGCTCTGTTCGTTTCACGGAAAATAACTTACAGGAAAATATTTTCTTAATTTTTCGGCGTTCGTTTCACGAAAAATAAAATAGTCAAGGAAAATATTTTCCATCAATAGAAAAAACATTTTCAAAAGTGAGGAAAATGTTTTCCCCTTTCAAAAAAGGGGAAAATATTTTCCTTTTTTTGTTTAATGTTAATTATCGCAGTCTCTAACAATATGTCTTAACCTCGCTTGAGGCCGGCGAGCCGGCAGCCTTTGACAAACAAACACCAGAAAATATTATCATTTTCTAGGAAAATAATTTTCAGAAAATAATTTTCAAAAATGTTATATTTTTCGTGAAATGAATGGAGCCTTAACGACTGATTTTTGTCTGGTTTAGAATAGTAAAGCCCAATTAGATATCAATTACTTTTTTTTCTTAATTAAGTCTAGTTCAGTTCTTTCCCTTTATAACACATGGCAGTGTACAATCTTTCCTTTTATTCAGTAAAAATTGAAAAGAGAGTTCTCATGGGTTTTTTTTTCTAAACTTCAATTTTTACCGTTTTCAAAAGAATGCAGAGTATAATCTTTCATTTTATCTGGTTAAAATTTGGTTAATTGGTTCAAGTGGGTTTTGCATTGTCATGCCTAACTAGATATGATCTTGAATTTTTTTTTTCCTAAACCCCAATTCGTATCGTGTGCAACATGGTACAGGGTACCATCTTGTCTTCTGGTTTTTTCTCTTCCTTCGGTCGAAAATAATCTTTCCTTCTATTCCATCGCTACAAAAAAAAAAAAAGACCTCGAATTCGATATGTTAGTATAATCTTCTTAGGTCAGCAAAAGATAAAAAACATGGGGCTAAAGAAGGAAACGCCTAAAGACCCGCCGGGAAATCTACTTCTGACTTTGGAATTTCCTTTTCAACGACGAAAACGATTTCTAAGACTTGAGTACTGCAGATTATGACACTGCACTTAAATTTTAGATTATGATCCAACTCGACCCGATGCGCCGATTTATTATATCAAATTCTGCTAAACAAATATTTTTAAGTGATATTGGAGCAGTAATCCATGAGATCGATCTTGGACTCGGATCATCAACTTATGTTATAAAATCTTTTGTTTTTTTCGTTCTTGCAAATCAATGTTGTGAACGGAGACGTGGCGCTTCCAGAGCACATCTTCTACAACGATTTGCCTCGCAAGTTTATTTGTCGTTGCCAATTTTAGAAGGAGAGTGATTCGTACCGTATTCTTCTTCTTTGTTGATAAAAATTTCATTTGAATTTGACAAACGAAAGAAGAGAACAGCGGCGGTGTATCCATCTTATCCACCATCAAAACTCACGTCTATTTAAGCGCATCGACATTACCGCTCTAAGCCAAAAACAATCACATACACACGCAGATTAGCACGCAGCAATCCAGAATATTCAGAGTTCTTGAGAGAGCAGAAAGATGGAGAGAAGGAAGATGAAACCTATGGACGGGTATCCGATCGGGTACCGGTTCCGCCCGTCCGAGAACGACCTCTTCTTCCATTACCTCACGAAGAAGGTGGAAGGGAAATCGGAGGCCATTCCTCCTTTCATGCCCGAGGTCGACATTTACGGGGATGATGATCCTTGGGAGATCTTTGACACGAATTCGAAGGAGAGTTTCTATGTCTTTACCGGGTTAAAGACGATCAAGTCTAGGGTGAAGAGGACCGCTGGTTCCGGGACTTGGAGCAATGGGAATAAAAGAAAAATCAAGGACGATCAGGGCAACGTCATCGGTTGTAACAAGCTGCTCTCCTTTAAGTTGTCAACCGAAAGCGAGAAGAAGGCGAAAGGACATTGGACTATGCACGAGTACTCTATGAATGGTCAACAGGCATTCCAATTTCTCCAGTTAATCTTCTTTAGATAACTTCTTCATATTAATTAATTGAATGATTTGTCACTAGACTTTTGACAAATCCTAGTTACATGAATTTTGGCAAGACTTTCAAGAAACCCTTTCGGCAGAAAATATATTTTAGTAACACTATTCTGGAGGATAATTCCTGTAGAATGTGAAAAACTACAACTTGTTTATACTATTTTTTTGTGCGCATCCAGTTAAAATATTACACATCACTTATTTACGATATCTATATGATCTTTGCATACATATGATATATTTTCATTTATAATCTTAAAATCTTTGTTTGAACATTCTAATACAATATGATATCACAAGCTAAGTTATGCCCCAGCTTATTTCGCAAGTGGAATTTTCAATTTTCAAATTCCACGGAGTGTATCTCAAATTCAATCCCAATGACGTTGTCCCTATTCACCTTTTGCGTCGTCTATTTATGTTATTTAATCCCTTTATATTTTCGTTAATTATTCTCTCTCTCTCTTTCTGGGTACATGTCGACGACCTTCTTCTCACTTTCATCTTCCTTTTGCAGTTGGTTCTGTGCGTAATCACAAACCAAGAAATGGCGGAGAAGAAGAGTTCGGACGTGATTACGATCGGATCGACTGAAGAGCGCTGCCTTGCAAAAAATATAATAACCGTCGATGATAGTATTTCCCTTCGACAATCAGCCACTGTTTCAAAAGCCTCTACTTCGACGCCGCCGGTCGCGAATTTATCGCCATGCTATTACCCCGTCCAAGTTAACAATATATCCCATCATCAGACGTTGTACGTGCCGCCGATGCCTATGCCCGTCGCTGGTAGCACCCCGTCGAACCAAATCCGGAATGAGCCGATGCATCAACCAACGAACAAGAATATCGTTTATCATGATGATCCGAGGACGCCTGACGTGATGACCTTTGAAGGAAGCACGACTGGGATCATAACGACGTCTGCTTCTTCATCAATGCAAGCTGCTGATGCTCAAGACTGGGATCATAACGACGTCGGCCGTAACAATTATCCAGCAATGCCTCATGAGATAACCTTCGAAGGCAACGCAATAGAGGTCGATGTGCCTCCATCTTCGTAGATACAAGCTTCTGATGCCCGAGAAGATGACCATTACAATGTCGGCTTTTATGGCTCATCTCTGATGGCGGCAGTGGGAGCGTCATCTCCAGCGCAACCGTTCATGACCGGACTAGAATTAGCACCATGTGATCCACATGATGAACTAGGAAAGATTTTAACATTCTGATCATCAAGCGTGAGTTTCTAATGGAAGTGCAAACTTTAGGTTTGATGTTGCAGAGCATTCCCTGTAATTTTTTTTTACTAGTCGGCAATGGGAAGAAGATGGTTTGCAAGTCATCATATATAAGAGTGTATATGCAATTATACTATTATTTTTTATTAACTTTTGTTATTTTAGTCTAATCAAAAACCTGAATCAGACTATGTTTTTATCCTATATGCTTAAACTATTGTCATAGGAATAAAATTAGGTTAACATGAATTGACCGAGTATGTAAGTATCATTAGGCTTATGGTATGTTTATGATAATTACTATCATGTGATTTGATGATAGGATTGAATGCAATTCTCATTCTACAAAACCGAATTGATTACGGATGGAGTGAACGGCTCGATCTACATATGCACCTCCAATTATTCTTCTAGTTGATGTTTTTCAATCTACTTTGTTTGCGAATCAAACTATTTTATATATGAAATGGATATCTAAAATCTTAGATTGAAGTCATGATTAATCTCTAGGTATGCTTGTCCTATTGCGTGAATTGCATAAGCTTTCAATCATTAGAGGCTGTCATGGCCTTTAAGATTACTTTATATGTTTAACGTTATAATTCGAATGGAGGATCTCCTAGATCCATTACTTAGGGCTTAACAAACTCAAATCTGAGGGGTTGATTAACTTGTGAATTGTACATTGGAAAGTTCAAATCGACATCGTGGTGTTTCATCAATAATCTGAACTAAATAGAAGAAAACAAAAATTAAGGACAAGTATTATATCCAAGGCAGACCGGAATGCTTGGGCAACTTATTTTTCTAAACAAGGAATAAAAGTTATCTTTTCGAACGGGCAACATGGAATGGTATCAATTAGAAACCCCTCGCACTTTTGGTTTTAATGCTTTTGGTTATAATGGAAATAGCAAATGATGGTTGTTGTGGAATTGCAGGGAAGTATGAAGCTAGGCCGATTAGCAAAAACAGTAGCAGCAGATGTAAACGTCAAACGTCGGGCAAAAGGTTTACTTCCTCGGGCAGTATGTTCCTTCAACTGTTGAATAACACTTTGCGTCAATTACTTGATTATATAATTTTTCAGTGTTTTTGAAATCAATGGACTCATTAAATACTTGCTAATATGCATATAGTGAGCTTTTTGTGCAGCATGTAACCTTGAAGCTTTTACATGTGATGGTCTTTATTGCATATCACTTACAGATGCTGACTCTGTTCTGCTTTTGCCATATCAACTGTCATACTGTTTGCCTTCATTTTCAGAATCTCACTTGTTAGATCGGAATTTTTTTCCAAGACAAAGGGATGTGAATTTCAGTTCATTTCTATACTTTATATAGAGTTTTCTAAATTATGATTTGTATGTGATAGACATCTGTCGTATTTGCCTTACCCTAATCAGAAAATCAGTCTTTGATTTTCCAAACATTATCCTTGTCAAAAGTTAGTCTGCTGAGTGCTTGAAGCGTGACCTCAGATTTGACAATTAGTTAGACTCGGCATGTGTTGTTTACACTGTGAAAAAGATTGTCTGGATGTATCCTGGAATTTTGGTTCTTGAGCATTGACATGGGGTTTTGTAAAATAGAGAGATGGTTGGCATCTGCCTTACAGTGACGGGAATAGCTTCCAGAATCACCTGTTACCAACTAATCTGTGGAATGACATCATCGCAATAGTGCAGATTTTCTTCACCAACCCTGGTGTCATAGTAATGATACTCTAGCTGCCTAGAAGAACATTCTCTGCTTTTTGATTTTCTCCTTTTGCTTTTATTTTCTTAGGTATATGGATTCACTCAGGCTGGTTTCACCATCCACCCAATTTGTGAATGCATGTTTTTTTTTTTTTTTGCATCGTGTTATCATGATAACTCGTAATCAAGGGTTATGTTTGCTTTTAAGTTTGGCAGTTTATCACAGTTATTGTTTCAAATTTGCCCAAGAACAGTCTTCAGGTCTCGCTGCACTCCATTCCATGCCACAGTTTCATCTTCGTTTTGTACAAACTCCTCTGCTGTTGAGCAGGCTCGAGCTGGAATTGTTGGTTATCCAAATGTTGGAAAATCTTCTTTGATTAATCGTCTGTTGAAGCGACGCATGTGTCTAGCAGCTCCCAGACCTGGTGTTACAAGAGAATTAAAGTATGTGTAGATTGGATTTATTATGTTTGTAAGGTATCTCTACTAGCATGAAAAGGAAAAGAGATTTTACTTGAACTTCTAAGTGCCTTTTGACAGCATATTTTTCGAAAGTATTACAAATATGTTCTGTGCTTATAATCCAGTTTGAAGGTTCTAGACTCTCGGGTGATATTTATCTTAACAATTTATTGCTTCCAACAAAAAAGAAGATGGAGAAAACCGCTGAAGTCGGTCCAAAAGTTCGGCAAATTCTTTTTGGCAGATGATTTGAAATTATCCTGCAATATCTACTTTCAAAGATTTAGTTGGGAATTTTTATCTTAAAGAATTCTTTTTAGCTCACCCAAAAGATGGAAATTTTGAAGTAAACCATCTAGGTAAACCACATATGGAAGATGAATCCTGCTCCATCAGTTATATCTGTTTGACTGATACATGCATTTCCTTTTACTGTTGAAGATGGGTATGCTTTGGGAAAGACCTCGAGTTGTTAGACTCCCCCGGAATAATCCCTATGCGAATAAGTGATCAGACAGCTGCTATAAAGCTTGCCATGTGTGATGACATTGGAGAGAAATCCTACAATGTTGCTGATGTTGCTGCTATTCTTGTACAAACGCTAACAAGGCTTCCCGCAGTTGGTAGGTTGCCCATTGCATATTCCCCATGACCTATGTTGTCTATCTCTAACTTCTGCGGCTACCTGTAGCTGGCTGGAAAAAGTATCTTTTACTTTTTGGTGCAATGTGTTGTAAAATATGCTACAAGAATATAAATTCTGCTGGACTTGGTGAAGTTTAGCTGAGTGCTGGAAAAGCCCTAAATAACTTATTGTTAGTAGGTAATACTTGTTCAAATGTCACTCGATGCATTCTGTCACGTCCCAAACCTCGAGAACATGCACATCCCTCGGTGGTCGACTAACTTGCGACGTTCCCAGGTTGCGTCGCCGACCCAATCAATTTTGCACGTGCGGAAGCGAATTAAACAATCCCCTTACAACTCTCAAACATGGGATAGGAAAGTAGGACAACAAAATTTACACAAAACATATCTTATAAATAACCCCGAGTTTAGATACACAGCAAACTAAAACAAAAAGGAAACTACTGAGCTATCTAGTCTTCGGGATCTACAGCCAAGGGCTTCGGGTCCAGCCAAAAAGGCGTGCTAAAAAATCCATCACTTGTGGGACCCCCCATAACAGTTAATGTTGCACCTCCATCTAGGGACCTGAAAAATTGTAACCACGACGGGTTGAGACAATGTCTCAGCAAGTCTACCCCCTAAGCCCTGATTAGGAAGAAATTCACCTAGAGGTGGCCTAACACACATCAAATGTTCCTTACCTCACCGCAGCACCTCCCTGCACATCAGTACAGTCCATACACATACACGTAAAGCAAACATCTTTACCAACCAGCACATTACACATCAATTATCAAAGGTTCAATCCGACGTTCCAATGTTTCTTGACCCGCGAAAAGTTCTCGCCTCAGGTCCTCGCCAAAACATGCAATGCAAGGGCAGAGGCGTTACGTATCGCCATCCCTCTCCCAAGCCGCAAGGGTAGAGGCGTTACATATCGCCGTCCCTCTCCCGAGCCCATATGTTATCCTCGCCACAACTCGGGAAGTTCTAAGCATGCCACAAATCAAACTTATCACCAAATATGCAATGTCCAGCAAGCACTATATCAAGAACAATCACCAAAACAGAATCGGCCCTAATCAGCAGAAACAGGGCCACTCGCGCATCTCCACGTTTAAATCCAGATACATAATAAAAAGATATCTGAAAATTATAAAATTTTAATATGTTATAAAGGACACATAAATGAACATTTTTCATGAAGACACCTTGACCCAAATATTTCTGGATTGAGAGCAGTAAATCGCTCAAAACATTGCAAAAACTGTGTCCGTTTTCAGAGCTCACGTCTTTCAAAACCAGCTTGGTTCTAGTTCCAAAACTTGTTCGATTGAGCTGAAATTTTAGTATGTTATACTAAAATATGTGAGAAACAACTTTCCTGAAGAAACTATTTCGAAATTTGGACCCTAAGAGCTGCTAAAAGTCCATTGAACACCAAAAGGTCACAAACTCCTGCAAAAACAGGGGTTCTGTTTTGCTTAAAACGAAGCTGGAATAATATTATTTTGAATCCATAAAATCTTGAGTAAAATATATGTTATAGATGAATATGTATAAAACATTTCTCAAGAAGGAATAAACCTCAAAATCTCATCCAATTTCGATCCACAAAATTGACAAACAGCAAGGTTCCAGTGAACAGATTCAAGAGAAATCCACTAAACTAAACTAAACCATCCTTAATAGTGTCAATCCAACCTAACACTAATCTAATCAAGCTAATCAACACCAATCTAACCCCTAAGTGCAATCACAACCTAAGAAAGGATTAGAGAGTTCACTCGCCTGATTAGAGAATAAATCGGTTCATGGCGACGGCGGCGCGAAGACGAGCAAAACCTGAGCCTACTGCGACACCAAAAGAAGCTCGGAAGAGGCTCAGCTGAGGTGAGTAGGGAGGGCATGAGCAGCAGAAGGAGGAGAAGAAAAATGAGGAAGAAGAAGAAGAAAGAGGAGGAAGATACGTTGCTTCCTGCTGGTAGGGGACAAGAAGCCATAAAAGTCCTCCAAAAATATCTCAAACACTTGAGATAAGCCCCAAAAGTCTTCTACTATGACCAATGACAATTTTCCTCTCCAAAGCTTCTCAAACAAGCCAAGAATGAAGGCCAAATAAACCCCCTAATCAGTCCCTACGAATTTCCACCATTTATCCACCAAATAATTCAATTTGGTAGACCAAAAATCTAATTAAAGAGACCCATCCGAATTTCCACAATTCTTTTTGTCCAATTTGAATTTTTCCGCAAAATTTCCGGCTCAATGGAATTCTCCGAAAAGATGAGACGAGGTCCTAAAAATAAATCGTGACATGCTCGAACGTTCGATTTCCGAATCCGAGTTCAATTTCATGGTTAAAATCAACCGAACACGATTTAGGTACAATCCAACTCACTAGGTAGCTTTTAGGGATTTTACCGCGGTTATATCCCTTAACAGTTTTACTTAATAGGTTGTTCACTCGTGAGTGATCAGCTTTGAGAAAAAGTACCATAGGCGCGTCGGCGAAAAGCCCATTTTATTTCATCGAGACAAGGTCGAAAATTCAAGATGTCACACATTCCACCATGTTAAACTGGATTCTGCTCTCTATTTGGCTGATTGGTTTAGTGTGAGGCTTTTTGTTAGGCATTGAAGCTTCATTTCAAAAGCCTGGAGAATAAATAAAACTATGAAGAGTGACTATATAATCCTGAGTGTGAACTTGGGGCAATCTTGCCTCTTGAGCTGAAGCACTTGTTGTCAACTGATTTAAGGATAATTTAATTAGTTATCACGAGCCATTTTCGTTTCTATGGAAGCTCAGTGTCATTGAAACACCCCCATACCCCTGTTTCTTAAAAAAAAAAAGAGGGGGGGGGGAATTAAATAAGGAAAAAGGGAGAAAAAGTGCAAATTGGTTTGCATTGTCTGTCAGTCATTTGAGATAGTGAAGAAAATATTGTCAGTTGGAGGAAATTGTCTGGGATTTATAATTTATTCGGAGAGAATTTGAGAAACTCTTGCACACAATTTGTCGAGGCTGTTTCTGGGGTCAATATTATTTGCCTTCGCTCATAAGAAGCTCATTGCCATCTCACTTGTGCTCTTTCATTTAATGAAGTGAGCATTCGCACTATATTAGATTGCTTTCAGTACTTATCTGATACCCTCTCGTGAACAACTAGATTTACCTCTTGTTTTTTGCACTGTTCACCCACACTCCTCATTTTCAGGTGCAGGGGTCCTTCAGAACCGCTACAAGATCGACGCAGATGGTCATTGCGGTGACATGTATGCATATGATTATAGGGGGACCATGGTCCTTTAAGATCTTCAGAGAGTTGGACATGAAGATGTTCCAAAAGCCTAGGATCCAAGCAAGAATAAAGAGTAAACATTATATGAATCACAATTGAAGAGAAAAAATGGGAGAGAAAGCAAGAAAGATAATCTTTATATTCAGAGTTGAGAGATAACCTAGGGCTTTTGGAACATTTCTGACAACGCACGGCCATTTTCATGTTTCTGTAGGTCTTAGACTAATTAATTTTCTCCTTTTCTTGATTGCAGATTTGTTCAGAAGGTCGCTCTAAACTTGTTCAAGGGGATATTCATCAAGCTGCATTCCGCATCTTGACAGACTTCCGCAAGGGAAAGTTTGGTTGGATCGCATTGGAAATTAAGACCTCCGCGTTAGTTTGTTCTGAGATACAGGTGTCTTAAACCTTTCTTGTGAGGCATGTCTATCGAATGTCATTTTGTAAGAAGAGAGCCCAGAAATCCCCGATGCTCTCATTCCGAGAGCTCAGAATATTATTGGCAGATGAGGAGATGTGATTCAGGCCTGAAAACTAAACTAGGGAGAACCATGAGTTGAAAGTCCTCTGTTTGATGTTTGGGCATGCAAACTGAGATATCCCTGATGTCTCCTCCTTGCAAAAGATTTCAAGGATTCAAGACAAGCAACGTGGAGGGGATGCCATTGAACCTTATTGTCAGATTCTGTAATGCAAGCATGTATAGAAATAATTAAGCATTTTTCTTGCCCTGAAGGGATGGTGACGTATAAGTATGTGTCGAAGCCCAGAAAATTGAGGTATTGCGTGATTGCACAAGTTGAAGCTTCTACTGTAAAGCTGGACAGAAGCATTCTCACACTTTGCAGTGCATACTCTCTGATTTTGCTCGAGTATGGTGACTTGTTTTTAGTTTTCAAGCCAAATTTACAAGATTGTAGTTTGTAGATCTTATTGTTTCTTCAGAAAGGCTAAATGGTTGCCTTAGAGAGCTCTAGGAGACGTGGATTTTTTTCTGGCTAAACCAGCAAATCCCTGAGCTATCATATTCGGGTTTAAAATAAACTTGAGTGGCGTTGATCAGGTTATGAACTGAGCCTGTTTTAGGCGGTTCTGATCAGCTCCCGCGGGCCGACACTAGAGTTCGTGACTGTGTGGCACTTAAGAGTGAATCGGCAAAGGGTTGGGAGTCTTCTAATCAGTTTATTATTATTTTTATCAAGTTAATAGATAAAACCTGTTGCGACCTACCCGAACCTACCCGGTGAGGGGGGAAACGTACTAAGTAGGTTTAGAGATATTACTCGTGAAGAGGTCCGAATCGACATCCCTAAAAGACAGCTTAAAAGCAACGTCTAATCGTAATCCGATTCGGTCCAATCTTTACGAGTGCGGACTCTCCCAAGTCCATACCTCGCGTGACATTAAGGCGTTTTGATTTTTTAAGGTTATTTAACAACCTAAAATATTTCTAGGAGTCGCCACTAGCCTATTGAGGTCGGCTAGAAATCAAGCGAAAGCATGGGAGAAATGCTTCACTTCCTACGCAACCAAAGATTCTAAGTTCGGGGACTTGCTTACGCTAACAAATCTATTAACGCCCTTTCGGTACCTAACTAGTTGGTCGTTTAATCTAAAATGATCACGTATTCTTGCTTTTCTTCTAAAGCCCTAAAGGTCACTCTAATTTACTAAATGTTCACGCAATTATTTCTCTAAAGTCATTTTTTGTGCGAATCTAGACTATAGCGTAATTTAGGAAACTAACACGCAATTTATCGAAAGACGATGCTAAAAATAAACAATCAAGGATATTGAAATACCACGTGATAATAAACAAATCAAATAATTAATGGCAATTATCTAAAGACACTAAAAATAAAAAAAGTGAAAATAAAACCCGCCACTCGTCGGGTAATTAGTAATACATGGCCTTGTTATAAGCCTCGAGACATGATCTCTCGGAAGCTGGTTGTTTAAGGCTATTAGTGGACTTAGATCTGATAAGTTGTTTCTAAAATGATTTATACTAGACTATATATCAATCATTCATTAATAGGAGTGATGTTAAATCTGAATGGATTTTATTAGACTAAACTTGTGAGTCTAATCACCCACCTAAACTAACCTAAAAAAAAAAACTAACCCTTACAAAGAGCAAGACCGGAATGGATATTGGTCTACCGCCACCTAATCTTAAGTATACTATAGTTACAATTATCATTACCATGCAAAAGCTCTAATAGCATATATTCAGATAATCTAACATTAGCATCCAATTCTAAAATAAACATCCAATCATGGCGATCCTAATCATACATCTAATGCCAACCTAGGAGGTTAAATTAGCTAGGCATAGGCTAAGGAGCGAAGACACACAATTGGTCTCGATGATCCTACTTCTTTAACCTATTTTATAGAAAAACATTACTAATTGATTAACAAAAACAGACTCTAAGGTTGGAAAATGAGTTTTAGAAAAGAACCAAGTAAGGTCACTTACGGAGAAAGTAAAGAAACTAACCCCTTTTTTTAACCTCGTTATTTATTTATTTATTTATTATCATATAAATATTAAAAACATATAAATATATATTTACTTTTATTTCATAATATTATATTGTAATAAAAAGAAAACCGGGCGGACTGTGAACCGGATAAGATTCAGAGCGACCCAGCCCCCACCCCTTTTCTCTTCTTTTTTTTTAGAAACGGGGCGGACTAGGCCCAAAGATGGGCCCAGCTCGCCCCAACTGTAACCCATTTTTAAAAAAAAGGTTCGCAGGCTGGGCTCGACTTAGGCCCAGCCCGGTTTGCTCTCTTTTTTTTTTTTTATAAAGGAAATAGGATTGGGTCCATGAACGGGCTCAGTTCACTTTCGCTTTAACCTTCTTGAAAAGGGTTCGCGGGCTGGGCTAGACTTAGGCCCAGCCCGGTTTGCTCTTCTTTCTTTTTTACAAAATAGAGGAACCAAAACTTGCTCCTACGTGCGGATCCCGGCCCATCCCGAACTCGGCCCATTCCTCTCACGCGATCCAGCCTTTCCCCATCGCTGGCCCAAACTGTTCCTTTCGTGCGAGCCCGGCCTTGATAGCGAATTTCCAGACAGTCCGTCGGTGATTCCGGAACTGCTTTGCAACGGTGCCGGCGCCGGCGACGAGGGCGAGCTAACGAAGGAAAAATGACAGGCTCGATGACGAACCCCTGCTCTCGCGACCTCAAACAGAGCTCCAACACGTCGGAAGCGCAAAGAAAGGCATAAACAGAAAGAGGAAAGGAAACGCCAGCGACGAACCGGACCAGACTCAAACGAGAATTTCCTCAAACACACAGGGCGCAAAGGGGTAAAGAGCGAATGGCTTGGGGTTCGAATGCTCGGGTAAACAAACCTACGGCCCCTTAGCACAAAATGCAAAAACTAACAACGCAAATATGCAGTCAAAAGCAAATCGCAGACACGAAAGTAGAGATCTTTGCAAACCATCAACCAAAACGCAGAATGACGATTCCGGAAGGAGAAAAAGAAACGACTCGAGGCAAGGAGCAAAAATCCAGAAAACCCTAATCAGACCGAGGGCGAGTGAGGGATGGACGCGCTCGAACACGGCGTTGAACCAAGCCGCGTCCCCCACGATGGACCCTCCTCGAACAGAAATCCTTGGGTCCAATCAAGCCTTAACCGGCCATTTACCTTGTAACGGTAGGTGAAAGCTGCCCGCGGTCACTAACGAGGCACCACGACGAGACCTTCTCGGCGAACCGCGTCACCGATCGGCGTCTTCCTCCTCTTCCTTCCTCTGTTTTCCTTCGTCTTCCTCCCTAAGTCGACCCTCCTCTCTCTCTTTTTCTCTTTTTTTTTTTCGAACCCCTTTCCTCTCATCCCCTTCCTCGCTTTATCCTCCGCGAACTTCATCATTTCCCCTGCAGCAAAACCCTGCCCTCTCTGCTCCGTCGAAACCCCTCCTTTTCCTTTGCGTGTGTCAGTCTCCCCTCTGTCCCCTCGCCTCAATCGTCTTGGAGAGAGCAACCGAGAAGATCTCCTCTGTTGGGAGATCGAAGCGTCAGAGGAAGGGGAAGGGGAAGGAGAAATGGGCCGTGTGGGGGTGGAACAAAGCAAGCTCATGGGCTAGGCCCAAGAGAAAAAAAAAGTCGCGCGGGCTTTGCCATTTAACGAATGGTAAGTCGAGTCCTAGTTGTTTAACCCCTTGATTAATTAGAGATAATTATTCCATTTATTCCTTTAACGAATAAAATTTCGATTATGATGATCATCTAGACATTTCCTTGAATCGCTTCATTTTGTCTCTTTTTGAATAAAATTTTCGATCTCATCGGCCAAATCAAAACCAGGTTAAAACGTGTCGGATCGGCAAAATTAGGTGCCAACAGCTGCCCTTCTTTGAAAGGGAACTTGAAGAGGTTTCATTCAAAGATAATAGACGCCTAAATTTTGCCGGCAAACGGCAGCAGCACACATTTTGGTCAGATTTCAGCTCACTTACATCTCTTTTAATCATCTTTTCGTAAAGAAGTGACCCAAATTTTCTTGATATCATGAGAAATGGATAGCAAGCTCTTTTTGTTAGGTAGGAATCCTTACCTTTACCACTGCGTGAAAACAAACCCAACTAATTGAAGGAAAACCTAATTGAGTCTCACCTTGGTAGCAACGGACTTTCACGATTCTGAGTCTCATCGTGGTAGAAATGGGTTTTGACGATTCAAAGGGCCTCATCGTGATAGAAACGGATTTTGACGCTTTGAATCTCACCGTGATAGAAACGGGCCTCGAGTACTTTGAGAAGTCTTACCGCGGGCAACAAAATCTTACCACATCAATGAGGGGACTCCAGGCTGCGAAAGCACGCCGTGTCAATGGAAGGGACTCCGAGCTACAAAAGCTCACCGTGTCGAAGTAAGGGGACTCCAGGCTACAAAAGCTCGCCGTGTCACTACAAAAAGCGAGGGCTGGGCCATCCGAGCCCGGTCCATGATCTCTTCCTTTTCCCATTTTTTTGTCATCTTTTCCCCATTTGGTCGAGTCCTAGTTGTTTAACCCCTTGATTAATTAGAGATAATTATTCCATTTATTCCTTTAACGAATAAAATTTCGATTATGATGATCATCTAGACATTTCCTTGAATCGCTTCATTTTGTCTCTTTTTGAATAAAATTTTCGATCTCATTGGCCAAATCAAAACCAGGTTAAAACGTGTCGATCGGCAAAATTAGGTGTCAACAGCTGCCCCTCTTTGAAAGGGAACTTGAAGAGGTTTCATTCAAAGATAATAGACGCCTAAATTTTGCCGGCAAACGGCAGCAGCACACATTTTGGTCAGATTTCAGCTCACTTACATCTCTTTTAATCATCTTTTCGTAAAGAAGTGACCCAAATTTTCTTGATATCATGAGAAATGGATAGCAAGCTCTTTTTGTTAGGTAGGAATCCTTACCTTTACCACTGCGTGAAAACAAACCCAACTAATTGAAGGAAAACCTAATTGAGTCTCACCTTGGTAGCAACGGACTTTCACGATTCTGAGTCTCATCGTGGTAGAAATGGGTTTTGACGATTCAAAGGGCCTCATCGTGATAGAAACGGATTTTGACGGCTTTGAATCTCACCGTGATAGAAACGGGCCTCGAGTACTTTGAGAAGTCTTACCGCGGGCAACAAAATCTTACCACATCAATGAGGGGACTCCAGGCTGCGAAAGCACGCCGTGTCAATGGAAGGGACTCCGAGCTACAAAAGCTCACCGTGTCGAAGTAAGGGGACTCCAGGCTACAAAAGCTCGCCGTGTCACTACAAAAAGCGAGGGCTGGGCCATCCGAGCCCAGTCCATGATCTCTTCCTTTTCCCATTTTTTTTGTCATCTTTTCCCCATTTGGTCGAGTCCTAGTTGTTTAACCCCTTGATTAATTAGAGATAATTATTCCATTTATTCCTTTAACGAATAAAATTTCGATTATGATGATCATCTAGACATTTCCTTGAATCGCTTCATTTTGTCTCTTTTTGAATAAAATTTTTGATCTCCTCGGCCAAATCAAAACCAGGTTAAAACGTGTCGGATCGGCAAAATTAGGTGTCAACAGCTGCCCCTCTTTGAAAGGGAACTTGAAGAGGTTTCATTCAAAGATAATAGACGCCTAAATTTTGCCGGCAAACGGCAGCAGCACACATTTTGGTCAGATTTCAGCTCACTTACATCTCTTTTAATCATCTTTTCGTAAAGAAGTGACCCAAATTTTCTTGATATCATGAGAAATGGATAGCAAGCTCTTTTTGTTAGGTAGGAATCCTTACCTTTACCACTGCGTGAAAACAAACCCAACTAATTGAAGGAAAACCTAATTGAGTCTCACCTTGGTAGCAACGGACTTTCACGATTCTGAGTCTCATCGTGGTAGAAATGGGTTTTGACGATTCAAAGGGCCTCATCGTGATAGAAACGGATTTTGACGGCTTTGAATCTCACCGTGATAGAAACGGGCCTCGAGTACTTTGAGAAGTCTTACCGCGGGCAACAAAATCTTACCACATCAATGAGGGGACTCCAGGCTGCGAAAGCACTCCGTGTCAATGGAAGGGACTCCGAGCTACAAAAGCTCACCGTGTCGAAGTAAGGGGACTCCAGGCTACAAAAGCTCGCCGTGTCACTACAAAAAGCGAGGGCTGGGCCATCCGAGCCCGGTCCATGATCTCTTCCTTTTCCCATTTTTTTGTCATCTTTTCCCCATTTGGTCGAGTCCTAGTTGTTTAACCCCTTGATTAATTAGAGATAATTATTCCATTTATTCCTTTAACGAATAAAATTTCGATTATGATGATCATCTAGACATTTCCTTGAATCGCTTCATTTTGTCTCTTTTTGAATAAAATTTTCGATCTCATCGGCCAAATCAAAACCAGGTTAAAACGTGTCGGATCGGCAAAATTAGGTGTCAACAGCTGCCCCTCTTTGAAAGGGAACTTGAAGAGGTTTCATTCAAAGATAATAGATGCCTAAATTTTGCCGGCAAACGGCAGCAGCACACATTTTGGTCAGATTTCAGCTCACTTACATCTCTTTTAATCATCTTTTCGTAAAGAAGTGACCCAAATTTTCTTGATATCATGAGAAATGGATAGCAAGCTCTTTTTGTTAGGTAGGAATCCTTACCTTTACCACTGCGTGAAAACAAACCCAACTAATTGAAGGAAAACCTAATTGAGTCTCACCTTGGTAGCAACGGACTTTCACGATTCTGAGTCTCATTGTGGTAGAAATGGGTTTTGACGATTCAAAGGGCCTCATCGTGATAGAAACGGATTTTGACGGCTTTGAATCTCACCGTGATAGAAACGGGCCTCGAGTACTTTGAGAAGTCTTACCGCGGGCAACAAAATCTTACCACATCAATGAGGGGACTCCAGGCTGCGAAAGCACTCCGTGTCAATGGAAGGGACTCCGAGCTACAAAAGCTCACCGTGTCGAAGTAAGGGGACTCCAGGCTACAAAAGCTCGCCGTGTCACTACAAAAAGCGAGGGCTGGGCCATCCGAGCCCGGTCCATGATCTCTTCCTTTTCCCATTTTTTTTGTCATCTTTTCCCCATTTGGTCGAGTCCTAGTTGTTTAACCCCTTGATTAATTAGAGATAATTATTCCATTTATTCCTTTAACGAATAAAATTTCGATTATGATGATCATCTAGACATTTCCTTGAATCGCTTCATTTTGTCTCTTTTTGAATAAAATTTTCGATCTCATCGGCCAAATCAAAACCAGGTTAAAACGTGTCGGATCGGCAAAATTAGGTGTCAACAGCTGCCCCTCTTTGAAAGGGAACTTGAAGAGGTTTCATTCAAAGATAATAGACGCCTAAATTTTGCCGGCAAACGGCAGCAGCACACATTTTGGTCAGATTTCAGCTCACTTACATCTCTTTTAATCATCTTTTCGTAAAGAAGTGACCCAAATTTTCTTGATATCATGAGAAATGGATAGCAAGCTCTTTTTGTTAGGTAGGAATCCTTACCTTTACCACTGCGTGAAAACAAACCCAACTAATTGAAGGAAAACCTAATTGAGTCTCACCTTGGTAGCAACGGACTTTCACGATTCTGAGTCTCATCGTGGTAGAAATGGGTTTTGACGATTCAAAGGGCCTCATCGTGATAGAAACGGATTTTGACGGCTTTGAATCTCACCGTGATAGAAACGGGCCTCGAGTACTTTGAGAAGTCTTACCGCGGGCAACAAAATCTTACCACATCAATGAGGGGACTCCAGGCTGCGAAAGCACGCCGTGTCAATGGAAGGGACTCCGAGCTACAAAAGCTCACCGTGTCGAAGTAAGGGGACTCCAGGCTACAAAAGCTCGCCGTGTCACTACAAAAAGCGAGGGCTGGGCCATCCGAGCCCGGTCCATGATCTCTTCCTTTTCCCATTTTTTTGTCATCTTTTCCCCATTTGGTCGAGTCCTAGTTGTTTAACCCCTTGATTAATTAGAGATAATTATTCCATTTATTCCTTTAACGAATAAAATTTCGATTATGATGATCATCTAGACATTTCCTTGAATCGCTTCATTTTGTCTCTTTTTGAATAAAATTTTCGATCTCATTGGCCAAATCAAAACCAGGTTAAAACGTGTCGGATCGGCAAAATTAGGTGTCAACAGCTGCCCCTCTTTGAAAGGGAACTTGAAGAGGTTTCATTCAAAGATAATAGACGCCTAAATTTTGCCGGCAAACGGCAGCAGCACACATTTTGGTCAGATTTCAGCTCACTTACATCTCTTTTAATCATCTTTTCGTAAAGAAGTGACCCAAATTTTCTTGATATCATGAGAAATGGATAGCAAGCTCTTTTTGTTAGGTAGGAATCCTTACCTTTACCACTGCGTGAAAACAAACCCAACTAATTGAAGGAAAACCTAATTGAGTCTCACCTTGGTAGCAACGGACTTTCACGATTCTGAGTCTCATCGTGGTAGAAATGGGTTTTGACGATTCAAAGGGCCTCATCGTGATAGAAACGGATTTTGACGGCTTTGAATCTCACCGTGATAGAAACGGGCCTCGAGTACTTTGAGAAGTCTTACCGCGGGCAACAAAATCTTACCACATCAATGAGGGGACTCCAGGCTGCGAAAGCACGCCGTGTCAATGGAAGGGACTCCGAGCTACAAAAGCTCACCGTGTCGAAGTAAGGGGACTCCAGGCTACAAAAGCTCGCCGTGTCACTACAAAAAGCGAGGGCTGGGCCATCCGAGCCCGGTCCATGATCTCTTCCTTTTCCCATTTTTTTTGTCATCTTTTCCCCATTTGGTCGAGTCCTAGTTGTTTAACCCCTTGATTAATTAGAGATAATTATTCCATTTATTCCTTTAACGAATAAAATTTCGATTATGATGATCATCTAGACATTTCCTTGAATCGCTTCATTTTGTCTCTTTTTGAATAAAATTTTCGATCTCATTGGCCAAATCAAAACCAGGTTAAAACGTGTCGAATCGGCAAAATTAGGTGTCAATAGCTGCCCCTCTTTGAAAGGGAACTCGAAGAGGTTTCATTCAAAGATAATAGACGCCTAAATTTTGCCGGCAAATGGCAGCAGCACACATTTTGGTCAGATTTCAGCTCACTTACATCTCTTTTAATCCTCTTTTCGTAAAGAAGTGACCCAAATTTTCTTGATATCGTGAGAAATGGATAGCAAGCTCTTTTTGTTAGGTAGGAATCCTTACCTTTACCACTGCGTGAAAACAAACCCAACTAATTGAAGGAAAACCTAATTGAGTCTCACCTTGGTAGTAACGGACTTTCACGATTCTGAGTCTCACTGTGGTAGAAATGGATTTTGACGATTCAAAGGGCCTCATCGTGATAGAAACGGATTTTGACGGCTTTGAATCTCACCGTGATAGAAACGGGCCTCGAATACTTTGAGAAGTCTTACCGTGGGCAACAAAATCTTACCGCATCAATGAGGGGACTCCAGGCTGCGAAAGCACGTCGTGTCAATGGAAGGGACTCCGAGCTACAAAAGCTCACCGTGTCGAAGTAAGGGGACTCAGGGCTACAAAAGCTCGCCATGTCATTGAAAGGGGACTCCGGGCTACAAAAGCTCGCCGTGTCACTACAAAAAGCGAGGGCTGGGCCATTCGAGCCCAGTCCATGATCTCTTCCTTTTACCATTTTTTTTGTCATCTTTTCCCCATTTGGTCGAGTCCTAGTTGTTTAACCCCTTGATTAATTAGAGATAATTATTCCATTTATTCCTTTAACGAATAAAATTTCGATTATGATGATCGTCTAGACATTTCCTTGAATTGCTTCATTTTGTCTCTTTTTGAATAAAATTTTCGATCTCATTTGCCAAATCAAAACCAGGTTAAAACGTGTCGGATCGGCAAAATTAGGTGTCAACAAAACCGACTTTCATTTTTATCGTCTCTCCTTGGTTTCACAACAAAAATGCCCCATTGCACCTAACAAAATATCATCTTATCTTCCATGCCATCATCACTTTATCTAGAGAAGTTTGTTGGTAGTAATTTATGATCTCATTTTGTTATCAAAAAATAAGTAAGAGATTAGAAAGTTGTATTTATGACGGATAATGAATACATAATAAATTTCCCATTTTTAAGATAGTTTGCCTGAAACTATATTTTAAAGTTGAAAATTGACGTTTAATTGAATTATGGAAAAAAAAATTGATGGATTTATGAAGAAGGTTATCTTGCCTAAAGCATGATCAAACACTAAATATGTTTATATTTAGATCATATCAAAACAAAACATAAGCACAAAAAGAAAAAGTAAAAGAAAAAAATGAAGACTTCTTGCTGTTTTACTTCTACCATGAAAAAAGTAATTAACTAATGTCGATTATAAATACAATCTCATAGCAAGTGAATTGAAAACTTATAACTTGCTCAAAAAATTTCTCGAAAATAATCTTACGTGAGTTTGAAAGGGAGGAAGGTGTAACTATATTTTCAACCCCCGTCTTGCAATTCAAATTAGATTAGGAAGAGCTAAAAGAATAAAGCGCAAAACAAGCAATGTTTTACTTCAAGAAACTTACGAACCATGATAGGAAAATACCTACCGAGTCAATATCGGCAAGCTAATTAGATTGAATTCTAATCTTGAATTTGGACTTATAGATTTGGTCAAACTGTTTGAGTAAAAAATAGGTAATTAGTTGGATATCCATAAAGCATAATAAGTAGAAATATCCAATCTTCTATATAGCTTTTGTGATTAAAAATATGAAACACGAATTAAGACTAAAAACCTTGTCTAGGCAAAGTCATAACAGGATCCAAAATAACATCATATCTTGTTGGGCATAAAATGGCAATTTATATCATGAAACCAATGGGAGATAATAGAATTAAAGTCAGATTGTTACTACCGAATCGATATAAATTTATTATATGAACGTCAATTTGGTTCTAAGTTATTGCATAAAATTCTTATGTAGTTATTCATGTTAATATTTCCAGAAAATTGCTTATGTTGCAATCTAATCATCGTGAGCCATTTTATGTGGCACAACACTGCATTAAAAGTTTCTTGCAATAATTATCAAAAGGACTACATTGGAATTTATGTGTGAACGTTTAGGATTCAATTAACAAATTTAAAAATTTTAGGACTAAGTTAGTACCCATATAATATATTTAAGACCGATTGGTTTCCCAGAAAAAAAAATACATTGAAGAGAGAGAGAGAGAGAGAGAGAGAGAGAGAGAGGAGGAGGAGGATGAGGAGGTGAAATTCGGTCAATTAACCAAACATGATCAGTATCTTACCCAAAATAGGGATGGAAACATGGCCTCCCTTTTTATATTACTAAAAAAAAATTCTTTAAGCAACTTTAGTTACGTTCCTTAAAAGTCCATTAAGATTATAACTATTGTTCAAAATTATTAAATTTTATTGAGGTAACTTACCAACTTTTTCCCTATTAATAAATAACAAGACAGAAAAGTTGGTGAAATAGAATAAACTAGATAAACGTCGGTAATTAACTCACATAAGAGTTGATAATCCAGCAAAAATTGAAAACTTAATTAGAGAAAAATCAATAAATTACATAAGTTAAAGAAAGTAATTTCACATAAACCTTAGTAAGGTTACAACAAAGTTAAGAGAGATAAAGAAAAGTTGGTAATTAAAAGAAAATTAAACTTGATATATAAGCTATTTAAATGAGGCTCGGTAACCTAAAACTAGTTGGAAACTTAACCATAGTTGGTGTCACTCTAATTAAGGTTGATAATTTCGAAGGGAGTTGGTAAATTCAAAGCATTACAATGATATGAAGAATCCCTAAAAAAATTTTGTCTTTCTATTTCATATGAGAAATCCCTCATTTCGGAGAGTGGTTCAGCTGAGTTTGCAAAACGGTTTAGGGTAGAGTGTCAAATTGGAGTGTGGACTTAAGTCCTATCTCGATTCGATCTCTACTCAATGCCCATCACCCTTGGGGTGCTATGGCAATACACTTGAAATATCGGGTTAAGAGGTTCTCAACTCTTGCTCGTATATCAGGTTGTAGTTTTAAGCGTCTCGACTGGACCATCACAGAAAGGCCCACATTGAGCGCATTCTTCATATGTGAACCAAAAATTCTTTACCACTTGATTTGTGGTTAGGAAGAGGTTTTTTTTAATGTTTTAGAGGAGACATTTTCTTCTTTTGAACCCGAACTAAAAAAAAAAATTCGAAAATTGCAAAAAAGAAGTCTTTTTGCTTCCGGACCACCTTTTCCAGCCAGATAGCGAGCGATCACTCCGCAATGAACACTAACTGAAAGCGGCCGGGAATGAGTACCTATCCCTTACGGGAATCGAACCCGTGTCTTCGACATGAAAAGACGATGTCCTAACCACTGGACGAAAGGGACCAAAAAGCCATTCTTCATATACCTCAGCTCCGAGAATAGAAGTGGTTGCTTCCCTTCCTGTGCTTATAGTAAAGAGCACTTGAGCTCAGTCCTTCTATCGGGTATGAAATGGGAAGCCCTTCCAGTGTCCCTACTGTCTTGAGAAATTAGATGACCGGTACAGAGAAAACAGAAGTGTGATTGCCTTTCCGAGATCGGTTATCGAGTTTGCTTTCCTTTCTTAACCAGGCTCAAGGTAAGAAGTGTTTAGATTATAGATACGAAGGTACGAAGTGGATTTCTGGATCGCCTTGTTACACAATTGGAGGGAGAGATTTCGAGCGAGACTTCTCTGGAGAAAGATAGGCAGGATAGCAAGGCAAGGGAGTTGTGGAAGTGCTACAAGCACATATTAGTGGCCTGACGGACGAGGTCACCAGATTCATATGGGCTACTGAGGAGTAAGCAATGATCTTCTTAAGATCGATCTGTCTTGAAGTGGTCAAGGAAGTATATATTATAGCAATCGCGCTTGGAGTATAAATAACGAAAACAAAACTTTGTCATTATCAAGAAAAGTTGGCAAACTATAAAATAAAATAAAATAAGTCAAGTAAAGCTAGGTAAGTAAATCAAATGAGAGTTGTTAAACCAATGCTAAACAGTAAATTAATCAGAAAAATTTAGGTTGTCGAGCTAATTTAATTTGGTAATATCGAAACGCAAGGGATTACTAACTAATGGTAATGAAGGTTGGTAATTTAGTACAAAAGTTGGTAAAAAAGACACATAAATAAATTTTGGTAAGTAATAAGAATGAGAGTTGATAACACTTTACGTAAATTAGGGCCAACACTACATGTAAAATATATTATTAGGATGAGTGTATTATTCATTAAAGATCGTATGTTCATCCAAATTTCTTTGGATCTCCGACTTCAGCTTAGAATCTTTACTCTTCGACATTCTTCACTCATGGAAGAGAAAGATGCGCTTGTATTCTTCCTTAAATGAAAAATGTTGTGTGCAAAATTCTCGAATCAGTAGAAGTTGCAAGGGCATAAAATTAAACATAACTTCTTGCTGCAGTAGATAGAAACTGGTGATAGAAAGATACCATATTCTTTAGATGTTAGTTATTCCACAGGGTATACAACATATCATTTGATGAGGGTATACCGGGTGGAGAATGAATATCAACGGTATGGGATACTCTGAAGTTTAATAAACAATGAAGCATGTAATCGGGCTTGAGATTTCATGAGACATATTAGCACTTATGAATATGAAAAAATCATTGTCAGGACCCATCAATTCTAAGACCAAACCAGTTCATGTAATGCATTGCTTAGATATTATCGTACGTCATCCTTTAAAGTCACTCGAGTGCTTCCCTATAGTGGAGGCTAACTTTTATGTGGTAGCATCACTTGCTGGAGGCGAGCCTACTACTACGACGTCATCTTTAAGGATTCTCGTAGACGTCTGTGTGATCGAAACTAATGTTATCGAGTATCCATTGAAAGCCGTCCCCGTCGGTAATCTCTTCCATGATTCCTGATGCAGGTGAATTCGCCATTTCATCGGATGCGGCATTGTCCACCATCAAGCTTTGCTCGGTTTGCCTTCTTACGCCGACGCAATCCCTCATTTCCGACGCTGGCCGTGCAGAGACCGCCGGGCACGGGTGAGATGCCATAGACAACATGTCCCCCTCTGAACCTGCGCAGCACAATGGTTGCCACTCAACATGAGGACTCGATAAGAGAGACGTTGCCTTCGATGGCTTCATGTTGATGTCTTGGGGAGGCACATCCATCTGGTTGTTGAAGTCGGAAGAATCCTTCAGCCGATAATTTTCTGCAATTCTGATCGGCATGCTTAGAACCAGTGCAGCGCCTTGTTTTCCATTGCTTTCTTCTTTCTTAAATCGAATCTTGCACAGAACAATCTGCAATATACAATATCAAAGGAAGCATCGAGGTTACAAAAATTATTATCTTTTATCATATAAAGCTATGGAGGATAGAACCTAACTCGATCATAAGAATGCCTCATGGTCAACATGGCTTTCAAAGAATTTAAATTGACAAAAAAAAGACGACTAGTTTGACTCTCAAGAATCACTTCCCACGATGAATCCCCGGAATTTAAAGGTGGCACTATTTATATCGCTTAGGGCACAATAGAAGACAGCAACATTACGAGATAAACTCTACCATGACAAACGCTATAATATATTGATCGTATGAATATATTGTGATTCACATGATTTTCGGAATTAATTTGAAAATAAAATAAATTGACTTTCAAGATTAATTAACATGATGAAGCCCAGAATACACTTCACAAGAGTAACGAGTTTGTCTCAATGAGAAAACCTTCAACACGTTTCAATGGCTTTATAAGAGGCACTCACACTGTACGTAGGAATATCATCTCAAATAGCAAAATATTAACTAAAGAGCCTTAGGTAGATGCATATGGCAACGAATTAACAAAGTTAGAACAAGGGAATTCGACTCACTTCTATGTTAAGTATGGAGTACTCGTGCATAATCCAAGATCCTTTCTCGGCGTTTCGGTCATCGGGACATGACTCATCCTTCCCTTTGAAGTTGAAGTGCTTCTTGTGACCGATGACGTTGCCATGGCGATCTTTGATATCGGTGGTTTTCACCCCCTTCCAATATCCCAAACCCACCATTCTATCGACTCTAGTCTTCTTCATCTTGAGTTTGGTGAAGACGTACAAGCTATCCTCCACGTTCTTGTCGAAAAATTTCCACGGTTCCTTCTCATATACATCGAACTCGCGGATGAATTCAGGAAACACTAAATCTCGTTCCACCCGGTGCACAAGGTAGTAGGAGAAGAGTTGTTCGTCGGATGGACAAAATCGATATCCGACGGGAAGAGTATCCGCCATTCTTCCTCTCTCTCCCGCTCCCTCCCTCCCTCCGTCTCTCTCTCTCTCTCGAACTATTTGAGATGCCTTAATTTGCAGTGAATTTAATGCTGCACTCTAATGAGTTTCCTCTTTTAGCCGTCGGGTCGAATTCAAATAATCCTCAGACACAATCAAAGTGATCTTGATGTTCGTGTTCAATTAAGCAGTTAGGTTAAGCTATTTCCAATGTTGGGATCCCTTTGTTTTGGCTAATTAACTAAATAAAATCGAGCAAATCGACGATGAGGAGACCTAATTGCAGTAGGAGTTATCACATTTCATCATATCCCCAAAGTTGTGGGTGGATGGATCATCCCCATCGTCGAACACGCGGTCCATCTGCCTCGAGCACAGCTCGACCATTCCTCCATCCCCCAAAAAAACAGCCAACTACTTTTGAATTTTTGCTAACAGATTTACCGACTTAGGTTGATACGGTCTCTATAAAAGTCAAAATTCAATTCACTTCCGATCTTCACTAGATAAGCAAAATGACCCTCAGCGGTTTCCATTACGTATGATTTTCCTTCAATTCTTTACTTTCCTCTTATGGCTTTCCTTCAAATTTAAAAACTTTCGTTTTGTGGCTTAATTCCTTCAAATTTAAACTTATTGTTTGTTTAGGGAAAACAAATTAGTTTCTTCTTCATCATTACTCTAATCGCAATTTCTTTCTTCGCCATTTGTACCTTCGAGACTAACTTATGTGGCGAGTTTATTATTTGATTAGTGGTAGAGAAATAAAATCAAGTCTTTTTACGTAATAATGAATAGGTTTTTTTTTCCTGCCAATTCAGTTTTACGCGGAGCATGTAAGAGATAAAAAAATTATATGAAATATACTAAACACAATAATGTAAAAAAGTTATGCACATTCGGACACATTGATATTTTTTCTCGCAAGCACCTGATGAATGGTATTAATTAGTATTTGTCAATTTGAAATGAAACCGACTTTGCATTTCTATTTTTCTTATCTTGTGCAAAGTTTTTATATAATAAAATTTTAACTTTTAAATTCCACATTTGGGAATGTAATCTTGACTCTGTTTGGACAAATCTTTTCATAGAGCTTCTTTGTTTTTCATCCGTCCATCTCATTATATTATGTGACAAACAATTGATAAGAAAGAGTTTGGCGGTGATATACACAATGTAAATAAGAGTTTGAAGATACTTCACTATGTGTATAATCATTGATGTTAATTTTGACAATCTTCTTGATAATTAATTTATAAATTTGCTCAACAACGTACAAATGAACTAAGATTTCTTGAAGGGTTCTCGTTTCAAGAAAGCTAATACGCATAGTGTGAAACTTAAAAAGACAAAAGAAAAATACTATTTCTAATATTTATGGCAATACTCACTTAATTTTTTTTTTATAAAACGTTATTTACACCATGCAACAAATATTTTAAATATACCCTAATCGTAGGTAGTAGTGAAACCATCAGTCTAAATATCAATTATTAACATTTAAATACAAAGTCGCTCAAAACATTATTACATAGAATATTGTCTTTACCTTGATTACATGTAATAGTTAGTTATTGACAAGAATATTATGGCAATTGAAATTGCATTATATGACAACACATTCAAACTATTGCAAATACATTTCTGCAATAATTTTAGATACTTGCGAAATTTCATATTCAGATAATTATCTTTACTTATTCTTTTGTTCATATTTGGGGTAAGACGTGTATCAAATCATATTTGGTTCTATATTCTCATCGCTCCTGAAATCTATAAAGGTTGACCGAAGTATACAATATATTTATAAGTATGAAAGATTGAGGAATAATGGACAATGTTGAATAATCCTTCATTTAAACTCTGAATACATGAAAACAAAAAATGTCCACGTAGGCATCCTTTGTTAAGGATGTGCAGGATATTGATGTGTCAATTATATTAGAAACAACAAGATTTACGTGCAGAAAACCAACGACAACCCGTGATCTGTTCTAATCTTATCTCCTTAGCTAATTTCATCTAGAGCATTGGCAGGGTAGTTATTTGTATTCCACGATCGAAAGTCACATATATGTAAGTGCACCAACACCACATGTCTAAGCCCTAGAAAATCACATTCACACGCAGATTGCTTAGCAGTACTCCAGAGTTTAGAGAGTTCTTGAGAGAAGAGAGATGCAAAGAAAGAAGATAAAACCGATGGATGGGTATCCGATCGGTTACCGTTTTCGACCGTCAGAGAACGACCTCTTCTTCCATTACCTCGCGAAGAAGGTGGAAGGGAAATCGGAGGCCATTCCTCCTTACATGCCCGAGGTCGACATTTACGGCGATGATGATCCTTGGGAGATCTTCGATGCGAATACGAAGGAAAATTTCTACGTCTTCACTAGGTTGAAGATGATCAAGTCCAGGGTGAAGAGGACTGCCGGTTTCGGGACTTGGAGCAATGAGAATAAGCGAGAAATTGTGGACGGTCGAGGCGATACCGTCGGGTACAACAAGCTGTTCACTTTCAAGTCATCGACCGGAAGCGAGAAGACCAAGAACGGGCGTTGGATGATGCACGAGTACTCTATGAAGGGTCAAGAGGTATTTGAATTCCTCCAATTGATCTTCTATATTTAATGGATTTACTAAACTTATTGAATGAATTCTTCCCAGGACTTCCTCTGCCTGTTCGTCATATTTTCTGGACATCCTCTGCCTGTTATTTCCCGTTATTGCTTACTATAGCTTTGCCACAATCATTCGTATAACGATTTTGCACCACTTTTTCCTTTTCTTTAGGTTAATTTTGCTATGTTTAAATATCAATGTTATGCATTAATCTAATAATTTAACCTGATAAATATCAAAATCTTTCCACTTATCTGTTGCTGTACTCAGTGTTAGGCGTTGTTCTTTTATGTTATTTCAATCTTTGTCACAACTATTGTTGTATTAAGATTCTTGATTAAACCTCTTTCCTACCCTAACTTTTGTATAATTAATTTCTCTATATCTGTATAATTATTTTCCCTCTGCAGTTAGTCTTGTGCGCAATCACAAACCTTGAAAAGGCGGAGAAGAAGGGTTTGGACGTGATAACGATCGGATCGGCCATTGAATATCGCCAAAGGAAAAAGGTAAAATTAATGGAAGATGATATTTCCCCTCGACTTTCTTCCATCGTTTCCGAAGCCTATACTTCGAAGCCGCCGATCGTGAATTTAGCATCGTGCGATGATCCCGTCCACATTGACGATGGAGCCCCTCATCAAATGTTGTACGTACCGCCAATCCCCACGTCTGCCGTTAGTAGCACCCCATTGAACCAAGTCCAAGATGAGCCGATGCATCAACCACCGAACGAGGTCATTTGTCATGACTATCCAGTGACGCCGTCCGTGATAACCTTTGAAGGAAGCACGGCAAAGGTCTATGTGTCTCCGTCTTCATCAATCCAAGCTGCTGACGGTCAAGACAACAATCATAAGGACATCAACTATGAAGATTATCCGGCGACGCATTACGAGATAACCTTCGAAGACAATGCGACGGAGGTCAATGTGCCTCCAACTTCGTCGGCACAAGCTTCTGAAGCTCAAGACAATAACCATAACTATGATGGTGTTTGTGGCTCGCCCCCAATGGCGGCGGCGGGGGCATCGACTCCCATGCAACCATGGACGACCGGACCAAAATTAGCACCATTTGATCCATTCGATAAACTAGGAAAGATTTTAAGAGTCTGATCAAGTGAGGGTTTGTTATGAAAGTACAGACTTTGGTTTTTATATAATCAATGATGTTTACGGCAGAATGTTCCCTGTAAATATATTTTTGACCAGTCATGATGTGAAGAAGATGGTGTGCAAGTTATTCTATTAAAGAGTGTTTACGCAATTTTTATTAGCATTTATCATATGCTTTAATATATGATGGATCCTGCATGATATTTGCCAATTGGTATATTAGGTTAACATGCGTGTATGATTGACCAAGTATATTTATGACTTGTGGTCTGTTTATGATATAAACTAAATGTGATTCTTTAATGATGCCAAGTTAATTATGGGGCGAGTGAACCATTCTTTTGTATGTGTCTCCAATTCATTTTCTAGTTAATAGTTTTCAATCAAGTCTGTTTACGAGTTAAAATTGCCCATGCTGTATATAATACGGATTCATTGAGTAATCACTTACTGTCTTACCATGCACATATAACTGCTCTTTCACCTCAACATTAAATATTCAAAAATGGATTATGAATTTTTAGCGGTAAAGTCGAACTAGATATGGATTTTACCTTTTTCCGAAATCCTATTCTCACTGTTTACAACACAGTGCAGGTGAAATCTTTCCTTTTGTTTAGTAAATCCAAAGTATGTGTTTCCTTTTATTTAGTTAAGATTCAAGACTATGTTTGTTTCACGGAAAATAACATTCAGGAAAATATTTTTAGAAATTTCTGGCGTTCGTTTCACGGAAAATAAAACATTCAAGGAAAATATTTTGCATCAATAGAACAAAAACACTTTCAAAAGTGAGGAAAATGTTTTCCGTTTTTTTGAAAGGGGAAAACATTTTATCTTTCCTTTTATTCAGTAAAAATTTTAAAAAGGGTTCTCATGGGTTTTCAATTTTTTTTCTAAACTTCAATTTTTACCGTTTCTAAAAGAATGCAGAGTGTAATCTTTCATTTTATCTGGTTAAAATTTGGTTAATGGGTTCAAGTGGGTTTTGCATTGTCATGCCTAACTAGATATGATCTTGAATTTTTTTTCCGAACCTCAATTCGTATCGTTTGCAACATGGCACAGGGTACAATCTTGTCTTCTGGTTTTTTCTCTTCCTTCCGTAAAAAAAAAAATATTTCCTTCTATTCCGTCGCTACAAAAAAAAGACCTCGAATTCGATATGTTAGTATAATCTTTTTAGGTCAGCAAAAGATAAAAATCATGGGGCTAAAGACGGAAACGCCTAAAGACCCGCCGGGAAATCTACTTCTGACTTTGGAATTTCCTTTTCAAGGACGAAAACGATTTCTAAGACTTGAGCACTGTAGATTATTACACTGCACTTAAATTTTAGATTATGACCCAACTCGACCCGATGCGCCGATTTATTATATCAAATTCTGCTAAACAAATATTTTTAAGTGATATTGGAGCAGTAATCCATGAGATCGATCTTGGACTCGGACCATCAACTTATGTTATAAAATCTTTTGTTTTTTTCGTTCTTGCAAATCAATATTGTGAACGGAGACGTGGCGCTTCCAGAGCACATCTTCTACAACAATTTGCCTCCCAAGTTTATTTGTCGTTGCCAATTTTAGAAGGAGAGTGATTCGTACCGTATTCTCCTTCTTTGTTGATAAAAGTTGCATTTGAATTTGATAAACGAAAGACGAGAGCAGTGGCTGTGTATACATCTTGTACACCAAGACTCACGTCTATTTAAGCGCATTGACATTACCGCTCTAAGCCAAAAACAATCACATACACACGCAGATTAGCACGCAGCAATCCAGAATATTCAGAGTTCTTGAGAGAGCAGAGAGATGGAGAGAAGGAAGATGAAACCTATGGACGGGTATCCAATCGGGTACCGGTTCCGCCCGTCCGAGAACGACCTCTTCTTCCATTACCTCACGAAGAAGGTGGAAGGGAGATCGGAGGCCATTCCTCCTTTCATGCCCGAGGTCGACATTTACGGGGATGATGATCCTTGGGAGATCTTTGACACGAATTCGAAGGAGAGCTTCTACGTCTTTACCAGGTTAAAGACGATCAAGTCTAGGGTGAAGAGGACCGCTGGTTCCGGGACTTGGAGCAATGGTAATAAAAGAAAAATCATGGACGATCAGGGCAACGTCATCGGTTGTAACAAGCTGTTCTCCTTTAAGTTGTCAACCGAAAGCGAGAAGAAGGCGAAAGGACATTGGACTATGCACGAGTACTCTATGAATGGTCAACAGGTATTCCAATTTCTCCAGTTAATCTTCTGTAGATAACTTCCTCATATTAATTAGTTAAATGATTTGTCGCTAGACTTTCAAGAAATTCTAGTTACATGAATTTTGGCAAGAATTTCAAGAAACCCTTTCGGCAGAAAATATATTTTAGTAATACTATTCTGGAGGATAATTACTGTAGAATGTGAAAAACTACAACTTGTTTATACTATTTTTTTGTGTGCATCCAGTTAAAATATTACACGTCACTTAATTACGATATTTATATGATCTTTGCATACATGTTATCTCTTTTCAATTATAATATTAAAATCTTTATTTGAATATTCTAATACAATATGATATCACAAGTTAAGTTATGCCCCAGCTTACTTCACACGCGCAACTTTCAATTTTCAAATTTCATGTATCGTATCTCGACTTCGATCCCAATGACGTTGTCCCTATTCACCTTTTGCATCGTCTATTTATGTTATTTAATCCCTTTATATTTTTCATTAATTATTCTCTCTCTGTTTCTGGATACATCTCGATAACCCTTGTTCTCACTTTCATCTCCCTTTTGCAGATGGTTCTGTTCGTAATCACAAACCAAGATATGGCGGAGAAGAAAAGTTCGGACGTGATTATGATCGGATCGACTGAAGAGCGCACCGCCGAGCAAAAAATTTAATAACCGTCGAGGATCGTATTTCCCTTCGACAATCAGCCACTGTTTCCATACCCTCTACTTCGACGCCGCTGGTCGCGAATTTATCGCCATGCGATTACCCCGTCCAAGTTAACAATGTAGCCCATCATCAAACGTTGTACGTGCCGCCAATGCCTATGCCCGTCGTTGGTAGCACCCCGTCGAACCAAATCCGGAATGAGCCGATGAACACGATCGTTTATCATGATGATCCGAGGACGCCTGACGTGATGACCTTTGAAGGAAGCACGATTGGGATCACAACGACGTCTGCTTCTTCATCAATGCAAGCTGCTGATGCTCAAGACTGAGATCATAACGACGTCGGCTGTAACAATTATCCAGCAATGCATCACGAGATAACCTTCGAAGGCAACACACTAGAGGTCGATGTGCCTCCATCTTCGTCGGCACAAGCTTCTGATGCTCGAGAAGATGACCATTACGATATTGGTTTTTATGGCTCATCTCTGATGGCGGCAGTGGGAGCATCATCTCCGGCGCAACCGTTCATGACCGGACTAGAATTAGCACCATGTGATCCACATGATGAACTAGGAAAGATTTTAACATTCTGATCATCAAGCGTGAGTTTCTAATGGAAGTACAAACTTTAGGTTTGATGTTGCAGAGCATTTCCTGTAATTTTTTTTTTTTTACTAGTCGGCAATGGGAAGAAGATGGTTTGCAAGTCATCATATATAAGAGTGTATATGCAATTATGCTTTTATTTTTTATTACCTTTTGTTATTTTAGTCTAATCAAAAACCTGAATCAGACTATGTTATCCTATATGCTTAAACTATGGTGGTCCTGCGGGATATTGTCATAGGAATAAAATTAGGTTAACATGATCTGACCAAGTATGTAAGTATCATTTAGGCTTATGGTCTATTTATGATAATTACTATGATGTGATTTGGTGATTGGATCGAATGCAATTCTCATTCTACAAAACCGAATGATTTACGGATCGAGTGAACGGCTCAATCTACATATGCACCTCCAATTATTCTTCTAGTCGATGGTTTTCAATCTACTTTGTTTGCGAATTAAACTATTATATGTGAAATGGATATCTAAAATCTTAGATTGAAGTCATGATTAATCTCTAGGGATGCTTGTACTATTGCGTGAAAATTGCATAAGCTTTCAATCACTAGAGGCTGTCATGGCCTTTGAGATTACTTTGAATGGTAGACGTTTTTTTAGTAAACACCTTATGGAGATTTCATTAGTACTTCTAAAAATAAGTGTTATGATATGCAACTTTTTGTGATTTAATTTGATTTCATACTTTTCTTTGGAGAGTGAGACTGTGATTAATTTTTTGGAAAACCTTTAAAGACGTTTTTTTTTTTTCTTTTTATACGTATGTAAAAGATAACCATTAAGAAAGGGTTCAGTGGTAATATGCACAACGAAAGTGAAATTTTATTAACAGGTCTTCGTGTTAACAAATTGTCTACGGTAAAATTTAGACTCTACCACTACAAAAAAACTGTAATTTAGCTACAGTTTTTGCGATGGAAAATCTGCAAAATGTCGTCGCTAATATGGTTTTGCAACGAGATTAGCGACGACTTTAAGTCCGTCGCTATTCAGTCGTCGTAAAAATTAGTTACGAAAAATATATGAGTTCGTCGTTAAGTTGCGACAAAGCAAATATCATCACAAATGTCGTGGCTAAACGTTCGTCACAAAACTCGTCCCTAATTTGCTACGACAAATAGTCGTAGCAAATGTCGTAGCAAATTTGCGACTATGACATCGCAAAATTCGTCACTAAGTGCGTCGGTAAATTCAAGTATATCTCATGTCGTCCTAATTGGTGACGAACAGATGGTCATCGCAAATTTGGCGACATGCATTTGTACGTCGCTAATTTGCCACGACGCAAAGTCGTCGCAAATTTGTCCAACAAATTAGAACTCCTTTCTCATCTATACGCGTCGCTAATTTGCCACAACATCATATAGCCGTCGCCGAACAGCGACGGTCTACAAATGCCGTCGCCAAATAGCCACGTGCATAGGATAATCCGTCGCCACTTTTTGCGACGACTTTTGTAGGCCATCACTAATCTGCTACGATTGTCGACCGTAGCAAGTTAGTGACGGACGAAGTTCATCGCAATTTACCTACAGTATTACCTTGTCCGTCGCTAATTTGCTACGGATATGCATATGTTCGTCACTATATAGTGACGTATTTTTCTTGTATGTCGCTAATTAGAGCCGGATTTTGCTTGTCTAACGCGAAGTAGCGACGGATATGAGTATGGCCGTAGCTAATTTTGTGAATTTGTAATAAATTTGCTCATCGTTTCTACGACAAAAAGAATTCGGTTTATGCGTCCCACGAATTCAATAAACTGGATTTTGCTACAACTGTTTTGCGACGAATTATTTGATCACATTATGATATTATATCTAATTAATAGGAGCAATGAATTTATAGCATCATTTAGACAGCACTAAATAACACCATCCATATTATAACCCTTATGAAAGTTATATACATTGTAGCCTACAAAATTATCCACAAAAATAACATAAATATCCAAGAACAACCACTGAATGACCAACTGAGTTGAAGCAAATTCTAACAAAATGCCAATTCTCTATATAAAATGCAAAAAAAGAAAAACCAAAAGATGCTCTTGGGATGTGGCTCATTAATATCTTCAATTCTGCATCCATACTTCAAAGCACCATCATCTTAGGCACCCAATGTCAGTCCAACTGATCATAGATGATATATTATAAGGACGACATTATGTACATTCATCAAATCATAGAAAGCAATCAACCAATGAAAACAAATGTTAATACCTGAAATATCGATAAAAAGAGACTGCTAGTTTGCGGTCCTCTTGGTCTATTCTCTCTTGGCCCGATCGTGCTCTAATCACCTAAAACGCAAACAACAATATAAATCGTATTTAGGCATCCTTCATTAGATGTTTGATCTACAAAAGCCAGCAAACATGACGTTTTACGGTATAACATTCCTTAGTCATATATAGCACAAGAGATGTACTACATCATCTATGTTCTAGGACTTAAGCAAATTGCAAAGGATATCACATGTTTGCAAGCCAACCACATTTTCATCATCTCATATAGCAAAATAACATACAACAAAGATTCAAATCGCTCAGGAACAGCCCATTATGTTTGCATGTTAAAACTACAGCAACATTTAAACTCAAGTCTTACGAAGAGCTGAAACACCAAAGTTGCAGATAGAGGATGGATGGTGGTGCCAAAACTTCCCTCAGTACCCTTGAACATGGGCTTGTTACAGCATCAACGTTCGTCCTGCAACCAATAGGAGACAAAAATTTACATTAATACTGCAACTGACATTTGCATATGAAGAGAGAGAGAGAGAGAGAGAGAGAGAGAGAGAGAGAGAGAATTACAGCCATAAGTTCTCTTATAGCAAAATTTAATCAAACCCGGGACGAGTAAATTTCCAGCATCCAAAAAAGGAAAAAATTAGTGACGTAACCACATCGTTAGCAACTAGGAGGTGCCGCCATTCCCATCAACATCGGCATCAACAGGCATCTCATCACCATTGTCCTCTTCGTCTATGGGGTTAGAGGGAGGTACATCATCATCATCAGACTCATAATCCGAGATGTCCAGGTGTCGCAAGATACATGTCATTTTTCTTTCGAGTTTCATAATTTTTGCTTCTTTTTGTACAAGTTGTTCCTTCAACTTGTTCATTTCTTGGGCCATGTTCGAATCCTGCCGACCCCTCCTTGAACCAGATGCACTTTAGGATGACGTTGCAGCTACCTTTCTTGCAACTTCTCTAGACAAGGATCCCAACCCAAATACTTTTCCTCTTTTTACCCCACCCGATGCCTCCATCCATAATGCCGTCTGATCAACTTCTTGATCAGACGGCCCAACACCATCACTAACACTAGCATGTGTAGAGCAAAGGTCATCAAACTTTTCCTACGCGAGCAATATATGATGCAAATTAAGTAACTTCATATAACAATATGGTAATTATTGTTAACATCAATATAATTAGGTACAGATAAACAAACCTTAATAGCTCTTGCCCGATCGCTAGTCCATGTCTTATCTCTTTTCTGAAAGGTCCGTTCAAATGTTTGAACAGCTGTCGGTTCCCTCCCCAATTCCTTCGTCTACAAAATATAAACATAAATTAGTATTCGACTTAAATTAACTTACATCAAATCCAAATGGACTAACCAATCTTTTTTTGTGCTCCCCGATGTTGATACTCCCTCTAGCATATGTGGTAGACCCTTCACTAGAACTAGAAATTCGATTTTGTTTATTCCTGAGACTCGCGCTCTTATGTTTATCAGTTCCCCAAGTTATCATCATTTCCGTCCTATGTTCACTTGCAATAAAGTAAGGCTTCCTTTGTTTTGTCTTCGCTTTATTCATCGCATTTCTTATGTGATCACCCGTCTTTTTGTAAAAAATTCTCCTAATCTCGTTATCGACGGATTCAACCCACCAAAAATGCCGCTACAATGGACCAGAAAAGCAAATAATGTTATTGGAATAATGTCTTAGTTTGTCATGAAATCAATAAACAACACTTACCTTGAACTCATCCCACCACAACGTCTTCACGTCATGTGGAGTGCTGCTATATGTAAGAAAAGGCCCCCTCCAATGATCGTTCATTATTCCATTAAGTTCCCTCACAACATAGTTCGCATTTGTGAAGCTGTAAAAATTAATATCTATGTGCTTAGTTGACATCCCATATATAAAACCATACTGAATTCACATATACTAGTAAAAAAACACGTCCACTTACGAATCACCATATGGTCCTATCAATTTCCGACCATCTGAATCTTCAACCATGTTTTCCTCGTCATTCGATTGTATCTCTGAAGAAGGTGGAGGTGTCGATTGTTCTGCTGAAGAAGGTGGACGTGTCGATTGTTCCACTGAAGAAGGTGGAGGTGTCGATTGTTCCGCTGAAGAAGGTGGTTCTCCATTCAATTCAATTCGCCGTTGATAAACTTGGCCGGACATATGGAAATTCGTAGGGTCCAAGGAGAGGCCGCCCAATGGTTCCGTTATAAGTGCAGCGGATGATGTGCCAATGTGTCCAGTATGTCCAACATCATTGCCAACTTCTGGTTGAGGGTTAGATAAAATGCGGGGGAAGTCCAAATGGTTGGGGATGAGCCCGATGAAGGGGAAGGGGAATCGGCTATTCTCACTCTACCTGTACGCCGGCGTCCACCTCCTATACAACCACCTCCACGTCTCTATAATCACACTAAAAGGTTAGACAAATATCAATCAACAAACACTGTCCATGTATTATGACCAGCTTACCATTTTTGTTCCTAGCTATTCAGAGACAATTGTAGTAAAAGGATTGGGGCCTCAACTTCATAGCCGGACACGTATATCTTCTTTTGTTTTGCTGCCTCCTCACTACTGCACGTTAACAAACACATACAATATATAAATCAATTATGGATTACATTACTAATTAAAGGTGTGGATTGAAATTGTTATGGATTACATTACTAATTAAAGCCAACATCAAAGAAGGGCAGAAATCTGGCAAGCTCATAAACATATCACAAGTTTCTCCATCTTTTTAATATACATATGGACTCATATATAGATAACCTACAACTTTGACACGATTGCTATCTAGTGTGATATAAGATCACGGGTCAATGATGTTAATCTAATATGACACCCCTTTGATTGTCATTCCATATTTTGTGTCACGACATGCATAACGTCGGGTATATAAATAAACTACCAATTAATGGAACTTGACTGAAGCTAAGAATTGGCAAAAAAACCACAGCGACAAACCAATAAGACCGCTTCAGCCCTCTGCACATGAAATCGAAGCTTTTCCACACATAAGACATCATTCATCAGAACATTAACAAGAAACAACCATGATCATCAAAACAAAGCCAATGGTAATGCCCAAGCCAATGTGAATCAGTAAATCAGGCTTCTCTGTTTTTGTAGTCAGCCATTGCACAAGCGGTGGAACATAAACTGATCAAATATGCTACGATCGCGAAAACATCAACGAACCATTCCAAGCATTTCCCACACACCCATCGCACTCTCACAAGCACAAGCAGTTGTTTCCTTTCCCAAGATGCTGAAGCGAATACAAAATTCCAAACACAAATCTAGCAAAATCACATCGCAACAGCAATCGATTAGCTACAAGAAGGAACTCACCGAGCTCAGATCGGCGAACCCGGCGAAACCCTAACGACACCCCTAACAGCGACGTCGGACCCCACACCACACCACCCAGCAGCGCGAGGCAAGAAGCGTCCAACCAAGGTGAATCGAAACCCTAGAATGTGAAGAGGTTCGGATTTGACCTTTGATTTGACCTTGCCCTAGCTCGATTGCACTAGCTTATTTGCGTGACCGTGTGGGGAAAACCCCAAGACAAAATCTGATGATCGGAGGAGGGCGGATTATGAGAGGCCAACGTCGATCGGCAGCCGAGGAGGTTCGGACGATTAGCGACTTCACCGAGCTCGATTTCAAACCTTACCCTAGCTTCTTCGCGTGGCTGTTAGGGAAATTGTCGACAAGGGCAACTGATAGGGAGGAGGGTGGATGAGGAGAGGCCTTGGTCGAGCAAAGGATCAGGACGATCGGCAAAGGTTCGAGGTGGAAGGTGCGTCGGAGGAGAATCGCGACAACCAAAGGGATAGAGAGATTGACTTCAAGTGAAACAGGAGAAAGACCGATCGTATTTTTTATGCTCAATTTAGCGACGGACAAGCATAAACCGTCGCTAATTAGCTACGGCGAACGCATGTCCGTCACTGATTAGCTACACACGCACACTATATGTGGCTAATTAGCGACGGCCATCTTCTGATCGTCACTAGAAGATGAACATAATCACTAATTTGCAAATTAGCGACGACATGAAAATATGTCACTAATTAGCTACAGTACATAAAATAGCCATCCCTAATTAGTGATGAAAGACACTGTCGTTGCTGATTAGCTACAACCAAACATTGTATGTGGCTAATTAGCGACAGACATCTTCTATTCGTCGCTAATATGCGAAGGTAATCAATACACTCGCTAGTATCATTTGACACGAAAAACCGAGCAAACACTTGGGAATGATTTCATCTACGGATGCGATTCTCGTAGTCTGCTTAGCCGATCTCCAAGATTTGGTTCGAAACTTTCGATTTCGCTTGAGAATTACGGATCATGAAGTGATAATAAGGACTCCCATGCAATATCGACCAACCATCAAACTAATTTACATAATTGATTATCGTATACTACTCAAATGTAATACTAATATTCAATTCGAATATTGAGAGTTTACTTAAAAAGCACGGATCATGAAGAAATATTATGGGTTTTAATTGATGGTTGAAATTACTAATTACCAACATCTTATCTACGGGCTATTGCTCTTATGACCACACAATCAGAAACTTCTCACCCCACAAAAAAAAAAGAGCAACTCCAATGTCACTTAATGTACATATAGGAATTTACTTCTTGTACACGGAAGTCCACATTTATATGCTTTTGTATTTTTGTGGCGGTGCTTCTACTGGTACTGCATATAGTGAAAATGTACTAACTTATTGTAATTTGCGAATCATGTGTTGAAAACTAGTTACAAATGAATGTTGCATAAGTTAGAGAGAATATGTCGATTGATCTTAGCGACGACATGAAAATATGTCGCTAATTAGCTACGCTACAGAAAATAGCCGTCCCTAATTAGTGACGGAAGACACTGTCGTCGTTGATTAGCTACAACCAAACATTGTATGTGGCTAATTAGTGATGGACATCTTCTGTTTGTCGCTAATATGCGAAAGTAATCAATACACTCGCTATTTAGCGATGACACGACAAACCGCCGCTACTTAGCTATAATTGAGACTTAGACGTCGCTATTTTGCGACTGACAAAAACTATCCGTCGACAATTAGCGACGACCAACCATGTCGTCACTGAATAGCTACCAACAAACACTATCTGTGGCTAATTAGCGACGGGCATCTTTAGTTCGTCGCTAATTTGCGAAGATAATCAATACACTCGATATTTAGCGACAACACGAAAAACCGTCGCTACTTAGCTACAATTAAGAAATAGCCGTGGCTATTAGGCAATTGACAGAACCTATCCGTCGAAATTTAGCGACGACCAAGCATGTCATCACTCATAAGCTACAGATAAATCATGTCTCTAGCTAATTAGCGACTATTATCTTCGGTTCGTCACTAATTTGTGAAGGTATGAATACACTCCCTATTTAGCGACGACGCGAAAAACCGTTGCTACTTAGCTATGGTTAAAAATTAGCCGTGGCTATTTGGCCACTGACAGAACCTATCCGTCGTAAATTAGCGACGACAATCCATGTTGTCACTGATTAGCTACAGACAAACACCGTCTGTGGCAAATTAGCGACGACCTTTTTGGTTCGTCGCTAATATGTCATTGTAACAAATACACTCGCTATTTAGCGACGACACAGAAGTCCGTCGCTATTTAGCTACGGTTAAAAAATAGCTGTCGCGACTTGGCGACTGACAGAACCTACCCGTCGAAAATTAGCAACGATTAACCATGTTGTCACTGATTAGCTATAGAAAGAAACTGTCTGTGGCTAATGGGTCTAGAAAAATCAGCCAGACAGGAGCGCACAAGACTTTGACAGTGATTACCATTATAACACTGATGGAGTTTCGCCATGATAACACTGATGATGATGGAGCTTGTTATCGTCCCCAGATGGAGTTTCCATTCATTTTTGAAACACTAAAGGTATCTCAGAATAAACCTTCTGATTCATTTCTTGTGACCTCTGAACCTGATCGTTCTGATCCCACAAGACTCAGAAACATTATTCAAGATATAGAAAAAAGAAAAGCCATCAAAATGAGGAAAACAAAAATGGAAGACCCATCTTCCAACCCAGACCAGTCCAAACAGCTGATGGTGTCAAATCCCTTACAAACATATCTAAAGGACCTGACTTCTCAGCCCTCAGCCACACAAACTTTCCCCACCATAGCAACCATTGATCCTCCAGAAGAATTTGCTTCTGAGGAAGAAATCCCAGAGGAATTCTCCTCCTCATCTTCATCCAGTGATTCTAAAGTAGATTCTATCTACATGGTTGATCCTCCAACGGAGACAATGAATGAAGACACCACAGAACTCGAAGTTGTACATCCAAGGGATCCAGCCCAACCAACTTCATCCCATTCAAATTCAGGGTTCTTTACCCTTGATGATATTCCTTACTCCAAATGGCCAGACCGACTCCAGGAATTTCATACATTGCTCATTACCCAAAAATTGACCCGAGACAGCAACTATGACATCCTTATGGAATTTGTTTCCAAATTCACCGGTACCTTGAAAAGTTGATGGCAATGTGTTTCCGAAACATACCAAGTTCAATTCCTGGTATCAACAAATTTCAAAGAAAACATTGCTTCTATCCACACTCACTTTTGTGGAGAAATGGCTGATGTCTCGGAAATCCAAAAGCGAGAATTTTTTGAAAGAAAATGCTGTTCTCTTTGGCGAAAAGACTTAGACCACCACTTTCAAGAAATGATCAAGCTCTTTTATGCCTTGGGAGCAGATTCAAATCTGAAGCAAGTCTTCATAAACTCCATCCCAAAGGAAATCTCGCAGGTAGTCGAAAAATCTCTTATTGCAAAGGATTTGAAGATTGCAGATGTTCCCTTTGGACATTTCTAGCAGGAAATTCATAAAGGACTTGAAGAATTGTGTTCCAGGAAAAATGCCTTCCAACAATTCCTCAAGGAGAGCAAACAGCTGAACAAGAATTGCTCAAAAGACTATTTGAAGATCAAATGCCCTGGAGAAAAAGATTGTGTTTGCGACTATTGCAGACACAAAAAGAAGAAGAAGCATTTCGGCAAGCATCATCTTCAAGATGATAGCTTCCAGCATAAACGCTTCAGAAAAAGAAGATTCCTCCGAAGGAAAAGAAGATCCTTCAATCCCTCTAGTAAAAGAAGGTCCTCCAAACCCAACCGTTGCTTTATTTGCAAGAAAATGGGGCACTTTGCCAAAAATTGTCCACAAGCAAAGCGGAACAACATCAACATCATCATGTAAGTAGAACAACAAACTGGCATATCTCTTGACGATGATGATCTGGAATCAATCTTCTCCATTGATGAGGAACCATCAGATGAGACACTATGTCCCATCCCATACATTCCAGACGAAGAAGATTATGGTGAGAAAGATATTTTCCATTTTACCCCACAAATTCTTTCTCAAGATACACATTATCTTCCACCATACTTCCCTGTAAAAATCTTCCTCTCAAAATACTCCAAACCCATTATTGTCATAGCCATGATGACACTGGAGCACATGCCTCTTTGTTCGACCCAAAAATCCTCCCAGATGAATGTTGGACACCTTATGTTCGATACTTCACTTCAGCATCTAGAGACACTTTTTCAATCAGTGTCAGATCAAAACCCATCACCATCCAATTCTTTCCTCAGTGTTCTATCACTACAAAGGTCATTGGATGCCCCTTGCCAAACAAGAATTTCATCATTGGTTGGGATATTTTGTCCCAACTACCCAAGCTCAGAATCATCAGTGGAAAAGGTCTGAAGTTCAATGATATTTTCTAGGAATTTACCAGCATCCAGAGATTCTTTCCATTGATATAAATATCCTTGATCCCATTATGCAAAGTCTTTTAGACTTTTGTGCGGATAATCACTCAGAGTTCTTGCAAAAATGCCAACATCCATTATGGCAAAACTCTCAGTTTTTCATTCGCCTTCCATTCAAACAGAATAAGGATATCAACCCAACAAAAGCCAGTTATACGGGTATGAATCCTGAACATCTTGCCCTTGCTCAAAAGGAGTGATCTGAACTCCTAGAACAGGACTCATTGAGATTTCTAACTCTTAGTGGGCTTGTGAAGCCTTCTATGTTAACAAAAGAGCAGAACAGAATAGAGGAAAGTTGCGTTTGGTCATCAACTACCAACCTCTAAACACTTTCCTCAGAGATGACAAATTTCCTTTACCATCCCGAAAATCCCTTTTTGCTAGCTTGTGCAAAGCTAAGATATACTCCAAGTTTGATCTTAAAGTAGGATTTTGGAAACTTGGAATCCATCTTGATGACAGATCCAAAACCGGATTATGCATCCCAAACCAGCACTATCAATGGAAAGTGCTACCATTCGGGCTCAAAACGGCACCATCCCTTTTTCAAAAGGCCATGTGCCAAATTTTTGGTCCAATCTTGGACAGTGCTGCCATCTACATAGATGATATTTTGCTTTACAGCCCTGATGAGCAATCCCATGCTGAGCTCCTTCAGAAATTCATCCAAATTGTCCAAAAGCATGGTATCATGCTATCTCAGAAAAAGATGATCATTGCGCAGCAAAGGATCGAGTTTCTTGGAATGAACCTTGACCAAGGAACATACCAACCAAGTCCACATATTGCAAAGGAATTACTCAAATTCCCAGAAAAGGAACTCACAGTTAAACAGGTTCAAACATTTCTTGGTATAGTCAATTATATCCGAGATTTTGTTCCTCAACTGTTTAAGCTCCTTATACATCTTCAAAAAAGGTTGAAAAAGAGGGCCCCCTTGGGTAAAGGACCAGACTGAAGCACTTGCCAAACTTAAGGAGATCATGCAAGATCTTCCTCCTCTTCAGATTCCTTCAGATTCAGGGGAAAAGAATTCTCCAGACCGATGCCAGTGACAAATACTGGGCAGCTGTATTATATAAAGAAGTTAATGGCAAGCGATATATTTGTGGATACAAAAGTGGTAAGTTCTCTCCAGCCGAAACTCATTACCACTCCACTTTCAAGGAAATATTGGTAGTTAAGAATGGAATTAAAAAGTTCGAGTTCCATCTTATTGGCCATCACTTCCTAGTGGAAATGGATATGGCTTCCTTCCCCCAAATGGTAAAATTTAAATAGAAGCAAATCCCTCATCCACAGCTTCTAAGGTGAGCAGAATGGTTTTCAAAATATTCCTTTGAAACCAAACACATTGCAGGAAAGAAAAATGTTCTTGCTGATTTTCTTTCTAGACCCAAAGTCCCCTTGGAAATTAACATGTATGTTAAGAAACACCACCATGGTGAAACATACAGGGTCCAAGACATGCACGACAGGCCCAGAATCAAATATCCTCTTGAGATCCAAGCAGCCATTGAGGAGAATATGTTATTCGAAAGACTTCCTGACTTTCTCCAGTCCAGTGAATACAGCATATTCGCTAACTATGGAGGCCTATTTCTGAATTCTGACGGACTCCATCCGGACTATCCATTCATCCACCCACTCACTTGGGATCCATACCAGGATTTCCCTGAAGAATTAAAATGGATGTTTTGGTACTTGTTTAACCTGCACACTGTAGCTATTCATTTTCCTACTGAGCAAATCTGGCGAGCTCTAACAGAAACACTCAGAGCACAAGACCATCGACGCTACAGGTTAAAACATCTATTTTCATTATTAAATTGGTTTATGCCCTTTCAGCGCTTGGCGCCAAACATTTGGTGCAGAAAATCAACGTGGTCGGCCAGAACCTAAAAGACACACCATTGTCCTTTTTCATTGACCATGGACATTCATTCACCCAACAGGAGATCATGGGAAAAGACCATCATCTGTAGGAACAAGTTCCTATAGACCGCAGCATCATTTACAGAAACATTCCGTATACAGAACTTTCTCGTGTTGTATCTCATCCAACCCACAGGCTTACAGAGAACTCCAAAAAATTCTTTGCCAAGAAAATAGTGTAATACCTCCTGAAGCCTGGCCACTACATTATGATAATGTCTCATGGGATTTCAATAATCCCAAAGAATCAGTCCAAGAAGCTTTGAAGATCTACCGACTAGAGCATCCTGAAGTCATTCCATCATCATCCAACACACAGCCAAATCCATATGCTTCCAGCATTTTCCAAGATTCACAAGACCCATGGGCTGCTTATGGATCATTTGTTGACCCATTTAATGTAAGTTCCACAAGACCACCTCACTTGGTGGAAGAAGAACTCGAGGCCCTCATAAGAGATTTTAAAAGACAGAAAGACGGCCCAGCTTTCTATCTCGGTGAATCCTCCTCTACACAAGTGGAATAAGCTGATCTCTCTCTCTCTCTCTCTCTCTCTCTCTCTCTCTCTCTCTCTCTCATAAATCAACACAAATTTACGATCTTATCTTAATCCGCAAAATTGGCCTCAGCCAACAATGCCACGTGAAGAGACCCCACCGTTAGACTCCCCAGCACATCTTTCCTACTGGGAACGAATCCTAAGCACCAATACTCCCACTCATCAGATAAGACAAGAAGAACCCGAAGACTCAGATGGCTCTAGCTCTAATGATAACACTGAAGAACTTATCTGCCACAAGTATCGAGACTAGCTTGTTATCAGATATAATCCAAATATGTTTGGCTTAGAGTGTTTTGGACATAGTTGTCGTCCGAGATAATGTGTTTACATGCAGTCACGGTTTACACTGTAGCAGTCACTGTAGCAGTCACGGAGCGTACTATTGTAATACTGTTTAGCACTGTGCAAACAATAAAAGTACTATAGGAATCACTGTAGCACTGTAGCAATAGTGACCCGAATCGTCTATATAAGGCGAAGTATGTTGCGTGAAGAATAAGATCAGGAGATCCGAGTTTGTGAGAAACCTCTCTGAAACTATGTTTCCCTAAACACTTTCCTTTCTTCTTCCTAGCCTGGTAAAAGCCTCTAGGAGATGCAGCTTCCTCTGGTTCTAACGTGGGGCTAAAAGTTCTTGGTTTCCGTTGGCTAAGGTCCTATTCAGTTCCCTAAAAGGCAGACCCTTGAGGCTTGAGCGTGGAAGCTCGCCGTGTGGGTAGCATACCTGAGAAGAACATGGAGATACAGCTTACGGGCATTACTCGCAAACTAAAATGCACTCTTTGAGTGTACATGCCTTAGGCACCCCTTACAGGGTGAGGCTACCTGTCAAAGCCGAGCTTGCTTCGTCTCCTATATCTTTGGACCTTGTCCCTAGATGGACAAGGTCTATCTTTGTCCTGTAATAGTGACAGATAAGTCCAAATGTGCGACGATACAGCCAAACAACTTGGATAAATAGTGACAGATAAGTCCAGTCTGGCCCTTTGGTGTTTCAATCATGGCGACGATAATCTTGGTTCGTCGCTAACGTGTCATGATAATCACTAACGCACAAATTTGCGACGACATAATGATCCGTCACTCACTAGCTACGGTTTGAATATGTCCCTCACTAATTAGCGACGGATAGTACTTATCTGTCCCTATTTAGTGACAGAGGTTCTTTATACGTCGTAAATATGCGACGGAAATTATTTAGCCATCGCTGATTTGCGACGGTTTACACTGTTGTCGCTGACTAGCTACAGACAAACACTATCTGTGACTAATGAGCGACAGACATCTTCAGTTCGTCACTAATTTGTCATGGTTAATCACTACACTCGCGAATTGGCGACGGCGTCTGCTTGTTAGTCGCTGATTAGCGACTGATGTTGGTTTGTTTCGTGGCTAAGTAGCGACAGACTAGATGATATCCGTCGCTAATTAGCGATGGATAGACAGTTGATCGTAGCTAATTAATAACTGAAATATCATGGTTGCCAAAAACAATTAACGTTTATCATGTTAATTAATAATCAATTAACATATTATAACGATAATGTTGATAACTCTATTGAAAAGGCGCACTATATAACATACATTCGAAACTTGATGAAAAATATTGATAAATTTGCATTCCTAATTTATTAATTACACGTAACTCAAGAACACACGTAAATAAAATCTACAAGTCATTCGTCTTCGTCTTCATCGTCGTCTTCATCTTCGGGTTCATCTTCGTCTTCTTCTTCGTCTTCATCGTCGTTTTCATCTTCGTCTTCACCTCTGTCTCAAATTCTGCGTCTTCATCGAATGAATCGTTGTCAACACTTTCATCATTTGGTTCAAGGAGTTCAAGTGCATCGACATCTATCATTGCCCCATCTGGATCTTGTAAAGTTGGAATGTGATATTCCTCAGTGTGTTTAGCAGTGGTGTTACACACTATCTCCTGTTGATATGTCGTATCCTTCCAGTGTTCCTCAATTTTACCTCGTGCTTTTATCTTACAAACAGCCAACCAATCAGTTTTGTCCCTCTTTAAACTAGGATGTGATGCATAATATACTTGAACTACTTGTTGTGCCAATACAAATGGTTCATACTTCATGTACTTTTTCTTCTGATTGATTTCAACCAAATTATACTTTGGATGAACCTTCATACTTTCGACTGGGTCAAACCACGTGCACTTAAATAAGACAACGTGTAATAATGGTCCGGGGTACACTATCTCTATGATTTCATCTAACAAGCCATAAAAATCATTTGTTAAGCTACCACCATTGGATGACTGCACACACACACCACTATTCATTAATACTTTGCCCATTCCATAGTATTGAGTGTGAAAATTATACCCGTTTATGAAATATCCTGGCCAACTTCGTGATCGGCATTTTGGACCTATGGATAGATGATAGAGCACTTCGTGCTTTGCAACTAGATCAGGATTACTTTGAATCTACACATGATGAACGCATAGTCAATCGATGACATGTCTTAGCAATACATGATGTAAGTAGGTTAATCAACCATGAAAATGCAACGCTAGCTTGAAGCAACTTACATATGTTTTGAACCATGCTGCAAAATGTTGATTGCACAAACTATCTAACTCATTTGGCGGTAGGCCAGAATATGAAGTTTCAAATATCCTATTAAAAAATTACCACGAAAACATTAGCAATTGTTGGAAAACGAAAAATGAATGGTTCAAATCCACAAAGATGCTCCTTCATCAATTATAAACTTACTCAAATACTGGATCCACCTCTGGACAATTCAATAAAATGTATGTATAGGCTGTTTGCCATTCTTCCCTTGTTAAGTAACGATACTGACATACGCTGCTTGGCCAACCAAGATAATTGAAAATAGAGAATGGCGTGCATTTGGGGTCAATAGGGCCCTCATCATTTCATCCGGCTCTCCGCCTCTTGCACTGGACGTGTGGCTTAAAATAATATGATGCAAAAGTAGTCACTTCTTCCACAATATATGCATTACAAATTGAAGCTTCTACACATGCCTTATTCTTCACTTTTTTTTTTTCAAATGAAATAAGAACCTACAGAAAGAAATTGAAGATTGTCAAAACATAATACAAAATAAAGTAAGTTTCAAAATATCTACATAAAAAAAGTATTCCACCTTTCAAATGGATACATCCATCGAAAATGTACAGGGCCTGCAACTTTGGCCTCGTAAGGCAAGTGAACTAAAAGATGCTCCATTGAATCAAAAAATGAAGGAGGTAATATCCTTTCTAGGTTGCAAAGGATAATTGGAATATCTCTCTCTAGTTTCTCTATGTGTGATTCTGACAACATTGTTGAGCAAATATCATGAAGGAAATAGAAAAGTTACCAAGGTTTTCCCTATTAATAAATAACAACAGAAAAGTTGGTGAAATAGAAGAAACTAAATAAACATTGGTAATTAGCTCACATAAGAGTTGATAATCCAGCAACAATTGAAAACTTAATTAGAGAAAAAAAATGATAAATTACATAAGTTAAAGAAAGCAATTTCATATAAACGTTAGTAAGGTCACAACAAAGTTAAGAGAGGTAAATAAAAGTTGGTAATTAAAAGAAAATTAAACTTGATATATAAGCTATTTAAATGAGACTCGGTAACCTAAAACTAGTTGGAAACTTAACCATAGAATAGTTGGTGTCACTCTAATTAAGGTTGATAATTTAGAAGGGAGTTGGTAAATTCAAATCATTATAATGAAATGGAAATAAAAGTTTGTCATTATCAAGAAAAGTTGGCAAACTATAAAATAAAATAAAAAAAGTCAAGTAAAGCTAGGTGAGTAAATCAAATGAGAGTTGTTAAACCAATGCTAAACAGTAAATTTATAAGAAAAATTTAGGTTGTCGAGCTAATTTAATTTAGTAATATCGAAACGCAAGGGATTACTAACTAATGGTAATGAAGGTTGGTAATTTAGTACAAAAGTTGGTAAAGAAGACACATAAATAAATTTTGGTAAGTAATAAGAATGAGAGTTGGTAACACTATACGTAAATTAGGGCCAACACTACATGTAAAATATAATATGGGGATGAGGCTATTATTCATTAAAGATCGTATGTTCATCCAAACTTCTTTGGATCTCCGACTTCAGCTTAGAATCTTTACTCTTCGACATTCTTCACTCATGGAAGAGAAAGATGCGCTTGTATTCTTCCTTAAATGAAAAATGTTGTGTGTGAAATTCTCGAATCAGCAGAAGTTGCTAGGGCATTAAATTAAAGATAAGTTCTTGCTGCAGTAAATAGAAACAGGTGATAGAAAGATACAATATTCTTTAGATGTTAGTTATTTCACTCCATTTATTATTCATTATGTATCATATCGATCGTGCGGTAGAGCATTGAATATAACATATCATTTGATGAGGGTATACAGGGTGGAGAATGATTATCAATGGTATGGGACACTCTGAAGTTTAATAAACAATGAAGCATGTAATCGGGCTTGAGATTTCATGAGACATATTAGCACTTATGAATATGAAAAAATCACTGTCAGGACCCATCAATTTTAAGACCAAACCAGTTCATGTAATGCATTGTTTAGATATTCTCGTACGTCATCCTTTAAAAGTCACTCGAGTGCTTCCACTATAGTGGAGGCTAACTTTTATGTGGTAGCATCACTTGCTGGAGGCGAGCCACTACTACGACGTCATCTTTAAGGGTTCTCGTAGACGTCTGTGTGATCGAAACTAATGTTATCGAGTATCCATTGAAAGCCGTCCCCATCGGTAATCTCTTCCATGATTCCTGATGCAGGTGAATTCGCCATTTCATCGGATGCGGCATTGTCCACCATCAAGCTTTGCTCGGTTCGCCTTCTTACGCCGACGCAATCCCTCATTTCCGACGCTGGCCGTGCAGAGACCGCCGGGCACGGGTGAGATGCCATAGACAACATGTCCCCCTCTGAACCTGCGCAGCACAATGGTTGCCACTCAACATGAGGACTCGATAAGAGAGACGTTGCCTTCGATGGCTTCATGTTGATGTCTTGGGGAGGCACATCCATCTGGTTGTTGACGTCGGAAGAATCCTTCAGCCGATAATTTTCTGCCATTCTGATCGGCATGCTTAGAACCAGTGCAGCGCCTTGTTTTCCATTGCTTTCTTCTTTCTTAAATCGAATCTTGCACAGAACAATCTGCAATATACAATATCAAAGGAAGCACCGAGGTTACAAAAATTATTATCTTTTATCATATAAAGCTATGGAGGATAGAACCTAACTCGATCATAAGAATGCCTCATGGTCAACATGGCTTTCAAAGAATTTAAATTGACAAAAAAAAGACTACTAGTTTGACTCTCAAGAATCACTTCCACGATGAATCCCCGAAATTTAAAGGTGGCACTATTTATTTCGCTTAGGGCACAATAGAAGACAGCAACATTACGAGAAAAACTCTACCATGACAAACGCTATAATATATTGATCGTATGAATATATTGTGATTCACATGACTTTCGGAATTAATTTGAAAATAAAATAAATTAACTTTCCAGATTAATTAACATGATGAAGCCCAGAAAACACTTCACAAGAGTAACGAGTTTGTCACAATGAGAAAACCTGCACCACGTTTCAATGGCTTTATAAGAGGCACTCACACTGTACGTAGGAATATCATCTCAAATAGCAAAATAATAACAAAAGAGCCTAAGGTAGATGCATATGGCAACGAATTAACAAAGTTAGAACAAGGGAATTCGACTCACTTCTTGGTTAAGTATGGAGTACTCGTGCATAATCCAAGATCCTTTCTCGGCGTTTCGGCCATCGGGACATGACTCATCCTTCCCTTTGAAGTTGAAGTGCTTCTTGTGACCGATGACGTTGCCATCGAGATCTTTGAGATCGGTGGTTTTCACCCCCTTCCAATATCCCAAACCCACCATTCTATCGACTCTAGTCTTCTTCATCTTGAGTTTGGTGAAGACGTACAAGCTATCCTCCACGTTCTTGTCGAAAAATTTCCACGGTTCCTTCTCATATACATCGAACTCGCGGATGAATTCAGGAAACACTAAATCTCGTTCCACCCGGCGCACAAGGTAGTAGGAGAAGAGTTGTTCGTCGGACGGACAAAATCGATATCCGACGGGAAGAGTATCCGCCATTCTTCCTCTCTCTCCCGCTCCCTCCCTCCCTCCGTCTCTCTCTCTCTCTCTCGAACTATTTGAGATGCCTTAATTTGCAGTGAATTTAATGCAGCACTCTAATGAGTTTCCTCTTTTAGCCGTCGGGTCGAATTCAAATAATCCTCAGACACAATCAAAGTGATCTTGATGTTCGTGTTCAATTAAGCAGTTAGGTTAAGCTATTTCCAATGTTGGGATCCCTTTGTTTTGGCTAATTAACTAAATAAAATCGAGCAAATCGACGATGAGGAGACCTAATCGCAGTAGGAGTTATCACATTTCATCATATCCCCAAAGTTGTGGGTGGATGGATCATCCCCATCGTCGAACACGCGGTCCATCTGCCTCGAGCACAGCTCGACCATTCCTCCATCCCCCAAAAAAACAGTCAACTACTTTTGAATTTTTGCTAACAGATTTACCGACTTAGGTTGATACGGTCTCTATAAAAGTCAACATTCAATTCACTTCCGATCTTCACTAGATAAGCAAAATGACCCTCAGCGGTTTCCATTACGTATGATTTTCCTTCAATTCTTTACTTTCCTCTTATGGCTTTCCTTCAAATTTAAAAACTTTCGTTTTGTGGCTTAATTCCTTCAAATTTAAACTTATTGTTTGTTTAGGGAAAACAAATTAGTTTCTTCTTCATCATTACTCTAATCGCAATTTCTTTCTTCGCCATTTGTACCTTCGAGACTAACTTATGTGGCGAGTTTATTATTTGATTAGTGGTAGAGAAATAAAATCAAGTCTTTTTACATAATAATGAATAGGTTTTTTTTTCCTGCCAATTCAGTTTTACGCGGAGCATGTAAGAGATAAAAAAATTATATGAAATATACTAAACACAATAATGTAAAAAAGTTATGCACATTCGGACACATTGATATTTTTTCTCGCAAGCACCTGATGAATGGTATTAATTAGTATTTGTCAATTTGGAATGAAACCGACTTTGCATTTCTATTTTTCTTATCTTGTGCAAAGTTTTTATATAATAAAATATCAACTTTTAAAGTCCACATTTGGGAATGTAATCTTGACTCTGTTTGGACAAATCTTTTCATAGAGCTTCTTTGTTTTTCATCCGTCCATCTCATTATATTATGTGACAAACAATTGATAAGAAAGAGTTTGGCGGTGATATACGCAATGTAAATAAGAGTTTGAAGATACTTGACTATGTGTATAATTGTTGACACCAAAATTTTGGTTTTCATATAGTTTTAAGAGCATTCTGCATAAGTCCGATATTTTGTCCAAGTTCGTTGTCTCTTTAAAATTGGGAATGTCAAGATCGCGAGGTGATTTTCGGCCACAAGTGAATATTTGCATGGAATTGGCGATCCTAAAATATATTCGGTCGAGGAAGGTTTTGGGGAAAGAATTATTGGGCGGAATATATTTTATCAAAAAAGAAAGGAAGAAAATTTCGGTCAAATCCCTGAGGATTTGACCGAAATTGCTATCTACCAACATGCCCCATCGGTGGAAGACAAAAGGGAGAAAATATATCGGTCAAATCGTCCAAGATTTGACCGAATATATCTTTTCTACCCTTTATAAAGCTGTGTTATGTGCCTGCAAAGAGGACAAGACTAGAGAGAGCACTTTTTCTGAGAAAAAATAGCAACACACGCAAGCAGGGGAGGACTTTTGGGGTGACTTTTCATAGAAAAAGCAAACACACGTACACACACAGGAGGACTTCTGGAAAATTCGCTTGTGGGGGCTTCATCAAGACACCAAGAGAGAGAGAGAGAGAGAGGAATCGGGGAAAAGAGAGGGGAATTGAGCGAGAAACAAAACAGGGGAGAGAGAACAGCGAAACATAGAGAGAGAGACGGCGAGAAAACAAAAGGGCATGCACTCGGGAGGTTGAAATTCGGCAATTCGTCCGTGATTATCCGCGTGTTCCTCCTAATTAATCGGTGGGTCTCGGTTATAGATTTCTTTCTTTCGTCTGAGATCAAGTTTTCCCAAAGAGCATGGTTGTGAAGGTATCACGGACGAGCGATGCTTTGACTCGAGCTCGCATGAGCATGTTTGCTCTTCGTGTTTCCTAAACCATGTAGGGACGCTTAGATAATTAGTTTCATTAATTTAGAATTGCATTAAGATAGTTGCATATATGATTAGTTTATCATTACATGCATTGCATACACATAAAAAAACCCCAAAAAGAATCTTTTTTGTTGCTTTGCTTATTGTTTTGTTTCTTTGAGCATTTAAATAATTGTTTGCGCACACGCGTGATCACCGTGCATGTTAGGGAATAAAAATCAATTCAAGTTGCCTGCAAATTATTTTTTGAAATAGAAGAAATAGGTTCTCAAGTCCCTGAATTCAAAATCTCTGGTTCGTAGGGTAAAATACTACTCCCAGTATTTTACATGGGTTTCTAATCGACCCACCATAAATAGATTAGTGGCGACTCCAATTGAATTCAATTTTGCATGTTTAAGAATTGAAACCTAAGTCGCGAATTGGTATGAGCTTGGGAGAGCTCGAGCTAAATTAGGTTTAGCAATCCATTAGCCGAACCCTTAGGTGGTGCACCTTCTGGGAGGTCGCGACTTGGTTCAAAGAACTTTAGTGGACTTAAGCCTTTCTTCTTATTTTCAAAAAAATTTGCTTGGTAGTGAAAATTCTATTTATGTTCCTAACACGTGTGTTGATTGTTTTTGCAGGTTGATTTTTTGTTTTAAGTATTTAATTGCTTTCCTTGGAAGTGTTGTGTGATATTAACTGTTGTTCGTGCTTTATTGCTTTAGCACTACACATTGGCACACACAACCCGCCGCCGGACCTGGGCTGCACTAGGATAACTTAGGATGGTGTTAGGTTGGATACAACTTCGACCGCGAGGCCGCGTAGTAGAGGTTGCCCAACTTAACCCCGAAAGCTTTCTTTCTTGGTGCCAAAGGTGTTTGCTTCTACCCGCGAGGCTGCGTCGCATCGGGGCATCACTTTTTGGCTGAGCCAGAGTTGCAAGGGCTTTGATTTAGTGCGCGAGGCTGCGACTAGTCATTCCACCCTTGTAGCTCCACTTTGCTAAGCCTTTTAGAGTAGAAATTGAGCCGCACCCTTTCATGTGCATGTCTATGTGTTTGCTTGATTTGGAAAGTAAGTTTTCTATTTTATCCACTTGCAATTTATTTATTTATTTTGTCCGGTCCACGACAATTAGGTGAGTCGAGTCACATTCTATATACAATGGGAAGATCTAATGTTCGATTTGTTCCTACCCCGAAAGTCGAGCTCAAACAATGGTAAGGTAAGCTAGATCACGATGGCCGAATCTATGAGGAGAGCGCAGGAACTCGAGGAGTAAATGAAGAAAGTGGCTAAGGAGAATAGGCAATTGCGTCGAGCATTAGCTTCCCATTTGTATATAGAACAAGCTAAATAAAAGGCTTTGGTTGAGTCATTTTTATTTTTCGAGTCATTTGTTTTACAATTCACGTAAGGTCAATTTCATAAATGAAAAAAATGGGTCTTTAGGTCATTGTCATGGACTGTGTCTTCCATTTTTGCAACTTATTCTTATCTATCCTTTCATGTTCGCCGCAGGTGATCACGAGTAATTCTCGTTCTCCAATCCGCACGCGATCTCGAGCTAAAATGGCTGATCAAAACGAACTCCGCGATCGTGTCGCCAATATGGAAGATCAAATGAAGTAGTTTCTCGCTGCTATGCAAGAAATGACCACTGAGTTTAGAACTGCTAGACTGAACCTAGCCCCGGTGCCTTTGCCAAAGCAGAAAGAAGACATCGTCGTCGAGCTAGAGGAGGAAATGCCTCCTTTAGAGGAAGATCCCATCACTACTAATGGGAAAGTTTTTGATGACTCGTACAAAACTGAACAAGAGAAACGCCTCGAGAAGCTCGAGGAGAGGTTGAAGCAACTGCAAGGCCTTCAAGACCCGTCCCCGACGGATCTTTCTGTATTCTAAAGTGAAGATGCCTAAAAAGTTCAAGATGCCAGAATTTGAAAAATATGACGGCATGACCTGCCCAAGGTCCCACTTGCGGATGTACTTGGTGAGAATGACTCATGTCGCGACCTCCCCGAAGGTGCACCACCTAGGGGTTCGGCTAATAGATTGCTAAACCTAATTTAGCTCGAGCTCTCCCAAGCTCATACCAATTCGCAACTTAGGTTTCAATTTTTAAAATGCAAAATTGATTTCAATAGGAGTCGCCACTAATCTATTTATGGTGGGTCGATTAGAAACCCATGTAAAATACTGGGAGTAGTATTTTACCCCTACGAACCAGAGATTTTGAATTCGGGGATTTGAGAACCTATTTTCTTTATTTCAAAAAATAATTTGCAAGCAACTTGAATTGATTTTAAATTCACTCCCTAACATGCAAGGTGATCACGCGGGTGCGCAAACAATTATTTAAATACTCAAGGAAAGCAAAAAATGAACAAGGACAAATGATTTTTAGAAATTTTCACTTTTTTATATGCAAATTACTCTAATATGTGATGCATGTGATGAAATGTATCTAACTTAACATGCTCTAAAATATGCAACCCTAAATTAAACTAGTCTACGTGACATGCTATTTAACTAAATTAATTAAATGACATGCAAAAAGGCATTATTTTGTCATTTTCTTATTTATTAAATGAAATTCGAAATTAATTAACTAGTATAATATAGAAATCTAATCTAACATGATTCCTAAATTTCTAAATGTGATGTTCTACCATGAAGTGAATTTTTGTGCAATGACATGAGATTTGATGCATCTAATCTAAATGTTAAACAAAACCTAATAATGCAAACTAAGATGCAAGGATTCATGTTAAGACATGCAGTAATATCTACTATGCAATCTAATCATGTAATATAATATTACCTAATGTGAATTTAACCAAAATACGGAATGTAATCTTTTTGGTATTTTATGAATAAGAAAAAGGAAAACGCAACCAAATCAACGGATCGTATCTCGGGCATGAGATCGGATCGGCTGATTTTTCACGTGATCGCGAGTCATATTTCGGGCATGAAATCGGACTGTCGATCAATACGCGCACGGATTAGGAATAGATTTTCCAAATTTAAAGATATATCAAGACACCTCAAAAAAAATCCAAATTACATAACAATCTATTCATGATAGGCAATAAAATATTCAAATTGACTTCGGATAAAATTATTACCTAATTTTTTGGACTTCTTCCAAATTTGAATCGTCAAACACAAATCACGAACTTGTGGATCTTGGTGGCCGACGAGCAACTCACGGGAGCACTAATGGCCTGGATTCTTATTCCCCACATTAGGTGCGAACTTCCAACATTCAAATCCTTTCTTGATTCTGTATTTGAGCTTTCACCAAAGAGTTTGACCAAACAATTAACTTTGACCAATGCTATGTCTCACAGAATTGAGAAAGAGACTTCCCCTGCATGTGAAGTAAAATGTCATGCCACGCCAAAAAGCTAAGATGTAATGCAATTTTCATGGCTTGTCCATGAATGAGATGGAACTTAGCTTATCTTGACATAAACTCCAAGTAAATCTCTCAGGATAGTTGTCGACGTTCATGGAGATTGGATTGGACTGCAAGATTGAAACTTTGTTGGAGATCCTTGACGCTGTTGATGGCTCCGTAATTTCCTACTCGAAGATGAAGGGGACATCTTCACCGTTCAAGGACATCGTCACGTCCTTCTTTGCTCCCCCTCACGATTTCCCCCTCGCTCCGGAGTGTGGCCGTGTCTATCTCTCTAAAGTCTTCTGTGGGTGCGTGTGTATATGAGTGTTTTGCTCAGTGAATGCTTGTGTCAGTCAAAACTTCTTGTCCTCTCTCTTGCAGCACGACCCATGCTTTATAATGAATAGAAAAAAAAATATTGATCAAATCTTGGAAGATTTGACCAATATACTTTCGGTCTTTAATAGGTATAAAGAAATTTGGTCCAATTCTTGCAGATCGAAATTTTCTTTCCTCCTTTCGACTCAAGTGAAATATTTCTTGAAAATCTGATAAAAACTTTCCTCTCTTTTATTTTCCAAATGCTTCCATTCCTTTTTTCCTGAAAAATATATATTCTGCCCAACCAACCTTCCTAAGATGCAAGATGCAATATAATGTGTATATTTTTTAGGAATTCAAATGAAATCCAATTTTCTATACAATCTATATACTAAAATTGAATATTAGGTGTCAACAGCTGCCCCTCTTTGAAGGTGAGCTTGCAGAGGTTGCATTCAAAGACCAATTGATACCTAATTTTGACTATGCAGATGCTATGCATGATATTTTTTGTTGAGATTAACTCTCATCTTTTCCAATGTGATTATGGCATGATAAATGTAAATGAGGGAAAAAGAAACATACCTGAAATTACTTACCTGGTTGGAATGGCAGATCATGGTATGTGTGAGCTTTGAAACCGTCCTCTTAAGCCCGAGCACTTGCTTCGGTCATAAAAGAAAGACAATGAAAGAATCTGATTTGTTTGCTTGAGGCCCGAAACCTTAATTCGGTCACCATAGAGGCAAAACAATGAAAGATTCCTGGATTGCTTGAGGCCCGAAACCTTAATTCGGTCACCACAGAGGCAAAACAATGAAAGATACCTGGATTGCTTGAGGCCCGAAACCTTAATTCGGTCACCACAGAGGCAAAATTGTGAACGATACCTGGATTGCTTGAGGCCTGAAACCTTAATTCGGTCATCACAGAAGCAAAACAATGAAAGATTCCTAGATTGCTTGAGGCCCGAAACCTTAATTCGGTCACCACAGAGGCAAAATAATGAAAGATACCTGGATAAAACTTGAGTCATTCAAAATGAACTTGAGCTGAGAGACCTGTACATCGCCACAGGCTCTCAAAATGAGACACCGATACATCACCATCGGTATTGAAAGAAAAGTACCTGCACAGAGTCAACAGGTACTTAAACTGAAGTACATGCATTCAGAATTCTTGATCCCTGAAGGGATAACCACATCATCACATCATCTGTTTCATCATAAAATGCAATTCATATCTGAGAGATTCTTTTTTAAACAAGATACATTCAATCAGAAAGGACTTTTTGCTCACTCTCAATTAGGAGGCTTTTGACCCGGCCATTGATACGGGTCAACTGTATCACTCGACCTCACTATCATCATGTCGACAAAGATCCGAGCACTCTCGCAAGTGGTACGACATTACCAATCAAGGAGGTCTTTTAATAGGACCATAATTTGGGCTTGGTCAACGGCTAAGCAAAGGGGACTCTTCGAGTCAAGGCTTAAAAAGAATTGTCTTCAACACATATTGCCAGGTTTACAAGTCAAGAACCCTGTAAATGCAATAAAAACAGTCTTGCTCGCACTTCTTCGAGCTAAGCTTAACACATTAAGAATCTCACATTAATTCGAGTGCCCTAATTAGAAGAGACTTTGCAGGCTTGGTTTAAAAGTGTATATGGGATGAAAAACCGAGAATTTTTCCTCAGACTCAACTTTCGAGCCTCAGACTTTGATTCACTAGGGATGATATATGATGTCAAACTCACTGGGGATTATTGACAAGATTGCCCCATTCAGCATCTTTTAGAATCTGAACACATTGAAGGTCGACCCTTTTTTTGCAGACTTGAGCCTTTGGCTCTGACTTCTATAGGCATCGGCCTTGCTTTTACCAGGCACACTGCTTTTTCTTGCCTCTAAGTTCTTTCACCTTTCTTTTGAATTTGGGCATTGGCCTTGCTTTTACCAGGCACACTGCTTTTTCCTTGCCCCATTTTGCATTTTTCTTTTTTTCTTGATTTATCGACTAAACGACATTTTGGGCTGGCATCCCATGATGTGACACTTGTACTCTACTAACTCTGATGACCTTGATTGTTTACATGCCCCAATGTAAGAGATCATCACCAATGTGGGTTTAATTTGAAACGAAATCATAGGCTCAAAGTGGCTAACAAAGGACAAAAGTGTTTAGGATATAGAAATGAATGCTCTTCCTCATCCCTAAGGCACTTGATTTAATATTTGATTCCACATGTAAAAGCAACACTCAAAGATTGATGCAATTGAAAGCAAGAAAGTTTCTATTCATTTTTCTCCTTTTAACACCAATGATGCAAATGTACCTCCAAAATGCCCCGATGTGGGGTGGTTCTTGACAGGGGTATATGAAATGAAACTCCTCAAGTGTTTAGGCTCAAAGTGGGCAATCAATGGATCATTATAGTGTTTGGGATAGAGAAATGAACTGCCTCTCATCATTTCGGTCATAGTACCATTGCGAGAGAAATCTTCGCCTTGCAGACATTGAATTTTGTACGCTCATCTCTCAACTATATAAGTAAGGGACTGTGTATGGGTAGGGCTTGCCTTTCATCATCCCGATACATCTCATTTAACATTTTCAATCAAATCTGCACTACTCATCAAATCAATTTACTTTGACAATTCTCAATGAATGATAAATGAAACAAGCAGAACCATCATGTAAATTTCTCAGCAGATATGAACACAATTCATTTCACCCAAACAGCATGAACATGATATCAAATTCAAAAGAAACTTATTGGAAATGAAAGTCCATTGGCCGCTTTTGTGTGTGACCTAAATCCTTGAGGCCACAGTTTGTTCTCGTCCCTGCACCAAAAGAACGTGCATGAATAGGGCTCTAAATAAATGTAATCTAAAATTGGAGAAACTTTCATCACCCATCAATGCAATGTCTCCTCCAGATTGGAAAATAATGCCCCACAATTCTGCATGTTAATCTTTGCAAATCATTTTCCTTTGGAAGTGTCACTTCTCGATCGGACAAGAAGAGTTAGGCTCTGACACATGAAGTAAACAGATTAGAAAAACAAACAGAGCTTATCCAACCTACATCATTTTCCTTTTTCCTCTTTTTGTTTGAATTTTTTAATAGGGAAAATGGTGACCTATGACACAGTAAAAAATGAAAGCATATGATTGAAAATTTTGATTCCATGGAAACTTTTCTCTTTTTGCTTTTTAAGGGGATAAAAATCTTAATGATAATTAATTTTGACTAAAACAATCATTATGATGACACTAATGACCCCTATTAATCATGGACTGATTGATAACAAAAAATGAAATCCAAAGAACAGGGATAAAAGACTTACTTTACAAGTAGATCACATGCAATCACATGCGCATGAAAAGTGAAGCTCGATTTCTACTCTAGAAGGCTTAGCAAGGTTGAGCCACAAGGATGATCGGACTAGACGCAGGCACGCGTACTAAGTCGGGTCCTCATGACTTCGGCTCGGTCGAAGAGTCAACCCAGGTCGCAAGCTCGCAGACCGGGGTGGATACTCTTGACACCAAGAAAGAACTTTCGGGATTAAGATAGGCGACTCGTACCGCGGGCATGCGGTTGGAGTGGTATCTACCTGAACACCATCCTAGGTGATCCTATGCGGCCCAGGTCTGGCGGCGGGTTGTGTGTGCCAAAGTGTAGTGCTAAAACAATGAAACCATGCACAGCAATTGATATCAAGCAACACTTCTATCAAAGCATGTAAACATTCATTCCAAACACCCTCCTGCAAAAACATTTAACACATATGTAAGGGACATACCTGGAATCCTCGCTGCCAAACAAAAAAAATTTGAAAAGAAGAAAAATCAGCCTAAGTCCACTAAAGTTCTTTGAACCAAGTCCCCAACGGAGTCGCCAAGCTGTCGCGACCTCCCCGAAGGTGCACCACCTAGGGGTTCGGCTAATGGATTGCTAAACCTAATTTAGCTCGAGCTCTCCCAAGCTCATACCAATTCGCGACTTAGGTTTCAATTCTTAACATGCAAAATTGAATTTCAATTGGAGTCGCCACTAATCTATTTATGGTGGGTCGATTAGAAACCCATGTAAAATACTGGGAGTAGTATTTTACCACTACGAACCAGAGATTTTGAATTCGGGGACTTGAGAACCTATTTTCTTTATTTCAAAAAATAATTTGCAAGCAACTTGAATTGATTTTAAATTCATTCCCTAACATGCAAGGTGATCACGCGGGTGCGCAAATAATTATTTAAATACTCAAGGAAAGCAAAAAATGAACAAGGACAAATGATTTTTAGAAATTTTCACTTTTTTATATGCAAATTACTCTAATATGTGATGCATGTGATGAAATGTATCTAACTTAACATGCTCTAAAATATGCAACCCTAAATTAAACTAGTCTACGTGACATGCTATTTAACTAAATTAATTAAATGACATGCAAAAAGGCATTATTTTGTCATTTTCTTATTTATTAAATGAAATTCGAAATTAATTAACTAGTATAATATAGAAATCTAATCTAACATGATTCCTAAATTTCTAAATGTGATGTTCTACCATGATGTGAATTTTTGTGCAATGACATGAGATTTGATGCATCTAATCTAAATGTTAAACAAAACCTAATAATGCAAACTAAGATGCAAGGATTCATGTTAAGACATGCAGTAATATCTACTATGCAATCTAATCATGTAATATAATATTACCTAATGTGAATTTAACCAAAATACGGAATGTAATCTTTTTGGTATTTTATGAATAAGAAAAAGGAAAACGCAACCAAATCAACGGATCGTATCTCGGGCATGAGATCGGATCGGCTGATTTTTCACGTGATCGCGAGTCATATTTCGGGCATGAAATCGGACTGTCGATCAATACGCGCACGGATTAGGAATAGATTTTCCAAATTTAAAGATATATCAAGACACCTCAAAAAAAATCCAAATTACATAACAATCTATTCATGATAGGCAATAAAATATTCAAATTGACTTCGGATAAAATTATTACCTAATTTTTGGACTTCTTCCAAATTTGAATCGTCAAACACAAATCGCGAACTTGTGGATCTTGGTGGCCGACGAGCAACTCACGGGAGCACTAATGGCCTGGATTCTTATTCCCCACATTAGGTGCGAACTTCCAACATTCAAATCCTTTCTTGATTCTGTATTTGAGCTTTCACCAAAGAGTTTGACCAAACAATTAACTTTGACCAATGCTATGTCTCACAGAATTGAGAAAGAGACTTCCCCTGCATGTGAAGTAAAATGTCATGCCACGCCAAAAAGCTAAGATGTAATGCAATTTTCATGGCTTGTCCATGAATGAGATGGAACTTAGCTTATCTTGACATAAACTCCAAGTAAATCTCTCAGGATAGTTGTCGACGTTCATGGAGATTGGATTGGACTGCAAGATTGAAACTTTGTTGGAGATCCTTGACGCTGTTGATGGCTCCGTAATTTCCTACTCGAAGATGAAGGGGACATCTTCACCGTTCAAGGACATCGTCACGTCCTTCTTTGCTCCCCCTCACGATTTCCCCCTCGCTCCGGAGTGTGGCCGTGTCTATCTCTCTAAAGTCTTCTGTGGGTGCGTGTGTATATGAGTGTTTTGCTCAGTGAATGCTTGTGTCAGTCAAAACTTCTTGTCCTCTCTCTTGCAGCACGACCCATGCTTTATAATGAATAGAAAAAAAAATATTGATCAAATCTTGGAAGATTTGACCAATATACTTTCGGTCTTTAATAGGTATAAAGAAATTTGGTCCAATTCTTGCAGATCGAAATTTTCTTTCCTCCTTTCGACTCAAGTGAAATATTTCTTGAAAATCTGATAAAAACTTTCCTCTCTTTTATTTTCCAAATGCTTCCATTCCTTTTTTCCTGAAAAATATATATTCTGCCTAACCAACCTTCCTAAGATGCAAGATGCAATATAATGTGTATATTTTTTAGGAATTCAAATGAAATCCAATTTTCTATACAATCTATATACTAAAATTGAATATTAGGTGTCAACAGCTGCCCCTCTTTGAAGGTGAGCTTGCAGAGGTTGCATTCAAAGACCAATTGATACCTAATTTTGACTATGCAGATGCTATGCATGATATTTTTTGTTGAGATTAACTCTCATCTTTTCCAATGTGATTATGGCATGATAAATGTAAATGAGGGAAAAAGAAACATACCTGAAATTACTTACCTGGTTGGAATGGCAGATCATGGTATGTGTGAGCTTTGAAACCGTCCTCTTAAGCCCGAGCACTTGCTTCGGTCATAAAAGAAAGACAATGAAAGAATCTGATTTGTTTGCTTGAGGCCCGAAACCTTAATTCGGTCACCACAGAGGCAAAACAATGAAAGATTTCTGGATTGCTTGAGGCCCGAAACCTTAATTCGGTCACCACAGAGGCAAAACAATGAAAGATACCTGGATTGCTTGAGGCCCGAAACCTTAATTCGGTCACCACAGAGGCAAAATTGTGAACGATACCTGGATTGCTTGAGGCCTGAAACCTTAATTCGGTCATCACAGAAGCAAAACAATGAAAGATTCCTAGATTGCTTGAGGCCCGAAACCTTAATTCGGTCACCACAGAGGCAAAATAATGAAAGATACCTGGATAAAACTTGAGTCATTCAAAATGAACTTGAGCTGAGAGACCTGTACATCGCCACAGGCTCTCAAAATGAGACACCGATACATCACCATCGGTATTGAAAGAAAAGTACCTGCACAGAGTCAACAGGTACTTAAACTGAAGTACATGCATTCAGAATTCTTGATCCCTGAAGGGATAACCACATCATCACATCATCTGTTTCATCATAAAATGCAATTCATATCTGAGAGATTCTTTTTTAAACAAGATACATTCAATCAGAAAGGACTTTTTGCTCACTCTCAATTAGGAGGCTTTTGACCCGGCCATTGATACGGGTCAACTGTATCACTCGACCTCACTATCATCATGTCGACAAAGATCCGAGCACTCTCGCAAGTGGTACGACATTACCAATCAAGGAGGTCTTTTAATAGGACCATAATTTGGGCTTGGTCAACGGCTAAGCAAAGGGGACTCTTCGAGTCAAGGCTTAAAAAGAATTGTCTTCAACACATATTGCCAGGTTTACAAGTCAAGAACCCTGTAAATGCAATAAAAACAGTCTTGCTCGCACTTCTTCGAGCTAAGCTTAACACATTAAGAATCTCACATTAATTCGAGTGCCCTAATTAGAAGAGACTTTGCAGGCTTGGTTTAAAAGTGTATATGGGATGAAAAACCGAGAATTTTTCCTCAGACTCAACTTTCGAGCCTCAGACTTTGATTCACTAGGGATGATATATGATGTCAAACTCACTGGGGATTATTGACAAGATTGCCCCATTCAGCATCTTTTAGAATCTGAACACATTGAAGGTCGACCCTTTTTTTGCAGACTTGAGCCTTTGGCTCTGACTTCTATAGGCATCGGCCTTGCTTTTACCAGGCACACTGCTTTTTCTTGCCTCTAAGTTCTTTCACCTTTCTTTTGAATTTGGGCATTGGCCTTGCTTTTACCAGGCACACTGCTTTTTCCTTGCCCCATTTTGCATTTTTCTTTTTTTCTTGATTTATCGACTAAACGACATTTTGGGCTGGCATCCCATGATGTGACACTTGTACTCTACTAACTCTGATGACCTTGATTGTTTACATGCCCCAATGTAAGAGATCATCACCAATGTGGGTTTAATTTGAAACGAAATCATAGGCTCAAAGTGGCTAACAAAGGACAAAAGTGTTTAGGATATAGAAATGAATGCTCTTCCTCATCCCTAAGGCACTTGATTTAATATTTGATTCCACATGTAAAAGCAACACTCAAAGATTGATGCAATTGAAAGCAAGAAAGTTTCTATTCATTTTTCTCCTTTTAACACCAATGATGCAAATGTACCTCCAAAATGCCCCGATGTGGGGTGGTTCTTGACAGGGGTATATGAAATGAAACTCCTCAAGTGTTTAGGCTCAAAGTGGGCAATCAATGGATCATTATAGTGTTTGGGATAGAGAAATGAACTGCCTCTCATCATTTCGGTCATAGTACCATTGCGAGAGAAATCTTCGCCTTGCAGACATTGAATTTTGTACGCTCATCTCTCAACTATATAAGTAAGGGACTGTGTATGGGTAGGGCTTGCCTTTCATCATCCCGATACATCTCATTTAACATTTTCAATCAAATCTGCACTACTCATCAAATCAATTTACTTTGACAATTCTCAATGAATGATAAATGAAACAAGCAGAACCATCATGTAAATTTCTCAGCAGATATGAACACAATTCATTTCACCCAAACAGCATGAACATGATATCAAATTCAAAAGAAACTTATTGGAAATGAAAGTCCATTGGCCGCTTTTGTGTGTGACCTAAATCCTTGAGGCCACAGTTTGTTCTCGTCCCTGCACCAAAAGAACGTGCATGAATAGGGCTCTAAATAAATGTAATCTAAAATTGGAGAAACTTTCATCACCCATCAATGCAATGTCTCCTCCAGATTGGAAAATAATGCCCCACAATTCTGCATGTTAATCTTTGCAAATCATTTTCCTTTGGAAGTGTCACTTCTCGATCGGACAAGAAGAGTTAGGCTCTGACACATGAAGTAAACAGATTAGAAAAACAAACAGAGCTTATCCAACCTACATCATTTTCCTTTTTCCTCTTTTTGTTTGAATTTTTTAATAGGGAAAATGGTGACCTATGACACAGTAAAAAATGAAAGCATATGATTGAAAATTTTGATTCCATGGAAACTTTTCTCTTTTTGCTTTTTAAGGGGATAAAAATCTTAATGATAATTAATTTTGACTAAAACAATCATTATGATGACACTAATGACCCCTATTAATCATGGACTGATTGATAACAAAAAATGAAATCCAAAGAACAGGGATAAAAGACTTACTTTACAAGTAGATCACATGCAATCACATGCGCATGAAAAGTGAAGCTCGATTTCTACTCTAGAAGGCTTAGCAAGGTTGAGCCACAAGGATGATCGGACTAGACGCAGGCACGCGTACTAAGTCGGGTCCTCATGACTTCGGCTCGGTCGAAGAGTCAACCCAGGTCGCAAGCTCGCAGACCGGGGTGGATACTCTTGACACCAAGAAAGAACTTTCGGGATTAAGATAGGCGACTCGTACCGCGGGCATGCGGTTGGAGTGGTATCTACCTGAACACCATCCTAGGTGATCCTATGCGGCCCAGGTCTGGCGGCGGGTTGTGTGTGCCAAAGTGTAGTGCTAAAACAATGAAACCATGCACAGCAATTGATATCAAGCAACACTTCTATCAAAGCATGTAAACATTCATTCCAAACACCCTCCTGCAAAAACATTTAACACATATGTAAGGGACATACCTGGAATCCTCGCTGCCAAACAAAAAAAATTTGAAAAGAAGAAAAATCAGCCTAAGTCCACTAAAGTTCTTTGAACCAAGTCCCCAACGGAGTCGCCAAGCTGTCGCGACCTCCCCGAAGGTGCACCACCTAGGGGTTCGGCTAATGGATTGCTAAACCTAATTTAGCTCGAGCTCTCCCAAGCTCATACCAATTCACGACTTAGGTTTCAATTCTTAAACATGCAAAATTGAATTCAATTGGAGTCGCCACTAATCTATTTATGGTGGGTCGATTAGAAACCCATGTAAAATACTGGGAGTAGTATTTTACCACTACGAACCAGAGATTTTGAATTCGGGGACTTGAGAACCTATTTTCTTTATTTCAAAAAATAATTTGCAAGCAACTTGAATTGATTTTAAATTCATTCCCTAACATGCAAGGTGATCACGCGGGTGCGCAAACAATTATTTAAATACTCAAGGAAAGCAAAAAATGAACAAGGACAAATGATTTTTTAGAAATTTTCACTTTTTTATATGCAAATTACTCTAATATGTGATGCATGTGATGCAATGTATCTAACTTAACATACTCTAAAATATGCGACCCTAAATTAAACTAGTCTATGTGACATGCTATTTAACTAAATTAATTAAATGACATGCAAAAAGGCATTTTTTGTCATTTTCTTATTTATTAAATGAAATTCGAAATTAATTAACTAGTATAATATAGAAATCTAATCTAACATGATTCCTAAATTTCTAAATGTGATGTTCTACCATGATGTGAATTTTTGTGCAATGACATGAGATTTGATGCATCTAATCTAAATGTTAAACAAAACCTAATAATGCAAACTAAGATGCAAGGATTCATGTTAAGACATGCAGTAATATCTACTATGCAATCTAATCATGTAATATAATATTACCTAATGTGAATTTAACCAAAATACGGAATGTAATCTTTTTGGTATTTTATGAATAAGAAAAAGGAAAACGCAACCAAATCAACGGATCGTATCTCGGGCATGAGATCGGATCGGCTGATTTTTCACGTGATCGCGAGTCATATTTCGGGCATGAAATCGGACTGTCGATCAATACGCGCACGGATTAGGAATGGATTTTCCAAATTTAAAGATATATCAAGACACCTCAAAAAAAATCCAAATTACATAACAATCTATTCATGATAGGCAATAAAATATTCAAATTGACTTCGGATAAAATTATTACCTAATTTTTGGACTTCTTCCAAATTTGAATCGTCAAACACAAATCGCGAACTTGTGGATCTTGGTGGCCGACGAGCAACTCACGGGAGCACTAATGGCCTGGATTCTTATTCCCCACATTAGGTGCGAACTTCCAACATTCAAATCCTTTCTTGATTCTGTATTTGAGCTTTCACCAAAGAGTTTGACCAAACAATTAACTTTGACCAATGCTATGTCTCACAGAATTGAGAAAGAGACTTCCCCTGCATGTGAAGTAAAATGTCATGCCACGCCAAAAAGCTAAGATGTAATGCAATTTTCATGGCTTGTCCATGAATGAGATGGAACTTAGCTTATCTTGACATAAACTCCAAGTAAATCTCTCAGGATAGTTGTCGACGTTCATGGAGATTGGATTGGACTGCAAGATTGAAACTTTGTTGGAGATCCTTGACGCTGTTGATGGCTCCGTAATTTCCTACTCGAAGATGACGGGGACATCTTCACCGTTCAAGGACATCGTCACGTCCTTCTTTGCTCCCCCTCACGATTTCCCCCTCGCTCCGGAGTGTGGCCATGTCTATCTCTCTAAAGTCTTCTGTGGGTGCGTGTGTGTATGAGTGTTTTGCTCAGTGAATGCTTGTGTCAGTCAAAACTTCTTGTCCTCTCTCTTGCAGCACGACACATGCTTTATAATGAATAGAAAAAAAATATGTTGATCAAATCTTGGAAGATTTGACCAATATACTTTCGGTCTTTAATAGGTATAAAGAAATTTGGTCCAATTCTTGCAGATCGAAATTTTCTTTCCTCCTTTCGACTCAAGTGAAATATTTCTTGAAAATCTGATAAAAACTTTCCTCTCTTTTATTTTCCAAATGCTTCCATTCCTTTTTTCCTGAAAAATATATATTCTGCCTAACCAACCTTCCTAAGATGCAAGATGCAATATAATGTGTATATTTTTTAGGAATTCAAATGAAATCCAATTTTCTATGCAATCTATATACTAAAATTGAATATTAGGTGTCAACAACTCAGTATGCTGATAATGCTCCTCTGCTGATCCAGTCATTCCAGGCGAGTTTGACAGGTCCTGCATTGAAATGGTACATCTCGAAAGGGATAAACCTCTGCCAAACCTGGGATGAGGTTTGCCAAGCTTTTCTGAAACATTACAAATTCATAACGGACATTACTCCTTCCCGAGATGATCTCGAGCGGGTCGAAAAAATGAAGAGCGAGTCGTTCAAGCAGTACGCAATCCGGTGGAGGAATCTGGCTGCTCAAGTCGATCCTGAGCCAAATGATGCAGAGCTGAGGAAAATATTTATCAAGACTCTTCCATATGAGTATCGTACTCATATGATAGCCACGATTACTGATACCTTTAATCAGCTCATTCCAGTAGGGGAGCAAATTGAAATTGGCTTGAGGGATGGATGGTTCAACGAACCAAACTTCATGGGCAGAAGATTCACTACGAGGAAGGAAAAGGAGCCAGAAGCTGATGTTAACATGGCCAATTCACAACCTGTTGGCATGCAACAGGGTGCAAGTCGTCAATTTTCTGGACGGCAACGAAATACTAGAAGACAATTCACACCTCTCCCTGCACCTCTGTCTAAAGTTTTACCAGTTCTCCAAAAGAAGGGATTACTTTCTAATGAGCCAAAGTGTCCAAATCCTGAGCGCTATCCTAATCATGATCCCTCCAAAATGTGTGACTATCACATGGGAGAAGTTGGTCACTCTACTGATGATTGCTACGTCTTGAAGCACAAGGTGAAGGACCTCATGGACACGAAGGGTTTCTCCTTTCAAGCTACTCGGCCGAATGTTCAGCACAATCCTCTACCCAACCATGTTGCAAGTACCGAGGGGTTCACAGAGTGAAGAAATTTCCGGACTCATCCGTGAATGAGTTTTTTTTTGTTCTTAGGATTTTTTTTTTTTTTTGCTTTGAGAATTTTCAATTATTGTTTTTAGGGCTTGATTGTTCACATTTCCTTTACAATAAACATAATTCATTCGATATTGTTCAATGAAATTACAAGTTTATTTTTATCTTGAAAACATGATGAAGTACACCAAACTAGCTCGGTGACGATATCCAACAATTGAAAATAAGTCATCCAAGGAGAATTCTAAGGGCTGGGCTTCTTCATGTTTCCTCGTTCTAAATTTTAAAAAAAAATATTTATAAAAACATAAACAAAAAAGTTCAAAAAAAATGCATGAACCCTGTTTATTTTTCTAACCTCTTTGCTTTATGTGTCAGAGCCTAACTCTTCTTGTCCAATTGAGAGGTGACACTTCCGACGGAAAATGATTTGCATGCATAATTGCGGGGCATTTTCTAATCCGACAGATGCAGCGCCTTGATGGGTGATGAAAATTTCTCCAATCTTAGATTTACATTTAGAGCCATATTCATACACTTTCTTTTGGTGCAGGGGGGACAGAAATGCGGCGTCGAGGATTGAGTTCACACACAAAAGCGTCCAATGGACCCTCATTTCCAATAAATTTGTTTTGAGTTTGATATCATGTTCATGTTGTTTAAGTGAAATGAACTGTGCTCATATCTGTTGAAATTTTTTTTGCATGTGGTTCTGCTTGTAAACCGGCTTGATGAGTAGTGCAGATTTGATTGAGAATGTTAAATGAGATGTATCGAGATGATGAAAGGCAAGCCCAACCCATACACAGTCCCTTACTTATACAGTTGTGAGATAAGCGTACAAAATTCCATGTCCGCAAAAGTAAAGAGTTCTCTTGTGAATGGTACAATATCCGAAATGATGAGAGGCAGTTCATTTCCCTATCTCAAACACTAAAATGATCCATTGATTGCCCATTTTGAGCCTAAACACTTGTGAAGTTTCAGTTCATACTACCCCTGTCAAGAACCACTCCACATCGGGGCATTTTGGAGGTACATTTGCATCATTGGTGTTAAAAGGTGAAAAAATGGATAGAAATTTTCTTGCTTTCACTTGCATCAATCTTTCAGTGTTACTTTTACATGTGGAATCGAATATTAAATCAAGTGCCTTAGGGATGATGAAGAGCATTCATTTCTATATCCTAAACACTCTTATCATTTGCTAGCCACTTTGAGCCTATGATTTCTTTTCAAATTAAACCCACATGGATGATGATCTCTTACAGTGGGGCAGGATTAAAAATCAAGGTCATCAGAATCAGCAGAATACAAGCATCAGTCTAGCAATCAAATAAAAAAAAGAGTGAAAATGGGGCATAAAAAGCAATGAGCCTGGTAAAAGCAAGGCCAATGCCCGAACTCAAAGGAAAAATGAAAGAAGTTAGGGGCAAGGAAAAAGCAATGTGCCTAGTAAAAGCAAGGCCGATGCCCATAGGAGTTAGAGCCAAAGGCTCGAATCTGCAAAAGTTGGCCCACAATGTGCTCGGGGTCTCAAAAAATGATGAATGAGTCAATCATGTCAGAGAATTTGACATAATATAGCATCCCCATTAAAGCAAAGTCTGAAGCTCGAAAGTTGAGTCTGAGGAAAAATTCTCAGCTTTTCGTCCCATACACACTTTTGAGCCAACTTACATTACATCCTTCTAAAGTCTCTTCTGATTAGGGCACTTGAATTAATGTGAGATTTCTAATGTTTTAAGCTTGGCTCGAAGAAGTGCGAGCAAGACTATTTCTATGTCATTTGAAAGGTTCTTGACTTGTAGACCTGGCGATATTTGTTGAAGACATTTTTTCTAAGCCTTGACTCAAAGAGTCCCTTTGCTTATCCGTTGACCAAGCCCAAATTACGGTCCTATTAAAAGACCTTTCAGATTGGTAAGGTCGTACCACTTGCGAGAATCCTCGGATCTTTGTCGATATGATAATGGTGAGTTCGAGTGATACATCTATTCCCGCATTAATGGTCGGGACAAAAAGCCTTTTAATGAGAGCGAGCGAAAGTCCTTTCTAACCACATCTCATTTGCCATTCTTAAGAAATTCACTCAAGTTAATGGAAAATCATTTTGCTCAATGATTCACCTCAATGGAAACTTGATGATGCAAAAATCAATATGCATAATTTTGAATGACAGAATGCAGATCTCCCTTAATAATTGATATTTCTTCTGAAAACCAAGGAGTTCATGACAATCAAGTTGCTTTTGTAAACTTCTCGAACTCCCCGAATATTCTTGAGCCTTCTTCTTGCAGGGAATCAATCTTGTGCAGAACTTGGAGTGTTATGCTGATTTGGCCTATTCTTATAGCCTAGTGTCTCCTTATAAACCTCAAATCTCATCGACTTGATCTTCAGGTAAGGAACCTCAGTCTGGATCTGAGCATTTCAATAGACTTGGCGTGTTTTCATAACCCGAGTCACATTTCATTAACACGGCGTGCTTTCGTAGCCCGTAGTCGCTTTTAGTCGCTTGGTGTGCTTTTGCAGCCCAAGTCACATTTCATTGACACGGCGTGCTTTCGTAGCCCGTAGTCCCTTAGCGTGCTTTCGTAGCCCAAGTCATATTTCAATGACACGGCGTGCTTTTGTAGCCCGTAGTCGCTTGGCGTGCTTCCGTAGCCCAAGTCATATTTCAATGACACGGCGTGCTTTCGTAGCCCGTAGTCACTTTTTACCAACTTGGCTTGCTTTCGTAGCCCGAGTCGTATTTCATTTAACGCGGTGTGCTTTCGTAGCCCGTAGTCCCTTTTTACCTACTTGGCGTGCTTCCGTAGCCCAAGTTGTATTTCATTGACAGGGCGTGCTTTCGTAGCCCAAGTCACATTTCATTGACACAACATGCTTTCGTAGCCCGTAGTCACTTTTTACCAACTTGGCGTGCTTTCGTAGCCCAAGTCACATTCCATTTGACGCGGTGTGCTTTCGTAGCCCGTAGTCCCTTTTTACAAACTTGCAAACAAATCAGGTTCTTTCACTGTCTTTTTTTTTGTGACCGAAGCAAGTGATCGAGCTTAAGAGGACGGTTTCAAAGCTCACACATACCTTGATCTGCCATTCCAATCAGGTAAGTAATTTCAGGTATGTTTTCTTTTTTCCTTCATTTGCATTCATCATGTCATAATTGCATTGGAAAATGAGAGTTAATCTCAACCAAAATATCATGCATAGCATTTGCATAGTCAAAATTAGGTGTCAATTAGTCTTTGAATGCAACCTCTACGAGCTCACCTTCAAAGAGGGGCAGCTGTTGACACCAAAATTTTGGTTTTCATATAGTTTTAAGAGCATTCTGCATAAGTACGATATTTTGTCCAAGTTCGTTGTCTCTTTAAAATTGGGAATGTCAAGATCGCGAGGTGATTTTCGGCCACAAGTGAATATTTGCATGGAATTGGCGATCCTAAAATATATTCGGTCGAGGAAGGTTTTGGGGAAAGAATTATTGGGCGGAATATATTTTATCAAAAAAGGAAGGAAGAAAATTTCGGTCAAATCCCTGAGGATTTGACCGAAATTGCTATCTACCAACATGCCCCATCGGTGGAAGACAAAAGGGAGAAAATATATCGGTCAAATCGTCCAAGATTTGACCGAATATATCTTTTCTACCCTTTATAAAGCTGTGTTATGTGCCTGCAAAGAGGACAAGACTAGAGAGAGCACTTTTTCTGAGAAAAAATAGCAATACACACAAGCAGGGGAGGACTTTTGGGGTGACTTTTCATAGAAAAAGCAAACACACGTACACACACAGGAGGACTTCTGGAAAATTCGCTTGTGGGGGCTTCATCAAGACACCAAGAGAGAGAGAGGAATCGGGGAAAAGAGAGGGGAATTGAGCGAGAAACAAAACAGGGGAGAGAGAACAGCGAAACATAGAGAGAGAGACGGCGAGAAAACAAAAGGGCATGCACTCGGGAGGTTGAAATTCGGCAATTCGTCCGTGATTATCCGCGTGTTCCTCCTAATTAATCGGTGGGTCTCGATTATATATTTCTTTCTTTCGTCTGAGATCAAGTTTTCCCGAAGAGCATGGTTGTGAAGGTATCACGGACGAGCGATGCTTTGACTCGAGCTCGCATGAGCATGTTTGCTCTTCGTGTTTCCCGAACCATGTAGGGACTTTGGCTTTTGCTCTTCCGTTACTTCCTTTTGCTTGAGTCTATTGTGTTTTGAGGTGATGATAAGTTTTCATTGATTTCAAACTTCTATTTTGCCTGATTCTTGATTCTGTGGCTAGGAATTGTTGCATTATAGGCTTAGTTCTCACTTTCTTTTGATTCCGCAATCAATCTCTACGACGCTCAGCACATGTTCGATGATTTGTTTGCACATATTTATTCTGTTTTGTGCTTGCTTTGTTGCTGCTCGTTTGTGATACGTCAATGTCGGAGCCTTGTTGGTGAACCGATCACACCCTTTGTCTTTTGTTTGGAGATGCCGAGTTGATTTCTGCAGGTAAAAGGAGTCTTGCAAGTTCTCTGTGAGCACGTTGTTCACGGAGGGAGCTGCAGGTTGAAGAAGACCCACGTGGATGAGAGCTGGACGCGTGGAGGAAGATGGGCCGAGACAGATATGTGGGCTATGGGCTCGCGCAGGAAATAAAGACAAAAAAGAAAAGAAAAAAAAAAGGGGGAAAGCTTGGGCCTGATTTGCTGTTGGTCCGGCCCAAGCTCTCCTCCCAAGGGCATGCGCGGGTCCGGCCTGAGCCCGACCCGGCTCTGCGCCTGACCATTTTCTTTTATTATTATCATGTTTTTTTTAATATTTTAATTAAAAAAATTTTAAAAAAAAAACATTTTTTTCTGCAATAAAAGTGTCTTTTGTCATGTTAATTTGTTTAATTCCTCCATGTTACCTTTTGTCTAATTTGCTTGCTTTAGGTAATAGATTTATCAATTGGAATCGATTTTTCCAATTCGCAACCGCATCTCAATTTTTTTTATTTCGTCTATAAGGCTTTAGACGAGGTAATTAATTGAGCGGGAATGGAATTGATATTTTGATCTTTAAGGCTTAAGATCATTTTATTGATTCTATCTGCGAGATTTGCTTTGTTTTGATGTTATTTTCCTTTTAATGAATTTTGTTTATTTGAATTGCATGTTGAATTAAATTGCATTTAGGTAAAATTGCATTGCATGATTAGATTGCATTTTAATATAATTATCATGTTAAAATTAGGTTTTCATGTTTATTTCAAAATAAATATAAAAAAATAAAAAGAATTCATATGCATATCATAGCATTAATCTTTCTTTTCATTTTAGGTTGCATTATTAGTCATTGCATGACATTTAGTTTAGGTATATTAAATTACATGTCACTTAGGAATTGCATTAGATTCATATCATTACATTTAGGAATCTAGAAGTCATGTTAGGTTAGGTTTTCATAATTAATTAGTTTAATTAATTTTGAATTTTCATTTAAATAAATAAAAAATGCCTTAAAAAAAGCCTTTTTGCATGTCATTTAATTACTTTAGTTAATTAGCATGTCACGTAGGCTAGGTTAATTTAGGATTTGCATATTTCAAAGTATGTTAGGTCGTGTCACATTTAGAATTAGATTTTACATGCATCACGTATTAAATTAGTCTTTGCATTTTAGAATATTATCCGTAGTTAAGATAAAATTTTAGTTTAAATTAGGGATTAACGTGGTTTAGTTCCTAATTTGAATTAGATGTTATTTAGCTATAGATAATTAGTTTCATTAATTTAGAATTGCATTAAGATAGTTGCATATATGATTAGTTTATCATTACATGCATTGCATACACATAAAAAAACCCCAAAAAGAATCTTTTTTGTTGCTTTGCTTATTGTTTTGTTTCTTTGAGCATTTAAATAATTGTTTGCGCACACGCGTGATCACCATGCATGTTAGGGAATAAAAATCAATTCAAGTTGCCTGCAAATTATTTTTTGAAATAGAAGAAATAGGTTCTCAAGTCCCCGAATTCAAAATCTCTGGTTCGTAGGGGTAAAATACTACTCCCAGTATTTTACATGGGTTTCTAATCGACCCACCATAAATAGATTAGTGGCGACTCCAATTGAATTAATTTTGCATGTTTAAGAATTGAAACCTAAGTCGTGAATTGGTATGAGCTTGGGAGAGCTCGAGCTAAATTAGGTTTAGCAATCTATTAGCCGAACCCTTAGGTGGTGCACCTTCGGGGAGGTCGCGACAATAATCATTGATGTTAATTTTTACAATTTTCTTGATAATTAATTTATAAATTTGCTCAACAACGTACAAAAGAACTAAGATTTCTTGAAGGGTTCTTGTTTCAAGAAAGCTAATACGCATAGTGTGAAACTTAAAAAGACAAAAGAAAAATACTATTTCTAATGTATATGGCAATACTCACTTAAATTTTTTTTTTATAAAACGTTATTTACACCATGCAACAAATATTTTAAATATACCCTAATCGTAGGAAGTAGTGAAACCATCAGTCTAAATATCAATTATTAACATTTAAATACAAAGTCGCTCAAAACATTATTACATAGAATATTATCTTTATCTTGATTACATGTAATAGTTAGTTATTGACAAGAATATTATGGCAATTGAAATTGCATTATATGACAACACATTCAAACTATTGCAAATACATTTCTGCAATAATTTTAAATACTTGCGAAATTTCATGTTCAGATAATTATCTTTACTTATTCTTTTGTTCATATTTGGGGTAAGACGTGTATCAAGTCATATTTGGTTCTATATTCTCATTGCTCCTGAAATTTATAAAGGTTGACCGAAGTATCCAATGTATTTATAAGTATGAAAGATTGAGTAATAATAGACAATGTTGAATAATCCTTCATTAAAACTCTGAATACATGAAAACAAAAAATGTCCACGTAGGCATCCTTTGTTAAGGATGTGCAGGATATTGATGTGTCAATTACATTAGAAACAACAAGATTTACGTGCAGAAAACCAACGACAACCCCTGATCTGTTCTAATCTTATCTCCTTAGCTAATTTCATCTAGAGCATTGGCAGGGTAGTTATTTGTATTCCACGATCGAAAGTCACATATATGTAAGTGCACCAACACCACATGTCTAAGCCCTAGAAAATCACATTCACACGCAGATTGCTTAGCAGTACTCCAGAGTTTAGAGAGTTCTTGAGAGAAGAGAGATGCAAAGAAAGAAGATAAAACCGATGGATGGGTATCCGATCGGTTACCGTTTTCGACCGTCAGAGAACGACCTCTTCTTCCATTACCTCGCGAAGAAGGTGGAAGGGAAATCGGAGGCCATTCCTCCTTACATGCCCGAGGTCGACATTTACGGCGATGATGATCCTTGGGAGATCTTCGATGCGAATACGAAGGAAAATTTCTACGTCTTCACTAGGTTGAAGATGATCAAGTCCAGGGTGAAGAGGACTGCCGGTTTCGGGACTTGGAGCAATGAGAATAAGCGAGAAATTGTGGACGGTCGAGGCGATACCGTCGGGTACAACAAGCTGTTCACTTTCAAGTCATCGACCGGAAGCGAGAAGACCAAGAACGGGCGTTGGATGATGCACGAGTACTCTATGAAGGGTCAAGAGGTATTTGAATTCCTCCAATTGATCTTCTATATTTAATGGATTTACTAAACTTATTGAATGAATTCTTCCCAGGACTTCCTCTGCCTGTTCGTCATATTTTCTGGACATCCTCTGCCTGTTATTTCCCGTTATTGCTTACTATAGCTTTGCCACAATCATTCGTATAACGATTTTGCACCACTTTTTCCTTTTCTTTAGGTTAATTTTGCTATGTTTAAATATCAATGTTATGCATTAATCTAATCATTTAACCTGATAAATATCAAAATCTTTCCACTTATCTGTTGCTGTACTCAGTGTTAGGCGTTGTTCTTTTATGTTATTTCAATCTTTGTCACAACTATTGTTGTATTAAGATTCTTGATTAAACCTCTTTCCTACCCTAACTTTTGCATAATTAATTTCTCTATTTCTGTATAATTATCTTCCTTCTGCAGTTAGTCTTGTGCGCAATCACAAACCTTGAAAAGGCGGAGAAGAAGGGTTTGGACGTGATAACGATCGGATTGGCCATTGAATATCGCCAAGGGAAAAAGGTAAAATTAATGGAAGATGATGTTTCCCCTCGACTTTCTTCCATGGTTTCCGAAGCCTATACTTCGAAGCCGCCGATCGTGAATTTAGCATCGCGCGATGATCCCGTCCACATTGACGATGGAGCCCCTCATCAAATGTTGTACGTACCGCCAATCCCCACGTCTGCCGTTAGTAGCACCCCATTGAACCAAGTCCAAGATGAGCCGATGCATCAACCACCGAACGAGGTCATTTGTCATGACTATCCAGTGACGCCGTCCGTGATAACCTTTGAAGGAAGCATGGCAAAGGTCTATGTGTCTCCGTCTACATCAATCCAAGCTGCTGACGGTCAAGACAACAATCATAAGGACATCAACTATGAAGATTATCCGGCGACGCATTACGAGATAACCTTCGAAGACAATGCGACGGAGGTCAATGTGCCTCCAACTTCGTCGGCACAAGCTTCTGAAGCTCAAGACAATAACCATAACTATGATGGTGTTTGTGGCTCACCCCCAATGGCGGCGGCGGGGCATCGACTCCCATGCAACCATGGACGACCGGACCAAAATTAGCACCATTTGATCCATTCGATAAACTAGGAAAGATTTTAAGAGTCTGATCAAGTGCGGGTTTGTTATGAAAGTACAGACTTTGGTTTTTATATAATCAATGATGTTTACGGCAGAATGTTCCCTGTAAATATATTTTTGACCAGTCATGATGTGAAGAAGATGGTGTGCAAGTTATTCTATTAAAGAGTGTTTACGCAATTTTTATTAGCATTTATCATATGCTTTAATATATGATGGATCCTGCATGATATTTGCCAATTGGTATATTAGGTTAACATGCGTGTATGATTGACCAAGTATATTTATGACTTGTGGTCTGTTTATGATATAAACTAAATGTGATTCTTTAATGATGCCAAGTTAATTATGGGGCGAGCGAACATTCTTTTGTATATGTGTCTCCAATTCATTTTCTAGTTAATAGTTTTCAATCAAGTCTGTTTACGAGTTAAAATTGCCCATGCTGTATATAATACGGATTCATTGAGTAATCGCTTACTGTCTTACCATGCACATATAACTGCTCTTTCATCTCAACATTAAATATTCAAAAATGGATTATGAATTTTTAGCGGTAAAGTCGAACTAGATATGGATTTTACCTTTTTCCGAACTCCTATTCTCACTGTTTACAACACAGTGCAGGTGAAATCTTTCCTTTTGTTTAGTAAATCCAAAGTATGTGATTACTTTTATTTAGTTAAGATTTGTTGACAGAAGATATGCGATTTTCCTGATTAGGCAAGCTAGGATTAGATTTTATCAGAATTGATTGTAAACATCTTTTCCTTCCTTTTTACTTTCTTTCCTTTTACACATATTCTTTGTATTATAAGAATTGTAGCTACAAGCCCATAATCAATACAGAAAGACAATTACATTTCCTATCTAGCTTGCGTTCTTCCTCATATTCTCACATGGTATCAGAGCGTTTCCGATCCTGAAATTAGCTTCCGCACCCTTCCTTGATTGTCTTCCTGCCTTCACTACAACCTGCAAAACAGCTTCATCTTGCAGAGAAGAAACCATTAGTTCTTTTACCATGCTGAAAGATAAGTCAATTTCTGAAGTAGATACGTCCTCAGACCAAAATCAAGTGTCATCACTGGACGATCCAACCACTGGAAGAGATGCGTCCTCATACCAAAATCAAGGGTCATCATTGGACGATCCAACCTCTGGACAAGAAGAACGAAGCAAAGATTCAACATTGACTCATGTGAGTCAACCTCAACCAACAATGTCATTCGGAACACAGCCGAATCCATGGATATATGGAGGCTTCCCGTGGATCTATCCCACCAATTTTCCAGTGGGAAAATTGGCCTCAGAGACTGGCCAAGCGACAGCCACAGGGAGCCCGGGTCAAGGGTCAAACCCATACCCAGTTCCTCAACCCGGACTGCCGCCGGGTCACTTCCCATTCATCACTAGCCCAAGTTCAATGACAGGCTCGGGGAGCTCGGGTCAGGGAACGAATCCCTACCCGATTCCTCGAGCCGACCTACCGACATATCAAATTCCGGTTCACACAGGAAGGCCGGAACCCGGCGATCCTCTATTCACCACGGCCAACGACGGACCCGAACTGCGACTAATCAGTCAAACACTTGCTGGCCCGGAAAATTACTTGGCATGGGCAACCGAGTTCCGACGAGCGCTGGCAACAAAGGATAAAGAGGGATTTCTAGATGGCAGCATACCGATACCAATTGACGAGAGACAACAGCGACTATGGCACAAGTGCCATCGCCTCGTAAGGACATGGATCGGCAACACCATTCACCCAGAGATCGCAGCCGGGTTACCACCCACCGAGGATCCTCAAAAAATGTGGGAGAACATCAGAGAAATGTACGGGAAACTAGATCGTGCAAGAATTTTTGCACTTGAACAACAATTGTCCGAGCTCAAACAAGGCAACTCAACCATTAGGGCTTGCTACAATCGACTCTCGGCCATTTGGAATGAACTCGAGATGGTGGAAGAAAAATTGGATGCGCCGGACTACGTGTTAAAACAATATCAAGGAATCCGAGAGAGGCAAAAGGCAACTCGCTTTTTACTCATTCTCAACGACGATTACCTCGGCTTCCGGACACAAATCTTGGCGATGGATCCTCCACCACCGCTCGGGCGCATCTATCAACTTGCTGTGCAGGAGGAGAGTCAACGACTCAGCGCTCAGAACCATGGCGGAGATGGTACCATCCTCGCAGCAAATGGAACCGGACGACACCGAGAGTCGAGAGAGAGACAGAAGGTTCTGGAGGCGGATGAGAGAAAGAGAAACCCTAGGGTTTCCGAACTGCAGCGTGGGCTTCATCTCCACGAGCAGCCGCGTGGGTCTTATTCCCACGATCAGCAGCATGGGCCCTATTCCCATGGGCCCAACCGTGGATTCATTTATCCAGGAGGAAGCCCAACTCATGGGCTTGACGAAGAAAGCTCATTCCACGGACTACATGCGACGGCCCGACCTGATGGGCCACGATCCGGACGCAACTTGGATGGGCCAAGCCTTATTTCAGCTGTAGATGGATCAACCAACTCATGGACAGGTAATGGAGGGCCCAAATTTAAAGGAAAATTATATTGTGATTTTTGTAGGAGACCACACCATACCAGAGATACATGCTGGAAACTGCATGGCAAGCCCAATGAGAAAGGAAAAAAGGCCCACGTACACCAGGTGAACAGCATCAATCCATCGATATCCTATGACCAATATCAACAATTTGTCAAGGCCCTACAAAAAATGGATTTTGATGAAAAGGGAGCCAGTTTCTCAGGTACCTCTTACTGTCTTTCGAACTCACTCTCAAATAATGCATGGATTATAGATTCAGGGGCTAGTGATCACATAATTTGCGACGATAAATTCTATTCTAGCATCCTCGAAGAGTCCAATTCCCCAAAATCTGTGCAACTCCCAAATGGAAATATGACTATCGTGACCAAAGTAGGCACTGTGAAACTCAGTCCAGATATTATCTTGAGAAATGTCCTATTTGTCCCACAGTTTAAATTCAATCTCATTTCTGTATCTAAGACATGTGTCGACAATTCTTGCCACGTCACATTTCATGATAACACATGTTTCTTTCAGGACCTTTCGACTGGGAAGTTGATGGGAATGGGTTATGAATCACAGGGACTCTATATTTGGAATGCATCTCCAAATATTCTAGAAGCTTCTTCATTTCATTCATGTAATGCAAGTTCTATTAATAAAAATTCCATTTTCCATCAAAGACTTGGCCATAGTGGTTCCATTCCTGATCATCATTGCTCAATTTGTCCCCTTGCAAAACAATGTCGACTCCCATTTCCATCTGGCTCATCTCGTGCTACAAGTTGTTTTATTCTTATTCACATTGATATTTGGGGTCCCTATCATACCCCGCATCATGATGGAGCACGTTTTTTCCTTACTATAGTTGATGATTATTCGCGTGCCACTTGGATTTTTCTCATGCAATCCAAGAATCAAGTCTTTGTGCATCTACAAAAATTCATTTCCTTAGTCAGAAATCAATTTGGAACCACTGTTCAAAAAATTCGAACAGACAATGGGAAGGAATTTTTCGGTCATCACTGTCAAAATTTGTTTTCTTCTCTTGGGATAATACATGAAAGTACATGTATTTATACACCCCAACAGAATGGGGTCGTCGAGAGAAAACACCGTCATATCCTAGAAGTTGCCCGTGCTCTTCGATTTCAAGCTTCTATTCCTGAACAATTCTGGGGTGAATGTGTGATCACAGCCACGTATCTAATTAATCGCATGCCTAGTAGAGTTCTTGATGGTAAGAGTCCTTTAGAACTGCTTTTCCACAAGAAACCTTCATTGGATCATCTGCGTGTTTTTGGATGTCTCTGTTATATTACGACTGTGGGTCCTAAGAATAAGATGGATCCCCGAGCTCGCAAGTGCATATTCATGGGCTATCCTACTCTCCAGAAGGGATACAGGGTCTATGATCCAGTCACTGGAGAATTTCTTATAAGCAGGGATGTCATATTTCACGAAGATCAATTTCCTTTTCGTGATATGGAGAACACTACTGAGGCACCTGCATTACATTCAGCTCCGCCCATCACCTCTCCAGATGACGATCTCTCTAACCAACCAGTTACTATAGTACAGCCAGTACCCGTTATCACTCCGCCTATTATGCATCTAGATTCACCTGTCTTAGCTCATAAAGGACATGGCGAAGTCACTGACTCAAACACAGACTCTACGGACGTTCCTTCTGATGAAGCTCCTGTAGCTCTTCCCACTTCTGAGTCACCTGCTATAGATTCTCCTCCAGTCGCACCACGACGTTCTGGACGTTCAACTCGACCTCCGACTTGGACAAAAGATTACATATGCTCTTCTGCATCTTCAGGTAATCCCCACTCGATCGCCTCCTATGTCTCTTTCGATCGTCTCTCCCCGGCACATAGATGTTGTATTAGCAGCATCTCTGAGGAGCAAGAACCATCTAGCTATCATGAAGCAGTTCGTGACCCACGATGGCAGAAAGCAATGGCAGATGAACTTGATGCTTTAATCTCTAATCACACGTGGGATATCGTGCATCTGCCGCCTCATCGCAAAGCAGTCGGATGTAAATGGGTTTACAAAATTAAACATAAAGCAGATGGATCGATTGAGCGATTCAAGGCGCGACTTGTGGCCAAAGGCTTTACTCAGCGCGAAGGTTTCGATTATCATGAAACATTCTCTCCTGTGGCCAAAAATGTGACCGTCCGTTCATTCTTCGCCGTGGCAGCTTGTCGTAATTGGCATCTTCATCAGATGGATGTCCACAATGCTTTTCTCCATGGTGATCTTCATGAAGAAATCTATATGGAACTTCCTCCGGGATTACGGCGACAGGGGGAGATGGGCGTATGTCGTCTCCGTAAATCCCTCTATGGTCTTAAACAAGCATCTCGGCAGTGGAACGCGAAATTTACAAATGCCCTTACATCCATCGGCTTCAAGCAGTCCAGACGAGATTATGCTTTATTCACACGAGTGAAAGGTACATCACATATTTATTTGATAATTTATGTGGATGACATACTTATCATGGGAAATGACAAACATGCAATTGAAGAATTGAAGTCATATCTTCATTCGTCATTCCATATTAAAGACTTGGGCGCACCCAAATATTTCCTTGGAATAGAGATAGCTCGTTCCAACTTGGGAATTTCCCTTAGCCAAAGGAAATTTATTCTGGAAATCATCTCAGAAGCAGGATTATCAGGTTGCAAACCTGCAGTCGTTCCGATTGAACAGAATCTCAGCCTTACTTCAGTTGAAAGTGATGGAGGACCATCTTCAGAAGATCCGTTACTTGAAAATCCTTCCAGTTATCAAAGGCTAGTAGGTAAGTTGATCTATCTTACCATGACTAGGCCAGACATTTGTTTTGCTGTGCAGACACTCAGTCAATTCATGCATCAGCCTAAACATTCTCACATGACTGCTGCCTTGAAAGTAGTCAAATATCTAAAACAATGCCCAGGATTGGGGATTCTTCTATCTAAGGAATGCAATATGGAGATGAATGCTTATTGTGATTCTGATTGGGCTACATGTCCAATGGGGCGGAGATCTGTGACTGGATTCTGCATTAAATTGGGAGACTCACTTTTATCCTGGAAGACAAAGAAACAAGGAACCGTCTCATTATCTTCAGCTGAAGCGGAATATAGGGCAATGGCTAAGACCACATGTGAGATAATCTGGCTGCGAGGACTTTTATCAGACCTTGGGGTTAAAATCAAAGGGTCCACTACCTTATTCTGTGATAATGAAGCAGCTCTCAAACTGGCAGCGAACCCTGTTCTTCATGAAAGAACAAAACATATTGAAGTGGACTGTCATTTCACCCGTGAAAAGATTCAGAGAGGAATTATCAAAACAAAAGGAATAAGCACCTTGGAACAGCCAGCTGATATGTTCACAAAAGCCTTGTGCTCAAAACAACACACATATCTTCTGAGCAAACTAAATGTCTTGGACATATACAAGCCATTAGCTTGAGGGGGAGTGTTGACAGAAGATATGCGATTTTCCTGATTAGGCAAGCTAGGATTAGATTTTATCAGAATTGATTGTAAACATCTTTTCCTTCCTTTTTACTTTCTTTCCTTTTACACATATTCTTTGTATTATAAGAATTGTAGCTACAAGCCCATAATCAATACAGAAAGACAATTACATTTCCTATCTAGCTTGCGTTCTTCCTCATATTCTCACAAGATTTAAGACTATGTTCGTTTCACGAAAAATAACTTTCAGAAAAATATTTTTCGAAATTTCCGGCGTTCGTTACACTGAAAATAAAACAGTCAAGGAAAAATATTTTGCATCAATGGAACAAAAATACATTCAAAAGTGAGGAAAATGTTTTCCGTTTTTTTGAAAGGGGAAAACATTTTATCTTTCCTTTTATTCAGTAAAAATTTTAAAAAGGGTTCTCATGGGTTTTCAATTTTTTTTCTAAACTTCAATTTTTACCGTTTCTAAAAGAATGCAGAGTGTAATCTTTCATTTTATCTGGTTAAAATTTGGTTAATGGGTTCAAGTGGGTTTTGCATTGTCATGCCTAACTAAATATGATCTTGAATTTTTTTTCCTGAACCCCAATTCGTATCGTTTGCAACATGGCACAGGGTACAATCTTGTCTTCTGGTTTTTTCTCTTCCTTCGGTAACAAAAAAAAATCTTTCCTTCTATTCCGTCGCTACAAAAAAAGACCTCGAATTCGATATGTTAGTTTAATCTTTTTAGGTCAGCAAAAGATAAAAATCATGGGGCTAAAGAAGGAAACGCCTAAAGACCCACCGGGAGATCTACTTCTGACTTTGGAATTTCCTTTTCAACGACGAAAATGATTTCTAAGACTTGAGCACCGCAGATTATGACACTGCACTTAAATTTTAGATTATGACCCAACTCGACCCGATGCGCCGATTTATTATATCAAATTCTGCTAAACAAATATTTTTAAGTGATATTGGAGCAGTAATCCATGAGATCGATCTTGGACTCGGACCATCAACTTATGTTATAAAATCTTTTGTTTTTTTCGTTCTTGCAAATCAATATTGTGAACGGAGACGTGGCGCTTCCAGAGCACATCTTCTACAACGATTTGCCTCGCAAGTTTATTTGTCTTTGCCAATTTTAGAAGGAGAGTGATTCGTACCGTATTCTCCTTCTTTGTTGATAAAAATTTCAATTGAATTTGACGAACGAAAGAAGAGAACAGCGGCGGTGTATCCATCTTATCCACCATCAAAACTCACGTCTATTTAAGCGCATCGACATTACCGTTCTAAGCCAAAAACAATCACATACACACGCAGATTAGCACGCAGCAATCCAGAATATTCAGAGTTCTTGAGAGAGCAGAGAGATGGAGAGAAGGAAGATGAAACCTATGGACGGGTATCCGATCGGCTACCGTTTCCGCCCGTCCGAGAACGACCTCTTCTTCCATTACCTCACGAAGAAGGTGGAAGGGAAATCGGAGGCCATTCCTCCTTTCATGCCCGAGGTCGACATTTACGGGGATGATGATCCTTGGGAGATCTTTGACACGAATTCGAAGGAGAGCTTCTACGTCTTTACCAGGTTAAAGACGATCAAGTCTAGGGTGAAGAGGACCGCTGGTTCCGGGACTTGGAGCAACGGGAATAAAAGAAAAATCATGGACGATCAGGGCAACGTCATCGGTTGTAACAAGCTGTTCTCCTTTAAGTTGTCAACCGAAAGCGAGAAGAAGGCGAAAGGACATTGGACTATGCACGAGTACTCTATGAATGGTCAACAGGTATTCCAATTTCTCCAGTTAATCTTCTGTAGATAACTTCCTCATATTAATTAGTTAAATGATTTGTCGCTAGACTTTCAAGGAATTCTAGTTACATGAATTTTGGCAAGAATTTCAAGAAACCCTTTCGGCAGAAAATATATTTTAGTAATACTATTCTGGAGGATAATTACTGTAGAATGTGAAAAACTACAACTTGTTTATACTATTTTTTTGTGCGCATCCAGTTAAAATATTACATGCCACTTGATTACGATATTTATATGATCTTTGCATACATGTGATCTCTTTTCACTTTTAATATTAAAATCTTTGTTTGAATATTCTAATACAATATGATATCACAAGTTAAGTTATGCCCCAGCTTACTTCACACGTGCAACTTTCAATTTTCAAATTTCATGTATCGTATCTCGACTTCGATTCCAATGACGTTGTCCCTATTCACCTTTTGCATAGTCTATTTATGTTATTTAATCCCTTTATATTTTTCGTTAATTATTCTCTCTTTGTTTCTGGATACTTCTCGATAACCCTTGTTCTCACTTTCATCTCCCTTTTGCAGATGGTTCTGTGCGTAATCACAAACCAAGATATGGCGGAGAAGAAGAGTTCGGACGTGATTATGATCGGATCAACTGAAGAGCGCCGCCGAGCAAAAAATTTAGTAACCGTCGAGGATCGTCTTTCCCTTCGACAATCAGCCACTGTTTCCATACCCTCTACTTCGACGCCGCCGGTCGCGAATTTATCGCCATGCGATTACCCCGTCCAAGTTAACAATGTAGCCCATCATCAAACGTTGTACGTGCCGCCAATGCCTATGCCCGTCGTTGGTAGCACCCCGTCGAACCAAATCCTGAATGAGCCGATGAACAAGATCGTTTATCATGATGGTCCGAGGACGCCTGACGTGATGACCTTTGAAGGAAGCACGATTGGGATCACAACGACGTCTGCTTCTTCATCAATGCAAGCTGCTGATGCTCAAGACTGAGATCATAACGACGTCGGCTGTAACAATTATCCAGCAATGCATCACGAGATAACCTTCGAAGGCAACGCACTAGAGGTCGATGTGCCTCCATCTTCGTCGACACAAGCTTCTGATGCTCGAGAAGATGACCATTACGATGTTGGTTTTTATGGCTCATCTCTGATGGCGGCAGTGGGGGCGTCATCTCCGGCGCAACCGTTCATGACCGGACTAGAATTAGCACCATGTGATCCACATGATGAACTAGGAAAGATTTTAACATTCTGATCATCAAGCGTGAGTTTCTAATGGAAGTACAAACTTTAGGTTTGATGTTGCAGAGCATTCCCTGTAATTTTTTTTTTTTACTAGTCGGCAATGGGAAGAAGATGGTTTGCAAGTCATCATATATAAGAGTGTATATGCAATTATGCTATTATTTTTTATTACCTTTTGTTATTTTAGTCTAATCAAAAACCTGAATCAGACTATGTTATCCTATATGCTTAAACTATGGTGGTCCTGCGGGATATTGTCATAGGAATAAAATTAGGTTAACATGATCTGACCAAGTATGTAAGTATCATTTAGGCTTATGGTCTATTTATGATAATTACTATGATGTGATTTGGTGATTGGATCGAATGCAATTCTCATTCTACAAAACCGAATGAATTACGGATGGAGTAAACGGCTCGATCTACATATGCACCTCCAATTATTCTTCTAGTCGATGGTTTTCAATCTACTTTGTTTGCGAATTAAACTATTATATGTGAAATGGATATCTAAAATCTTAGATTGAAGTCATGATTAATCTCTAGGGATGCTTGTACTATTGCGTGAAAATTGCATAAGCTTTCAATCACTAGAGGCTGTCATGGCCTTTGAGATTACTTTGAATGGTAGACGTTTTTTTAGTAAACACCTTATGGAGATTTCATTAGTACTTCTAAAAATAAGTGTTATGATATGCAACTTTTTGTGATTTAATTTGATTTCAAACTTTTCTTTGGAGAATGTGACTGTGATTAATTTTTTGGAAAACCTTTAAAGACGTTTTTTTTTCTTTTTATACGTATGTAAAAGATAACCATTAAGAAAGGGTTCAATGGTAATATGCACAACGAAAGTGAAATTTTATTAACAAGTCTTCATGTTAACAAATTGTCTACGGTAAAATTTAGACTCTACCTAATAACGAATCCATAAATTTGCTCGACACAGTATAAAAGGCTTTTGGGAGATTTCTCCTTATCCACAATAAACAAAACAAAATATATGAGATACTTAATTACGTCAGCTGAGCTATTATAGAAATAGAAAAAAATTGAGAAAAAAAAAAGAGGAAAGTAAAAAAATTCAGGTGTAACATTTTAAATTTCAATTGAATGATCGAGAGCAAATTTATCCTTTTCAATGAAATCAGGATAGACTTCGTCGTCAGGGTGAAATAGCTCCACCCTTCATAATATCATCTCAAAAGTACTATGTGCGTGTTCTTGAGATCACTAAACTATATTAAGCCACATGGCAGCGAGAGTGATTTAGGGGGAGATTAAGATATGACCAAATGCATAGTCAAGACGTAAATTCATAGGAAGGTCGGGCTTCGAATGTAGAGGCGACGACATCTTGGCCATGAATTTAGGAATTATCATTTAGGTTAACAGTGAATTAAAGCAAGCACTTCGAATATAATTCAAATTAAGCAACTTGTTGTGTTCGATTGAACTTGTCTTCGGCACATTAAGATCCAACGGCTATTGATCTATAACGAACAAATTCAAATCGTGGACGTGGGCCTCTGGAACGGATCAAACCCGATGCGTTAACGGGGGCCCAGTTTGATAATAGGATCCGATCCAAATGTACAAACTAGTAACGACAAACGCGACCGGCCCCTCACCAAACCCTAGGGAGCGCAGAGCCGGAAATATGCTGCTGCGCTCCGTCCGCGCTTCGCTTCCCGCCATCGCCCGCCGCTTCTCGGCTGAGGCGGCGGCGGCGGCGGCGGCGGCCGGGGAGATTCCAGAGGCCACCTCTGCATCCGCCGAAGCGGCCACGTCGGCGGACACAGCCGCGCACACGACGGCCGTTCTGGAGGCGGATAGTCCGGCGACCGCCTCGACATCTGCCACGGTGGACACGGCGGTAAATTCGTTGGCGGGGGTTCCGTGGGATGCCTGGGCGTCCGCAACCACGGGCAAGGCGGCGGATTGTCTGGTGACGGCCTCGACATCAGCCGCGGTGGACACGGCGGTGAATTCGGTGGCGGAGGTTCCGGTGGAGGCCTCGGCGTCAACAACCACGGACAAGGCGGCGGATTGCCCTGCGACCACGATCGTGTTAGCCTCCACGGCGGCGAAGGTGTCCGAGGGGGCGGTTATCCCCCAATCCGATGAGGGAGGACGCGCGGCCATCGAAGCGCAGCTCCGTCGCACCATCTCAATGCTTCGCAAAGCCAAGCGCTACGATCGCGCCCTCGAGGTATGTGCTCGTCGATCGCACTATTCTCACTCTCTTCTTTGGGCTTTCAATCCGGTTGGCTTCTGGAAATGTAGCCTACATTGCGAATCGGCATCGCATCTGTCATGGGGATCTGCTCTTTTATCTCTTCAAAGTACTTGCGGGTGCAATACTTACTGCAATATTGCAACTAAGCATTTATGAACTTTTTTGTGGGAGAAGAGAAGTTGAGGATAAGTATAATCTCATCTAACTTGGGTAAAAGTGAAAGTTCTAGTCTTTTAAGATTTGAGAATTTTCTGCCACATATAGGACAATTGGCTGTTTAGGTCCTCGTATGGCTTCACGAATTTGAGATTCATCTAGCCTCTCAACTACAAATTCAAGTGCACACGTGAATGCTTGTGTATGCGTCGGTGTGTGTCGTACTTAGTCTTAATATTTCGCGATGGTGTTTCCTTTGCAGTTATGTAAAAGGATGACACTGCAGCAAGATGTGAAGCTGTTCCCGAGAGACTATACTGTCCACCTGGAATTAATCAATAAAGTTCATGGTCTAAGCAGTGCGGAGAAGTTCTTTGAGGATCTCCCTGCTGAGAAGAGATGTCCAAGTACCTGCAATGCTCTCCTCGGTCTCTATGCCCAGAAGTGTTTGCCCGACAAAGCTGAGGCCTTAATAGCAAGAATGTCAACCTGGGGTCTTTTGAAGAGTCCCGTTCCTTATAACCACATGATGTCGATGTATACCTCCAACAGTCAACCGGAGAAAGTCCCTGGAGTGATTGAGGAGTTGAAAAGGACCACTTCACCGGACACCACGACATACAATCTGTGGTTGAATGCGTGCAAGCAGCAAAATGATGTTGGAGCTGCTGAAAAGGTTTTCCGGGAGATGGAGAGTTCACAAATGAGTCCTAACTGGGTGACCTATAGTATTCTTGCCAAACTTTATATAAAGAATGCCGCTCTGGAAAAAGCATCACTCACGGTAAAGAAGATGGAGAGTAGGATTTCACTCGGAGATCGGGCTGCGTACTCATCCCTCCTTACTTTGCTCGCTGACATGGGAGCTAAAGACGGGGTTTATCGGATATGGAGTAGGATGAGGTCGTGCATTCCAAAATTGAGTGACAATGAATACGCTTGCATGATAAGTTCGGTCGCGAAGTTTGGGGAAATGGAAGAAGCTGAGAAGCTGTACACCGAATGGGAGCAGGTTTCTAAAACTCGCAATCGTAGTGTGGCAGATGTACTTATCGCTGCTCTCGTAAACAATGGTCCAATGGAGAGAGCAGAGAACATCTATAAACGAGTTGTAAAGAACGGGTTCACTCCTCGTTACGCTACTTGGAGGCATTTGACACGGGGTTATCTGAAAGAGAAACGGTTGGATAAAGCTCTTTATTATCTGTACATGGCTATTGCCAGTGTAGAAAAATGGGTTTTCGACCGAGAGTTGATTGAAGAAGTACTCAAGAACCTGGAGGAAAGCGGGAACGTTGAAGGTGCGGAGGAACTTTTTGTTGTTATTCGGAATGCTGGCCATGTGAATACTGAGCTCTATAATTCGCTTCTACGCACTTATGCTAAAGCCAGTCTAAGGCCACTCTTTGTGGCGGAGCAGATGGAGAAAGATAACGTTCGGATGGATGATGAGACGTCTAAGCTTCTGAATGAAGCAACCAAATTGCACCGACCGCGTTGAAAGTTTCCTGAGACAGTTTTGAGGATTATCTTGGAGCAATTGGAGGGACTGTCCTCGTGTGTGAAGGTGGATGGTTAAGGACCTTGGCTGTCTTGGTAATTGGATCTCTCTTGCCTTATGATCCAATGCATATGCAACCTTCTCTTGGAATCACAAGAAATGTCTAATCATCTGGCCTTTCAATTGCAAATGATCAACTCGATGAACTGAGTTACTCGGTCATAGTCACACGTCCCTTGGGTGAGCACGTTCCTTTCGAAGCCGTCTTTCTATTGAGCCCTCGCAAATCTTTTAGAGCATCCATCCATCAGGAGCAGTCCCGGTCACTACTAGCCGTTTCTCTTTTTGCCTAAATTTGACAAAAGCATCGGCAAGTCTTCTTTCTTCTCGCTTTTCCTCCCTCGGTGCTGGCCTTGAAGAATACAAAGGAGATGAGCTTCAAATTTCATCAAATGCGAATTTAGACGGAGATCATTTGAATACGAGCAGTGTACAAGGCATCTGCAGATGGGCGCATTTCGGTATGCACTAGACGAAATAGCTCGAGTTGTTAGCTTCGTGGACCGGACAATTAAACGTAGGTACTATTGTTGTGGTCTTGCATGGGTTCTTCTGAGGGTTCTCTGCTCCACCTCTGTTTTCAAACGCAGGTATGCTAACTTAGATAAATGCCTCCGAAATCATTTGGTTGGTTTCGGAGTTCTCATTTGCAGATCTGCATTTAAGCGGTGATGCCGGCATTAAACGAACGCCGAGTTTCATGATTCAGACACGACACGATCATAAAACAAAGGACCGCGTGCGAGGTGTGATCAAGAGATCCAGTCAAGGTTCAAAGATGAAGATCGAGAGTGGAAACTCTTTTCGGAAATTTGTTCTCGGATTATCCGGTGTTTGAACGAAGGAAAGTTAATCAATCACGAAAAAAGCTTTGCGTGATCTAGATTAAGTTTAGCTAAGGGAAAAATAACTTCTCCCTTTGGCAAGAAGAATTATCATTTTTCCTAAATCACAAATTTCTGTAGAAAAAAGTTGCCTTATTATGAAATTTGAAAACTCAATGATAAAGTGCAATACTCAAAATGATTAGCTTTTCTTTGTCTAGTAATATGTGATCGAAAATATTTCTTAGTGTTTGGATTTTACATGTAAAATGATTTCATTCTTGTGAATAACATCCCTACCTTTTCACCTTCCATCCAATACATTATCATGGCCGTTGCTGAGGAAGCAAAGTGAGATCTGGTCTCCTCGGAATTGGTTTTCCTTTGGCTCATTCAGCCTAGGAACTGCTAGTTGTTCTTAGGAATGCCGGTCATGTGAGTACTAAGGTCTACAATTCACTGCTACGAACTTATGCCAAGGCCGGCGTGATGCCACTTGTTACTGCAGAGCAGATGAAGAAAGATGGTGTTTCAATGAATGATGAGACTTCTGAGCTACTGGATGAAAAGAATAAAATGTGCACGACCGAAGTTCCTTTCAAATTTTCCTAATGAAGGTTGGTATTCACTTTGGATATAATGGACGAAAACGCCTTTTAAATGGATGCAGATGATTGAGGATTTTGACTTTGGCATAATGGTTTGATAATTTATGATGAATCATTGGGTAGACAACAGATACGCTCATTTGGGTTCAGTTCCCAGTCCTCGAGTCGACAAGCTCATTGGGATTATACCGTCAGTTTTTGATTGGGCGAAGGCGTTTTTCTCAAGTTTTCTCTTTGTTGAAACCAGTCCAATCTTTCAGAGCTGCCATTGACACGGGAAGTGTCCATTCCTGGATGGTGCGGGCAGTTTGTTTTTCTTTTAAATTGATCAAGTACCGTCCATCCATCATTCCCGGTCTTGGAAAGGGAGGGACCCGAGCAACTATCAGCCTCATACTTTCTTCGAATCCCCATAATTGAATATCGCAACTCACAAGAGTTATAGTTCTTCCGTGGGAGCAAGAGGTGTTTGATGTGAATAACTCGAAGTTGCTTCATTTTCTGTTACCAACAGGGATGACGTTCTCAGGATCATTTAACCATTGGTTGCACTACTCACGTCGGAACCTTGCGGTACATTTTCGCAATAGTGCTTGTGAAGGCGACCTCTGTTTCCACATGCTCATACTCCCTCGGTATGGGAATAGTTTGGTGCGCTCTTTTCTATTTTCGCTTGCATCTTCTAAAGTTATTTGATTGGGCAGTATCATGAATCAGTTGATTGATGGGACACGTTCGGTGAGTAACTTCACTTCAGGAGCCAAAATTGAACAGAGTTTTTAGAGTGATAATCATCCACTTTTGTTTGCTTCATGCATAGATGGTAGACTAGGACCACCTTTCAAATCCGGCAAAAGGCAAGTCAGCCACTTCCGAATTCGGGGCATTTACGTAGTATGATTTCCCTGTGGCACAGCCTTTAGAACGTTGCACCAGATGGACTTCACGCTCGACATCTCTGTTCTCAGGAGGTGCAGCAGTTGGTAGTTTGATCCGCAATGCTTGGGTTTATTTGATATCAGGAGATGGTTGAGTTGATTGATAGTTTTAGCTAAATCGAAATTCACATCATCCGATGTAAAAAATAGCGACCTTTCCGATTCGGAATCTTTCTTGTCTTCGGACAATCGGGTTGGGAGCCAAATGAAGGTACTTGGTCACGTTACTTTTCCACAGGCTAGTTGCTTGAAGATTCATCATTCACCTCCACGAGACCTTCAAAGAACAAGGTTGGTGAGGTCAGTGAACAGTCAAAACGAGAAGTTTCTCTTTTCGAGTAACGTAAGAAATTCCAGAATAATGGTAACCTCAGATTAATGTACACGGGGCTTACTTCAATGATTGAAAGTGGAAAATCTATCTTTGGCATGACATGTGTAAACATCTGAGATCTGAGGCACCCACTTCTCTCCTAAACTTGCTCAATATGGTGAGCGCTGGTGAGGTGGTTAAGAATATAAGAGGCATTTATCAATGAATCCATCACCTCACTGTGTACACATCTGTGTCACCAAACCACTTTCCTATGATTATGACCCCCCCTCCCCCATAAATAAATTCAAGAAATAGCTTCTCACACGTAACATAGCATATGATACATGTTCGATCATTGATGTTATCAAATGCACACAATTACATATTTAGGTCGCTCATTCGAAATTTGCTCGGATCGTGATTATCCCAAGAAATGGGATGTGTCACACATACATCCGGTCCCCTTGTCGGATAAAAGCAAGAACATTCCCACCTAAAAGAACGTACGGATGTTGAATTAGGTTAATGTTATTGGAGCAGCCAAGCGTTCACGTGAAGAAGAGAAGAGGAGGGGGGAATTGAAATGAAGGGGTTTACCAAACCCAACCTCTCAACCCAACCCAATCCCACGAGATTGTAAAACTAGTTACTTGATTTTTTTTTCTTAGTCGTGAACTGATAAATGCTTACGTGCTTCTGTCTTTTTCAAGTCGAATTTTAAACCTCGTAGAAAGGCATGTTTAGTTAAGTTGCAGGTTGGACATTGGAGGGGACTTGAAAGAGGACTCTTTCCTTTCTCGAACACCTTCGTGAAGCAACCAGTCGCCTCTCTGTTTCTCTCTCTCAGGCGCGCGCGAGCGCGGAGACACACGCGGAGTCTTGTGAAATATACATGGCTCAAGATGGCGAAGTCGTGCTCGAAGAAGAAGGAATGACTTGGCTTCCATCTCATGTCCTACATGAAGCCTGCCAAGCCAAGGTCTGATCCTACTTTTAACTCGTTTTTCCCACCTCTCTTTCTCTCTCTCTGAAGCTTCATTTTTCTCTTTTCTCGTAAATCAAGAATGAAAAGCATCAAGAAGAAGTTTCATTCTCTCTCATTTTTGCAGAGACATTCGAGGAATCGACAGAACCAGCAACGACACAGTCCTCCTGTCCAAATGCAAGCTGTTGAGCCTGAGCCTCTTGGACGGGTACGTGGTAAAACCCTTCTGTGTTCTGCAGATTTTTAGTTCATCAAACTCCTTCCTTAATAATTCTTTTTGGGTCTAAACGAATAGTTAGTGCAGCATCGTAGCTCACCATCATCATTGCTGTTACAACCCAGCATTTGTTTAGTCGCTTGGTGTGATTTTCTCTCTTCTTTATCACTGCAAAACTCTCATTTTACACATCGAAATGAACATCTCGTTTTCTCATCAAAGTAGCTTTTCACAATGTCTTATCTTTAGATCATATCTTGCTTTGGCTTTCACTGTCCTTTGCTGCCTAATCCCACCGACATTTGCTAATTCTAACCCAAGGTGAAGCATGCAAATTTACAGATTGAGGTGATTGATACAAAAGGTTGGGTTAATTCAGTGAGAATAAACTAACGATTGGGTATTCACATCTCTTGTTAATGCCTTCATGACTCCACCAATTTTTTTTAGAAACTACCAACCTTAATTAGATTGACTTACCAATACTTCTCGAATTAAATAACCGACTCGTTTTTCGTTACCGACTTTCAGAAGAGTTACTTGGCAAGAATTTAGGTTTCTTCTGTTTGCTATTTCCTAAATAAATTACCTTTCTTAACAAAGTCTTAAATTGACGACTTCTTCTTTGGAATTACTAGCTTCATTTTAAGTGATTTGACAAATTTTCTTCGTATATTATCAACTACCATATGAGTTTTAATTCCCGTTCGAGTCAATTACCAACATTTATTTGCTTTTCCTATTAATTTACCATAAAATTAATAAGTAGTTGTTTTGTAAACTATAAAAGAAAATTTTGACAATTAAATAAAAGTGTCGATAATTTACCAACGAGTTATTAGAAAAGGAAATAAAATTCACTCATCGTTTTTCTAACAGTTTTTGGATATGGCGATGCATTTGTGATAATACTAGCTTGATGTATGAAATGAGGAAAGTTTTTTGATTGATAATTAGAAAACGAAGCGTGCCACGAGGTCTCATCTCAGGACTAAACATCTGTGCCCAAATTGGGTCTGTGGAGGGCATGGGATGCAAGCAATCTTCCTGGATTCGGGTCGGAGGTCCGAGGGCACCGGGGTCTTTTTACCGCAGACGCCAAGCGCGAATGCCAAGTCCAGCCGCAAGAAGCCCGGTAAAAAGAACATTATTTGAATTTCAAAAAAACTCTTCCACAAATGAGTACTTATGAAATTACATAAAACCAAATCATCATAACATAAAATTGAAGGATCATATCGATAGATAATGACCCGTTAAATTTATGGCACAAAGTTATCGAATTTGAAGATACGATTGAGCCCATTAGGCCTAAAGAGAGACGGGTGAAGCCGTCACGACTGGCCCTCTTCATGGAGTAGATTTTCCCACACCCAGATCGATTTGTGTAAATTTATGGCGCTCTTTATCATTCATCATCTATAAATTATCCTTCTTGCCTCAGAGTTGAATCATAAGAATCCGTCGGCGTCGGTGTTATTGAAATCGAAAATAGAATGAATGATCCTTTCGACAAAGCCGGACGCACTGAGATTTCTTTACCAATGCAGCTTGTGCGCCGGTCCTCCTCCCTCCTCGAGTCGTGCAAGCGCTCAACCTCAACGTGCAAGCCCTTGGCTTGCAGGTATCTCGAAGACCAGGTCTTTTAACTATGCACCCTTTTCAATCTTTGCTCCTTTGGGAGAATTCCAAACTCTCTCCCTTGCTTTCTTTTTCTTCTTTCTTGACCCTGACTTTCATATATTTTTCAGATACCAGAGAAAAACCCAACAACGTGGAGTACGACCTGGGGAAGAACCGAGATGGAAAGGACGCAATCCAACGTTGTATCGTGTCACAAAGCCAAAGCTCCTCCGACGACGATTTGTTTCTTCCCAAAGAATGGACCTACTGATATATCTCTCGCTGAGCTACGAAGATGGTTCGTGTTTCGCTACCTCCAAATCGATGTTAAATAAGATGGCCCGTGGCTTCATTTGATTTTTCTCTACTCTCTTCGTAAGAGGTTCCGAAGCACGGTCGCGACGAAAATGTGATTATTTCAAGGATGCGGTTTTCTACAAGATCTCAATTCGACTTCACCTTCTTTCCGAGAGCGTGAAATAGTTTGGATCGGAATGTGGTGGGCACGATCAATCATGACCGGCTTTGCATTAGAAATTTGTTATAGTGGTGCATTTGGATGCCCATGAAAACGCTTCCAATACCAATTATGTCGCGCTTAAATTTCTCTTAATGTAATGCCTTCATAAATCTTGTTAACTAGCGCCCTTTGGGATTTGTTGAGCAACTGAATAGTGAAACGATTTGCCTGTTTTATGTACCGATTTTTCTTGTAATCCGTTTAAAATCGAATGTTTTTCTTGTTAAATACGTTTAACGTGCCTTTCCCAAGGCATTCTTGAGAACTCTCTTTTGTTTAGTTAAAATCACCTATGATTTTGACCAAACGCCTTTTGCAAATTATTTTAAGGATGGTCTTTTTGGGGATAAAATCAATTTTTTCAAGGCATTGATTTTCCCTTTTCAGACACAAAATTAGTTATCTTAATTTTTAGCATGCTTTTTTTTTCAAAAAAAATATCAGAAATTTTTTAAATTTATTGCATATGTGCTAATTTAATCATAAATTTTTAAAATGTGTCAATTTAGTCCTATAACTCTTGATTGTGTACCAATTTAATCCTTTCGATGACTAGATATTCTTGACAAGGATGTTCATCGGGTTATGCAGTATTGCTGGTACTGACCGGACAATTTTAAAAATACATTTAATATTTAATATATTTATTTTTTAATGATTTTTTCTTTAGATTTCCTTCCTTTCGCCGGTCACTGGCCTTTGCCTACATGGGATGGGTGGGCATTGATCATGCCCTGGCGAGTTGCTCTCGCCTGGGCAAGGGTCGTCGTTGCCTACCACAGTTGAGCCCCAATGAGGGGAGCCCTCACTAGGGCAAGGGCGACCTCACCCGTGCCAATGTGGCCTGACCAAATTTGGTGAAGGGAGTGAGGGCAAGCCACAGCTAGTTTGGCCTAGCTTGGGTGAGGGCTGGCCTTGCCATATTTGGCGAGAGGGGCCTTGTCGAGGCTACGACAACCCTCACCCAAGGAGGCTAGCTCACTAAGGCATGATTGGTGGTTGGCTTTCCCCAATGGGTGGAGGCTAGTTATTGATAAGGGGGAAGAGAAAGAAATTAAAGAAAAAAAGAAGAAATTATTAAAATATTAATAAATTTTGTTCGCGTCAGTGCTAGTGGTGCTACATGGGCCAGCCTACATGACCAAAATTAACTAAACTGACTGAATTGATATAAAATCAAAAGTTTATAACTAATTTTACATATTTAAAAGGTTTAAGACTAAATTAGTATAAAAATAATAGGTTAAGGATTTTATTACCCTTTTTTCAAATTTCCTTTGACCATAAATGATTTTTTGTTAACTAATTATTTTAGTAAACTAAACGTGTGAAAGATCAAAGAATTACCAAAGGCCTAAACTTATAATTTAGTCCTAATCATTTTTTTCCCAATTGAACCATAAACTTTTTACGTTTGTGCTAATTTAGTCTATCAGACTAATTTTGACTAGAAAATCGCTGACATAAATGATGGCCCATCCCATGTGGCACGACTTGTGCTTACCTTGATTAATTTATGATACTTTAATTTTTGAATTTATTTTTTTCTTTTATTTCATTTTTTCCTTCATTCTTCATCCAGGCCGATCGCTGGACCTCAACAATCAGCCAAAAGGACAAGCCATTGAGGTCGACCTTGATGGGGAGAGATGAGGGCAAGCCTCGCCTATCCATTGGTGAGGTTCTCCCTCACCTCTGGCTGGTCACCAGACATAGACAAAACAAGGAAGGGAAGGGGAGAAAAAAAAATATAAAAAAGAGAAATTATAAAAATATAAAAAATTAAAAAGTTATTAAAAATATCCATGAAAGTATTGATCGTGCCACATAAGATAGCTAGCATTCACATCAGTAATTTTCGATCAAAATTAATTGTATTGACTTAAATGAAATAAACACAAAATGTTTATAACTCAATTTGTAAAATAAAAAATTATAAATAAATTAACACAATTGCAATAAGTTCATATTTTTTTAATTCTTTCCATGAAAAATTCCATTACAATGATGTGTAAAATCGAATATAATATTCTTCATGGTAGTGAAAGACTTACATCATTCTTTTTTATTTATAAAGTTTGAATCGAAAGTTATAAATAAAAACAAGGAAAAAGTCACCAAAATCTCAAATTATGTCAAATAAATTTTTTATGTAACACAAAAAATTTCAAATTTATAATTATGTAACATATTTATTCTCCATTAATATTTCATCAATGAACACCATGAAAAATCTATCTATATGGATGCTTGAGTGCAAATGTATTAACAAGATATCCATGTGATAAAAAAAGTTATTTTAGCTGAAAAATCATTTAATGAAACTTTGATGGATAATAAATATGTCATATATATAAATTTGGATTTTTATGTTGTAAGAAAAATTTTAGGATTGCATGATTTTGGGTTTTTGTTATCATCTACCCATAAAAATAGTGAATAACTTATCGAGTATAGAGCATGAAAATACGAAACGACGCCGGAAATACGTCTCTCCTTTCTTTGCCTCGCGGGTTTTTCTTCTTTCGTTAGCACGAACTGCGAAGTGTGACCGAGGACAGCTAAAGCTCCCCGGCCATGGAGGCAACGCTTCTCAGCCCAAGCTTCTTCCACTGTGGACCTTTCCCCGCCAAACGCAGTTTCTCTCGAGGTTCGTCTCCCGTTCACAGCCTCTCACGAAAAGTTCGCGAATTCTCGTTTCTTCAGCGACCTAACTGATGACGAGGCGCGGCTGGGATGTTCCATTCCCGGTGGCTGGTGATTCAGTTTCGCGTGTGCTTCGGAAGCCATGTTGTGCGTTTTGCATTGTATTGTTTTACCCTGGAATTTGACATTTTGATCTTCATGATTCAGTGATTGAGGGGACTGTTCCTTCTTTTTCTCCGTTTTTTGGGGGATTGGGATGTCTTTTTCTCTCTGGCTGTTTACTTTTTGTGATTGATTTCACGATTGAGATAAACTGATATTTGATTTGGTTGAATCCGGATGTTTGGGTGCGTAAATAGTAGCTGCAGGATCGAGCCACTGCATATATCTTGGTATTGGTGATACCCGTTTCCTCAATTTAAGAAAACTTCAGTTTTACCGGAATTTATTATCGTACTGAGATTAAAATATGTAATTTGAGGGCCATGCAGCAAATATATTTTGCCGAGGCGATTTTACGTAGTTAATCTGCAAAAGTTCTCCGGTTTATATGATGTCCTGGATAAGACCAGTCATGGGGAAAGCATTGATTTTAAGACTGAACGGCTGAGAATATTCTTTTTTTCATGTTCTCTTTCCTTCAATGAGGTTCACCAGAAGTGTTCACTGTGTCTGTTGTTTGGGAATCTTGGATGGATATTTCAGTTTCTGTGCTTGTTTCGTTGCACGCTCATTGTCATGTCCTTGCTCATAATTCAAGCATTTCTTCTTCTTTTTTCTAATTAACTTGATAAAAAGAGAAAAGCATGCTCAATTTGTCACTCTTCTTACCTGATGCTCAGGTCTGAAGAGGAAAGGAATTCTATTAAATTGCCCTCCGTGTGTGGGAACTCGGTTATCCCTAAAAACGACTTATGTGCAATCCAGCAGAGGACACCTGCTGCTGAACACCCCCTCAAGAGCAAAGCTAAAGTACTCTGTTTGCTGCTCAACTAGTAACGAGAACGAGTACATGAATGACCAGGCTGCATCTTTGCACTCTCTGACTCTTGAAGCTGTTCCAGCAAGATCAGAAGCAGGACAAGATTACCCTGATATTCACGATCTCAGTAGCTCTAGGATTCTTCAGAAAAAACCCAAAGCATTTAGAAATAGATTTTTGAACTTTGTCCGTCTAAGTTCTGTCCTCAATAATGCTGCTGAATATTTTTTTAAGAGCGAGATGCGAAGAAGATTATTTGTGACTGCAGCATTGCTTGTGATAAGTCGTGTTGGCTATTTTATTCCTTTGCCCGGATTTGACAGAGGAGCAATGCCTCAAGATTATCTCAGCTTTGTGTCAGGATCTGTTGGTAAGCTGCACAATCATATTCGCATTTAATTTTGCTTTAACATTTATTTCCCCGAGTAATTGCAGTTTATAGTTATTTTTTATCTGTAAACAGCGATAATTCTTTTTTATACACTTTATGTATGGTCCCCTCATTTTATTCACGTATGAAAAGCTTCTAGTGCCTTGCCGGCATAGTAGAACTTGTATTGTGGTCCCATATTGCTTACGAACAAGGAAATCTTATGGTTTAAACAGTCCATGATGGGCGTTCACTTTCTTTTTGGCAGATGAACTTGGTGATATGACAACACAGCTTAAGTTGTCATTTTTCCAGCTTGGGATCAGTCCCCAGATAGTAGCATCAATTCTTATGCAGGTGCACTGATTTCTTGAAGCGCTTCTTTAATTCTTTGGTATTTCGATCTTTATTGTCGTTTAAGCGCATTTGTGCCCTCCTTAGTCAACAGAGTATCTTTATAAATATATTTTAACAAAATCTTCTCTAAGTGTCGTCTCTAAGTGTGTCATCTAGGACTGTAAATTGCTAGAATTGGACTCTTCTAATTGCATGAAAATATTGTTGAGCTTTCTCCACCAAAGTATCAAGGCATATGTGCATTAATTTACTGCCTAATCAGTCACACTTCTCCTCTCTTTTCATCATTTCCCTATTTAATTGTAACTTGTTTATATTTCCTAGGAAATATTTTTTATTTTAGCAAAATACAACAATTTAAAGTGTTCCCCATATTAGTTAGTAGACTTAATGTTTTACAGTTCATATGCATTTCAGTGATATAAAAAATTTAAAATATTATTTTGTTAGATTATATTACCGTTTTGAACATTTATTTTTACACTAATTAGTTGCTTTGTACTTTTCATAAATTAGTTTTTTGTGTACCTTTGTATAACTAATCATACTTAATAATTGCTGTATCTATGCTAGAATATTTCATGCTCCAACTTAATTATATTTTAGCATGACAATCTGCACAACGCACAGTAGACATCTAGTTTTTATGGTATGAATCCACACTCCCTCTTGAGAGGAAAATTTCTTCTTTTTTTTTCCTTCTTCTTTCTTTCTTTTTGTGAAATTAACGATGGAACGGGGTCTTTGTCAAAGCTTCTATAGATAGATGGCTGGCTAATTGTTACCTCACACATAATATGTCATGCACAGGTAAGATTAATTACATATATGAGCACACATATCTCCATACTAAACTATAGTGGATTTTCAGGTGCTATGTCACATTGTTCCCTCCATGGTAAAGCTGCGGAAAGAAGGCTTAGATGGCCATGAGAAGATTAAGAGTTATATGTGAGTCTAGTGATTTGTTTTAGCTGTGAGACTACCTCTTGATAAAATGTTCCAAGTGCTCTGTTTTTACGAGTCCTCTTCATTTCTCTATCACAGATGGTGGATATCCCTTGGTTTTGCAATACTGGAGGGGTTTATTGTGTCTTGTTATTCTCTGCCATATTCAATTTATGCAACCACTGGCAGGGTAAGTTATGTGATAGCATAGAATATATCTCTTCCTCTCTTATTCTTTGTCATAATAAATCTTTGCATACTATCGGCATTAAGAATTTTAGTAGAAGGTGATAGTATATTTTATTTTTATGTGACTTTCCTCACAAAAAATAAATGATGATTTTATCAGGGTCAAACATGTTATAACGACTACTCTTTTAATGGTCTGCGGTGCAATGACCACAACTTGGATATGTGACACAATATCAGAGTCGGGATTTGGTACTGTTTTTCTTGCTGAGCCAGTTTTTCTAATTTCACTACTTCTGTCTTGGTCACTCTCTTTTCTAATCAAAGTGTTTCTGATGCAGTTGTAGCTAAAAGAAATACTAAATCACTCATCATGTGTCTATTTATTCAAATCTCATGCTTTTCATCTGTATATGTTTTCCCTAACTCTCTATGTATTGACCTCTTATGTATCCTTGTAATAGATTATCAGACCATGCTTTTAATGCCACTTTGGATTTTTAGGCAAGGAAATATGTGTGGTTAGGAAGGCTCTGAAATTCATGTCTCAAGCTTGGATCTGGAGACTAAATTAGGAGTTGAATTCAGCAGTGGTGAAATGAACGGGAGAGGGAGATGGGGTTGGTTTTTTTTTTTTTTTTTTTTTTTTTTTTGGGGGGGGGGGGGGAGAGAGAGAGAGAGAGAGAGAGAGAGAGAGAGAGAGATGGGGTTGCATCTGATATAAACGGGAGAGGCAAACTATGTCAGTTTCCAGGAAAGTTGAAGAGAGTAAACTCTGAGGCTATCATGGATAGATAAATTCTGCCTGATTTATGACCAATAACAAATTGTCTTGAACACCATTTCCACTAAATGCGAAGGAACCTGTGTTCACATCCTCAATTATATTCACTCCACACAAACCATAACATCTGTTCTTCCTAGAAGGAAGAACAAGTCATTGGGTTTCATCTACTTCTTTTTTCTCCCTCTTTCAAGGTAGCAACAGAGAGAATGCCTGGATGAACTGCTAATTGTTCCCTCAAAGGTGCAACTAGCATGGCAAGTCCTGAGGCTGATACTATAAAAGATTCGAACACTTCCTGATTTCCTCAGTCATTCTTTCTCTAAAACTGCTTCTCTGCACTTTTTCTATGGAGCTGCCTGACATCTCATCAAGTCATGCAGTCATAGCATTATGTATTTGATCACTTTAGGGAAATTGAGGATCCTTCCTTTGCTAGAGAGCTCTAACTCCTCAGAGTGAGTCTAATTGGAAAGTTCTTAATAAAGATGCTTCTATTGGATCACATTATTTTTATCTTGAATTTTTTCTCTTTTTGTGCCAGTCTTTTGATCTTGACAGAATCGAGGCAAAAGTCATCTGGTGCAAAAGAAGTACATAATTGCCTATAATGGTGCACTTGTTTCCACCCTGGTGATTAAACCTAATAGAATTAGCTAGCATAGGAAGCTGTGCTGCCGTTAGCTCTCCAGGTAGCAAATGAACTAAGGGATATGATGCCTATGAAGGATGCCATTACTATTTGCTGCTGCTCTTTTGGCATATGTGAGAAGTAATTTGCAAAAAGTTGATTGCTTAAAATCCTTTTTCTTAGCGTGTAGGTTCGTATAGGTTCTTTTCTATAGGCTCATGAAGATCAGTGACAAATGCCTGTTTCTTCCTTAATTTGCACGATATCGTTTTTGTGTGTTGAATCCTGTATATAGCTTTCTTATTCACTGCCTAAACCATCCTCAAAGGTCCCTATAGACAAAGTTATTGTGCATTTTAGTACACGAAAATTGTGGTGATCCCTAAAACTTCAGGAGTCCAGGGAAAATGGCCTTTTCTTTGAGGTTGGGGTTGTGGATAAATTTCCTTTGTAGATTGTTAGCTTGTATATTAGGAGCATGCTTCTCCTTGCCACTTCCAGCATTTGCTTACACATTGGAATGATGCTCCGCAGATCAGATTAATTCTTGGAAACATTTTCTCGGAGTTAGAATGCAGTCTACATTACTGAGAGGTCATATATATGTCTTTTGTCTGCTCCCCCGTCTGATATGTGCTTGTGTCGAGAGAACCTAGCAGACGTGAGATCATTGTGAATAACATATTAACAGATGAATGACTATTTACATCTATTGGTAGAGCTGTTGGTTTTCTGTTCTGCAACTAATAGGTTATGCATGCTTCAGGTCAGGGATCATCTCTGATTATATGCTTGGGAATATTAACTGGTTACAAAGACACCTTGCTCAAGGTGTTATCTAAGCTCTCAGGTATACAATAGCTCAAGGATGTGCTGCTCATTATGTGGTGCAGTTCTGTTGAACCCTCGTATCTTCACAACTTGAAGTAGAAAAGTGCCTTCTCATTTTAAGAACTTTGTGCCATGAGAGATTCCTCAGTATGTCTTGTGTCTGCTTTGGTTTTTTTTTTTTTTTTCTTGAAGCAATAAATGGACATGCTGAGTTCTGGACAAGTTTATACTAAATTGCATCTTTTTCCCTTCAAATTACCTGGTCTTTTCAGAGACCACTTGACCCTTATTCAACGAACTTGCTTTGAATAATATAAATTTATCCCATCGGTAAACAGCCATGTGAAATAATATGCAAGTTTACTTTAGCTTGTTCAGAGGCATTTCTTTCCAAAGAAACATAAAGTTCCCAACCCCAAAAAAGTGATTTCTAGAAGTTTAACCTTGGCTAGAATGCTAATAATCTAGATTTAAACTTGTTTCTTACATGTTATATCTAGGTAATAATGTTGGTAAAAGTAAGATACAAGAAATTCCGTAGAACCTTTAGTTTTGGAAAGGTCTGAGTGAGCCATTGAGAGTTGCAGTGACGTTTTTATACTGCTACCTCAGTGCAGCCTGCTGAAAACTCAATTTGATTATTGTAGGAAGTGCTGTGAGTTGGTGGCCTTATGTGCTCGCAGTTTTGGGTGTTTTCACTACAGTCACTATGTGGGCAGTTGTGGTGACAGAGGGCTGCAGAAAAATTAAGCTGCAGTACTACGGTTTTAAACTTGCATCCTCAGCAAGGTATTGCATTGCAGACACTTTGCTTCCTTATCTGTTATTTTGTTTCATGCACTTAAGACAAAAAATAACGGAAACATGTGTCTCTACAACTAAAGGCACTTTTTTAGTGAGGTTATGTTCCCATGCTGCTATATAAGGTGATCAGCAGTGCTGCGCTTATATAGGTGAGAGGATGAAATGCAATAGTATTATCTGCCTAACATGTTCTTTGCATTTGAGTCGAGGTGACTTTTCATATAGGTATTCCTAGTTTTTATTTTTTTAGTTGCTCTTTTGTTTTACTTTGACTTGTCACGAGATTCAGATGGTTTGCTCTTTTCATGTTCCTGATTTAAGCAGAGGTGCCTCCCCGATCACAGAAGTGGAGCCCTACATCCCTTTCAACATCAATCCATCCGGAATGCAGCCTGTTCTGACCACTTCATATCTCTTGGCATTTCCCAGCATTGTTGCGAGGTTATAAAATAATCACAAGTTTTCTGATGATGGCTTACTCTGCTGTTTAACATGCCTCTGACCAAAGATATGAGGAACGTAGTCCCCCCACCCCGCCCTGCCCCTACCTGTCTATCTTTTCAACAAGAACACAATTGAGATACATGTACTTCCATACACATAAATGCATTCTTACACTTTTCTTGCAGCTCCTTCAATTCCTTTGCTTTGATCCATTATGTTGTTCCTTTCAATACTTTAATATATTTTGGGAGTGGTTAACTGAAATTTCTTTATGATCTTTTTTATGATATGGTTGTATATATGTTATCCCTCACTCATGTGCATCATTTTCATTCAACTTGACTGATAATTATTAGAATGGTAGTAAAGGTACAGTATGGCATTTCGTTTCAGAACCTGGTAGTTAGGGCTGCAATAATCTTAACTCTGAAGTAATGAGCAATCACCATTTGACATTAAGACAGTCGAACTCTTGTATTCCTTAGATTTTATTCTTATTCCTTTTTGAAATAGTCATGACTGAAAGGAAGAGATCTGGGGCCTTTGTTTATATTTGGTTTTCTGGTGTTGGGGTGTGATGGAGGTGGAAGAGATTGTGTTGCGTGCATTTGGTCATCAGGTTTTCTCTTTGCCAAATGTTGGGGCGGTTGGACTTCTTTTTTGTGTATTTACTTTTTATAACTACAATGACCAATTGAATAAACTTGACTATGGGGCAGATGACTATTTTCATTACAATTTATGGACACTAGTTTCTTACATGGAGCCTGATTTACAGTATCCTGGGTTCGCCTTTCTGGGAGCGTGTCAAGCAGATTTTGAACCCTGAAAATTCAATCGGTGCTGAGCCATGGGTTTACTATTCAATATATGCTTTTTTCGTCTTCTTGTTCAACATATTTGACATTGTAAGTGTCATGCACTTTTATGCTTTTAGTCAAATAATTTGTGTTTCTGCTTCCTTGTTCTCTCCTTTAATCTTTCAGTTCTAATATGCTATGTTTAGAGGATCTGTTTTTCTTTTCCATTTCATTGGAAAATAAGTCTAAGATACTCGCTGGCTACTTGGGCTTGAACAATAATTGACGTTTATTATATTAATTACAGAGGCTGTTTTGTGAATATAGTTTTCTCTTACTTTACTCAAGCAGAAGGCTAGACTGAGTACTGATTGAATCTTTTATACATGACATGCTTAAATGCCGGATGAGAATTTATCTAAACAAGTTAAGTCTCGTCATGGATAGACCAATTTGGGCTTTAGAAGAACATTAAATAGGTTACATAGTGACTACTAACTCAAACATTTAAATATGTAGGTTAATTGGAGAAAGGATATCATTTGAATCAATGGTAGACCTCGTAGCTACTTCTCATATGTGGATGCGCATAAAGTTGATTACACTGTAAAAGTTTGGACTTGCAATGATCAGTTGCCTACCCTGGATACACTGTACAGTCTAAAAAAAAAAAAAACGAAGAGCTTACGCTTTTCTATATCTTTGTAAATTTTGTATGTATTCTTTGCATGTATGGGCGGGCTGGTATGGTATTTTGAAACCGGCACTGTATGTTACATAATTTATATGATTTTTCTTTGTTGGACCAGTGTTGCTAAGAAATAACTTGTGCAGGCCAACTTGCCAAAGGAAATCGCTGATTACTTAAATAAGATGGGTGCTCGAATACCAAATATTAAGCCTGGGAAGGCTACCATAGAATACCTTACGAAGATCCAAGCATCATCTCGCTTTTGGGGTATGGTCTAATTTTGTCTCAATTCTTTTAGCTGAACCTAGTCTCCTGTGAATAGTAGTGCCAACTGTGGAATTCATTTCCGTGTCTTCTGTTTGACTTTTGAGTTGATTCTCATGGCAAATTTTGCAGGCGGTCTCTTATTATGTATTCTAGCCACTACATCCAGCATATTGGATCACTACTTACGTCGAATGAATCAAGGATTGGCAATTGGGTTGACATCTGTATTAATCATTGTAAGTAGAAAACTTTCTTGAGGCCTGATGGTAGTAATGATAGTTTGTTTAGTATGTGGCATTCCCACCTTTATAATTTACCACTGTCAAATCAAACCAATGCGTCTCTTCAATTTTACTTCTATGCATTGGTACATTAGGACAGGGCCAGCTAATAATTTGACTTTATTCAATTGGATCCTATATTCCACTCTTCTAGTTGTTTGCATGCATAACTTGGTGCTTCAAGTGATATTGTGAAAATGAGACTTGTCCCGTCACAACTTGAAAAGATTAGGCTGCACTATCTTCGGCACCTAAGGCCATGGTGAAATGACCTTTTGCATTATAAAGCTTCTGGATTTGCAATTTTCTCTTAGCTAATGGCTAATATGTCTGTTGTATTTCATGGTAACGGATACCTGATGATGTGAAATTAATTGGTATAGGTGGGTTCAATCATTGAATTGAGAAGATCCTACCAGGCCTACAACGTGATGCCCAGTTTGAGCAAAGCTCTTAGACGATATGGTGTATGACATTATCAGAGGAGAGGAAGTCTCTGTTTCAAGTTAGTGAATGCATTTACCTGTCAATTTAACGTCCTGATCTCTGGCGTAATGCAGCCCTTGATGCCTTGTGATCATGAAATTTTTTAATGCAGCACGGTGGGAACATGGCAAGTCTTTTTTTATGAATATGGAAGAACCAACTACTAGGCTCCATTCATCTTATGTTCCCCCGCATATTCCGCGTGCTAATGAAAAGGAGAAAGGCTCTCGCAACGAGCGAAGTGCCATTGCCATTGCACCTGCCTGCAAGAGCTGATGATAAAAAAACGGACCGAGCCTCATGATGATGGGAAAAACGCATTGTCTTCGAGACCCTCGATGACCCCAGGCTTGTCAGCTGGGATTACTGCCAAGTCGATGTTAAACCTCAATGTTAAGAGGTCGCTGCTCGTCCTGTGTGAGTTCAAGCATCCAGAATGTAGTTGGCAATAATCGTCGATTGGCGTATAAGTGAAGGGCCTTTAGTACCTGGGCGGGTACTCTGATTTGCTCAAAGGTGTATATTACCGGACGCGGTTTTTCAAATGTTGCTTTCCTGCAAAGGGGAGTTGCCTAGTAACTTTGGGTCGGCATTTCGCAGCTATGATAATTGAGTGCTTTGGCAATGTAATTCGTATGTTGTATCCTGTCCATGAGCTAAACTCCCCTCATTCTACTCAAATTTGAAATTAACTTTAACTCTCTCACCCTAAGTTCGTAGGTACATTCAAGATGTTACTTGAGCAACTACATAGTCTTTTAACTGCCCTCATACATAAAAGGAGACTTTTGCAACTACAATACACGAAAGGAGACTTCTCCGACTTGTGCCGTAGTGAGACGGGAGAGCAGAAAAAGCATGCGAGTTTCATTTACCGACTCCACCTTCTTAAAATCTCATATATTTTCCTTCTCAATATGTACCAATTTTATTATATTGGGTCGCTGCCTTTTTTAACTCTAATTTTACACGATTTTTTTTTAGCTTGCAAATTTTAGATTATGAATTTGCCTAATATGCGAGAAGATCCTAATTGAACATATCTGTCCATTTCCATTAATCATAAGTGTTTTCTTACTTTTCACTAATTTAATATGTACGTGATTTATAAGTGCATAATTTTTAAATTTATTATATGCAAAAATTTATAGGAAAAATAGGTAGCAGCGCGACATCTACTAAGCACATATAGTCCTTATTGTGTCACATTAGTATGTTCTATGAAGGCTTCAACCACATAACTATAGTGATTAATATGTAGGAATGTGTTCATTTTGCAACAGTCTATGTTGCAGAGTTCTTAAAGAGTGCAAGTCAAACTCTATCATCTTGATATTTTTTTTGGGTTATACGAAAATCTTTCCTTTTATCATTGTTGTTAAGAATATTAAGAGCGACGAATTTATAAAAAGAAATATATAATCTACTAGAAAAAGTTATATTGAATTTTTTAAGCACTTTGTCAGTGAAATTAGTTGAGCGATTATCGAAAGAACTTAATTGTATTGATTTTAAGATGTTTAAAATTTAATTACACTTTTTTTAAGTAAATCTTTAGATTGAATATCTGGCCAAATGTTAATACAAACTTTTTAATATATATTATATGTATATGCTTATAATTATTATTTTTTTACTTTAACTACTCAAAGATCGTCTCGGAAGCCAAAGCAAAATCCTTACTAATCTTTTCAAGGGGCGGTCGGGTTGGGGCGCGAACAGCATCCGGGTCGGGCCGTCAGAACGGGCTTTTCGGGCCTGACGGCGGAGCATTGGAGAATCACAAAGACGAGACCTTTCAGTTCACTCACTAATCTCTCTCTCTCGCGCGCGCGCTCAAACCCTCTCGTCCCCTCCAACTCGCCGGCGGCGACGCTCCGTCCGGCGAATCCCTCCACATACCGGCGTCACAGAATTCAAGCACCCTAGGACCTTGAGGACTGTGGAAGCAGATTGGAAGAGAAGAAATGAAGTTCGAAATCGAGGACGTGACCGTCTACTTCCCCTACGACAACATCTACCCGGAGCAGTACTCTTACATGGTGGAGCTCAAGCGCGCCCTCGACGCCCGGGGGCATTGCCTCCTCGAGATGCCCACCGGCACCGGCAAGACCATTGCCCTCCTCTCCCTCATTACCAGCTACGTCCTCTGCAAGCCCCAGTCCCCTCTCAAGCTCATCTACTGCACCCGCACCGTCCACGAGATGGAGAAGACCCTCGCAGAGCTGAAGAAGCTTCACGAATACCAGGTGCAGCACCTCGGCCCCGCGGCCAGGATCCTCGCCGTCGGCCTATCGTCGCGGAAGAACTTGTGCGTTAATCCGAGGGTCCTGTCGGCGGAGAACCGCGACTCGGTGGACGCCGGCTGCCGTAAGCTCACCGCGAGCTGGGTTAGGGCTTTGGCGGAGAGGAACCCCAGCGTGCCGACCTGCGAGTTCTTCGAGGAGTACGAGAGGGCCGGGTCCGGGGCGGTGTTGCCACCCGGAGTTTATACGTTGCAGGTCAGATCCTCGATCGGTTGGTTGGTTTATATCATCTGTGTTGAGATTGGCATTTTGCGATCTGGATTATGGATGATCGTGGTTATGATACTCTTGGCGTTTCCCCGTTTCTCTATCAGTTGGCACGACAATTGTGTCGATATTGAGTAAACTTTTGTGTCTGACGAATGAGGAGGGCAATAGACTTTGAACTGACTGTGCGTGGATACCTCTTTTGATTTCAAGAGAATCAAATTCGCATTTTGACGTGCTTATAATTGATCAAGGTAAAAATTTGGTATTAGGCCGTTGCTTTTGGATTGTCCATGCATAATGCCAGGACGGTAATTGATTAATTAGTTGTTTCTTGTTGCATGAATAGAATATTGTGAATGCTTATTTGTTACCAACCTTTTGTATTTTGTAATTTGTACTCTTTTTATCTTTGTCTGACAATTGCTCTCTAGACTTTGTTAAAGGGTTCCATTTGATTTTTGCACTATGCACATATATTGAAATTGGCAATGAAAAGAAATCTTTTTTCCCATATATTCCTACAGATATGTAATTTGTACTGCTGGGAAAATGGACAAGTGCCTTTCTGGTATTTGGCCTGTCTTCTATTTAATGATCTCCCTTACTTTACATATTGCAACATTGAGTTGAAGCTAAGCCGCATGCTGCTCTTGTGGCAGGATCTAAGGGCCTTTGGCAAACAGAAAGGATGGTGCCCATACTTCCTAGCACGGCATATGGTGCAATTCGCAAACGTTGTCGTGTATAGTTATCAGTACTTGCTTGACCCAAAGGTGGCCGGCATCATATCAAAGGAAATGCAGAGAGAATGTGTTGTGGTGTTTGATGAGGCACATAATATTGATAATGTATGTATTGAAGCTCTCAGTGTTTGTGTGAGGCGACAAACACTTGAAGGGGCTACAAGGAATCTCCATCGAATGGAGCAGGAGATTGGGAGGTACGCACAACTTCTAGTAGATCAGTAGTAGAATAATGTCTTTCCTGCTGTGGAATGTTTAATCATCCATCTGGTTTCCTCTCTCTCTCTCTCTCTCTCTCTCTCTCATTGTACCTCATGAACAGATGTTTTCTGTGTGTTTATTTCAAAGGAAAAAAGATGACTATTTTGAATGTCCGATTTATCATCTTTTTGAAGAATCTTGGTTATTGTTCACCTGCTAATAATTTGATGCATTGGTAGTCACAAATTTCAATGTTTCGCCATATTGTTGCGATGCTTTTTAATTAACCCAACCCGCCTGAACTACTAAAAAATTCTCTTTGAGCCTATTATGACTTATGTTACAATCTTGAATAGTGATAATGAACAGATGGTGACAATTGATTATCTATGCTCTGTGCAGTAGCAATTAAGCTCTAGTTCTTGTTAAAGTTGCATACCTGTGAAAATATTCATAATTGGCTTTAGGTCAACTTATGTAACTTGAGGGCGTTACTGCACTCGTGCATGGGGATCAAAGTTGTTTTAACTATTTGACAATTTTTGTCCTTCAGTGGAACTTTAGCCTGATGATGCAATTAACTTTGGTTACCCTTGAATTGTTTAATGTGGTAGAAAGGTTCAAGGCCACTGATGAAAGTAGGTTGAGAGCAGAATATCAGAGGCTGGTTGAGGGTTTGGCACTGAGAGGAGACTTGCGAGGTACATGAGGATCCTGATCTATAAAGTGTAATGAGAACCTCATTATTCTGCAATGTGCTTGTTGCTTATGGCTTTTCTCCCCTTTTACGCAGTTAATGATACCTGGCTTGCAAATCCTGCCTTGCCTGATGATATTTTAAAGGAAGCAGTGCCAGGGAACATTCGTCGAGCAGATTTTTTCCTACGTGTCTTACGTAGATTTGTCCAATATCTGAAAGGCCGTCTAGAAACTGAGAATGTCGAGAAGGAAAGCCCTGTTGCTTTTGTTGCCTCTGTTACTAACCAGGCGGGAATTGACCAGAAAACATTAAAGTTTTGTTATGATCGCCTCCATTCTCTCATGATGACTCTAGAAATAACTGATACGGATGAGTTTTTGCACATACAAACGATATGTGATTTTGCAACACTTGTGGGGACATATGCACGTGGCTTTTCTATTATAATCGAGCCTTTTGACGAGAGAATGCCAGATGTCCGGGATCCTGTGCTGCAGGTTGGTTCTGTTCTTTTAATTTTCTCCTTTCCCTTTCTTTCATGGGAGTGTGATTCTTGGCCACCTGCTATTATCCTGAAGATGGTATTTGTTTACTGTTACATGATATGTGAAATGTGTTGCTTAAAGGCACTTTCAATTGTTTGAAGTTAGGTCAATTGCTGAGGCATCTTGGATGAACAATGTGTAATGACCATTCGTCTTCTATTTTTCATTTTTACTAATGCATGACCTGCGGAAAAAGCCTTTTCTTCTTGGTGGTTCAACATTATTGTTTTAGTAGATTTTCAACCTTCTGAGCTGCTGTATGTTTTCTCGTATATGACACATTCTGCAGGATGTTACTGTCTTTTATGCAAGCACTTGATGATTCTCACTCTCTTTTCTTTCTGCATATGTTTATCACATTGAAAATGTATTTTATGTGCAATTGCAGCTTAGCTGTCATGATGCTTCTCTCGCCATAAAGCCTGTATTTGATCGATTCCAGACAGTCGTTATCACATCTGGAACCCTCAGCCCTATTGATCTATATCCTCGTCTTCTGAATTTTAATCCAGTCGTCAGTCGGAGTTTCACAATGTCCTTGACAAGAGACTGCATATGCCCAATGGTTCTTACTCGTGGAAGGTAGAAGATGCCCTAATTTTAGTATTCATGTAATTCAGCTTAGAGGTTGAATGTACATTAAGCTCTTCCCGTCCTTGTGATCCAATATAGGGTTTCTCAAAAGGAAATATATTTCGATTTTCTATATATGCTACATTCCAATTTAATTGATTTCTTTTATCTGCAGCATGTTTAATATCGTTCATTTATCTTTCAGTGATCAGCTACCAGTCAGTACAAAATTTGACATGAGAAGTGATCTTGGTGTTGTAAGAAACTATGGGAGGCTTTTATTGGAAATGGTCTCTGTTGTTCCTGATGGGATTGTGTGCTTTTTCGTTAGTTACTCATACATGGATGAAATTGTCAATAGTTGGAATGAAAGTGGGATTTTGAAGGTGAGTATATTGTTTAATTATTTTTACTCGTTTCTGTTTCTGCCATTGTTGTTTGTTATATTGGGCTAAATCAGGTCGAATCTATAATCTATTCTGTTGGTGGCAGGAAATAATGCAACATAAGCTCGTCTTTATTGAGACGCAAGATGTGGTGGAAACTACATTGGCTCTGGACAACTATCGTAGGGCTTGTGATTGCGGGAGGGGTGCCGTCTTTTTCTCTGTTGCCAGGTATTAGCCTTGGCAGAAGACAAGAACATCAAATTTGACAACATTGATGGAAAAAATATTAGATGACCACATTCTCTGTTAGTTTAGCTTTAAATTGAATTCCTCTTTCGTATGTAGGTTTTGGCCTGCCTCTTCACTGTCCTAGAAGGGGGTTATTGGTGAAGTGTGTTACTCAAGTATTCATCCTTTTCCTAAACACTGTTTTCCCCTATATTGCAGGGGCAAGGTAGCTGAAGGAATTGATTTTGATCGACATTATGGTAGATTAGTGATCATGTTTGGTGTTCCCTTCCAGTACACACTGAGCAAGTGAGTTTCATTGTGATCCTTTTGTATTGTGACAAAATGCCATTAACATCCATGGTCTAGTTGATGAATTGTATCACGAGCTCTTCATGGTATTGCAGAATCTTGCTAGCACGGTTGGAGTACCTTCGTGATACATTTCAAATAAAGGAAGGAGATTTTTTAACTTTCGATGCTTTGGTAAATCATTTTATATTTTTATACATTGAATCCATCTTTAGCAGCAAAAACGCCATGTTAACTACTGATAATTGATTGAAACAGAGGCAAGCTGCTCAATGTGTGGGCCGAGTTATCCGGTCAAAGGCTGACTATGGCATGATGATTTTTGCCGACAAAAGGTTTTGTGATCTTATATCTCCTCACGCTATGTAGTTTTAGTCTTCTATGAAGCTGGAGCAAGGCTTTAGGTTGCCTCTGTGTGATCGAGTCTTTAGAGTTTGGAGTAACTCATAGCCTATAGCTAACTGAGGTTGTATTGCCTTCATCCTTTCCTTCTGCTGTTCTTTGCATTTTGATTTGATGGCAGTTACTAATTCCAATATCTTTCTCTGGCCTGGAAATCAAAACCTGTCAATTCCTGCAAAGCTCTCTTAATTTTTGGCTCCACTTTGATGCTAGCTGCGATAGCTGAAATGCGAGGACACTTGTATGTGATGCAGCTAGCTCAGTGATGCACCCACTTGTTGACTTTTATTTTAATCTCGCAGGTATAGCCGTCATGACAAGCGTTCTAAATTGCCTGGGTGGATATTGTCCCATTTACGTGATGCACATCTCAATTTGAGCACCGACATGGCTGTGTACATAGCAAGGGAGGTACAACTTCATTACTCCTGGAACTCCTTTCTTGCGTCTCAATGTGGTTTTACCCCCATCCCAAAAATATGATAATAAAAAGAGCAATGAGAGACTGGCAACTCTGATGGATGAATCATATGCCCCTGCTTATACTCCCTGGTCAAAAGAAATTAAACCTGCAATAACAGCATCTTGCTTACTCCCTGAGGAAGCTCTAGGTTGTGTCAGATATAGAACATTAATTTATCTTGCTGCCAGCAGCCATGAACTCAGGGGAAGCATCGTCAAAGGATGTTAAGATGGATTAAAATCTGTAGAAGCTGGATGGAAAGTAGTTTCAATGTGCACTATCCTTAATCCTACTTGACAAGGCATTGCATTGAGTCTCTCTTATTCACGTGTTGTTGCAGTTCCTTCGGAAAATGGCACAACCATATGATAAAGCTGGGAGTGGTGGTAAGAAAACCCTTCTGTCGCAGGAGGACATAGAGAAGATGGCTGACGGCAGCTTGAAGGAAATGTTGTATTAAGAGGTTATCATCACCTGCTTTTTCATTCTCTGCATTCCATTCCTTGTGATGGCAATCATGCAGCCGCTGATGGTAACTTTTTGCAGTCAATAATGTAAGTAATACTTTGGAGAGAATTGAACTAACAGAGCTTCATGGCGGCTAAGGGATGGTTGAATCTGTTGGTGTCAAGGCAGAGAGTCTTAAGAGTTATTTTTGGGTTCACCTGAGAGCATGGAAATATGGTGCAACTTGTTTTTGTGAGTTTCTCTGTTTTGCTGTAGTTGCTTGGCTCCACACAATCTTTTTGGGCACTTTTAACTTTTTTTCCCTGTTTTGGGAGCTGGGTCTGATGACAACTTTTGTAATACAAACTAAAGGACGTTCACCATTTTGAATAGATCACTTGTATCTGCTTTAAATGACCAATTGGCTTATTTATTTGCGCAGGGATAGTGCATTGCTTTTATTTGCATGTGAAATGCTGCTTTAACGCGAATTGGGAATGTGGATTTCATTGTAGTTGCAAAAGCTAGTCAAAGCATACCCCTTGATCTCAATATTGAAAGCTGAACTCACTGGATATTCATCTACGCTATTTGTTCATTATAATTGTGTTATATCATGGACAAGCGCTTGAAAGAACTAGAAGCGACACTCCTACATTTATGGCAAAGGACAACGGCAAAAAAAGAGTTGTAGAATTACCAATTTCGGTGTCTCAAGCCTTGAGAAGAAATAAAGACGGATGAATGCAGAGCCTCTTGTTGGTAAAGGTTAATGACCAAAAACAGCTCGTTCCTCTCATGCGTCACTGATATGAATCGAACAGAAGCTTTGATTCTGTGGCAGCAAGCTAGCAGGATTGCAGGCAGGAAGGTCTCATCCTATGAGATCGAGATTCATCTCTTCATGATCGGACGACTATTAATCTTTGAAGAATTCTCGATTGGCTTTACGCCTATTTTGGGCTTAAAAAGATTACAAAAAAGGGGTGGTCATTGATCACAAATAGTTGACTAAACGTCGACATGGGTATGCCTTGACCCATTAGCACAGCGTTCGCTATGAGCCGTGCAAGGCGGCAAGATGGCAAGGTGAAAATAAGTTAAAAGCAAGTTGCCGATGGAATTGATAGAAGATAGTTCAAACGAGGAAAGCTCAACAGAGAAGATAGTTCACAGACGAGCAATTCAGTGCTTAAAGCTGCAACACGTGGCAAACACTCACCTTGCATAATATGTCCAAACTCACATGATTAACCTACGCTTCTGATCGAGCTTCGGGTTCAATCATTGACAGGGTACTGCTCGTACCTCATCCCGCAGTCCCCCAGCACCGCCCGAGCTCCGATCCGGCTCGCGCAAGTCCCGAGCATCGCGTCCTTCGCCGCCCCCAAGCACGCCCCGCAGTCCGACCGGGTCAGGTTCCGGCTGCACGAGGCGTGGCCGTAGGCGAACGCGTTCGGGTACGGCGATATGTCGGCGTAGTCGTAGCCCTCCCGGGCCGGCGTCGCCTCCTCCAGGTCCGCCAAGACGTATGCCAGGCTGGCGGCGAAGGGGTCGCCGGCGGTGTAGCCGGCGCTGTTGCACAGCACCTGCTTCACCGTCGTGTCCGGCGCGCCCCAAGCGGCGACGCCGAGGAGGAGCAGCAACGACGTGGCGGCCATGGTTGCCGTCGGTTTCGGCCGAGAAATCGCCATTTTCCTGCGATCTTTTTACGCTGTTTCGCCGAGTCTCGAATTTGTTATCGAGGGAAGCAGAGCGTTCAAGCTTTAACATTGGGCTGACAGAAATTTTTATGTTTTCATTGGATTTTTGAATTTGTGTGTTGGCCGGCTTTGTCTGTTTCCTGATTCCTCGTTCTGCCGTGGTCGTCTGTTCGAGAGGTTGTGACACATGTTTTCCTCTTGGACGCATCGTATGATCCGCATCCATGTCATATCATTCCTTCAAGAAGGAGGAGGCCAAAAGAGATCCGGTTCATAACAAGCCAATCTCATTCGAAGGATTCATCCATTGCAAAATCGTAGATTTCGTACGAGTAACAAAGAGATGTGCACGTTGGGAGTTGGCCATGATGGGCTTATATTCTCATGACTCTTGTCTATGTCAATTTAGTTGATACAAAAAAAAACAAAAACCTTCATCACATATGAAACTCAAGTTCGATTGCTCTAAATTTAATTATTAAGATGTTGATTGCACAAAAATCAAAATTTGATGCGGTAAGTCTCGTTTCAAATTACTGTCTTTCTATAAATACAATCTTGACATATCAATCTCTTTCTCTAACGGAAAAAGATTCTTATAGGATACATGTCTTCCAAGCAATTTGCACTCGCTCGTGCCTCATGACAATTAGTTACACAAGATAATTTGGATGCTCGTGTTAGCTTGTTCGATTAGAGGAAAGGGGGAGAAAATATGGAGAGAGAGAGAGAGAGAGAGAGAGAGAGAGAGAGAGAGGGAGAGAGCAAAAGATTTACCAAGTAGACACTACGAGAATACCTCAGCTGGAGTTGTGTGAGTACACGTGGAATTTACACATGTTGCATGCAGATGCAATGAAACGAAATGGTTTTCTTTATTAAAAAAAAAAGAAAAGGAAAAGAGGGATGGAAAATGCGGTGAGCGTGGATCGAACACGCGACCTTCAGATCTTCAGTCTGACGCTCTCCCAACTGAGCTATCCCCGCTCGTGTCGTTTGGTGTGCCGCAACATTATTTTTGACGCCCAATCAAGGCATTCTTTATTGACCTTCTTCAATGGGAAGACAATACCAAGTGTCCCGAACGTGTCCCATGCCTGGAGAGTGGAACCTACGAGTCTTAATGCTTTTCAATGTAGATTAAGTTTAATCTAAGACGAAGGAAGCCACGCTCGGTCTGGTCCCACCCTCTTGGGTCCTAAGTGACTACTTTGAGAGTTGAACTAATCTCTCGCGAAACTGAAGCAGACATGTCAACCACCCCCATCCAACCCCCGTCCTAAGCAATTTACTTAGATCGTGTTTGAGATCATGAAAGAGACTAACCAACAACCTGCCACTTCATGTGGCTGGCGCCATAAAGTCCTAGAGTTGATGCATTCATGCACACCTTGGTTGACCCAATAAAGGATGATGGCGTAAGTAGAGAGAGAGAGAGAGAGAGAGAGAGAGAGGAGAGTGCAATCACGACAGATGATGCTAGAACTATAGAAGAAGATAGGCATGGACATTGTGGCCGAAGACACGTTGTATCACCATCATCAAGCAAGCACCTTCGCTGCTTGAGCAATGCAGATGTCCACCGAGGGACTTGCCGCGCATTAGAATAGCCCTTGTTCTCCGATCAGACGAGGGGAAAGTCCCGTTAAAGACAGGGAATTCAATATTCACACTAGAAAGAGGACCAGGTAGAAATTGGATTTGAAAATTCAACAGTACAAAACTTGGGGTCTATTTACATTAGTAAGAGTACGATATGGGAGTTGTTAGAGGATCAAAGAGTACAAAATTTTGAACGTCCGTTAAGAGACTCTTGAGACACCCGCTAAAAAGAACGAAAAGACCTGTTCATTCACAAGACGTAGTAGTACCAGAGTGTAGCAAATGCAGTGATGCCGCTCAAGATGCAAAGCCTATCTAACCGGTTCTCATTTCTCATCTTCTCCTCTCTCAACTCACTCTGCACCTTCGAGTATAGGTGACAAGACTCAAGAACTTCGCTGTAATTTCTGCTTCGGCGGCAGCTCAGTGCTTCCTTCAGAATAAGCAAACTGTTTCTTCCATTGACGTGAGCGCCTTCCATGTCCTCCAGCTGCATGCTCAGCTCGGTCAACTTAAGTGTCGTGTGGACGCCTTCTCCTTCCATCCGAGTCATCCTGAACTTCATAATCAGGACGCACTCGACCACCTGACAGGGAAGAATATCCTTTGCGGAAAGCACTGATCCAAAGCGAATCACGAAATCTTTATCCGTTGGCCAGTGCCTTTGCCCCCCAAGTGGACTCCAACTCGCAAGATTAGCAGCTTGCTTAGCTTTTCTATTGACGATGATCCAACTGAGCCGAAGTCCATCACGAAGTTCTTGCCATAGCTTGCCATCTTTCCTCTCCCTCTCCATCGATGTAACCGGGGGTAGACCATCCAAAACCGAAAGTCGAACTTCATCATCACGATCATTGTCTCTAGATGACGGATAGGTGAGAAGGTCGACCCGGAAAGGACAATTGTGGAACCACCCATTGAAACCATTTGCATTAGGAATGCCCCACAGCACTTTCGAGCATACTGGTCGGTCTTTATACCTGATATCCACTAGAGAGACGAAATCGGAGGGTGATATACTCTCAGATTCATCCATATCCCCATAATATTCAGCCTCGGTCCATTCTTCAGGGTCCTCGAGATACTCATTCCGCTGATACTCAGTGACTTCTTTATTTACAATGAGGGGGAAACAATCCGCATAGAACTTCTTGAAACCTCCAATAGCTGATATCAAGCTTTTGACATCTTCCCTATTGGTTGATGGCCACATGGATGAGCACACATTTTCCCATAATCTCTCTTCTCTTGAGATAGAACAAAACGCAGCACAAGCACATGCAGCACTAGCTAAGGTTGGACCATCGAGGCGCCTCAGTATGTCATAGAAAAGATCACTGCTCAAAGATGTCATACTCTCCACTTGTGCAGTCGAAATCGCCATAACCATACTAGTATCTGATAACAAAACAAATGTAAGAAAAACGTACGCCACCTTCCTTTCATAAGTAAAAGCAATTCATACAGTGGCATCAAGGTTGAAGTCAAGACATTAAGAATATCATTTACAAGCTAAAGAGTCCACTGAGTCAAGGAAAATTATGCCACTTATGTACCCAAAATTCAAATCTAAGCATCCCCACTTTTTATAAAATCTCTCAGAAATATCGAAAAGACTCCAATTTCTCTTATTCCAGATCAGCAAAGAACTTGCCAGAGGTGGCAAATCCGTCACCTTACTCTTCTCTTTACTAGTGCAAGCAACCCCAACCATGCTCTTAGATCTTTTCCACAGACTTTGAAGTTACTCAACGAGCACCTACTACTGACAAGATCAGATCCGGAAGCATCCTAGAGCAGCCATTACTGAATACCTATGCCAATTTTCTTAACTGAAAAGTTGAGCATTTAATTTATACTGGCCCCTCACAAATTATTGCTCCATGAAGATAGCTGGTCAGATTTTTCTCGTTCAGCTCAAAAGAAAGGTATGTGGATTCCATTTATGAAAAGAAACAAAGGCATGAACAGTCAAGATCGACTTTTTGGAACTGCGGTTCCCACGAGGAAAAGAATTATTACTTATTCTCTTTCAAATATCAATCAGTCATCCATGGTACTAACATAGTGGGACAAACACAGACTGATGATAGATTCTTCAAAGCTCAATTTCTGAAACTCTTGAGCATGCCTCAGCATATAATAACTGAGTTACCAGTTCACACTGGTGAGGGAACGATTTCCTGCCAACCCTCATACTACTGTCATTTCTAGTATCAAGTGCATGCACGCACAGAAGGCTTTTCAAAGAAAGAAGTTGATACTTTCCTCAACTGGCAATCTGAATCCAGGTATTTCGTTCAGTTTACTACTTCCACATCCCAACTCACCATACTAGTGATCCAGATAGCAAACGGACAATAGCATATCTTGCTCTAGAAGAACATACTATGCGATAATAATGCAATTCCTCAAATCGTAGGACCTGGAAGGATTTATATATGTATTTGAACCATATTCCAGCAAAGAAACAAAGGCCCCTGCACTCCAAGCATGAATTGACCTCTAAAGAGCGTCAACTACCGGTAATATCCAGAAAAAAAAAGGTGAGCATTTCTATCACTCTGAAGACTGTCTAAGAACAAGAGGATGATCTGACAAAGATTAATCAATCGGCAACAGCGAAATCAGTAACCATGCGAAGGCGAAAAAGCGCTTGCTTAGTAAGACCGGACCTCTATCGGTTCAATGAGAAGAATTGCAGCGTTTCCAACGCTACAGTGATTACAACACAAAGAACCAACCGGACGTGCTTCTAGCAATTCCAACCAATTCAGGGCAGATCAGTAGATATAAATCGATCGTGCCCGAAACTCAAATCGCAATTCACCGTGCCAAACCCAGAAAGACGACAATCCCACATACCAAATGGACAAAACGCGCAGAATCGATGAATATCACCGGTTATCACAATGGGACGACAAAAAGAATCATCACAACAAGGGAAAAAAACACTACCCATTTGCAGAAAATCGCACTCCAAATCAACGAACCACGGGAAATCACCGAACGAACCTCATGAAGAGGAAGCTTCTCTCCCCCTGATCCGTGGCACGCGCGAAGAACGACGGCAACCGGAAGACCACCAGGAAAAAGTAGGGTCTCGAAGGTCAAGAAGTATCACCGAGATACTTCTGATGGCAATCGCCAAGAAGGAGACGATGGCGTGACTGGGAATTTCGGGACGACAATATGTTGATCGGTTCGAGAGTCACTCTCTCTTCTCTGGTTGGGAGGCCATGTCCACATCTCTCGGCTTAACCTCCAAGATTTCGGATAAATATACGGTCGGACAATTTTCACTGATGCCTCCCTTTCACTTTGCACCCCTTTTCTTACATTCTCACCTCCCCAAATCTTTTGTATATCTCAATTTCAGCCCCTGAATGTCTATTTGTTTGTCAATTCACCCCCTAAGGGCCCCCACCAATGGAGATTTAGTTGGCGACCACAATGACTCGCGCTTGACAACCAACACCTCAAATAACATTAGATTGATCTCCCTTTGCTTATCAATTTGTATTTTATGATCACCACGTTAAAAATTCAAGAGTAAAGAGTACAATGGGTTGCTCTCTATTTTCCCATAATTAGATGGCCAAATTCGCATCTTTCCTACTTCATTAATTTATCAATCGGTCTATTTCACTTGAATATGGGCATGTGAGTGACGCGTCACTGTTTTTGGCAATAGCCTATTCGATAAGGGAGGGGGGGGGGCATTTCAAATAAGGGTAAAAAAGTGGGATCTTTTTATTTCTTCAAAAGAAGACCTTAGAGTTAACATTGTCTCATTTAGAGCCTTAAAGTAGCCAATTTTGTCTTTAATAAGGCCTCGAGCTCATTGGTCGGCCAGATCTTTGCCATGCAATGAGCTTGTGTGTATTAGATGCAAGAATGATGCACATGATAAGCATGTAAGACGCGTAAGCTCATTGATCAATAAAGATTTGGTCGGTCTATGAGTTTGAAACCTTATTTGAGATTAAATTGGCAACATTATGATTTTATTTGAGATAAGTTTCACTTTGGATTATCTTTTGAGAAAACAGCCCAACTTCATACCCCTTTTTGAAATTTCCCATAAAAGAATTGATTGAGCACATAAAACTAGTTTAATGATCCGATTGTTATAGTGAAATATTATTAAAAAAAAAAAAGTTGTCAAATTATTTTGAAGTTGAAAAGAAAGATGATAAATCACCTAACTTTATTTTCAATTTTTGTTCAATTTTACGACGGTAGGTCATTCAATTATTCAGCCATTATCCATTTATCAAATCGATATATAATTATTACCATAACTATCATAAAAGTCAAATATGGCATATATTAGTTAGTCTTTCCATAACATCTGCAATTATACGCCCAATTGATGTATGTTGTTGTAGATGTAGCCTGTTGAATGGTCACTAGATAGAGGCAAGTGATGCGATTTCGAGGTTTCGTAATTGAAGACAATACTAGGACTGGACATTACCTACTTTGACACCAAAACAACTATAGCAGAAGTCATCATCGGAGGATGTCGACAGACACCGTTCTCATTCAAATTTGCCATGGGAGAAAAAAGATAGAGAAAGATTTGGTCAAGCCAATGAGCTCTGTGGTTTTATTTGAAATTAAATTGACGATTTCAGAATTTTATTTGAGACAATATTTTTTTTGGAATCTCTTTTGACAAAAAAAAAACAACATTATTACAGACTCATCTTGGCCTCTTGGCCTGCCTGCTATGCTCCAATTTAAAAGGCGTTTGTCTCGTTGAGAAATTCGTAATAAAAAGGAAAAGATTTTCTATAAAATTTGCTTTCGAGAAAAATGCTTAATTTTCATTTACTCAATCATTTAGTGATAAGTGATTTCCTTATGATCGAAAGAAGAAGTCGTTCCCACTCGGTCTAAGGTTACTTTTCATGAGTCGATTAATTTTCTATCTTCCAAATATTAAAATATTAGAAAAATAATATATAAAAGAATAATTTAATTTAATGACAGTCGGTACGCTTCTTTTATTTTATTTTTATCTTTACACGAGCAGTAAAATTTTCGGGCGGACTTAGGTGACCTAATTAAAGCATAGAATGAGTTGGAAATGACCATAAGAGAAAAGAAAGAAAGAATAGTACAATCGTTGGACTTACTGACGTGCGAATTAGGTCGGCAGACGTCTCCGCAGCTGCAACATCAACGTTCATGACGAACGAACCGGTGGTTGTGCAATCTCACCAGCCCGTCTAGCCAGAAGATAGACATTGTTCAATAGGACACCGCTTGATTGCTAAAAGACCCTTTTGGAACAATTTGCTGGCTGCACATTCTTTTAGTTTATGAATACGCTTCACAATGATGGCATAATAGGGTCGGGTTAAGTTCGTATAGCCCCGCTCTTCATGTGGCGCTCAACCTTTGTCGAAACTCAATTTTCCGAGCTCGACTAAGATGAAGTTTCCCAATAGGTTAAAGCTCAACTCCATTCAATCCGATTAATCAAAAACCTTGTGGCTGAATTCGAACTCAGATTCGGAGACAAACCTTGTGGCTGAATAGTCCACGAATCTAGTACAGCAATTAGGTACTTGTCATACATTTTGAAAAAGCTGTAGCACCGTTTTTCACGATCGATATCGCCTTCGTTAGTCCAAGAGACAAGATGTGAAATTGAACCTCTATAACTAAGAACACGATTCCGATGACTGACTGCGTCGGGTGAAGAATTTATCGAGTGCTCAAAAAAGTTCGAGGAAATCTTCACCAGAGAGCTTCCACGAAACTCAAAGTGGGGAGCAACCTCCAGTGAAATTTTGCCCCCATCGAGCACATGATCCAACCCACCAATCTCATGTTCGATGCTGTTCGGCTAAAAGCATGTGACACGAACCCAGGAAGCACGTCGCAGAACCAAAGATCGTCGCAGAAATAATATAAGAACGCTGCACTTTTACTCGGACTCCATAACGCAATTCAACAAGGAGAAGATTCAGGAACAACGGGAGCCATCCCCAGCTAACGACAGAGAGGGACAAGAAACGGGAACAGACGGTTTGACTCCCGTAAAGACCCCAGACGGTTTTCTTCTTTTCGATTCCGATGGCTAACCTATAACCGGTAATTCAAAAACAAGAAAAAAAAAACAGAGAGAGAGAGAGAGAGAGAGATTCCACATGCCATTCAGAGATCGGCGGTGGCCGGGGGAGGCTTGGCCGGGGAGGCGGCGTCATCGTCGTCGGGGTCGCGAGCCGGGTCGGACTTGTCCATGGCGGCGCGGGCACGATCGAGGAGCGGCTTGAAGGCCAGCTCGATGGCGAGCCACCCGACGGCTAGGGCTCCGAACACCACGGCCGCTTGCTTCGCCCCCTTCCCCATGTCCCTTTGACCTTTCGTTTCTCTTATCACCTTTGTGAGGTTTGAACGTTTGAAATCTTGACGGAGAACTTCCCGAGTCCGAGTTCTATTTCTACTGAAATCGGGCAACGACCCGCCAGGCCCACTACTACCAACAGACGTTCCACTCTTAGCTCTTAAGTTTTGGGCGCTCTTTAAATTGACCCGAGGCGAGAGAGACCTTTGGACTAATGCATTTGATTTGATTTGATAATATAAAGAAAAAGGGGTTAGGAAACGAAGTTCGTGAATATGTATAATCTTTAACATTACTAATCGATATAATTTACCTACTAATTATTATATGCCCAAATAAGATAGCATCGATTCTTTCTTCTTTTTACTAATCACCGGGTCTAAGTAATTCGCTAGAATGTGACGAGAGATCGCGACTTTGATCATTTTCGAGTTCAGCTAAACCACGGGACAAACACACCAGGCAATTGATACCGACATGTGAGGCTTACAAACAGCAAAGCAGTCTCATCTAGATAATCTCGATCGTGATATGGCATCATGTTACTCCGCGCATCCATTTGCTGATCGCTCGCAACGTGGCAATATTCTACACGGAGTCTCTTGCTTTTGTGATCGCTCGGTTTCGTGACACAAGTTCTGGGATAAGAAGAACAATTTCCGACTATACACAAATCAATGAACAGGAACTCATACAGTTCAGACTTCTATCGACGAGTCTATAGCTGTACAAGAGGAGTTGGGAGATTGGGGCACAATTTTCAAAGAAGAGACGCATCAAATAACTGTTTCCGATGGAATATGAGATGAGCAAGCAGCTGGTATTTGTAGCTTAATTTGAGGATCACCCGGAATAACTGGCAATCTTTCACATTCATGACCAAGCTCTTTACCAGAGGCCATTATTCTGGAAACGAATGCACCGATAGGCATCGACAGGATACCAAGACAAATAGTAGTCCGCTAGTGAAGACTCTTCAATTAAAAGCTCGTCAATTTGATCAACAATACCAGACTGATAATTGCAAGTAACTTCAGGTTTAGTTTAAGAAATCTACCATAATACTCTGACTAGAGTACAGTGTCGCCAATCTTTTTCAAGTCAAGAGAACCAACACATCTCCACGGCAAGACCCTTGGTTTCTACACAACCTCAGAGATACAAAAATTTTGAAACTGCAAACAGCAAACTTAACGCCCGCGTCCACGTCCACGACCACGTCCACGGCCCCGACCGCGTCCCATAGCCCTCCCTGCATCAATCAATCCATGTCAATGCTCAACAATACACAAATGTTCCGCTCCACAACAGAATTCTTAATAATAGAGAAAAGGGGAAGTAAACAATCCATTCAACACCAAGAGAAAATTGTGTGGTACCAGCAGTTGGCTTCTTCGGTTTGACCCGAGGCGTCTCTTCAACCAATAGAGTTTCAAGATTTATACTGTCTGGAAGAATGTAGTAACGGATATTATTCCCCCTCACACTCAGGTGATCCAGAGTCACTGGGTTTTTCCCTTTCAATGTGAGTTTCACAGTCTTGAGATGTGTGTTCATACTAATATCGACACCTACAAAAAATCATGCGATACACATAAGTTCAACACCCATAAGCTATACATGCATCGACCACGTACAAAATTTCAACCGAAAGTTTTTAACAGAAAATTGCAGTTGGTAGCAACAATGTTGACGCACAATGATGTTGCTCAAGGGAGCTGCACAAATGGCATGCATCAGAGGTACAAGCATGGAGTAAAAGATGTACACGCCCGGAGTTCATGTCTAGGTAAGCTCATGGTGTTTTTTTTCTGAAAATAGTAATTGAGGTTGAATTAAGAGTCAAAACGAATCGACGCATTATAGATGAGAATGTAGTTTGGCCGAGAGATGTGGTGGCTCTATTGGCTTCCATGGGGTGCATGGATCTAATACCAGACTTTATGTTCCCCTCCACTTTTCCAGGGGCATGAAGCCTGGTTGAACGGATCACCGGTTTACCTTTCGAACCTTGGTCCAACCTGAGCTATCTATAAAACCAGATAGTGCATTGGTCTGGTTCCAGATTTAACTGATGATCAGACCTCTGGTGAGGGTTTGAGAACACTGCTTAAGTAAGATCACAAAATGCTCAAATAAATTGTGAATTGGACAAGATGTGTAGAAAACCTCTCAAACAAATGAATAGCTGCACTAAACGCATGCTCAGCCATATTAGTGTGAGAGTGAGAGAGGGGGAGAAAATTGTTTAATGTCAAAAGAGTGTCAAATAAGAAAAGAAAAGTTCATAGGATATTCAGAACATCTATAATTCAACAGAAGTTTGGATAGGTTGACAGTAGTCATTCCATGCAAATAACCAAATTATGTCAACATTTGCAGCCCTTACCCAGGAGTGAAGCTTCTTTTGACATGCGTTCAGGCATGAAGACAGGCAGTTCTAAATTCTACCCAACATAATTTACAAAACTACTGACTGGTAAAAAACTTGGGCTACATCCAGAATGGTCCATGGCTTATGATAAAAGCCAGTGGCCAATGAACACTTGTCATTCACATGATGTCCAAACCATGGAGTTGGAGATCAACCTTTTCTTCTTCCAATCAACCTTAAACTATCTACACCAAGAGCAACGAAATTGGAACTTTAATCTTGGTTCCAAATGAGATATTCCTAAGACTACATTTACTACAAGTAGAAATTATGTCAGATCAGATTTGACGTTATAGAATCTTAAAAAGAGCCACAACTACACAAAAAGCTTCGAACAAGAAAATTCGACATCATTGCGAATGGACTGCTCAGTGTCTCTCTCTATGTCAAGGTGAATCATCGTCAAGACACAGTAGACTTCCATCCCTCAAGACACTGCCACTGTGTATATGAAAAGCTGTATAAGAGCAGTGAATTCAGGTTATAAAGCAACTGGAATCAAATTAATGGTGATTTTGATTTTTCTTTTATTAAAATGTGACTCTCTATGGATGTTCTAAAAGCATTTCAAGAAATATGGAAAAAGAATTTCAAATCGAAATGCCCCACAACATTTGACTAGATTTACCTCGAACCTCATAGCAAAATCAACTTATTTACTGCTAAAGTTTTCATTTTGGCATCCAAAATATGCAGCAAAGTAGTGGAAGCTACACCCAAACAGCCAAACCACCAGAGCCCATGCTCAGTCCCTTGCCCATCATGTACCAAAGTTGCGTAACTCAGTAGTGCTTTTCCAACTCTCTTACCGTTGCTCAAGTCACAGTTTTCCTATTACCAGATTAGGCCTTTCCTAGTCTTGAGGCACACTAAGTGCTATCATACTTCCAAGACAAAGCCATCATACTTCGTGCTTTGCTTTGACACCATCTTAATTGAAGTTGATTATCTAGGTTTGGAACAACACCGTATCCAATTTGAAGTGCTCTTCACGTTTCATCACCCCAGCTCAAACAAGCCTTTACACAAACAAATCAGCTCCTATGAGTACAAGTCCTCCACATCACTCTTCCTCGCTCCTGTGGTTCATTTCTCTCAAATACTAAAATTTAAAGGAAGCAAAGGTTATCTACATGATGCCTATCAGAGGAAGAACAAAAGGACCATCCACATCCACCCACATCCATCACAATATTATCAAACCAAGACAATTTTGTCCAACAAGGGTCATCCCCACCCAACAACTGATGCATCAAAGAACGCAGATCTATGTGACAACTGTTATTCTAGATTAATGCGCTCAGAATTACATAATCTGGCAGCCAAAATCTATCGAGGGCAGACAGGATGCAGACCGCAGAAAGTTGCTTGCCCTACTGGTGACGGCCACACTCCAAATTTCCAACGCACTATTACATGGGTCAGATTAATTCAAAATGTGCACTGAGACAATAAAACCTTTTACTAAATTCTTGAGCTCGTCATTATACTGGAGAGAGAGAGAGAGAGAGAGAGAGAGAGAGAGAGAGAGAGAGAGAGAATAGTTTCCGAGATTAAACCTCCCGTAGCATCTTTCAGGAACCAATTCAATCGAACCTAAACTTTAGCACAGTGAAGGCGACAGTGGAAGTAGAAGGCAGGGTTTAACAAAACCCTAAAAACCCAAATCAGGTGGGGAAGAACTGGCAGGCAAAGAGCGGGAAAGAGAAAGGGGACCTGTGATGGTGCCGTGAACCACAGTCCCATTCTTGAGCTCGATGGAGACGGTCTCGTTGTTCAGCTTCATCAAAAACCTGCTCATTTTTCGAATCCGAACGACAAGAAAAAGCTCGTTCAAAAAAGAAAGAAGAAAGAGGAACATAAAACGAAGAAATGACAGAATCAGAGGTCGCCATCGGCGCGAAGGACAGCAGGAGAAGGAAGACCGACCTGACGAGCTTCATCGCTGCGAAGAAGACGAACGCTAGGGCTCACTGGCCAAGAGCGAAGCCGAGGCGAAGCGGAGAGAAGAGAAGAACGGACCCTGTTCGAGCGGGGAAAGAACGCTGCTTGATCTTACACGGTTCGGATCCGACCGACCACTCTAGGGCTCGCTGCTCGCTAAAACGCTTCCTTTTCCAACTTTTCAAAGGTGAGCAGATGGGCGGGCCGGGCGGATCCGGGCTTGGACCGGGTTTCAGGAATATGACCGGAAACCCATTGATTATCCTATCAAATTGGACGGCTCAGATCGGATGCTACTTCATTTTTCTTTTATTAAAAATACATGACTTTGTATTGAACGCATAGATAATTTGAAATGTAAATCTTCGGAAGCGTTTCAGAGTAATTGAGTAATCAAGTCAAGTTCAACCGATACATTGCAACTCGATGCTCGCGATTGGGCTCTAGCTAGACAAAATATATGAAACATATCCCACTTGATCTCGATTCAATTATGGATGGAAATACTTAAGCTTTACTATTACGGATTTTCTATCTGTTCTTGAAACGATTAAACATAGTTTAGAAAAAAAAAATGGAAGCTCGATGAAGCTCAAAATTATCTAGGCTCCCGAGCTTGTTGAGCGAAAAATGGACGAACTTGCACTCAACCCAAAAAGATGGTTAAGTAGTTCAAGCTCAAGTTTAGTTGGGAATTAAATAGCTCATCAAGTCAAGCTCGTGATGCTTATGAGTAAATTTGCCTAAGCTACTTCGAAGTACATTGACTCAATTTCATTTAGGAATAATGACACAAATGATCTATAAAATTTGGTCCAATGTATAATAGAGCAATTAAATTTATAATTTATTCGTTATGGTCTTTAATTTTTAGTTTAATGTGGGCTCTTGAACTTTCAATATGATCTACAAACTTTAATATATGTTTAACTTAATCCATGAACTATATCAAAATATTCAATGTGATCATTGAACTTGAACTCAGTATATAATGTGGTCCTTGAATTTTTAATACATGTACAATTTAATTCTTGAACTATATGAAAATATTCAATCACGACCTCGTAATTTGCCCTTTTGGGCCCAGGGACTATTTTTGCAAGTAGACTATGAGAGGCGGACCTTGTCTTCTCGCATTTATTTATCTAATAATCATTCTAACTAAACCTTCTTTGCCAATAAATAATCTTATTACCCATGCTAACGTATTCCCTCCAACACATTCTTTAAAGAGAAAAATTTGCAATATATTGACTAAATTAAAAAAAAACAATTTGGGTACATCCAGCAATATATACTATAAAATGTTCACTCCTTAATGTTCGAGTATCTTTACAAGAGCGATCTCACCCAATTTATTGCAAATTATATTTCCCGAGCCCTTTATTCAAAGTAGATAACTAAAATCACGTGCAATATAATGTACCGACCGATACAACTCATAGTAATTTTCATGCACTGCTGGTGAAGTTAAAGTTGGCACACGTGGTCTGCCTTCCGAGCAGAGTCGAGCTGAACCCTAGCCTCGAGCTCGCCAGGTCGAGCTGCACCAAGTTGTCCTGCAACTGGTACCCTCCGATCACGATCGACGTCCTTGGCCTCGACCCTCCGTCCACGAACCCTAGGCACAGCACGTCCTCGCTCACCTCCACCATCGAGTTTGACCCCGTGATCGTCCACACAACCTCCTCGCTCTGCAAGACCAGGTAGATATACGGCACTGCCGGCCCAACGCGCGTGCTCACTATGTTCGCGGAGCTGAAGCAGTACTGGAACGGCGCTACCGCCGTTGCCCTAGTGATGTTCATCGCCGTGGCTTCCTCGACGAAGGCCTCTGTGAGCGCGGTGAATATGGAGGACTCGAGGACGGTGTAGGGATTGACGGTGCTGATCTTGGTGCCGCCGTAGCCGTCGCTGTCGATAGAGAGGAGGGTCGAGTTTAGAGATAGGTTTCTGTCGCCGACCCTGACGGAGGTCACTCCAATGAAGTACTCCGAGGAGGGCTCGCCCTGTGAGTAAGCCGAGGCTGTGCTCACGGGGTTGATGTAAAGCGGCGTGTACGCAAGGGATTGCGAAGCGTCGATGTTAGGGAGGAGATTGTAGGGGCCGTCGCCGAAGAAGATCACGCCGTTGGACGTGTTTGACGACGAGAGGCAGACAGCGAATTTCGGGGCGAAGCTGAAGGTGGAGGCGAACTGCGAGGGCAGCGCAATCCTGGTCCTTCCAAGGCCAGCCATTCCTTGGACGCCGCTAGCCAGGCCATCCAAGAGAAAGCTTGGCGCGCAAGCAAAGACGAACCGGCTAACGTTGACGGCCTGGCCAGGGTTGGACCCATCGGTGGAGTTTACTGACACGACATCAGTTGCGACCTCACCCCCCGTGGCAGTGTGAGTGACGGTGTTATCCGGGGTGACGCCACACGTGTTGTTGTTGCAGCCGGGCCCGGCGGCAGAGGAGCAATTGCCACACCCGCTGGCACGGGCGAGCGAGCACACAGCCGAGCCACAAGTGGCCGGGAGGTACGTCGAGGAGACGTAGTTCTGCTCGCAGTCGACCCAGAGGAACTGGCCGCCAAGGTCAACGACGAGGTCGACAGGGACGAGGGGAGTCCTTTGGGAAATCCGGGTGAGGTATTGGAGGGTCGAAGCATCCTTCGAGACCGGGAGCACAAGGGCCTTCGGTCGAAAGGATTGCTGGAGAGAGGGAGCGACGGTGGCGAAGAAGAAGAGGAGAGAGAAGAGAAGGGAGCACTGGATGGAGGAAGCCATTGCTAAGGGACGAGGGAGAAATGCTTGGTAGACAGTGGAAGTTGGTCGTGGGGTATTTATACTCGTTGCCAATGTTGCTTGGAGCGGTGAAAGTCTCTGTTGCATAACAAAATCATTTATTAATAGAGAAAAAGTTGTACCGATCGATTCTACGGTTTCGTGCGGCCGATAAAAGAAAATTTAAGCAAAGAACTTTCAACCCTTTGATTTGAAAAGCTTAAACGTACAATTATATTTATATCATATAACATACAGACATTGATCTTTTTGATAAATTATAAGGGAATGCAAGGTTCACTCATCGAATGTATGATAAATCAACAGGCAATATCCAACAAACTCCTTCATAAAATGCTTCTTCCATCGTCGGTGTGATAGCGGCGGTGTGCCGGGGCACAGCCATCGCAAGGGAGGCTGATGTCAAAGGTGGCAACTCGAACCCGCTTGATCTGGAAGATTGGGCTGGCGGGCTTTGACCGCGATGATTTCATCCATTGTCTAATCTGATCGTTTGAAAAAGGTCGTCCAGGTTATGCTGCCCCTCGTTTTTTCCATGAATGGTTCGTCAAAACATCATCTGTTTCACTGCATTATTGTGATGTACGTGGAGAAACGATTGGAGAGACCGCATCTAGAAAGAATGATTGGAGGGACATACCCATGTTCTTATTATCAAGGCAGTTCTAGAAGATTTTTCCCGATTTTAAGATCGGCGGCCATTCTTTCGGCCGATGAACGATGTGGCTCAAATTGAAAACGCAGTGTTATCATGATATAACTCAAGAATCCATAGCATGTATGGTTGCGTGCGAGCTATGCGTGACGACCCTATCCATGAATTTGCAAGACCTCTTGATCCTTTCTAGATCATGCTTGTGATATTGTTATTAACAAGTTGATCAAATTCTATATGTTTATCCAGTTAGTTATTGCCACACGAAAAATGCGAGTGATGCGGCATATCTTTCCTTCCATTTGAATTGACTTTAATACTAAAAAATCGCATTAAAGAAAGGAATTATGAAGGATCCAATGATCCATGAGGTTTATTCTTTGCGGGTGCTGTCAACATATCCACGTGCCGTAATCCCAATATTGACAAGTCATGCATGATATTCATTTGGAGGATGTGCTGGCATTAGATGCTTCCTCTGATGGACTTGTATGATTTCTATCTCCAATTTTTTTTTAAAAAAAAAATTGAATAAGATGACATTGACTAAAGTGGGATCAATTCGTAAATATTGACTGAATTGCGTTGATTAGATATGTGATGAATCAATTTCAAGTCGGGGCAAAGGGTTTGACAAACAAGCCTTCATCCTCTTTGCCATTCTCGGGTACTATGCGGGGGATAAGGATTGATCTTCCAAAGAATAGTCAAACCCCCGATCCTTATTTTGCGCGATGACGATGTCGCCCTAATCACATCTTGCCGTGATTATTATTTATATATATGCTGCTTGAATCCTCGTCACAGTTTGCAAACGCCACAGTCAACAGGCCGTTTCGAGAGGATGCCTTGTTCAAAGTCAACTAAACTCACTACTATATTTTAGAAGTTCATTTGAAGCGATTTCCAATCAGGCGCTTTATCTAATTATCAAAAGCCAAACAAGGGAACCTTCGTCTAACAAGTTTGCGTCGGCATATACACACAAACACGAGCGCACTCGCATAATTCAAGGGCATGGAAGTACACCATACAAGCTTTGAATGTGACTTGATCCAGAACGATTTGCATGTGAGTTGAGATGGTTTTGGTCTAGAATTGCATATGATTGGTGAGATTTGAATGAGTGACATGAATTATAAACCCCCAATGTCCCAACCATTACTGTTGTACCATTATTTTGTATTAATGAATATATAAAGAGAAGAAGAATTAGAGTACAAAATCTGCTAAAATTGGTTTTGAAGTATATGCATACCTTAAGTATGCGGTCTCTCAAGAAGTTCATATTCATTCGTGCATACAAACTAATAGTATAAACCTTTGTCGTATGTTTTACGGAGGAAGTTTCACATCCTTTTCACATTCCAATTGCTCAATCAATCATTGGCCCTCGTTCTCGAGTTTTATGCGTATCACCATTGTTTGGTCACATTGCCATCATTTCGACTTGCACGTGACGGCACCATATTCTGTAGAATCTCCCCGCCAGGTTTTTTGTGGGGCGCTCGGCATGGTGACTCATTTTTAGCGTTGTTCATGGCAATCCAAGTGTATGCACGCCTAGTCTACAACAATCGTTAGATCATGCGAGCCTAACATGAGCTGCAATTGGTCAATTTGTATCACCCTGGTATGGCCAAAGTTTTCTGGAAATGGTCAATTAGTAAGAGTCAAAACACATCAAATATTCATGACCTAGTGTGAGATGCATCTCACAAATACTTCTCTTCGATCATGAAAACCCGGACGGCATTGTGGGTTTAAACACACTGAAGAACCAAGAGCGACCTGCAGCAGAAGGTCGCGATTTTCGCATTTGCAAGCTGGCATTAAGCTTGTAGTTGAGTTCCATCTGATGTCCTCATGTAATCTCACGCACCAGTACTTATCCCATTTCCTCAAGCTGCTCGACAGGCTTTTCACCAAGTATAAAAATTCAGGTAACAAATGTATGTTGAAACGTCAGCCGACCTCTAGACTAAAGCAATATGTGCAGTTTAATTGTGTTGTGTTGCGTAATATCTTGGCTTCCAATGTCTGCATAAGCCAAGCTTAAACAGAAACTCCACTACCAGTACACCGTGCATGTAAGAGTTCCGTAAGAGTTCCACTGTGACTCATCCAGTCTTAAAGAGTAAGCATGACCGAGTTATCACAATTTCGACCCAACATAAATTACAGAATTTCGAGATTGAGCAGCAAATGTAAGTAAGGATCATACAAGTACTCCATCTAAACGCAGACAGCATATACCATTCGATTCCATAATGCGCAATTACTCACTGTTCAAGCTATGCACTACATCTGATTTCACTGACTAATGAAATACACCACCTTCACTACAATGAGCCACTGGTTCAATGATGCAGACTAGTGCACATGCATACCCAACATTCTCTCAGGTTATGGAAACATACTGTTATGAGAGATTGTGTGTGTGAGAAAGCAAGAAATTCCAACTTCATTCTCTGAAAGCTTCCAGCTTACTCTGGTCTGCAGTTAGTGCAGCTAGTCAATGAAAATAAGTGTTTTCTCAAGCAGCATACGATTGTTTTTTGAGTTCATATTAGCCAAATCCATGATAGCCACCAACCTAGCCGATTAAGCAGACGACAATTCAAGAGGCACTGTAGAAGCTTTTTTCCTTGCTTTCTTATTTGAAAGAATCTCTCGAACTTTTGCAATCAATTGGGAGAGATTCAGTAATGTTGGTTTTAGCACATCTCCCTTCCAACTCAATGTATAAAGCTTATCAAATCACCCGCCAATTTGATGGCCCAGGGTTATCCTTAGCATTACAAAGTACAGAATCAACTCATGGGTTACCTCGAGACCGTAAAATCAAAGCTTGAATGTTGCCCACAATCACTTGCGGACTCAAAGAAGCATCAACCTTCAAAATGCCTTCTGCTTCATCCACCTGGAGCAACTCCAGCTGAGACTGCAAAAGTGAGGGCGGCATAAAATGCTCCCCTTCTGCAGCTCTTGTCTGTAGTCGGGCAGCAAGAACTTTGGCCTCCACATCCAGCAACACAAACTTCACCGAACTAGAGAAGCTGCCTGACTGATACTTCGGGTCAGCTGATCTTAGAATTTCCCTATAATGCTTCTGCAGAGCAGAACAGCCAAGAACCACAGTTTTTCCATCTAGCAACTTCTCACACAAGGTGTCCCTTAGCGTTTCGAGCCACGGAATTCGGTCTTCCTCGGAGAGAGGGATTCCTTTGCGCATCTTTTCTGCAAAATATTTGAAGGGGTTTAAATCAAAGAGCTGAATGCCCTTACATCAAAGAGCAAAGAGGGGCACAAGTTCCCACCTTTATTCGATGTTGAGTGGAAGTCGTCGGCATCAAGAAAGCTGCACTCCATGACCTCTGCTAGCATATGTCCTATTGTGCTGTCCACATCACATACATTTGACATTCAAACATCGTAACAAAGCAGGAACTTAGGCAAAAAACATTTTGATTTTTTCCCTTCTATCTAAAAGGTATTTATACTCGACTGAAGTGATGCCTTGACACATTGTCAAATGGGTAAATAAGGGCCCTTAACACACACGAATTTAACAGATTATATTTTTAAAGATGATCTTATAGCATTGGCAAAGAACTTTATGAGGATGATTAAGATCGGACATTTGCCATCGTGGAGTGCTTCTATCAGTAGCTTGCTGTTGGACTTAACTGACAGTAGAAAGGCGAACCGCTGAAATTCATTCATCCCTGATGTGGTAAATCAACACAGCAGCTCAAAACACATACTCTCCCAATCTATTTGCTAGCAGGAACACACTCATCCAGCTCCTTAACGTATCTTATGGAGAAGTACTGGCCTACAAATGCAATCTCCTCCATTCCAGCTACGTGAACCCTTCTCAATTGATTAGATCACAAATATGCCACTGAAATGGCCACAATGGTCGACAAATTTCTCTGTTTTAAACCCAAGAAAGCCAGAAGAAGAGGGTTTTTTCACTACTTACGATTTCCCAGAACCACTCACACCCATGATCACAATAACACTTCCTGTAAAGAGAGAAGCGGAGGGTATTCAGTAAAATCTCAAAATACAAACCTTCGCAAGATTAGACGACAAGAATTCGCGTTGATTCACGCCTCATTGGATCAATGGAGTGATACTCAAAGTAAAGATGCAAAAACCAAAATCGAACCTTTCTGGACGGAGGCCATTCTCGGTCGAAGGAATGATTATCACAGGGAAGCGCTAGCTCGCTCACGCTCAGCACATGCTCGTACAAGCTGGGCAGTCAGAGTCGAAGGTCTCCATCCGAATTTCCAAGCAGAAGCACGAATTTTATAGTCGTTTGAAACCAGACATCTTCTACAGACAGCGAGTTCTGGACAAGTGTCAATGATAACATAATCCCATGGCTAGCCGGTCAAAATCACGAGGCAATCTCTCTGTAGAAAAGGACGCAGATCACATGAGCTGTTGCTTGTCATTAGGCGTACCAACCCTTCTTCGTAGGCGTGTCAAAACCGACCGAAATTTCCAGTTTCGTTCGGGATGTGATTCGGACAATGAGGAGATTACTTGTTTTTTTTGGTCGGTTCAATTCGGTTTTGATTCAAACAATGACCATTTACCCCACAATTAACTCGATTTCAAAGTCTCAAATTCTAAATTTCCTCTACGAATTGTCTCCTTCAGTATTGTCCCTCGAGAAGCCCTAGATAATTAAGTTCACCACATCCTATCCTCTCTCTCTCCTTCCTGTGTTGGTGGAAACCACTTCTTGTTGCTGACTGTGAATTGATGATTTTTACGCTGCAATGTCAAGTTCTTGAAAGAAAAGAAAGTAATGCCTCTTGCGCCAAGTTCTTTCTTTTATTCTTGGCCATTGCATTAGGTGGGCATGGGCTCACTTCCCAAGTGCAGTGTCTATGTTGTTCCATTTATCCATGAATCTGAAGAGGAACTTCATGCTTGAATAGGGTATGTGTCTGAGGATCTTTTTTACAAACTTCATAGTTTCTTATTTTCAATCTGATCCATAACTATGTGAAATTACGCATTTTTCCCAAATTGTCAAGCGGCCTCCAATCCTTAGCCCTACTTAGATTCTGATTTTGGACAATCGGATTCACATATCAAACTAAACATGGGATCTGATGAAACTTTCCAGATTCGAGATCCCTTATGACTTCCTAGCGCATGACTTTTCAAATTTCAATCATCTTCAATGTGTTCTTCTACACATATCGTCCCAGTGTTAGAACAAAAAAATCTTTAATTATACATAGACGAAATTGGTACTTTGAAAATGCTTTGACCTAGAAATTGTAGTTCAAACTGAACGAAATTTGAATGAATGGAAAGCTATGCATGTCCTCCTAAAACTTCCGGGTTAATGTTTTGTCAAGATTTCGACATTAAGAACATCGAAACCTTAGAAAAAAAGGTTACTATTCTCAGTTAGAAATTTTCCAGGCCACAGGATCAGCAGGACACACCCAGATTTCGAGGGCTAAGCCCTAACAAAAAGATATGCATTCGGGACGTGCAATTTATCAAAACGAAGCTTGCACTAAAAAAAAAAGAATGAAAAAGGAAAAGAACCGAGGAGACAATCAATATGAACAACTTTGAGGAGAAAGCTGCATTTAACCTCCTATTAAGTCTCATTCACAGAACAGATTAACGACAAAGTTCGAATTTAAAAGCGATCAAATAGATTGTAACAAAAATCTAATTGTAGGGGGGTAAATGCGTATATATGATAGGTTGGGGGATCAAATAGAAAATTTCCAATAAAGAGGGGAGAGAACTCAGGCAAGGCTGAGTAAAGGGCCCAAAGTTGAGCCCAACTAGAGAAAAGGAAAAGCCCGTGATGGAGGTGCGGAACTGTGAAATTACGAGATCAGCCCCGACACGTGCACCCCCACCGGGGAGGGGGGGCCACGTGCGGCATATTCCTCGGTCCCAAGTAATTTTGCGTGGCTCGCACGGGGCATGTTCCGCTGATTCGGTCACCGCCGCGAGGCTTTTAGCTCTCTCGTTGGCGGGATCAAGGAGAGCTACCTGCGTCCTTTCTTCCTCATCCTCCCAACCGTCGTTCATTCATCATCCTCTTCTTCATCACCTCGTCAAATCCCGTCCACGAAACCCAACTGCGATTGGCCGCGGAACGATCGCCTCGAAGTTGCCTCGACGCGTCGTCACCCGGATCTTCATTTCGGTTCTTGAAAGTCTGCCCGATCGCTCTCCAGCATGACGACACCGGATGTCCTGCAGAGCCCAGATGAGCTCCTCTTGCAATCTCCCCATGGCGAACCTCGTCGTGCAGGTGATGCCCCCCGAGCTTCGCCTGGGTCTTCCCGCGTCGATCTGTTCGAGATGTCGGAAGACTGGGCCTTTTAGCAAAAAAAAATTTTGATAGTTGTCTCTCTTTGTCTTGCTTGATCCCACCAGACGAGAATGCCAGGTCCCGGGGGCTGTCGATTGAGCAAAAGATTGAGTTTCTGGAGAGTTTGACTGGAGCGGTGAGTACATGAGTGAGATAAGTGGTAGCTGAATTTGAGCGTAATTGTGCAGTTTTTGGTGTCTTCATTTCTTCGTTTATCAATTGGCATCCGTTTTGTGCTGAAGCTACGTGGTAAATGTAGTTCAATCGAGCGCTCTCCCCAAGCAGGGGAGACGAAACCGGCCGATTGAATGTTAAAGGTTCCAATTTTAATGCTTAATCCAGAAATGTGTCGATGAGCGAGATCTTGCACAGCAATAATTATGCTTTTCTTTCTACTTCAGCATTTAGTTCTTCACTTTATAAACAAACCATTTGTTTCCTTTGTTTTCTTTCGGTTAAAGCTTCGCCCGAGTACAATTTGTTTATCTTTTCTATGGTTTAGGCCCAATATAAGGGGAAAAAGAAGAAAGTTGTGAATGAAGTAGGCTGTGTTTGTCGACAAGTGATGGGCAATTCTGGATGAGCATGTGTCCTCTTCTAATGCCACATATATGTGTTGCGCTTTTCATGGTCGAAAACTTTTTGCTTGCATACTTCAGAACGACCTTATGGAACTTCAAAAAATTGCTATCCATCATAATCCCATCCCTGCTTTGGGGGTATTCATTCGCTTGTTTTCATTCAGTTCATAAACTCATGCAAATGTACATATTGCAATATTTTTGAGATGTAAACTGAACAGGATTTGTTGCAAAGTATGTATGAGAAAACCTTATGATGATGTATGTAGGTAAGCAATCGGAGGTCTCGAAGATTGCTAAATGACCGTTTGTTAATGGAGCTTGTTCCTCGTTTAAATGCCGAAGAAATCAGAGGGCTCTTTGCTCCTCCACCATGGGGTACTAAACTTCTAGACCATTCTCAGTAGGAGTTACTGATGATAGCACATTTATCTTCAGAATTTTAGATGGGTGCTAAACCTACTCCTTATTCTCAGATCAACGCTTTGGTTCAACTAGCTCACCTGTGAATCTTTTGAAGTGAAATGAGCGGATTGTATTACCTACAGCTCTTTGTTGGTTCCACTTGGTTGATTGTGTGATTGATGTTAAATATGAGCCACAAGATCAATCACTCTAGTGTGATAGTTCCAATTATTGCAGATTTCGAGCCTGGAGTTAAGGGGCAGTGGAACAAAGACTATTTTATTTTCAAATTATAATATGCGCATTTGCATGAGTTAATGAACTTAAAGTGGGACGGTTGCTTCCATAGAGTATTAAATTTTTTTTGGTCAAAATGCTGAAGGATAGGAAGAGTGAAAATTAATTGTTAGTATGTTTTCAGGGTGGCACACTCTGCAGTTCTGGTCCTTTTGGGGGCAGCACCAGTGCTTAGATTGATCTAGTCATGTGATGTGGAAACTAAGCGATTTTACTGGACAAACACAATTGGACACGCATGTAATTTTTTTTAAAGGGATTCACAGTGATATACCTTTGGTCCATTTTCAGGCGATAATGTCCCAGCATCTCCCTTTTGCATGGCAAATGCTCGAGAGTGGGACAAACTTAGGAATATAGACATGGACAAAGAGGTTCGCTTTCTTCATTTCTTTTGAATCTGTTTCTGTGATATTTCAACTGTGTTTTTTGTCATGTCATTGATGTTAATGTTTTTTACCAATATGGTATTGTCATCATAAATGTTAGGTGTGGTTGCACAATCAAACAGATGATATGTATGTGCAATTAATGTTCTTGTAGTGAGGAGCCATGAATAATATATAGCTTTAATTTGTAGTGCTTTGAATTGATTGACAATTCTGATCAAAGTGGATATGTGCGATACTTCTAGTCTTTTAAATGGCATATTTCAACTTTTAATCTTGTTGCATGTGTCCTAGTATATGAAGGGCAAGTGTCCTCCACATATTCTACGGAAGAATTGGTTTGATTTTATGGGTACTTGTAGTTTTATATTTTCTGTTTTTTATGCTTTTTCCTGTTTTAGATTTTTCTTACTCTGTTACATCTCTCCATTTATGCGATGATAATGCAGTAGTTGCATCATACCTGTATTATGAGATGATGTTTGATAAATTTCTTTCCATTGAATTCCAGGCCAATATGATTGACAATATTGAAGAATCGTTGAGAAGGCGCAGAGCTCATATGGACACTGATAAGGCAGCTGTCTTGAGTGCATGGCGCAGAGTTGATTATCGGACTAGGGAAGCTCTTCGTCGTAGCTTTCTTTTTGAGCTCATAGAAGGCTATGAGGTATATCATAGTTTGAAACTTTGATGTTGCCTAGATCTTGAACAGGTCCTGTCTTGTGCATGTGAGAGTCCATGTTACTGCAGCTTAGGGCTTTGTTTTTTGTGTGTGTAATTACAGGCGAAGGGAACTGGTATATCGTTGAATCATTTATCTCAATCTTGATGTGGGAATCAATTATAGCTCGTCTGTAGTATAAAGGGTATATGTTAAGTCATGGTTATATAGTGTAAAGTCTGCAAAAGATCAGCTAATTTACACTCTTTTAAAATTAGAATAAAACCTAGGAGTGAATAAGAAACATTGGAATACTGAGCTGCAGTACCGGTAGTAAGATGAAGAGGAATAATTGCTTTGCTCTTCCCAATTCCTCTGTCTATATAAGGAACCCAACTCTTAAAGCAACTCCATTTTCGCATTACAACTGGGAACCCCTCTTACTCTTTCAGTTAGCACATGTATAAAAGATCCCTTTGTCTGCAGGCTTGTGTACGGACCTTCATCCTGGAGAAGGGAGCTGAAGATGTTCTCGAGCTCCAGGTTCAAGATCCTTTCCGTAGGCTTCTACTGCATGGTGTTTGTGAGGTAATGTTTGCTTGAATTTTAACATTTTACCTTTACTTTCTGTTCTGACAATATTATATAAAACAATCCTTACAGGAGCTGGAATTCTTAATCTTGGTCAATCACTAGTTAGTAGGGTTTGTGCCGTCTGTAAGAAGATTAAAACTCTGATTGCCGGCCTTATCTTTGTTCTACGGTAGGTTTTCGGCGGTTTTAATCCTAGCTAATAGAGAAATCTTCCATGAACAGTTCTACAACTTGGCTTCAGTCACGGTTACCCAATCAAATGGTGGAGGGTCCCCGAAAGTCACAAGGATAACTAGGAAGAAGACAGGGTCTGCCGAGCTCCCTAGCATCACCTTGTCCCATTTCCTGAGGATGTCCAAGGAAGGGACTTGGTAACATCGTGCGGGAGCATCCCGTGCTTGTCAGTATGTAACATGAAAAGTGTGATACCGCACTTCATTGAAACTGTTTAGGTGCTTAGCAGGGAAAATAAATCTGCTTAGGTAGGACTCTGATCTCTCGCAAGGGATGTCACTTAACTCCCAACATCCATCTCTTGTGGAGATTGTGATTTATTAGGTTTTAGCATTTACGGACCTCCATTTGATGATTGTTCTCCGTTCGGTACATAAATAAAGGAGAATGTGGTGATAAAGTCAGGGATATTGCTGAATCAGTGGACATTGGGGATCTTGTGAGTACCAAGTAGCTTATGTCAAGGACAAATTATTTTGTCATTAGAACGATCTCAATAATTTATCTGTGACGGCATGGGATGAAATGGCTATTAAAAGAATGGGATATGTGCAGTAAGACATGCAATTGAAATTATAACAAGAATGATTGAATCTTGAACTATAAGAAAATGCAATCAAATCCTAAAATTTATCTAATTAGTGTAATTGAGTTATTCTGTTAACACAGTCAGGTCGTTCTAAAATTAATTTCTCTCATACATGGCGTTTTTAAAATTAATTTTTCTTTCAAATTTTTATTTAAAAACTGAAATATGCTAAAATAGTTAAAACAACAAAAGTGAAAAAAAAAAAAAAAGGCAAGGACTTGTCGGCGGGCGCTATTGCCGCCAATCATCGCCGGAGGGGCTGGCAACCTGCAAGGGTGAACGGGCCCTCGGCAAGGCCTCGCTGGGCTAGGTAAGGGCGGGCCGAGGTTTGCTTAGATTGGGCTGAGTGCGCCTAAATCTGAGCAATGCCGGCCCAAGGCGAGGGAAAGCGACCATCGTCAGGCCCAAGTGAGGCCTCGCCGGCCCTTACTTGGAGCCAGCGGGTGAGTGCTCTTCCTTGCTTGGCCTGACGAAACACTCTTGAAAGGATTCAGAGAACCGACTGTTCATCTCGTCTTCCTCCTTCAGTGGGGTATGCAAGCGCGGCAAACCAAACCAGAGGAGTCACCAAACTTACATGATTCATGATTCATGACACTTTTTAGCAGTGTCGTGGAATGTCACATGCACTGGAATCGGATCTCCTTTCTTTCTCCCTGATCGAACAACGTGATTCACGAATTCCTCGGGGACGGTAGGTTGATTACGCTGAACTCGTGGCTTTGCGAGCAAGAACAGTGCGAGCAAGAACAGTGATCAGACCTTTCACTTCTCAAGATTAGAGCCAACTCAAAACTGTACGATCAACCCCGGCTTCGCGAGCTTACTAGAGACTGCTTTATTCCTTCTCTTGACGATGGTGATGCGACTGAAAAGACTCCAATACCGACAAATTTCGCACGATTTGCTTCCCTTGAGGTGAACGGACAATTATGTTGATGGATGGTAACTTCACGCCACGCCTTCATATGTTTATCTTCTTCTCCAAATCCTAGTCTTCGCACTCATGTATATCCCCGAAGCCTACGCTAGCCATAGCTTGGATTTACATAGCCCACTTAACCTTTAAATGCCATCGTTTTCTTCTTTTTAATCCGAAAAACGGGTCTATGATAGAGTGGAATGATCCAGACCAAAGCCATGGAAAAGGCGCATTTTTCGTCAAAAGTTTCGGAAGTTCTTTTCGACCCTCAGACAACGCGTGTGTGATCATGTTCATGAGTTGACGGCCCTCTCGTCTCGTTCATGAACCTCGTATGTAATGGTGATTGGAAACGAAGACACCCCAAAAGGCGCCAACTTTTGCAATGCCAATTCTTTTCATCATAACTGTAGCCGAAAGGCATAAAGAGAGGGGTTGCTCTGTGACACCAATAGCTCTCCGTGGTATTTTGGTCAATAACTTTTTCATGGCTGAAGATTTCAGCGATTAATGGATCTGTTAAGGACTGCAAATCTGATGAGGTGAAGGATTGGCCTTCTTGTATTCACTCTACTTCACATAAATCATGTTCCGCCAAAGAAGCTTGCTGTAGTTTCCATGTTTGAACTTGCTGTGGGAACACTGATAAAGCTCATGACAGTACAATGAATTCTAAACAAGCCATGCGAGGTTAACTCTAATCATTTCATATAAAACTGCTTGAGGTTAATGCTCAATAAGTAGGTCCCAGAGAAATCATTGCAAGGCTACTCGGTCCATGACTATGATCCTTCCATCAAAACTGCCCTGATAGATGGTGTTCTTTACGTACCGCAAAGTAACATAGCACTAGTGATATATCTTTGAAAGAAAATGGCCGAGTTTCTGAGTACAGGGGCGGAGCCAAGACTACCATTTTACTGTAGGCTTCAATGAGAGTCCTACTCGTTTGCATAGAGAGAATCATGTCGTCATGTTCATTTGCCTGGCAGATCCCGCAAAATTTGAGCTAGTGAAGAAAATGAAGTCCTAATTTTGCTGAATCAAGCTTTGCTAGTATGCATAAAGAAATTCCCGTCGTCTTGATTTTCTGCCTAGTAGATCCCGCAAGATATGATCTAGGGTATGCTTCAGTGGACTAGCTACATCCATCAACTTTTCAATTCGTATGCCGCCTTGAGTGATATATGCGACTCGCTTTCTTTCTAATCTGCTTGATCACGACGTGTCGTGAATCTGCTTTCTGCCTCTGCTCTGATTGATATCATGGCATACATGGACTAATAGTTTGTTATTTTTGCGTGGCATAGGAGATGAAATCTACAAATTTTACAGAACAAATTGTTGGATGAATAATCCAAGAAAACAAATTGTTTGTTGGAAAAAGAGACGAAAAAGAGTGATTGAGGGAAGAATATGCAACATTGTTTATCGTCACCAGAAAAATCAAATCAAAAGAGTAATAACAAATAAAAATAGTAATTGGAGGTGAGGTACGACTAACCAAATCTCTTTAAGATGATTAGTTCCTGCCAACGATACAAAGCAGCTTCACGAACTTTGCCTCCCAAGATACAACACCTCGAACCTGTTGGTCAGGACTCTATCGAACACTTCTTGAAACCAGCATACAGAGAACTTGAGGAGATGAGTGATTTGAATTACAAGTGAAGGAAAAAAGAAAAAGAACTATCTCTATTTATAGAGATTTCAAAAAGAAAGGTTCATGTATGTAATAAATATAACAATTAATAAATCTCCGGATCTACGCTTATTTTCAACTCCCCGAAGCATTTCGTCGCTTACTACGCCCTTCCTCGTCTCTGGGTGCCTAGGTATCCACCGTAAGCCTTTCCTCGTTTGAACCTCCCCCTTCACTTTAAGACTATGCCATCATAAGGTGCTGCTAAATGGAAGGATCTTATCAACGTCCATAAACCTGCTCCCATTTCGAGTCAAGAGATAGATAAATAGACACATCCCATTGCACTGATCGAGGGTGTTCGTAGTGACTGAGGGGGTCGAAGACCAAGAAGTGAGTTATTTATCATCCAAGCATTCTTCTTACGGCTAGATCCAATCTCCTGGTCCCTGTGGAAAGGAAAAAGAATTTCACGTTCTTCCTTTCGGGAAGGGAGGATTAAGAAAATCCTATTGATTGCAGCTTTCTCCAAACCTCCGGGAAAAGCATGAAAAAAAATTGCTCGAATGGTACGATCCCTCCGTCACGAATTGAGAAGATACATGTACGAGAAGATACATGAACTATGAAGATTCATGAACTCAAGAGATTCGGTCATAAAATAGATACGTGAATCCAAGAGATATATGAACTTCAAGATACATCAATTAATGAGATACATGAATAAAAACAACGTATCTCGTTTTGCACGATACGTTGATTCATTAACCATAATTGCAACACAAATGCCAAAATCCATGAAAATTCAAGCGTTATGTCCAACTTTATCATGCACGAAAGCAAACAACGCACGTCTTGAGTGTGATGAAGGATCATGAGAGCACTATAATTTGAGTAGTATATGCCAAAGCGGTTGGTCAGTAATTATCTCGTTCAAACAATCATTGTCCGGGTTTCACTTGGTCAAACAACAGGATGGCCCTAAAAGGAAAATCTCTGGCTGCTCTATTATTTTGGCAGACAAATTTATTTAGGAGCTGGCATTCTATTCACCTCTCAATCATTTGCATATCGAACCATTCTTTGCTCACACTGCTTTCATATGGAAATTCAGTATTTTGATGCACAAATTATGCCACAGAAGTGCAACACGCGTTTCTATATCTGTTTCTCTACATAGAACCCGAACTGCTCAATTTCTGTTGCACGCGTTAGCACCGTTTACTCAGGCACGTCTATGTTCTTGTCTAGAATTCAGCTAGAGTGAATGTATCATTTAGTTACCAAATCTTATTTCAGTTCGGAGTGGGAATCTAATATGGCTACCAAATCAACTTGTCAGGGAGTGGGACAATTGTCAAATGAGTTCTAAACTTTTTGCTACTTTGTCGATTAAGTCCTAAACCTTTTGTAACTTTGCCGATTAAATCCTTTCGGCGGATTTTGGCTAGAAAATGCCTACGTGGTGACGACGTGGCGTTACCGGCCGTCGTCGGCGACGACGTGGGGATGACGTAGCGACAAACTTTCATTTTAATTTTCTTTTCTTTTATTTTTTTAAAAAAACTACCTGGTCGGCGAGCTTCGCCGGCCACTCCAGAGGGCAGCCCGGCCCTCGCCGGCCTTGGGCGAGGGCGGCGCCAGGCAAGCTCCCTCGCAGATATGTGTGAGGGAGCTGCGAGGGAGAAGCTCCCTCGCACAGATCTACTCCTGTGCGAGCGAGCTCTGGAGCAGAGAGCACCTGTGTGCGAGGGAGCTTCACTCCCTCGCACAAATCTGCTCCTGTGTGAGGGAGCTCTGGAGCATAGAGCACCTGTGCAAGGGAGCTTCACTCCCTTGCAGATCTAAGTGAGCCCTCGCAGATTTGGGAAGCTCCCTTGCCCAAATCTGCGAGGGAGCTTGCCCAATGGGGCTCCCTCGCCCAGGAGCCCTGCTCAGATCTGGGCGAGGCTGGGCAAGGTCGGCCCTCACCCGCCGTGAGCGAGGGCTGCGGCGACTGGGGCTTGGCCACGTCCGCCGTGGCCGTCAATTCTCCGAGCGGCGGCTAGGGTTTGTGGAGGCTTGCATGAAGGGGGAAGGAGGAAGATGATGAACAATACCGGGAGAAACAAATTTTTAGCCAAAACGACGTCGTTTTGCCACGTCATCGCCACGTCATCGCCACGTCGTCACCGGCGACGGCCGGTAACGCCACGTCGTTGCTTTCCGGCCAAAATCCGCCGGAAGGACTTAATCAGTAAAGTTACAAAAGGTTTATGACTTATTTGGCATAAAAAAAGATTTAGGACTGAATCGGCAAAGTAGCAAAAGGTTTATGACTCATTTGACAATTGTCTCTAAGGGAGTTCACTAATTCTGCAGCATTTTGCTCTGAGCTTTAACTTGTTTCTTGATTCTTCCTTTAATCATCACGATTCCAACAAGCTGGAAGATGTATCTTTCATCCGATGAGGCCAAATTTGTCACCGTCTCCCCACCGCCACTTGAACAGGAGAATCGAATGCCATTTACTGTTATTTCCAACTAGCGGTTTATGCAGATCAGCTGTCGCTGTGAGAATATCGAGCTATTGATTCGGAAGAGAAATAAAGCATCAGTCAACTTTTACCTCACGCCCTTCAGGGGAATAGAAAAGAATTGACATTTTTTTTCCATGATCTCACTGTTGATCATCAAAATACGGCGCCAATAATTTGTGAGTGCCAGTTCCATGATTGGACCTGATTGTCTTATTAGCACACATAACAACCATGAATGCAATTCCCAGAGAACAAACTTTTTCTTTTCATTTAGCTTCAGAATCCAGCAGGGTTCTGCGTTGTTTTTTTCCTCTAGGTGCATTGGCAAAGTCTTAACTAGAAAGATGTCCCTTTATTCTTATGTTGCATCCTGACATGTCCTATTTAATTTTATCTTGCGCGTTCATCTACGTGGAACGGATGTTAATCACTAAACATGCTTGATAAAATTAGTACTCAAGGACAAAATGCACAGGACAAAAGGTCTGATCAAAATCCTATTCTTCTGCAATTTGCACGCTATCTGCTTCTTTTTCCTCTTGGAAATATGAAATTCTGAACCACCGTGGGAGAACACTTTCGAGCACATTGCTTTCCCAGAAACAGCATGCCCTACCATGTTGTTGGACGGTCCAGACACTTACTAAGAATAAGAACAACGAGCATTAAGCTTAAAGAAAGCTGCACTGACCAGAGGAAAATTGAAAGTTGAAGAATAATTTTTTTTCAAAGTGTTCGTCTTTATTCTAGTGGTTGACTATTTATTAGTTCTGGAGGCTAGTGACCCATTTGGAGAGATCCCTATAAATACTCTCTTACATCTTTCTGCGACTTTGTGCACTTCAGTCTTAACTTCGAGGGTTTAAAGGGAGAGAACCTATCTACCTGCCTTAGATCACTACTTCTCATTGCTCTCCCTCAGACTGACATGATCTTGATCCATCTTTCTATTGCCGATAACCCCTTTTTGGTTCTCACATTTTCTTGAGAGGACCTTTCCATATTTTTTTGCTCCAGTTTTTTAGTTTTCTTGTCTTCCGCTCTCTTGCTAATTCTTACATACTCGTCATGAGGATTTCCATGGTGATGTGCAAACCGATGGCCCAGCCCTTGCTCGACACTGCAGGCCTGGTCCGGAGGTCGAACATGGACTTTTTGATTCCTTGGCGTCCGAAGGAGAAGGTCGTGGTGATATTAGGTGCGACCGGGACCGGCAAGTCCAGGCTTTCCATCGACATCGCGTCCCGTTTCCCGGCTGAGATCGTGAATTCCGACAAAATCCAAGTGCACAAGGGGCTTGACGTCCTCACCAACAAGATCACGGAGGAGGAGCAATGCGGCATCCCCCACCATCTCCTCGGGACGATCCCTCCCGACACAGACTTCACGGCATCAGACTTTTGCGACTCGGCACTGCTTGCCATCGAGTCGATCAGAGCCCGTGGCAACATCCCGGTCGTCGTCGGAGGCTCGAATTCCTACATTGAGGCCTTGATCACTAGCCATGATTACCGGTTTCAATCTAAGTACGAATGTTGCTTCTTATGGGTCGACATGGCGATGCCCGTGTTGCACTCATTCGTGTCTAAGCGGGTCGATAAGATGGTTGAGAGGGGAATGGTCGAAGAGGCAAGGAACTTCTTCGACCCAAACGCGCAATACTGGAGGGGAATCCGGCGAGCGATCGGGGTTCCTGAACTGGACTTGTTCTTCCGTACTGAGAAGTTCTTGGACCAACAAGCCCGCGGACGGTTGCTCGAAGAAGCCATACAGGAAATCAAGAACAACACGTGCAAATTGGCATGCCGCCAGTTGGAGAAGATCCACCGGCTCCGTAACCTGAAGGATTGGAACTTGCACAGGATGGACGCGACGGAAGTGTTCCGTAAGGATAGGAAGGCCGAAGCCGATGTGGCGTGGGAAGAGCTCGTGGCGGGACCAAGCACAATTATTGTGGCCGACTTTCTTTACAACGTCACGGCGAACATGACTACTTCCGGGGGGCTTCACAAATCCCTTGAGGCCTTCAAAAGTGGGGCGGAAGCTGCCATTGCAGCAGCAAGTTATCTTTGAAGTTTTGCACAAAGAATGGACGAGAGTGAAGTGCATTTGCTTTTGATTTTCTTCTGCTTTTTCTCTCTTTTGAGGCTGACCGCCAACAGATATAGCGGATGTAACGTATGATGGAGAGATACTCACAGTCACAACAAAGTTACATGGGATTTCGAGCATGTAATAAGGAACTTGTGTTCTTATCCGAGAGTGATTATAAAGAAGAGTCTGCTATCGAAGGCGACGTGAATTGAATGGTGTCTCATCTCGATCTTTACAGTTCACAAACAATTACCATGTCAGATTTTTCATAATACAATTTGTAAAAGAGCGACAACAATTTTTAAGTCATCAAATTAGAAGATTACACTCTTTTAAAAGTATTCACCATTTTAATCAACAAGTACGATCAGCGTGTTGAAAATCAAACCATTTCTAACTAATTAGCAAAGCATATATGCTTTGCAAGTTAAAAAGACTTGACTAAGTTTTTGAAAACTTGACTAATTTTGAAAGACTAATTTTAGTTTTTGTGAAGATTTAGCAAATTTAAGAATGATTTAAAATTAAGTTTGGAAAATGTTGGAGATTTAACAAATCATGATGTGAAGTGTTAGAGACTTAATTTATTTTTGAATTTCGATTTGTTCCGCAATGATTATTATACCATTTTAGGTCACTACGGGGCTGCATTGAATATTTGACAAAAAAAAGTTTAAGGTTCAAAGTCGAGACCATATGTTGGATTTGCATTATTATAGCAGAAAGATAGTTCCCCCCAAGTGTCCATACAGCATCTTCTATCATGACCCTTTGAAAGTCATAAGGGTCAGTTCTCCAAACAAAACAAAAGTGGCCAAAGAAAAAGGTTAGTTTCCTAAAAATTCTAACTTAAGATACAACATTAACTCTATCTCAAATTTTTTATTTAAAAAATAATCTCCACAAACACATCATAAAATTACAACCGATTTAATCAAGATTATCAATAACAAGAGATTGTCGTTATTGTTCCATACGAAGATGAGGATGTCGACAAAAATGTGCATGTTCCGATAATCTATCTCTAACTTGAAGGGAATCAATAGTGATTTTTGGACGGGTAAACATATTTTGAACTAGAGTGAGAGTTAATTTTTTTTAAACAATAAAAAGTTCGGAATACAATTGAAATTCGACTTAAAATTTGGAGTTTCTTTAGAAAATCGGGGTCAAGAAAAAAAAAAAAGTCCAATGCCAACATGGACAAGGGGATTCTATAGTACTAATTGTCATCATCATCATCATCAATATTATTATAATGATGATGTTTCTGCCTTGTCCTTATTCTTTGTTTTCTTGTGGTTCTGGAAGCTGTGAAGTGATGGAGTGGGGCCTAAAACATCTTGCGACATGACAGAGATGCTTGCAATATCTCATGAGATGAAGCCAAATTGGGGGCATCATCGTAAGAAATTCTGTGCCCATCGGGACTCTTATTTTAAGTATCCGTACAAAAGAAAAAAGAGCTTCGGCTTGCTCTTTTTCTTTGCCTCGCACCACCAGAAAGAATCTCGAGCCTTTTGCGCTTCAACGTGCCCAAGAGGCTGCGCCCACTTCCCTATCCTCAATGCGCGCGCACTGCCATCCCGTCAAATCTTTGGAGGAGAGATAGTCAAGTTCCAAATCTTAAGACTCAACTTCCATTGTGACTTAGAATTTGTAAAAAGTATAGTCAAATTTTAGAATTTATCAAGTTAATACAATTAAATCTTTCCGCACAATTTGACTGATAGAAAATATTAATGCATTTTCATTTAAACATTTGATCTCTCATAAATAGTAATGGTGTTGCTAAAACGTGAATTGTAAAGCTAAAATGGCATTGTTTTAGTCCAAATCTAATTTCTTATACAAAATTTACTTTAAATAAAAAACTGTATTTAAAGAAAAATAGGAAGTCCACTAGCGGGGGTCGGCTGCCAATAACAGACCTCAACCAAAACTGGGCAACGGTCCGTGACCCTCCCTCGATCTAGGCGATGGCCGAAACCCTTGTCCAGATTTAGGCAAGGGCTGTTGGCCTTTGCCATAGCCCAATAACCCCTGCAAACCATTCTCCCATCATTGCTAGCCCTTCCTGACAATGGTGAGGCAATAGAAACAAGGGCTGGTTTCCAACTCTTCCCCCTTTTTTCCCTTAAATTTAGCTTATTTTATTTAACTTAAATATAATCTATACAAAAAATTGTATTTGTTAAATAAAAAAAAACATGTCGTTTTAGTCATGTCATCAGCACATACGAGTTAGAAAGTATTATAAAATACCACATTAGCATTTTACGTTAGCTAAGTTAGAATGGAAGGATTTGATCGTACTTTTTATAAGTTTTAGGACTTAATTGTACTTTTATCACAAGTTTTAGAATTTTTAGTGTACTTATTTCTAAATTAATGTAACATAGTCAGTCCTAAAATCTATGCGAATCAACATTGATTCCATTTGTTTGAAGGAAAATTGTTTCTAGGAAATTATTTTCTGACTTTCCGATGTTTTGATAACATAAGACAAATCGGTCTATGGAAAAAAAATCGTGGATTGAAAAAAAAATTAAGTTTAGATTTAGGGGAAATGACTCCCTCTTCTAACAAAAAGGAAATTACTTTCTCTAAACCACCAAAAAATTGATAATCAATTATTTTATTTAAATATGAGTTCCATGGAAAATAGTTTATTCTATTATGAAATTTTCGATTAGTTAAATACACCCTAAAATCATAAAATAAATATTTGTATAATTAAGAATCGGTTTACTTCGTAGAAAACAATTGTGGGAAAAAATTTTCTTCATTTTATGATATTTAGATCACTTAGGAGAATGAGTTACTGACAATGGAGAAAGTTTTCGTTGTTCAATTAGTTCCATTTCGTTGTTCACCTAACAATGGTATGTCCAAATTTACCGAACTTTCCATTCTAGGCTTGTTCACATTTTACATATACATCAAACTTGCAAATACCTCTATGCTCAATGCTTGTTCATTATGATAGAGAACTCATAACTTATAGACTTTTTGTGAGGACGTCGTCTACATAATGGCTTGTACGTCTTTCACTTAATTTATCCAGCCATTAACTACAACAATGGCTTTTTGACTATTTTGTTATCTTTAAGACATCATAAGAGATTTTCGATTTTCCTAACACCTAGATCCATCAAGATTGGGCCCAAGTCCCTAGTGCTTGCCTCGAGTCCATTGAGGCTAGGTCCAGAAGTTCGGTGCCCGTGCTTGAGTTTCCAAATCATCAATTCCTTCACCCAAGTTCTTTGATGCAAAGCCTAAGACCCAAGTATTCGTGCCCAAGTTCTCACATACAACCCATCAAATCTAGGCTCGAGACCTCAAAGCTAGTGGCAGGAGTCCCCATAACAAGCTAGTGTCGATTGAGGTCGAGACTAGTTTGTTTTGTCGTGGTCCCAAGGCTACCTTGATGGACCAACTCTTGGTGCAAGGATCCATGCATTGACACTAGGTCTCAAGCCTCACCCCTATGAACTCGGACCGAGGCACCAAGGGCCCTATCCTAAGCATAGAAACCAAGGTATTAGGGCCTACCTGGATGGACTTAGGCCACACCTTAATAGATGGGACACGGACATCAAAGTCTCAAGCTCAACCTTAATTGACCTAGACTATGTGGACCCAGGCTTGGGGGCCGAGGACTTGAATCTCGTCATTGGGAATCCAGCCATCGGCACTGGGGTATGATCTCAAGCTCAGCCTCATGGGCTAGGGCTCAACTGTTAAGAACTAGAGCCTAAGCGCTAGGGACCCGAGCACGAGCTCAGGGGTTCAGGTCGAGGCACTAGGTCACGCACTCGGCCTTTGTGGACCTAGACCTAGACCTAGCCTTGAGAGACTTGGGCCTGCTTATAAGGGATCAGGTTATGAGCACTTGAGCTTTGAGCTCGACCTCTATGGACCCAAGTCAAGGTGCCAAGCAACCAGGCATGGGCACCGAGTTCTCAAGCCCAGCTTTTGTGGACCCAAGACAGATGCTCATGCTCGAGACCTTGATTCCATGTCCGGGTCCCTGACGCCTGGGTTGAAGTTCATCGAGGTCAGTGCTGGGGCCCTGGTGCTTGTACCTAGTTCCCTAGCTTCTTGTGCACAAATTACTAGCATCCGAGTAGTATATATCTACTTAGAATATTCATACCATATTTTTCTTTTAAAAGATAGAAAATATTTGTTGGTTCATTTTCAAATTTCAGCTGAATATCCAAAAATAATGTTATCTTTCCTGAAAAATATTTTTTATTACAAATATAACATTTCCTATGAAACAAACGGAGTCTAAACTCTAAAACTTTCTATGTATAGAGAACGGAAAGTAAGAGATGCATGTCCTGTGCAAACGTTACTATTTAAATGCACCTAAAGATAAATTTTAGAAATTTCATCCAATTTCATAGGTGAATCCAATTTCACATATAAGTTGAAATCGTCAGCTATTGTATTTGGTATACAGTTTGGCTACGTACAACCTATCATCTTCTAATCAATGTATGACCTAACAACCTTAGCTACCATTTTTTTTCCTCACCATTAATAAATTGAGTGTTGCAGGTCCTCCTCGGGGAACTCGGAAGGACTTTCTCTGTCTTTGGGTGTGCAGATCTGACGACGGCCAAAAGAGTCTAATGCCGCCGGAGACCAGCCGGAGATTTTGAGCACCATCACGCACGCGATTGTTCAAAATTTAGAATTATATGTTTATCATTTTCATAGTTTAGAATAGAGTACATAAGGAATGGTGATGAGCACCTTCTTATGTCCCCCAAATAAACCATTACATAGCGAGAAAAGTCTTGTACTCTCATATAAATAGATAAAAAGGACAATCAGCGTACGCAATACGCAATGAGTTATTATATAATATATACATACAAGCCTCAATATACTCGGCTAAAGTCATAATCATCGTTCATTTTGCGCCGAGCCCATCATCGGCGCGCCAATGGATGTGGTTTCTCGATAAAGCCGGAGCCATCCGATGCTCGGTGTCCAATCGAGCTTATGCCACAAAACTGCGACGGGAGGAATTGGGACGTCATCGCCATCCGATGCTCCGTGTTGAAATCGAGCTTACGCCACAAAACTGCGATAGAAGGAATTGGAACGCCTGATCTAAGAGAGTTTGTGTTAGGGAATATGTACTTGTCCAGTTGGAAACCCTAGGGTGGCCCCAAGACCCTAGGGTGACCAGCATTTCTCATAAGAACTTTGCTTCTTCTTCTTCTTTTCATCGCTCCGGAGGATGTTGGTTGGTCAGTGCTCGATGGCTTCTCACCGTCGAAGGCCAGGAGAGGAATCTCAAAGGCATTTACGGCGCCACTTGACCCCGATCCCCTCGTGCCGTCACCAATTTTTGTCTTATTCACAAATAATAATAATAATAATATTATTATTATTATTATGATTAAAAATGAAAATAAATGAATAAATAAAGGAAAATGAAGACTCCCAACTTTCGAAGTCAATTATTCCTTTCCCTTGCCTTTTTTTTTCTCGAGATATAAAGATGGGATGGACGGAAGGAAAAAACAAGGGGGACGCGGAATGCACACTCGTGAATGGGGTCGCTATTCTATCTTTTGGATTCTTCAAAAGTCTTGCTTTTCGGTTCGCGGATAGGATTGGAATATGAAATGCACTCCATGTAGTCAGCCCGCCGATAACCCGATAAGATTCCGACCATTCCGCCTTTACATCATCATTCGCCGGATACCTTGAAAGATAAGCCAACGTTCCGCTCATTCAGGTAAAGTCATCATTCACATATGTAAATCCTTATTCCTAAATGTTTCTCAGAAAATAATCACTTGGGTCGCTTAAGATGACTAGTCAAAGTAAAATGTTTTCATTACCGACAACAACGCATGTCGAAATAATATTATGGGCGATGATAATACTTTTCGTTTGTTGATTATTGCGAGTGGTACGACCGATCATTCTTAGAAAGGAAAAGTTAAGTTTTTCTCCAAAAACTATAGTGCTAAATTTGCTTTTCGTGAATGTATTTTATATTCATTTTTCGTTATTTATTTTACTTTTAGTAAAAAATAAAATTATATATAAAAGTATTGACCATGCGGGCGGGTCACACCAGCCAATGCTTTCTCACTAGTCGGGCTTGGGCGCTTAACCTAATCCGTAACTTCGAGCTGGGGTGTGAGCATGCTAAGGCCTCATAAAGTTCGGGCCAAGATGGGCTCGGCCCAATAGTATAATTTCGTCTAGTTTGATGGGATAAACTAGTCATTGGAATTTATCATAATTGGATATAAAACCAATTATGTTCATCGTTATTGAAAGTGGATCAATTGCTTGAAATATGAATCGGCACTCCAAATTTGTGATGGTCTCCTCCATTTTACGGGCGATTTCATATGAAAATGAGTCTTCTATAAATATTGATAGTCGCCCAAGGGAAAAAGACGAGAAAAAAAGACCATTTGTCAAACAATTTATTGATAATTAGGCAAAGATAGCCATTAAATCCAATAGCAACAAGACTAAAGTTCGATTAGCCATTAGTAACATAAGAGGTCATTACACCAGCGACACCCAATACTAGGAGAGAAGGCCCCAGCATTCGCTGTCAAGAACAAGATCGAGAATAAAGCATGATACTAATCCAACTCCAAAAGGGCATTAATTAAACTAATCTGTTTTTTCACTCGATTACGGATGGAGTCTCCCGCCGCAGGAGTAAGTGACGTTGCACGAGTCGGCCACAATCACGGTGTACTCGTGAATTGGCCGGGCCAGGAACGAGGGCAGGTGTACCAGCAAATCACACACGCACTCCGAGTCCACCTCCTTCAGCCACTTGCAGCAGTCTTGCTCCGCCGGGGACGGGTCGGCCCCCCGCTGGCCATGCCGGTGCCTGTGATGGTGACCATGGTGGTGGCAGTTGTGATGGTGGTGGTGGTGGTGGTTGTGCTCATTCCCCTGCTGGCTCTCGTCGTCATGGCAGGGCGGTGGAGGTGGCGGGCCAGGTGGGGAAGGGGGAGAGGGAGGGGGCACCGGGACTGGCATGATCATCGAGCAGGCGTGGTTCACAAGGGTAAACTGGGAGGCGCAGAGCGGCTGGGGGGGCAGCGGTGGCGGCATCGGGAAGGGCATCGGCATCAGCCTTGGCGTGGGCTGTTGCAACGGGGAGCCACCCGCATAGCCACCGAGCGCCAACGCTAGGGCCACGTAGAGAATCAATGTGGTGACATTGGTCCTTCCCATGGCCACCCTCGTTAGAAGGAAACCAAGCAAGAAGCCACGACAAAGAGTCTTTATTTCTCAACTTTGTTAAGTCTCCGGGGTACTCCGAAATGGTTTAGGGGGTTCCGATTTATATGCTCATGAGCTCATGTGGTTCATGTTTTACATTAATATAGGGGATGTTTCTTTGGTGACGTGAGATGAGAATGGCCAAAGAGAGTGAGGACTAAGGTGGTTGTGTTTTAAGGAGAGAATCGGTTGCCGCATGGTTTAGGAACTTTGGTCACCCAGTTTGGATGACCAAATTTCATTTTCGGCTTTGTTTTTTTTTTTTCTACCCGTTGCAATGCCAAGTGTCTACCTTTCTCATTGAGGTCCATCGAGGCAATGGGCTTAAATGGGCCAGGGCTCATTGGCATGTGGACCCAATTCTAGGGCGGGGCCAGGGCGGGCTCGGCCCGTGCGTCGGAGAATCTCGTGTCCAGGCCCGGGAGAGCGGACCGGTGATTGTCTCTTCGGACAGAGCTCGGATGAAACTTGTCTTGACGTGTCGGGCATGCAGGGCCGGGTTAGCGGGCCGAGCGAGGGAGCCATTTGCTTGACCCGAAGAATGGACCCGCCCAACGAGGATGTGCGTCGCCCGATTGAGTAATTAAAAGGCACTTCTTAACCACACGTACCTTACTTTGGCATGCAAGTTACATAACTCACACACCCAATTCACATATGATATTAACAACCCGATCGGTCAATAAATGAGGTAGTCACGAGTCTACGGATGCATGGACTCTTCCGTAGCCCTAGTTATTCGGAGTATGAGAAAAATACAAGACGATGGTGAGGAACTAGAGTGCGATTTTGTCGGATACTTACGACAATTTCATGAACACGACTTCACTTATGTAAAAGAAAAGGGCACAATTGCACTAAAAGTGAAGATGAGCCGGGCTACTCCTAAATAGTTCGAGCTCTGCTTGATAACATTTTGAGGCCGACTCGTTTGTTCAACCCTAACTCGAGCTACTTGAATATCTTGTCGAGTTAAGCTTGAATTCGTCATCACTCAATTTGATCGACTTGCATGTCTAATTGAACTTTTATTGTTTGAAATTAATTTATAGTTATAAAAAAGGTACAGACGTCTTTAAATTTACATGTTATTTTCAGTTTATTAAAAATTAAAATGACAAAATTAATCTCTCAAATTGCATAGGAGGCAAGTTAAATTGAATTGAAGCTCGAGCTCAAATTCATTCATAAGTTAATCGTGTAAGCCAAGCTTAAATATATGGACTTCTTGATTGAGTCGAGCTCGAGCAGAAAGTCGATGCTCGATCGAGTTCAAATCGAATTTTGAACACGCATGCGAGAGCGAGGCTGAGATCGAGTTTGGCAATGTATGTGCTCCACTCGGGTTGGCTACACCTCGATGCCCAAACATCAAAACTTTACCATACGATGATGCTTGAAATGATTGGTGGTCAGCATCGACACTGTGTCTCTCCCGGGGGAATAAAATGAAACTGTATAAACCGACGTTTCAATCCCACGAACCTCTCTGCCCTGCCTTCCTGACCAAGTTGTTTCTTTACTCTCACCCCAAAGAAACTCGGAACAAGAGCAAGCGACATTCAGTGGAAAAAGGTAAAAGCTTTCGCGTGTTGTTCCAGTCGGGTGTGATAGCTTCGTTTTGTTCCCCACTTTCTTCGGTGACGAGTTCGAGCGTCAGTTTAGTTTTTGGTAGTCTGTCTTTAATCGTTCATGTGATGTCATGTCATCGCTCTCCGTTTCTTATGATGTTTCGAGGAATGCGAATTGGAAGAGTGATTGCTTCTCACAGGCACTGTCGCTGAATTGGGTTGCTGTGATTTCTTTCATTTCTTGGAAGCTGCGGCTTTTTTTTTCCTCTCTTCCTCTTTCTGTGGCATGGCCATGAATTATTGTTGAGGGAAGGAACCCCTTTATTCTCGACCTCAGTGTTGTTACTTTCCATCGATTTTGTTGATTAATTTTGTATCAGTCTTAGGAGCCTCATGCCCTGACGACCCATCAGACCGAACATTCCTCTGTGAGTGTTAGATTTGCAATTGCTAATCCTCTGCCGTCCTTCCCCACCCTTTTAAATCCTAAGACAAAAAAGCTGAGTGCCTTTGTTTTCTACTTGGTCGGGCTGCAATGAGAAAATTTATCATTGATGATTGAATCGCCGGTGTATGTCCATGCTTTTAATAAATTTTTCTGGACATTCTACAGGTCTGAAGCTTTGGGATAATGGGTTTCTCTACTGTATATCGGTGCTTGCAGGAGGTATTTCCACAGGTGAGGACCTTGTCTCTTTTTGTGGAAGGATCAGCGTCTGGCAGTACAGTCAAGAAATAACTTGTATAGCTATACTCCTCCAGTCTTATAGCCGGCAGGGAGTGGGGAACAACTAATGTTATCCATTTGTTTGTTCGGTAGTATTTACGTTTTGAAGTTTAAGATGGAACAAAGAAGTAATTAAGTCATGTTTATAGAGGATGGAAAGTTTAAGAAGTCCAAGTGTGGTTTTGTCTTAGTGTAGTTTTTCCACGACCTCTGTATCTTAGGAGGTATGGCGTCTCCCTTGAATTTGTAGAGTTCTTGAAAGACATCCTTTCAAGTTTGATTGATGACGCTTTGAAGTTCTTCCTTAGGTTCTTATGGCATGACACACATTCCTCATTTGATGCAGCTTGATGGTCGTGTGTTGAAGGCAGTTGCAATTGAAAATTCTAAAGATGCGGATGCAGCTGTTGAGGTTGTTCTTGCTGAAATTCTTCCTTACGTTTCAGTGCAGGAAAAACCTCAGAGTTCCCCCTTTCAATACCTGGGATCACTTAATCTATCTGATGGAGAAGGTGATAGCTAGATTCGTTTCCACTTAAGAGTGTTCAAACTGTCTTTAATTGTCATTTCGATACTTCATGCGATTTTTTTCCCTTCAATTGTTAATTTAGATCTCAAGGTGGTTTCACTGAAGTATACAATAACTGGTGTTCTATCTTTTTTTTTTTTTAATGGTTCATAAGTTCTCATGAATAAAGCTGCTACTGTTGATTATATGATACCTTGGACATCTGACTAATTATCCTGTGATGCCAATGTGAAGTTCAATCTGATCAATCGAGCTCTTTACCGAGGCGCCAATGTATACCTAAGAAAGCAAATGCAGTTTCTTCAGGAAAAGAAGTTAGCAGATATGGTGATACCATATCTAGCAACAGCAGTCTGCTTGAAACTTATCCTAGAACTAGGCAGGAGGCATCTACCTCCAACAGCAATGAAAAGAGAGGCCCAGTCGTTGAGACTGAAGAACTGATTGCATCGGAAAAAGATCGAGTACAAGTAGCCAGAATAATTGAGGCTAATCAAGCTCCAGATGTCCAATTAACTGTGGAGCCGAAACCACACAGCCTGACTGAAAGTGCAAAAGTGAATTTGCTGGGGACAACTAATCAGCCACTTGCCGCTCCTGGGAAGACTTTGCATGTTGAGCAAGCTAAATCTAGTGACATCTCTAGTTTAACAAGCACAGATGAAAAGTTTAATCAAAGAGGCTCTTGTGGCTCTCAGGCAGATGATCGTAACATGAGTCAAGCAGAATCAACTTTTACCAGCACTTCTCCAAAGACAGGGCACTATGGCTGTGCGCAAGCATTGTCATCAGTTCAAGAGCATCCTTTAGCAACTTCGGAGTGTCATTTCGAAGCTGATTCCATCAATCTTTTAGATAGCAATACTGGTGAAAAAGCAGAAGGAGAGGATGCTGCCTTTAAACACTATTCTGGAGAGGAGTTGCCCTTGAAGTTGAAAACCACCTACTCTGGTGAAATTCATGAACTTTTCAAGCAGATCAATGAGAATGCTAAAGCATACAAAGTAATATCTGGTTAAACCTTTGATACTTGTTAGGGATTAATGCCGTTGTTTATTTGTCTTTATCAAGCTAGAATATCCTCAATGCTGCAGACTACCCTTTTCTCGGCAATGGATTTGGTTGTCAACCTCATGAGAGAAGTCGAAGAAAAAAAGAAAGTTGCAAAACAAGCTAAAGATGAAGCTTCTAGGGAGGGCCATGATATTTACTTAAAGATTGAGGAACTCAAAGGGATGTTAGTGCATGCAAAGGAAGCTAATGATATGGTTTGTTATTTTCCTATTTACATCTCTTTGAACATTTGACTTATTTCAAGGTGAACATAAAGCTGATTCATTTTCTATGTCTGCAGCATGCAGGTGAAGTTTTCGGAGAGAGAGCTACTTTGTCAACTGAAGCAAGGGAGCTTCATTCTCATTTACTCAGGTTGTCGCATGAAAGGGACAATTCTCTTGCAATTATTGTTCAGGTGCTTCAATTTTCTTTGTTTAATCCAATGACCTTGAGCTGCCTCTTTTGAAGTCGTGTCATTCCTTCCTGTTGCCGTTATGCAGAGACGTTAAATGGTTTAGATTCAATCAACATGTAATTATGAAGTCTATCACCACTAGAGTTATAAGCTTCTATCGTGTCACATTTCATTGACTACAAAGGATGGTCGACAAGTGTCCTTGTTTTGCGCCCTTGTCTTAAAGCAATTCTGGCAGGCACACACAAGTACTTTCAAAATAAGACCAAATGCACAATCGCATTATTGTAAAAAATGGCAGTATGCCTATGTTCTGATCAGTATATGGTATCTTCTTTTTGTACATTTTTGCTCCATCTGGACAACATAATTTTGTTAGCTAACTTATCTCTCTCGATAGCTGGTCATCAAAGCATCGCAATCTCAGTTCTTGCAAGTTCTTCGGTTGTGAAATCTGAACCCTCAGTTTTTGAGTTGTGAAACGTCTTGGGTCATTCTCCCAGCCATAGCATGTATTTTGTTTGTTTTTACACGGCATTAAGTTTGCCATTCTGCGAGGCAAGAATTGACCCTTTTCGTAGTTGTTCAAATGTCCCCTCTATTTTTCAGTCTTCCATGTGAAAGGATGAGTGTGATGAATAGATAACGAGTGTCGTTGTTGAAAATAGATTTTCAGAGTGTTTGTGTTACTTTGGCGAGGTTCGACTCTGACCCTTTTACCTTTTCTTCTATTAATACCCAGTTTAATGTTTCTGCAGATGCGACAAGAACTTGAAATTCAACTTTCTGCGGCAGAGGATTTGAAAAAAGTTGCCGAGAAGGAAAAGCTTGAAAAAGAAGTGGCCGCCCAACGTGCTTTGGCTGAACAGCAAGCTCTGCTTGAGAAGGTGCTTCATGAGTCTAAGTTATTACAGGAAGAGGAAGAACAGAACAATAAGGTGGCAACTTTGCAGAAAAGCCTTTATCATTGTAGTTATGTGCAGTTAAGCGACAGAAATATCTGAACTAAATGCAGTTTTATTATATGTTCGGAGCAGCTGCGGGCATTTCTCATGGACCATGGCTGTATCGTTGATGCGCTCCAGTAAGTTTTTTCTGTTATTGTTATTTATGGGCCATGTTTATGGAAATTTCCTCCAAATAGGTGACGTAAATCTATGCACTTGTTTCCCATCACGTGTGCCACCAACGTCATGGTGTTTTCACCCTTAAAATCCCTAATTGTAGCCATAAGTTGGGCGCTCGGTGAACAAGGAGTTGGCCAATCTCATTACGTTTATCATAAACAGTGTATTCTATTAAGGGATGTAGATATTTTATCTTAAATTGTTAAATACCAGTAAAATCTGCATATTTTTTTTTAATCTCTGTGGTTTTAGTTTGAAAAGGCCGAAACATCTCTGATGCAATGTGAAACATCAAGTCCTCATGTCCTTGTAGGAGCATAATGGTAATCTGGGTGTTATCTTGTCATAACTACAATTGAGTATGACAAAAGAAAGTAACTGAGCACATTTGTTCTGAGGTAAAATGTCATTACCTCAAGTAAGTTGGTAAATGAAAAACCACTAAGAGATGAAGTGAACTCAAGATACAAACTTCAATAAACTATGACTCAAGATAATCAATCTGTCAATCTTGCTGTGAATACGTGAAGAAAGAAGAAGGAAACAAACAAAAAAGAGAGCAAACAAGAGTTATCTGCTTTGAGCCTCTTTATATCATCTTTTGTTATGTTTTCTTTTTCTCCTTGAAGAACGTGATTGAACTTTGCCTCTTGGAAGCAAATTGACCAAAGATATAATAGAGCACTAAGGAAAGCGGTCTTATATGAGTAAGAGTGACAAGCGGGTGACTTAACTTTTAATTAAAGCTCTCCATGTGTCCAGTTGGAGAAAGTTGCGTCCCACTGGTTGAAGGAAACATGACGCCATTTTTATTTCTTTTGTTGGGTAATTAAGATTGTGTATGCTTGATTTGTAAGCTTTGATTAATTCTTCCTTGTTCATTAGCTGTTTTTCCCTCTTTTTTAAATCTCCTAAATTGACTCATAAACCAGCAGAAAGAGTCGGAAGTCGGAAGTCCAAACACCCATCTGCACCATACTGCTGATTAACTGTGGTCATCCCAGAGATATCTTTACAAAGTTGTAGGGATTCTTTTTCGCACAAGATACATGCTCTATGTTGTTTCACTACCAGTGGCAGTTGAACCCACCAGTGACTTTCCAGCGTTACTGGAGTCCCGACTTGAGGAGATCTCATTAAGTGATTTTCTCTTGGAGATTTTTTAGCAATTTTGTCTTCAGATGTCATTGAAGCAAAGGCTTTAAGATGCATTGCGTTTCTCATGTGCATTATAATATATGGCCTGCAATTTTTTTCAGTACCAAGTATCATGTGACCTCTTGCTATATTCCTCTAATAACAATACATCTGCAGAGGGGAGATTGCCATTGTCTGCCAGGATGTGAAGTCACTAAAAGAAAATTTCGATAGGGGCATTCGGTTGAGCAAATTCATTTCCTCGAGGAAGATGAATCTCATGACATCTTCATCATCCAGCTCAAAACTAAGCAGTATTTCCACTGAAACAATACCTGAACAAGGCAAAACATTAAAGATTACAAACAAGATAGGACATCTGAACTCAATTGATGACATTGGCTCACCTTCAAAGAGAGTTATCAAAGAGGAAGAAGCCAGCATTGGTTGGAAAGAGCTGGAGGATGAAGGATGGGAATTGTTTGGAGGCAACTGAGAATCGTAATCCTGACTTGTAAATAGGATATGTAATGTGAATGGAAGATTTGATTTATATCACTCCTCAGGCTGTACCGTGTATGATATGGCTCCTGTAATTTCAGCCCAAGGTCTATGTTTTGCCTTTTTGTGGCCTAAAATAATGGTTTGTCAATCTTTCCCTGTGCAGAAGTGATGGTGCATTCATTGAACAGTTTGCAGATGCAGGGAGTGGGGGATTTTGAGAATATATGGAATTCATGGGTCTGGTTTTCCCTTTTTTTCTCCTATAAAAATAGAATGTCAGAATTGGATTAGATCTAATTGAAGTCTGCGATGCTAAATGATCAGATTAGCGAGTTATCAAGTATGATGCTCATGTGAAGCGGAGTTTTTCAACCCATTCAAATGTCATGAGATAATTTACACAGCACACTCTTCTGCCTCGCAAAAAATAGATATTTGAAATACATGAGATTCTTAACCCTCTCATCTATTACTCTAGGACCATCGGAGGGCACGTTTTCGCCATTCATATTCGGTTAACTTTTGGGTACACATTGTGTACTCTTTTTTGAAAAAGAAAAGAAAAGAATGTCAAATGTGACAGCAACTCCTTTGGAACTCAATCCAACCATCAGCATGCCTTTCTCCTTTCTTCACTGTCTTATAACAATAGTCGAGGTGCATGCAAGCTGACCCGAACACCTCGGTTATCAAAAAATAATAATAATAATAACAACAATATTCATTGTCCCTTGAAACCAATTAGCTTGAGAGAATTCCCATAACCCATCTCATCATTTCTGAACTGGAGAACAACCGTGGACGATTCTATTGTCTGGAGCATGATGATGACAAAATACAGGTCATACAGTCGACAATCAAACAGCATCCTAACCATTCTTAACTATCGACACCAGAAAGGATGGCCACAAAATGCATACATATTGCACCAAAAATTTGGATACTAAACACATGAACGAATATAAACAAACTCGGAAAGCAGCTCCCTTGACTTTTATCTTGCCTCTAATGCCAGGTATGTCAAGCCTCTCCCAATGCCTTCTTTATGTCCGCCTGCATCATAATTATTATTTGTCACGGGGCTATGACAAATTCTTCCCGGGAAAATTATCAGAAAGCACCTGTGCAAATGATCTGCTAACTGGGAATCGATGTGGAGAGAGAGAGAGAGTACCTCAATAGCCAAAGGAGAGGTGGTTGGGGCATAGCGACTGATGACATGCCCCTCCTTATCAACAAGGAACTTCGTGAAGTTCCATTTTATTCTTGAACCCAAAAATCCCGATTTACTTGCTTTGAGGAACTTATAGACAGGTACTGTGTCGGGTCCATTAACTCTTACCTAGAATCAAGCAAAACTCAATACATTGGCTAATTTTCAATTGGTCATGACTCCTTCATGGTTTCGAAATCATATATCTAGTTTCATAGCTAACTCAGCTTTTAATTATTCTTGGTGAATTTGATCTAGTCCTCATCATGTTTAGTTTATTCATTGTTTTTAGTTTAATTTTCATTGATGCAAGTAACTGTTGTCGGAGATGCTTCAGCACAATTGAAGCTACATAGCTATTAACAGATCACATGTATAATAGGTGCACTTGAGAGAGATTGTCAACTAGTATGATTACAAATAGTGCATAATGAGAAGGAAAATTCAACAGCAGTCAAGTGATGCCAATCCGAAAACCAGAAGGAAAAAAAAAAAGGCAAATCCAGAATTTATGGACATACCGATAGCTATCAATTGAGATTTTTCCCAACAAAGCTAACATCTCAAAGGACAGACATGTTACCCCAGAGTTGATATTTCGTGGTCACACGTGAGTAGGACACCAACCTTTTGATACCTCACATCCGATGGATTGAAGGTTGCAACTCTTTCAACTCTTGCACTCTAACCTATCACAATAAATATTCTAACCCAAACCTGATGTGTATACCTACTACAACAGATTTCAAGAGAGCAAGTATTATAAATCTAGTATACAGTGTCTCTACTATAAGCTCACTAATAAAGAAACACTGTTCACTATGTTAATAAAAGCATTATCTAGCTTTCAATTAATTTGAGTCATGGACCAGCCAACAAACTCCTGAACTGGATGCCCAAATCGGGGACCATGATTCAAATAAATTAAGGTTCAGGGTTGTCACAGTATTGACTGCAAAGATTTAAATAAGAGCATACCTATATAAAGATTATAGTTAGTTGCAAGTAAATGCAAAGGAGATCAAGTTAAATAAAAATCAATTTTCTCAGGCCAATGGTAAACCTTGGCAAACATATACAACAAGAACATCCACATTGTAGCAGCAATAACAGATAAGGTTCTACCCCTGCATCTGCGCAGGATGAACTGACAGACAATCAAGAGTTTGCAAGGTCAACTATTTTTCGTCGAAGTCATATTGCGATACAACATAGAAACAATTGACCACATCACTTGTGAACCCAAGCTACTAGAAGTTTAAGAGCACAGAGCAGCAATTCTTACCTTTTGGAAGATCGGGTATTCAGCTTTGTATCTTGTACATGCAAATTCTTGTGCCTCCTGACTTGTTCCAGGTTCTTGTTTCAAAAATTGGTTGCATGGAAAAGCCAAGATCTCAAGACCTGAGGCACCCAACAATACCCAAGTCGTCTAACTTTAAGTAATTCTATGATACGCAGAGGATACAACAATAACTCAACTTTACTTTGAAGCAAATTCACGACGCAAAACTTTGGCTCTTAAAATAAAAAATACATGATGAATCCCCCAACATTCATTAAGGAACTCAAGAAATCAAAGAATTCCATCAAGCCATGAAAACTTAGGTTTAATCCTCAGCATCCATGAACAAAAAGCACAGAATTAACCAATTCATGCCGGTTTCTGAAATTTCCTCCATCTGATACATCTCTATTCATCAGCAAAGTAATTGTTTGCAAGAATTATCCCAGATATCAGCACATCAGCTAAGCTACGATGATGGAACGGATAAATTTTGCGAAACAGAGCAAAACCAAAAGCTTAAAAGGAAAAAAAGAAAAAAAAAACCAACCTCGGTCTTTGTATTTGTTGTGAAGTTCAGTGAGCTGTGTGTAGTTGGAGTCTGTGAATCCACTGTTTCCAAACCAATCAACAACAACAACAACAACAAAGCAAATAGGTTCCAGAAGAACAAACTAAAATTTTAAAGTAAAACCCACGATTGAGGTTTGAAACAGGGGGATTGGCTAGAGACATACCATTTGGAGGCAACGTTAACAACGAGGAGGACCTTCCCTTTGTACACACTCAAGTCAACGTCCTTCCCTCTACAGTCCTGCTCCACCACAACCCATAAACCTCTTTAGTTTCTCATCTTTATCATCACCCGGGTGCAGAGAAACGTTCTCGCAAATCAGACTCTGGTGTTACCTTGATGGTGAACTCGTGGACTGACTTTTCGGGGACCGACTGCGAGGCGCCCATCTCTACTTTTCGACGAAGCTCGAAAATGGGTGTGCCTTCTCCTTCCCGTAAAGAAAGTTTCTATTCAGGGTGCGTGCGCAAAGGTTCTTCCTTTTTGGGGGCTTCGAATGGAGGAGAAAGCGGAAAGCAAACAATTCAGACAATAACGTCGAACAGACCGTGTGAGTTGGCCAATAGCCTTATCAGACTGGCAAGCTCCTAATTAGAGGATCCCTCGTGGGGTCAACTTCATTTTCCATATTTTTGCGGCTGCTTTCCCATGGTTGTCATCTTTATCAAGTCGTGTCACAAGAAATTCAGAGCGAAGAGATCTCGTGAAGTTTTTTATGCTTGACTTGGCTTTTCCATCGCTTCCTTCTTTGTCTTATTTTGCGTTCTCTTGTTATTTTCGTTGGTCACGGTTCCCCGTGTTCTCTCCTGCGACGTTCTTGCTTCTTGAAGACACGAGTGATATCTACGACACCACCACTAGCTGGTTGTCTTCCTAAATAATATTGCAGAGCCGAGCAGGAACGTGCGACGGAATATGCCGTGATCTCGTCTCCATGCTTTTTAGGCCCTTTTCGGCTTCGGCAACATCCGAGAATGAGCAAATCTTTCCCCCTCTTCTACCCGCTTGATTTTTTAACGCGAAAACATATCGTTGGACTTGGCTGTTGTCTCCCTCGGCTTTCGCTGTCGTCTCGGCTGTGCCTCATTGGACGACAATGAGTACACGTATTCGTATTAAATGATGATTCAGTTGTCTTTTTTGCCCGGTGGTACAGCTGATTGAGTTGATTGCGTTCAGATCTATGTCAACCACCACATTGAATTATGGCACCATTATCCTATCACACGTCGCGGGCCCTTCAGGAAACCCGAAAAAAGAAAAAAAGGCCCCAAAAAAAAAAAGAAAGGAAAAGGCAAATCTCCAGCAGACGACTAACGTGAGATCTCCGTCTGGTCCTTCCTACACCTCAATTGTCTATGGAGGGAAAGCACCCTGTGATACGCAAGTCCAGATCATGCGAACCACTCACTAGCTTCGTCTGATTTATTTTGAAAAGACATTGGTCTCTGGTTTGCCTATCCTAGATGGTTAGTATACCTACTCCGTATTGTGTCTTGCGTGATCTATGAATACCAAGTGGGAAAACCTTGAGACCAGCAGGTCCATTGCCAGTGGCTAATAAAGGGACAATAGAGAGAGTCGCACGTACCGCTTCAGCAGCAAATAAAAGCCCTCACTCACTTCACCTGACCCTAGCAGAATGAGGGACCAGTGAAGAAACATAATAGCAATGAATCAGCCAATTTCTTGGACACATCCAAGGATTCCATCCGTCGTTTCACGCCCATGGCATCTTTGCACATAAAGATCACGAGCTCGCTGCTTTTGATATAACTCGCTACAAATTGAGACGGGGCCCATCCCAATCGCATCCATGTGGAATGATGGAGGAAGTTTATGGAACAATGCCCGGGGCCACAGGCGCTCCAGGAAACAATTGGATTTTTATCCTGCAATTAAAGTTGAAAGGGTACAAAATTTTTGTACATTTCAACCTAAGAAGAGTTAGTTACAGCCCTCCCCTCTCTCATTCTCCGCCCCCAACCTCACCTGTGACAGTGTGTCGTTGCTCGCGGCCTTCTTCCAAAGGACAAGATAACAATTATAGCTATATACAGTTTGGCTCGAAAAGCATGCCTATTCCCAACCCTTTGCAACCTCTTGTCAGGAAATACCTGCTTCGCGCGGTCCTGGACAACAACCGAGATCAGACCCTTTAAACCCTGATCAAAAGGGGGTTGTACCTGTAAAAGTAATGGCAAATAATTATTGTAAATCATACTCGTAAAAAATAGAATCATCCCCCAAAACCATTGCTAGTATGAGAAAAACCTGCAATTTTGTCTTCATAGCCACCATCTATTCATCTGGGCCGCCAAAAGCTGGGAGCTGGACAATCCGATCAGAATGTCACATATAGTCCCCATAACAACCATAGAAATGTTCATAAATAATCCAAGGAGCGGACTTAAAATAAAAGGAAATGTGAAAGTAAGTCACCTTCATAAGGTGGCGGTCTAAATGGCACATGATTTCTGTGATTCACTGGCCGAGGAGGACAATCCCACCCATGATTTGGGAACCTTGTCGGCTCACATGGCGGGTAATCATACTGACCAGGTCCATAGCTTTTCCCTTTATCATGATATCGTGGCCCTAGAGCGAAAAGAAACATTTGTATTAAGACAGAATGAAACAAAAGGGAATATGCAGTTTTTTTATAAGAAACTGATTTCAGTGCTATGAGAAATCTAACCAGAAAAAGGTGCTGAAAATCTCCAGTTCTCTCTCGTCTCATATGGGGGAGGTTTCATTCTTTCATGGTTATTGTAGTGATTCCCACTGCCCCTGTTATGTGGCAAGTGGAACCTGTTGTGGGAAGGTGGAGGACCCTCCCTACGAGACCTGGCCCGCTGGTCAGAATGGACATAAGAGAACTGATTTGGTGGGACAGCATGGGGTGGCCTCATAGGATAAGGTTTATGGTTCCATCCAACATCATCAGCATCATGACTATTGTTACTCACAGATCTCCTGCCATAAGAGCCCGTGGATTCAGATATATGCATATGCTTCTCTCTGTCTCTGCACTCTGGAGCATGAGGATGGACTCCACCGGACACTCTAGGGTCAACTCTCGGTGGGACAGGCTGGTGACTCACTGGTGGTCCCATATTATCCTGAAGATTCAGCCAAGATGCCAAAAAACCAACAGGAACAGTACGTTTAGAACATTACCTTTTATCCAAAGATATATAAGCATAAGCAGATGATATAAACACCCTGTCAATTCCCTAAGTAACCACATTAGCAAGATAAAGTGTATACTGGTATAGACTCACATGTGCATTTGTATTAACATGATGATTGGCCCCACCAGCGAGACAATCCGAAATTGTGGAGCCAGAGTGGAATGGGGGATGTGATGGTGGCAGTGGCGGTGGCGGTGGCGGTGGGGGAAGTGGAGGTGGTGGTGGTGGCGGCGGAAGCTGAATAGGGGATGAAGGCAGAGGTGGAGATGCGGCGAGCACGTCTTGAGGAGCAAAGGCAGGTGGAAGATGTGGCTCAATATTCTGTGGATTCTGTGCTGAATCCACAATACCATTTGCTGAGTTCATCTCAACTTCAGAAGGAGCCACATCTTCCATCTCGAGTTCAACATCAACATCCTGCAGAATATGCCTATGCTTTGCTATAGCAGAGGTCATTTCCGGCTCAGGAGCTTCAGAAATATGCTCAGGGGTGACAGCTTCAAAACTCTCGTCAGAATCACTTCCTTCATCTTCATCTTTCCGCATTCGAGGCATGCAGAATCCAGGAAGCTGAAAACTTGAATTGCTGAGACAGTGAAGTGATATCGTTCAGCAATTTTTTCGACCAAAGATGATGGAAAAACCAAATGCACCCTAGCAAAATGTTACAGACCTGCCATATTCATCCACAAGCATCCCCTCCATTTCTCTAATAGGATCGTCAAAAGATCTTTCTGTTCTTGAAGAGCGACGAGAATAGGCACCAGCTGAAGATGAACCACTCATCATATCAAGCTCTCTCATGTGATGACGTATGATAGATTCTGGCAAGATCTTTCTTTCTAGCCAAAGTCTCAAAACCTAGAATGCACAAAACCATAGGTAGAACATAATAAAGAAAATAGCTAGACCAGCAAACGAGCCACTAAATCCCATCTTCAGCAGGGGTTGCCAGGCAAAGGTACAAGAGAGACACCCCCTACCATATGCCCAAGGGCCCCAGCCATTAACCCGAAAAGAAAAAAACTCACAAGCATTGCTCAGATTCATCAGAAGGGGAAAGAAGACAAGGAAAGAAAAAAATCGTGTACCTTAAGACACTGCCTTCGATTTTCATGCGAACTATTTCCAGGTGGAGCAGCAGCTGCCAGCAGTCGTGGCAACACTGCCTGGATAGCAGATGGATATGCACCGCCAGCCTCACCTAGGAAATTCAAATCTCACCACGTTCATTTCACAAAGAAACAGACTTCACTTTTCAAGCATGAACTGTGGAAGTTCAATTGTGACAAAAATAGACGCAGCTCAGAAGGTTATTACCTTTCAAACCTCGGGAGCACTGCATTATAGAATCAACCAGGAAAAACAAGTCCACTCTTCGATGTAAGCTCAATTCACTCTCTAAGTTCCGAGCTAGCACTTCGACCACCTAACAAAGAAGTCAAGATATTCATAAGCAAAAAATTTAACTAACTAATTGAACTTTCACTCTACACAAAACTCTACATATTTATGATGACAAACAAACGTTATGTCAAATCATATAAAAATAGGTAAATAAATTAATATTTGTGTACAGCTTCAAAACCATTCATTAGCTTAATAAAGGTGCCCCAACTAGTCAATTCACTGTACATTATATGCTACACAAAACGAAGGGAGAAATTTCCTCATCGTCACAGCGGCAATTTATATCAGCAGCATTCGAAAATGATAGCACTGTGTGAAACCTCTCAAAATGATTCCCAAGCTTAATCTTCCACAACAACATAAGCCCATAAGATATTTTGCAAATCTTTCACCAGTAAACTGCAGAAATAATATTTAAGGAAAGTCAAAGACAAAAAGGTCTGTTCATCTTTCTTCTTTCTAACTCTCTCAAATAAGATCATCCAAAGCCAACCCACAAGACCACCAGGAAAGGAACACAAAGCCTTGACAAAACCACTCTTGAGAAGGAAAATCTAGCATAGAAATCTTTTCTAAGTTTGACCCTTACTCATTTTCGTTCTTGTCTCCATAAAATGAGCTCAGAAAGGTAAATAGTTCAAATTCTCTGCCCTGAATATTGTTAAATTATATTAGTCTGATTGTGATCACCATCGACAGACTTAATACATTAGAATGAGAAGTTTTACAACACTAGCAGGAAGGAAAAAGTCCTGAGACAAAACGCAAACACAAAGAACAAAGAAAATTTTGATCAATATCAGAACTCACCTTAGCAGTAGCACCATACTTGGCACAGTCAATAGCTACACGTGTTGCTCGGCCAATGCTCTCCTTTGTTCTTGTTAATATTCGCAACACAGCCTCAAAAGATGACAGCAGAGTGTGGGCATCTGAAGAACTCCCCTTACTAGTTGATCTTGGTTGTTGAGTCATGGACTCAACTTTGCCTTCACAATCGGCTAAACCATGCGAAACTTTTTTCTTTGGCAAACTGACCACAGGGCTTGCACTTCCATTACTTTGGGTAAATTTACTGCTATCTGAGGTGGACATATTGCACAATGCAGAACTTGGTGGAGATGCTCGCTGAGGAGTATGAGGTCTGTCAGTTGAAGAAGCACTTGAAAAGGCAATTGAGTTTTCTTTGTCGGATAAGTGACCATTAGGAAAAGAGACATTATTGTTGTCCTTGGAAGCTTGTTTATGTCGGCCTTCAGATGCAATATACCTAATAAATCAAGCAACAACAACAGATTTGAATTTATCAAAAAGGATATTGAGTCTGGAAGATTATAGAAGACAGTAATAACGAATTAAACACATGCATTCACATGAACAAAATGCATGCAGGTGAGATTGCACCGAAGCACGCCATACAAATTAGCAGATGAAAAAATAGAGCTAAAGTTGCAGATGAGAGGCAGACATGCATGATCAGATGAGAGGCCAAGAATTACAAATTGGACAAAAGAAACATGCACACACCAAAACCTGAACACACATGCATATGCACCATTGACAGCATAACAACCTCCCCAACAGTAGGGCAGAACCCCTGGAGATCGTTCTGCTGCACCAATGATCTGTAACATTCTCCTCTCTAATAGACTTCATAACCATGACATAAAACAACAGACAGAAAAGCATGAGCATCCTATAATGAGCACAGCTTATGCAAATCATCCAAGTTCATACACGGAATTCAATAAGTTAATTTGCTTTTTTTCACTTCATCTTCAGAGCTAGATCTTAAGCTCTTCAAGGACTCCAGTATGGTCTGTCTCAAAAAGTAAAATTTCACCATCATATGATACAAGAAGAAAAAGCTCTTATCTACCTTTCAAATAGACAGAAAACAAAGATACAGAACTTACATGCCATTTACATGACAGTTATCACCATCTTCAGACTTCATGTGCTCTGTATTCTTGCAGCCAAAGTCTTCTGAGCTCTGGTGCAGCTCTTCCGCCTGATGACTAGACAAGACTGCGGCAGATTTTTCAGTCTCTATGATCTGATCTAGACTACCAGAACTACCTGAAATGCTGAACAACTTGTCACAACCGTTGACCATAGTGTTCAGTGAATCAGACATGGCAACATTCTCTTGATCTTCTCTATATGATGGTTGTTCTGATGAGATGTCATCTGATCCCAGTGTAACTGCGATCACCTCAGCTTGAGGGGGTAAGTGCCCCACAGATTGAATTTGCTTAGCAGACGCAGCAACCAGATTAGCTGAAGATGAAACGCAAATATCACTTCCATCTAGACAGTTTCCATCACTAGCAACAACTTCCTCCTGCTTTTGGATTTCAATATGTTTCCGGAAACTGTCCAATTCTTGATTGAGCTTTGCAGTTTCTTCAGAACCTTTGTGGCTTAAATTAATAGGACATGAAGGAATGCGATCCTTAGGAGCATGGTTGCCAAAAGAGTCTGAAGGAGGCACACAAGATCCATTGCTAACTTTGCTTTCAATTGCTAAATGAGGAGACCTCCAAACAAATGAACAACTTTGTGTGGCTAATAAGGCGCCATCAGAAGATGGACATTCTTGGGCAACATTGGCTGACATAGCTTCAAGAGCTCGGTGAAGGCGCTTAGAGGGAGGTAAAGCAGCTTCAACATCTGCCGAACCATCATTTGACAGACTCGTCTTATCTTTTGATGGTTGATGTCTCAATTCCGGAGATTGTATGCAATCGTCTGGTGGTGAAACATCGTCTGAAGCTTCTTTTGTCCCTGGCTGATTAACGTCGTCACAATCTAAAGACGAGCTGCTCTGCACTGGAGGATTCACAACACCTAATGCTGAGACTTTCTCCTCTGTAGGAGAAGAGGTCTTAATGACAGCTTCTGCAGTTGATAGTTTGCCCATGCGCACCCTAGCTCGTTTCAGTAAGGGCAAGTGCTCATCTCCATCTTCCCTTGGAAAATCACAATCAGGAGCACTTTCTGAATTTTGACCACTGCCCTTGCTTGCAGCATGTGAAGGTCCTGTATCATTTAAAGTGGGTTCAGTACCATCATTGATTGCTCGTTTCCTGTTCGGTTTTCTTTTTTTTCTGAGCACAACAGCCTTTATCTTGAGGTCAAGCCCTTTGTTCAATTCAATATCTCCCTCCACAGATTCAACCAAAGTCTCGGAGTGCAAAGGTCTACAACTAGAATCAACAGCACTTCCTTCATTACTATTCGAATCTGAGTCCATACTCACTGTTTCAGAGCCGTTGTCATCTATGCTTCCATTTGGAGCACAAGTAGGAGAATCCATATCACTCCCTTTAGTAACATCTAGAGTTCTCCTTGTTCGTCTACTCTTTCTCACGGAACCTTCATGGACTGTAGTCGACGAAAGAACACCAGCAGTCTTTTCACCTTCTTCACATGGCAGAGAATGGTCATGCTTAGAGGATTCCAACCTTGCGGAACTTCTCGACCTTCTAGCTGAAGGTGCTCTTCCCTGTGCAATAGAACTCTCCAAGTGTGACCTCCTGGATTTCCTTCTCAAAGTATAAGTTGATAGAGGACGATTTTCAGCGACTGCCCCATCATCAGTCTGATCCTTTGATGCTTGTGTATTATTCAAATTATCTACTTCTGCACCTATGTCATCCTTATCAGACGGATTCTGCTCATTTTCTAATTTCACTTTTTCATTTGAACATTTTGATTGAAAATTGGAAGTTCCTGAAGCAGCTCCTGTCAGATCCTTCAATTGCAAATCTGATGATAACTCCACTGTATTCCCTCCATTTGTCGCATCAAACTCATTTGCAGTTTTTAAATCAGTGTCTTGTTCCTGCTTCTTTAGCTTCTCATAACTATCTATAATCTCCTGGACTGCTCGTACAAAATCAGCACCCTTGCCCTGACGTTTGACAAGAAGAGATTGCTTTTTCTCTTCTGTAAACGCTTCCACATCAGCAGGATTACAGAATGCTCTACAGGGAATAGTCAAATTCAAAGCCCAATAAACTACAACAGATATATGATCATAAAAAGAAAGAAAGAATCAAAAGTAATACAAAGCTATTTTTTCTCAAAATACATACATACATATGCATGTAAGTACGTACGTATGTATGATGTATCAACGTACGTAAGTATGCGTATATAATATTTGAAAGAACAGGTAATCAAAACATCCCGACTAAACCTAAAGGGCATAGAAAGCATACAACAGAAAAACAGCTGTCACACTCTATTTTGTACCATATCCCTCCACAAGACCCACACTAATTCTTCTTCACCACTTCTACTTTTAATTATAACAATGCCCCTTAGTTAATATGATCACTTACATAAAGTCATAATTAGCATGAGCTTTGAAAGTAGCCTACAATCATACTTAAAATCCCCCCTATGTTAATATTTCACTCTATCCAAAAAAAATGAACTAAAACCTATATCCTCAATCAACTTATTTCTAAAGCTGTTTCTTCATTTAGAACCCCGAATCGTCATGCCTTACAATCATACTTAAAATACCCCCCTATGTTAATATTTCACTCTATCCAAAAAAATGAACTAAAACTATATCCTCAATCAACTTATTACTAAAGCTGTTTCTTCATTTAGAACCCCGAATCGTCATCTTCTTGCCAATTATAAGCTTCCAACGGTTTGTTCCACAAAGCATCGCCAAATTAGAAAACTTTTCCCTAAGTTCAGGTGATGTTCTTTCAAGGCAAAAGACACGAAATTCGTGTCCTACCATCCCTCATGCACAAGTCAGAAGAAAATAATATTTTACCATCCATAAGTAATGTAGAAGTGGAACCAACAGTCTTCCCAAAAAAAGGGTACCTTGTAGTAGCAGGGAATCAACTAAAAAATGTCCTATGTGACATAAAGAATCAGACAACAATAGCCTAGATCATTTTTATGGAATTTGCTAAAAGGACATCCCAAAACATGGATTTACAATGCCATATTGGAGAAAAGAGAATTTGCTCACAGGTACCACTCAAAGTAAGCCAAACGGTTGGTTCAGCATATAAAGCATATCTGTAGACAATGAGCCAATCATTAATGTAAAAGGCAGTGTTCTCAATAATAATCATTACTCAGAGTATGTACTCTTTTGCCAAATTCATTTAAGAGAAATCTGACGTACTTGTAACACCTTCCAAACAATATGAATTGAACCCAAAAAATGCTTTTGGCATAATTGTTACACAACCAAGACCAAAACATACCATCCTTTGCACCAAAGGAAACAAAGGACTCAATACACAATAGCTTGCGGATGCTTAGCTCCCCATTAGACAAAGCCCCTATTGCCAATAGCCTCAGGACCCCAACTTCACATCTAAATCAAAATGATTCCATACCCTCTTGTCTGCCATGTCTGTATCAGTCCACATCTATACATAGTCCTTTAGGTCGACCAATAAAGGAGCATTTTACCACAACGCAGATTTTGTACCAAGATAACTTTTCCTTCACAGTTCACCACTTAAAAAACGTCTCTGTACATAGAGCACAGCACAGTACAAATTCGCTCCAATGAAACTTTTCCGATGTCTAGCATATATTCCTACAAGCATTCGATTTGCCTGGGTCATCTTCCTCTAATTCCTCCCCTCACTGCTATTATGACCACAGACTAATTTCTGACAGAATATCCTTTTCCCACATTCTTCTAAATAGCTAACTGTAAACAACAGTCGCAGTTGTCAAAAAGTTCTTTTACATTAGACTTTACCATACCTGCGTCAGATGAATCAATCAGCATCTAAAGAGTGAGAAACAACACCAATTTCATATCAATACCGCTCCACTGTATGGTTGCCTATGGAAAACTACAAATAAGGAGATCAAAATTTCATCCACAAAAATTCTCACCGCCCACAAAAACTAGGAGAAGGTTTTACAACTAGAAAAGCTGATCCATTCATAAAACTTGCTCACTAAGTACAAGCAATAAAGACCCAATAGGGTCCACAACGAAATTTAGTGTAATAGTATGCATATGTCCATTTGGTTTAGCTTCCCCAAGGGGCTTTGGCTCAAAGCCAGTAGGGGAAAATATGAGATGTTTGGCAATCATTTTCAAAGGGGTTTGAGGTGGAAAACTAGCCTTGGGAAGGCCTAAAGGCAAGTTCTACTAACTTTGAGCATTTCCTCAAAGCCTATTTCCAAAGCCAAACCAAACACAGCCCAAAGTCAGGAAGGAGCAGACTGACTAGAATTATGGATAATATTAGAGGCATGTCCTTTAATACTACTTCCAAATCCACAACGATTACTCATCCTTCTACAGGAGTTTTACCCACAAAAGGTACATACTTTTCAAACTGCGTTATGAATAGTAAAATCAAGATGCTAGAATTCATCAAAATACAATAGGAATGTTCAACAAGGTAACAAAAATTATTATTTCATCGCACAAGGTGAAAACAGTTTGGTTTTATGCCTAGAAACAGAAACTACGCTCACAGTTTTATATCAAGTGACTAAGAATTGAGGGGCTGACGATATATCCAAAAAAGTCAGAAATTTCCCTCGCTGGTCTTTGCAAAAAAGCTAGTACAGGATCTTATGGTATGTTTTGTTGAACATACTGTTTTTGAATAAGTAGTTTAGGATACCATTTTTCCAGCAAGACAAAAGAACGAGAAATTTATCCTTCTCCCTTCAACTTAACAAATGGAAGCTTTAAATCATACAAAAATGAAATATACAACAGGGTCTTATGGTATGCTTTGTTGAACATGCCATTTTTTAATTATGTAATTTAGAAACCATTTCCAGTTATGCATAAGAAGACAAAAGAAATATGAAATTTTTCCTTCACTCTTTAGCTTAAGAATGGAAGCCTTAGATCCTACCAAAATTAGACATGACAAAAAACAGAATTTTCTTCCTGAAAAATTCCAGGGCCCTTCTTTTCTCCCCTCAACATCTGTGAATAAAGTAACGAGATTATGTCGCTCAGCTCACCCTTCTTTTCATTCCTCAGATAAACAATTCAATCATTTTTTTTAGTTCATTAAATAGAAACAGTAACAAATTTTTTATCTTTCAGAATTTTACCAAAAACTGAGAAACTTGTCATAAAAAGATCTTAAAAAGTACATTTTTTGGTTCATTAGATAGAAACAGTGTTACAAATTTTTTATCTTTCAGAATTTTACCAAAAATTGAGAAACTTGTGATAAAAAGATCTTGAAAAGTACACTAAATTCTTCACCATAAGCATTATTGCAAAGTACTTTTCTCGAGGGGTTTGAGAGATATAGAGCAAGTTGTTATAGCAAAGGAACACATACAAATAATACACATCCAAACATCAATTAAAGACTAACAAAATCCACTCGAAGCAAAGATGTGAAGGGGCTACCCCAAGAAAGTCAGCCTCATCTCAACCTTTTCGTGCCATCTTTAACTAGCAACCTGTATTCGTTTGATTTCTAACCCAGAAACCAAATGGCACATAGCAAGGCACATAAAAAGACACTTTACGATGTCGATGTTGGCAGAAGCTCTACCAACTCTACCAACAATAAAAAAAAAAGGCAGCTGAGACTAGTAGGAAGAAACAGGAAAGAAAAACCAAAAGTTCAACCTCAAATGTATCTTCTAATAGGCATAATCAAGAACAATAATCAATGTGGTCAATCCTAACAAGACACAATCAGCTCTCCCCAGCCGCTAACAAATCAAAATGCTACAGGTGATTCCTTCTTCTCTAACTTTCAGCTTGATCAGCCAGCCTCTATGATCCCTCAAGGCCCACCAGTCACAACCATCCAACAACAAATTTGAAACCTAAATCTGCATCTACTACTCTCAAGAATCATAACTAATATAATTTTGTTCCTCTTGATATGAGGAACATTGGATAAATATTGGCAAAGGAGTATGCATAGCAATCTTAGGCCAAACCATTAATGACTATGGCTCTAATATAGATGACTTATTGTGCTAACTATTCTTCTCACATCTTGCAGCTAAATGAAAAGGACGTATCAGAAGATATGCCAGTTTCCATAGACTGGACATCGATAATGTTACCCACATTCCTTCTAGAAAGTGACATTGACAATCAAATACATAAGACAGAACCCATTGAAAGAAACTAAGACAGAACAACGTGAGAAATCACAGGGAATAGAGGAGATCTAGATGCCAAAACAAAAAGCCATACAAAGTGAAAACCTTAAGAATACTCCTCATCTTCTCAAAAGCTCGATTTATCCATTCCTTCCATTGGCACCACACAAACACCCCCCCCCAAAAAAAAAAAACCCAAGCCAAAAAAAGAAAAAGAAAAAACATCCAACTTCACACACAGCCATGCACTATTTTCGTAGCATGCATAGAGACTCATCTGCCTCCGGAACATGCCTGCTTTATTTAAGCAACTCAAAAGCCATTAACCAAATACGGATTCTTCAAAAAGTAAACAAATTAATCCATTCCCCTGTCCACCAACATCTCAATAGAAAACAAATGGCCAATGGCACTCATTAACAAGATCTCTCTCTCTCTCTCTCTCTCTCTCGCGCGCGCGCGCACGCACATGCACGTAGGGGGTTTTATTTTTATTCAAAATGATAGATCTTCTTAATAGAAGGTACATTGGTGACAACACGTGGCTTTTAATGGCAATTCACCTTCTGAAATATATATGGAATGAAGATAAGGGATTCCTCATCAACCATAATGGTCAATTAGATAAACTCTTCCCTTTGATAACTTCTAGCCAATACAACACCACAACATAGCAAATCAAGTGAAACAAGACAATCTTCCAACAATTAGAAATATCATAACTTCTACTGTAAAGACTCATTCTAGTTAATTATTTGACAAAAAATCATGAACTATTTTACAAAGTAAAGGTCACGTCATGCAGCAAACTAAAAAAATGTTCGCACATTAGCCATAAAGATCAGAACATAAACATGGTGAACCAATCTATAGAGATCACTGATATGGTCCATTCAAACTTACATTTGTTGGGTTCCAAAAAAATATACAAGCACTTTCTTCCAGTCCGCTGAATAGCCCCATTTCTCAGGCTCACTTACCTGCGCAATGAAAGTGAAATTTAGTTAACTGGAGTCCAGACAAGAACTACGTGTACATTTACCATGCAAGACAGTTAAAGGAGATAGGACCGAAGGGTAGGGGCAAGATCTACTATGATAAAAATATGTTCTGCGCAGGAAAGAGAATCCTGTCTATGGGCATAATATCAATAGGAGCATTTAGCCTATAACACGAGGTAGTTTAGAAACAAAGCACAGACATTATCAATTTCTAAACAACCAAGTTGTTCATACTTCTCCAAGACTTCCAGGCTACGAACAGGAACCACATGCATCATCAGATGTAAGTATGAAAATGGACCTCCAACATGAAAATTACTAGGCTAAAAATTGACCTGAGACATTTGGCCCAGAAATGAGAATTTTATTCCAGATTCCTACAATTTGAACTGAACACCTCATATGAGCTGAGAGAAAATCGTCAACAATCGTGACATGGAAAAAGAACACAAGCTGAAGACACATTAATCAAGCGCACTGTTGACCTATCCCATCAATCGAAGTCAATTTGTCAAACCATTGAGGCACCTAACACTTGCGCATGCCATAACTCACCTAAAAACCCTAGAGACAGCAACTTTTCTCAGCTCTCAATCGTCAGAAGAACACAAATTCTCGGATAAATATCCACAAAACATGCATGAAAGTGGAGCATACATACCGTGGCAGGCCAAGCAGGAAAACCTTTTACTTTTGCAAGCACAAGATCGCCGACCTTCCATTGCCGCCGGGCGGCGGCAGCGGCGGCCGCGGCCTTGCTCCCTCCCCTCCTACGACTCGGTGCCATCCGAAGAATCTCGCGGTGGCGCCAAACCAAATCAAACAACGCAATTGCAATTCACATGAAATCCCAAACCCGAATCCACCGACAGCCCCAGGCCGCTCCCGAGATGAAGTCTGAATTTCCCGGGCAACGATGCGGCAGCGGCGGCGCCGATTAAAGGCATTGAAGGACGCAGAGACCACAGCCAGAGACTGTATAATTACGAAGAGAAAGAGAGAGGGAGGGGGGGAGAGTGAGTGTCTGAGTACGCTTGGAACCCTAGAGGGAGCGCGAGGAGCCAGAGAGAGAGAGACAGAACGGAGAAAGGAGAGAGAATGGATTAGTGGGAGAACAGATATGAGTTTGGTTTGCCCACGGTCGCTAAAGTACGCTGGTGAGCGTAGGTTAAGATGCAAGGGTCTTGGCTAAAGTGCGCTCCAGTGCTCACGGAACGGTCCGATGAAGGTCATAGATACTGCGCAGCGATGGCACGTGACCTACCGACTAATGATTACGAATCTAAAGATCACTTCAACTTCGAATGCTGCTAAAAAAAAAAGATAAAAAAGTTCAATCGCGATGCATCCTCAGCATTAATTAGTTAAGATAACAGTCAAAATCACTATTTTTCATTTTCCACTCACAATTCAAAATATTATATAAATTCCAAATAGATGCGAAAAAATATATGTAAAAATACATGATTATATAGATACTAGTTTTGAAGGTTTTTTAGTTTTGCATCAGAAAAAAAAAGCAAAATCCATATATCTTAAAATTAGAAAAGACAAAGTTTAATAATCGCTCCAAGCCAAAAACTCTTAACGTTGCTTATTAGGTATTATGATTTTAAATTCGAACCCTGAAATAATTATTTTGGGATCGATAGGGGTCGTGCTAGGCCTAGGAGGCATCTTATTTTGATCATTATTGCATTATGGAGGGACTAAAAAGTACCAAAAATCTATCTGATCGAATGATTTTATAAGCACGTCATTTGAGGTTTAAATTATATTTTTTATTATAATTTAAAATTTTATAATATATAAATTTATGAATAAAATTAGGATGACTTTAGATGTTGTCGAGCCGATAACCAAAAAGTTATCCACGATTTTCTTTGCTAAATCTTAATTATAATTCAAATTCTAGTGGAATGTAAAATTTTGTATGTAAAACTCGTGTGTCGATATTTGTATCAAAGTCAAGATGCGCAAGCCTAAAAAGTATAATTAAAAAATAAAAATCACTCCAAACAAAGTTCTTTATAAAAAGAAAAGTCTGATTTTACATCCTAAAAGTTAGAGAATTCTGTTTTTCTCCGGTAGCATAGGAATGGGGAAAGCAACTGGAGCAGCCATGCCTTTATGATCTCAACTCTGCCGCCTCTCTTCTCTCTCTCTCTCTCTCTCTCTCTCTCTCTCTCTCTCTCTCTCTCTTTTTTTGTCCCTCTTTATTTTATTGCTTAGTTAATCTTATAATTGAACAGACTGCTTGATTTTCAACTTACTTTTAAGCACAGAAGTGTATCTAAATCACTTTTTAAATACACTTCATAATGTAACATTTATGGGTTTATTATAGTAAAATCGAATTCGTATAAGAAACTGACGTGCTATAGTGTTATCGTCGCAGAGCATAATTGACCATTACTTCGATAATATATAATTAAATTTTAATAAAATTATCCCTCTGTTTCAAAAAGAGAGATAATGATGTTGAGATGACGTTAAATTGAATTCTCCCGTTTGTTTCACATAAGGCAAATGATTTAATTTTTTTCAAAAATGATCGTATATATTATTTTTTTGAAAATGAATGAACGCTAAATAATTTCATCGTTCATGAATAAATTTAGACATAACTTTTTTGTTAATAAAAGTATTCTTTATTGATCAATTATCGAGCAACATCAATGATTACTTTTAGAAACAATGTTGATCACATTTTTTTATTTTAAAGAAACAAAACGGAGCTGAAAATTGAATTATTTTTTCCAGCAGCATTGTCCGGCCCATTCTCGTTGACATTACAGTGGGCTAAAAGTCGAAGAGTGACTCCTGTTCTGCTGTTGCACTAGTAAGTGAAATCGGGCCAACAATGATCACTCCTCAGAGACTCCTAAGAACTCTTGACTGTGAAGGGGTCCCATTTGTGCTGATTTGACACCCAATCTTTTAACCACCTTCAGCAACAATTAGGGTTAACACAGTGCCTTAGCCTCCAAAATGCTCATAATAACCTTTCAATGATGAAAATTGAAGCATGCTTAGCAACTCTTACTACGTGCGGAAAGATTTCATTTTGTATTATACTAACACGTTGTCTGTTTGCCAATTCTTCTCCATAATTCAAACACGGGCATAAAAAATTCAGTTCCCTACAAATCTCATGAGTTAATTTAAATTTCAGGCCTTTTGTGGTTACTACATTTTCACCGAGGGGACAAGATATATTCGGCGAGTTCCAATCATCATTATGAAAATTATTAATCTTTTCAAGCATTCTCTATGCTCGCCACATCATTTTTTATTTTATTTTCTAAATGTTTAGTTAATGTCTTGGACATGGAATCTGTCAAATGTTAAACTCATGTAAAAGGAATGACAAATTATCTGGTGATATTTCTGAACATTCTCTTTGAATTCACGCGCATCTTCTCTTACACGCTTTTCTTACGCCTGCTTATCCGTTCCAAGTAATAAATTGAACTTTTGGCATGATGACGGTCTAAGTACAAAGCCATGCAAAACGCATCTGTAGCAATTCACTCGTGCCTCCTGAATTCACGTCACAACTTCGAATTCGAAAATCCCGGTCTATCCTATGGATCGAGTTAGGGATTTTTACCGGCGCAGGACTCTAGAACACAACTCTCGCAAGAGATATGACTCTCAAAAATGATTAAAGAAGCCGCACTGGGCTTCCATCCGATGGGCTGACCATTACCATTCGGCCCTCTTCTTTTCAGTCGAACTTCGCATCTCCTCGGGTCGTTGCTCGTCCCATTCCGAGCAACTCGTCACGTCTTCAGCACAGTCCGGTCGAGCGCCCGATCCACGCAAACATCCGCCCGTTATCTACCGAGTGCAATAGGATTTCTATGACGCACGGCTGCTCTCGATGCCGACACGACGGTCGTCGGGTTTCGACGGCCGCGCCACGCCACGCATTGTTCTCGCCGGTGCTGGTTTCGTCGATTCCGGAAAGTTGGTCCGGAGTTTGGTCACCGTACTGTCAGGTGTCGATCCACGCAAAGGCGCCCTTCAACAAACCCGTCCGTGTTCTCCGAACTGACATCCCGGAAACGTGATTTAGAAATCTTGTCCATTTGTCGGTTTTGATTATTTATTTGAGCTTTTAACGCTGCCGAGTTCGATGTGTTTGTCCGTCTTGAATGCCTGATTGAACCGGTGGAGCTAAGAGATAAGCACGGCCAAGAGGCAAAATCGCGGTAAAAAAGTTTATATAATAGTATTTTTCCCATTTAATGCATTTATATGTAATAAAAGGAGCCTCCTTTTTTTAATAAAAATTTGAAGAGTTTCATAATTTTGTATTTTCATCGAGAAAAGCATCAAAAGAAAAATCTATCGAGAGCTCAAGCCAAATAGAAAAATCTAAGCGAAGTATCGTTTCCACAGGTAGTAAACTTGATTGGAGTAAAGAGGTGTAGATTGGAATGTAACAATCTATCACCAATTCACAGTGTGGGTATATACGATGAAGTTAATTTAGCTATAGTACCGATCATCATTTTCCATGTTTTTTTTTGTCAAATATAACTTCCATTAAACGATAATTAAGGTGGGTTACATAAACTATCGAAATCCAAATCTAAAATCATCGAAAGAAAATGAGGGGGGTTAGCCACTAGTTTAAAGGAAGAGTGCCCCGTCGATGGGCTTTAGCCACCCAATCTATGGTCTCATTACGTTCTCTCGGATGAAATTGAACTTAGCCATCATTTTTATATGTTGAATGTGTAAGAATATGAATTTCTGAACAAATAATGTTTTAATGAGCCTTTTTTGCTATATAGAAAACTCCTGTGAACATGGCTAAAAGCACCGAGTGTAAGGAATAAATTTAAATTCTGAATATTTGTAATTGGTAAAATTGTGCAAGAAGCTTTGCTGAGAAGGGCATTCCAAGTATTCGCCTGTCTTTTTTCTTCTGTTTTTTCCTTTCCAGTACAATCAAGTTATAAACCCGTGAATATAATCAGGTCTCAAACTTGTTTCAAAAGGTAGCTGAAATCTTACTTTTACACATTGGCAATTTTCAGCATTAGTTACTAAAAGTGATTGATTGCACTTTCTGAATGTACACCTTAATTTGGCACACAATATACTCCCGGTGATGGAATATTCTATCAATTATAATATATATTTCCTAATTTCAAAAAAAATTCAATAATCCACTGATCGTTCGCTAAAACTTAGAAGAAAGATTGACATAATTTAATAATATTCGAAGTCTCACTTAATCAACAAAAAAAAAAGCAATAAAGTTTCTTGTTGACTTTTTAGTGAGATGGAAAGAAAAAAAAAAGCAAATTGAATTTGACAATGGAGAGGTCCAATCTAAGTAGTGCGGCTTAATGGGAGAAATGGCAAATTAGCATCAAGCCCACGCATCCGTGTCGGCCCAGCAAGTGGTAAAATTTGCAGGCCCAATGGCTCGTTGGGCCGTCAAGACACACCAGACTCAAATCCCAATCAGTCTTCATCATCAAGAATTTCCTTATTACTGTTAACTATTGTGATTATTATAATTAGCTTATATCATTATTATGTGCACGTAATTTAGAAAGCTGTTATATTCGCGGCCAAAATTGCTCTTAGCACAGCTTTTACCCCTTGCACGAAGATGGCTACTGCTGCCACTCGTTCCACGAAAGATGCCTTGATAGCCGGTTGCGGCAATACTAACACTAACAGCACCTTCAGTTGTAGCAATCGGATATTGTTGTAATGTAGAAGTGTAATAAAACAATAAAAATTTTCTTGATTTTTGGTTCAAGTAATGCAATACCTATTATATTATTTGATTTAAAAATTTGACAGATATAAAGAGCGGGCATAGCATCATATATTCCCAAAATATTCCCATATTAGAGTTAAAGGGGACACGAATTGTCATGAATATACTTTAACAATCAATCACAATTCCCCACATTAACACAACATATGCTTTTACACTCACGAAATTTGTCTCACTTTTTGGATATACCACTATCATGCTTCCATTCAAATAAGTTAAAAAATCAAATCTAGTCACTGCTCTTTCTTAATTAACCATAAATCTTCATAGCTCCCCACTTCATCAACTTAATTAGCAAAAAATTACTCAATTTTACAAAAGAAAAATGATTTCTTCCTCCCTATACATAATCTAATGAAAGATCAACATTACTTACTTTTGGTTAGCATATACTCTTATGAAAAATCTAGCACTTAATGTCCAAAGCAGATCATTCATTTGTTGCCAAAACTTGCAATCGTAATTCAAAAAGTACTGCCTTTTTAGACGTGATTATTAGAATATTTGATTATTTTTTAGGAAATTTAATATACTTTTCATGGGACAATTGCCATTTAAGTCCTAAACCTTTAGCTATTTTGCTGATTTAGTCATAAACCTTTTTTTATGCGAAATAAGTCCTAAACCTTTTGCAACTTTACCGATTAAGTCATTCCGGTAGATTTTAGCCGAAAAATGCCTATGTGGCGCGACCGAAAATCATCGGCGATGACATGGCAAAACCGACGTCGTTTTGGCTAAAAATTGTTTTCTCCCAACGTCACTATTCATCGTCTTCCCCCTTCATGCCAGCCCCATAAACCCTAGCTACTGTTCGGAGGTGGAGGCGGTGGCGACGAGAGATGGGAGGAGGAGTGAGCTTGCTGGTGAGGCTCTCGATCTGGGCAAGCGAGGGAGCCTCGCCAATCTGCTGCAAGCTCCCTCGCCTAGATGTAGGCGAGGGAGCCTTGCAGATCTGCCTCGCCCAGGTCTGGGCGAGCTCCCTCCGAGCAATGGGGATGCTTGCCCAGATCTGGGTGAGCTTGGGCGAAGGCTGGCCCTCGCTGGCCACGTCGGCTGGGGCAGCCCCCACTGCCCTTGCCTGCAGCCGGCGAGGGCTTGGCCTCCCTTTGGAGTGGCCGGCGAGCTCCGGCGGCTGGTGGAGCTTGCCGGCAAACGTCGCTGGCGAGGTCCGGTCGCGCTACGTCGTCGCCACGTAAGCATTTTCCGGCCAAAATCCGCCGGAAGGACTTAATAAGCAAATTTGCAAAAGGTTTAGGACTTATTTGGCATAAGAAAAAGATTTAGGACTGAATTGGCAAAGTAGCTAAAGGTTTATAACTTAAATGGCAATTCTCCCTACTTTTCGCCGTTTCAAGTCGCGGTTGAATCCTGGCGAGGAAGCAAACATGGGAAGCACCGGCTAAGCCGGCTTCGGAATTCACAAATCACTAGATCTCGTGGGGCTAGGAATGATTCCATAGTTTAATTTACCTGGATTTTTCTACTATTCCTTAGATGATTTTCTTGCAAAAAAGCACAAAAGAAATATTCCACTTGGAGTTTTCGAACACCGATACCGCAAAATGATTCTTTTTCCGAATAAGTAGACTCGTCCCTCGGCCGGACCTTGGACCGCGACAATCTCAACAACGTACACATGTCGACAGAAGAACTTGGGAACTGCTCGATGCGTTGACAAACGAAACTTCAAGTACTCGACGAACGGATCTTCCCGGGTCGTGCCAACGGTCCATTCCAAGCGACAAATGAACGAAGAGCAAACACCACAACACTCGCCATCTACGTAGAAGGAGGAAATTCCACGGACGACACCTTCTTCGCTCTCGATTCGATGGCTGACAGCAATTACGGATTTTTCTTAGCGGGTACGCTCAAAATGCTTGCGAAATGACTCGAGGGCATTGCGACTTTCGATTGCATTGGCTTTTTTAATGATACGTATAATACCTGTCAAAATGGGTCATAAACCAATCTCTTAAATCATATTTGATGATGTTCCGATCTATTACGTGGGTTATTTATTTTTAATAGTTGGGTTGGGTTATAAATGAATTTAGATTGGTATAACCCAAAACAGTATAAATGTTAATTGGATTTATGGCTTATTTAAATCTAGCCCATTTTAATGACTCTTTTTCATCCTTACTCAATCATGTACTCATTTATTCCACGCTCTCATTCTAATTTTGGGCCAAACATAAAAGTATTTCAAATATATGGATCGAGTCGTGTATAAGTTATTACATGGATCCGTGTGGACCTAGCTATTCTTTCTATTCAATTTGATCTTCTAGGTCTAGTTACATAAGATATATATCTGCTTAGGGAATCCTATATCTTCCTATTAAGTATTGCTGACTCTTAAAGCACACTCATTGGTAGAACCTTGTTAATTAATGGCATTCTTTTATAAACGGACCTCAACTTTCAGTACACTGCCTTTTCTCGCGACATGCACGGTCGATATTCTGAGAATCGGAACAAATCTCTTTTATGCACTCGGGGAGCATTCATTGGACCGGAAATATTCCAGTTATCATCGTCGAGAGGGAAGCGACGAAGGAAGGAATCACACGAGGGGCGATCTCGTAAATCCGAAGAGTTCAAACGCATGACGCTGTGCACCACCACCGCCACCGCCACCCTCGAGAACGTCGAGACAGGGAGACATATATAAAAGGCGCCTCGAGCATGGCATCGCCGGCCACCTTTTCCCCCAGTTGGCTCCCCGTATCGACAAACGGCTGTTGATTCTGCACGTTGCTGCCCTCTCACATTCTCTCTCTCCCTCTCCCTATCTCGCTCGCTAGCAGGCCGATACCTCCATTGATCCATTCCTTGATTCTTCGTCGGCTTTACCGCCGCCGCGCTCTCATTCCTCGTCGCGTCCGATCCTGACGAATGTGCGGCTCCTAGTCCGAACGAGGTACGTCATCGCCTGACTTCGTAATCTGTCGGACCTCTTCCCGTTCCGTTTGGATGCCGAGAAAACGCGGCGGAGGTAGATAGGGATCGTGCCCCGCCGGAGCGGATGAGCTCTTCGGCCAAGTGAAGAAGCCGTCTGCCTATCGGGCGTGGTCTCGTAGATAGCTTTGTCCTCATTGGAGGATTCCTCTGTTTCCTCGCGGAACAAGCAGGAAGACCCGCCATGTGCCGAAAGCCTCATGTCGCTTTCTTTGCTCTATGTCTTTCTTTGATAATTTTAATTAGAAGGACCTTTTATCTGTATCCCGTGCGAAGTAAACGAGAACATTTTTGGAAGGCACATTCGACCATCGATATGTTATGTTGGCTATTTTCGTTGTTCCTTGTAAGTGGAAGATTTGAGCATCGATGATGCTCGCATATTTGTGTCCATTGTCGGCTGCCTTCGTCTTCTTCATTGAAATTTTAGCTAATGCGCGTATGAGAATCATGAAGGTGCGTTCCGGATAATGATATGGTGTTGATCTGCTCTGTAGCTTGAAAATGCAGTGTGGATTGTGTTAATAAATGCGTATTTTTTTGTACTCCACTTAGAAATATACAGTAGCTATACTGAGAGAGACAAATCATTCATTTTTGAGACCTTGTTACCATATGAAGATTCTCATATTCTGATTTCTTTCCACTGACATGCTAGTTTGTCTCTTGAAGGTCGACTAATACTAGGTTCTGTCATGTTCTGTCATCTTATTAAGGTTAATTTTTCCTGTATAGAAATATTGGATTTCTTCCATTTAAAACGCGCAGCTTATCACTTATATGAGTATGCATCCTCACTGCAGAATAGGATGTAACCACTGATCGGGTGGCTGATGCTTCTTATACTTTATGCAGTGTCAATTCCATTTGATGTCAGTCTCTCATCTTGATTGCCTTCCACTTGCTGCATCTGATAGCATGTTTATTTGGTAGTCACAACTTCTAATTCAAACTGAATTACTCAGGTTCCTTCTAGCTAAGTATAAGCCTCTCCTGCTTTTAATCAACTGGAACACTAATTATGGGAGCCATATTCTGGAAATTGCAGTTTAATTTTTTTTATTTAGAGAACTTCTTGTGAACTACCGTGCGAACTCCTCGGCACGATCTTCCCATCTTTTCTTAGATTTTCAATCATCTTGTGAAAAATTCCTATAGCATATGAAGGAACTTTTTCCAAATAAGCATCGTGAATGCATGAGTTAATGATATCATACAGCTAATTGGACGCTAGAACCATGGTTTTACTCACTGTTCTCTCTTTCAAACGCAGGTGACTCATAAGTTTCACAAAGGATGGCCAGCCTTCAAGATATCTCAGTTTCAGCAGCTATCAATATCCTATCTGCATTTGCATTCCTTGTTGCGTTTGCGATACTGCGTCTACAACCCGTAAATGATAGAGTTTACTTTCCAAAATGGTATCTCAAGGGCATAAGAGACAGTCCAACCCGCTCTGGAGGCTTTGTGAGCACTTTTGTCAACTTAGACTTCAGAACATACATAAGGTTCTTGAATTGGATGCCTGCAGCTCTTAGGATGCCAGAACCAGAGCTCATTGATCATGCGGGACTTGATTCGGCTGCATACATCAGGATTTACCTTCTTGGGTGAGCTGTTAAGATGCTTTTACATTTTCGATCTAATGTAAATTTACTCAAAAATTGACTTTGAATGGTTTATCCAAGTCAATTGATTTTTCTTGATTTGTAGTATCGAAGTATGGGTCAACTATGAGCATATGGTTTAAAAGCAGACTATGGTTGCTTAATGTTTTTGTTGTACTCACTCTTAATGGAATTGGCTCATCTGGAGGCCTTCATGTGCAGATTGAAAATATTTGTACCCATAGCTCTTCTAGCTTTCGCGGTTTTGGTACCTGTTAATTGGACGGGAGAAACTTTGGAGACAATAAAGAATGTGACTTTCAGCGATATTGACAAACTTTCGCTATCCAACGTTCCATCTGGATCGCAAAGGTGAAAAGGAACGTTTCCTCATCATAGTTATCCTCCCTACTTCCTCTGCAGCTGAGAATGTTATGTGTGAAGGAAGTCCATCAGTGACAACTCTGTTGGATACACATACTTCTGCAGCTGTGACAAGTTCTGTTCCTTCATTCCATGTAAGGAAGATGAAAGAGAAATTTAACTCTCAGAGTTTTCTTTTACTTCTTCCAGGTTCTGGGCACACCTTGTGATGGCCTATGTCTTCACATTTTGGACATTCTACATGCTGTATAGGGAATATAAGATAATGACTACTATGAGGTTGCAATTCTTGGCATCAGAAGATCGTCGTCCAGATCAATTCACGGTTAGTACTGCTCTTTGGCCGGTCAATAGTCAATTACATTAAGTAGAAAGTAATTAACGTGTCATGTATTTGGATGTTAAAATAATTACATTTGTCAAAATGATCAGCCTTGACAGCAAACAATTCCAAATTAGAGGTAAGCATGCATTCCTCTGACAGTAAGCTTAGCATAAACACTATTAGTTGTATGGCCATTAGAACTGGACAATCATTTTCATCCATATAATGTCACTTGAAGAACTAATAATCTGTTGTCATTTCAGCTCAGGGCAATCTGAAGCATAACTTTTTTATCCTTTTGATTTTCCTTCAAGAAAAGAGCTGAAGACAAACAGATATAACAAATACAGAGGAACATCTGTTTGCCTGTTGGAGAAGGCCTAGGCTCTCCACGTTCTTCTTAGTAGCCGTCCTTGATAATTAGGCATCCGTATGTTTCCTACTACACCAGTGTGTAATGATGTCCGATCAGTCCATGCTCGAAGTTTGTTTAATTTTCATATTGCTGCTGAAAAAAATGAAGTTACAAAGGTACGGGTAGTGATCAACTGTATAAAAGTTTCCACATCCAACCTTTTCAAGCATTTTTCTCTGAGGTCTAGATCAATCCTTGTAGGGTGGGACCATTTGACTCTTGATAGTTATAGGCTTACCATTTCCATGTTCACTGTAGACAACAATTTGAACGGCTTTCATTGCATGTAGCACTGGCATGTTAAAAACAAGATGGAAACCAATGCAATGTTGTTGCTCGACCTCTTTAAGTGGTCAGAATATATGCTAGAAACCATAGTTTGTTCATCCACTTCATCTGATACCTCCTGGTGCTTTTCCCTTTATCATGTCTCGATCCCAATTTTCTTATCATTTAAAGATGATTAATTGTAAGGCTAAGCTCTTCAGCGAGTATATTCTCTTATTATTGCGATGGCGCTAGAGTCTCTGATGCTATTGCTATAGTCTGTCTATTCACGTCAAGAGCATCACTAACACCCATTAGGAAGTTCTTACTAACTTGGCTTTAGACATCTATTCATTTGTAAGATGTTTATATGTAGGTGTTGGTGCGGAATGTTCCTCCAGATCCCGACGAATCAGTCAGCGAGCATGTTGAACATTTCTTCTGTGTGAATCATCCTGATAACTACCTTACACATCAGGTTTATCTTTGTCGAAATTCCTACATTTTTCCGTGCACAGAGAGTTTATTATGATTTAAAGAGGAGGTGCTAGAAAAGAAGAATGATTAGGAAAGATAAACAGAAGGAGAATGTGTCTGACTAGAGGGACTTTTTCTAGTTTTTAGCCCATGTCGGTCTCACAGCTTCATCTTTTTTAACTTACAGGTTGTTTATAATGCAAACAAACTGGCAAAGTTGGTTGAGAAGAAGAAGAGTCTGCAAAATTGGTATATATACTACCAAAATAAGTATGAGCGAAATCTTTCAAAGAAGCCAACCACGAAGGTGCTCATTATTTTGCATTTCAAATTTTAGTAGAGGTTTGCTTGTATTTTACCTTTTCAACTGTGACAGAACATTTGAAGGACGTTATTCTGAACTTATAGTAACAACATAGTAACTTTTTATCTTATATGCGCTATTTGTAGACCGGATTTTGGGGTCTTTGGGGGACTAGAGTTGATGCTATAGACTATTATGCTGCGGAGATTGAGAAGTTGACCTATGAAGTAAGTTCTTGTCCTGAAGAGGCATAAATGCACATACTATTTTGTCTTTGTATATGATTGCCGCTGCTTTTATTGTCTGCACCATTTTCTTGATCTTATACATAATGTCAAGTGCCATGATGCATGGTAATTGGAGGACAGCAGATAGTCTGAGATTCGAAATTGCTTGTCCAAATATAGCGGTGTCACCTGTTCGCTATGTCATTAGTTCTAGATAGTTAAGTTTTTCCAATAGTAAAAGCTTGAGAATATGGTAGGACCGTTTTGATGCTGGGAAGTGATGTTCCTGCAGGAACAAGCTGAAAGAGAAAGAGTGACAAGTGATCCCGAGGCTATTATACCTGCAGCATTTGTTTCCTTCAAGAGTCGTTGGGGAGCAGCTGTGTGTGCTCAGACTCAGCAAACAAGTAACCCCACTATATGGCTGACTCAATGGGCACCAGAGCCACGTGATGTTTACTGGGACAATCTGGCAATTCCTTATGTTGAGCTTACTATTCGAAGACTACTTATGGCTGTTGCTCTGTTCTTCCTTACATTTTTCTTTATGATTCCCATAGCATTTGTCCAATCCATTGCAAACATTGAGGATATTGAAAAGGTTCTACCCTTTTTAAAGCCGTTAATTGAAAGGTAAGGACTGCATCATCTATTCAAGAGAGCTTTCATATACTTACCAGTTGCTTCCTCTTGGGGTCTTGCATTTTCAATTATCTAGAAATAAGTGATTATGTACCGAATTTCTAGACAACAAGTCTTCATTGTATTAGAAACCAGATATGCAAACTCTCTTAGAAGGAAGATTGACAATACATCATACTCTAAGCTTTAGAGAGACATTCTTGCATTTCTTGTAGTGTTTACTGATTAGGCTCTCACTCGAGGTGCAAAAAAATTAGTGATCAATCTGTTGTGGGAATGCCTATTCTGATTCCTTGATGTACTGAAAATTCTTTTTGGTATATTTGTCGCAGGAAGGGCGCAAAGTCAGTAATTCAAGGATTTCTCCCAGGAATTGTCTTGAAGATCTTTCTTCTTTTTCTTCCAACTCTTCTTATGACAATGTCAAAAATAGAGGGTTTTACCTCTCTCTCTTCTTTGGAGAGAAGATCGGCTGGAAAGTATCATTTGTTTGTCCTGGTCAACGTGTTTCTTGGAAGCATCATCACAGGAACTGCTTTTCAACAACTCAAATCTTTTCTCCATCAGGCTCCCACAGAGTATGTTAATTAAACAATGTTTTTAGAGAAAGAAATCATGTCTCACGTTAATATTTATTTTATGCATTTTAGCTTTCTGAACCAAATGTTGTGATGAGTGATGAAGGTGTGCTAACTCAAATATGTTCCATTGTTCTTTCGGAGGCGCTTTTATGTCTCCAACAGTGAAGACTTTTTTTCTGGAAGTCATGCTGCTTCCATTTTAACATTAAACTGATTGGCGTCTAATTCCAGCTCTTAACTTCAGAGGTTAAATCTTTTTAATTGATATCACATAACTAATTTTGCTGCTCTTTCAGGATACCAAAAACTGTCGGTGTGTCTATTCCTATGAAAGCAACATTTTTTATTACTTACATAATGGTGGATGGCTGGGCTGGAATAGCTGCAGAGATTCTCAGATTGGTTCCCCTGGTTATGTTCCATTTAAAGAATAGTTTATTGGTAAAGACAGAAAAGGACAGAGAGCAGGCAATGGATCCAGGTTCCCTAAGCTTCGCGACATCCGAACCTCGGATTCAACTCTACTTCTTGCTGGGATTTGTCTATTCAGTTATCACGCCTCTGCTTCTCCCTTTCATTATCATCTTCTTTGCTTTCGCCTATATGGTTTTTCGTCACCAGGTTTGTGGCCATCAGAACTAGTAGTTGAACTTTCAAATTTTTTAATATTATGTGCATGTCTGTTAGAATGCTTAGCAATCGGTATTGCACATAGAGTACCAACAGAGGTAAGGAAGAACAACACTAAATCGAAACTTTCTGTAAGGTTAATATATAGCATGATGTGCCGCAACTTGATACTTGCATTCAATACCAGGAGGAGGATATTGAACTAGCCTTAACTTTAGAAATATTAGGTCCAAAGTACCATTTCTGGTTTGGTTTGTTTACCAAAATGATTCTCGTGATATAGCACTGTTTCTGCATTCACACTTACGGTGATGGCAATCAGGTCCATGGGTGAGGTGTTCGCGATATGACTGCCATTTTCCGGCATAACTCCAGTTTAGATTGTAAATACTGTTAGACAATATGTAGATTCGCCAGCTTTGATGTGAAGGACAAGTACCATTGTTTTTGTTAATCTCCGAGAAATTTTTTGTGTGCAACATTAAAAGGTCGTTCAGTTTATCCTTTTGCTGGATTGATGGCAAGTAATCAGCTGATAAATTATCCAAACTATTGCAACATTTGCTGTCATGTCAGAGGATGCTAGGCATTTGAGCTATGCTATCTGTACAGGTTTTTGACTTGTGTATTTCTCAGATAGTGTCAGAATAGGGTATTGAAATTCTGCACCTAAATTAATTATTCCCTGCCATACGTTCGATGAAGTTTTTCGCACCTATGAGTATTGGCTTTGGAAAGTTTTCTGCTATAAAAGCAATGGTCTTTGCATAGGAGTTGCTGATTGAGGAAGAGAAAGCTAAACTCGTCAATTATGCTCAATATAGTGTCTCCCTGGCTGTTAACTGAGAGCCTTCTGTTGCTAATAGATCCTTGTTTGTTCGTCTAGATTATAAATGTGTACAATCAAAAATACGAGAGCGGGGCAGCCTTCTGGCCAGATGTGCAGAGGCGCTTGATTATCGGGATGGTAATATCTCAGCTTCTACTGATGGGATTAATGAGCACGAAAGATGCGGAAAGTTCTACACCGTTCCTCATTGTGCTACCCATTTTATCCGTCTGGTTTCACATATTCTGCAAGGGACGTTTCGAATCAGCATTTGTCAAGTTCCCATTACAGGTTTGTTCAGCAACCTATGCAAATCTAAGTCATTTTATGCATTGATCAAGTTATGACGAGATTTTTTTTTTGCATTTTCCTAAGTGAATCACTAATGTTTAATTAGTGCACTGAGCACGCACCACAATGACTTGCTTGCTTGCCGAGTCTCGAAGCCTTTCCCATAATCCGTCCTCGAGAAATTCATGTGCCCAGCCTTTACGTTAATGCAGAAGTCTAAGTTACTTAAGCTGCTAAAAGGACACCTATTTGATCCCCCTATTATGCACTCTTTGAGGTCGACTGAGGATTTGACACCTGTGTCTAAAGTTGTAGCGACATTATTGGCGCAATTGTCTCCCTATCTTGGCATGACCGATGTTCATATCTGACGAATGACAGGATGCCATGGTGAAAGACACGCTCGAGAGGGCCACGGAACCGAACCTGAACTTGAAGGCTTATCTTCAGGATGCTTACGTACACCCTGTTTTCAGGGGAGGCGAGTTGGAAAAACCCGCGGCCATCGACGAGGAAGAGTACAACCCTCTCGTGCCGACGAAAAGGATGTCTCGTCTTGGCAGCAAACATGGTTCTGACGTCGGTTCCGAAGCCGGAACCTGATACGTAGGACGGCAATTGCCTTCATTCTTTGCACATATATGATACAAGCGTGAGGATTTTGAGCTTCATTTGCCCAACGGAAGGAAAGCGGTGCTTGTAGGTGTAGGAATTTTTGAAATTGATGGTCCGGGGGGCTGAATCACCTCCCTGATTGTACAGCTGCGACCCAATTTTATCCCGGTCGTATGGGGGCCCTTCAAGCAGAAAGTTCAGATTTGCAAGAGTTGGTGATTCCAGCATTGGTTTGCGAATTTCAAGGCCGATAAGTTTATTGGTTAATTTTTATCAGTGCTAGTAAATTTCAATGATTATTTTATAATTAATACGTGTCAAAGAACCGTCGATTTGAAAAAAAAAAACTGATTCGTGACTCTTTTTCTTCACTTGGCTTAAAATCCTTTTAGACATAGCCAAGAGTAAAAAGATTAGCAACCAAGCATGATTAGAAATTCAAACATGTCTTAACAATATAAAGAGATATAGATATACAGATTCAATCGTGACTATGAGTAACTGATATTGATTAAGCAGTATGGAGTTCGTGACAAGTAGATTTCTAATTATAATAGTCAAATCTGATTGAATATAAGAAGAGCTAAGATGATGAGATCATCGTAACTTTAACTTCATCATAAGAAATGATGTCTTATATTTTGTGAGATAAACGGATATTAAGCTTTCTTGGTCAGTAGCCGTACGTGTATGCTGTCGCACTAATACATCTGGCCGACGTCGTTTGGGGTAGCGGATCGGCTAAGGCTCAATCCGCCGACTCGTCGGTTTGCGTCGTGCGGTTGTCATTGAGGAGGGGACGGGGGGGAACCCCACATTGACAACGGACGGTCCCCTGTCGTCGTCTGTCTCCTTCATACTGCCACTGCACTCACTTCAGTGCGAAGTGGGCTCTTCCCAATCTCTCTCTGTGGAATTATCATCTGAAGGGAATGTCCGCTAGTTTCAGTTCTTCTTGCTGCGAAAACCGCGCGATGTGAGTTCGATTCTTGTACCCCTTTCGATTCCGCCGCGTATCTATTCTGCGCTACTTCTTTTCCATATCCTCCTCTCTCACTTTTGCTGTCTTTGGGCGTTCCGGATCATGTCGCGACATCCCATTCGTTTGATTTTGTTGGGTCATTAGTCAAGAACCAGTATTTTCTCCTTCTCGAGAGATTAACTCTGTTGTTCTTTTATTTTATTTTTTGGGATTGTGCTTGCAACGCGATTGGCTGAGAGGTATTCATGCTTTCTTCGAAACGAATTGGGAAACTGGAGTTTGGGATCTGCCCAGTTGAGATTGCAAAGCGTGCGTCTTTATGGGGTCGTAGTTTTTCCAAAACGGGTTAATGATTTCGTGTTAGCAAACCCCATTTCTCGTCTGTAACTTTCTGTGTGACTGAGTAGATTACCCGCTTGTAGAATCGTCTGTGCAGGTTGACAGCTTTTGCGTTACATGCAACTGTTGTTGTTTCTTTTGGGCCGTAGGTTCAGTGGTGGTTCAAATTGTGTATGTCGTGACCTACTTAATAATGTTGCCAAGGGAATTGACATCCGTCCGTCGTTATTTTCCAGGCCTAGTTGCATTTTGATGCGAAGTTGTTATCAGTTTGAGTAACACCAGATGTACATCTCCAGAGTAGTAGTTCTTAGTGGAACTTTTCTTCCACTAGGTTGAGGCACCTGTATCTATGCTGAATTATAGTATCACTCATTTGGAATAGGGGTGATTTATTACTTTGGGATCACTCTCTTCCATGGCTACATGTATTGTGAGATTTGTATGAGGAAGTTCTCTTCATTTTGAAATTTGGACATGATTCATTGGCCTTTTAAATGGCAGTTTAGCGCAGATGTTGTATTTTGTACCTTAAAGTAAGTTAATGAAAGCACCGTTTTTGAACAGGAATTAGCTTAAATCTGGAGGAGAAATTTCCTTACTGTGGGAACAACCCGGGCATAACTGCATATTGATGGCTACTCTTCATCCATCAGTTATAACTAGGCTATGCTGTCTAAACTGTGGAGCAACTGAAATACCCAAGTTAGCTTCATCATCTAGTTCTCTCACAAGAAGCAAGATGTCACATCCCTTGGATAGAATGACTATTGGCAAGAGGCAGTTATGCCAAGGATTCATGCCTGACATCACGAGGACTCCTTGTCGGAATTTTAGCTTGAAATTATGTGCTGCACGTGTTTCAATTGAGCCAACTGAGCAGACGCTCACTCTTACCACAGAGGTCGGCAAACTGGAGAAGGAGTCCACTTATCTATTCAGGACAGAAACTGGTGATCATGTGAAGGTTTCTGTGGGGAAGAAAAACTTGAAGTATGCTGTGTATATAGAGGTTTCATCGCCGCAATCACATAGCAGTAGCAATAGATTACTACTGTCTTGGGGTGTCTATAGATCAGATTCTAGATGCTACATGACAGAGGACTTTCAGGACTCATCTCCTGATAGGAGGGCGTTTGAGACACTGTTCAGTCAAATTTCTCTTGGCACATACACACTTGAACTGGAATTTGCAGAAAAGCAAACACCCTTCTTTCTTTCATTTTTTTTGAAGCCCACATTGGACGCTAACTCAAGTGGTTTGGAAATTAGAAGTCACAGGGGAACAAAATTTTGTGTTCCAGTTGGTTTAGATCGAGGTAACCCATTCCCATTGGGTCTCTCCTTTGCAACTGATGGTTCGCTGAATATTTCTATCTTTTCGAGAAACGCAGAAGGTTTCGTGCTGTGCTTATATGATGACGTCTCAGCAGAGTTGCCTGCTTTAGAGCTTGATCTGGATCCATATGTTCATCGATCTGGTGATATTTGGCATGTATCAGTAGAAAGTGCTGAGACTTTCAAGAGCTATGCTTTCCGATGCAGTGGGAAAAGTAAAGATCAGTTTGAATCAGCCAGCACATTACTGGATCCATATACCAAGATTGTTATGAAGTCAAGAATCAAGGATAAAGGATCTAACAGTGTAAATTATCGTGGACTGTTGATGAAGGAACCCACTTTTGATTGGTCTGGTGATGTCCGTCCCAGCATACCACCAGAAAAGTTGACAATTTACAGCTTGAATGTGAAGCGCTTCACAGAGCACAAGTCCAGCCAACTATCTGCTGATATTGCTGGGACATTTTCTGGTTTAGCTCAGAAGTTGGATCATCTTAAAGATCTTGGGGTGAATGCAGTTCTTTTAGAGCCAATTTTCTCATATGACGAGGAAAAGGGACCATATATTCCTTGCCACTTCTTTTCCCCGGCAAGTCTGTTTGGGCCTTCCAATAACCCCATATACACAATTAAATCAATGAAGGATATGGTGAAGAGATTGCATTTTAATGGAATAGAGGTTTTTCTTGAAGTAGTCTTCACCCATACTGCTGATGCTGGAGCATTGCAAGGTATTGATGATGTGTCTTATTACGTGAATGGACCAGTACAATTGAAACAATGCAATGCTCTGAATTGTAACTACCCGATTGTTCAGCAGATGATCATCGATAGTCTTCGGCACTGGGTGACTGAATTTCATGTTGATGGCTTCTGTTTCATCAACGCTTCATCTTTGTTGAGAGGATTCCATGGAGAATCCTTATCTCGGCCTCCTTTGATTGAGGCAATCACTTTCGATCCAGTACTCTCAAGGACAAAAGTCATCGCAGATTGCTGGGACCCCATCAACAAAGCGCCCAAGGATGTCCATTTTCCTCATTGGAAGAGATGGGCAGAAGTGAACACAAAATTCTGTACTGATATAAGAAACTTTCTGAGAGGTGAGGGACTATTAAGTGACCTCGCAACAAGATTGTGCGGGAGTGGGGACATATTCTCTGATGGTCGAGGCCCCTCATTTTCTTTCAATTATGTATCTCGCAATTTTGGACTTCCACTTGTCGATTTAGTCAGCTTTAGCAGTGGTCAGCTCGCGGCAGAGTTGAGTTGGAACAGCGGTGAGGAAGGTCTTACTAATAAACCTGCTGTCCTTGAAAGAAGACTAAAACAAATTCGTAACTTCCTCTTCCTTTTGTACATTTCCTTGGGTGTCCCCATTCTTAACATGGGCGATGAGTGCGGCCAATCTACTGGAGGTTCTCCTGCTTATGTTGACAGAAAGTCTTTTGACTGGAACGCCCTAAAAGCAGGTTTTGGCATCCAGACGACACAGTTCATCTCCTTTTTGAACTCATTTAGAAGGAGACGAGCTGACCTGCTTCAGAGCCGTAATTTTTTGAAAGAGGAGAATATCGATTGGTATGGAAGTAAGCAGTCTCCGCCAAAGTGGGAGGATCCGTCATGTAAGTTCCTCTCCATGACCTTAAAGACAGAAAAAGCAGAAAGCCAGTCAAGCTCTGAAAAATCTCATGGGTTCGGCGATTTGTTTATGGCGTTTAATGCGGGTCAAAATTCAGAGAGTGTCATTCTACCGATTCCTCCGGATGGCACAACCTGGCATCGCATGATTGACACGGCTTTACCGTATCCAGGGTTCTTCTCAGCTGATGGAGAGCCTGTGCTCGAGCAGATGGGAGGACTGTTTGCTTATGAAGTCAAGTCTCACAGTTGTGCTCTATTCGAATCACGCGGCCAAAGTGGTTGACATCTTCCTCTCGCCTGTCAATTTTGGTATGTAATATATACATCTTTTCTCTGTACAACATTTAGACAATAAATGACCAAAGTACCAAGTAAGGTGTACCATAGCGGAACCCTTCCAGTGGCCGTTGTTACCACAATAATGTATAAACTAAACTCAATAATCACTCTTATTCCTGTAGAGATGGCTCTTATTAACACTTGATATCTTGATGTATTCCTCGTTTGTGACATAGATCGTTTGAAATTTCAAGGCCATAATTGCTCTTCCTCCGCTGGGCCGTATCACAGAATGGCTGAAATTTGCTTGCTTGGCAATGTGAAACCTTTACCTATACCTTATAGATGTTACCTTCATAGGGGCATGTTTCTCGACATAGAGAGAGGCCGTGTAAACTTTTGCCAAGGCGAAATGTAACATGTTAGACGAAAAAAATTGAGGGCCATCTTCTTTTCTTAGTTCCTTTTCCTGAATTTACGCTATCGTAGGAGGGAAGCAAACTTGACATTGGTCAATGAAATGTAACAAGTTCCAAATCTGTAAGAAGACTTAAAATAACCGAGAATCTTGGAATGAATCCCCATTGAGTTGTTTCAGGTGTCATGATTCTTCTGACACTGATTCAAGATCAAGGTTCGTTTTGCTCTTCGATTGTCAGACACAGTGAAAAGTAGCCTATCGCAAGGAAACCGTACACAGCTTGATGAACGGAAATTACAAGAAAGTCACTTATATACAGAGTCACAACCATCCCAACCAGTGACAAAACCCCAAAACACAACTCATGCTGAGATCCTATATGACTAAAATTAATGGTTGATTAACTTGAGTGACCTTGGCGGGCTCCCCAAGCCAAGCCAATACTGC